>OX387188.1:41891282-43142509 GCA_947561395.2 Buxus sempervirens
CCCCTTGATCAGAACTGATGGATGTGGTACTTCCACTGAATCTTGGCCCACAAATGCAACTCTCGCACCATTAATGGCTCCTGATTTCTACGATCACTTCAACCAGCCATTAAATAATATTACACCGTCGATGAGCAGCCTCGAAGCGCTTCTCTCGAAACTCCCTTCTGTTATGCCCACATCGACCCCTCCCTCATCTGCATACAGCGAACCGCCACCACAGTTCTTGTCATCGAACATGCCACTTGAACTGATGGGGAAGGAGAAGGCGGCCAAGGAGGACACAGATACAGATAGCCAATATATTCGTGAGAGGGACACCGGCGAAAGTAGCGGTTCCATGTCATCGTATCATCATCACCATTATCATCATCGTCATCTCAATGTAAGCAGCAGTAGACCCAACAGGGGATTTTGACCGATATGCTTGATCATATTGATTGAATGGTCGTTCTCTAACATGGCAGTTTCTAGTTTCTACTTCTTAGATTTAGTCATTATGGTGTGTTTCCTATGGATTTACTTGTTAATTGGAGGGGCTCTCCTTCCTTAGCAGTCTTGTATATGTTAACATTTTTCTACTTTCTACTGAGTCTACGGTTTCAGAGAGTCTGCACCAGCCGGTGCAGTTTCAGAGAAAAGTTCATTACAGGAAGTTCCACATCATGTAATTTAAATAACCATTTTCTTTCGTTTTAAGTAACAATCAGAACTAAGAAGCTTAAGGAGAGAAACCTAATAAGAATGTATTCTGCGGAACTTAGAAGAAGAAGAAGAAGAAATAGGGAGCTCATCAAAGGCGTTTTTACTTTGCAACGTTCCATGCAGAGGACTTAAAACCAACATCCAGCAAAGGGGTCAAAATTATTCTGCCGAACTTTGAAGAAGAAGAAATAGGGAGTGGAGATTGTTGTGCCGTTCGCCGTGGGGGAGCTCATCAAAAGCCGCTTTATCCAAACGAAAACCCTAAACCCCGCTAAAGACAAGCTTAATCGTATATGTTATACTAATGGTCACACGTGCGTACATAAAATTTGTTTTCAATAATTATTGAGATTTGTGTCACGGAAACCGATTTGCATTTCCTGGGATATATAAAGCCCCACACGTCATTGTAGGGCCCACCGACACTTTTCGGGTCCATTGTATACACCCCACGCTATATATGATTCCGGGTCCATTGTAGGGTCCACCTACACTTTTTTCGGGTCCATTGTATACACTTTTTTTTTTTTTTTTTTTGGGGGGTCATAGGGTCCATTGTATACACCCCACGCTATATAAGATTTCCATTCAACAAAAACGTTTATAATACATAAAGCGAAAGTTGGAGATTTGGGTTGACATTTTCTTCCCGAAATACCACTACTTTTCTTCTCATGTACTGTTTTTTGGCCCGATTTATTCGTATTTACTCGTAGTCGAATTTGTTACAGATAACATGATGTGTACCTAGTCAAAATATATATGAGTTCGGGTCCATTGTAGGGCCCCACCGACACTTTTTTCGGGTCCATTGTGTACACCCCACGTTATATATGTTTTCCATTCAACAAAAACGTTTTATAGTTCTTATATAATACATAAAGCGAATGCGGAGATTCAGCTGACATTTTCTTCCCGAAATACCACTACTTTTCTTCTTGTGCACTCTTTTATGCCCAGATATCTTCTTATGTACTCATAGTCGGAATTTGTTGCAGATAACATGATGTGTACGTAACTTTCAACGTATAAAATTGAATTAAGATTAACTCCTAAATAACCTCCGTTTCTATTAGTCCATGTTTCTCCTAAATAAACGTGTACCTCCTGATTCAACATATCCCCCATCTTTTAAGCTATTTGATTTCTAAATGAAGTTATAAATTTCTAAATTTGCAACCCGCATGGCGTGTGCTTCTCCCCTGATTTTAAGGAAATAGTAGCCCACTTTCTCCTTTTACGTTCTCTTGGAAACGGAGCTTGTGGAAACACGTTGAACCCGCATGCCGAAAATGGACACAAAATGGCTGAAAAGGGCTCCTGGGTTCGCAGGTCGCCCGGTCCACTATCACTGCTATTTTGGAGTCTTTCTTTTTCCATTACTATTAGTTACAAGGAATGACATGGTCATGGTGGTTGGATGGGTTCTCAGGTTTCCCCTAGTGTCCCATATAAATGATGTATTAACAACCGTTTATTAATCAGATTGGAGGTGGTCAACCCAACCCAACCCAACCCAACCTATTGAAATGGGCTTAGCCTTCACTCACCATATATCTTGTTTAACTATATATATTTAAGCTGCCACATAAATTTTTTTTATTCTAGAACAAAGCTTATAATATAATATTATCTTATATATTTTTCTATAGTGAACTTTGTTTTTTTTTATTTTTTACTTCCCAGAAAAATACCCTTTAACAATTTCTACGCCCTGGGACGTCCTCAACAATTATTGCCTTTTTAATTGCATATATGCACTACTTTACTTGCAACTCTCTAGTACATAATAGTCACTTCATTATGTACAATATCATATTAGTGGATATTATATGAAATAATATATATTTTGTATTGGTTAAAAAATTGAAGTGAACCAGATCAATCGATAAAATTAGGCGTGAGCTGGAAATATTTTCTCTCTATTTTTCTTTATTTTTATACCTTTATGATATCTTCTTGTTCTTTTATTTTGAAGTGTTAGTTAAAGAAGGCTAATCTATATATTGATTTAGTACGTGCTTCGATTTAAAGGCTACATTTGGATACCAAGAAATTCTGAGAAAATGTAGGATTCCCACGTGCATATATAGTGTTTGGATACCGAGGAAGGGAAAAAAATGTTCTTGGATCCAGCATATGAGAAAACGCTGAATTAATAGCTTTGTATGCCTAAAACTAAAAGAAATTGTGTCATGAGAATCAAGAGAGTGTCAATATCCAAAATGCTCTAGAGGGGATGGCACATCAAGTATTGCACATCTATATCTATATCTAATTTAGGGGTGCAACTTGGTCCGGTTAAAACCAAACCCGAACCGACTTTGGTTCGGTTTGGTTTCGGTTCAAAAATCCTTAAACCAAACTAAATCGGTTTGGTTTTGGGTTGCATGTTCGGTTAAACATAACCAAATTCATGTATTTCCCTAAACCGAACCGAACCGAATCGAATTCATATATATATTATAATATATAATCTATATTTATATATATAAAAGATAATATATGTTAAACTTTCAAAGTTTACCTTTAAACTTTAAGGATATTGCAAAAAAAACCCTTGTTTGAGCATAAGAATATATTGGTCTAACTCGAACCGAATACTTTTCATGTAGTTCGGTTCAGTTCAGTTTGGGTTTCGGTTTGGTTTGACTATATATATTTTTGGTTTGGTCTTGGGTTGACCTCAACTCGAACCAAACCGACCCGAGTTGCACCCTTAATATCTATATAATATATAACGGGAATAGGGCCATTGGGAAGCGTGCCAAAAAATGCACAGCTTCCCAAAATAGCCTTACAAACTATTGAGAAGATATATAAATAAAAGGGTAAAATGATCAAACTGCCTCAACTTTTTTCAAAACTTGCAATCAGTTTTATAATTGTTTCCTCCCATTAAGGTTGCTTATTGGGTCGTGTTGGCACGAGCCAGGCATTGCCTAGCACGCCAAACACGTGCCCGGGCCGGCACGGCACGGCCCACTCAAGGAGCCGTGCCCATGTATAGGGGCCCCCACCCCATCACGCAAGCAGCACGGCCCGCACTTGATGCGGGCCGGTGGGCTGCCCGCGTGCTGGCTTGTGGGCCCAACTGGGTCGGCCCGCCGTGCCAGCCCACCAACGACTAGCCATTTGGTTCCTCCGAAAAGTGGGTTTTCCCACTTTTTTGACTATTTTACCCTCCCAAACAGCCATATAACAACCATATTAGGGGATATGCTTGTAATTGACTATAAATGACCATTTCCACCATTCCAACTGCCAAATAACAGTCATATTGGAGGGTAGAGGGGGTAAAAAGCCACTTTTGGTTTTCTATAAATAGGCCTAACCTTTCCTACTCCAAACTACACCTCTTCTACAATCTCTTACTCTTCTCTTCTTATTTTAAGAGTCTTGTTTAAAGTTTTGGCCAATGGCCGGTAGACTCGGCAAAGTGCTAAAGGGGGGGGGGGGGGGGGGGGGGGGGGGTCTCTAGGTCGACCATTGGCCAAACTTTTAACAAGAATCTAAGAAAGTTATAAATCAGGTTACTATTGTTGTATTTGCAAAGTTGTACTTATACTTGTAATAATTAATTTATTTACATTTTTTTTTAGCAAAATCTATTTCAATTTGTGTAAGACAATTTTGTAAATAATAAACATATTTTTCAGAATTTTTTTGTTATGATTTTTTACTATTTTTCCTTTGTTTTTTTGAAAAAAATACCCTGGCCCGTCGTGTTTGGTATGACCCAATCCCAGGCGTGCCACGGGCTGGGCCGTGCCGGGCGGGTCGTGGTACACCAGACACGCGACCCGCTAGGCACGCGACTCACTCGGCACGCCCTAAAAGGGCCCGGGCCAGCCCAATAAGCATCCCTTCCTCCCACATTCTCCTTTCTCCCTTCCTTTCTCTTCTTACACACGTGTAATACTACACTTGCACCTTGATAGTACCAATATAAACAATTATATGGATGTATTTATATAGATGGGAAGCTGTTACAAGCATATTAGAGTATCTAAAGTATATTTTAAGTAAACCAAATGTCAAGTTAGAATCTTTATCATATTAACGTTAATGAAGAATATTTTTCAAGTTAATTTTACAGTATTCATTTTCTTCAAGTAATAATAACCGAATAAAAGTCTGAAATGAGCTGAAAATTAATTAACGTCCAGTTAAGACGACCAACACATGGTGATGGTTTCTTGCCGCCATCTTAGCTGGTGTAAGGAAGAGGGTTTAGGCACCTGAGAAAAGCTTGTCCGGCCGTTTGACACGTAACACCACACCTCATTTAGACACATGATGTCCTCATCTGTCGGCCCATTTCCCATTCCCGTTGTGTTGTATTTTCCGTTTCTGTTTTGTTACTCTCTCTCGGAGCAGTTCTTTTTCATCGACGGCATTCTTTTTCGATCAAATCGATCGGAATTTCTCAAATCTTGCAATCTCTCCAGTCTTTGAATTAATATGCTGAGGAGTTTCAGAATAACCTTCCTCGCTTTGGTTCGTCTCTTTCTTTCTAGTTATGTTTGATATACGTTATTTCTGTCCTTTTTAAAATGATATTTTTCAGCCCTTTTAAAAATGATCAGATCTGAGCAAGTTATTCTTGAGAATTCGGTTGCCTATTAGGTTTAATGACTTGGATCATTTTTGATTTCACTGTTGCTTGTGTTTAATTCGTCCTGGTAATTTGGTGACTGTAGGTACTGAAATAATATCATTGAGAGGCTTATATTATTTGAATTTAGTGGAATTGCTGGCACGGGATTTTGAGTGAGGTTTGTGGAAAACGTTAACTTTGACTTGATAATTAATTTTGATCGATTGGATTATGAGTTTTTTTATTTTGCAACCAGTTGCATCTGTTGATCTTTTGTCGAAGTCAGTAATGTATTAATCTTTCTATGAGGTTTGATGAAGATCAAACTCCAGTTTCTTTTTGTTTGTCAAATTCAGTAATGTATTAATCGTTCTATGGGAGTTTTTTGTCATGTATTTTGATTGTTTCTTTATTTTTATGTATTTGAAATTTCTAAAAGTAATGTTTTAATCTTTCTATTGAAGTAAAGTGCTAAAAGGTATGAAGAGAGGTAAGTTCAATTTTGCAAGCCCAAATTATGGTGTGTTATTGCTGCAATATTTGGGGGAATTATCAATGACATAGATCAGAGATGGTCAGTAACCCTCTTTCGGGAACAGGATGTGGGATTCATCACCCATGAAAGTAGAATGCACGGTTGGTGCGTAATCAGAGGTCCAAGCCTAAACGACTCATTAAATTCTGGGTTTATACAGAGGACCAAGAAAATAAAACAAGAAAGAAAAAAAGAAAATGGAAGGAATTGTCTTTATGGACAATTATACTAGAGCTTCACACCTCACTTGTCAATGATTTTCGTATGAAATAACCCAGGGACCCTAAACTCAGATGGGATCAGATCAATCCCCGTAACAGGATAGCTCCTCTTTTGGATGTGCTAATATAATCCTCAAATCCATATTTCCAGGCTTCCATTTATACCATCTCAACATCATTAAATGTGGCATTTATTTTTTTCTTGATGGTAACATTTGAAATAAATATTTGTAGAGGAAAGCTAATCTTGAACTTGGGATATTTTGGAATATTCGTTGCTCAAGTTACCCAACATGTCCTGCAAAATCAAATTTTAGACCTATAACCAAAAGATGATGTGACCTCTTTGATTGCGGAGGTAATCCCATTGCTTGTGCTTATGAATAACTATACGCCAATTGTGCAACTGTTATGTGAATGGTGATTATTTGGACAAGAGGACGTAATTTTTTGTTGTAAGGAAAGATTTGATGGTAAGAGAGGATATCCCGAAACAGGATAGCTATAGCTGATTCTAAAAAGTCTTGTAAATTGGTGTAATGGTGGTGGTTCTTTTTTATTCTAAGAGAACTAAACAGTTGATTTACATCAAAAGCTTGCGTACTTATTTTATCATCATTTTTTGACAATAATAAGTAGGAGGTTGTTGTTGTGATATTTTCAAACTTTTTTTGGGCAAAATTTGTCCAAAATGTTTCATGTATACTAGTTTGAATATGAATATGAATTTGGTGATTTTCTGGTTTTCATTCTTTTCCTTTTTTCCTTTCAGTGGTTTCTCTATCATCTCTTGGAGGTACTCTGTATTGTTAAGCTGCATTTACCGACAATAGGAGTTAATTTGATTTCCTAGTCAGATAAATATTTGGCCATTCACACACAGATCTGATCAACTTTGTTTACTCACATGACCATTCTATTTATCCCTGGATGATCCCAATACCTTCTAATCTCTGGTTGCAATTAGTTCAACATGGTCATATTCAAGAAATCAAGTGGCAAAATATATTTCTATAATGGATGTAGATATAATTGGAGAAAAGTCTTGGATAGATAGCCCTCTTACAGATTGCATTAAGCGAGTTCCCTAAGTGGAAATCCTTTTAAGAGCATTCATGAATTTCTTCTGAATTTCTGCGAGGGATTTTAGATTTCTATCTTGTTCTACAAGACTAGCATTGTAACTTTTCTTTGTTTGCCTTTTAATATCAAGTGGTTTCTTTGACTATGCATTCCCATCACACGGTTCTTTTATGTTAAAAAAAACTCGTATCTTTGGTGTAGCACATGTGTGAATATGGTATTTGTAGAAATAGGCGACAGCTAGTGCATGTTATTCTGGATGGTGAACTGACTAGACTTTTTTGTTGTTTTAAGTTCCAATATTTTTATAGTCTTCTTTTATATGAAATTATGAATAATTTTCTAATTTTGGATCATGGCCTTGCGGACATGTATCCAGTTTCTTCCCATTTTTAGATATTAAAAGATTTGATATCAGTGACCAAGGTCAAGCAAAACTCCTTTTCTCACATCCTGTATTCCTGTGGATCTTTTTAGAAGACAGTATGTTTTTGTTCAAGCATTAATTAAATTTTCACTTGCTCATTTTTTTCTGAATTTGATTTTTGAGAAAAAAAAAAGGTGAATGGTGCATTGAGACAAATCTGATTGCCCGGTTGGATGTGCATCAGGTTGGGAGCTAAACCAAATATCCAAAAAAGATGTCTTCTCCCAGCAAGAGAAGAGATATGGATGTCATGAAGTTGTATGTATCATATACCGCTTCATATATAGTTGAACAATTCGTTTGCCTGCACTAGGTTTTGATATGCCAAATTCATGATCCTATGTGATCCTGAAAGCAACTGATCTGCTCCATAATATCACATGTTTGCCGATAAGAAGTATGTCACTTTACATATTTAACTCCTAGTATATGTTCATATACAGAATAGTGAATGCCTCTGGATGCCAGGACCATGCATGAATTTCCACATGTTGAAGTTGCATATTTGGTTAATTCTCCAACCCCTTCCTCTTTCTTACAGTTTTTATGTTTTATAAGTCAGGATGATGAGTGACTATTCTGTGGAGACGATAAATGATGGAATTAATGAATTCAACGTGGAATTCCATGGTCCAAAAGAAAGTAATGTCTCAGTCCCTCTTGTTACTGTTTCAACATAATAAATTGCTTCTTGATAATTTTCTTCTTAGTAGAAAATGCATCTCCCCATATCTGCTCATTTTAATATAATTCAACTGCTAATGTCACTGTCAGCTTTCTTCTTAATATAATACTACTGCTTCCAATTAATATAATCTTCAGTCTCAATATTCTTCTTAGTAAAGTGCCACTGCCTCCTCTTTATATATATATATAATGGACCAATTTACTTTAATTGCTTCCCCAACTTCTCTGTGTCTTTAACAGATCCAAGAATTTTACAATCCTTAGTTTTAAACCTCAAATCGTTAGGATATGATATGCTTCCGGGTTTTCTCCCGTTTGCATTCATATATAGAATCCATTATAAAGCAATGACCACCATGGCTGATCCATTAGTTAGAATTACAAGTCTAAAAGGTGAAACACACCTAATTCAGACAAACCCCCAGGATCCATTAGTTAGAATTACAAGTTCAAAAGCTCTGATGACAGCTTAGCTTTGTGTTATGGAATCAAGTATTTAATCTTTTTTTTTCATTCTCATTTTCGTACTTGTTGAAATTTCTAAAATTGTAAGTTTTCTAGAATCTCCTTGAAATATTGAATAATTGTTCAAGTTCACACCATTCATTTTCTCACAGTGTTCAGTAAATTCTGTTATTAACAATTTCAGTAAATGTTGAAAGAAGTGATTTCTGTAGATAAAATTGCTTTTGAAAACATGAAGAAAAATCTTAGGGAGTAAAGAAGAAGTGGAAAAGAAGGCATGGCTTTTTTCTAGTTGATCTTTGAGAGGTGTATGATAGGATTGAGTAGCTTAGCGTATTCAGTATGTTATGAGGCTGAAAGGTTTTCATGTGTGTGTGTGTTTTGGTGTGGATTTGAGGATAAGGATCAATGGTTGTGTTGCAAAAGTGCATTTTTTTCAGTTTTGGTTGATGGAGTTTGTGACATTTACTTTAAATCCTTTAGTGGAAGATGTTTTAAGCATATTTTTGGGCGAGGCAGAAGGAAGGGTTTAGTTTTAAGCTTGAGAAAGGGAATAAGGTTTCACATTTGCAATTTACATATGACATCTATTTGCTCATAGAAATGGATGAGATACAAGTGTCTAATGTTGAGCGTGTTGTTAATTAATTTGAGTTAGGATTGGGCTTAAAAGATTAATCTTGAGAAGAGTAGTATCGGTTGGTTTAATATGTGAGAATTTAGATATAAAGGTCTTTTTCTCATTGCCAGGCATCAAATCCCTTATGTAGTTGGAAGCTACGCTAGATGGGTTCTGAACATACAGCAGGACAGAGTGTTCAATGAATATATCTTTTTGGCTTTCTCAAAATAATTCCAGATCTACTCAAAACTCAAATGAGAGAACTTCACTAGAACTTTATCCATAATGATGTTAGTGAATTAGTCTAAAGGTCCACTCATTACAAGTGAAATCACAACTTTATTCAGCATGAATTGGATCTATTATTTGTTAGGGTTCAACATTTTCTATATTTTCTTAGTATGGCAGCTTTTCAAGACCATGGGCATTCCTTGCCTTTCTTTTTTATTCTCTTGTTTTGAATGTATACATCAGATCTAAATTTTTATGAACAAGTTTTAGCACCAATTGCTATTCACTTTTTTTAGTGAGATATAAATCTTTAATGGGTTCATTAGACCTTAGTACATAGAATTATTATTTTGTTTTTGGTTTATTTTTTCATTGTTAGTCTCTGACAAAGCTTTTTGAATTATAACACAGCTGTCTGTGAACTGCTTATCTAAGGAGCTGTTTTCTTGGGAGTCGGGTTTGGAGATTGATTTCTCTCCATGAAAAAATAAAAACCACAAATTCAACGTTTATGTAAAATGCTTAACATGTTTGTATGGATAACAGCAGCAATGGTATATGAATCATTGAGACATTCAAGTGCATGCACACACACACACACACACATTTGGATGTCATTTGCATGTCTTCTTTCTTCTGTTAATTTGTTTTGGTTTAGTTTATTATTATTGTGATTAGTAGCTTTTATTTGAGGTTCAGAAATTTTATGAAAAGAATATGGTCAACTTTTGCTTTTTAGTTCCCTCATTGTCCTGAGATGATTGCCTGTGTTACTAATGTCATGATCTCCATTTGTTACTAAAAGCCCACTTCAGTTTCGTCTTATTTCTTTGATGCCAACTTGCCGTTGTGATTTCAGGCCTTTATGAAGGTGGAGTGTGGAAAGTCCGTGTTGAGCTGCCTGATGCTTATCCTTACAAGTCTCCTTCTATTGGATTTTTGAACAAAATATTCCACCCAAATGTTGATGAGCTGTAAGCTACACTAAAATGCACACTCATCTCACTATTCTACTACCAGCAAACATATTTTTCATAAAGAGTATAAGTAATAGTTAGAAAGGAAAAATAGAACTTCATTAATCAGGATATATCCCATATGTGCTTGCTTCCACTGTTCCGTTGCACAACCCCTCTTCTGAAACTAATATTTCACCAAGCTTTTATAAGAAGAAGCACCGTCTAATGACCAGGATTTGCATCATGCTGATTAGATCCGTTCTTCTATAATTTGCAGGTCAGGTTCGGTTTGCTTGGATGTTATTAATCAGTCATGGAGTCCCATGTTTGGTAATTATTGACAGTTTTATGGATTGATTTCTGAGTTTTATATACAGCAAGTGCATGTGATGTACCATTTGTTTGTGTACAGAATTTATTTGATTTATTTATGTTCAGTTCCTGGAAATTTTTTAATATGGGTATTATGGGCTGCAGATCTCCTAAATGTATTTGAAGTTTTCCTTCCACAGCTCTTGCTGTACCCAAATCCTTCAGATCCATTAAATGGTGATGCGGCATCCCTGATGATGAAAGACCAGCAGCAATACGAGCAAAAAGTAAAAGGTGAAAACATGTTATTTCTTCGTTTTTTACAAGTTAAACTTTGCATAAGATGAAAGCACTGCCCATGACTCATCAAAGGACATATTTACCTTACACCTTCCCCAAAAATGAAAGAAAGGGAGAAAATATTCATTTTCTGATCAAGATTAATTGTGTATGGCGACAGAGTACTGTGAGCGTTACGCAAAGAGGGAACATATTACCAACACCCTCACAGAAGAGAGTAGTGATGAGGACATTAGTGACGAGGAAAACACTTCTAGTGATGATGATATTGCTGGAGTTGCTGACCCCTGAGGAAACTTTGTGGCTGCTACATTCTTTGATTTGAATCCATCCGTTCCATTTATCTGTTCTTAGATGTACGGCTACTTGTTTTCCTTGCGGCAATGTAAACTTTTATTGAACAGACTTCATGCACTATAAAGTGCACTTGTATTGCATCCAACCATTAATGGAAAGAACGAAAAGGACAGTGGAGAAACCATGGAACGTGGTTAATTAAAACCAACGGAATTTTGGAAACATTTGGTTCCTCTGTTAGACACAGATTCTATGTTCTCTATTTCTCGAAATCTTGTTTGGTTTGCATGTTTCGTGAACTTAAAACTTGTTCAGGATAATTGTGAAGGAATCAGGGGCACTCATGTATTTGGTGATTCTGCTCTTGTTACTGAGCCCTTCAGTTTTGTTAATTTTTATCACAAAACTACACCTAGTGTTGACATTGCCCGCGGTTGAAGCTGAATGAACCGAGTCAACTGGGCTTGCTTGCGTGCCCCAATGAGCCTCAAAATAATCCAGTGTATATTGAAGTTGTCATGGATTCTAATTAAATATCAAAGCTCTAATTCTTATTGCTTGTTGTGTTTGTTTCAACACTTACAGCAGGAGAGAGAAGAAACCAATGACGGGTAATGACAGACGTGGGATTGTGGGAAGGAAATGTGGAAAATTTATATTTAAAATGGTACCGGCTTGAACCATCCAATTGGCATTCTTATCAATCTTAGATGATCATCTCGATTGGGTGATCAAAGACATTTAATCTATCATAGTTACATTCAACGCAAACATCATTGTCAGTACAAAAAATACAAGTATTTGAAACATTGCAAACTAAAAAAAACAAAAGAAAGGGAATTTGAATCATTACAAACTTTTGATCTCTTGCAAATGCGACCGTTTCTACCCGCCGGCCCCTGAATTTCAAATTCCGATATTTGGATTTTTCCTCCACGACTTCTAGCGGCAATTACATACGCAACGACAGAGTCTTCCATTGAAAAATCAGCCAATTGGCATTCCAGCCCCATCTGAGCAGCCATGTCAACCTATGAGCTTTCTCCCTGCTCTATAATCTCAACATCAGAACTGATTAAGCTCGCTTCATCTCTATTACTGATATTTTCACCCAGAGAGAGACTTGCAGAATCCTCGGTTCCTCCGACCGAAAATGTGTCGGATTCCCGTGTGGGTACTTTTTGTTACGATGTTTTTCCTCTTACTCCATGAGAGAAGTTGTGAAGAAGATGAGATTAAACGTTCACTGATTGAATTCTTCAATACACTCTCCGGCGGTAAAGTTCCACAGGATTCCAATTGGGGTTGGAACATGGCCTCAGATCCCTGCACTGATAAATGGAGAGGCGTGGCGTGTAACAAAGCTATGACAAACGTGAAGAAGATTATCCTCGAAGGGCTCAACCTCACCGGAACTCTTGATGCCAGTTCACTCTGCCGGGCGCAGTCTCTTTATGTCCTGAGCCTCAACTATAACCATCTAACTGGAGGGATCCCAGAAGAGATCGCAAACTGCAAACAACTCACTCACTTTTATATTGATGGGAATCAGTTCTCCGGCAACCTCCCTGGTTCTCTATCCCGGTTAAATAATTTGAAGAGGCTAATCATCCCTAACAATAACTTCTCCGGTGACTTGCCAGATTTGCCACGAATTTCAGGTCTGACATCGTTTCTTGCACAAAAAAATCATCTTACTGGAAGGATACCGCAATTTGACTTCTCCAACCTTCAGGAATTCAATGTATCCTTCAACAATTTCAGTGGTCCTATTCCTGATCTTGATGGTCGATTCGATACAAGCACCTTCATGGGTAATACTGAATTATGTGGAAAACCGCTACCCAATGCATGTCCTCCGTCTCCACCCCCAAAAAAGAGATCGAAAGGTGTCTCCAACAATCAAATTCTCATATACACGGGGTATTCAGCTTTAGGACTGGCTCTTTTAGCCTTTGTTGCTTTCTGGTTAAAAGGAAGATTCAAGGCCAAGAATAAGAGGATTGAAACTGGAAAGGAGGGATCAGCCGTGCATAATAGCAGCACCAAGCCTACTTACTCTTCCAGTGAGTGCAAAACCAGTGCAAGTAGATCAGAGTATTCAATAACTTCTGCAGAAAATTCGATGGCATCTTCTTCACTAGTAGTTCTTTCAAGTCCAGTGTCACATGACATAAGGTTTGAGGATTTACTCAAAGCTCCTGCTGAATTGCTTGGGAGAGGAAAACATGGTAGCCTCTACAAGGTCATATATGAGGAGGGAATGAGTCTGGCTGTAAAAAGGATTAAAGATTGGACGATTTCGAGTGAGGCATTCAAGAGGAGGATGTATAGGTTAGACCAGGTGAAACATCCAAATATACTGCCAGCCATGGCCTTTTATTGTTCGAAGCAAGAGAAGCTCATTGTCTATGAATATCAGCAGAATGGAAATCTTTTCAGGCTACTCCATGGTAATTAACTTCATGGCCACTGTATATATTGCACAGAACATCCTCATATACTCTGTGCTAGCATTGTGTTTAGATATTTCCATTTATGCATTTGGCTTATATGTGGTGTGCTCTTCTCTGTTTGGGAATGTACTGCTAAAATTTTCCTTTTTTGTTTCATATCTCAGGATCCCAAAATAGTCTAGCATTTGATTGGGGTAGCAGACTTAGTGTTGCAGCTGCCATTGCTGATGCTTTGGCCTTCATGCATGTGGAGCTCCGAGATGATGGGATTGCTCATGGAAACCTTAAATCTTCCAACATTTTGATGAATAAGAACATGGAGGCATGCATTGGTGAGTATGGTCTTATGGTGCTAGATAATCAAGACAATTTATCTGTTACCCAAGGTGAAAGTTCCGGATCCATGGATCCCAGCAGAGCCGGTGGAGGTAGCACCTTCAATATGGACATTTATGGCTTTGGTGTCATTCTTCTTGAGCTATTGACAGGGAAGCTGGTGCAGAACAACGGTTTTGATTTGGCTAGATGGGTTAACTCGGTTGTCAGAGAAGAATGGACCGTAGAAGTCTTTGACAAGGCCTTGATCTCGGAAGGTGCAAATGAAGACATGATGGTGAACTTGCTACAGGTGGCACTTAAGTGCATAAATCCTTCCCCAGAAGCAAGGCCAAGCATAAATCAAGTTGCTGGGATGATCAACGCCATCAAAGAAGAAGAAGAGAGGTCTATAGTCTCTGAGTCAGGACAAAGCAAGGACTCACGGCAATGAACAATAAGGCCTGAAAATTCGTGAATAACATGCTGTAAGAAAGCTCATTCATGCATTTTTATTTTGATATTAACCTGTCTGCACTCTCAATTTGTTTGGAATTAGGCTCTGTATGGCATTTCATATCGAAAATACTTTTTGACTTTTGAAACAGAAAAAGAATTCTTCAAAAGTAAAAGCAACGCCTGTTATTATTTGTAAAGTTATTTTTTCTTACTGTCGCTTCTCTGAAAGTAAAAGAACCATTCTGTTCTTTTTTTTTTCCTTTCTTTCCCTGAGTGGACTTACCTTAAGGAAGACGCAATGCATGTGGGACCCATCAATTAAAACACATTTATTAAAAAAATATAGCTTGTGGGTCCCACATGCATCGTGTGGGGTGTAGGAAAGGGTGCGGACTGGACACATGAACCCAGCCGATGAGACACCCTACATTAGGGGTGTGAAATAGGGATTGAAGTTGAACTAGGTTTGGTTACAACATCTTGTGAGACCTTAGATAATGGAGTTGGTATCATCATTTTGGGCATCCCAATCGCAAGCATGCTCAGAAAATAATCTCCAATAATGGTCTACCAGTTACCAAGAATAATTACTTATACCCCATTTATTGATGATTTTAGTAAATTTATGTGGATTTTTCCGGTTATTTGAAAATCAAATGCTTTGAAAGTGTTTGTTAGTCTCAAGAGTCATGTTGAAAACCTTTTTTGACGGATAATTAAGACATTATGAAGTGACTGGGATGAAAAGAATCCGACCTGATTCCTATAGAAAAAATAATACAAGAACATACAGATTTTAAGTGGTTCACCAGAGAATAGGGTTACATCAACGGCTGTTGTTTTCATTATGTCACGAATAGAAGAATATAATGATCGATTACAAGAATAGGGATATCACCTTAATACAATGCGAAATACCTAAAATACCCATTGCTAATTTTCGCCTCGAACCCCACCTTACAGACAGGGAGGCGCTACCCCCCACGAGCTCACCATGAAGCTCAACCTGCAAGGGTTGTGGCTGAATATCCAGTATTATCAAACTCCACAAACCTCAACATGGGATGGAAAGTACTGGAAATTCACTTACATTTTAAATTTATGTGGAATTATTCATCGGCTTTCTTGTAAACATACCCACGAGCAAAATGAGATTGCAAAAACGTAAACAAAGGCATACATATATTGCTGAAATGTGATTTACTTCAATGGCACATTCCTTATTTCCTAACACTTACAATTGGGATGAAGCTCTTCAAAACTGCAGTTTATTTTCTTTAGAATTGATTGTTTTTGGGTAAAAAAATCAATATATTAAAATATAAAAAACGAATTACATTGTTATAAATTGTCCTCTCTACCTAGCTCAACAATGTCCCTGCCAAGCCAGTCTCCTTCATTTACCTTTCTTTGATTGTCTGAATTTGCTATATAAGCTGTCGGTGGCTTGAAAGCGATGAAAATTTAACAACTCGACATAACAAATTAAGGCTGACATCGATTAAGACCCATAAAACAAATCAACTTTAAATCATCCCGTTAGATGAGAGCATGTGGTAGTTGGGTTGCCATATGCCATATGTTCATTGAGCATGTGGTCGTTGAGTTGTTGGATTTCAAACATAATTAATAGCTTATAGCGATTCGTAAGGATATAATAATCGCTTCTACTTTTTTATTTTTCTCCTTTTTGGTTTGGACTCTATAAAAGATTTTAATGGTCTTAATTTTTTATTAAGTTTAAGACCATTAAAATCTAGAGCACTGCCAAATGGGAAATGGACGGCCAAAGAACAAAAGACACATAATTATCTTTTTCCGCAGATTTCACCTTTGCAGCTTTGGAATCTACGACAACCCCATCTGCCGAACTTTTCCCTTCCACTATAAAACCGATTAACCTCTGAATGATGTTTCTTTAGTATTAGGGTTTTTGCTGAACTGACGACACTGCCCAAGACCAGACTTCTAACAGATAAACAATGCGGCTCCCTGATTATCCAGAAATGAGGTAGGTCCTCCAAATTTGTTTTACCCTTTTTCCTTCGTGTGCGATAAGTGACTTGAGTCTCATGTCAAAGAAAGGTACAACGATGGAAAGATGGAATTTCAGTGCAGTAAACCGGTCATCCTCTGAATGCGGAGAAAACAAAAATGGTCTTTCAGCTTCTTCAGTTTAAAATATGAATTGGGTTTCGTCTCATATCAGAAATCCGAGAACAAAGACGGCTTTTTTTCCTTTTTCCTTTCCTTTTAGTATATTCGTTTCTAAAATGGCTTGGATCAGGTCTCAAATATGGCAAAAGTATCGTATTTTGGGGGAGTCCTCTCCTCGATCTCCTTTGCTTTCTCCTCCTCCTTTTTCATCACCTTCACCCTCATCTGTCAACGGTAATAACTATCAGAAATCGTCCGGCAGTAGAATAAGCCCAGCTATTATTTTCATCTTGGTTATCCTCTCCGTTGTAGTTTTTGTTTCCGGATTGCTCCACTTTCTCCTTAGATTTCTAATAAAGCATCCATCCTCCTCTTCGGTCTCTCAATCTAATAGGTACATAGAGATGTCTGGCTCTAATGCTTTCCAAAGGCAGCTACAGCAGCTCTTTCATCTGCATGACTCGGGTCTGGATCAAGCTCTCATTGATACTCTCCCTGTCTTCCTCTATAGGGAGATAATGGGTTTGATAGAGCCATTCGACTGTGCTGTTTGTCTCTGTGAATTTTCAGAACAAGACAAGTTGAGATTGCTGCCTCTATGTAGCCATGCTTTCCATGTTGATTGCATAGACACATGGCTTCTTTCAAACTCATCGTGTCCGCTCTGTAGAGGAGCCATTTTCGTAGCTGGACCTGGGATTGAAAACCCGGTTTTTTGTTCTGAAGATACAAGAGCAGAAGATGATTTTCCAGGTAATGAAAGAAGTGTGGAGGAGGAGATCACTGTTGAGAAGAGGGTTTTCCCTGTGAAGCTTGGCAAGTTCAGAAACTTGAACAATGGAGGAGAAGTAGGAGAGACCAGTAGTAGTAATAGTAGTAGTTTGGATGCAAGAAGATGTTACTCGTACTCCATCGGCTCATACCAATATATGGTTGGAAATTCAAACCTGCAGGTGGCCTTGTCGTTGGATAGAAGTGGTCGTCTTGATGGTGTGAAGCTTCTGAAAGGAAGAGATGGACACATTGAGAATCCTTCTCTGGAGAGAGATGTTGATGGAAAGAAATTTAGCGGTGGAAGCAAGGGTGATAGCTTCTCGGTCTCCAAGATCTGGCTTTGGTCTAAGAAGGCCAAATTCTCTAGTTCTTTGGATGCCTATACACATATGGGTTCGCCACGGTCTCTGCAAGATGGCAGACCGTATGAAGGAATTTAATTTGTACTGTATCTTCTTCCTGAATCACTGGATTCTGTAGTTTCAAAGCTTGGTGAAGGTTTACCTTTATTTCTTATTTTTATTTTCTCGGAATGCATGGGATGCGATGAATCCCGAGAAAATAACATTTTGCAATGTATTTTATGTTCAAAGCTTGGTGAAAATAACATCTTTCTTCAGAGTTCTCCCTTTCACCGGAAGGTGGACTGTACAGTTCTTGTCTACAGTTTCATTTACAGCTATGAAGTACAATTTCATTTACAGCTATGAAGTGGATCCTAAACAAAAATAAATAAAACCTAAAAAATGAGTTCAAAACCTTTAAAAAAATGGATGAACCTAGGGAAACGGCATCCTATACATCCTGCAGAGCATTTCCTTTGTCGGTCCAAATCTCATTATCTTATCCTTGTTGCTTTTGAGGCCAGCGGGTTGGTCTCAGGTGTATTGTTTTTCCGGGAATATCAACCTGTTCTTTTTGGATCTCATTTGTCCATATTTTTGGACTAAAAAGTGATGGATGGTTGGACGCCCGGAAAGCCGGGGACAAAGGACTTTTGTGATGAGACCTAAATTTTGAAAGCTTGGTGTAGCATATGGTGGTAGGGTCATGAGATGGTCTTTCAGCTGCTCAATCTTCATTTCATATCACTCATGGAATTTCTTCTCTATTACTCTTCCACGCCTTTCATCTTTTGGTTGTCGGTCGGTGGTGGCACAGAGGAATGAACTTACCATTAGTCAAATATGTGAAATAGGGTTTTTGCTATATATCTCAGCGAAGTTAATTAAACTTAAGAATATTGTACTCATGGGTGTTTGATGGAAGAATCCAATGTCGATCTTTCTTGTCGTGGTGACAACCGCAATAAATTATCATAAGACATGGGCAGCTGATCTGGAGAGATAATAAACAAGTAGCAGAAAAGGATGTTTGAATACAAAATTTTTTTTGGTAGCATGTTTGAATACAATTAAAGGGGAGTGATTATATTCTTCTGTTATCTCTGTCTTCATCTCGCTCTTAATTGTAGCCAATTCAATGGTAAAAAGCCACAAGTTTGTCGTAAGCCGGTGGCATAAGGTATTATTTTTCAAATGGCCGTCGGTTTGTCACTGATGATTTTCATCACTGCCCCTACTCCTAGGTCCTAGGTTGACTGTCCTAGAAAATGAATTAAATATTAGATAAAATCTAGTCAACATACCGGCATTGAACTCCTTAACAAGGGAGCGTTAATATGGCTGTGAGAAATGGATTTTTCAAAAACAACTTTATTCCAGGCAAGTCTTCATGCTTTTAATTGGTTATAAAATAAATAATAGGAGCACCAGTCAAATTCTACATATTCAACAGAAAGAACATCTGTGTTTCAACAATTATTCGTCGATAATATGGTTTTCCTGTAGTTCAACAATTATTGTTTTGGTAGAATTAGTTAAGAGGGACTGAATGTTTGTGGAAATTACGGAGGAATAGTCTATAATGAATCGAGTTAAAGATGGGTTCAAATCCTCTGGACTTTTCTCGCGTACTTATCAGTGCGCCAAAGAGGTTTTCTCTTGTTGGAAATGTAAAGAAGTTTTCTCGTTGAAAAAAACTCTCAAAGCGCATGGATAAGTACAAGAAAAATGTGCAGATGATATCATCCCGTTAAGGATTAAGATAAGGAATATAATTTTGGTATAATAGCAGAAAAAAACGAAAGTAATTGTACGATCCAGAGGGATGAAATTTTTAGAAGTAATCACTTCCATCTTGGATCAAATGATCTACAAGAAAAAGGGTTTAGTGAAATATTTTTTATAAGAATTGGTGTTGGATAACTTGGTGAAAAGGAGCTACAAGATGGATGTTATTATGATTTAATGGTAAGGATTATGCCGTATAAGAAGATAATACAAAGGAGAGTGTTTACGAATAGTCCTTACAGAATATAACAGAATGTTAATTTCATATGCAAAAGTGGGTGTATGTCGAATAAAAAAGAACTAGGATTTGAAGAATGGAAGAGATCTACAGGATGATCAAAATAGACTTGGCGGATCCAATTAAAACTGATTTAAAATACACATTATTGAAAATTTATGACAGTTTGGAATTATAGAATAGAATTTATATTGGTGCTTGAAATAATTGAGACAAGGCATTTTATTAAACTCCAATGCATAAAGAACCATAAATTGAATTGGAAAAACAGAAATATTTGTGAGTGAAATGTGAAATGTCGAGGATGAACTGAGAAATCGAATTCTAACAAGGAGAACCTGAAGAAACAATCAAAGTACTAGAGGAAAGAGAGCGACTGGAAGAGGGCTTGATTACTGAGAGAGAGAGATATTGACCTGAGATTCTTGTTTCTGCATAAGCATGGTGGTTCATTTGCCAGCAAAAATTAACAGTACTGGCAGAGATTTAATATCATGAGCCATCGTAGATCAAGGTCCCAAAGTGAGAGTTCTGCATTACCCTAGGTAGAAGGTTTCATTACAAATTCATATCGTTGGGTGTCTAAACAGGCATTTCAGATGTTTTTGGGAAGAACATCTTGAACACAGATTCATCAGAAATAATGGAAAAGAAAAATACCATATTACAGAATCCTAATAGTTGGGTCAACTAATAGAAAACGAAAAAGAATCAGACTCACATAAACTAAAAATAAAAAAAACTAAATATTTTCTATTCTTTCAGTTTGCTTTTGCTTTGTGGTGAGACTTTTTTGTGCCAGGTGTACAAATAAACTCAGATGCCAAACCTGACCCCACTATCTATGTCATAGAAGCTGTTCCAAGTAAAGACTATGGTTCTTGTAAAGACATAATATAAGGAAGCAGAAATATTCGAAGCAGTTACCTGGTCCAACAGGTAACTACTCTAGAGCGTTATTCCGACAACCTGTCTCAAATTTAAAAAAAGAAGAAGAAGAAGAAGAAGGAGAAAATGAATAATGCCAGCAATACATCATACAATAACAAGACAATTCTGCTTCCATTTTCTTTGCTGCCAATGAATGTTTGATAGGTCCAACCCATCTTTATCTTTCACGCAATAATCAATTAATTTTATACAACAATATGATTTATAAATTCTATAAATAAATAAAAAAAGAAGTAAAATGAACAAATTTGCTATAAATAAAAACTTAAAAAGAACAAGAAACAAACATCTCAGATTCGCCAACAATGAATGTAAGAAGTCAACCATTCGCTTACCGTCAGATAGAAATGGCAGGATTCCCGCTCATGATAGCCAACATGGCGCTCGATACTGCGTTTCCTCTTCTCCTCTGTTTTTTCTGCTTTCTGAAGATGCTACTCATGTCATGTGAAGACAGGCGCATCCTTGCCTAGATCCATAGACGACTTGGCCGATATGGGAATCGAGGCGTATCGGGACGAGAAATCGCGGAACCCATGATCATCGTCGAAATGGGGATTCTGTCCGGGCCCTTCGTCGAAGTTGAGAGCGTAACTCAAGGGATCGTATTGGAATTTATTCTGTTTACGCCCCAATCCTCCTCCTCCTCCTCCTGCACAGCCACCACCACAACCTCTGTTCTTGTTGAACCGCCGAATAAAAGTTTTCCACTTGGGACCCGCGACGATCTCCGACCACTCTCTGACTTTCTTCAAAGCGTTCCATCCTTTGCACCACCATCTCTCTTCCTTCTCGGCAACCCGAATTCTCTCCCACCAAACCGATCCTGCAGTCCTGGATTGATCGGACCGCAACCACGGAACCCAAAAACAACAGCCTCTCTTCGAAAACACGGTGTCGTCCATTTCATCGCCGGATTCTCCTTTATGGGCGAATTCGTTATTGTCCGACTTCTCCATATGTGAGCCTTGAAAGACGTAAGCGATCGAATAGATGAAGAGACGTACGTACAAGGGTTTGGAGGGTGCGCAGGAAAAGCGAAGGACGACGGGTATCCTCGGCTCCTCCTGCAAACCCTAATCCTAAATCTCTCCCTTCTCTTGCCTTCCTATCTGTTTTCCCTCTTCTTCTGCAATGAGCATTCCTTTTGTAGGATGCCGTGACAACCGTGAAGGATTTTTACAACGAAATATCGGTGAATGCATTAGGCATTACCACCGGCAATTGCCGGTAGTAACGGGGAAGTCGACTCCTCATCGTCCTCACAACGGCTATTTTCTGGTGAAATAACTATTTTAGAGTTGGTGAGTCTGCCCAATGCCCCTTCTGAAAGAAAGCTGTTCATACTTAACGGTCGGAAGAGCACCGCCGAAGTACTTTTGGATCCGGTTCACGATCATACATGGGACCCACAGATCAGAATCACAATTTCTAGTTGGTCCGGAGTCCGTACCGTCCGATGGTGGGCCCATCCTTGATGTTTGGTAGCATTAATCTTATAATTATATTCATAGCCAGAACAGAATTGTTTTTGTTGACGGTGGCAGGTGTTGGGTAGAGAGGGAAATAGGCTAAGAGCTGTATATGATGATGATGTTGTGAAAGCTAGGACTGCAACTTGGACGGTAGGTTGGGTTTTTAAAGCCTATGGTTCGCTTCGGGTTCTAAAATTTGTAAACCAAAATAACTTTGGTTTGTTTCGGGTTGATATTTTGATTAAATAGTACCGAACTGAAACTTGACTTAGAAACTAAATTTTGTTAAATTAAACCAAACCAAACCCATACACAATAAGCAAAAATTTTCTTCCATCAGCCTAATTTCTAATAGTAATCATGGTAAAGATTAACTATGATGGACATTTCAATTACTTAAAAATGCTCAAATGAAATTTTGTGACCTTAGTTACTTCCCATCAGCTTCATAATAATTATAGCCCACTTGTGTTACATGTAAATTGGAAGCTTAAGATTACAAATTTTATAAAAATATAAAGTTTAAAAAATAGTTTTATTTTTCATAGGCATAATTTTAGATACCAAAAGTTTTTATGTTATTAAAGAAACCTAACAATTATAGTTAGTTAAATAAATTTATATAGAAAATTTCAATAAAATTTGCAAGTGTTGTCTTGGCAGGTATTCTGGATATTTTCCTAAAGTTTTAAAGTCATATCATATAATAATCTTTTTGTCCTTCAGTGCTAAACTTATTAAGATGTGATCATACCAAGTGATAGAATATGAAATATAACAAATTTGTATAAATATAAATTTATGAATAAAATATATTTTTCTTATTTACATTTTTTTGTATACACCAAATCCCTTTCGCAGGGGCCACGAACCATGCCGTGCCGTCCCATTAGGGTTCAGAGTTCAGACTCCTTAGGTGGCGTATTAAAAAAATTTAAAAATAAAAAAGGTTGAAAGCTATAAGATACAGTTTAAAAGAAAAAAACCGTTTAGATAAAGACGTCCAACGACACCTTACGCAGCGGCACTTTTTAGAAACAGAATATGCAAAAAGACTAACATAAGCGGCAGCTCTAACTGCTACAGTAAAACCCCAAACTAAAGATCTGAGGGAAGAAGAGACCTTTCCCTTCGTAAGGGTAGTTTCAGTAAAAAGCTTGGTCTCTTCCGAACTTACCACTATGAACATTCCAGAACACATCTCCGGCAGTATCAGCCTTACCTGTATCAACGGCAATGGCACCAAATATGGCTCGAAAAGCACCGCAAACAATCACCGGAGCCGAGGAATCCATCTTCGGAGCGACCCTCACCACCTTCTGTAGACCTAACCGCATACCGTCTGCAGTACAAGTAGAGTTCACCTGAGACACCTCTTTTATCCGATCATTCAGATCTTTAGCAGACATGTCGATATTTTGCCCAAGGGATCGGAGGCAGACTGAAGTGTCGATGACGTTCATGCCCAACATGCTTAACGCTTTGTTGCTCTCTTCGGAGTAAGAGCCATGCGTCATGGCGCGTCGAAGGAGACCGATAGTCTGGAAATTATAGCTGCACGGAGTATTGGGGGAAAAAAAGGAAGTAAGTTTCCAGCAGATGACAAACGAGTAAGAGAGCGAGAGAGTGAAGTAACACTTGCCCGATTTGTTCCTGCAGGGTTTTCAGAGCAGTCGAGAATGGTGATGATGGTTTTCGGTTCTCGTTGTGGGATTTGACATCCGCTTGTGACTACCCATAACCATATAAAAGAAGTAAAAAAAGGAGATCTAGGGTTTTAGGCAAGTATTAAAGGAAGAAACCATCGTAAGACAACAGTGTGAGACTGTGAGGTGTTACCTGGATAACGGAAGAGAGTGACGAGATGACGATAAAAAACAAAATAGAGCGACAGATCATCATTCTTAGGTGACCCAGAGATGGCGCCAGTACCTTCTTTCCCTCGCTTCCGCCTCGCCGATCAGAAGGGTCAGACCTGAAATTGCTTCTTCACGGCCTTGCTCCACTACTGGTAATTTAATGGGTGGGTTTTTTTTTGTTTTTCTTGGTTCCTTAATCGCTAAGTTAAAAAAAAGTGACGAACGTACGGAAGAATTAGACCCACCGTCCAAATGGTTTCTTTTTCCTGTTTTTGAATGTCGTTATTTCACCCGTTCTTGTCCAAAGCCCTTAAGCCACACTTGTCTGCACGCGTATTTGCTGCCTATTCGTTCAGAAAGGACCAACTAAAAGAGTGGATTGCATTCCTTTGAGACTAGGCAGATCGTATATAAGCAGAATTCATAACCACGTTATTAACAGGCTGACATCAAAATGGATAAGTCTTTCAGAATGCACCAGGTGGTGGCCGAGCTCTATTGTAATTCAACCAAGTGGTCACTTTTATTAGGACAGCTTCAGTGAAAGGTTAAAAAGAACTAGGAAACGAAAGCATGCACAATTTCTCTTTACGTCCCCCAAAGCAAAACCGCTAGAATAGCAATTCAATTTCTCAAAATGAATGACAAGCTTATGCACTATTCTCACTGGTCAAGGAAATCTGTTCCCACAACTCTCAAGGGAACATTGTATTATAATGTACAAAAACCACAGACGCAAGCCCAATGGCAATCAACAGATTCCAAAACGAAGCCGTGCTGCTCAGCGCCAATTACTATCCCAAATGAAGTCATGCAGCACTGCAAGAGTCGCTACAAGTGGTACTGTAAATCTCTGCTGTGATCAGGCCAATGCTTCAGACTGAGAAAAACACCTCCAACATCTCCACTAGCCACAAACTAAAAAAATTTTTTTTTTCCTTTTATCACCATGAAGAGCTTCCTTGATAACCAAATTTATCTAAACTTTATAAACCAGGAGGAAAATTGTTGATTTGTCCTTGCTCCAAAACATCCTGGTTGTTCAATTTGTAAGCTACCCGCATGCGCATAGCAAGAGGTTTCTGAAAAAAAAACACTTAAAATTCAGTGCTCAACAATTTTAAATATGTTACGCGTAAGTGTGGTATGATTTGACCAACTACAAATGATAACAGGGTTTCCAAGTTTTCAACCATCTACATGCATAAATAAAAGTATGCAAGGGATTTCATTCGTTCAACCACAATTAATGGTCAATGTGTAATATGCAAACAGACAATTCCTAGCTCACATGTGCATTGATGATGAGGATGCAGAAAGGGATTAGGCATCCCAATCTGATAATGAAGTTGATCAGAATGATAGCTCAGATATTTGATAGTGCAATAACAGTCTCTCTCTTCGTATAATAACCTTTTGAACCTCAAAGAGAATGATAGTAGCACGTCGAAAGTCTATTGTTCAGATGTGGAAGTCTCGAAAAAGAATGTTTATGGTTATATTCAGCAGTTTGTCAAAGATGGCAATTCGTTCCTCCAACAAATCTCTAAGTCTATTCAGTTCAGGAACAATGCTGATAATAATATATCTGTTCCCACACCAATTCTGGGCAAGAAAGCTGCTGCTGCTGGTCTTCCTAAAGAATCCGGCAAAGAGAGTAAGAAAAATAATACAACTCAACCCTGGTCACTAGATCTCAATCGAGATCCAATCAAAGTTTGCCTACAACTCAACCCCGGTCAGAAGTTGATTGGTTGTCTATAACCAATCAACAGGTGTTAGTCCCATGGGTGTTTCAGACCTAATGGCACAATGCTGCCTCTGATAATATTTTCCATCACATCCTCTTCCTTTGGTTGAATGAACAACAGAAAAGTATTAATATTGTTTCACTGACATGCATTATAGCATCCTTAAATTAGAGTAACTCAATAATATGTAGCAAGGTGAGTCTAACAGAACAGGTCAATGATGAACAAGAGTTTGATTCTATGATTGCAATTTCTAAAATACCAAAATGGAACAGCCCTCAGCTAATCACATATTCGATTTACTGTAACATCCTCAGGTTATAGCTCACTTATGCCAATATATATATATATGTTAGCATTTTCACACCTACATCAGAAAAAATGGAACTTGCATACCTGCCCATGTTGAGAATTAGTAACCCGCAGATTTTGAGTGATAGACTCATTACCACTTGCAGGTAGAGTGTTACTGCTCGATGGGTCTAAATGGAGTTGGGCAAACTGCAAAATGAATGCACATACAAGTCATAATGGCATATTGCATGAAACACAAATGAAAAAATAGCTTTATATATTTACATGAAACAATAAAGATTTGGAAACCTGTGGAGACATGGATTTTACATATAGCAGCTTATCTGAACAACCCAACAGTCCACATGTACTTCCAAATGACCCTAGTGTACTATGTTTCAGCCACCAAATCATTTGTCAAAATGCAAAAAGGTCTCCCATGAATCTAACATCTTTCTCGTACAGAACTTAAAGAATTCAATGAATGATGTTACACCCAATAAGATCTGTTACACTCGTATGGATGGGATTTCAGAATGATGAAATACTATCCTTTCATCCGATTTGGATAACACCATACCAGGTGGACAGTCTGAATAGGTCACATCATCCCTCCATGTAGCAGAAAAAAGCCGTCTCATCATGCAACTACACCTAGTGAGGCAGAATAGAATTCCTTTTTCCTCTACATATGTACAGACACACACATTAACATCTTCTCTACAATTTGAATCCTATGATTCAAAACACACTTAACCTAAATAATTTGAATTTGCATCTGAAAAGAATCCTATGATTTTTCATTTGGATCTTATGATAATATTTGACTCCTAAATTTCTGAATTCAAAAATTTGGGTTGAAACCCATTGGAGACAAGCAAATACCATATAAAGTTCTAAAAAAGAAATGGTGACAAAGACAAATAAGCACATAGCCATTTCAACCATAATAATGTATAAAGGAACCTAAAAAAATTTCGACTATATGGTAATCCCAAATTTTTTCTTTTTAATTTTTGAAATGCTTATGTATGTCCCCGCATGCGCGCGTGTGCAAATATAATTTGGAAGCTCAATCCCAATAAGGTAACTTTATGTTGAAATTGGTTTTGAGCAAACTATGAAAAAGAGCTCGACCATTCATGTGTAAATATAATTTGGAAGCTCAATCCCAATGAGGGAACTTTATGTTGAAATTGGTTTTGAGCAAGCTATGAAAAAGAGCTCGACCAAGAGCAGAGCTAAATCGGTTTAGAACCTTTGTCTCCATTCTAAAGCAAGCTTTTCAGTAAACATAGCACTACAATATTAGTATATGGCAACTAGGTGTTCATTTATGTTTAAGTGTGCCGTCCTAGGATGACAAAGGAAATCACAGATATCCTTCCTATCAAGGGAGATATGGTGAACACTCCGCAATGGCACTTCAATTCTGTTCTCAACACCCATATTATCAACAACCAATCTGTTGGATAAAATATTTAATCAATGGTTTGCCACTCTTAAATGTATTCTCAGATCTGACTATTAGGCCTTAGAAGCATAACTTTTTGGTAAATATGTTGGGCTATTTTGAAAGAAAGAATTAAGGATTGAAGGTTGCTACTCTATTCATGGGATCTGTTTGACAAACTTAATTGCTAGTTTTTTTATTTGAACCTGTGTTAAAGCCATAAGACTGCTTTTGGATGCTTAATGTCAGATTTTGGGAAGGCTTAAGCTTGATGCTATTCCAATTAAATTCAAAAGGCTGATTATTGCTGGACAGATTAAATCCTCAACTGATGTCTTAAAAGGGGAATCCAAGGCATGTGGCTGTTGATGGCCTTGTCATTCCTCAGGGATGATAATTGATGCCTTTTGGCAGTTATAATGGAATTTACAAGCAATTCAGTTTCAGAAAGGGTGCTCAGTGGATGAGTTGAAAAACTTCTCCTTTAGACTAATGCTCAAAAAGTGCTCATGGAGGTTTGCTTCTATCTTCTCTTAGCAAGATGCTCCTCCTTGTTGTGTGGAATTGGTGGAAGGGCATTCTGATCATAATGCAGGAGGCCCACACAATTTCCAATGTGTATCAAGATAAAACTATTGATTCCCTGATGCTTAGCTAATTTATGTTATCTAACTAAAGGTAATAAAGATTTTTATTCCCATAGGGACTTTTTAATAAGCAATGCAAAGGTATTTTTACCCAATATTCTATTGTAATGCTTTGGTTTTTTACGCATTGGCTTTCTTACGTATGGATGGAATGCTTTAGTTACTGTCTCAAACTTAATGGCATACAGAGTCATATGAGCAGTGAGGCAGGAATGTCGCCATCTAGGTGCTTAATTCATTCGTTCCAATGATCAATGTCTATGTCTACCTCAATCTCTACTCCTAACACACGGCTCTCCCTAACACACACACACAAAAACATTCAAAAATTGCATAAATATTTATTTATTTATTTTGTGATTGATATTATGTGCTTCTATTAATATAAAGGCAAGAAAAGAAAGTTTCACCTCCCTTAGAAGACCATAGCAGAATAAAGGGGGCGAATCCAAACAAAAAGTCAAAGCACCCAGACTAGCTACAGAGAGTAAAAATGACAACCCAACCTCTCTAAACTAAAATTTTCTAACAGCTCACACTCATTAATTACATATTTGTGTTTCTGATTACAGGTCAATAGGAAACTTAATTAATTTCAAACTGTAAAAAAAAAACCCTTATCTCTTTTAACAATGTGTAACTCAATTCCTCAAATTTATATTTCTTATATGTGCAAATTTTGTTATGTTTTAACCCATTTGTATATATTTGTAGATATATTCCAATCTCCGACCTTTCACTCTGAATTTTAAGTTTTCCTAGTTTTCCCCCTCCTTGAATCTTAAATGTTAAATTTGAAATGATAACTTACCCCTAAAAGTATCCAACTAAAGACTTATAAGGGGCA
The DNA here is from genome assembly GCA_947561395.2 of Buxus sempervirens. Classification (NCBI taxonomy): domain Eukaryota; kingdom Viridiplantae; phylum Streptophyta; class Magnoliopsida; order Buxales; family Buxaceae; genus Buxus; species Buxus sempervirens. The sequence continues at coordinate 41,920,535 of OX387188.1, forward strand.
ATTATGATAAATACACCGCAAAATGTCATGCCTCAATGGAAAGTGGCACTAACAAATGTAGGTTGTCTCTTTTAATAATGATGATGATGTAAGCATAAGTGTGTCTTGTAACTAAAGGTAAAATAACTACATAAAGAATAAAAGTTAATGAATAAAATACCACATAAATATACGAGTTCTAACATATGTTTTTTCTTTTTTTTATTTACCTTTGGAACTGCTGCCTGGAAAATAAAATCTGTGTAGATGTTAGATGACATATTTGTAAAAGTAGCCTGTATCAAAGTTGTTTGTGGGGTTCCGGGTGGTTTTGAGAAGTTGAACATTATCTTCAATGTGTTGCTCTCGAATGCAACTATTGATGGATAAGCTGGACCATTCTCACCTGCTCAAACAAGGTAAATGCATTGCTATTTTGAGACCCAAATTTGGTGATAAAATGAGGTCAAGTATTCATAAAGAATTTACCAGGCATGGACAGTGTGGAGGATATTCCATCCAACAAATCCATCATTGGAGCAGTAACAGCAGGAGAAGAGACTTGCGTCGAAAGTGAAGAAGAAATAGATGATGGTCTCTCCAAACTAGTTAATGAAGTTTTTTTATCCTGACTGGATGATGTTATATCAGCTGTTGATAAATTGTTCTGCACGGTAGGTGTCCCAATTGAAAGCAAATCTAGCAGAGCATCTGTACCACTTTTTGGAGCCTGGCTTGTACCTTAAACAGATTGAAAAACACCACCATTAATATGTACAACTTAAAAATAGAATAAATATAAAGAAAACATGGAACAAAAAAAATTCAAATCACAAATAATAGAGACATGGTCCAACTCCAAATGGAACTGTAGGTGATATCGCCAAAATAATATCCAAATTAATCACAATCATTCCTCCCAGATAACCAAGAAATAGTGCACGGTCCAAGCTTTAAATGTTCAAGGGAAAATTATTCCACAGGATGCACATTTTTCAGTGCACTGCAACATTAAAAAAAGGGTATACTATGTTTGCATACAAAATGAGATTGCTAGAATCTAAGCTCAATTGTTTGACAAATAAAACTTTTCTTGTTTACTAACAAGAAAACTGTTCTCCACAGTTTTCGGAATATAGAAGCTTCTCGTACATAGGAGTATTTCTCCACCCTATATACTGGTATGCTTCTTTGTTATCCTGTCAGTGTCAAACATAAGAAATTTGTAAATGGAAATTTAATCTCTGGAGAAAATTTTCTGAACAAGGAACAAGAATCCATTTAGGACAAACTTTTAGCAACTAAAAAGCCACAGATGTGGACAAGTATGAATACTCAGCAAGTCAAGAATTTTTAGGTTGGTCCGAACAGATTGAAGGGAAACTACCATCCCCAGATTAAAACATATGCATCAGAAGCATTCGACTCAATGGAGTCAGTGTTTGACGTGAGGGATATTTACTTATTGATATTAGACTGATAACAAGAAAGAGACTGACCGATAAACTTTGAACATCCTCTCTTAGAACTAATGATGGCAACAGGGCTGGTTTTGGGTGGGCTTTTGGCAAACTTCTCTACAGTATTCCACTTATTCCAAAAGGCTCCTAACCATTAGAGGTAGTTTGGGTGGACCAGGACAGATCCAACGTTTGGGTTGACCATGACAGATCCAACGTTAATATAAACCATAAGTAAAATACATTTTCACAAGAATCATTAAGTACAGGGTGGATTTGAACCAGAAACATTATGGGAGTGGCAGGTTACCCATTTAACAGACATATTCATATGTGGCTAACCTGAAAGTGATGGCATTGGTGTCAAATCCACACCCAGCAGGTCCTGAAGAAAATCACCACCAGAAGAGCTAGGTGCAGGAGCATCATCTGAACTTAAATCAAGCAAATCCATAAGAGGAGCTGCAGCAGGTTTCGCAACCCCATTAGGAAGATTAAGTGAAGTTTTGGTGGAGTTTGAAACAGATGGTGGTAATGAACCAGCCCTCCGTCCACTATAAGTTGCCTCATCCAGGACTGGCATCCGTTCGACCAATGCAGACCTGCAAAGCACTTGCCAACAGATCTGTAAGAAAATGAACCTATACCAACCAAGTAATGTTTGCAGTAGGGATTATAAAAATACAAAAACTAAACAATTGAATTTGCTGCAATAATAAAAAAATAATTCAAAATAAATAACAAATGAATCAATACCAACCTGATATTCTGATGCTTCTCGATAATAGAATTAAATTCAATAGATCTTTGCTGCAATTCTAGCACAAGGCTCCCTTTTTGCTGAATGATTATCTCCTTTATCCTTCTATAAATATTAAGAATAATCATATTATAAGAAATTACAAGGGAAAAGATTAAAAGAAAGCTTTTCCCAGACATACAACAATCAGGGAAAAAAATAAACAAATAAACACAGTAATTACAGAGACAACAATAATCACATGGAAGTATACAAGTTTATTGAATGAAAGGGAATTTAAAATAGCAAATGCTGAAGATCTAGATGTATAACAAGTCTATATAAATTAATTAAGTATAAAAACATGATCAAATAAGGAAACCAAGTTGTTTGAAGAGAGAAACCATCACAGATTTCTCAAGTGACTGAAGCTAATAAAATTACCTAATGAAAAAACAAACATCAACATTAAATTTAACAAAATGCCTTATCCCTGCTATGGTTCCACACAACATGCCATATCACTTGATACACACGATATGTATATGCAATATGGCACTACATGCAACAAACTTTTCGTTAAGTCAAGTGCACTGGGTGATACAATTGATACACTCGATACATAGACAATACACTGGTCATTCTAAAGAAACGCCTGTTCTCTCATACCAAAAGGAGGTCTGAGAAACCCTTAAACACCATTGTTCCAAGCCTACAGTCAACCTGATATCTCAAATAATTTTTTAAAAACAACTTCTTTCAATGATAGAAATTGGATTCATTGACAGTTTTCACAAATGTTGAAGTTTTTTGTTTTTCTTGTGATAAAATATTATTTATCTTTACATAAGATTTGATATTCCTTTACATGAATCTATCGATTTCAAGTGAAACTATAGATTAAATGGTTTATCTTTTTTGAAAAAAATAAAAATTGTTGCGTTAAAAAAAATTAATGTAAAAAAACAAAAACCATTTAAAACTTGTTAGTTTATGATGAACTTTTTATGAGATGGGTATGGGGTCATCTATCAACTCCATGATTCTTATCAATTTTCATTTAAAAAGTTATTTTTTCAAAAAATTAATTAAAATATAAAAATTATTTTAATTGCATTAAAACTTGACAATTTGGGTTTGAAATCTTTTATGGGATGAGAGTATTGTTGATACAATCACTTATATTAACACCCATGATTATTATAATTTTTTTAAATTTATTTTTTGAATACTATAATTATTTGGTTTTCTTATATAAATTTTATTTAGTTATTGATATTTGTGTGGATTATGAAACATTTTGTCTATAGTTGTAGTGTATCAAGTGTTATATGAATGAATTTGCTTACTCTATTTATTGGTTTATTAGCATTTTATAGCCTTCTTATTTAATTAATTTTTTTTTCTAAAGCTTTCATTTGTTTGTGCACATGCTGACTTATTTCTATATGAAACTATATTTTTTTGTACGCTCATTATACGAGAAATATGTTTATTTATCGTATTTTTAGCTCATCTTTCCATCCAAATAGGTTTTGTTGTAAGTATACATTATTTTTCATGCTTATCCACCATTTTATCGCGTATCCATGCACATCCAATACATATCTCGATATGTGTCCATTTTATTGGTGAATATCACACATCAGCACAATATTTTGAACCATCATAACCAAGATCCTCTTCTACAATTTTTGTCTATCAAAAAATGGATCTTCAGTCAGATTATCTTTGATCAAATCATCTTTTACCTATCCTATCTAGGTTCATTTTGATGTTTCTTTCACTCCTTCAGACCCTATAATATGCACCCTTTTCCCACTATTATCTTCTTGTCAACTTGTAAAATATATCCCTTTTCTTTAATGTCATTTTGAAACTCATTAAATATTTACTAATCGAAAATGCAATAGATACATAAATTATATGAACCATGGAAAAGTTACGGAATATTTTTCATAGTTCAAACTTGCATACAAAAAATCAGGATAGATTTCTGCTGCACATACAGAAATCATATTTGAATGTACATATAACTACACACATTGTGCAAGTTTGTGTGGGAACTTACTGAGAACAAGACGGGAAACGAGAGGAAAATTTTAACAGTGCAATCAAAGACATCGCCCTTGTGGTGATATCTGATGAATTCCGCTTGATGGCAATCTCAAGAACATCCACAGCATCTGATTCTGTTACCTGCATTGAGAAATCCAAGTCCGCGGCATGATTGGATGACACTTAAACATTGAGAAGAAAAGAAAAATATTAAAATAATTCAAACAAATGGATCTGCTGAAAAATGCTACCTTTATACCCAGGAAATAATATCATTCTAATGCTGAAGATATGCAGTAAGTTTAAATTTCATCAAGCAACAAATCAGATGTTTTTGGAAAAGACTTATTTTTCAGATTAGAGAGGGAAATGGGGAAGGAACTCTTCATGTAAATCTAAGAGTGTTGTTCAGCATTGTACTTCTAGGGACACAATCTGTGTACCCCTAAAACAACCTTATCGTACATTAATATAAATCATTATTACCTATAAAAAAAAACAAATCAGATGTTTTTGACAATGACATATAACAGAAAATAACATGTTAAATGTTGCCTATGCCCAATTGAACTTGTTTAACAATTAGCAAATTTATGTTTTAGCCTTGATGATGGGGGTGGTGGTGATGCACAGGGAGGGGGAGGGGGAGGCACCCCTTATGGACAGTTTACTGGAGAGTCCTAGATTTATCGTGCCACCTAGGATAGAGACCATGGTGGTTGGAACTGGGAGATGGATCCTTCACAATCACAGAGGCAATACCAGTGGAGGGAAAAGGGAAAGAAGGCCATGGATGTAGAACAAGAGAGTTCCATATCGTACAATTTTTTATTTTTGGATTTAGATCATCCGCAAATATATGGAGGAAGAGGGTACTAGTAAGACTACAATACAACCACATCCTATAGAGGTTGAGGGGGATTTATGGAGGATCTTTTTGCTTACCCTACACATGGAAACCCACCATCAGGGCCACCACAGCCATCAAACTTTTACCATCCACGGTATGGGATATTTAGTTACATTAATAGTGACGAGTCTGAGAGACACATTTGGGCGCTTGACTCTATACATCACTATACCATGACTTGGGAGCAGTATTGTCAGCACGTTGAGCGGTCATCGTATCGCCAGTAGGAGCAGGGCGAGAGCTGTTATGACATAGAGCAAGGCGGACACTTTATGTGGATGTAAATCATGTGGTTAGTATTTTTCTATCTTTATTTATTTGTATTTGAATTTTATTGACTTGAATTGGCCTCTCTTTTTTTATATATGAAAGTATGTTTAATTTATATATTAGTGATTATTGAGTTGTATTTAAAGCTTATTTATGTTTATTATATGATATTTCAAGTTTATTTATGCATTAAGCGAGCTTAGGAGCCAAAAATTACAAAGAAAAAAAAACCACTTCCCCAAATTTCCACCAATTGGCAAAATTTTCCCCCATTTCGCCGACATGCCCAGCTAAATTTTTCCGGCATGCAAAATTTCAAGAATGGAATGCATCAATAAAATGTAAAATAATAGAATCACCTCTCCACTTAAACCATCCAACTCCAATTCTATATACAGCATCCTCATCAACACACTCTTGTTTATAAATAATTGATCCTAAGTTCCTAACTCAAGAAATTAATTGCTTTTAGGAATTTGTCAATTCTCAATTCTTACCATTGCTTAACCTTTATCATTGTTTATGGTGAAGTTACATTTCAAATACTCAATATTAACTTATTTAAAGCCTTTTGTAATTCAAGATATCCCTCCATAACTCAATTTTTGAATTTATTCTCTCTCACTAATTTAATCCTCCAAAATTAGCATATAGCATAAATCACGGGACCTTGTCAATAGGGATAGTTAAGTCATCCATACTGAAAGCTATGAGACAGAGATGGATAACTAATCCTTGATGTGAACCTATTGTTGCAAACTCATTTGTCTTATTACCAAGCATTCGTGTTCTTATTAGTGCTCCCTCATGCTTAATCTTTCTTGAGACCACGATACACAACTTCGCGTAATAATTGATAAAGCCTATTTACGTTTTTCTATTTATAAGTATTCATTTATAAACTATAAGGGGCAAATATCATTATGCTTGATTGGACTCATTTATCATGGTCTATCTTGAAATGAAAAAGGAGTTCAGTTGCATCCTCCATAAATAGATAAACATGTTAAAAATGATTTGCTATTTGATCTTGGTTTTCAATAACCACACAAGGTTGTGTCCACTTGATATCATAATCTTATGTCAAACTTTTGCACAACCTTAACGAATCAATGAATGGTTTGGATTGTGATTTTTATTATTTAAGCCCATATATCACATAAAATTTATCAGAAATTTCAAAATGGAATGCTTCTTAAAGCATATGTTAACTCATACTTGTTTAATATTGCTAAATACATGACAACTTCTTTTAATAGAAAAATATCACAGCATACAAAAAGTATAAAGCTCATGAAAAATTACGAAAAAGAATGTACTCACGGTAATTGGTTCCTCCTTATCAAGCATTCCGACACTATTGACTAACATCTCACCATATTCTCCAATGCACCATACTGCCACTCGAACAAGACTTTCCTGAGTCATGAGTTAACCAATACTCTCAAAAAAATTAAGGCAGATAAGATTCATGCTTAATCCATCATGGTTATAAAATAGTAAATCTGAATACCTGTTCACCTGATGTTTGAAAGGCCCTGTATAGGGCTCTTACAGTATATCCATGGAGGTCGGGAGCATTGCTTATGACAACAAGAAGGCTATGCCATACTTCATCCTTCACAAAATTTCCAGCCTGCAAAATATAGCAAAAAGAATGATTACTATTGAAAAGAAAATATATCAATCATCAGTCTAGATAAATCTAAACTGGAGGACTTCGGAGCTGTTCTAGTTGCAGTCTTCAGATAAAAAGAATGAAACAAATAATTATGAGGAATTATTCACTTATATATAGAACAGTAGGATGTAAAAGTACAAATATATTGACTGTATGCAACTCGGTATGCAATAAGGCAGTACGGAAAATAAAATACTTGATATAGAGTAAAAAATGAAACAGATATGCCAATATTGTATCCTTTAAATAATAAAAACCTCCAAGTTTCCACTGCCACTACCTATTTCTACATGTTTACGCACTAATATAAATCACGATACTAAACAAAAACAACCAAAATAAAAACTGATCTCATAGTGCCCGCATTAGTCTCCCCATTTGATACATGATTGAAGGGAGCACAACGGCCAAGGTTAGTTGATTTATCTTATGCAGCTCCCAATTAACTCATGAAAACTCTATCCCTTCTTGGTCCCAGCTAACCAAGCTCATTTCCAGCCCCCTATGAGCTCGGAATCGCTAACACTAAGAGGAGTGGCTTATTTTTCATTATGCATAATTCACAGGAAATAAACAAACATTAACCAAAGAATGGCATACTCTCATCCAACCAAAAGCTTCTTTGCCTAGAATACAACATTTTGTGGATTAACTTTCTTTACTTTTTTATCAGCAAAAGCTTGATCATTTGTGTGAAATCCACTAATCTGATGTCCCTAAATTATGTAACCTGCCATCCAAATCACCAAAATATGATCTGGGCATCTGAAAAACCTTCTCATAATGGATAGTGAACCTTGGAAGATCTTTACGTCCCACACCTTCCAGGCGTCCAACCAAACAATTGTAGCAACAATTTTCGTGGCCATCCTTCCTTTGCAACTGAAAGCTACACACCATCTTTGAAGCGCACAACTCCTCAAGCCCCCATCTCATCCAAAACAGTTCAATGAAACAGCTCCATAGACTACTAGCAAAAAAATAAATGCTATGATGATCTATTGTTTCCTCATGCTTGTGATGCAAGATGTATCTGTTCAAGACAGTCTAGCCTCTAGTTATTAGATGATCAAATGTTAGTATTTTATTCAGTATCTCACTCAAAGAAGGAATGCTACTTTGCGACAGGTTTGAATTTTCTATATCTATCAATTGGACAAGGAAACTAATTTAATATAATAATTCACAAAAATATTGAAGAACACTTTATTGAGAAGAGACCTTTGAGATTCTACACAATCTGAAGAATATTGCAGTCATCCAGTACATGCTGCCCAAAAGATGCCAATTGATTTAAACCAAATCATAAGTCTTTCAAAAGAGATGATCAGTAGCACTACCATGTCAAACTAAGTATATAGCATTTCTTGTAGACCTCAGTGATTGCCACCCCAGAATTTTTGCCTCAAAATAGAGTAGCATATTACATGATCATTACTCATTCCATATATATAGATACAAAACTGTAAACAAAGGGAAATTTTATTATCTGACAAATGAATAAATTATTTATACAAAGTAGTGAGACATCCCAAACAAGCTTTCCACATGCAACATAAATTCAAAATCTAAGACGTTTCAACTCCTACCTCAGAAAGAACCTTGAGCATCTGATCAATGTACCATATTTTCTCAGCAGAGTACCTGTTGAAAGAAGAGAACAAACCTGATAAAAAAAACATGACTAGCTAACGTTATAAAATGGGAGGGTAGGAGATGGAAAGCAAATTTTAATCATCTACAAGTGTTTATTATTCTGAAGTTAAACATGCAGCGTAATAATAATCTATCATATGCAAGAAAAATTAAAAACAATTAGTTAACGTTAGAAGAAAAAGAAAAATGAAGAATCATTTATGACAAAATCTCGAAAACCCTACAAGGATTTTCTTGAACCATATGAAAGGAAAATTTCTCCCATCAAGTTGAAAACTCACTTGCTTGGATGCCTCATGAACCAAGGGAACTTGACCCAGACTTCCCCTTAAACAAACCTTTTGCTTTCCTTTTTCTATGAATTCACTAGGGCATATTACATAATCAATCCCATTCTTTTGGAAACCAGCCCAACATTTTGCATTCAATACTGATATTTCTAATTTAAGGCAAGCACAAAAACCATCGACAATTACTTATTATTTGGTTTGGCAGGACCCACGATATGGTAAGTCAACTCTAAAACCATCATTTCCTTCCCTTTACAAGATAGATCGCAATAATGAAGCTCTAATTAGTGATTATATATTTTATATGTTTACAACAGAAGAGGAGGTTTCTTGGAATGTAATTGTCCAATGACAACCATTCAACTGGGATGTTGTCTCAGTGACAGCTTTATTCCATCCAATTCTCTCCCAAAACTGAGAGGGACAGAAGCCATCAAGGTTTGTATCTGGAACAACGATAGTGCATTTTCTATAAAGTCCATTGCCTGGGTTCATCACATCAAAGAGTGGCATAATTCCCATCAAGGATGATTTCTAAGCTAGTATCTCCTATACAAATCTTGCCCCCCAACATGATAACATGGATTTGAGTCTGAGCAGCCACTTCACATAAAAAAGACGAATATTACATCAATTGCAATTCCGCCACTCCAAAGATCCTATTCTGGAGGGACCTACACTGTCCTATGGTATTTTTAGCTATTATAAAGTGGCATTTTTTATTTGGACACCAGCATTAGGCAAACTGTTAGCAGTCGACCATTTGATTATAAGGCTGGAGCCTGTTGGATTGGGTGTTTCAAGAGGGTGTCAAGGATGTCTTCAAAGATTGGATTCTACGAGTAAATCATAAATCTGTAGAATTATTTTTCCAGATGCTTAGGTTTCACTGTAATAGAAGATAGAATAAAAGGAAGTAGGTTAGAATAATTGGGCATAGAATATAAGACCTAGGGAAACAGCTGTAAGAAATTGCAGAACGGTTCTTGTTAAAGGACCTAAGAAGGCAAAAAGAAGACCAAAAAGAACCATGATAGTTTAGATGCTCATGATTTGACAAAGGATATGGCTTTTGACAGATTGATATGGAAAAATGAAATTAATGTTGCCAATACCAACTAGTTTGAAATAAGGCATTTGTTATTGTTGTATTTCTCTTGCTATAGGGTAGTGTGTGTGGAGGGAAAGGGCCATGAAAATTTTTGAGACAAGACATGCAGTACTAAGAAGGTGGAATATTGGACTCACCATAGGATTTTTTTTTACCAGGCCTCCATTTCTACAGACTCGATGGTTTGAAATTTGATCAGTTGTTGTTATTTTAACCTATTTGTTCTTAATTTCAGTCTGTTTTAGTTTTTTACTCCAACAGTTGTATATTCGACCTTCGTCAAGCATACTTTATTTATTTATAATATTATCTCCACTGTAAAAGCGCTAGCCAGTGCATGAGGCTCCCACAATGGACTGATAAAAAAGACACATATAAAAGTATACGCACAAACATGAGCATGCACACACTTATCAATGAAGCAGTTCCCATATTACAATTGCAGCTTTTTAACTTACTTTTCAACAATGGAGCAGATTTTGGCAGAAAGATCTCCCTTGAATTCTTGATCACTCACTTCTAGATAATCAATAAGCTCTTTAGTCAAAGGCTTCACATTGCTGTCATTCACTAGAAGGAAAGTGAGTTCAAGGGCCCTCTTCCTAATTGAAGCATCTGAATCCTGTCCAGCAAATAAGTATGTACAAGCTTTTTAAGATTTATATTAAAATAGATCACTTCACCTCATCCATATTACAAGGATATAATAAGCACATAAAGCATCAAATTACAGGATTAACAATGCATCATCAAAGGCAATGGAAATTGTTAATTATCAATTCAAAACTTCAAACCAACCTATCTTAAACATGTGTCTGTGTTTGTGTGAATATATGATTGAGAGAGAGAAATGTAATGAATTAACAAGGAAAGCATGAATTAAAAAAATTATCCACCAGTTGATAAGCAAGCAGGGGTCTTACAAGCCAACCAAGCATTGTGCAGCTTAACTCGGGCTCATAAAGCTTCTTTGTGCTCAGACTCATTGAAGCATTCTCTAGGCCTAAGCTCAGCTCATAAAAAGTTTGGTCTTGTCCAGCAATGTTTATTAGGCAACATGAGCTTAAAGCCTTGTAATTAAAGTCCATGAAGTCCATAAATTGGATATATAAAATTTTAGAAGTTAGAAACCAAGTGTTTTATTTTTCAGACAAAAATGTTTTTAAATTTTTATGAATATTATAAATCATAAATACTCTATACTAAAGTAAACAAGCTGACCTTTAATTGAGCTGAACCCACCCAAGCACAGCTCAAGCTTTTTAAGGAACTGAGCTTTCTTTGAAGCTCAGGCTCGGATTACAAGTCTAATTAATTACTTATTAAGCCCAATCTTCCATTCGAGCCAATCCCATGCCCACTGCAGCATTATTGGCAAGAAAGAAGTCCACATCCCAAGTTTGCAGACAGGATATCAATGTACAAAGTAGAATATATTTCTCGGATCTCAAATACAGAGGCAGCCACTGAGATCAATGAAAGAATTATTTTAAATGGCAGGGAGAACTGGCTCAAATCATGAAAGAATATATATATAAACTAGTAGAAAAATGCATTAATATTATGGATATGGAACATTTTTCAGATATCTTCATACAATACCTTCACACACTCCAAGATCGTTGCTCGGTGCCTCTGCACTGCTTGAGGATCTACTGCAATAGCCTTCATAAGCATGTTCAATGCAACATATCTGACATATGAACATCACAATACCATAATGCCACTATAGGATACCATCTACCAAGCTAAGCAAGTAAAGAGAAAGAAATTAATGCAACCATAAAATTTCAGTAACAAGGAACCCTTTTACTGAATGGGAAACTGTTTCTGCAAATGTGACAAGCAAAAATTGGAAGGTCCATGATGACCAAAACATTAAACGCAAACACTTAGACAATAAGGTTTATCCAAAATATAAGACAAACTGAAAAACAGAATATAAACATATAAAATAAAAAATTATAATGATAAAATAATAATAAACCAAAGAAAAAAAAAACAAGAGAAACTGACAGCTCATGATATCATAAGCAACAACTAGAGGGAACTTAAGGGTATGTTTGGAACCTTGGATTTCGGAACAAAATAAAACAAAACAGAAAAAGAAAAGAAATGATTTTTATATTCTTTCAAGTGTTTAGATAAGAAATACAAAGTGTTTTGATCACTCTAGACTATTTTTTTCAACAAGATATCATTTATTTTAGCAAGGTTGGTTGATGCAACATAATTTAAGAGAGATAGTTAGGTTAGAGAATTAAAGGAAGTTATATTGTCTTTCTTATTTTCTTTCAAAATCTCTACCTTTTGGAAGAGAAAAGTTTTGATTCCAAAAGAAAAGAATTTTCAGTATTTTCTTTGTAAATTCCTATACCTAGTTCCAACCAAACAAGAGAAAGTGTTCTACCTCGCATTTTCTTTTCTTTTCTCCCTAAATCCAGGGTTCCAAAACGGTCTTAATAACAGTGCACTTTTGGTTTCCCAAGAACTTATATAAATTGTTCACATAAGGCAATATCATGCCAAGGCTGAAAATTATCAAAAGCAATATGACCTGATATTGTTGTCACGGTTGGACAAGAACCTTCCCAGAATATTGATTGCAAGCACACGCAAGCCACTGTTATCTTCAATGCTCATGATAGTTTCAACACATTCATAAAGAATAGCATTTCCTGCATTTTTGTTTGACTCTGTTTTCGTTGCCACCTAGAGAGGGAATTTAAAATGTCAAAAGAAAATTGGGAACACAAAAATTCTGTAAAATTTCCACATGTGTCACTCATTAACATAAAAAAGTGTATTCTTGTCAGGCTTGAAGGTAAATCTTGCAATAAGCATAAAATAAGCATTGCTTACAAAAATGAAGAAGAAGAAGAAAACCAAAGAAGGATGAAGATAATAAATGAGCAAAACTAAATAAGACAGGGAGCAGGTAGGCATCAATAAGATACATATGCGTAAGTTTTAAAAGTGCATACAGCATGCAATATTCCCATATTCATGGCACAACAGGATTTGGAATTGAACTCCTTTTTCCATGTTTCACCAAAAAATCTACAAGAAATTTTGTTAATTGTGATGACTAGACACTAATGATAGGATAAAGAACAATGGTTGATTGACAAATTTCTGAGAAACTGTTCACTATAAGCACAATAGCCACAGTTAAGGGGGGCCTTGGGGGGGGGGAGGGAGGAGGAGCCGTGGCATTGCCGCCCTAAACTTTTGAAATGACTTCATACTTTTACCATGAGATGGCCATAAATGTTATTTCCGTAACCTAGTTGACCCCACCAAGAGTTTTGCAGGACTGCTCATGGTTCACAATGGCTTTCAGAAACATCTTCATGGCACAATAGGATTCCTTTTTGTCATAACATCTTCATGGCACAATAGGATTCCTTTTTGTCATAACATCTTCATGGCACAATAGGATTCTTTTTTGTCATGTTATCACCAAGACACTTGAGAGTGGCCAATGAATGCATTGAAAGTTGCAGTCATCAGATGCCTCTGGATTGGTGGTTAAAATTAATTTAGAGAAAGCCTATTATAGCGTTGCTGGGATTTCTGGGTGCTATATTGGAATGGAAAGGGTTTGATATTTGATGGCATACATGGAAAAATAGTTGTTTGCAGAACATCCACTTCTGCAAAGTGGATGTTCATTGATAATCCACTTCTGCAAAGTGGATGTTTGCAGAACATCCACTTATGAATTATCATTGATAATAATAAGTGATATATTAATAATGTACATATATCATATATGTAACAATTAATTATTAGGAATATAATAAATATCACCCAAATATTATTATACTGTTTTATATATAAATTCATATATATATATATATATCATAATAATAATTTATTAAAGTTTTTTCAATTCAAAGTATATATATATATATATATATATATATATATATATATATATATAATATAATATAGATATATATATTTTTTAAAATTTATGTCTATACTATCATACACACACACACACACACACATAGATATTATAAAAATTTAAAAGTTAAAATGAAGGCATAGTATAATGCATTATATTATAAAAATAAGTGGACATTATATTATATATTATAAAGTTAAAACTAAGAGATAATAAGCCTTCATCTATTAGACAAAAGAGAAGAAGAAGAGGGTGACACCACGGTAACGGCAATGTTGACCGAGTATCCTCTCTTTCTCCTCTTTTACCCTCTCCTCTTTTTGCACCTCTTCTCTCTTCTCCTCTCTCACATTTAGGCTTTTTTTCTTTTTGGAGAAGAGGAGGGCAATGATGGCGGAACAGTACGCTGCCCTCCTCCCCACTCTTCTCTCATCTCCCCTCACTTGCCTTCCTTCAATCATTTTATTTTTCCAAGAAACATGTCATGCTGAACGGAGTAAATGCGAAATTGACAGCATGACTATATGCAGTCAATTTCGCTATTGTTTACAACTGACACAAAGCGTCTTACCGCTCTATGCCGGTCAAAACAGGGGTTATGAGAACCCCCTATGGAATTAGGTGGGTTCCATTAAGTACCCACCAAAACTGCATAATCAATGAATATGATCGCTAATGATAGGATCCACGTATCCCACCTCTAGTATGCTAATGAAATCCTTTGGAAGCTAAAGAAGATGATGTGTTAGGCAATGTTCTCTTGAGGACATTTGAATCTCTGGATTAAAATTTAACCTAGAAAAGAATAGCATCTTGACAATTAACTTAGAAGACCCTTTCCTTCAAAAGAGTGCCTCTTTTGTCGGATGTAGAGTAGCAGGGTGGCCGATCATGTATTTCGGCTTTCCTCTTGGAGGCAATTCTAAATCTTTATAGTTTTGGAATTCAGTTCTAGAAAAAACTGAATCGAAACTAGCTACTTGGCAAAGGAGATACCTCTCTTTAGAAGGTAGGATCATACTTGTGGGCTTCTACAGCTAGTTTGCCAACCTATTTCTTAGCACTTTTATCCCCTCTAGGGTAGCAAATAAGTTACACACAATCATATATTAATATTATTATTATTATTGTTATTAGTATTATTATTACTACTACTACTACTTTTGTTGTGTTTTGTTGGTAACTTCTCTGTCATTGGAGTTCGACAACACCTTTATTTATTTAATAATTGAGATATTGTTTTAATATTTTGAGTGACCATCAACTGTACATGGCAATGACTGCTGTAATCTTTTGATTGCTATGCTTGCAAAAAGCCTCTCTTCTATGAAAGCTTTCATCCATGCATTATAATTTTGGCAGTTTTCCTGTACTATTTTATCAGCAACAGTTCATTTGGTACCTGTTGGTTATATTAAACAATTTGTTAACCCCATGTTGCATGATTAACATTTTCGTTGCTTGTATTTTTGTTATACGTACATTTTTTATGCAATCATTGTACATGTATTATTATTTAAAATTATTGTTCATTTACTAAATTTAGGCTAATCATAACTATATTAGCATAGTCACTAGCATAGTGTTCATTATGTATTACTTAACTGGATGTTATTTAACACTTTGTGCAAATAATATCTTATTACAGTTAATAGAGAATTATTGAGTGAAAATTTTTGGAGCCATACTGTTGGTTGAACTTGCTAGATGCAAGGAGTGATCTGATGTGAGATGTTAGTATGTCACACTAGAAAGAATGACATATATAAATGAAGGTGGTTAAGTTTACACCTAATCCATTATGTGTGGTGTACGGTGCAAGGCAGTCTACTTTTGGCCATATAACTCAGGATTGTTGGTCTCTCTACAAGATATTCTCAACTATGTGAAAGTTGGAATTCCTTGGGCTTGAGTCCCCAAACATACAGTATACTGTAGGTTGAAAGAACCTAAACCCCATGATGTATGCATGACTATTTTTGGATTGTCTGATCCCTGCTGATTGATATAGTATGATCCAAGAGTGTTTGATCCTAGCTATAAGTTGTATCAATCTAGTGGCGTGCTTGATTATAAGACCAACTAGATTTGATGAGGAAATATCAACGATACAAGTTTTAATTTAACTCGAAGTAATGATTACTTTATTGCTTGCTTATATTTATTGTGTGTGCAAATTTGCTTGATTGACTTTAATTGCATGATACTTCTTATAAAAACATGCCTTGCATTATAAGAATATATATATTTATTTATTAATATATATTATTTGCATTAATGGAAACTCTACATTTTGATCCTATAGAGTACAATAACTCCATCTTATTGAGTTTTACTCACCCGTGCTATTATCAATTTAGGGAGATATCAGAATCTAGCGAAAAAGGGAAATGATGGTTGATTTGAAACTTTATTTATGTGGTTTATTTGCACATGTAATCGTCATCTAATTAATTGCAACTTGAAGACATTTTGTGTTTGCATTGGTGTTGCTTTTTAAATTGTTTGGGTGCACTTATTAGTACTTATTAAAATTATTAACGAGTTGAATACGTTTACTTGATAATTTCTATTTAACATTTACTGCTGCAGTGGAGTCGTGTTGTGCACACAGGCGAGGATGTGTTCTGTTCCTTCGAATCTACCATAAGTAGGTGTATGGGGATTAGGGGAATGACATTATCAGTGGATATTGTCAATGGGTAAATGGGAGAGTAAAGCTGAAAACTTCATTTAGCCATAATTCATATTCAAATTGTAGGAAGTCAGTGACAGTTCACTGTAACAACAAATAATCAGGAAACATGTGTGTGTGTGTGTGTGTTTCCAGTTCCATGCAGTCTATTAACTAGCTAATAAATGAGCATAGAAAATATTGCAATAGTTCCATTTTGATTCTCAAACAAAGTGAAATAGTACCAGAAGGTCCTAAAAACATAAGATAGCAACTGACCTGAGCAAGAATGTCGTTCATACAGTCACTAGCATCTTCATCACCTTGTCCCAACATGCGCAAGAGCCTAAGCAATCGGATGTGGAGGAAAGGGTCTGTAATCCCAGCAACGTCATACTCAGGTGCATATGGGCTATTCACAACATCCTTTAGAAGTTTGACCAAACCCTCTGTGCACTTCTATAATCAAGCAAAAACAACTTCACATCAAGATAAATAAATCATTTCATGCGAACTAGCTTCATACTTTATTTCTTTCAATAAAAAATCTGCCCAAAATCAATATATCCCAGAATCATACAAATCAATGAAATGAGCTTCTCTCTCTAATTGCTAAAACAAGACGGTAAAAAGAACAAGTTGCAGAACACAAAATCAATATTCTCCATGTAAAGAGGATTTTTCAATGAAAAATAAATAATTTTAGTCAGTGTAAGAAGGATAGGAATATGAATACAAGATAGTCTGGATATTTATAACATAGACTCCTCAATTTTCTTTTGTTCCTAAAAAGAGATTACCTTGTCGACCATATAGATATGGGACCCATACAATGGCTAGTGCCAATTTCGGGGGCTCAAACAACCAGACCCAATTGCCTGTGGTGCAACCAATAAAAGAACTTATTTCCAACAAATATGACCACCTGCCCTCAAATCCTCCCATTAAATTGCTTCTGAACCTTCCCTACAGACTGCAAAAGAAGTTCTAACCCCAAGGATTTTTGTTCTTCTTTCATTTTTTTTATTAGGTTATATATAAATTGCAGATTTATTAAGAGAATAAAGAGGTATAGAAAACAAACAGAAAGTTAAACTTAAAACATGGTATGTGTAAAAATCCAGCTGATAACAAAAAACATACAGAGAAAAGATTGATTCTGGGACAGAAAGAGGCCCATTCTTACCCATGTTAAATGCGTCTAAACCTACTCCTACCATCTCCGCTGAGATTAACACCAGCGAAAGAAGAGGCAAAAAACTGCTTCCGGCACTTGATATATCCTACATTTGTTTTTTTTTTTTATGATTAATAGAATAATTTATTAAAAATAGCAGAAAAAGTAGTAAAAACATACATTAGTCCATGAGGCAATGGACTAGAGAAATAAAAAAAATAGACCTACAAAGAGAACCCCATTCCTATAACACCCATGCTCATACATCACTACCTTACTTAAATGTAAGGGCCCTCCAATAAATTGAAATTTCGGCTGCCGACATTCCTTGACTTACCTTCTGCACACTAACCCAAGATGAGGCTAGGATGATTACCTCCTCAAAAACTACCTGTGGAGGAGCATAGATATCCTAAAAAATCCTCTTATTCCTCACCTTCCACACAGACCACAATATGGAAAAGAAGACAACCTTGTACATTTCCCGCCCAAACTTAGTGAGAGATGGAAAGTGCCACTAGTAAGCTAATTGACAAACATCACCTGGTACCGTCCAACTCACTCCTGCCATTATGAGAAAGGACCTCCACATATGAGACGCAAACTGGCAATGAATGAAAAGATGATCAACCGACTCCCCATCCTTTAGGCATAAAGAACACACCTGAGGTGAGAGAGCTATAAACTTTCTTCTTTTCTGAAGATTGTCAAGAGTATTAACCTTTTTAACAGCTCCAACCATACAAAAGCCAACACCCTTGGAGGGGCAGGAGATTTCCACAATTATTTGGGAGAGAAAGGGGGATGATGAGTAGGGTTTGAGGATAGAAGGTGCCCGAAAAAAGATTTTACAGTGAAGGAATGTGACTTATCCAAGGGCCAAAACTTCACATCCAGGATTGAAGGAGCAATCACTACATCTTTTAGCAATTCAAACAATCTACCCATCTCCTCAAGTTCCCCCACACGTAAATCCCTATTGAAATTAAGAGACCACTCCAAACCCAATTCTGACCAAGATAGGATATCACATCCGAAGGCATGCTTGTTTGAACAAATTTTGAATAAGGGAAGGAAACCGCTAGACAAGATTGACCCCACCATGTACCCAGCCAAAAACGAAGAGAATCCCCTTTTCGCAGTCTGGTAGAAACAAGAGGAAAGAAGAAAGATGCAATGGTCCAGATTGCCTTCTAGGGACTAAGAGTAGAAACCCCAAGGGCATTTCAACTCTCTTGACCCATCCTGTGCAACCCAAACTTACTGGTTATCACCTTTAGCCATAGTGCCTCCTTTTCGACCACGAGTCTCCATAGCCACTTCCCAAGTAAAGCAATATTCCGAGTTCTGACTTTGCCCAGGCTCAAGCCACCCTCTTCCTTTTCTTTACACACCATGTCCCATCTTACTAAGTGATCCTTCTTCCTACTACCTCCACCTTCCCACAAAAAAATCCCTTTGCATTTTCTCCAAACCTTTCACTAAATGACTGGGAGCTTTAAAGAGGGAAAGATAGTACACCGGAAGATTTGCTCGAACTGATTTGGTTAAAGTGATTCAACAATTGTTACTTTCCTACATTTGTTATTTTCAGAAGTTCAACAATTCTGTTGCTTCCAAGTAATAAAACAAGATAAAAATAACTACTTAAGTTTTCTGTCCTTAGACTTCAACTTCCAACAGATTAATGAATTCCAAAGACATCATGAATGCCTTCTCGGATACTAATGCCATAAACCTGCCTAGCAAAGAAACAACGTACCAGTGGAAGGTTTAACTGTTTTACAACTATTCTTAACATTACAAGTCAATTAATCACTACTACTTGCTTGATATCAAGTCATCCTATGTTGAAATCTTGTCTACAGCTCCTGTTCACGTGAAAAAGCAACTTTGGAGGAAACAACAGGCTTCAAATGAGAAGGCTCCTTCTCCATTCTGACCCACCATCTTATTATCCACCTCGCACCCAAAATGACTCTTGATTAAGTGTTCTCTAACAACAATTTTAAAGCATCAATCTCCCAACCATGAAGTTCCATTAAAAAAGACCAGCTCCACCAGACTACACTATTCTCCTAGATGACTATCCATTATCATAACCATGTTTGTTCAAGTACATGGAGAACAAGCTCAGAAATAAAGCCTCCAAATTTCTATCTTCTTTACCCCAAAACATATCCCATTCTTCAACCTCACATGGAATGTGATAAGCTTGGAAATTTCCTATACAACTTTGAGATGGTTTCCAAAGGCAAACACCATGAGTTTCTTAAACATTATTGCTGTCCCAGTTAGTATGATTGCTTCCCTATTTATGAAATATGATCAACCTCTATAAACTACTTCTTTCCTCCCTGAATCTCCAAAGCCACTTAGCTAGCAAAGCTGTCTGAATTGGGGATTAAGGCATCTTGGCAGGATGGCCATGATACTTTATGTTTGTATCGAGTTTCTCCAAGTGGTACACAGTTTATTATGCTGGGAGGTAACACAGGAATTTATTATGCTGTCTTGTGCTCTCTTTGGCACACAGTTTACCTGAGTTTCTCCAAGTTATCAACCTCTCTCGACCCAACAATTTACTTGAACAGCTTACCCCTTAATCTGAAAAATAGGTTTAATACAATGAAGGATACATCTAAGTATCCAGAACTAGCTATGTCTAGCATCACAAGACAACAATGAGCTACCCACGAAAACCAACAATCATCAAGGGCACCATTGCCTATAGAGAATCCTCCTATAAATACTGATTCCTCCACCCTACTTAGACTCTCACCAAGAGCTTCTGTCACAGCAATAGATGGAAATAGTGAACTAGTAATAGGATACCCCATTGTTTTAGGCATGCTTTTAAAGAAGCTGCAGATACCTCGTTTCTTAAGATAGAGAATGATATTATTTAACACCAAACACTAAACCCCTCAGCATAAACTTTATATAGTCCTAGTGTGAAGGCCTTTTCTGTACCAGTTTTGCAAACCAACCCATGTTTCACACACCAAACTCTAGAGTCCAAGTATTCATTGACAATCAACACTCCGTCTAGACTATACCCCTTCTATGAACAAAAGAACTCTAGGATGTGTACATATTATGCTTCTATTTAAATCTATTCAATAAATCTGACCAAAAGTCTGGCACAAATCTCCTGAAGGATCAAAATTCCTCAATATTGCTCCACTTTTTTGGAGCTATCATAATGAATGTCAAATTTGCACTTGCCTCAGAGGACCTTCTATTGTAGCATTCTTCCAAGACTTTTATGGTAGTAGCATACAAAACAGAACAAGCTATAAAGAGAATCAATGACTGACAGTTGACACAGCACATATCTAGTTGGGATAGGAGAACCTCTGTATGGTAAATGATCCCCATCAACGTTTTATGGTATCTAACACTAAATATCACATAAATGCTTCCACTCTATAAGTAACTTAAAACCCCAAATAGTTGCATCAGACACGAGAACTAACCCAGCAGACTATATAAGTATTAACAGTGAGTTTATACCTACAGACCAGACGCAGAATTCCTCTATCCCAACTGACCTGCAGCATTGTCTCCTCCAACTGAATCAAAGACCAACTAATGCTTTTCAATCTTCCTCATAAAATATGTTTCCATAAAACCACCTACCTTTAGGAATAGCACATCATTGTATCCTAATTCATGTGTGCTAATGGCAATCTTTTTTTTTTTTCTTTTTTTTTTAGATGAATAATGAAGATAAGTGCTAATGGCAATCATATGTTCAGCAAAGAGTGCTTACGTATATTCTTGTATGCTTGAAGGCAGTGTTAAGACCCTTTTTTGATCAATCTTGTAAAAAGTAAGTTATTTGGAGTTTAGGAAGTGGTCAACTTATAATTTCAGACTTTAAGGATGGGTACTATTCAATGTTTGTGATTGGGCCATGTTGTTCATTATTTAACTAGTTCCCACAAAAATTTGTTGTTCGTTAGTCTGTTGTCTATTTTTTATACTTGGGCTCTTTCCATTGCTTTCACTAATTTAAGTACATTAGCAATTGTAACACATGCTTTGCATGTGAGCATTGATATCATGATTTATATTTTAAAATTTTTATATCTTAAAGACAAAACCTTTTTGTTTATATACTAATTCAACATAAAACTATACTATTACAATTCCTATTTTAAGCACATTCCGCCCATTCACTTATATTTATGAATACATATTTTTATTTTAACGACAATTTCTTAGTTAGACTCTTCTAAGAAAACAAAATTTTTTTGATACATCAAAAAATATTTTTAAACAATAATTAATATTTTAAGCGCATGCTCCCTCCCTTTCTTGTATTATATATATATATATATATATATATATATAAATATATATATATATATATATATATATATATATAGATATATATATTTAATACAATACTAAATATCACAAAGATTATACCATTAAACACATATTATACATTATGGGATGATAATAATGTTAATATCATATTATGCGTAAAATATCTTTCATTGGTGACTAGGGACTTCTCCTTTTTAATCTCAAATATCATTAACTAATTAATTAATAGATAGAAACATTTAAATTACAAAATTTTCAATATATATCTATTATTTAATATATTTAATCCAAAATCCACAACAATATTGACCCTAGAATAATCAAACCATAATTTCTTTTTCCACAATTTCAAATATTATTAATGCTTTAATATAAAAATAATAAAAACGACAAATATATATATTTATATATATAATATTATTTTAATTTATATTATTAGGAAATAAGAATAGTTGTTTTATAATAATAGCATAAAAAGGAATTTTATATTTTCTTTTATTAAAAAAATAAAAAATATTTTGCAGCCTGTAGTTAGACTCAACTCTAAAATGGATACTTCTATAACAAAATAAAAAAAAAATTCCTTTTTGCAACATATATTTAAACTCATCTCTGAAAAGGATAAAGATTCTTTTAATGAAAACAACATAAAGTAATAAAAATTAAATAGAATGTAATGAACCATTATTACTAATAAAAATATTATTCTAAATTATTACTTACTATTTAATAATCAAAATAATTTCATATTACTTAGGTAAGTCTTTCAGTTTTTAATAGGATTTTATTTGTTTTCCATTAAGATTTACTTGTGGGAGTCAAAAAAGGATAAAGGTTGTTTTAATGAAAATAATATAAAATTAAACATTAGATAGAATTCTAGAAAATGCCTCGTATTTTCTTTCTCATCCTCTTGTTTTATTAAATAAATATCATAAAAAGTAATTTTCTTAGTCGTTGTCTTCTTTCTTTATATTATTAATGAAAATAATATAAATAATAATTTTTCTTTTTCTTTAAGGTAAAATTTTTTAAATAAATAAAACTCTTTCCCTTTTTTTTTATGATGCATTGTAATTAATTGGGACTCTAAAATAAAAGTTACATTTTCTTTTCTTGAGGATTTTGTTGGACTCTAAAATAAAAAAAAATTTCTTGAATATTGAGGATTCATCTTAATTAGAACTTTAATAGGAAAGGGACTTTAGGGATTCTAGAAAGGAGCATTTGTTGTACGCGAAAATAAAAAGACACTTAAGGTTGTTTTTGCTTCTATTAATAGTATAGATAAAATTCTCATTTTGCTCATCCCAAAAGTGCTTTAAGCAAAATCTGCAACCAGACTTGAAGAAAACCATATCAACAAAGATAGAAACACCTCGAATTTGAGTTAACGGAGCCAAATAAAGAAAGAAGATTTAATCTCGTGTTATGATGTGATGCTAGGAGTTTTATGCATTTGAATGGATTGATGCACTTACATACACAACACAAGTGATAGATTCCAAAAATAAACTCATGCAGTGGAACAAGTTACCTTCCTGAAATATTCAACTGCCTCCACACTGACTTTACATAGATCTGTACAAAGCTGAACTCCAGTTATTAACACTCCATGATGTTTTTCTTTGAGCAATGCAGCAGCGGGATTTATAAAATTTTCTGCCAGATCTGGGACTTTCCTTATAATCCTTATAGAGCACAGTGCTGCCTAAGAAAGACAAATTATATTGTTAAATTAAAGCATGAAAATAAAAATGAAACATGCTTAAAAAAATAAGAAATACAATTATATCCATTCGTCACCAAAAAACTATGAAATATAATTTTAACCCTTTTTTTATTTGTTATCACAATAAGCCTAAGCATTAAAACAGAAACAAGGTGAAAGTTGAGAGAATTAACCAAAATAGTTGTTACAGAAACAGATAGAACATCCAGGGAAAATAAACTAAAAACTTGTTACATGGAGTCCTAGTCAAGCTTCCCATGTGCTAAAGCCAACAAGAAAGGATACCACAACAAAAGTCAGTCCTTATCAAATTTCAGAATATAACAAAATAACAAGACAGGCAAAGGATGAAAACCTTTCTGAAAAAAAGGACAACAACCTGATGCAGGTCCAACTAAAGTAGGATCCTTGTAGGGGTAAAAGAAATCTCCTGTAAGGTTGAATATTCCAATCTCTTTGAGCATTCACACCAATTTTGGGATAAAATTAGCTCCAAAAAGGACAGAATGCGAAAATTCTAATACGTGTAATTATCATATGACACTCAGATGTAGTTTTCTACTCAGGTGTTCGTGCCAAGGACCCAACTAACCAGCAAAAGGAGTTAAATTACCTTTTTCCGAATGTTTGGATCTCGACATTGAAGCAATCTTTCCACTTCAGGTGCAAGATCACGAGCCATTTCTGCTGAACAAATATTTCCTAAAGCGCAAAGAGCAAGCCCCGCGATGTATTGGTTTGAGTGGTTGAGGTCTCTGCATATAAGTTAAGATTTCTGATGATAATTCATAGGTACTCTTTTTTCTTTTTCAAATAATGAAACAATTTTAAAATTCCAATTTCATCACAAAATTGTTTAACATCATGAGAAATCTGTCAAGTTGTCAAAAATAGCACAAAAATAACAATAAATTTCTTTCTTGGATACTGTTTTAATGAGTTTGTGACAAGCATAAGAACTTCTTGTCTTTCATCAAGAAGCAACATAAGGCCTAGATATCCAATCCTCTTCTCTGGAAATCCAGCAGATGCTATCAACTTCAGGCACTCCATTTGCCCAAAATGGGTTGGATAACCAAGCATGTGAATGAACATGAGCTTTGCTAGGTTGCGGTGCCTATAATCTTGATCATTTTCACTAACTGCAGCACGAATAGCAGCACACTCCTTCCTTACAACAGCACGTTCCTCTGCTGCAGTTTTGCAAGCACGTATAGCTCGAATCATGTCCCTGCAGTAAAACAGTAAGAATATTTCAATGATGAGATGACAAAGATCAAAATCCACTAGCTCCCCTCAAAGAAAAAAGATATGTTAGATTTAAGGTCAACAACTCTTATATTTTGGCATCAGAAATTACAGTAGTTCACCAAATGAACGGATAAACCATCATAAGTACTCTTTCAAGTTATGAAAAGAAATTACAAATTAGAAGAAGCTCAGAAGTGTAGAATTTCTACATTTTCCAGTCATGTATATTGCTTCAGAAACAATAGAACTTTGCATAGCCAACAGATTTCTAATAGAAATCAAAACGACTCCAATTGCTCTTGGTCAATATTTCTGAAAATCTATATCATTTTTACCCCCTCATTATTTTTAAAAAATAATCAAGTTGTACATATAAAAAATTCATGGCATCCTATTTTATGAATTCAATATGATTACAGCATTGAATAAAGATAGCATCTCAAGGTCTTCTGCCACTGAAGACAAGTAAACCTTACCCTAAGAAATATCCAAAAATTCATTTTACAATGACGGAAGCATAATGGTAATAACTGCTTCAATCATTGTGCATGGTAGTTTTCAGCCATCACAGCATCATAGAGTTATCAGACCGACTTTTATGAAAGCAAAAACAGAGCTCTTGATGTACGGTTTCCAGACTGAACACAGCATCATTATCACCTTGAGTAAAAAGCCTATAGTTGCAATTGAAGGGAAATTACTACTCTTTTTTAGCTATGTTACCCTTACAATTGTCAAAGCGTAAGAATCTTATATAATGTATAATATTCAGCAAACCTAAAATATATGTTTGAGGATTCAACAGTATATAGAGAAAAACAATTATTTCCGAATAATTAGCAAGCATGCACCCAAAACTATCCAATTATGAGCTACATTATAGGCTTAAACTGGTCAAAGTGCAAGAATCTGATACAATGTGTAATATTCAGCAAACCCTAAAATATAATGTTTGAATATTTCCATAAAATTAGCACATGTGTGCACACACACATATAGAAATAGATACATGTTATCTGGTAAGTAAAGGATAAAAGAAATCTCAAGCATCCCACCAGAATTTGCAAATTTTAATCCAATTTGGGTACTTCGTATGAAAGAGAATCAATTCAACATAGCCAAAAAAAAAATACACTGAGATATTTTGTAAGATTCTCAATAATTCAGAGCCTATTCCGTCTTTGATGTTTTGTGGTAAGACATATAGATGATGAAGCAAATTACAGCCACAGAAGGTTTAATAAACAGAACTCAAACAATTTTCTAAGTGAATATTCTATTTCAATGACTGTTCATCCATCTATCTTGTTTCTGTGATTGTTTAAAATAAATCTTGTGGTTCACAGAGATAAAGATGGTGACTTTAATACATCTAGACGACAATCAAATAATTTTTATAAAATACAAAGCAAATAGAAGAGTAACTATGAAGAGGAAAATTAGAAGAGGGTTCTTGCTTCCTTCTCTATGCTGGGCTTGGATTTGGGAAGATTATGTCACTAATTCAACTAAACAAAAATTGCAAATAACTCAGGACATTTGGAGATAATAACAGGTGGTGATCCTCTACGCCTTTAGATAAGTCTCAAATAAATTTTATAATTTGCAAAGCAAAGAGAAAAGCTGCTATGATAAGGCAATTTAGAGTATGTTTCTTGCCTACGCCTCTTTATTGCCACACCAACCAATTGGGATTGGGAGGATTGTGGAAACTGGAAACAACTCGACAAAATACAAACTGCTAATTACAACACCAACCAGCATCACAAGAAAAAAGGATAGGAACATGATGTTTATTTGAAAATGCTTGTCCACAAATCATCTTCATATGGAAAATAAAGAGTTGAAAACAATTCATCAACTAGTTATCAAACACTTCCATTCAAAACCTTAAATGGCAAAAAGACACAGAGACAGAAAGTGTGCACGTGCGAGAGAGAGAGAGAGTCTATGAGACATTATTCCAAAGAAAAAGCTTAGATAAATGACTGTAACCAGATTCAATGTAGGAACAAAAAGAGAATAAACTCAAAAGTTTTGTTATATTATCTATGGGTACATGGACAAGGATTAAACCGCAAAATCCCCTAATGTGGAAGTTAGAAATTATATCAGAATAAATGTCACGTATATTCCCTCATGAGCATCCTCGCCCACGCATCTTGATGTCAAACATCTAGCAATGTCCTAAAGCTGTAAACATGCATTTGACCACAATCAATAATCTTTCATGGTAAGAACCATGTTGGACCCAGTAAGAACGACAAATGTGAAGGAGATCAGATTTTCATCATCGCACACCGGTCAGAAACTCACAATATAAATCAAATTTATGCTGGTTCAGGGCAGCGTCAATCAAAGATCTAGCTGGATCAGCATGAAATAATCAGTCACAGCAACTATTTTTCTTGCTACCTCCGTTATTGTTTAACACAAAAGAACAATTTGTCCTTGCAACAAGTAGCTCAGTAGTCATAAATAAATCCAAGCCTACTGGAAGAACATAATTCATTGTGGAGAATAAAAGAAATATAGTCGGATCAGTATGAAACAATCAGTCACATCATTAATCAAAGCTTTATTCGTATCAACATGAAACAATCAGTCACAGCAACTAGCTTCCTTGCAACAAGGAGCTCACTGGTCATAACTAAACCAAAGCCTATAGCAGCAGCTTAATTCATGACGCGAATAATAGAGATCTATATTCTGCTGCCAACTAATGCGTTGCACGGCGCTTCCGCAGAAAAAGTGGACACAGAAAGATAGAGAAAGAGAGAGCGAGCGAGAAACTGCAGAGAACCTACAGAGAGAGAATTAAAGAATGTTTCCTTAAAAAAATCCTCCCATTTTCAGTGGAATTATGTCCAATTTTAAGAATTCAAACGCTTGGAGCAATGAATCTAAACATTTTCCGACTTACGGGAATTACAATTAATCAGTAGTTCCAACTCCACTCACTGCATCCATGACTCCCAATCAGATGTGAAGAATATTAATTACCTTAACGAGCAAAATTACAAATTCGATCTAAGAAATGACACCGGCGGCATCGTTGCGTACCTCAATCGCGTTCCAGATGAGAACGGATTCATGTTTGGGTCCGTTGTGAAGCTACTGGCGAGCTCGATCTGATCCGAGAATACCAAAACTAGGAGACGAACGATCACAGGAGAACCGACGATCCACAGACAATAGAAGATGATAAAATTGAGGGTCGGACTCGGAGATCCAGATGGATAATTTGGAAATCTTTACTGCAAATAGAGAATAAGAGAAATGCAGAGAGATATGGATCTCGAATCTAAAATATACAAAGAAATGAGAGAGGAGAGGAGGGCAAATCCAGAGCGCTGATTTCTGTTCTCGGTGTTTTTTTTTCCCCCTTTGTTTTATATTTTCTCTACGTTTGTCCCAGAGAGAGAACGGTAGAGAGAGAGGGAGGGGCTGCGAGCGCCGAGCGACAGTGCTGTTTTGTGTTTTGAGGCTAGACTAGCTTCGACCAGTAGGGCTACAAAGAAGGCCGAATTGGGCCAGGCTCTTGTCAAATCCTCCCAACCCAATAAATATTTGGTATTTTTAGCCCTTAAGCAGTTCTTAGGCCCTGGACCGGTCCTTTAAAGTTTTAACATTATAATCGTCGAAAGTTTTGCAATATTAATTTTAAAAAATAAAAAGTAAAAAATTGAAGATCACTCACACCAACAGGACTTGAATCTGCTGAAACCCTTGGCTAGAAGATCTGTTGGTCCAACGGTGATGCATGTATCCACATAGGTGCATGAAGCCTATGTGTATACATTTTCCACCGTTGGACCAGAAAATCTTCTAGCGTAAAGGACTAGCTGATATGACCTCTACCAACAGTATATCTCGGGTATGATTTAAAGGGTAACTTTAACACTGGTTGTTATTTTTTTACTAATAAGTAATAAACATAAATTTTTTTGAATTTTTAAAAACTAATATCTTTTAATGTAAATAATGTTTTGAAGAAAAAATAGATGCATTGGAAAGAACCTATAATCTTTTTCAGAATGTGTCTTCAATAAGGTTTTATTTTGTAAATTTAAAATTAATTTTACGTATAAATAAGTTTTTTAAAAGCTAAAATGTTAAATTATCCCGCCTTAAAAGTTTTAAGTTTAAAAATAATATTCCTCATGAATTTCTTGTTTTAATATTAATTTCTTTGGGTCCTTCGATTTCGATTTGATTTGCTTGTTCTCCTCTCACGAATTTCATTACCTCGGAGAAACATGTTC
The DNA here is from genome assembly GCA_947561395.2 of Buxus sempervirens. Lineage (NCBI taxonomy): Eukaryota > Viridiplantae > Streptophyta > Magnoliopsida > Buxales > Buxaceae > Buxus > Buxus sempervirens. The sequence goes on from OX387188.1 coordinate 41,950,039, forward strand.
ACTGGCAAACAAATTGGGTCACTCAAAACTGACAAAATTGCAGTGATCGGATTAACCTATTTATTTTATTGAATTCTTTGGATTGTGTTTTTCAAGGTTCTGACTCAGTTCTGGCATAATTTGGAGATCAATAGACATTTTTTACTTAGATTGAGTCTTTCTTCAAGTTGTTGGAGGCGACTGAGTCTGGAGGATTTTAGCTCCGTCGATTGCACAGTATGATCCCAGAATGCAAGTAAAATCTGGGTCTTATCCGCTGCCCCCATGTTAGCAGTTACTTGTAATTGCTACTGGGGGAATTCTTAGACTTCTGAATGAAGATAAGATGGCGTTTCAACCCTTTTCTTAGATTGCTGCATAAAGATAAGATGGCGTTTCAACCTTCTTTTTGGATGGCTCAAGATAGATGGGGTACTGCTCGATGTTAAAGGATCATTCAATCTTCTTCCATGAAGTGGCACAGGGCGCAAGCTTCCACGTCTGTTTGATCCAAGAATTTTGGTTTCTTTTATGTTCAGGTTTAGCGTCCAATAATGTGTAAGAGGGAAAAAGAAAAAAAAAACTCTCTGCTCTCTTAACTTTCATTTGTAATTTTATTCATTCTTTCAAGCCTTGCGGAACCACAAACATCCTAAGAAAATTCACTTACTAAAGCAGCTTTTCTATACTCTTTAAGATATATTCCTTTCATCATGAAAGGTCTGATAGCAAGAACAGTTAAGGTGAGAACATCAGATTTCTCTTATATGTAGCAATGGTGATTAACAGACAAGGTGTAACCCACAAACTTAACTCTGGAATGGATATTGTGGTGATTGTAAATGAGATCCAAACAATCCATGGCCCTTTATCACGACAGCTTCATGTCGTCCATCTTTGTCCTGAACTGCTCCGAACACGATCTCATTGGTTGTCTCAGAGCTCCGCTCATAAAAAGTTTGTGAACGGGTTGAATAATGCCTTCGGTGATGCTGCTGTTGTTGTTGCTGTTGCTGTTGTTGAAAATCAGAGTCCCACCCATTATATAATGCCCGACTTTGTCGGAAATGGTGAGTCTTGTCAGGGTCCTGGGTCATGAATGCATAGGTCTTCCGTGGAGTTGGGGTTCTGGTTTCTATGGAGGGTGGCTCATCTTCATCAGGAATCACAAAACTCTCTTGCAAAGGCCAAGCATTTGTATGCTTAAGCTGTTGCTGATATTGTGGATGGATTAGTGGCTTCCTTCTAAAACCCGGAAACAACCCTCCAACAATTTCAGCCGCAGATGCTCCAGTTTTGAGAAAGAGCCTCCCCAGTGAACTAAAGAAGCCTTCGTCTTGCTTCTCCTGCTCATCTTCAGTTGGGATTAATGGTGGCCTGACCGATGTTTTAAATGGCTTCTGATATGGACTGGAAGAGAAACTTGTATTTCCAGGAGGCCTTGGTTCCTAGAAAAGCAGGAAAAAAAAGGGTAATCAGCTTTCACTTTCTCAACATATTCTGAAACTTGTATTGGATCTTACACAAGGTACATAACATCTGAAATGTAACTTTGAATGGATCCATGGACAAATACAAAAGCAAACCACTGGAATTCCAGTAAAAGAGGTGACAGAACATTGACTCTTACTTGTGAAGACACCATTGTACCCACTCTTCGTTGAAGCAATGCCAGCATGTAACCAAAAAAGCCAGCAGCAACAAGCACGGCAATCCCTGGAATGATGTAACATATGTTTTATAAATCTCCAGAGTTCATGAAGAGCAACATGGACAAAGACAAGATGATAGTAAATTTACCAAGAGGAAAACCACTTTCATATTGATAGGCACAATCATCAAAATGGAGCTGAATCTCTCGGATTGCTTGGTTTCCCCTGTCTATGACAAGAAGGGAGCAGCTACTTCCAACATAAACCACATCAAAATCATTTGAGAACTTTGCATCTTCACTTGGTCCATCTACATGGCCCCCTCCACGACCCCACTTTCCTCCAGCGATAGTAGTAACTCCTGCAAAAGGAAATATACTAAGCAATATTTTGGCACTATGCCATAGCCAAAATACATCTAACCCTACATCAAGAACTGACTTAATTGAAATCAATTAATCATCTAATGATTCGAGAGAAACTAGAACATGTTGGCTAAGATTGTTGAAAATTTCATCTCAATTAGAGCTTCAAAATACAGTACTTCTAAGAGAAGAATATGAAAAACCAGAAAAAGGAAAGTACATTCTTTAATTCCAAGTTTCTAATAAATTGATGAACAGAAAAGTCATGTTTCAATTACTGGAACATAAACAATAACACCACTTACCAGTATCACTGATTTTCCTGATTGCCGTATTCATGGTGTCTGCAATGTAAACATTTCCCCTGTCGTCAACAGCAAGACCCTTTGGATGGTACATCCTTGCTTCTCTAGGCCTCCCATCTACATGCCCAGAAATTCCTTCTGGTGAACCAGCAACCAGCTTTACTCTGCTATCTGAAATTTTTTTTTCCCAAGCATTTGATGGTATTAAGCATTGTGGTATTGGGTCTCATAAAAAATCCCAAGATGAAAACAAAAAGTACATAACAGTTTCACAAACTTAATAAAAAATGGAGTACATATTGTGGAGGCCCGGAGGATGTAGGCAGCTATAGATCTGAGAAGAGATTGTTTTCACAAACCAAAAAGAAAACTCAATGCTTTTCAAAAGAACTTTGAATAAAATTCAGCAACCCTCGCAACCACATTTCAATAAAATGCGGTTTTGTAAGGATGAGTAGAAATCAAGTATAACACCTTCCGAAACCATCAGGTCTTGATGCAGAGACCTACAAACCTAATCAAAAAGGGGAATTGCATCGCGGAGAAATTCAACAATGTTATACAGGTTTTCTTGTAAATGGAATTGAGTTTTTTAGGATGTGCTAACACAAAAGCCCATAAATTTCAGAATAATGACTATAAATTGAAGACAAGAAAATGCATATGGTACTTGAAGAATCTTGTCTTCAAAAGATAATATAAAAAGATCATTAATTTCTGTGAATACGGAGAAAGGTTCTTCAATTAAAAACCACAATGTACTTTAAGAAGTGGAGTCTTCTGCTAAACAAAAGCCAATCAAATCTGAAATGTTAAAAGTATGAAGAAATCAAGTTGAGATTTGAAATATAGGAGAAAGAAAATCAAAGCAAAAGATGTCAGATACAGCAACCTTTTTGCACAAGGCTAATTATATTTCCACATTTCACATAACGAAACTGAACTGGGTTTTGGAAGAAAAAGTAATCACAAATAGACCAAAATCACAGAATTTTTTGAAACCAGAGTTGAAGATGCAAATTCTTCTTGGAAAAACCTAATAAATTTCAGGAAATCAGAATCTGAAGTTGCAGAAAAAGATCGATCGGAAATTTTTTTTGTCATCAAAACAATAATCTACTTACAGCGAGATAGCGGAGTCGAGATCTTGTAAATGTTACTATTAGCAGAGTCCAAAACCAGAAGCTCCCCATTTGGCAATACTTCAACCGAGTACGGCTCTATTCCTAGCTTACTTCCATCGAACACGGTTTCGACGGTATATCCACTCTCAAACTTCATCATGGGACGCCCAGATGTCGCTGTAAAAGGCAAAACCCCATTAACCCCAGAAGTCTAGAGAACAATCTAGCACCCAAAACAGAAATGCAAAACAAACACAGACAATGCGGGTTCTAAGATCTTAGACCTGTTTTAGTGGTAGCTTTTAGCGACCACACCCATTTCAGAAGAGCAGATACAGCACTGGAGAGAAACCCAGTAACAATTTCTGACAGAAAAATATGCATAAATATAAGATTGATAGCCAGAATAAAAAGGAAAAAGCTACACTTAGAAGTAGGATGCAGAGGAAAAAAGAAGGAAGCTAATGAACTGAGCTGATACTCACTTGCAGGAGTAGCAGCTGAAGCTGAAGAGAAACCTCCGAATAAAACCAAAAAGATGAGGAACAATACAAACCCATTCCTCCCCATTACTCTCATTCTGAAGAGAAAATCGAACAAAATCTCAAATAAGAAGATCCAACCTTGGCATTTTCAGAAACCCTATGAAGTATGAACTCATTCGAAGAAGATGCGATAAAATCTATTTGGGATAAAATAAAATAAAAAAAGGGAGGAAAATAACAGAACAAAAATACTCACTGCATCACTGTGCTTTTCCTTTTGATAATCATAAAAGCCTTTTAAAAGAGATGAAAGAGACAACAAGTGTCTATTGAGGACAGAAGATAGAGTAGTAAATGGAGGGGACCTCCATTAAAAAAGAAAAAGGAGAAAGTGGCTGGGTACACAGCATAGGGAATCGCATGCTCTCATTTTTCAATTGTCACCATAGACCTGAGCTCTTTCTTAATTTATTAATTTAAATTCTGATTTACATTTTTCAATTTATTATATGTCACAGGATATTTCGACATATTTTTAGTTAAATTACAGAAATCCCATTAAACAAAAAAATATGTTAACTTCGGCTTGATGGGTATCTCTGATTCCTTATGAACCAATCTAAAAAAAATGTTAGATTATTAATATATTTGTGAACTGATAGTTGGATCACCAACAATCCAATATGATGACACAAGTATGTATTAATTAGATTGAATTCATGTATGGTCATATATAATCCAATCCAATTTAAAATATAATAATATGTAGTCTGGCTATGACCAAAATCTGTTATGAAAGATCAAAATTAGAGGGTTAATGATCTTAAAGTGATTTGATTTGATCGAAATTAAATACCAGAAATTTCAAATCAGATTCAGCTGCAACGTATCATGGTATGGTCGAATCTATTTGTCGGTGAAATAGTTCAATCAGTGATGTCAACATCCTTCAGCTGTTTTTATTTGGAGTTTAATTTTCATTCCTATAAGTTAAAGCTTGATAGCGATAAACATCGCCTTCTTATGTTTCCTTTTTCAATTTGTTGAGGGCACCAGAGTATAGTTTTAATCCGGTGCTATCTTAGCTTCTATGCAAAAGTTCGGCTGAAATCTTCTAAAATGCTTTCTTGCATTCTAGATTGTTGTTTGAAATGATGTCACGTGAAGCATTCCAATGTCAATGTTTTTTTTCTAAATAAGCACCACATAAAACATTTATAACAATAATAAATATATACTGACCATAAGATACTTCACATGACAGTATATCACATTACAGAAGATTTCAACTCATTAGAATTCCTTTGCTCACAATTCAGATGTAATAATCTAACCACTAATTGGGCATCATCAATACTAAACGCCAGGGACACTATTATCTCGCTCTTATCTTTTTCTTCCCTTTCCTTCGTTTTTTTCTTTAAAAAAAAGGATAAAATGTTCATGAGTGCATATGAGAAACCAATTATCTATACTATATATAAAGAGAACACAAGTATACTAGGATATTGCCAAAATTGGAAATTTGAAGATCTCCTGTGAGACACAGCCCTTGGATTGACTACATTTTCTTAGGGTGAACTAAAACCTAGTGACATAGATTAGAACACCTGTTAGTTAGTTATCGTATGTACACATTATGTACTACCTACTTATAAAGATTTATTACATATGTGGATCTCGTCACCCATTTCTATATGGTGTTCCACGGTCTTATCGTTTCTCTGTGCGATGAAAATGTTACTAAGAACTAGGGTTGCTTATCAGGCCGGGCCAGCACGGCATGTGGCGCCTAGCAAGTCGTGTCATGCCCATGTGCTTGGGCCCATGGCTCGTTAAGGCACAGCCCCATCAGGCACCTTGGCCCAACCGGCCTTGCCATGTGTTGGCCCAATGGCAAGCACCCAGCCTGTCGTGTTGGCCCACCTGGCATCCAAAAACGGCTAGTCGTTTCCCCCCTCCCCCCAAAAAGTGCTACAAGTACCTTTTTTACAAATTTACCCCCCAACAGTTATATTAAGGGGGTATACTTGTAATTGACAGTAAATGACCATTTATATCCTTTCAACAGCCAAATAACAATCATATTTGAGGGTAGAGGTGGTAAAAAACCATTTTTGGTTTTCTATAAATAGGCCTAACCCTTCCCACTCCAAACCACACTTCTTCTCATCTCTTCTCTTCTCTTTTTTATTTTCTTAGGGTCCTATTTAAAGAGTTGGCTAATGACAGGCAAACTCGGCAAAGTGCTCGCATGGGGGGTCCCTAGGCCGACCATTGGCAAATCTTTTAATAAGACTCTAAAAAAGTTACGAATTTTTTTTTCTTCATTTTCTTCTTAGAGTCATGTTTAGTGATTTTGCTAATGGCCAGCAGAGTCACAGTGCTACTTTAGCCCGACTGTTAGCAAATCATTGAACAAGGCTCTTATAAATTATCAAATTTTTTTCTTTCTTCATTTCTACCTCTTAACGTTTACATAGGAGTCACAAAAGTGTTACTTGAGTCGATTACTGCTTGGACAGTCAAGCAGTAATAGATGCAAATAACACTTTTGCAACTCCTCGACTCGGCATGGTTCAAGAAGTAACATTTTTACCTTTTTTGAGGTTTTTCACCTTTTTTTTTTTTTACAATTTTGAGGAAAATTATATCTCAATATATATAAAAAAATGTGTATGAATAATAAATATATATTTTTAGAATTTTTTATTATTAATTTATTTTTTTCTTTTTTCAATTTTTTTAATTTTTTAAATAATTTATTATGCGGCCCATGGGCAGCTCGCTAGCCTGCCAGGCATGGCATGATGCAACCCTAGCCATGCCACGGATTGGGTTGTGCCCAGTGGCGGAATCAAGACTCCAAATCTGGGGGATAAAAAAAAATTTCAATTAACACTTCCCATGAAATATAAAAATTTTAATAAGTTGGGGGTGGGCAAACTAGAAATTTTAGAGGGGGTTCTCATGAAATATAAAAATTTCAATGAGTTGGAGGGGTAAACCAGAAATTTTAGAAAGGATTCTCATGAAATATAAAAATTTTCAATGGATTGGGAGCAAAACATAAATTTTAATTAAAAAATATATAAAATACATACATTTTTTATTAAAATAAAAAAGTTAGGGTGCGCAATTGTCCCCCTAACCACAACGTGGTTCCACCACTGGTTATGCCTGGGTTTTCGGTGACTGGCCATGCACGGCACGGCCTGTTTGCCAGGCAGACTATGACAGGCCAAGCACAACACGGCCCTTTGCCGGGCACAACCACCAGGCGGGCTCTGCCGTGCCCGGCCGGCGCCAGGCACGAGCTAACTGAACTTTTTCTTAAAAAAGGCACCTAACCTTTTTCTCATTCAGAGAATAAACTTTAATTTTATTGTTGTTCTTCTTTTGCCCAACACAAAAAGGTAATCATGCACTGTTATGGTTCATGTCGTGGTCTTGTCGTGTAGTCGAGTTGGCCATTTGCCACCGACCTGTCCTGCACATACTGGATCGACTTGCAAGTTGCAAGTGAAAGCAAATTTTGTGTTCAGGCCTCGTTTGGCTTTCCTATTGGTTCCAAGACTTGAATGGAGTTCCGGTAACAAAACAGGCGTTTGGTTGTTAATTGGGAATGATTTCTATTCAAATGAGTTTTTAAAAAAAGAGACAAAAATTCAAAATCAAGTCAAAACCCCTTTTTTGATTTGGAAAACTCATTTTACAAAAGTACAGGGACAAACTTAAAATATTTAAAAACTTTGAAACACTTACTTGAAACTTGATTTACAGAGATGAATTGTGGAAAAGGGTCACTTTACACGAATATTTAAAAAAACATGGCACTAAGATCCGAAATTGCATAAATATGTTATTTTTCAAGAATATTTGCTCTCAGTATTCATTGTACTATTGGGTTTTTGCGGATGACAAAATTGCTCCTTTAAATAGAAAATTAATTTTTAGTGGTGCTTTATCAACATATTTAAGATTTAATTAGTAAAGTTTTGAGTTTTAACTTTTAATACACCTTTATCAATATAATTAATTTTTAGTGTTATTTCACTATTACAAATCAACTATTCCAAGAATGCCCTTACATCACTCATCAAAATGACTTGTACAAGTTACTTATTTAAGGTACAAATCATTTTCTTGACTTATTCAAGTTAATTTATTGACTTGTACAAGTCATTTTATTGCTTGTACAAATCCTGAAAGCAAGTTGTATAAGGGTATTTTAGGAAGAATTTATTTGAAACAGTGAAACAGCACTAAAAATTAAATATTTTGATAAAAGTGCATTAAAGATTAAAACTCAAACCTTTACCGACTAAATATTAAATATTTTGAGAAAGCACCACTAAAAATTAATTTTCCTTTGTTTAAAGAGAAAATTAATTCTTAGTGATCCTTTATCAACTAAAACGGGAAGAAGGAGAAGGTCCTCCTCTCCTTCTTCCCCAAAATCCTTTTTCTCCCATTTTTGCAGTCGCTCAACGAAAACGAACCAGTCGCCATTGCCGTTTTAGCTCACCCTTACCTGGATTTGAAGAAGGGATATTTTTTCTGTAAAATTTATAGTTCCTCTTTTTCTGTTGATTTATTCTTGTTCATGAGCGATAAAGAGATATCCAAGGATGGCAGTGGCTGTGCCGATGGAGAACTCGTTTACAGGGACGTTGATCCCAAGAACCGGAGTCATTATGCAAGGCAGATCAGAAAGGCTAAGCAGGCGGTTCTGTATCCCGTCAGAAAGATCTATAAATTTTACAGAAAAAATATCCCTTCTTCAAGTCCAGGTAAGGGTGGGTGCGGCCTCTGTTTTATGCCAACCCTTACGAATGGTTCTTCTGTCAATTCTCATCCCAGCGACCCCAGCAGTCCGGAATTCTCTTATGAGTACTTGAAAGATCTGATAGAGAACAATGACTTCTATTCAAGGGAATGTAATGTCCACATAGACGATTCATAGGCAGGGTTAAAAAATCCATTTGTTTTTGTGACTGTCCGTTCCTCTGGTCAAATCATCTTGAAACTTTTTTGTGTTCAACATCTGGAAATTGTTCAATATGGCGAAATGGGTGTCTGGATTTCATGGTTTTGAGCCTATTATGCCCCCCTCTTCTATGAGTCTGGCGGAATAGTTATAGGAATTTTGGTCATGTATAAGCTGGACGACTTCCAAGAATAGGTGGTACTGGGTGTTTTGACTTATCATTGGTTTCTTAGAAATCACCTGGTTTTATGAGAAGTTGGAGATGATCAGATCTGACCTTGCTTGACAACTCGCAGGACTCGATGCATTTTCTCAAGAAGCCCAAAGTGGTATTTCGTGAGTTTGGGTCTTTCTCAAGAGAGAGTGTTCTGGGCTTATATTTATTTTTCAGATGGAAAATCATGAAGAAAACGATGCAGGTAACTTTGATGGTTTCAATGGTTTGGTGTTGAAGCACAGCATTTAGAGAGACGGCAGTTCTAAATAAGAAGAATGAGCCAAAATAGTACTATGATGTGTTGATCTCTTCTCCAATTCATTCAGATTGATTTTTTCCATATTTCTTTGATTTTCCTTGTATCCTTTTTCTTCATAAGACCAGTTTGTTTGATACCTAATTTTCTATGTATACTTTTTTTCCCTGAGTATATATGTGAATTTTTCTTATTTAATTCTCATTGTACCCTTTTTAAGAGCTTAGAACTAGTAAATTTACTCATGTTCATTCTCTATTGTTTTGGGAAGAAGGAAAGGGAAACAATCACATTGTTTCCCTTTCCTTTTGTTTCCCTTTCCTTCCCCATCTTTTAAACAAGGGTAATTTTGCCATTTGCAAAAGCCCAATAGTATAATGATCCTTCAAAGCAAATATTCTTGAAAAGTGACATGTATTCTTGAAAACTGACATGGCATGTTTTTATAAATATTCGTGTAAAGTGACCCTTTTCCATAATTTTCCCTTTTTTTTTTTGTACGACAGTTATAAACTTGTCATTTATGAAAAGTTTATTTTTGAGTTAGAACAATCACAAACTTTGTAATATTTATAACCTCTACAAGAAAGAATAGTGGGCTACCAACATTTAAGCTAACCTCCCTTACAATGAGTTTCTAATCCAAAATAAAAGCCAAACGAGGCCAAGGTTTTCCTGGAAACCTGATTTCCCATGCTCGAATTTCATACATCCAAGAACATCCAATGATCTTCATTTCAAAGTTAAGAAGTCAGAAAACCAGGGCGACCCTGAGGTTTTGCAAACCCAACACAAGTACATGGCTTAGACTATTTACAATGTAGATGGTTGATTTTAGAGAGATTTGAAATGTACTCCAACATAACAATTGATCTTTATGTACGGGTCAAACGGTGTCAACTATTTACAAATCAATAGTGCTATGAGGCCTGTAAGAATAACCATGATGAACATCTGTAACTCTTTAAGACTTCAAAATTTAATCTGCTCTAGAAATGCTTCTTACCTGTCAAAGATACAGTCGTGTCTCGTGATGTTGAGGGGTACCCCCATTCCTCTGTCAGCAACCGGAAGAGTAAATTTAGACCCCACACTTCAAATACCATTCTCCATCCAAAATTGCTCCAGCAAAATACTAACCACCCCACCATTGTATCTGGATTAACTTAGCTAACTGATATTCTGCCAAGGCTATATCCACAGTCCACACCATTCTGCTTCTACCCATGTTAGTGCCCCCACAAAAGAAAAAGGACAATGAAAAGCACTTTTAAGGAAAAAAAAAGAAAAAGAAAAAAGAAGGCACTTCCTGTGCATTTCAAGGGACGCTTTCAAAGGAGACTTGGATTTGAGCACTAAATTTTGGCTTTAGACTTGAAGAAGTAGCAAGGCCCTGAAGCAACTTCACAACATCCACAGTATCATCCAGGTAATACTTAGCCTTGCTTGGCTTTTGCCCAACTGTGCATGCAAAGATCTCTGGTGCCGCAGGCAATGATGGATTAGACACCGTATTCGAGATGCTCTCAAACATGTCCTCATCAGATCTATCATCTCCAATGCACATAACAAAATCTGGAGGCTTCCCATTACCCATCATCGTTGAAAGAACATTTTCTGCAACCAAACCTTTACTTACTCCCTGCATGTTATTAAGCAAAGATAAGCGCAATGTCCAGAGCTAAATACATACATATAAACACTCACACACACACACATAAGAGTAGAATGAAAAATTGGAAAGATGCTTTTCAAAATCTGGTTCAATGATGTGCACCCACACATACTTGTGGTTTTACTTCAACAATTTGCTGGCCCCTCTTGACAACTACTGGCTCATTTGCTAGGACATTTCCCAGATGATCCAACAGTTCCATGGCCTGACATGATCCAAAGTCAGGATCAGCATCTTGATGGTGCCAAACCAAGGCACTCTCTTTTATCTCTATGTATGACCCATCTGTTGTCTCTGTATACAAGTTCATAACAGGTTCTGCTATTCTTTTCCAATCAAAGCTAATAGCTAATGGACTGCACTCCCAATCAGAGGTTTTACTCCACCTGCAAGAATAACAACCAGCTTTCAGTTCAAGGAACATATGATATGATTACCTAAACATTTACAACATGGGAGCAATATACCTCAAGAAATACCCGTGTTCAGCTGCTATCCCAAGTATCTCACATGGAGCAAACCATTCGCTCAAAGAACTCCGTCCTCTACCGCTAACAATAAACACAGTGTTCTTAGGGTCACTACACAGGCTGTTCAGGACAGATATAACTTCAGAACTAGGAGTACGAATAATAGAAGCTTGAGGCACAACAGTACCATCATAGTCCAGAAATATTGCCCTTCTATTTGTCCTCTTGTATGCTGAGACAATGTGATCAATAGACAACTTCCTAAAACTTGGAGAAAGAGAAACAACTCTGAAACTCAGACCAAAACCAATGCCCCAACAACGTTTACTGTAGTGATCCTTGCATGCTCTCTCCAAATCCTGCACAAAGCTGCGTGCCCAATAAGCCACATCGTGAGAGCTAATATAACGATAGTGCTTCTCATGCCGCAGTTGCTTCTCAGCATCACGCATGGTGATGGCCGACTTTAAGGCATCAGCTACGGCATCAATATCCCATGGGTTCACCCTGATTGCTCCACTTAAAGAAGGTGAACAACCTATGAACTCAGATACAACAATCACACTTGAGTGAGGAGAACCCACTGTGATACCCATAGCTTCGTCCATCTGAGAAGTACCTTGCCGGCAAACAATGTACTCATATGGGACCAGGTTCATTCCATCCCTCACAGCATTTACTATGCAACATTCAGCAACAGCATAATAGGCAGTCTTCTCATACCGAGGCACAGGGCGGTCAATCAGGACTACAGGTTCATAACCAGGATAACCATAAATTTCATTGATCCTTTTGGCAGCTAAATACGCCTCCCTTTTTGCTTCCTGGACATCTTTCCCCGTGCTCCTTGCAGGATTTACAATTTGAACCAGAACCACTTTTCCCTGCAAATCCTGATGCTGCTGCAAGAGCTGTTCTACAGCTAGTATTTTCAGACTGATGCCTTTAAATATGTCCATATCATCAACTCCTAGAATCAGCCTTTTCCCCTGGAACTTTTCTTGGATTTCTTTCACTTTGATAGATGTAGAATTAAGATTTAATACAGATTCAAGCCGACCCATATGAACACCAACAGGCAAGATTCTAATGTACACTGTGCGGCCAAAGTACTCAAGTCCAATGTAACCCCGCTTAGATTCATAATTCAACCCTAGCATTCTACTACAACAAGACAAGAAGTGACGAGCATAATCAAACGTATGAAAGCCAATTAGATCGGAATTCAACAATGCTTTAAGAATTTCATCTCTAACTGGTAAAGTACGATAAATTTCTGATGAGGGAAAAGGGCTATGAAGGAAGAATCCAAGTTTAACTCGATTGAAATGCCTCCTTAGAAAAGTAGGGAGAACCATGAGATGATAATCATGAATCCAAACGTAATCATCCTCAGGATTGATCACCTCCATAACCTTGTCTGCAAATATTTTATTTGCAGATACATAGGCCTGCCAAAGCAACCGATCGAAGCGATCACCATGGTCTGGGCACATTGGCAGCATGTAATGAAAAAGAGGCCACAACTGCTGCTTACAGAATCCATGATAGAACTTTTTTTGAAGTTCAGGCGGTAGAAATGTGGGCACACAATTGAAATCCTCCAGCAGTTTCTGTGCAACTTCTTCCTGCTCATTGGCATCGACATCAGCCTTCAGAGAGCCAACATAAATAACCTCAGTGTTAGGAGAGAAACCATCCTTCAATTGAAACAGAAGTGAATCCTCATCCAAAGTGAAGCACCATCTAGAAGTTTTGGAATCCCTCTGAGCATGCACAGGAAGAAAATTTGCTACAATAATTTTACGTTGACGACACACAGATGAAGGAACATATGAATCTCCATCATTACTGCCATCACCATCTAAATCAGGAATAATTCCATGAACAGTCATCACCCGTGGAAGGGTTCTAGGGGTTTGAGGGAGATCTATCAGGTCTCTAGAAGCCAAGTCCCAAAAGCTTGCGCATGATCTTGATGCCATGATCACCAGAATGAAATTCCCTCTTGTTAAAAGTCATACAGACGTAGATCAATTGAGGACCAAATCCTAATTTACCAGAAACAACTTAAACTGTTATTCCAGTGTGCGAAGATTCAAAGACCTACAAAGATAACAATAATGGCGGCAGCCTCTGTGATTTAAATTCCCTGGGCAGTACATTACAAATATATTACATTTAAGCCAAATAAATGCGCATATTAATCAACTTTTACATGTCTATTTCATCATCCCTATAAAGGTGTAACTCAATGGAGCAAAAAAACTGACTTGAAATCAATTTAGGAATGTCTTGGTTTAAGCATCTAAGTACAATTCCCATGAAAGTTCCGGTTAGGAAATCCCCTGGACTCAACATAACAATTTTCAATCCATGTCAGAAAAGAAATGTCAATTCATAACGTTGTCACTTTCTTAAATTTGTATGAGACATCTTCTTCTTGGTAGAAATGAGATATTGATTCTAGCAGCAGTTATTTTATAGAAGAACAGTAATCACAACTTGTTTTTTTTTCCCCTCTTTTATGACTTATTGTAACTGCAAACATATCTTTGCATGGAAAGTAAAATCTAATATTTTCTAAAGTTAATCATTGCATAAATCAGAAATTCTCCAGAAAAATATATATTTAAATAACAACAGAAAAGAGAATAAAAAAGGCTCTAACATGAGTACAAGTGAAATAACTAGAAAATTATAAAAAGCTACAAAAGCCCACATCATCCCAAACAGTATCAAGATGAAACCAATCCTGATCATTCTATCAGTTTGATGAATCTTGGTTAGCACTTCTTATGACAGTAATATATAAAAGAGAGATCCAAGTATCTCATCAAATACCAAGCTTTGATCATTAGGAGCAAGTAAAATTTCCACAAATTCCCAACTGAAAATATGACAACCATCCAATGGATGATGTGATGGTTACCCAACAATCATATAACAAATAAATTTGCATTATGTTGTTAAGAGGATTTACTCTGATAAAAAAAAGGCAGTAAAAAGTGTGGTTCATAATACAAATAAATTTGTACCATATATATATATATACAAATAGTTCTCTGATTTCATGTAGATCAAGCATGCAACTTTAAATGCTTTATATCCATTTTTTAATCTTGCTTGTTTTCTTATATTCAGTCAATTTTCTAATAATAGAAAGGATACGATATTTGTTCTAATGATTGAGATCAAATTACACTGCCAACCACAGAAGAATCATGCTAACAGAAATAACCATAGCACAAAAGTGAACAAAATATTAAAGTCACCATATATCCTTTTTCCTCTCTATGGAAAATGAGATCCAATAAGTAAATTAAATGTCACTTACTGTTATTAATCCTCACTCTCTTCCTAGTTTTAATAAAGGTTTGGAAAGGAGTTCTTGAAACTTACCTGACAATAAAAGAGGGCAGACGGGATAGAAGAAATAAAAAGGAAGAAAAAATGATAAACGAGGAGGGAGGGTGGTTGCGTTTCGGGTGGGGAGGAATAATATTGTACAACCCATTTTGACTGCATCCGTAAAACCACATACATATACATCTTTCTTGAAGGGACGTTACCTTGCGAAAATGGTAATGACGACTTGAAAAAGCAAAATAAGTTTGGCGATAGCATTAACAAAATTTTTTTTCCTTTTGATATGGTTGTCCAAATTCTTCAGGCAGCATTTTTTATTTCACTAACATGTATTTAAACGATTGAAAATCTGATATTCTTGTTTCCATGCCTTTTCCAATTGTTCAACGATTTTTATAAATTCATCGTTGAAAAATGAACTCGAGAGAGAGTTGTCAGAATAAAACAGGGGCAAAAAGCGTGATTTCAATAAATTCATCGTTGAAAAATGAAGTAAAATCTCCGACAAAGCCAGGCTTTTGGATCTCAGACGAAAATTACGAATTATGAAATGATTTAAACAAAATCACTTAGGACAGAATACAAATCTAATACTTCTTCGACTGCGAGCACCGATGAGTCATGAGGATTCAGTACAAATATTCAATTTAATCGTCAGAGGGAACAAAATCGTAGAAAGGAAGCTCTCCAATAAACAGTAACGGAACATTGATATCTTAAAACAAAATGATAAGAGAAACGCAAATATCAGAAAACAGAAAACAGAAAACGAAGGATCTCACCTGAAATGAACTCGAACTAAAACGCGATCGCCCTGCGAATCTACAACGAGAAGTGTCCTGCTAAAACCGTCAAAACTCAGGCTAAAGACGAGAAGGGACGAGAAAGTAACCCAGAATTCAAAACAAACAATGAGAAAGAAACCTAGAGCAAACTTACCAGTAAAAAACTCACGGATCAACAACAAATCAAAGAAACGCCAAACTTCAAAGAGCGAAACCTGAGTGTAAATTTGGCGACGAGATTCCGGCAATGATAAGCGGCAGCTAATTCGGAAAAAACAGTCGTGAATGCGAGAGTTCTCAGCGTTCAAAACGGCCTGAGAGAAAAATCAGAAGACTGGAGGTTTCGTTTGCCGTTTGACGAAGGAGCGAAATGAGATGGATAGAGATGCAATGCAAGAAGGACGATAATAAATACGAGAGATACTCGAAGTTACGGAGATTACTGCAGTTAGTTTTTAACCCAGGTTTTTGGATTACGTTTTAAATCTGTTCTTACTTCTTGCCAACCAAATCCCCTTCTTTTTCAAAGATATTACCTAATAACCTTCCTCTTAATTTTTAATCTCTCGCCATTATCCATAGTCTTTGTTTTAATTACAAATATGCCCTTTCTCCTTCTCATATTAAAATCAACACTTTCCTTATTAGAAACCATTTGCTGGGATGTGTTTTGGGGTACGAGGCCCTTTGTTAAAATGGAGCATCCTTCCATCCGCCTCACACTGATACCATTGAGTGGCACTAGAAGAAACAATCTCGAAATTGTTACTATTGCATAATATGATATATTTTTTTAAATCTTAATTTTTTTTTTTGGATTTAACTTATATTATCAGGACGACTATATTGCAATTACTTTGTAGGTCTAAACAATCAACATGTTGCACTAAAAGTATTGTGTTAGTCCTTTGTGTGTGTGCTCGCATGCACGCCGATTCTATGATTATAGGTAACAAAAAAAAAATTCTGATGTAAGATGTCGTCATCAAACACGGGGTGAAAGAGTCATATATTAAATGGAGCTAAATATTTTGTCACTTTAATTTGGTTAGACAAAGTCATTTTTGTAATTTAGGTGCCAAAAGTAATCAAATTATATAAACGCAATTTAAAATTTCGGGAATATGCAAATTAAACAAAGAAGTTAGGATTGACAACCTCGACCTGTTAAGTGGTCTGGTTAATTTATTGTCACGAAATCTATGAACCTAACCCTCCTTGTGACATCAACTACAGTTATTATTCTCCATCCATGTCATGAACTTGAACTGGTCTAAAGTTGCCGGTAGATAGGTGGGAATTTGCAGAACTCTATTTTCTGTATATGGAGATCAAAACAATGCTTAGGTAAAGAAAGTTAAAGGAAAGTAGAACCGTAGTAGTTAAACAAGCCTAACAAGGCATGATAATGAGGTAAATTTCCACGAGACTATGAATAAGGCATGATAATGAGGTAAATTTCCACGAGACTATGAATGGTTTGATTTACAATTTTTCCGCATTTTTTGGTAAGAGAAAGTTTGGTTTACCTGAAAACCTAATTCTTTAGGTAGAAAAAGATAGTCATTAGTCTCGTATAATTATATAAAGAACCTTATCCTCCAACGCTGTTTGTCTGCTATTTTAAAATTCATAACTTCCTTTAAAAGAAAAAAAAAACTTGGGTCAAATGCGAATAGCGAGAAACTAGACTCACTAAGTCGTCTCATGGCTGACTGCGACCAGAGCAATACGTTTCAATTCACCTTATTTATTAAACAGGATAAGGCAAGGAAGAGTCGTTGGCCAGTTAGCGAATTAGGATAATTGAATAAACTATTATAGCAGAACACGTTCCCAGAATCATCGTACGCCATTAACGACTTGTTGCGGTGACATATATTTTTAAAAAAGACTAAGAGGGTCCTATTGTCCCCAAGTAATTCTTGGGCGCCATAAATGATAAGTATCAAAAGGGGTTTTTTTTTTATTTGAATAGTAGCTGTATTACCAAAAAAAAAAAAATTGAATAGTAGCTGTAGCTGTAGCGATGAGATGAGATTCTGGTTTTGAAGGACTAGGAAATAGATTTAATGTAAATAGAATGAAGGGTCTGGGGGTTGTTAAACGGTAAAGAAAGAGATAAGGAGGTGAGCTGTGCACTAATGAATGACAGCCAGGCAAACTGTGAGACGTTTGATTCCCCGCGACTGCCTTTTTCAAGTTTTAACGCCCGCGCGCAGTGTGTGCTCGGTGAGCGTGACCGAGGCTGCGCTCCGCTGCCCGACCACGCCACCTCCTAGCTGGCAGCCCCGTAAAACACGCTCCTCTTTTTCTCATTTCACCCTTAACCCGAACTATATTATATAATAAATTCTAAGCTTCACCATGTTGTTGCTGATTTTTATAGTAATAATAATAATACGGAGAGCCAAGTTATGGTATAATTGCAGGAGTTTTCATTTTACAGGCCCCAAATTACCCTATTAAGCCATGTAAAAACAACCCTTTTCATAAATATTAACTGCTAGGGCTGCGCAGTTGGTAAGGGAAAAATTACTGGATGAAAGATGAAATGTAAACCCAGATGTTCTGGGTTCAAACCTCCTTCTAGTGCTTTTTAACTTAAACAATGCATAGGCCTTACAGGAGGCTTCATGTATCCAGGGATTTATTACCCTAGGGTGGGTCCCAATTGAGGCCCTGCTTGGGATAACTTCCCATGTTACAAGTTACAACCAAAAATAAAAACCTTTTCATAAAGAAATTTTCTTTACTTCTTGTGAGGCAATTGAAGAAATTTATTGATTATTCAGTTAATGGGGTATGTTGGTTTTGAAAGTATATGTGCTTGCCTTAATTTAGAAGGGTGGAGGTTTTGTGCTTCCAGTTTCGTTATTTTGTAGCTCATCATGCCGATTATTACGTGATGATACGTCTTACGGTGGTCGGATAATTCAAATTCTGCCATCATTAGCATTAGTTGTTGCATAATCATGGTGGGTTCTAAGGGGTGGGCATCCGCCGACCGACTCGGTAAAGCTCTCTCGGTGTGGCGACTCGGTAAATGGTGCTTATGTAATTTCAATCAAGGCAAAGGGGATGATGATCTCGTCCTACTGTCCTATTCTCGGTTTCCTTCTTCCATTTTTTTCTCATCTTCATCCACGCCCTACCAACGTTTCACACGTCAACCGGTTCATTGTCCCCACAAAGTGGGGCGGGGGGTGGCCTTCCTTTTAGTGTGGGACCCACCCGAGGTGTCAATTTAGATCATAACGACGCACGTCAGCGAAGGTTTTGAAATTACTTACGAAGGTGTGAATGCTCTGATCAAGACACGTGCAGCCGACGTGAGGAATGAAAGCAAGCCACGTTGTCGTTTTGCACCATGTTGAAAAGCTTTTAAAGAGGAAAATGCCCGGGCCCCGCTTTACCTGGTTGCCGCGTTTCTCGGCGTGTGGAGCGATAGAATCAGTTGGGGTCGCCCCTATCCAAAACCCTCCTTGTGGGAAGTTGGGAACCCACACTGGGGTGGAATGTTCTAAACGTATATTTCACGCATCGGCGTTTAACCTATTCTTAGTTTTTACGCTCACTTTTTCTTTTATCTTTTTTTTTTCTTCTCTCTTTCATGTCTAAACACGCTTTTTAAAGACCTATTAGCTAAAATAACTGTCTTAAATTAGCTAACGATTACTACGAAAAGTACATACGCACACCAACATATCAATTATGTGATCGTAACGGATCTTGTTCAAAGAAGAAAATTCTATCGGAGCCAACCATAGACCTCCAAGATCAAAGAACTTTACGTATGGATCACTTATTATTATTGTGACTTGTGAGAAGACCCCAAATTTGGAACGTCTTCGTAATGTTTAAATCCGTGGGGAGTTCTACTCTTTTATTGGAATTTTTCTTCTAAATTGGATATTCTCTTTGGATGCCTTCTCATCCAACATCTTTTGAAAACGAACGTTGAATTAAAAGGATTAAAAGAATTAAAACTTCCTGTTAAATAAGACTTAAAGTCTCGCATATCCCTACTTCCAACCAGGCAAGAACAAATTAAAGCAATCTTATAAATATTATATTATTGTTTCTGAAAAATACATTTTTTATTTCTTCCGTCTTTCGTCGAAGTTACAAGTATCTTTGTCACGCACGTTGAGTATTGAAGGAGAAAGAGAGAGAAAAACGACCAAAAGGATAAGCTTCCGCAGAGTATGTTGGATTTTTGCGACAAGATAAGAGCGACGGTAAAGGGCGTGAATTGGATGAGGCTCCTCTCGATATCCATGGTGAGTGCACACATGCCATGTCGACCTCCTACAAAAGTTCGGTATGAAACACGTCCTGTCCATAAGTCAACCTTAATAATTATGCAGGAATCAAAGTAGGCAAAGCATAAATCCTTAGCCTTACGTGTCTCTTATCCTATGAAAAAACAGTCTCTAAGGTCAACCCCGGTCATGATCATTGAGCCATTGACTCTCCCTCTCTCTCTCTCTCTAACTCGCCTTCTCGAATCCTCTAATGAAACCTCTTCATGCTAGCACATTCATCTCTGCGGTTCAAAGTTATGGAGGTCAACTCCAACGGAATGTTATGAGCAGTGTAGTCAATTGAAAGCACCATGTCTACGTTTACAGGCACAGTCCACATGGTGTGTTAGGTTGTTTGATAGCACAATTAGGAGCATCTAGTAGTAACAATCACCCATTGATGCTTCTGTGTAATGAACAAACAAAACAGGCTAAGGTTTTGGGAAAAATAGAAATTGCTTTCCGAGTTGCTTGGGTATAATTAGTAGGATGTAGGGATGGCAAACCCACCCCTAATGAGACCCGTTTGGTATTGCCAAACTTGGGTTATGGTTCAGTTCAACTCGCGCCACCCTGACTCCGACTTAATTTTGTTTAAAAAATTATTTTATATATTATAAATATTATTTATATATATTATATAAAAATTACATATTTTATTAATATTTATGCTATTAGTTTATATATTCTATTTTAAAAACAGTTTTTTATGAATGTTATAATGTAACCGGGGCAATCCATCCCGCCTATTACCAACTAGAGCTGTAAATCTAGCTTAGACCGCCCAAAGCCCACCCAACCTTGCTTGAATAAAAGCCCAAAGTGAGCATTGAGTTTGGATTGGTTTCATTTCTAGCCCGAAGTTGAGTTTGGGTTGGGCTTGGGTTCAAGCTATACAATCCGAAAAGCCCGAAGTTAATGTTGACTTTATGTACACGCTCTCATATAGATATATGTATAAAACTCCACCAAATATATATATATATATAGCTGAATATTTATTTGTATGTATATGTATCATTGTTTTCTTTTCCTTTTATATTGTCATTGTATTTATGCAATCAACTATTAAATATAAATTTATTAACATGTGATAATAAGTTTATGAATTTTTGTCAAATAAATAATTTTATACTCACATACATACATATATATGTTACAATGAATGTGATATTTGGAAGCACATGCTCTACAAGAAAAATTGTGCAAAACCACAAATATAGTGAGCTAGTATTATATTTTAAAATTTTTAAATAAATTAATTAATTAAGCGTTTTTTTCCCAAATTCAAATGACAAATCAAGAGGAATTTGTGACATTTGCATTTATAACAAACAAACATAAAAGTATGTTGATAGACAATTTAATGAATGATATTCCAACATTTTGTAATTATAACAAAAATTGAAAAAAAATTCAAAATCTTACATTTTGTTTGGGCCAACCCAAACCCAGCCCGAACTCAAACAATAATGTTTGGGTTGGGTTTGGGTTAGGGCGGGTCAACGACGAGTTTGGGCTAATAAATCCTAGATTGGGTTGAGCTCGAACTCTCATAACCCGACCCAACCCACCCTACTTACACCTCTATTACCAACACAACAGCGACATGTTAGGGTTTGGCATTACCTAAACCCCTGATAAGGTGGGTTTGGGTTCAAGGTTGCCAAAAGGCCCAAAACCTGCCCTGTTGCCATCCCTAGGTATTAAGGGGGCGTTTGGTGGGCATTATAGAATCTGGATTCTAGTAGAATCCGATTCCATAATTCAAAAGGTGTGTTTGGTTGGGATTTTAAGGCCGGATTCTACTATCCGGTTGTATAATCAAGCCCATAATCAGTATCTCATTTTTTGGTGATTATAAGGATTATGGACATTGGTGCTTATATTTCCAAAACTTGTGATTCTATAGATTATGTATGACATATTATATAAAACATATTATAATAAATAATAACATTATAAGTATTATAATATAATATATTCTGTTATATGATATATAATTGATAATATAATATTAAATTATATTACATGTAATATAAATATTATTAATATAAATATCATTATTATAATAATAATAATTATAATATATTATTTTAATAACAACAAATTATAATATAACTTATATTACATTATAATAATATTATATTATTATTATAATAATAAACATATTATATAATAATAATATATTATTATAATAAACATATTATTATATCATAAAATATTATAATATAATAAATTTATTATGATATTATAAACATAATATCATAATAAATTTAATATATTGTAATATATTTAATATTATAATCAATATATTATATTTAATATAATAATATTTTATAAATTATAATATAACTTATATTAGAATTTATTTTATAATAAACATTAATTATACTATAGTATTATTATAATAATATTATATATTATAATATTATATTATTTTATAATAATCTGAAACATATTAATATATTATATATTTTAAACAAATTGATATATTAATATTAATAATATTATATTGTTACAATAAACATATTATATACATATATATTTAATATTTAATATATTATATTATATTTAATATAATAATATTCAAATTTAATATTATATTAATATTAACATAATAATATATATTAATATATTTAACAAATTTAATATTATAATATATTATATTTTATTAAATTTAGCGTTACAATAAATTTATTATAATATTATATACAATATACATAAAGTTTGAGTTATAATAAACATAAATTATATTATTATAAAATTATATATTATAATAAGTTATAATATAAATTATAATATAGTTTATATTATAATATACATAATATTTTATTATTATATTATTATAATATTATATTCTAAATTATAATACTATTATAACTATTATATATATTATATAATATTTATAATATCATATAATATATAATAATAATATATAATATTATTAAAATAATAGTAGTGTTACTGTAGTACATAATATAAATAATAGTATTATATATTATTATTATCATATTATTATATAATATTATTATTATAATGTTATATATAAATTTATATATTATATAAAAATATACATATCACGTAATAATATATATGTAAATATGACTTTAATTTTTCTATATATATTATATTATTTTTATGTAATTTTTAATAAAAAAACTCCAAATTTAATATCAATAATCGGTGGCAACCAAACAAGATTCCAAATTCTAATTTAAAAATCTGAGTTCACAATCCAACTCATCCAAATAGGATTTTGGTTTTCTAAACTAGAGGAAATATAACCTGGGTTATAGAATCTGGGATTAGAATCCTAATCCAGATTCTATAATGCCCACCAAATGCCACCTTAAGAGATACCAAATTAGGGTAGCAGTTTCTATATTTAGGGGGCGTTGGGCGTTATAGAATCTGGATTCTAGTAGAATTTGATTCCATAATTCAAAAGGTGTGTTTGGTTGGGATTTTAAGGCCGGATTTTACTATCTGATTATATAATCAAACCCATAATCAGAATTTATTCTTTTGGTGATTATAGGGATTACGGACATCGTTGCTTATATTTCGAAAATCTGTGATTCTAGAGATTATGTATAACATATTAAATAAAACATTTTATAATAAATAATAACATTATAAGTATTATAATATAATATATTCTGTTATATAATATATAATTGATAATACAATATTAAATTATATTACACATAATATAAATATTATTAATATTACTAAATTAATATTAACATAATAATATATATTAATATATTTAACAAATTTAATATTATAATATATTTTATTTATTAATTTTAGTATTACAACAAATTTATTATAATATTATATATAATATACATAAATTTTGAGTTATAATAAACATAAATGATTATTATTATAAATTATAATACTATTATAACTATTATATAATATTATAATATAGTCTATTTTATTATAATATTATCAAAATAATAGTATTGTTATTGTATTACAAATAATATAAATAATATTATTATATTATATATAAATTTATATATTATATAAAAATATACATATTATGTAATAATATATATGATTTTAAATAAGACTTTAATTTTTCTATATATATTATATTATTTTTATGTAATTTTTAATAAATAAACACCAAATTTAATCTCAATAATCGATGTCAACCAAATAAGATTCCAAATTCTAATTTAAAAATCTGAGTTCACAATCCAAGTTATCCAAATAGGATTTTGGTTTTCTAAAATCGAGGAAATATAATCTGAGTTATAGAATCTAGGATTAGAATCCTAATCCAGATTCTATAATGCCCACCAAATGCCACCCTAGTATTGTTCCAATTTCTTCTTCAACAATTGCACATCCTGTAATCCTCTACGCTCTATGACCATCCACCCGGAACTGATTCCATAAAACAGGAGACGCTTCTATGATCAAAGGACAGTCGGAATTTAAAATATGCGAGGAGATGGCTGGCCCATATGGGAAGTAGCTTTCTTTGCCAGCTGAGCTATTTAGCCTTCGTTAAGAATCTTCATGTACAAAGACCAGTTCTCACTTCTTTTTTGCCACGTGACACCAGTAACCCGATATTTGCCACATGGCATTCTACTATTCTGAAATTTATATCACACAAAAAAGGGACGAAAAACAGCACAGATGTTATTGCTGTTTTTGCCTTTTGGGACACCTTCCAATAGCTGGTTGTCTATACTATATAAGACCGATTAATGTGCGGAAGAAAAGGAAAATGTTAAAATTTAGATGAAGTCACACCAAAACCGAAGTTATGATCCGCTTCATTCAAAAGCTTAGGCTGTGTTTGGAACCCTATATTTGGGGAAGAAAAAAGGAAAATGTTAAAATTTTATTTTCTCTTGTTTGATTTAGATGAAGTAAAATAAGATTTTCTTTCCAAATTTTCTCTCCCTCTTTCTCTCCAATGTAAAAATTTTTTCTCCAAAAAAGTAGGAAGTTTGAAATAAAAGAAAATTCATCATCACTTATCACTATTCACACCACCCACCCACTCCCGTTACTAGCACCATCCACCACCACCACAACCCACCACAATCGCCCGCCACCATCACCGACCACTACTAGCCACCACCATGCCCACCACCACCACCCACCACCGCCAACCACCACCCACTGCAGCCCGGTACCACCACCACCACCCACCGCCACCCAACACCACCGCTCACCACCCTAACCCATCATTTGACTAAAATATATATTTTTTTTCTTTTCATTTCTCATAGCATCCAAACATTGGAAAAGAAAAAACAATCAATATTTTTCTTTTCTTTTCTCTTATTTTCTTTTCCCTTTTTGCTTTCTTTTCTTTTCTCTCTAAATCCAAGACTCCAAGGCTCCAAGCACAACCTCACAGGGTGAAAAGAAAAGAAAAGAAAATATGATGAGAATCGTCCAAGAGGAACTCAATCAAAATTTAGTCGCTTAAAAAGATTTGAGAGAGAAAAGTAGGATCGTCTGACGAGATCTAACGTTCAGAATGCCATAAGAGTGTCAATGCATTATCCACGTGAGGTCCAAATTTTACAGATGTATTCCAGGCTATACAAGGTAAAAAAAAAAAAATAACGGTTTAAAATTCAAAATCAAACATGATACGTCACCCCCACCTCCAGGGTAGAGGCACGGGGAATGTTTAGAGCATAAACTGGCCCCTTGCTGTTCCTCAAGAAATCATACACAACATCAATCACAAGCTTCTTTATCAGGCTTGATCCCTGCTTTGCCCTTAGGTACGACTGCCCGAGAATGAAAACCATCCCTGCCTCCCTTGCTTCCATCAGTTCTTGCAGTTCCTTTCGCACACCCACATCCATTTGAGGGCTCTCTGGCACCATAAACCTTACTTTTTTCCTTGGTCCTACTACAGGTGACTGTATCTCCCTTGCCTCTGATGTGCTAGGCCTTTTAGCAGGCTCTTCATCATCCTCACAGATTCTTATCCCTTCTGCATTACTTGAAGATGTCCCCACAACAGTCATTTGTTCATCACCCTTCTCCAATATATCCATTCCTCTTCCTTTCACTTCTGACCCCTCTGAACAAATAAATTCTGCTAAGCTACATACAATATCCTTTTCAAACTCCATGTCATCCTTGTGGACATCATTATACCCATATCGTACGATGCACCTATAGATTCTATACTCTTTCGGGCCAATTCGGCCTACAAGGAACCGTTCATCGGAATTTACGCATGGCACTGGTACAGACTTGATGCAGAGAAAGACTAAAACCTGGCGAAAGGCTGGGAGGTTGGTTACAAAATGGGAAAAGATTGCAGGAATCCCGGACACAAGTTCAGTTTGTATGAGACCAATGCCTTTTACACGCACAATATCAAGGCTTGGACCCAAGCTGAGGAGCCAATTGATGGAGACCTTGTTGTGGACATCAAACTCAAACTTCTTGAGAGTGCCATAGTGCCACACACACATGGCTATCAAGAAGATTAAAGCAAGGGCAATAGGAATCCATGCCCCTTGGTGGAACTTGGAGAGGGAGGCCGAGAAGTAGAGTGCCTCAATGGAACCAAAGAAGAACATAAAGCAAATAGCTAGGAAGACACTCTGGTGCCAGCACAGCACTATAACTAAAGACATTCAGCATGACAGTTATAACTGCAAAACCTGTTTCAAAGGAAAGCAAACACTACAGATTAAGCTGAAAATCCACAAACTAATTGGATATTTGTGTTCAATTTTATGCCACAAATGAGAAGTCATTTTTATAGGGTACAGTTATATAACTTATATTTTATCAAAACTTATAACAGATAACCAGAGCAAAACATACAATATTCCCTCATCATATAATCAACATAACTAATTAAAAAGGTACTTCTATTCCATCCTCATTCAAAATAGTAGAAAAAATTAACTCTTGAGGAGGAACGAAATTAAAGCTAAAAATATTTATTTATTTCATTGTTTTCATACCTGATGCATGTCCCATGCGCCTTGTATCTCTGAAACCAAGGGTGACTGCCAAGCATAATATCATCAAAATCCAGTTAATCTCTGGGATTTAAATCTGGCCATGAATTGTAGACGAGGTGTGGATTGTTTTGACTCTTGGAAAGCATCCCAGAGCTGAGCATTGTTTGATGATTGAGAAAGTCCCTGTGATGATGGCTTGACTTCCCACCACCGCTGCAATTACGGCTATTGCCACAACTGGCCATCTTATTTGCTCTGATACAATAAGACTGGTTATCATTCATGAGGTGAATCTATATGGCCGAGTTTAAAGTATTTACTTCTAGAAGGGATACCCAGGTTGCCCACGAGGTACAGATACATAGAAACCAATTTGGTAGTAGCTTTCAATGACATGATGCTGAGAAAGATAAGCTGCTTGTCCCATATATGCAAGGATCAAGGATGGGTAAACAAAACAGGTGAAAGCAATCTGCAAGTTTGTGGCTGACCATTAAATAGAGCCCTTGTTAAATTGTTTTGAACTTAATGTGTAGTATTTATGTGGATTTTTTGCCAAGTTTATAATTAATATTCAATCTGAAGCACTGTGGAATTCTTACCTTGCTGTTAAAATAGAATACAGATGTCATACCCAACATTTGGTCCATTAACATAATAAAATAAATATTTACATATGTTGAGAATTCAATTGAATCAATTTAACCAAAAGAAAGCAACCATTTTAGAAAGTTAAGAACACTTTCCTGATGTAACCCTGCTTGACATGCCCTGAAAGCCCCCCTTTTTTTTTATGTGTGCATAAATGTAAATTGAATGAAACTTTAGGCATGCCTCTTTTTAAAAAAGAAATCTTCATCAGCAAATAAAAATGAGAAGAAAAAAAAAATACTTTTATATATAGGCCCTATTTTTGTTTCAGCGGAAAACCTCAAGAAAAAAAATATATTTATTCTGGATTTTTCATATTTTCCATTTGTTCTTTTAAATCAACATATCAAAATAAGTGTGTTTGAAAGTGTGAGAAAAATTTTGCAGTTAACTTTAGCCTTCTGTTCATTTGCATATTCAGAAAAAAAAAGGGAAAAAAAGTCAACAATTTTCAGTTGGCATGCAACTCAGATTGCAAATTTTGATTACAATAAAGAGTTATAACTTCTGCAAAAACTGCGTTGCAAGCACATGCACACACTAACATAGACAGATTACATGCCATCAGCATCTATCACATAAATACTTAGTTAAGATAAAGAATCATATGAAGGCTAAGAACAACTAAATACACAAAAAATTTGGAAAAGGTATCAGCTTGATTTGGTTACTGAAAAAATAATATTAATAGATATTAGCTGCGTTTGGTATTGCTTCTCAAAAATTGCTTCAAAAAGCATTGCTTTTGCTTCTATGATGATCTTTTCATGAAACAAAATTGTTTTGTTCACATTTGCTTTGTTGCAGAAAAGCAAAAAACATGTTTGGTAACATTCCAAATTAAAATTCACATCTTTGCTAAGATTATCACTAATATGGTAGGGGCGGGTGGTGGTGGTGGTAGTGGGTGGGGTTGTGGTGGTGAGTGAATGGTGGATGGGTAGTGTTGGCTGGTGGTAGTAGTGGTGATGGTGGGTGAGGGTGTAATAGTTGGTGCATGGGTGGTTTTAATGGTGGTGCCGATGGTGGGAAGTGGGGGTGGTGGTAGTTGTGGTGGTGTGGGTTGGTTGTTAGTATTAGAAGCAATAAGCAAAAGAAGCAAAAAAATTTGCTTCTCAAAAAAGGCAATTAGGTTGCTTTTTTGCTTCATCATAAGAATCAAAAGTAAATATTAACCAAACATGCTTTTTGCTTCAAAAAGCATGATTTTGCTTAAATAAGCAAAAAAAGCAAAAGCAAAAGCAATTCCAAACATAGCCATTAAGTTTATAATAATATCAGGATATAAAGTGAGACTCTGTGGATGAGGTATGCACCACATTTTACTTTCCACACTTTAGAAGCATGATCCTTGAGGTTGTACTCACTTTTAAATGTATAAAAGAAGAAATAGTTTCTATTAGATATTGCATCATCCCAATTCTGATGGATCTGTATTCGGATTAGATATAATCTCAAAAGCATCAATATTCCTTAAAATCAGTCCATGTTCCCATTTCGGCTGACCTGATTGGATTTGGATTAGATATACAGATCCAATCGATTGGCTAACTGATTTTCCCATATTTTAAATAAACCTGACATTTAAAATTCCTAGTTTCACCAAATAATAACCCATGTTACAATCGAAGTAGTCAAACAAAATTACAACTGCCAATCTTCCAAGTGTAGAAAAATGTGCTGAATTATGTTGTTCGGAAATATAAACAAGAGGAGCATTAAAATGTGATTAAGTACAGATGCGAGCAGATCAATTCCACCATATGAGAAATACAACGACTAATCATGTCCTACCTTGGCCTACCAATGTGCAAACAATCAACCATCAAACTCTTTCAGATGAAAAAACCTTCCATGTTGCAAAATCATGTCAATATAACTGCTTGCCTTGATAGAAGACTCTGAAAAATGTCCAAGATCAGCAAACATAGCTTCTGAACCTGAAAGAGTAAGAGTAGAAGTTATGTATTACAGGGAAAATATTTGATTCGAAAAAAAAAAGGCCATTATGACACAATTTATGTACGTGCATACCTGTCATACATAACAGGATCCCACCTAAGGACATCCAACCTCCAGCCTGATTATTTCTCAAAAAATTGTACATGTAATATGGTGAGAGTGCTTGATAAATATATGGATTCCAGCGGAATATGTTATACAAACCAATGGCACTGATGCATAAAAGCCATATTATGACAATTGGTGCGAAGAGGAATCCTATCCGGTGTATGCCATAATGTTGGAGTGCAAACAGACATACCAGTATGGTACAGGCACCTGGAACTTCTACATCTGCAAAATAGCTAATCTATGAGGCAGAGAATATTGAGATGGTATTGTCTAGTTTATAGAAGATAAAACAAGAATCAAAATCCAAATTGCAAATGTATTCACAAGATAATCTATTTGGACTTTAAATATAGAAAATATGTCATTTCAAACTAGCATCCTTCTAGTCCCTGATCAAGTAAGCAATTCCTTGTTCTTAGGACAAATGACTTGAAAATTTATTCTCGTATTCAACATACTTGAATGACAAGGGAAAGATGGATCATTAAAAATTTTAAAGATAAACAAATAAATAATAATTTTTTAAATATTCATTATCTTTCAGGTGTTAACTTTACCATGTTTTGGAAGTGAAATTTATTAATTATTTATTTTGTAAAGACTAGATTAATATTTTGGATAATATGAACATGATATCTTCTCTTGGTTGCCTAACAATAGAATTGAAGCATGGTTAAGAAGGCCAAGATGACACAGATAGCGCTGGAGTTAAGAAGGCAAAGGCTAATGTTTTGGTCTCTTATGTTAAGTATGCTTGTCGAAGTTTAATAATTCCCAAACAAATTCCACATACTTATCATGGAAAAAAGTTAATCATACATATTAATTAGTTCTGACTCTTATGCTATCTGAATTTAATTCACTGCATTTCTGAATAAAAAAATGCAATGGTATTTCTAGTTTTATAACTACAAATTAGACCTTATTCACAAGAAGTAAGATTTTGAATGCTCACTTTTCTTCAGGAATCATGTTTTTATATGTAAAATGTTCCAACATATAATGACATATGGAATGCTATAACAAAATCATGAAAAACATAGATTTCTTGAAGCTTATCGATGCCAAATTTGTGGGATGGCTCCACAGAAAATAACCATCAACTGGGACAGTTCTCACCTTCTTCAGATATAAATTAAGCCCAAATATTACTAGAAGTGCCTACTTCAATGAATGGCTTCTTAAAGCCTTCTACTTTTATGGCCGCAATATACAAAACTCTGCCTACTTGTCTTAAAATGGTGATTCCAGGTAAGATAAAACAAAATCAACAGATGAAATGCAGCAAGAGAAAGGATCTCACATTTGTGGTGTTCTTTTGATAATGAAAGCTCGAGGCCTGAAACTGCAGAGAAAACTACACAAAGCACATAGAACTGAAATAAGCACACCTAAGATATTAGAGGAAGAAAAAAGGAAAAATTTTCAAAATCAAAAGGAAAGTCCACAAGAGAAAAATCCCAGTTACCAGAAATAGCTGGTGTGAGGACTCCATCCCCAATGACCATACAAGTTCCAATCAAAGCCAGGACAAGCAAAAACCTCTGCAATACCTTGTACTTCTCTAAAGTTGATTTTAGCCTTGACGCAACGCTTCTTTCAGCTAATATTACGCCATCTTTCTTGTACGCAGACAACTCCTCATCGGCAACCTGGAAATTGGGCAAGAAGTTCATCCTGGCATGCCGGCACAGCAAGGAGTACAGGGCAAAAGTCCCACCTTCGCCGCTGTCATCGGCACGAAGCACGATGAACACATATTTGAGCAGCGGAATAAGTGTTAGCGTCCAGAAAACGAAAGATAACACTCCATAAATCTCCTCGTTCGTCTCCGAATGCTGAATATCTTCAGCAAAAACGTTCTTGTAAACATAGAGTGGAGAAGTACTCAAGTCACTGTAGACGACGCCCAGGCTCTGATAAGCCAGAGTCAAGACCGTCCTCCAAGATTCCTTCTGCAACAACAAACCAAAATAATAAAAATTTGACAATATAAAAGAGTTGGAAGAGCGTTCTGGGGCGTAATGTGGCATATTAGTAAAAACCCATCGTACCTTGACCGGGTTCTTGCAAACCCCAGCTTCCACATCCATGGCGAGCTGTCTCAAACCCCTGAACAGACCATCTTCCACTACAACTTGAAGAGAAAAAGAAGACTGTCCCAGGTAGAGAAATACCCTCACCGGCAACGATGTTCTGAAGAAATAAATAAATAAAATTTTAAGCAGAACAGATTTCTTTTGCTAGTAAGCATATAAAAAAAGGTTTAACAGCTATCAATGGCGACAAAGAATAACATATGCGAAACTCCACAACTGTAGAGAGCTCTACTTAACCCAAAAACAATAAATACAGAGCTCTCAAACGTGTGGGTTGTTGGAATTGCAGAAGGTGAGAATATTTTGAATGCAAGAGAAGGTGAAAGTGTCGTGTAGTTTCCGGGGCTACTGCGCTCTTTCACTTTCTTGCATTGTTTATTGGGTTATTGAATTGGGGCAATCCCGTGATTCCCGTCCAAACCCCACTTGGTTTTCTGAGGAGTGAGGAGAGGTGAAGTGGCGAAGAGCTCTGAGAACGAGCAGACAAAACGGTAACCGTTCGATTTTTTCTGGCTATTCCATGATCGAAACACTTGAAATATTGACTAGTCATGGATTAGGCAATGAAATCATCTTTTACCTCTCCAATGGAAAATCCGGCCCGCCGGCGGGTTGCGATTTGTACGTTTAAATTGAAAAATCGATACAAGCTTTCATCCTTTGGAGTTTGGACGATGACGTCTACCTACAGTCACAATTGAAAAATCGATACTGTCACCACTTATTGCGAATCTTCTGCGTCCATTAGGTGTGCCGGTATTGTATGCCGCCTATAGGCACATGCCATGTGAAGGAGAGAGTATGTTAATGCACTCTTTCTATTGATGGCATATAATACCGGCACACCTAATGGGCACAGAGAATTTCCAGTAATCACCCACTATCTCTGGTCAGAAGACTCAACCTTTGAACTTTCCGGTTTAAAAGAAAAGGCCCGCTCTTACTAATTTCATCCGAACTATTGGGCGACTTGTCTATCAAAAAAAAAATCCGAACTATTGGGTGTAGTAGTTGACTTGTCTACCTATCATGATACACTTTGAAAGGAGAGCGTAATACGACTGGGTCCGAAATAGACATCTTATCATCTTAAGCACATGTTTAGATTAGATTCCTGAAAACGATTTATACTACAACCAACAAGTCTTAAGATAACCAACATAATAATTCTCGTGATACCTTTGAAGACCTAAGGCTCCACTGTTATGTTTAGATAAATAACTCAACCTAAGGTTCCACTGTTATGTTTAGATTAATAATTCAAGGTTGGATAGCTTGATAATGTAACCAAAGTCTTTTTTGACTGCGAATGATATGTAAAAAAAACAAAGGCACCAAGGAAAATAATGTCAAAGAATTCCCAAAAAATTTCTTTGTTAATCATGCAAGTTCTTTCAAAGCACTGTTCACATGTAGAAAATGTTTGGGGACTGCACGTGCTACTTGCGTAGAGTGTATTTAGGATGCTTTTTGAATTTGAATTTGAATTTAAAGATGAATCTCATATTAAGCAACTAACTTTAGATAAGAAATGAAACTTTGTAGTTGAGGACACATCAAAATAGGGAATAGTGCCTAAATAGGGAGGTAAGTGAGGGTACTTTGGGCATAGATTATCAGGCCAGAATCTTAGCAATTCCCTTTATATATTATATTGATTTAAGGAGAAAAACCCCATAAGCAATTTTTTTTATAGAATAAATCAATCAATCATCATCATCATAAGCTAGTTCCACCAAAGTAGGGTCGGCAGAACAAATTTTGTCTCTCTATTCCACTTTATAAAAAATCATATCTTCAGTTAAACTACGTTTTTATAAGTTATGTACTCCATCCATGTCTTTTTGAGTCTTCTTCTAACTTGTTAGGCCCTTCAATGTGCATACCCTCACACTTTCTTATAGGTGCATCTCTAAGTCTGCTTTCCAGCATTCCTACTTCATAAACCTTTAAATAAAACCTTGATATAAGCAAAGCCATTTGGGGGCTTTACATAATACATGGTTTATTCAACTATTTTATCAGATATCAGCTAAGTATAAAGGTGTAAAGAGTGAAATTATAGATGATTTAGGTTAGAATAACGCAATTAACTAGTTGGTTTCCATATTACCAGGAGTAAAATTTATGTTTTACAAACTAATTAAAGGGGGAGAGAGACATTGAAACCAAACTTAGATGTTCTGGGTAGGATAGCAAACAATGAAAACAGAAGGTAGAATTTGCAATCATAATTACTTTAGGGCTAGCGGAGGAATTTTCTATAAAATATAGAACTGAGCCCCTTATGACTAGAGGTGGCAATGGGTTGGGTTCGGGTCGGGTTGATGTAGGGGGTTAATAAACCAAGGCTCAACCTGAACCTACCCGTTTAATAAACGAGTTGGAATATCCCAACCCGCTCTAATCCGCCAACTCGTTTAAATAATTTGAATTACTACTAAAAATTAAAATTTTAATTCATTTTAATATCAATGTTTATGCAAATTCTATTTTTTAATTCATTCTAATATCAAAGCACACCTAACAAGCATAATAACACAACAATCATTAAGATAGAACTAAAATAACATAAAGAAAAGAACTAAAACATAACAATAAAATATTAAAAGACTTTACTTGTCATCAAGGCCTCAATTTATATTAGTAAAAGTTAATAAATTTGAAATATTTATATGTAGAAAGTCTTTCTTTACTTTATCCTTTATCATTATTTATATGAAAAGAGGAAAGGTTGAGTAGCCACAACTATTGTTAGTATAATGTTCCAAACTTCTATTATACAAAAAAATAATCGGGTTGTAATCGAGTCATTTCGAGTTGAGGGATCAAACCATAACCCAACCAGTTTATAATCGGGTGAAGAATTCATGACCCGAACCCAACCCGTGGGTTGAAACAGTCAACCCAAACCTGCCTAAGACCAGGCGTGTTGGCAGGTCACGAGTCACAAACCTTTACTTATGACGGGGGATGTAACTGCAATTAAGCTGCAACAAACCCAGCAGAATCCGTGGCCATTAATGTTTTTTTCTGCACATTTTTTAAGTGAAATTTCAACTGAAACGTCATTTCACTTTGAAAAATGTGAAGATGCTATATGTAGAAGCATCCCACGGATATTACAGCGTATGCTGTGGCGGACGATTTCAACCCTTATAACCGAGTTACCGGCTACAAGGCTGGTAAGCGGTCACGGCTTACCAAATCTGGACCCGAATACCTCCCGGAGTCGACACTCCGAAACTAAAAACTGGGACGCCTTAACGTTAGAAGCACCGTACGACGACTGTACGAAAATACGTGTAGCTCCATATTAGAACATTGCAACTCTCTAGGGTTTGTAGATTGTCTTTCCTGTCAAAGCCTTTACTCGGAGTCTCGATCGGGTCAGTAGGTTTTGTGGAAAAGTTTGTTGGTGAGGTGAGTTCAAGTCCTTTAATTATTATCTCCACTGTCTGGATTCGCGGATACGCAAAGCCCTGGTTTTACTTCTGTAACCTCGTCCGATCGCTAGGTGAAAACAACGGTTTGATAATGTCTCGAGTTTATGTTGGTAATCTGGACCCTCGAGTCACTGAAAGAGAACTCGAAGATGAATTTCGCGTGTACGGTGTTCTTCGAAGGTAATTTCTGTTATCTGTTGAATATGTAAGTTTGCCTTCTTCCATTGTAGGTGTAACATGCCTTGGAGTGACATATGTATCCTTAATTGGGTTTGAATCTCTAAAAAAGAAAAAAAGAATATACTTGATACTTGTATTGTTACCATTGAATCAGTATAATGATCGACAGTATCCTTAATTGGGATGCTTGTGATAGATGTTTAGGTATTTTGGCTCATATATGTTTGCTAGTGAGTGTTTTATCCACTGGTAGCTTGATGATCATTTTATGGTGGGTGGTAAGACACAATTGTTTAGCATATTATGTTGAGGAAACTTGCTTTAATGTAACACTTAGAATATGATTTAAGAACTCTTTCAATATCAAATGCATTGTCAGGTAAATAATGAGATAGCTTTAGACCGAGCTGATGTGAGGGTGTAATATCTAGCTAAACTTGTGGTAAAACCAAATATTGGCTGATAAATCCTGCTGTTCTCGTTTTTAAGCATCATCTGAAGCTGGGTGCCATTTTTGGCTGTCTCAAGCTCCAAAATCTATATAAAAGTGTTTCTTTTGCTTGATTTTCAAACTCGTACTAAATATCAATATCCTCTTTCATCATTTTGATTTTTGAATGTAGATTGAGGCTTGTATAGCAATTTTTAAGGATTTGAAATTTGGATAAAAATTTTGTTATCAATTTGTTTAAATGGTTCAAATCATGCATGTTATGTTGTAAATTGTGTATATTAATTGAATCTTATTGAAATAATGATGTCTTTTGGGTGGATTTTTTAAATTTGTAAAATTTAGGTTTTGGGGTTGGATTTTTTTTTGCCTCAAAACTCTGTTCCTGATATTATTGTTAAAGAACTTGTTTGATCTGGATGAATACTGAGATTGGCCGAGACTGAGTTGTTATGAGGGTTTGATATAGCTGAACTTGCGAGAAAAGTATCAGTTGAATTTGCTTGTGCTTATTTTTTCCTATCTTAGTGACCAGTGTTTTCATCATTGTTTAAGGTCTCACATTTTAAGTGAAAATAATGCAGTGTCTGGGTTGCTCGAAAGCCACCAGGTTATGCATTTGTTGAGTTTGATGATCGCAGAGATGCTTTAGATGCAATCCGTGCATTGGATGGTAAGTGGGAAACATACTTTTCTCTAAATAATGTAAGGTAAGTTGATTTTTTCTGGTTTTCCTGTTCCTTTTGTTGACACTTTGTATTTGCTTCATCTGTCCATTTAGTTTGTCTAAGATTATTTTCTTCTATGGAATTTGTGTGAATGCTCCTAATTGTGATGTCATATTGTTTGTCCTCTGGAATTAGGTATGATCCATGATTAATCGTTTGGTGTCAAGTGCTGATTGTACCTTATTCAAAATTGTAGTTTTGCCATTTTGTAGATTGGGATATGTTTGGACTAACTATTGGTGTGTTTGTTCTAGTGTTATTTTATGATGTTGAAGATGATAAAGAACTAGTGGTTTGGGTTCTCGAGTTATATTTCACAGTTAGATGACATTGATACTTCTTTTACTCATGAAAAGCAAATTCTGTTTTGTATTTTTTATTTTTTAACCTGAGATCTTCAAAAAGGTTCCAGAAATCTTGGGACTCCGTTGAAGCTAGTGAGGTTGGTAAGAGATGAAGCTGGAGTAATAAAGGAAAATGAGTAATGTTTTGTGATGTATTTGGATTTTTAGTATTATTATTTGGCTCAGTTGCAGATACATACTGGAGTGCCACTCCTGGGAAGAGTCTTGGATTATTTTTATCGAAAAGAAAGTAACTTCTAGACTACAAAATCTATTGGAGATTCAAGCAAGGGATTAATCAACAGTTCCAATTTCAAGCTTATTATTTGAAGATTTATGGCATAGCTTATCAGAACTTTGATTGAATCGGACATGTTTTGCTTGAATAACCTGTGCAAGTGTATACTCAAAGTCAAACAAACTAGTCACCTCTCACCTTTTGTGATGCATAATGGTTTTGTTTTAAGTGGTGATTGTTTTCATTGATATGACCTAGGTTATTGTTTTGCTGTGTCTTCCTTGGCTAAGATTGAATGTATTCCAAATCACACAAGTTTCTCTAACTCAAGACTAATATTTCATCAAGCTCTTCAGTTTGACCCATCACTATTCTCATTATTATTCTTGATTATTCATTTTTACCCAAAAAATGGAACACGTGTCCAACTTCTAACATTATCGCAGGAACTGGTCAACTTGGTATGACCTGGGCGGTACTAAGTTTGTACCACCTGAGACTTAGGTTATTCGGTACCACCCAAGATTGAGTTTAATCTGATGGTACTGAGTTGCTACTGTTTCTACTCATAGAAATGTTTACTATTTCGAGTTCAATTTTTCTTTGGGTGACTTTCTTTTGTTCTTTGACTACATGTGCATATGATGGATCTGTTTAGAAGTTGCTCTCTCTATCAATTGTTATATGCCTTTGTTCTAAATGCATGCCTTAGGTATTTTTTTTTCTCTCCCTTGCCTGTGTTTAGAAGTTCCTTTGTGTTTCAGTTGTCATATGCTAGTGGTCTATAAGTAAAATCAGTGAGAGTGCACATATTATAACCATTAATTCCGATTGGGTTGGTATTTTTTGCCCTAATTGCTGCAAACTAAAAATTTATGCCCGAGGAAGCTTAGTGACAGATTATTTATTTGTTTTGTTTTTAATTTAATTTTAATTTTTGTTATATCTGGAAACTCTTGCTTATTTCCTTGGTTTTGTTTTACAGGGAAGAATGGCTGGCGCGTTGAGCTTTCTCATAATTCCAGGGGTGGCGGAGGTGGAAGTCGTGGTGGTGGTGGACGTGGACGCGGTGGAGGTGAGGACTTGAAGTGTTATGAATGTGGTGAACCTGGTCATTTTGCTCGTGAATGTCGCTTACGCATTGGTTCACGAGGCTTGGGAAGTGGAAGACGTCGGAGCCCCAGTCCTCGACGGCGCAGGAGCCCAAGTTATGGACGCAGGTACATTTTTCTCAATGACTTATGTTTCTTGGGTCAAGGACTTCTGCTTTTTAAGCCTTTACTGAGGTATTATTTTAGCATATTTTGGCTCTGGTTCCGTATGATGAGATCTCTCTTGTCGAAGTTTTTGATGGGTTGATTCATCCAGTTAAATTTGCTAGCAGATATTGAATGTCTTTTAATTTTTGCATGACATTGCTCATTCTGGAAACTGAAGCTTTTAATGCTGGTGAAAATGAGTACAGGAAAATAGCTTGCCTTTTTACTTTTGCCACATAATGGCACTTGTGAAGAGGATCTGAACCATCATGAAAATACTGCTGCATCAACAATTATTCGCTTGAAGGTTCCGAATAAGTTGGGACTGGCAGCTTGAATCTTGCTTCACCATCCTAATCTGTGAAACAACAAAATAATTGGACTGAAGATACGATTTTGGTAAGTTGGGATGGCAGAGCAGGAATCTTGCTGCCAATTCCAACTAGTTAGAGAGACCAATTTTGTTATAAAAGGGTAATCTTCCCAGTTCAAGAAGAGTGTTATATCCTTCAGTTCCCTTAATTTGATCAATGTGATAGAGCAAACATTGAGTGCCTATGTGAAGTTGAAATGGGCGACGTAAAACTCATCAAGTCTGCCATACTGACAGAATGTAACATGGTTTTTAGTAATTTTTTATTTGAAGGAAAACCTTTTTCCCTGCATGTATAAACACCAATGATCAGGAAAGTAGAAACCTATAATTGTTTGTGTGCTACCTCATGACATGTCTGATTTCATGGGTTTTGCATCATCAATAATACTTATTCTTGCCCCAGGAGTTATAGTCCTCGTGGAAGACGATCTCCACGCCGTCAAAGCATATCACCTCCTCCTCCTCGAGGTCGGAGCTACAGCAGGTCACCACCTTATCGCCATGCTCGTCATGATTCACCTTACAGTAATGGGTATGTCAAAATTTGTCTCACATACGTGCACTTGGGTTTAATTTTTGTATTTTGTTTGCAGGGAGGTAAAATAATGAAACGTTTCTTGTGGTTGGCATGAATTCTTATGTTCCATTCTTCTATGATTGAAAACTGTTTCACGTTAAAAATATACATGGCTAGAAATCATTTGTCCTTATTATTGTGCATCATCTGTCATTGCTCTTTGCATGCATCCATTCTTAATGAAATTTGTGCTTTTTCCAGCGATGAACGACGGAGCCGGAGCTGAAGCTGCATGGCAATGCTTTGGCTGAGGATATTCATTACATTGTAGTACTAATAGGATTGGTTTGATAAACGGGAAAGCTTTTGTTTGTGTTCGCTGCATGACAAATCGAGTTTTTTACCAACTTGGGTTTAGATGAGTAAGTGGCTACTACAGAGTGACTTAGCCTGCCAAAGTGGGGTGCTCTGGACTCCTAGCTTTTGTCGGACGTACTCTTCAGCTGATGGAAACTTGAATAGGTCACTTTCGTACTTTTATGAACTTAATTATAGTTTTTTCAACTCATGTGACATTCAGTGGTTTGGAATAGAGTTTCTGAAAATTCTTACTTAGTACCTGTCCCTTTTTGTTTGTTTTGAGGTGAGGTCCTACTAAATTGGCACCGTTTTGCAACTTACTGCTTACTGCACACGGGTTTCTCTGCATTTCTGCTTCTCTGCTTCACACCATCTCCCCACTGCTCCTTGTTCTTAAGCAGATTGATTCAGATGTTAAAACTGCAATTTTTGAGAAGATTGGTCAATGATGTGTCATCATTAAACATGCCACCACTTTATGCCATCTACCAGTTGCCCCATGTGCTTATTCAGCATGAACGGCAGGCAGAAGCCTGGTTATGTTTGACAGTCCTTGGGCAGATCTTTTGATGTTTTCATTAAGCATTAATATTTCTTAGCGGATGGTTCATGAAGGTGAAGCTGCTCTAAAGCGCCCAGCATGTTTGTGGGCTTTGATAGGGGATAGGTCTCCTGCCACAAGTCTAGCCCAATTGTACAAATATTAATGACAGGGTCTCGTGCGAATGGTGTGATAAAACAAGTAGCGAGGGAGAGATGGCAGACTCCTGTTTGGGGGTGCTCAAATTTTTTCCTGATTCGTATGGTGAGAACTGCATTTGAATGCGCTTATGCTGGTAAGTTTTCTGCTCTGCCTGTTGGTCCATTTTCTTTGTATTAATGTGTATGTCTTTCATAACAGCACCCAGTTCTGCGAAGAAAATGAGCTGTTGGCTTCATGGTCA
The DNA here is from genome assembly GCA_947561395.2 of Buxus sempervirens. Lineage (NCBI taxonomy): Eukaryota > Viridiplantae > Streptophyta > Magnoliopsida > Buxales > Buxaceae > Buxus > Buxus sempervirens. Next base: position 41,990,661 of record OX387188.1, read on the forward strand.
TCTTGTTATGGTTGAAGCTGAGTAAGTTCGTAGTCAATTAAAGATCTGCTTTGAATTCTTGCGTTTGCTTCATTGAAACAATACTCTCTTGGGAAGCTTTTTAAGTTTCTGCAGCCTGTGACATTCCAAAGAAAACTGTCGTATGGAACATTGCTTGGCTTGCGGCAAACCACAGGGTGGTATGATTGGCGATCGGCTGTTTAAGACTCTCTTTTACAGATTTGAGCGTATATTGCAGGGTTTAAAAAAGCCTTGCAACAGGCCGTGGTCGGCACTGAGTTATATATGGCCAGTACAAGCTATTGTGTAGGACGTCTAGGGGCTTAAAAATTGTTGGAAGGGTATATTAAGAAAGGTATTTTTCTTGGTAAGTGAAAAATGAGAAAGATCAAGTTACCATTATTGAAGTATGTAGTATTAATATGAGATTTGTTAATAGACGTAATAATCCAGCCCAGTGTGCGGCAACGGGAGGATCTTGACACCATCTGATGATTGAGGAGCGAAGCACAGCTCCGGAAAACTAGAATGATAAATGTAGTATGGTTCACGAAGAGATGAGATAAAATTCTTTACCTTGTAGTCTTTGAACCCCTCCTATCTCATGAACCACTCCACCACAGCGGCGCGTAGTAGAGGCTGATAAAGAAGCCTTTAGTAGTTATGTCTTCGGGTCGCAAAGCCTTGTCAATCTGGGTACGGATAAACAAAGTTATGCTCATTCATTGTATTCTGAGCTCCCCAAATCTTCCAAATTAGAAGAATAGCTGCTGGTTTTCATTCAACTGGAAAAGGGTCTTTGAGAAGAACGCCCTGATGCCGTCGCTTCAGGCAATTCCTTGTTGCTATTAGTGAGACTGGACCGCACCGAGACATTGAAGCAAGGTGCTTACAGAAAAGCATAAGAATCCATGATGGATTCTTGTTGACCGCCATGCAAACCATAGAATTCCATGCCTCAAATGACGGATTATAGAATGGCAAGAATTGCGGGCAGTCGAATATAGATATATTTAGAAGAAACAATTTATGAGACATATAATTATAAGCTGATTGAAAAATTGAGTCCTTTGCCTAGAGAATCTACGGAATAAAAAATGAATCAGTAACAACTCCTGAATATTGATGCTTATGGCCTCCCTTGCAATCAAATACCAACCTTCACCAAAAAGCCCAACAGAACATTTGTATTTCTCGTGGTCCATTTCCATTAGACCGTTTAGCCAGCGATAAAACTTATATTCTGTAATGCTCTTTAAAGCCGTCTCACTTAATTTTGGAATCAATCACCTTCTTTGCAAATGATGGTAAACAAAATGCTGCCGAATGGATCTGAAGAAAACGATACTTTCAAGTAAGAAAACGAAAATAACAAAAGGATAGAAAAGAGCGTTTACAGGCATCACCTCTGCGTTGTAGAACTTTAAGGGACCTCTGGCTTTGTTAAGACTATCATTTGCATCTATTGGGTTTACTGGGTGCTTGAAATCCACAGGTGGTCCCTCGGTAGAGCAGAGCATGAAGCCAATCACCCCACTGTCCACCAACAAAGTGAAAAGAATTATACCCTCTTCATCTAAATTTATACAACTGTCAGTAATGCACATAGATTACTAACGCATGCACGGGTACGTATTTATATGCATATAAATTACAAGTCTTAAGGCAAGTTAGAACCAAAGGTACCTTGGATAAGTTGGAACTGTTGTCCAGGCGTAGTTGACAGAGCCTTTAAATATCTGGCGACAGTTATCAACAATGTCTTCAATGATGTGCATATGAAGCCATATGCTTTCAGCTTGTGTTGATACAACTCCTCCAGGGCGAAGAGCCCTTGCCACCGACTCAAAAAAGGGCTTCTTGAAAAGCTCTTCTGCAGGCCCTGCATGATTTTACGCAGGGATCAAAGCCTTCAACAGGTCAACAATTGAAGCCAAAGGATGTAACATGTTTAGATATAGAATACCTATGGGATCGGAAGAGTCTACTATGACTGCATCATAGGTACCTTCAGGAACTGCCTTTAAAAATGCAACTCCTGCAAGAATGAATTTAGAAGCCATAAACATGTGAATCTTCGTGATCCAAGAAGAGGAAAGAAAAGAAACCCGCTAATTGTACCATCGCCAACATGGAGCTTTACACGGGGATCTTCATACCCAACTGCTACATCAGGGAAAAATTGTTTAGAAACCTGGAAAAGAAAAGGGAATCCGTGAATGACAACTGACCAAGCTAACAGTCGACAAACAAAAGCAATAAGAGTTGCTCTATAACTTAAATTAGCCTCTACTGGGGAGCTAAATACCCTCAGAAGTTCAAAAAGAACAGCAAAGCTTTTCAAGTGCTTTCCCTCAATGATGCTTTCCCTCAATGAGATACATGCCAGTTCTAAAAGAAAACCCTCTTAAGCATTGTCTTTCACTCCATGATATCCAAAACCAGTGATATGTTTAAGTATAAAAAATCTCCAACATCCAACTTGGAAAAAAAAAGGTAAGATATTACTAAAATGGTTATTGAATACTAACATCAACAACCAGCTTATCGATTTCACATATATCTATTTGCTCAACAGAAGAATGCCGAGAAACTTCCCGCAGGACACCGCCGTCACCCCCTCCAATAACCAGGACCTGAAGAAAGAAGGATTTGAGCATTAAGTAAAAAGCAAAGTGGGAAAAAAGGGAACATAAAAAAGTGTAAATTGTCAAAGAAAAGGATAAGTACATTGTAACAAAACAGAATAGAGACAACTAAGCCCTATCGATCCACTTTTATTACATTAAACAATGCTGTTAAATGGACAACCTCCTCATTTTCAGTATTTGTAGTTTCCCAATACATTTGTTTGTATTCTAAAGTCAAATTTAAAGAGAACCCAAAAAATTTTTTAAACACGTGAAATCAGATCAAGTAAGGGAAAATCCATTCAATTTAAAATAATTTCAGACACAAAAATTCAACTCTGAATGGCCAAGATTCGACCATATTTGCAGATTTTTAGATCAAATGTGGATCAAATATGTATCTAAATCAGACCCACCGACAGTCCTAGTCTCACCAGGCAACTGAACCTGGTGAGGCAGACCTGAATACGTTTCCCCATGTGTTTAGTTAATTAATTAAAAGAACCTTCTTCGGGTTGGTAATAGAGCACAGTGGAAGATGAGTAATCATTTCTTGGTATGCACACTCATCCCTCTCTGTTAATTGAATCACCCCATCCAAAACAAGAACCTTGCCATATGTTGATGACTGCAACAAGGAAAACATCAGAATACAATGGAATTAGCATTAAATAGTGTATAATACATTATGGACAACTGTTATGCAATTAGACAAAAAAGTCAATATGCTTCCTGGAGTATTAACTACCTGAAATACCATGACATTTTGGAATTCAGACTTCCCCTGAAATAAGATCTTTTCTACCTTTAATGAGTGTGCCTCTCCTGTAGAAGATTACATAGGGTTGGTAATTCATACATGCCATTTTTTCTGCTCTTGCTCATTAAAAGTGCATCAAAGAAAACTTTTAATAGAACTCTGTGCAATAAAGAGGAAAAATTTAGGAATTCTAAGGGACAATAATTCAAGGGAATAAAAAATACAGAATTATTTTGATAAGATAAAAGATCCATGATATATGCCGACAAAGAGGAAAATAAAAAAGGCCACACAGTGATGAATGATAAATACTGGAGGCAAGTTTTCAAGAACTTGGGATGAATAACAATAAGCCCAAATTTGTAAATCCCTATAAATCCTGGATAGTGCAAGGATTATCTCGATCCCTTAAATGAAAAATAACAACAACGATAACAATGAATAGAAAAAGCATGTACTCTATATGCTACTATTTCTTGCTAAATTACTAAAAGCTGGTTCCACAAAAGCCAATGTATGTGGAGGGCAAACAACCTGTCGGAGGTTACATCTTTACAGTGCTATACATAAAATGGCTAAAAACTTGGATGCAAAATTGGAGTCAATCATTATCTACGGGAGCTTATCCCAGGTCCAAGGAAGACACAAAGACACATAACTATTTCCAAAGCAGGAAATATTAGGATGAGACAGTGCCAATACGAGTATCACGAAGTTCCGCATATTTCAGAGGGTGTAACAAATGCCCTGAAACATTAGCAATGAACATCCTGGAATATGATTCAAAGGTTTATGTTCAACAACCTGAAATTCAAGCCAATTTGAAAGACATGTAGCTCCCACATACGCATTCATACTATAATTTGTTAACAAACAAAATTTTGTCCATATGAGAGAGATTGTTGAACCACCAACATGATTTATTTTGGACCATGTGAGAGATTTTTGAAACGCCAGAATGATTTATTTTGGATATATAATGAAAGCAATCAATCATGAATTTCCAAAAGTAGTTGGTGATAAAAAAAAATTTTTTTTTTTAATCACATACTGCAATTTGATCCTATTGAAGCCATATCTAAACATCAATTATATGTTTTCAGTTCATTTGTCAGACTTCATGCCTGTATTCCTGTATTTTCTGGCCTTACCATTTCCTGTTTAAGGCCATTTCCAGACCATCTGGAAAAGTCCCCCCTTTTATTTGAAGCTGCCACTCAACTTATTAATCATTTCCAGACCATCTGGAAAAGTCCCCCTTTTATTTTGCCATCAATTATCACCATCCTAAAACATTTTTCAAATGCATTCATTTTCCTGATCTAATCACCCATTCATCTTAATATCCTCTTGCAGCCACAAGTCTGAAATGACAAAATAATAATAATAATTAGTTCTGAAACAAATTATTACACCAGAGATGAAGGCCCAAGCAGTTATTCCTAGCACATGTTCCTGAGGCATACATAGTTGATGAAGAATTTTTTTAGTAACTGGATATGCATTTTACTACTTTGAGCAGTTGCACATGCATCACAGTGTTAAGACTTGATTATCTAAGCAGTGAATGCCAGTAGGGCCTTGGTATATGCAGGTACAATTATTATATTTCATAACTCCTGAATACCAATTTAAGCTACTGGTAAGGGCACGTAATACACACATGCTCTGGCTTGTTAGCTTTACAAAGGAATCCCAGTTCTTTGTCTTAATTATTCATCAGAAAACAGCTGTTTAAAGTATAATTAGAAAAAGATTTTGATAAGAAATTTCAGAGAAAGTCAAATGTATTAGAAGCCAACATACAGAGGAAAACTTTTCAGGAGGTATCAAGATAATGTTAGTGATTAATAAGACAAAATCTTTTAGGGGAAAAAGGCTTAAAAAAATATGTAACATGATATGTAAGTGGTATAGTGGTTCTGCTAAAACAAAAAAAGTGCTGAATAAAATTATGGTTTCTCAAATTAATGATAGACTAAAAGACTCTTCTCATGAGACAAATATCTGGAGAAGCCTGGGTTATATAACTTCGAACATGGAATCCATACATCTAACCCACAAGGAAAGGATCAGAAGGGCATCAGTAACCAGTTTATACAGAAAGATATAATTCCATTATTGAACAAAGATTTAGGCATGCAAGAACATGATAAAACTTTAATCCAGAAAAGGAAAATAAATCAGGCATGGCCTTTTCTTTTTTCCTTTTTTCTTTTTAATCCAGGAATAGGGGGGATTCTTGCCTCATATTTTGTTTCTTGAAAATGCACTCACAAAATTGCAAAGACTTTAATATCCCTAAGAAAATTTGAAAAACTATTATGTCCCCTGCCTACATGCAGTATGCACGTGACGTGCACCCACCAGTATGAACAAACTGAAGCATATTCCATCCAACACTCCTTCTACACTCCTCATATCATCATCATTGGAAAAACAGATATATCTAACGATTGAAAAATAGATATATCTAGAAAAACAGCAGACAACTTACTGTTAAACTGAAGAGGAAAAAAAAACAAGAAAAATGTCATAAAACAATAATACAAGAGACATAACAGAGTAAGATACAAGAGGATAGGAATAATTCCAAACCAGATGCCAAAAAGAATCTTGACAACATTGCTGCACAACCAACAACGGCCAAAAACATTGCCCCAGGAAATTCCCAACCACCGCGCAAAAGGGGGAAAAAAAGCGCTCCCCAAAACAAAAATATCTGAACTAAAGTCCTTCTATACAGGGGAGAGCGAAATCGGCGAAGAACAAATTATACACATAAACGAGAAACCCATCTGGCTGCAGTGCGTTTATTAAGAAGGGACCATCCATCAGTAATATGATTCAACCTTCGAGTAAATTAATACAATCCCAGGAAGGAATCCAAGTACCAAAGGGAAAATATGGAAACTTCATTAAGAAATCCATGTATTAAAAAGCTACGGCAGATCAGAGAGGTTAGGAACAGTCATAAAAATCGAATATAAATTTTCAGGCAAGAGAACTAAAGGCACAGAGTCCGGTAACGAGAATTGGAAACAGATGAACCACGAAAAAATGGTTAGATTCTAACAAATGCCGCTCCTGTAGGACTAATTTCAAAAACCACCCACTGACAGCATAATCATGGTTTCAATTAAATAAGTTTGAATACAAAATCCAAAAGAATCACGCGTCACAGACAAACCAAGAAAAAGAGAAGCGTTGGGTGGTGGGGTGGAGAGGATTCATCAAGGAGTCTCAAACACGTAGAGATTGAAATGGAAAAAAAAACCAAAGATATATCGGTGATTAAAAAAGCAGAACCAATTCTTGAGGAAATTGTGAGATTTGAATGGAAAAATACCTGGCCACATTGGGCTAATCTCAGAAAACCATCCGGGTATGACAGCAGATATACAATCCGGCTCCAACTTGTCCTCCATGTCAACGGAAACAGAGACACCATTATGGTTATTGTCAATCGCAACTTCATCTTCCCTCGGTCTCTTAACGGGCAGATCAGCAAAAACAACTCCACTCTCTTCGGCCATGGATGCTCTTCTTACCTACCTCCGTAAAATCCAACAAGAACCGAAAAATCCCAAGAAAAATCCTCTCTCGTAATGGGACACCAATTCAGTGGGATTCTTTACTTATAGTGGTAATGAGTGATGAGATCATGCACATAAATTTGATAAACTGTTGCGTAGGAAATACGCTTCTCGCTTTCTCTCAAAAAAATCTGTTCGCTTTTGATAGTCTCAAAGAGTCACCGGGCAAAGGAATCCCGATCCCAACCAAACAATTATAAACTATTCAAGTACAACCTAAAATGATAGAACGCTCAATTAGGGTTCCGACCTTTGGGGCTCTCGACTGACAGAAATCTCAATTTGAAGTATAAAGCCCATAATTTCTTACCTTTTTACCCAATTGCCACCATGGCCTTTCTTTCACGTCCGAGGCTGACCGCGTCACGTGGGGAGTTTTGAATCTTTTGAACGAGCCATATTGTGCTTGTACAGATATCTTTTCCTTTTTATTTTTCCCAGTACACTTGAACAAAAGATGTTGGGAAAATTTATGGGAAAGTATACTTTTGACTTTTGAGCAAGGATGGCAATGGGGCGGGTACACGTCTAACCCGCCCCGCCTCTAATTATTAGGGTTGGGTTTTAGAAAATATGCATTAATAATATATTTATTAAAAAAATGTATTTTTTATATATAATATGTACGAATAATATTTAAAACATATTAAAATAATATCTTTATATATGATGTTTGGGTTCACGCCAGGGTAGGCTATTTTTAAAAAGCATTTTGAGGAGTCTTTTCCCTTTAACCCTTTAAGGCCTGTATTTCAAACTCCTATAAAGACGGGTTAGGGTTCACCAAAACCGCGCGCCATTGCCATCCCTACTTTTGAGGAGTCTTTTCCCTTTAAAGCCTGTATTTCAAACTTAGAAGTCTATAGGCTTCCTTTTGGTGAAAAATTATGAAAAAGGCCTCACATGAACATGTGAGCAACAATTTCCAGATTTATCCTCAATTGTTTTTATGATAATGCATATGAATATACTTGTTTTCTATTATGATTATGCTTGTATCCTTGTATGATTATGTTTGTATTATCGTATGATTGTGCTTGTATCCTATTATATATGCTATATCCCGTATAATTGTGCTTGTATCTTATTATGATTATGCTTGTATCTCGTATGATTATGTTTGTATCCTACTATGATTATGCTTTTATTCCGTATGATCGTACTTGTATCCTACTATGATTATGATTATATCCTATATAATCTGGAAATTGGTGCTCACATGTTATTCATGTGAGGCCCTTTTTTTATAAATTTTCACCAAAATGAGGCTTGCAAACTTTTAAGTTTGAAGTACACGCCTTAAAGAAAAACTCTCCTAAAAAGAAGACCTTTCCCATAATTTTCCCGAAGATATTTTCATCCGATAACAATTTGTTCAGGGAAGACCTTTGGCAATAGGGGCGGGTTAAATGAGTAACCCGGCCCAACCCGCCCTATTAATTAGGGTTGGGTAAGATAAATAAAGTTAGGGACGGGTTTGAGTTTAGCCCAACTCGTCCCAAGCACGACCTTAATTAGTAGACCCTCATTATTAAAATATAAGCTATATATATTATTTTATATTAAATTTCATTATGCACCTGCCCGCTACCAACTCAATATTAAACAGTGAAAGTTGGTCTTCTTGCTATTTTATACTCAACAATTAAAGCAGCCAAAACAAGTCCATGACATTATGACAATGTGGGTAGCCGAGGTCGCATATCTAAAAAAATCCCTTGTTAAATGCATACTCTCTTTTTTCCTTTTTTTTTTTTTTGGGTAAAAAAAACACAGAAAGGGCAACTAGCTTAGCAGCCCTCTTTGGTGTGACCATAGGAGCACTTTCCTCCTGCGGAATGTTCAGTTTTGAGCTATAGCTACTGCCCTTAAGGGTTAGTTTGTCACTACAGCACCAAAAATCCACCAGCCGGTTCAAGTCCTCTCCACTAGGCCTAAGGTTAGACTTTACTTTCGCAAGGGATTTCAACTTATGTCCTGACTCTCAATCGGGTGCATGATCGTCCAAACGGTTTTTGTTCTTGTCATTTGAAATAATAAAGGGAAATTTTTTTTTTCTAAAAGTAACTGAAGAGCGAAATGGTCAAGAATCCTTTGCCTTTGAGGCAAAATATGTTCGTGACAAAAGAATGAATAAATAATTGTGAAAAAGAGTGAAAGTTGAGTTGGCGAATCAAGTATGGCATGCAAGACAAAGTTGCATTGAATTCAAAGTATAAAATATGTGTATTAGGTAACACTGCAAGTGACCTTTTTTCATCTTGTGTGGGATTGTTGACCGGAGTGAAAAGGTATGAATGAACTATGAAGTATGAACATGCAAAGTAAAGTGGAAGCCGAAAGGCGAGCTTCACGCCGCACCTGCAAATTCTTTCAAACAAACGGGAAAGTATGACTATGAGAGGAGTGCATTTCAGATGGACCATTTCTAATGGACCTTCTCCTTGTTAGATCGGTTGGTTCAACAGTGTATGCATCAACTTGATATATAGAAGTGTGCACATAATTAGATGGAATCCATTACCCTCTGTCTTTGGTTATTCTGGTTTACCAACAATCAAAATATGTTATATTGTATATATATTTTTATAGGTTTTAAATATAATATGTTTTGATTAGTGGCAGAGAAAACAAAATAAATAATTTGCAATAACATAATTTATTGTTAAAATCCCATATACAAGGGATTTGCTGTAGGAAATTCCTTATCCTAACTCTTTTTCCGGTTCACGTCTTGTGGTGCCTTTATCTACCTACATCTTTATTTGAAGCTTTCCATAGGATTGTGCTAAGTGTACTTAAAAATTTATAGTTATACCATTCAGACGGTTTTTTAATACATATGACATGATATGACATCTCAATCCCACAATCAGAAACAGATGAAATTTTGGTAAGGCATAAGAGTTAGGAATAACACTTAACCTAACATATGCCTTTTGGGGACAAAACTGCGTGTACTTAGGCCTAAAGCGGACAATACTTCTCAAATTTGGGTCGTTACAAATGGTATTAGAATCATGTTCCAAGTTTAATAGTTTGAGGCTGGTGTAGGTCTGGATGTTGCCCATGGGAGGTGCTTGAATTGACGAGGACAAGTCGATGAGGAACTATCAGGCTTCTAGGTTGGCGGACCACTGCACGAAGACGTTATGAAATCCCAATATGGTAAAAGAACCACAAAAAACACTTAGCCTAATGAGATGTCCTTTTAGGGACAAAACTATGTGGGCTTAGGTCAAAATCAAACAATACCTGTTGGGTTGTACAATTGATCTTACAAGGGTCTAAATAAGGATACACATCCCCTGCTGGGCATCCAGCAGCCAATGGGAATCCAAAAATACAGGCCACATCACCGGCAGCCCTGGCTTGTGTCAGGGCTGCCGGTGATATGGCCCTGTCCCATTGGCTGCTGGATGCCCAGCAGGTGATTCAAATCCCTAAATAAAAGTGCAATATAGGCTTCATAGGATCTCAATTGCCCCTCTTCCAACCCAATTTTTTTAAAAAAAATAAAAAATAAAAATTAAAGTAAACGGGCATCTTTCATGCTGCTGGAAAATTAGGAAAGTTAAAAAGGGCACTTGCAAACGGAACTTTAACCAAACCAAAGCCTTTGCTTTCCCTTTTCCCACTTTTCCGTACAAAAGAGGTTGGTCCCTTATTAATTAAATCATAAACATTGTGCTCACTTTTATCTATGGGTGACTTTATTTTTCCCTAAATAAAAAAATTATAGCTTTGCTTGGCTATGGTTAATTACAAATCAGAATATTCCACATGGAAAAAAAAAGGGATTTGATGAAACTATATTGTCTATTTGATTTGATTTAGGAGTTTTAGATTAGTCATATCGATAATATAATAAACATATATGCTTCACTTGTATGACGATTGAGGTTTTCTCGTAGGTATCTATAGTCATTTTTTAAGTTCTTTGATTTGATTTTAAACCAAAAAGGAGGCATTATTCTCAAGTAAAATCTTTTAAGCCCAAGACTTCATATATGACCTAAGACTAGAGCTTCTATATATGACTTACTTGCCTCGATAGGTAAGTATGTGTATTTGATGTGACCACTGACCAACCATTTGATTGTTTGATCATACCATCATAGTCATCTGAATAAGGAATTCTTGGCAATGTTAAGGAATATATTAAATATATAAAGTTCATCCTTATTATCAGCTTGAGTTTTTGCCTGTTGAGGAATATATTGCCTGGCTCTGATACCATGTAGAACACTGTTCTTACTAAAAACTTAAGCTGACAGTAGTGTGAATTTTATATATTCCTTAACAAGCAAAAGGCCTCACAATTTGAAAACATAAATAAAGAATAAGTTTCCTCCATAGGTTCCAAAAGGGTGAGCGTGAACAATATATGCTGGGCTGAATAGGTTGGCTTTTGGGCTTTAAAAGGTGTCTCTGGAGATGATTTTGCCCAAAGAGGGATATGTCTGTACTCACTTTGGGGCACAATTGTGCCCGGATTGTAAAGGCCGACCCAAGGTGTTTCTTGTTCTGGGCTTGTGCATTGTAATTCTCTTGTCATTGACCCCGCATGAGGCATGACATGAATAACCTTTTTTTTGTTGTCGTTAAATTACAAAACTGTATTAATTCGTTTTGTTTTACGGCTAAGGTGTTTTAGAAACCGAATTGAAAAAACCATTTATATTATCTTAAACAAACTTACGGAGTTTTTATATTTAAGGAGTTGTTGAATTTTATATGCTTATACAATCAATGGAATTAGAATTTAAACTTAATCTCATGAAATTCTATTTACAAATTCCAATTTTTCTTGTTACCCATCACAAGAATTTCAATTCTATTAAATTTAAATTATAAATGAAATGGAATTAAAATTAGAATTCTTAACTTTAATTCCAATTCATCGAACCAATTAAGCTAGAAGAGTTCCCTTCTAAAGGAGGCGTAGGATTCCTCAAAAGCATCTTATTGTATCAAAATAGGTAGACCTCACAAGATTGAGCTTGATTCCTTGCTAATTCACTAAGTTGGTGATTGTTCCTAAAGTTAGCTTTTAAGTGCAACGGCTGCTTAACATGGCATCAAAGTAAGAGGTTTTATGTTCAACTCCAAGGGGCAAATTACATTGGCATTTATTTGAATGTGTATATGCCTTGTGTTTGTCCTCCCCTGGTATAGGGGCCATTTGGTATGGCTTCTGGATTGTGGATTCTGGATAATAGTTTGGATTTTGGAAATTAAGATTGTAAATGCTTATTTTTAGAATCCAAAATCTTGTTTGGATGCTTAGCATTTTAGCATCTTGTTTTAGTGGGATCCACCACCATTAATACCTCTTTATTACTTGTGTGTAAGTGGGACACATCACTATTAATAGTTCTTTAGTACTTGTGTTCGAGTGGGACCCATCACTTTTTAAGTATCAAAATCTATAAAAACCCATAAAAGGAGGATTGTGGTTTTTGAGAAGATTTTAGTATTTGCTTTTAAAATCAAACTTGCAAAAACCCTACCAAACAACTTAATGGACGTTGGTTTTTAAATTTTGGTAGAATCCAGAAACCCCACCAAACGCCACCATAGTTAAGATTTTCATTTAGGGTGGGCAAAATACAGATGGAAGATAGGTTGTGATTCAAGAGATAGTGAGGGCAAATTAAAAATTTTAAAGCCCAAAATTGGACATATGTTAAGTATACAATAATTTTTTTTTTCTAATTTTGTAGCTCTGCCGCTATTCCCATGTATGTTTTTGTATGAAGTTGCAGGGAAGTATTGAGATATTGTATTCGGGCCCTCTTACACCTTAACTTATCAGTTTAAGCCTTTAGGTGGAATGATTAGATCAAAACTAAGTAACAAACCAAAGACCAAAACCATGGAACCTCTCAAACGACCTGTTGTCTAACGATTGATTGCGCTGGATTTGCATCACTGATTGTATTTCTCTATGTGGTGGCGCTGGGTGTGAACCCAACTTGATTTATGCTGAACTCGTGGGGGACCTAATGGGCTGGGCCTAAAATCGTCACATATTCTAATCATTTTAAGAGTGCACACATCAAAACCAGATACAGCTCTTAAACGTTGGAAACAAAAGGGAAGAAAACCAGTCACTGACATTGGAAGCTTTGTCCCTCGATTATTTACACTGTAAATTGAGAAAACATATAATTCTTAGGAAGTTGATGATGACATGATGTCGTGTCGCCATGCAGTGCTTACGTGTAATTGAGCAGACCGCAACTAATAAGACAGTTACTTAAAGAAATAGAAAAAAAAAAGGGGTTCTTTGAGCAGTAGATATCAATTAGGTTTAGCCATTCAATTCTTGGTAATTGGAAACTAATAATAATTTATTAAAATAAGTGATAATCAGTGTCATTTTACTATTCATAAAGGATTTCTTCTAAAAATACCCTTAAAAAGCTTGAAGCAATTTGTTAGCCATCATCTTTTCAGAAGTTTAACCGTTAACAAGTCTTTTAGGATTGTTTTTGAGAGAAATCCTTTCTTCACATTAAAATGATACTTATTCTCAATTTTTTTTATAAAAAAGTATTACTATTTTTCAATTACCAAAAATTAGATGACTGAATCTAGATTATCTTTAAAAATATCACTAAAAACCAATTTTCCCTTAATAGAATTGCATGGATGGTTGCTTGACAAAATTTCTTTTATTAAAAGGAGACAAAGTGGTTGCTCGAACGTAATTAGACGTTTCTTTTTTTCTTAACAGCACACTCGGATTGAGAGAATGATGCAGTTTGTTCACTGTTAGGATGCTTTAAGATTTAACAGCTCAGATATTTTAGACGAATTTGTCCCTTACCTTCCGTTCTCATATCGTTGTACTCATAGACGATAATTACTGATCTATGAGAGCATTCATTTAACTTGTTATCTGAGCATAATTTGTCATAAGTTTATAATGAACTTTTCTCTTAACGGAGTTACTAGTTTAGCAAGCGACCTCCGACACGTGGCAACGTCATAAATGACATTAGTGTGCCATTAATTCACAGACTAATAGTGAGAAAGCACGTAATTAATTTAAATTATGGTGTAATTGGAATTATCGAATTCTTTGGATTTTTTTTTTTTTTGGTTATATCGAATTCTGTGGATACCTCAAAAGCGTGGAGTAAAAGCTTTAAAAATTTATGTAAATAATTAAAAAAAAGAAGAAGGGAATATGTGAACTTTCACCGGCATATAGGCTACCCACGTGAAGCACGAGCCTAGGCCCTAGGGTACAACGGTTCACGAGATTAATTAATAGGATTTTTTGGATGCACAGCTTCCCATGTAAAGCCCAGATTATAACAACAGAATTTCTGTAATCTTTCAGAGAAATGAATTTCGACGTTTTATTCTCGCACGACGACAAAAGAGACTCTGAGTAGCAGCTAGAGCCTCCTATTGAAGGTTGAAGCCATACAGGCTCTGTTTGATTTCTTTAGTTTTAAGGGGGTTGAATTGATTTCTTGGCTTCTAAGGTAATAAACTTTAGTTTGATTGAGGTAAATTACTACTTTTAGGGTGCACGTGCATAACTGCACGTAGGGGAGAGAACAGTTACAAGGTTTCAATTTAAAAGTGGAAGGTGGTTGTGGTGGTTATATGTTGGGATTATTATAGTTGAGGAGGGTAATATTTGGAAAAGAAAAGGGAGGCCAGAATCTCGAGGGAATATTTCCCCCTATTCTCTTTATTAATAGTATAGAATAATGTATGTTAAACTGATAAGAGGTTGGACACATCAGCCTGGGCTATTATTGCCATACAAGGTAATAAACTTTAGTTTGGTTGAGGTAAACTACTTATCAACTTGAAGTTGAGATTGTGGTCTTACCAACTTTAATTGTTATTTGAGGAGTAGTGGTGGAAATAGGACTCTAAATCTGAGGGGGCAAAAAAAATTTTCAATTAACACTTCTCATGAAATATAGAAATTTTAATAAGTTAAGGGGACAAACTAGAAATTCTAGAGGAGGTAAAACATAAATTTCGATTAAAACATATAGGAAAAAATATATTTTAAATTAAAAAATAAAATTTTAGGGGGGTCGATTGCCTGCTTTAGCTCTAAGGTGATTCCGCCATTATTGAGGAGAGGAAGCAAAAGATTCATCTTTAGTTACTTTGTTTCTTTCTGACAAAATGCGATTTGCATTTCTTACAGTTTACGTTATATACACCCAATGTGGGGGGCCACACATCCCTGTGTGAGGGGGTGTCTATAGCGGACGATGTCCATCGGACAAAATGGGTATGGAGGAACACCAGGTCAGCCCTTTGCTATGCAAGGAATCCCTACATGAATTAAAAGCCAAACAATCATTTGTGTTTTTTTGGTGGGTGCCAAACAATCATTTTTGGCCAAGCTAACTGTGAACCCATGAATTGAATGAGACCATTGAACAGTGGTGGGTCCACCGTCCACGCACACAAGAAGCAAGCACTGCTGATGACATGGCTCCCACATGGACTCATTTAAGTCTAGAGAAACTCCTCCACGTTTTTATGAAAGTGAATCCATGTTTACCCAAAAAAAAAAAACTGAAAGTGATCCATGTATGGACGTACGCCATCATCTGGGTTTTTTTTTGGGTAGAAACCATCATCAGGGTTGACGATGGAACAAAAAGATTTGAAGAGTTAATGCGCATCTTATTTTGTACCAATCTGGTACTTTTAACTTAGGTTTAGATATAAATATAACCATATGTCTCCTGTAATTATTGTGAATTGTGCAACTAAAATGAGATGTTGCTACGTAGATAATCCAAAATTTATTTTTAAAATATTAAAAAGAATTTTCTTATTGAAAAAAATTAGAAAAGTTTTCTCCCCATTCGTATACAAGTTTTTTCATCGTGACTGACCAAATCATCAACTAATTTTCCTTTGAACACATCACGCTATTCGCACTTCCCTTCCACTCCCACCGCCTTCCTCATTCGTCGTTTTCTTTTCCCATCGAAGGCGTTTCATATCTCTCATAGAAATAAGTCGTCTTGGGTATTTTATTTATTTCTTTTCTCAGTAAGGCAATTGCCATATATAGTCAAATAATGACAACAACAGCTGTTATCGTCAAGGAATCTGATTTTGTCCACAGAATAATAGTGAAATCCCATCCATGTCAGGCCCCATAATCTACAAGGATTTCAAAGAATCATTTGAAAAAAAAAAAATCTCCTCGATAAATTAACTAAAGCAAAAGAAACGTTGTGCATTGTCCAACAGATCAAATAGCATGATTACGTGCCTCTTTTAATTTGATATTTCTCTATATATATTCATCAGGGTTGCATAAACTATATAAGCGCACAAATCGACTTGCGTGCGTGCTCATCTACACCCCTAACACATAAAATATGATATGTACATCTCATAGCTAGAGACTGTTACAACATTAGAATGACTTTATTGTGCAAAATTAGTGTACTTACAATTTTTTGTAATAATAATAATGATTATGAGACATACAGATGGGAGATGGAGTAATAATATATAACCTAAAATAAAAGTGATTGCCTTGTCCTTTTCGGGCTTTTGAGGGATGATATCATTCACACTTTAAGTGAGATTTTGTCCTGTGTAACATGTTAAGAATGGGTATCATGTTAAGAATGGGTATCTTCTGCTACGTATGCTGTAGGCAGTCACTGACATTCATTGTGTGGGCCCCCCTAAGTGAATGGTAGGACCCCAAATGAATGGTAAGCCCCCCATTTAGTGTGAGGTGTATACAGGTAAGCTGTAAGAGATGCGAATCCCTACTGCTGAATTTCTAAACTCGAGAATTGGGGGTATCAACACGACTTGTTGTCTGTGTCAGGATCAAGAGGAGACACTTGAACATATCTGGTTGAAGTGTCCATACTCTAGAGCTGTTTCGTTCAAATCTATTAGCGGGAATGCCCAAATGAATGGCCCTCAAAACTCCTTTTTTAAGTGGTTTGAGTATATGACTTCAATCAGAACTCAAAATAGTGATTTCATACTAACTGACTTTCTCACAGATGCTGTTAATGTGGGTTGGACAATCTGGAACAGGAGGAATGCGGCATTATTTGAGAAGAAATTCATGTCTATAGAAGCAACTTGTAATCTGGTGGTGCAAAGGCAAGCTGATTCATTAGTCATCAAGAAGAATTTTGTTGCTCAAGCAAGAAGATCTCATAGACTGGTTAGTTGGACCCACCCCTCACATCGTTTCACAAAAATAAATTTTGATGGTGCTTGGCGAAAATCAACCCAGAAGGCGGCTATTGGAGGTGTATGTCGTGACTCTAGTGGGAAATTTGTGGCTGCCTTTGCGTCTACTATAGTGGCAGATTCAGCTATACAAGCTGAGGCTGCAGCTGCTTTCGAAGCAATTAAACTAGTGGTGGTGCTTGATCTTTCTCATGTTGTTCTGGAGGGAGATTCCCAGTTTATTATTCAACTTCTTGCAGGTTCAAGCTCAAATTATCCTTGGCGAATTCGTGGCATCCTAATTGGCCTGAAAGAGATTTGCAATAGGATCCCGGTTCTTCATTTTTCTCACTGCCTTAGAGAAGGGAATCAAGTAGCAAATTTGCTTGCAAGCTTTGCAATTGACCAGTTCCCTTGTGTTTGGATTAAAAAACCCCCTGAAGCTATCTGTATGGCTTTATTGGCGGATGCCCAAAATGTAAATTTTTCTAGAAATGCTTAATACAATGTTGCTGTGTTTTCCACAAAAAAAAAAAAATAATAAGAGAGAGAGATGCGAATCCACATGTTATGCACTTTCATAATTTTTTTAAAAAGCAAAATGTTTTCAAAAACTTTACAGCCCTTGGATGTCCCACGTGTCAACATCTCAATCCAGTTGCTGGAACCACACTAAAGTCCGCGGACGAATGCAAACCACTTTTGTCAGAATAAACCAGTTTTTGTTAAAAAGTAATTTTGATAAGGCATAAAAAGTATGCCTTGTGTAGTAGAACTGTTTTTCCCTTCCTACCAACCGCTTGCTAAGCCATGTGGTATCCATAATAGTTCCTTCCAACAAGCTTTTGACTGTTTGGACTTAGGATGCCCGCGGTGGCAGATGATATTCATTATCCACTAGATATCAACGTTTAACCTAACCCAAAATGATAGTGACACCCTTGTCCCTTCCGGATTTTGTGGAGCACACGTCCTTTTTTGCCGGAAATTAATTTTAATAACGCAAAAAAGGGAAAGGATGCCCCGGAAAGCAGAAAGGTCCATGCAAGGCACTTGGTCGCCCGCCACTTGGTCTCCACACGATAAGTGGAATATTTTTACGGCAAAGAAACCGAGCCCGAGGACGCATCGTGCTTGAAATGAGTAACCAAAACAAGATATTTTCAGTAAAAACTGAAAAAAAGAAAAAAAGGAGAGCAGGCGAAAAGACGTTCACAACCCTAAGGGCATGGATGGCGAATTGACGATACCGAGACAGATACCGGCTAAGATGTGTATGAAATGGACAGAGAGACAGAGGAGGCAGCTATTTCTTACCCAGATACTGGTTAGAATTTCTCAACAGGTTGGTGAAGTTTTGGCCATGGCTGCTTGGAGGTTGTCCTCGTTGCTTGCGCGCCCCTTTGGTCCTTCTACTACTTATGCCCCTTCTCTACTTTCTCTAGGTAAGCATGCGCCTCCTTATGTTCTAGTTTATGCTTCTCATGTTTGTTCGTGACGAAGTTCCAAGTCTGATTGTTTTTAAGATCATGTTCGTGACTCGACGATTCTGTAACCATTAGAAGTTCGATGTTCTCTAGGAATTTTGGCCTTTTAGCCAAATATTCCCCGTCTTTGTTGAAGAAGATCGATGGATTTGCTTTTTGTTATTTCCTCTTTCATGTAAAGTCGTCTTTTCTTCTCTTTTTCCTTTTTCCATTATCTTATCCGTCGATTTTTATGAAGAACATATAGCTAAAGTATTTGGCTTCCAGAATTTTGGCTTGGATTTTTCCTGGATGGAGAGGCAATATCAACATGAAATTTACGAAGCTTAATTTTTCTTTTTTGGTATAAATTTGATCTCAAGATCTTAGTATCATAAGATAAAATATGAAAAGCGAAAACTCCGTGGGAATCCAGAAATACTAGATCTTCTTGGAGTTTGAAGGAACTTTGATCCAAAAGTATGTGTTTCTCTTCTAAAATAGTGATCCCTATATGCTAGTTTTTGGTGTCAAACTAAAATTTCAGTTCCTATATCGGTTGTTCTTTTTCCCTTTTTTTTTTTTTTACCTTTTCATGTCTACTAAGATCTGTGCAGGTGATTTCTGTTATGTCCATTGTATAATTGGATTTCCGCTTTTGTTTTTCATTTAGATCTTTATACTTTTCTCCCTCCTTCCCTTCCTCCTATCTCTCTCACAGAGCCTCATGTAAAGACTTGGATTAGTCTCATTCATAATATATAAGCTAGACTGAGAAACAAAGTTATTTCTGTTGTGATCATCTATTTTTAAGAATCCAAATGAATGAATTCCATTTGATATTGAAGCTTGTATGTGTAAATGATGACAGAACCATTCGGGAGAAATGTAGATATCCAGATAAATTGATTTTTGTTTTATTGCTGTTTAATTTTATTACTATCCAACATATTTACCAAAATTTTGGTGGATAATAGGCTACCGGAAAAACAGCACATGACTAAACATAGATAAAGACCGGAAGCCATAGATTTGCAAGTCAGAGTCAGAGACCATGCACTACACGGATAGGAGGATGAGAGAGTTGTAAAAAAAAAATTTCTACTTTCTGCATTAGGACGTTTCTTATTTTTCTTCTTATTCATATCCAAAACTCTGTATATTTGAAATTTTACATTGTTGCAATAAACTCTTCCCCTGAATCAGTGGTGTTCCAAAATTTTTGAGTGCGTGAATTCTTCATGGTTAGATCTATAATATTTTTCTGGGCGTCTTTTTTTTTTTTAGGAATTTCATTTCTGCAAAATTATTTACTGAAGTATATTTGTTATAAAATATGAATTTCAGGCAGAACTTCTGGCTGTGGCAGAGTCATCAGTAGGTTCAGTACTGCGGCAGTAGCTGAGGAACCAATAACTCCACCTGTTAAAATAAATCATACACAGCTTTTGATTAATGGACAGTTCGTCGATTCAGCATCAGGTTGCCTTGCATACTTAAAAATCATGATCAAAAACATAATTTGAACTTTATTTTCTTCAATTCTGTCAATGCTCCTTCAACATTCTTCTTGTTGAGAGATCATGCAGTGGAACTAATTTTGGACATTTCTCTGGATCTAGGAAAAACATTTCCAACCTTAGACCCAAGGACAGGAGAGGTGATTGCGCATGTTGCAGAGGGTGAGGCAGAAGATATCAACCGTGCAGTCTATGCTGCTCGCAAGGCGTTTGACGAGGGACCATGGCCAAAGATGAGCCCTTATGTAATACCCTGATATTTTATGATATTATATATTACATGAAGGAATTATGGCGTGTACATTATTTATCTCTCTCTAAATATCAATTTATTTTGTCCAGGAAAGATCATGCATAATGCTGCGGTTCGCAGATTTGATTGAGAAGCACAGTGACGAGCTTGCAGCACTTGAGACATGGGATAATGGAAAGCCATATGAACAGGCTGCAAAAGCAGAGATACCGAGTCTGATACGCCTATTTCGATATTATGCTGGTGGGAGAAATATAATGATTAATGCATCAGTTTTGTATGTTTGTTTTACTTGGTATTCAAAATATTTGGTGAAAAGTTTCATGGTTCATCAAAAAAATCTCTAGGTTGGGCGGATAAGATTCATGGGCTCACAGTTCCGGCCGATGGACCACACCACGTTCAGGTCTTACATGAACCAATTGGTGTTGCTGGGCAGATTATTCCATGGAATTTCCCACTTCTCATGTTTGCCTGGAAGGTTGGACCTGCATTAGCATGTGGTAACACTATTGTACTGAAGACTGCAGAGCAAACTCCACTGTCTGCTTTTTATGTTGCAAAGCTCTTCCTTGAGGTATCTTGATGGTTATTTTTTTGTCTATTCCCTTGTTATTCCTTTCTAGTTTATATTCTTTATTCATGGTTGGTTCTTCCTTTTGAACATCCATTTCGAATCGCCTTAGTCGGAATAACTCCTAAATGGTGTGTACTACCAAAAAGCTGATATTTGGCTGTGTCAAAGCCATTCTGAGATGTAGGCTTGTATGGTAGCTGCAGCCTGTTTTCTTTTTTATTATAGCAGGTTGTGTTTATTAATGCGTTCTGCTCATGCATCCTTTGGAAGCCATAATATCCTGCTAGCTTTTCTGAAAAGGGAAGGTGGGGCCTGAGATCCTTTTCTTCAGATTCAGAAGTATTATATTGAGTAACAAAATTGTCAGCTTCTATTCAATTTGGAGTAGTTAGTATCCAATTCAATTCAAAGAAGAGTTGGAATATACTTGTAATATTGTATGATTATATGAGATATACGTACTATACTGAGACACGTAGAAGTGTCCACGGTGTGAGCAAAGTGAGCTCAGTTTCAAGCATGTGAATAAACACTGCAATCATTTTTCCTGTGTTTCACTGGAATTCTTAGTGAAGATGGTTGATAAAGATATTTGATCTGTTTACTTCTACCACAATGGATCAATGCAGAATCTTTTGTTTGTTTCTTTGTCACAGGCTGGGCTTCCTCCTGGTGTCTTAAATGTGATCTCTGGCTTTGGTCCAACCGCTGGTGCACCACTTGCCAGTCATATGGACGTGGACAAGGTATTTAGTGAGCTTGAATGTTCTTCTTGATATTTTCTTGGGATTTTCAAGAGGATATGTGAGTTTATGTGATGGATAGCCTTCAAACTATCATCTAACATCTGTATAATTCTGTCTTTATCGCCATGGATTACTGGAAATAAGTTGTGTATTATTGGGACCTGAAAATTCACAATATGCTTTGCTTTGAGGTCTAATCCCATTAAATTGATTTCGTTGTGATTATGCTTGGGTTGGTTGATATAACATTAATAAATGTTATTAACTAAATATCCTTACCTATAACAGGTGCATATCATGAACTTTTAAATACCTGTAGCTGTGTCTCTTATAGCTTAGGAACCTTTGTACACTTTTGGATATAATCCCGTAATAACTTTTGGGTAGAATTATGTTTAGTAGCATCCTGTTGGATATTCACTTGATGAATGGCAAGGTGGCTCCTTTTACGACCTTTCTTTATTGTGTCATTGTTTTGTATGCTTATGCGACTGGGGGTGACTTCTGAACACTTGGATATGGCTCTAAAGGTACTGGCAATTCTTGTTGTTGGTCAATCATGGCCAAGTTATTAAGATATCATCATCCGCTTCCTGCTACTGCAAGCAATAAATAAAAATTGTAATGGTTTCAAAGTCAGGTTCTTTTGGTATGGGTTCCTCTGTAATTTATGTTGTGTGGTTGAGAATCATCTCCAATATAGAAGAAGGCAAGCTTTATATCTGAAAGTCAGTGCATGGGACTGAAATCACAATCCCACTCGTCCCTCTATTATGGTTTAAAAGAGACCTGAAATTAATCTCATATCTCTACCCATATTTTGTTGGATGGTGGTGTCAAATCAGTACCACTAGCAACGGAACTAGTCCTAATGTTGTGGTATTTAGACTTTGATGGACTTGATAATAAAATATAATCATATTAGCTATAGTTGAATGAGAAGTCGAGATTGATTTTAGGCATCAATGATGCGGAACAACTCATCATTTTAACATGAGTTGCAAATATGGTTCATGCTTTGTCATCTTTGAAAAATGCTTCATATTCTAGTTGACCAATAGAAGGCACAGTCCTATGTAATGTGTGCCTATATGATAATCCAGAGCCATTAATGATCATGATATGTATTGGATAACAGCTTACACGTGAGAAAATCGATTTCAAACTCGCTTGTTATAGACCAAATTTATATTGATTCACATCTTTGTATGGATGTTAATAAAATTGAAGAAGTAGTGTTGTCTGTGGTGAAAAAACTTGTTTGTAATCTGTTAGCATTTTTCATTTTGAATTCATGCTTTACTATTTTTGCAGCTTGCATTCACGGGGTCAACTGAGACCGGTAGGATTGTAGTTGAACTGGCTGCAAAAAGCAATCTTAAGCCAGTGGCACTAGAGCTTGGAGGAAAGTCACCTTTGATTATATTTGACGATGCTGATGTTGACAAGGCTGTTGAGCTTGCACACTTTGCCCTGTTTTTTAATCAGGTCTATTAAGTTGATTTCTTTCATAAAAATGGTGGTAGGATTTGCTTATGTGAGTTTGCTGAAATGGTTGTTCTGTCTGTAGGGACAATGCTGCTGTGCTGGTTCACGTACTTTTGTACATGAACGCATATATGATGAGTTCGTAGAGAAAGCAAAAGCACGTGCTTTGAAACGTGTTGTTGGTGATCCCTTCAAAAAGGGCATTGAGCAAGGTCCTCAGGTGAATCAGCCACCCTTTATCTCCCACTCCTACTTACATGACCTTATGAGTAATATTTTTGGAAAATTCTCTAACCTGTATAAGATAATCTGAAATGTCAAAATTTTAATGATTTTCTGTTGCCTTAATGAATATCAAGATCGACACAGAGCAATTTGAGAAGATCCTTGGGTACATTAGATTGGGCATTGACAGTGGTGCTACTCTAGAAACTGGAGGGGAAAGAATTGGCTCAAAGGGCTATTACATTCAACCTACTGTTTTTTCGAATGTCCAGGTATCATTTACACTTCTCCAACAAGAAGTCATGCTTAAGACTATGGAAATTTGTCTGGCCTGACACAACTATACCCTTTATATGAATTAGGATGACATGCTAATAGCAAAGGATGAGATCTTTGGTCCAGTGCAGTCCATTTTGAAATTCAAGTAAGATACGAACTATGCAGCATTTGGTGCATATATACGGTGTTAAATCTTCTGCCTTTTGACTTGATCTGATTTGTATTGATTACAGGGATGTTGATGAAGTGATACGAAGAGCAAACGCCGGCCGCTATGGGCTGGCTGCGGGAGTCTTCACCCAGAACATAGACATTGCCAACACCATGATGCGTGCACTGAAAGTTGGGACGGTTTGGATCAACTGTTTTGATGTCTTTGATGCAGCGATTCCTTTTGGTGGGTACAAAATGAGTGGACATGGAAGAGAGAAGGGAATCTACAGCCTTCATAACTACTTACAAGTGAAGGCTGTTGTCACTCCTTTGAAGAATCCAGCATGGTTGTAATCTGCTTTGGGCTCCTTTCTTTACGCTACCATTGGCTATGAATAATGAGAGATTGCAGGCGCATCTGATTGTAATAATAACATTGTCAGCTAATGCTAGTTGTTCTCGGTTTGAACATAGTTTTTGTTCTCTGTGTGGTAGCAATATATATGGTTGGGAATGGAGAGGTTTGAAATATGGTAACTTGTCTGTTCTTGAATGCCTCATTTATACGCCTTTATCAATCAAATAATATTGTTTGAGTTTAATGAGTTTGGGTTAGGATGAGCCAATGGCGAATTTGGGCTAGTAAATCTTTGATTGAAAGATTGGACTAAGCCCAAATTCATCATAACCCGACCCAAACCCCTACTTATATACCTCTAATTGTAGCTATAATTGTAAGTTTTCAATTGTTTGTTGTTTAATATATTATTATATTTTAGTAAAAAAATTTAATTTTATTACCAAAACGAGGTCATCGTTATTAATTGAAATCTTTATACACGATTTTCTTTCGAAAAAAAAAAAAAGCATTACTTATATGGTTAACAAAAACAAAAAAACTGTATCAGCTTTACAAAATCATTACCTGAATGAACCTAGTCCCGTGCCAAACTCCGCTCATACAGAGCTCTAGCTCTGCTGTTGGTGTTCAAGTCGGCCACAAAGAAGTTCTCTGATGCCAAACGGCCGGATCGACATATTTGAAACTCGGTGAAGAAATCTTGCAACGGGAACGGGTGAAGAAATAACGAGGCTGCGTATAAGATAAATTAATGAAACAAATGCAACGATGCAGGCCTTGGCTTTACCTCTAACTAAGGGATTGCGCGTAGAAAACGTGGGTCTGCTTAAATAAATAGTCCGAAGTAGTTTTTTTTAAAACAGTAGATGATTCATTTGTTTGAGGAGGACAAATTTTGAAAAAAGAAAAAGATCCTAAATCTAAAAAGAATATTCCCTTCTCTTCTCTCTGTTAACAATAACAACAACAATAGAGTATAACAGTACAGGTGACGGAGATTCTGCATTTCTCCACTTCCCTGGTAGAGGAGGAGTATCTTGTGTCCCATTTGAATCAGTTGTGGTGCCGGATTGGTTGCTATGTTTAAGAGCAAAACATTGCTTGTGGCATGTCTTTATTCCCTTCTTCATTATGGCATTCCGTGAAAGTTAAGAATTTCAGCGCCGCTGGAGCTCTAACTTTATCATTCAGGTACGATAATCCAAACTTCAGATTTTCTTCTTTTCCCATTTTTTCTTTCCTTGAAATGCTTGATTGTTCTCCTTATACTGTGATACTATTTTCAAGAATCTATCCGCTTAAATGCAGACATTCTTTTGTAACTTGGTTTTGTGGTATTAGCTCATAAAAAATTTTGAACTAAATGCTGAATCGGCTACATGTTATGAAGTTCTGTACATATAATACATATATATTATGTGCTTTTTCCCTTTGGAATAGTTATGGAATAAGATCGAACTAGAATGCAGATTACCCGATTAAATTCTCTAAAATATTATCGTCTCAATATACATAGAACTTGAAAAAAATTGTTTTTTTTTTCTCTCTTGTGGAGGTTAATTGGGTGTTGGTGTACCATAAGGGGTAGAAGCTTTCGCTCTTGTTGAGATATATAGAGCCTTTTCTAATATTGTAACAACTTTCTCCATGGATGGCCTTTCCTGCTTAACTCCTGTGCATGACAGAGCTAGCTTAAGTGTCAGTTCAAAGGCTTCAACCGAGTACTCTCCATTGAGTTTAGGATCAGCAAATTCTGTTATAGTCCCACTTCTCGTAAGGAATTTGGCCTGAAAAGCAGAAATATGTATGAGCAGAAACAGAAAATTGATTGCAAGAAATTCATTAACAATTAAGAAATATACAATGACAGTCACCATTTTATCCAAAGACATTGGTTTCTTCAGATTCATGTTGACAACCTTCTGCCCTGAGATTACTTGAAGGAGTACCATTCCAAAGCTGTAGACATCACTGGATGAATTTACGTGGTGGTCCTGTTGGTACTCAGGATCAAGATAACCGAATGTCCCCCTTACTTCCGAGCTTTGAAATGACTGACCCAGGTCAATAACCTTGGATAATCCAAAGTCCGAGAGTTTTGCTTCAAAGTTAGTGCCAAGAAGGATATTTGTTGGCTGCAAAAAGGGAATGGATTTTTGGATCTCATTTGAGACAGAGCAAACATTGGATTCCAAGTCATCAATTCCAAGCAAACTCCACTTGTTAACATTTCAAACATAAGAACTTTATATGTCATCATCTTCTTCATTAGAAAGATCCAAATGAATTTTCTTTCTTAACGGATCCAGTTTTTATAGAACTTAAACATATAATATTAGAAGATGCTAATTTTTAGTTATTATTCATTTAAGAGAAACACTCTCCTAGAAAGTAATAGGTTCATTCTTTTTTTGAACTACAGATACACAGATCATTCCAATCAATTCATGCCACAATTTCCCTAATTGAAAAAGAATTTTCAAATGATAATTTAGTAAAAATTGGGCAATGTGGGCTTCATTTGTTAAGATTAGGTGAAGGTATGTTCTGCCTCAGTGTACACACAACCTAATGGCTTCTCTTAGGATGGTGGTATGGTACAAGTAAATTATAAATATATACTAGACTGCTTTCATATTCCAGTACATATATATAAGGAAGTAACATGATATTACATTTACCTTGATATCACGGTGAACAATGGAACCCTCTGGATATGTATGAAGAAACCAAAGACTCCGGGCACTATCAATCGCAATCTCAAGTCTTTGGATCCATGAGAGGACATTATCTTTACCTGTTATGCATAAAGTTTTAGCAATAGCTCTTAATGAATAGATACGAAAATCAGCAAAGCTTATGGTGGGAGATAGAAATACCAAATAGCCATTTTGAGAGGTCCCCATTGGGGCACAGCTCGTAAACAAGGAAACATTCATCTTCTTCTGTGCAATAACCCAGCAAGGCCACAAGATTTGGATGCCTAACATGTGATAAGCTTGTAACTTCCCTAACAAATGTCTCTACATGTCCATCATTGACGATGTGCTTAATCGCAACTTGTGTCCCATTCGACATTATGCCTTTGTACACCTTGCCTGATGTAAATCACAATGAGAGATGAAAGCCAGATCATTTTTTCCAAGATTATCTATGGACCATATGATAGTATATTTTATATGATGAGGCAGTTTCAGAGTTCATACATAGGTTTTATCAGACATAATGACCACGAAAGACTGAATATCACAATTCAGGTTGCATTTGTTGTAATTTTGATGTCTAAATTGGCAAACAAATAGGTCCAGAATTTAGATGAAATCCTGGACATAATTTAATCCTTGATCAATATTCTTCAAAGACATAACATAATCTCATATCTCTATTGGTGTTGGCATTGGAGTTTATGATACCCCTGCAGAACACCTTTCCTTAAAATTATTTCTTGGCTTATCCTGAATAAAACAAAGGGACTTGGTAGTCTCTGTGGTCTGCACACAGGTGCTTACCAGCTGTGCCTTCGCCAATGAAGTTCATCATGTCTAAATTGTTTGTGGCAGAATAAACCTCCTTAATTGGGACCTTCTGACAGTTGGGCACCTCAGATTGCATATCTACTGATGCTGTCAAATAAATGACAAGGATCAGTTGACAACTACTTCATATCTTAATTGGAGATTATAAGTTATGGTGACTGGTTATGTATAGAAAATATTGTTAAAAGATACCTTCTTTTCCTGTTCGGACATATGATTTCATCCATCTTCTCAACAAGATCCAAGCTGCGGTAACGACAACTGCTAAAATTCCTATGAGGCCTCCAATTAAGAACCATAGTCCTGTGTAATAAACGCCTCTAATTTCAAGATAATGCACATGACAACATCTATCTGCATAATCATAATTTAAGTGGCAAAAATATAGACAGACTAGTGGATTACCTTTGCTTATTTTGGTCTTCTTTGTACTGTTATTTTCATATTGGTCTGCAGAAAAGAACGTTTATTCAGACATGAGTACTAATGAATTGAGAATTGAAGTTTATAATGGCAGGATGATGAACCAAGGCCTTTTGAGTTCATGAATCAATGAGTTCAATTTGAGCCGCTTGGATGTAGGTTTTATAATCCATAATTGCACTAGAAGTTCAGAAGGCTGTAGAGCTTGGGTCAAGGTGTGCACTTAACTTATTTAAAGATAGTAACATGCCAAAATAAACGCAAATTATAATTTAGGCAGATAATGGTTAATGGGAAAAGAAGTTGGATTACCTGTGCTCGTATTGCTGTTCTCTGTGCTGTAATGTTGAGGGGCATCTGCAGAAAGGAATGTTCATTCAGACATTATTACTGATGAATTGAGAATTGAAATTTACAATGTGTGTGGGTGATCAATCATGGCCCTTTGAGTTCATGAATCTAGGTATTCTGTTTGAGGTGCTTGTACGTAAGGATTTATTATGCATGGTCTTGACAGTTCAAGCACTAGCAGTTCAGAAGGCTGTAGAACTTGGGTTGAAGGGTATAAACTCAGCCCATGTGAAGTGATCATGATTGCTGGTTAATTTGTGTAGCAAAGACTGTAAGAGTTAAGAAAACTACAGGGAAATAGAAAAGGGATGTTAAAATGAGCTTGGGGGATGTGCCTCTTGTTTCCGCAAAGAATCTGAATCGCTCATCAATTTCATTATTAGTTCTTTTAGTCTAGCTTTGTAACAAGTGAGGAAAGGAAAACACAAAGGAATACTAGGAAAAACAATTCAAAACAGTAAGGATAATAATTGTTATGCAACTTACCTATATATTGATACGGCTCTCCAAGGCATCTGTAAACAGATGTGATCCATTTCTCATCTTGGATCCTATTACTTGTTAATGAAACCAACACTGCAAACCTGCAAATATCAATTTCATCACTCATTGCTTTCCCGCTTTTCGATAATGTTCCTCTCATCTCCTCCCAACTTCTTGTACAGGCACCGCATTTTTGAACCCATTCTCCTTCAGAATCTAAATGGTTGCAATCTTTCTCCAGACTTCTAAGTTCTTCTTCAAAGTGATTAACAACGTCAACAACAGCAAAGTCCGAGCAACCGCCACTGCCACCGGTAAGCTTCTCAATGCCACAACCCATGACATCTTTGTTGAAGCTTTTCATTGATGTCAAGCAGTTCCTCTGCTCAGTGTAATTTAAGTATATTTGTCCAGTTTGGTTTGCCCTTTCTCCCAACTGATAAAGGTATCTAATAAAAGACGATCCACAGCAATTATTGTTAAGAAACTCATCCCAGTTTCCTTCTTCGCAGCTTGCACCATTCCGGTAATCAAAGTTACTAAAATCAAGGATGCAACCAATCAAGGCTGGCTCAACAACTGGGAAATTGATACTAATGATCAAGATGGAGAAAAAGATTGAAGACGAGAGTGACAAGGTGTTGGTAGCCATGGAGGGGGTTGTGGGGGCAGTTCTTCAGTCCTTCCTGGGGGACAACACTGAGGGTTCTAAAAAACAAACCAGGTGGCCTTTGAGGTGGGAATACATGGATCTTGTCTTCTTGACAAGAGGCTGATTGATAGATTGATTGAATAAACAGAGGCTAGCTTTGACAAGGAATTGACTTGTAGGAATTCTTGGCACTTCTGTTAGGAGAGATTTGCCTCAGTTGGACCACCTGTTGAATACAGTATCCAGAGACTCATTGCAATGTTTCCATTAAACAAATTACGACAGATGGTCTTGGCGTATTTCATGTTTCTAAGGGGAAGAATGATCTTAACGAGTGTTTGAATGATTGAAGAGGATATGCAAAAGTGATATTTTTACCATGATGGATTCTCCAAATTGTGGGTATTGCGTGGGTTTTCATTTCATTGCAAGAAGAATGTGTTGATGAACTGGAAACAGGATTATATTGCTCAAGTGGAAACAGGCCAGGGGCTTTCCGCACAGATTCAACAAATGAGGAAGAGGTTTCCTGCAGCCCATGAACAGAGAGAGAGAGAGAGAAATGCAAAGGAAATGACTGGATGATGGTATATTGTTTAGCTTTTGGACATGAGGGAAATTTCTGAAGCGTGTCTGTTTGTGATGTTTTATTAGATATTTTGAGAAGCTGGAATGTTTTGGATGCATCGTCCTAAAAGTGAGAAAAATAAAAAACAGAAGAAGAATTGTTATAATAAAGAAAGGGCGGTTGCCGGCCAAAGCACAGCTCCATTGCACAACAATGTTGGATTATCTACCGTTTCCTGTCGGCTTCTGATGCCTCAGGTGAAAGTTGCTTTGGACTTGGGGTCTTAAGTTTGTGATAATGTAGACGCGCACGTACGCTTACAAGCAACAAGGGCGACTTTGTTATTTACCCTGCAGGCTGCAGCCAGTGGAAACGAAAAGCATAGGCTGGTTGACATTGTTTCCACGAAAATCCCTGAGAAAAAGAAAAGGAAAAAACAATCAAATATTCTTTTGTCTTATTCTCTTTGTTGTCTTGTTCCTTTAGTTTGTTTCTTCTTCTCTTCCCTTGTTTGTTTTGCTCTTCTTTTATAAATTGGATGACGATGGGTAAGAGGTAGTGAAGAATAGAAAAGGGTCATGGATTACACAGCCTAGCCCCCTTCTGAAAAGTTTATTTTCTATGTCAAAATATCGACATTTAAAAAGCTTTATGAAGTTTTTTTCTAATCCATATCTAACATAACCCTTGTAAAGCATGCCAAGAAAATTATATTCTTCCTTTTTGTGATATCCTGGTTGTCAAGTGGATGGCTGTGATGTGAGCAAGGCGAGATACTCGGGCGAGCCACCAGGTTAGAATGTGCATATGGCTGAGATCCTACATCGCCTGGGTGTGAAAAGGAGAGTGTACTATTTAAGTAAAGCGTTGGATCTCCTTGGTAGGAAGCCTTTTAGGACATAAGTGGGGGTTAAATCCCTTTGGAATTCTGAAGTTAAGCTTGGTTGAGGAGCAGTGATATGACCCAAAGCGACCAATATCATACCAAGTGAACTCAGGATGTTACACAATTATTCCTATCACCCAGATTTAATTTAAACATATCAATAATAGCCTTACTGTAGGCAAGATTGCAAGATTTTCGCCGGCGATTTAAATTATGGATTATACAGCCTAGCCCCCTTCTGAAAAGTTTATTTTCTATGTCAAAATATCGACATTTAAAAAGCTTTATGAAGTTTTTTTCTAATCTATATCTAACACGGCCCTTGTAAAGTGTGCCAAGAAAATTATATTCTTCCTTTTTGTGACATTTTGGTTGTCAAGTGGACGACTGTGATATGAGTGAGGTGAGATACCCAGGCGAGCCACCAGGCTAGAATGTGCATATGATTGGGATCCCATATCATCTGAGTGTGGAAATGGGACTGTACTATTTAAGTACAGCGTTGGATCTCCTTAGTATGAAGCCTTTTAAGGCATAAGTGGGGGCTAAATCCCTTTGGAACTTTGAAGTTAAGCTCAGTTGAAGAATAGTGATATGATCCAAAATGGACAATATCGTACCAAATGGACTCGGGATGTTACACAATTATTCCTATCATCTAGATTTAATTTAAACATATCAATCATAGCCTTATTATAGGCAATGTTGCAAGATTTTCGCCTGCGATGTACATTATTTTTGGGCTGGTTAGAAGGCCTCATATCAAATGAAGGCACCAAACACTACAACGATTTAGGAGATGTTGGAAGAGAGAAGTTTGTTTGATACATTGAGTACGTTTGTGATTGGCTCCTGCCAAGTGGTGCACTTAGGTTAGAAGTTGAGCGGGTCATACAAAATAAATTTTAATTGTCCTTAATTGATTAACCAGTTAAATTAGAAGTTGAGAAGTTCCTTTTTCAGTCATTTTTTTAATTTAATTTTCTTCTATTACCATGTTGCTTTCGATCAAGGTTTGGGGTTTAGATTTTGTGCTTGTTTCCTTTTTCTCGTAGAATCGAAAATTGTTAATGTTAGGTCTCAAAGATAATTTTTTCTAGTGCCATTATAGCAGGTGTTAGTGCGTTCTTTAAATGGCGACAGAATTCAAGTCACTACCAAACTTTTTCTAATGCCATTATAGCAGGTGTTAGTGACTTCTTTAAATGACAAGCCACTATCAAAAGATGCCTAGATAGAGATTTATTTCAAAATGACGATGAGTTTGAAGAGTTTGGAAACCAATGAGGGTAACTTTCGCCATTTCACTCTTTGAATTTAGTTTTTAATGTTTAGTTCTTTTGAGGTTTAGTCATTTCAAATTCCACTTTCTTTTTATATTTAAATAAATAGAACCACACTCCCCGGTCCTAGTTGGTGCCCTTGTCTTTTTTTATTTGGAGTAGGGAGGATGGAAAATTGGAGAAGATACAATAAAGATGTGTAGATTTCGGTTGCTTTCTAAATTTGAAATTCATTTGTTCACTGAAGGCTTTATTTGCCTTGTTCGATTATAGCCAAAATAAAAACTTTTACTAGCATTGAATTTTTACGATATAACCTCTTAGGTGCTATCAATTCTTTGTGGCCGCTTTGTTAAGACCTCATGACAATTGGATGACAAATAGATTCACTAAAGTTTATTTAGTATGTGTCTATGGAGATTTCTGAACCAAGTTGCAAGTGTGAAGTCAAGTTGATTGAGTAAAGTGCAATCACTTACACCTACATGTGTAACAAGTTAGTTTGAAATATAAACACACTGTTTTTCTGTTTCAAGTTAATTAGTATCTTTTGTTTCTTTTTCTTGGGAAATTTTGGGGGGCTGGTAATGTGAACTGAGAGGATACAATTGGGGATTCTTCTGAAATATTCTCATTAGGAAAAGGGAGATTGAAGAGAGTATAGGATAGGGTTCTGTAAGGTCTTTAAGATTGATTCTTGGAGGTTCAATTGGCTGAGTTTTGTAAATGAAGATCTGAAGAACTACTGCTGTCATTGGCTGACTTGGTGGATTTCAAGTTAACGTGGAGTCTTGGAGGATTTCAAGATGCGTGGAGAGATCAAGTAGCTAAATTGAATCCTTAAGAATTCAAGCAAGGGAGGAAACTTAGAGATTTCATAGGTTTTGTTAAATCTGAAACTCTTGTATTCAATTCATTAAATAGTGGATTGATTCCTCTAGAGTGGTTCCTTTAAACAAACCCGAGGTTTTACCTAGATGGAAATTTAGGGTTTCCCCTTAAAAGTTGTGGTGTGTTCATGTTCTTTTTACTGCTCTTGTTGTGTTGTTGTTCTTGTTGATTTAAATGTTCAAGTTTCATAGAGATAAGACCTGATTAAGAAATTTTACACTTGTGGGGCCTTTGGCTTGGTAATTATCTGGTTTGTGTGGGAGTGAGGGACAAGGGCACTACAAACATTGCAAGCTTGTTGCAATGTGAACTCACCTAAAGAAAGTAGATCTTCTTCATTCCTTTTTTAAGGCAAAAACCCGGGATGATATCATCTACTGCCATTTACTATCGTTACTCATGTAGCAACCGTGAGATGTTGTCATGTGTAGCATCTCACGGTTGAGCTTTTTCATCAAAATATTTTTTTAACATTTTTTAAAAGAAAAAAGTTGCAACCGTTGAATGTTACATGTGTCAACATTTGAATGAAGCTGCGATGACAGTTGCAACCATCGGTGGTAGAAGATTTCAAGTGGTAAAATGCGATGACAGTTGCAACCATCGGCGGTAGACGATTTCAAGTGGTAAAAACCTGTTAAAAAATGGGAAAATTATAGAATAGATCATTTTTGTCAGTATTTATAAAAACAGTCCATCAAAAAACTTATTTCTAAAAAAGGGTCACTTTTAGAAATAATTAAATTGCAAGATTATTTTTAAAAATAATTAAATTGTAGAATCACTTTATTTGGGACAAAGCATATTATATACAGGATACAAGCGCTACGAGCACGGGATAGGAGCGCATTATATGTATACAAGCATTTTTTTACCTAATATGATGTGACTTTTTTTATCTTTTTCGAAAAGCATTATATGCATACAAGCATTTTTTTTACCTAATATGATGTGACTTTTTTTTTTATCTTTTTCGAAAAGTGACCCCGTAAGTCAATTACGTTTGAAAAGTGATTTTATTTCAAAATGAGATTTTTGATGGATATAAATACAGGTAAAAAAGTGACTCTTTCAAAATTTTCCCAAGAAAATTCTAACTCCGAATTTGGGTGAGCAAACGCTTCAATAATCAATACATCATCATCAATGGAAGCCTTTCGTTGGGTTCTAGGATCCTCTGTGAAGCGCAATCCAACAAACCAAATTAATTTGGTCCGATCCTCTCTCTGTAAGGAAGTACCTTCGGCTTATATTGGGGTACCTTTGACTTATACTAGGGTACCTTAGGCTGATTTTGGTGACTGCATATGATTTACCATAGGGGGTACCTTAGGCTTATATGGGAGTACCTTAGACTTACAAAATTTACAAAAGGTAAACTTAATTTTCCTTTTAGTATTCCTTTGTGTTTTCCTTTCCTCACTTGTTACAAAGCTAGACTAAAAGAACTAATAATGAAATTGATGAGCGATTCAGATTCTTTGCGGAAACAAGAGGCATATCCTCCAAGCTCATTTTAACATCCCTTTTCTATTTCCCTGTAGTTTTCTTAACTCTTACAGTCTTTTCTACACAAATTAACCAGCAATCATGATCACTTCACATAGGCTGAGTTTATACCCTGCAACCCAAGTTGTACAGCCTTCTGAACTGCTAGTGCTTGAACTGTCAAGACCATGGATATTGTAATCTATGGAAACCCTGCATATTGATAATATATACTAGTGGGTGCACGTGTGCAATCTTCACAATATTTTGGATGCATCGTCCTAAAAGTTTGGATGCATCGTCCTAAAAGTGAGAAAAATAAAAAACAGAAGAAGAATTGTTATAATAAAGAAAGGGCGGTTGCCGGCCAAAGCACAGCTCCATTGCACAACAATGTTGGATTATCTACCGTTTTCTGTCGGCTTCTGATGCCGCAGGTCAAAGTTGCTTTGGACTTGGGGTCTTAAGTTTGTGATAATGTAGACGCGCATGTACGCTTACAAGCAACAAGGGCGACTCTGTTATTTACCCTGCAGGCTGCAGCCAGTGGAAACGAAAAGCAAAGGCTGGTTGACATTGTTTCCATGAAACTCCTGAGAAAAAGAAAAGGAAAAAAAATCAAATATTCTTTCGTCTTATTCTCTTTGTTGTCTTGTTCCTTTAGTTTGTTTCTTCTCCTCCCTTGTTTGTTTTGCTCTTCTTTTATAAATTGGATGACGATGGGTAAGACGTAGTCAAGAATAGAAAAGAGTCATGGATTATACAGCCTAGCCCCCTTCTGAAAAGTTTATTTTCTATGTCAAAATATCGACATTTAAAAAGCTTTATGAAGTTTTTTTCTAATCTATATCTAACACGGCCCTTGTAAAGTGTGCCAAGAAAATTATATTCTTCCTTTTTGTGACATTTTGGTTGTCAAGTGGACGACTGTGATATGAGCGAAGTGAGATACCCAGGCGGCCACCAGTCTAGAATGTGCATATGATTGGGATCCCACATCATCTGAGTGTGGAAATGGGACTGTACTATTTAAGTACAGCATTGGATCTCCTTAGTATGAAGCCTTTTAAGGCATAAGTGGGGGGCTAAATCCCTTTGGAACTTTGAAGTTAAGCTCAGTTGAAGAACAGTGATATGATCCAAAATGAACAATATCGTACCAAATGGACTCGGGATATTACACAATTATTCCTATCATCTAGATTTAATTTAAACATATCAATCATAGCCTTATTATAGGCAAGGTTGCAAGATTTTCGCCTGCGATGTACATTATTTTTTTGGCTGGTTAGAAGGCCTTATATCAAATGAAGGCACCAAACACTACAACGATTTAGGAGAAGTTGGAAGAGAGAAGTTTGTTTGATACATTGAGTACGTTTGTGATTGGCTCCTGCCAAGTGGTGCACTTAGATTAGAAGTTGAGCGGGTCATACAAAATAAATTTTAATTGTCCTTGATTGATTAACCAGTTAAATTAGAAGTTGAGAAGTTCCTTTTTCAGTCATTTTTTTAATTTAATTTTCTTCTATTACCATGTTGCTTTCGATCAAGGTTTGGGGTTTAGATTTTGTGCTTGTTTCCTTTTTCTGGTAGAATCGAAAATTGTTAATGTTAGGTCTCTGATAATTTTTTCTAGTGCCATTATAGCAGGTGTTAGTGCGTTCTTTAAATGGCGACAGAATCCAAGTCACTACCAAACTTTTTCTAATGCCATTATAGCAGGTGTTAGTGACTTCTTTAAATGACAAGCCACTATCAAAAGATGCCTAGATAGAGATTTATTTCAAAATGACGATGAGTTTGAAGAGTTTGGAAACCAATGAGGGTAACTTTCGCCATTTCACTCTTTGAATTTAGTTTTTAATGTTTAGTTCTTTTGAGGTTTAGTCATTTCAAATTCCACTTTCTTTTTATATTCAAATAAATAGAACCACACTCCCCAGTCCTAGTTGGTGCCCTTGTCTTTTTTTATTTGGAGTAGGGAGGATGGAAAATTGGAGAAGATACAATAAAGATGTGTAGATTTCGGTTGCTTTCTAAATTTGAAATTCATTTGTTCACTGAAGGCTTTATTTGTCATGTTCGATTATAGCCAAAATAAAAACTTTTACTAGCACTGAATTTTTACGATATAACCTCTTAGGTGCTATCAATTCTTTGTGGCCACTTTGTTAGGACCTCATGACAATTGGATGACAAATGGATTCACTAAAGTTTATTTAGTACGTGTCTATGGAGATTTCTGAACCAAGTTGCAAGTGTGAAGTCAAGTTGATTGAGTAAAGTGCAATCACTTACACCTACATGTGTAACAAGTTAGTTTGAAATATAAACACACTGTTT
Source organism: Buxus sempervirens (assembly GCA_947561395.2). Taxonomy (NCBI): domain Eukaryota; kingdom Viridiplantae; phylum Streptophyta; class Magnoliopsida; order Buxales; family Buxaceae; genus Buxus; species Buxus sempervirens. The sequence continues at coordinate 42,027,831 of OX387188.1, forward strand.
TTCTGTTTCAAGTTAATTAGTATCTTTTGTATCTTTTTCTTGGGAAATTTTGGGGGGCTGGTAATGTGAACTGAGAGGATACAATTGGGGATTCTTCTGAAATATTCTCATTAGGAAAAGGGAGATTGAAGAGAGTATAGGATAGGGTTCTGTAAGGTCTTTAAGATTGATTCTTGGAGGTTCAATTGGCTGAGTTTTGTAAATGAAGATCTGAAGAACTACTGCTGTCATTGGCTGACTTGGTGGATTTCAAGTTAACGTGGAGTCTTTGAGGATTTCAAGATGCGTGGAGAGATCAAGTAGCTAAATTGAATCCTTAAGAATTCAAGCAAGGGAGGAAACTCAGAGATTTCATAGGTTTTGTTAAATCTGAAACTCTTGTATTCAATTCATTAAATAATGGATTGATTCCTCTAGAGTGGTTCCTTTAAACAAACCCGAGGTTTTACCTAGATGGAAATTTAGGGTTTCCCCTTAAAAGTTGTGGTGTGCTCTTGTTGTGTTGTTGTTCTTGTTGATTTAAATGTTCAAGTTTCATAGAGATAAGACCTGATTAAGAAATTTTACACTTGTAGGGCCTTTGGCTTGGTAATTATCTGGTTTGTGTGGGAGTGAGGGACAAGGGCACTGCAAACATTGCAAGCTTGTTGCAATGTGAACTCACCTAAAGAAAGTAGATCTTCTTCATTCCTTTTTTAAGGCAAAAACCCGGGATGATATCGCCTACCGCCATTTACTACTGCTACTCATGTAGCAACCGTGAGATGTTGCAATGTGTAGCATTTCACGATTGAGCTTTTTCATCAAAAAGTTTTTTTTAACATTTTTTAAAAGAAAAAAGTGTCAACCATTGGATGTTACATGTGTCAACATTTGAATGAAGCTGTGATGACAGCTACAACCATTGGCGGTAGACGATTTCAAGCCGTAAAAACTTGCTAAAAATGGGAAAATTATAAACATGGATCACTTTTTGTTAGTATTTATAAAAACAGTCTATCAAAAAACTTACTTCCAAAAAAGGGTCACTTTTAGAAATAATTAAATTACAAGATTATTTTTTAAAATAATTAAATTATAGGATCACTTTATTTGGGATAAAGTATGTCATATATGGGATACAAGCGCCACAAGCACGGGATGTGAGTGCATCATATGTATACACGCATTTTTTTACCTAGTATGATATGACTTTTTTCATCTTTTTCGAAAATGACCTCGCAAGTCAATTACGTTTGAAAAGTGTTTTTTTCCAAAATGAGATTTTTGATGGATATAAACACGAGCTCGCATCCTCTCTTGCGCCCCCTCTCCTACAATTTTACTGCACCCATACTTTAAGCAACACGTGTCCTCCACTTAAAATTTGCATAGACAGACGTTTGTTTCCTTTTTCCGTCGATTCAAACACTAAAGCTGAATAACCCTCCTCCTAGGAGAGGGTTTTTCAACAAATCGAAGTAGGAGATTTTGGAGTTCCATTCTGTGAACAGGGTCTCTTCAACTCATCATCTTCTTCAAATCCTCTGCACCGAAGAAGTTCCATTCTGTTAGAAGGGAGAGAAAGTACTGCTATATTCATTTATTTTGAACAGATGGCCTTTAAATAGGCACTTACATCAACTGAAAGACTAGAAATTTGGAACAGACTGCTAACCACTAACTAGGTGCATAGCTAACTCTTGAAGGATAGCAAAATACAACTTATTGCTGTAGACTAGGAAACCAAGAATAAAAGCCTAAAGACTAGGACAACTTAAACAGACTTCTAAGGACCTGGTCTATCAAAAGCTTATTCAATTTCAAACTCTTAACACCCTCCCTTAAATTGATTGTTCTTCAGACATTCAATTTTAAGAAATGTTACTTTCACCGGCCCATCCCCTCCGGCAATTGTCCCGCTCAGCTTGTTTGTTGCCGAGTAACCTTGCAGCTCCCTCCCTCAAATTGAAACATTTAAATTACAAACACCAAGTAGCTTCCTGAGCTTCTGAAATGCAGGAAACTTGAGAGGCTTGGTTAGAATATCAGCGATCTGGTCTTCACTTCTGCAGTAAATAAGATTAATGACTCCATCATTTGTGAGATCCCTCAAGAAATGATACTTCACATCTATATGTTTGCTTCGACCATGTAAAACTGGATTTTTTGAAAGCTTTATTGCTGAACTATTGTCACAATAAATCTGAGTAGGTCCATCCTCCTTGAAATGCAGCTCTTTAAGGATTTTCTTTAGCCAAATAGCTTGACAAGCACAAGCTGTTGCAGCAACAAATTCAGCTTCAATGGATGATAATGTGACAATAGGTTGCTTCTTTGATGACCATGAAACGGCTCCTATCCCCATCATGAAAACATGCCCAGATGTGCTTTTTCGATCATCTGAATCTCCTGCATAATCACTATCCGTAAAGCCAAACATATCTGACTTTTCTCCCTTCTTATAGAATAGCCCAAACTCCTTGGTACCTTGCAAGTATCGGAAAATTCTTTTTGCAGCCAAGAGATGAATCTCTGTAGGACACTCCATGTACCTACTAATCACACTTACAGCATGCATGATATCAGGTCTTGTTGCCGTCAAATACATTAAACTCCCCACTATCTGTTTGTAAAGAGTGTTGTCAACCTTCTTTCCTCCATTATCTTTGTTTAGCTTCAAACCAAACTCAGATGGTGTATTTACAGGATTACAATCCTTCATCTGAAACCTATCCAAGATTTCTTGCACATACTTCTTTTGAGAAATAAAAGTTCCAACAGAGGATTGCACTACTTCAATGCCAAGAAAGTAATGCATCATACCAAGATCAGACATCTCAAATTCAGTCATCATGGATTTCTTAAAACTTTCAAACATGGCTGTAATATTACCAGTGTAGATTAAATCATCTACATATAAGCAAACAATGAGCATTTTCCCTCCATCTTCAATTTTTATGAAAAGTGTATGTTCATAAGGACATTTTTGAAATCCTTCCTTCAAAAAATAAGTTTCTATATGATTATACCAAGCCCGTGGAGCTTGTTTTAATCCATATAGAGCCTTCTTTAACTTATACACTTTATGCTCATTGTCAAGTTTCACATAACCAGGAGGTTGATCGATAAATACCTCTTCTTTCAAATCTCCATGGAGGAAAGCTGATTTCACGTCCAACTGGAAGATTTGCCATGAGTTTTGAGCTGCCAATGCAATCACCAATCTGATTGTGTCATGCCTTGCAACCGGAGCAAAGACTTCTTTATAATCAACACCAAACTCCTGCTTGTAGCCCTTAGCCACCAAGCGTGCCTTGTGCTTGTCAACTTCACCATTCTCCTTTAGCTTTGTCTTGTAAACCCACTTTACACCAATTGTTTTCTGCCCTTTTGGAAGATCACATAGCTCCCAAGTATCATTTCTTTTGATAGCTGTAATTTCAGCATCCATAGCCTTTCTCCATTTTGATTCTTTGACAACCACTTTGAAAGTGGTAGGATCACAATTTGAAAATAGAGCAAAATGTGTAAGTGGGTCATCACCTTGGTCAACTCCAGTTACCTCATAATCAGTCATCCATGTTGGTCTTCTATGAACACGTTGAGGCCTTTGTGATTCAGCTGCAAGTGGACTTTGATCAGCTACTGGAGCATTTTGAGAGGCTTCCTGTTCTTGCTCATTTTCAATAGGCTGCTGCCCTTTCTCATCATCATCAAAATCTGCTGGAATATTTTGTTTAACACCATTTTCATTCCAAGACCAGGTGCCTGTTTCATCAAAAAACACATCACGGCTGATAACCATTTTCATGGTGTTAGGATTGTATAGCTTATAAGCTTTTGACTTATCACTAACAACAAGAAAAATACATTTTTCTCCCTTGTTATCTAGCTTCCTCCTCTTCTCATCTGGAATATGGGCCTAGGCAATACACCCAAAAATCCGAAAATAATCTACAACAGGTTTCCTTCCACTCCATGCTTCCTTCGGTGTCATATTTTTAACAGCAAGTGTGGGGCTTCTGTTCAATATATGAATGCTCCAATTAATTGCTTCAGGCCAGAAATTTTTTGGAATGCCACTTGTTGTCAAAAGGCTTCGCACCATATTCATAATAGTGCGGTTCTTCCTCTCGCATACACCATTTTGTTGGGGTGTATAAGCTGCTGTAAGTTGTCTCTTGATTCCATGGTTCTCACAAAAATTTGCAAATTCATGTGAGTTATTTTCTCCACCACGATCCGTACGAAGAACTTTTATTGGGTTGCCAACTTCTTTCTCAACAAGTGCCTTATAACTTTTAAAAGCTACAAAGGCTTTAGATTTTTCTTGCAAAAAATAAACCCATATCTTACGACCGTAATCATCAATGAAGGTAATTATATATCTTTTACCTCCATTAGAATGTGGTGTTGGTCCACAAATGCCGGAATGAACAAGCTCCAATGCCTTCTTCGCTCTCCAAGATTTTCCTTGTGGGAATTGATTACGGTGTTGTTCGCTTACAACACATTCTTCACAGACTTGAGAAGAAGCTATAATTTGAGGAAGCCTTGTCACCATATTCTTCTGTTGGAGTGTTTTCAATCCGCCAAAATTCAGATGCCCATAGCAGAAGTGCCATAGCCATGCCTCATCTTCTAATTTTGTTGAGAAGCACGAATGAGCAGTTTTGCGGAGATAAAGTGGGAACATACGATTCGCCGTCATGTTAACTTGAGCAATTAAGCCCAACTTTGCATCTTGAATCTGACATACTCCATCTTTGATAAAAATCTCATATCCTTTTTCTTGTAACTGACCCATACTAAGCAAGTTGGTCTTTAAATCTGGCACAAAAAGAACGTTAGCAATAGTGTGGGTGGTATTTCCTTTGGTTTGGATTGTTACCTGTCCTTTTCCCATAGCAGAAATTGTGGAGTTGTCACCAAACTTAACAGAGCTGCGAAAGGATTCATCCAAGTCAGAGAATGCCTCCTTCTCTCCACACATGTGGTTGCTGCAGCCATTGTCTAAATACCGCATGTTTTGTTAAGTTTCTTCCTTCATGTGACACGCCATCAAAAGAGACACCTCTTCTTCCTTTTCTGCAAAGTTAGTTTGAACTCCACTTTGTTTATTCAAATCAGTTTGACATTCTGATTTATAATGCCCATACCTATGACATCTGTAACATTCAACATTGGACTTGTCTGCTGGCTTTGATCTGTGAGTTGTTGAGCGGTAGCCTCCACGTGCTCTACCTCTTCCTTGCAATTGACTCTCTTGATGATGATGATTTTGCTGTTGGTTCCCACGATCATAGTTGTTTCTGCTTCCTCTACCTCGACCATTGCCTCTTCCTCGTCCTCTATCAACTCTATTTGGTGTAGAGTGATTTTCTAATAAGACCTTCAATGCTTGTTCTTCTTTTTCCTGCTGGTTAATTTTTGCTCATGAACCAACAAAGAACTTTGTAATTCATCAATTGACAGTAAACCAACATCATGAGCTTCTTCTATAGAACAGACAACAAAATTAAATTTTGGTGTCAATGATCGAAGAATCTTCTCAACAATAAGAACATCCTCTGTCTTGTCGCCATGGATCCGCATCTTGTTAATGATTGCCATCGTTCTTGAAAAGTAGTCTATAATTGATTCTCCTAACTTCATTCGAAGCATTTCAAACTCTGAACGAAATGCTTGAAGCTACTGCCTCTTAGCCCTTGCTATACCTTGGTACTTCTTCTTCATAGAATCCCAAATATGCTTCGCGGTGTCCTTGCAAAGAATTGTTTCCAAGATTGAGCGATCAATAGCTTGGAAGAGATAATTCTTTGCTTTAAGATCCTTTAACTTCAGCCCTTCAAGCTCTGTCTTCTGCGCATCTGTAAGGACAACACCTTCTGCTGGTTCTGCTACTCCAGAAACAACAACCGTCCAATAATCTTTGGACCTCATGAAGTTCTCCATGAGCATGCTCCAATGGTCATAGTGACCATCAAAGCGTGGAATAGCTGGCTGTACAAAATTTTCTGAAGCCATGAATGAATTGTTTGCTACTACAATTAAAGAAAAATTGCTGCTGCACTTTTCTCCCTTTCACACTCAAGCTCTTTTTTTTTTTTCTTCAATGAAGGAAAATTGTTGCTACACTTTTCTCCCTTTTACACTCAAGCTCTTTCTCTCTTTACCCTCACGGTGGCTCTGATACCAATGTTAGAAGGGAGAGAAAGTACTGCTATATTCATTTATTTTTTGAACAGATGGCCTTTAAATAGGCACTTACATCAACTGAAAAACTACAAATTTGGAACAGACTGCTAACCACTAACTAGATGCATAGCTAACTCCTGAAGGATAGCAAAATACAACTTATTGCTGTAGACTAGGAAACCAAGAATAAAAGCCTAAAGACTAGGACAACTTAAACAGACTTCTAAGGACCTGCTCTATCAAAGGCTTATTCAATTTCAAACTCTTAACACATTCTGCGTACAGGGTGTTGAATCCCTTCATTTCTTCAATGACTTTGTTTTGACTTTTAGCTAGATTTCTTCAATCCCTTAGGATATCAGCAAACCTAGCTACAGATAAAAAGTTCAGTTGAGGAAAGTTCATTTCCATAAAGTTTACATTAAAATGAAGCACTCGAACTTTTTCAAAATCTAATCAAATAAGAGACATCCCTGTTGAAACAAGTTCTAAGAAAATGTTGGAGTAGTCAAGGCTGAATAAGATTTTTACAGCTTTGTGAGTTTCATCATCACCAGGATCCGATTCACACAGTAAATTACAAGTTGGGTTGAAGACGACGAGTTGGATGTTGAAGACAACAAGTTGGGTTGAAGACGACGAGTTGGGTGTTGAAATAATGGTCAAAGGTTGAAGACAAGCACCTTATTTGTTAGAGAGATTCACGATACAAATGTTTAGGCCAATAACGAAGCTTTCTGTGGAAGAGAAACCTCCGAGCATGTGTTTTTTGATGAGATCCAAAGCTGATGTTTCCTTTGCTGCTAGCCATGAGAGATGTCAAGTTGAAAGATGCTCTGCTGTTGAGAGATATCAAGTTTGAGTCTTTCAAGTTCAAAACATGACAACAGAGAGAGAGAGAGATAGAGAGAGAGAGAGATAGATATATGGGGGAGCTCAAAAAAGAAGGGAAATTTAATTTTTAGTGATACTTTATCAAACTATTTAAGATTTAGTCGACAAAGTTTTGAGTTTTAAATTTTCATACACTTTTATCAAAATAATTAATATTTAGTGTCATTTCACTATCACACATAAATTCTTCCAAAAATACCCTTATACAACTTACTTCCGAGACTTGTACAAGCCATTTTAGACTTGTATAAGTCATTTGGATAAGTGATGTAAGGGCATTTTTGAAATAGTTGATTTGTAATAGTGAAATGACATTAACAATTAATTATTTTGATAAAGATGTATTAAATATTAAAACTTAAAATTTTACCGACTAAATCTTAAATAATTTGATAAAATACCACTAAAAATTAATTTTCCCAAAAAAGAAAAACTTAAAAATTTCAATGTAAAAAAGCAATCTTTGAGGGATTGAAATCGTGAAGATGCGGCAAACGATAATCCCGCCGTGACATTTTTCATATTTTTTAATGTGGAAAAACAACTCATTGAAAATGTGAACTCGAGAGGGCGAAGATGCCGCGGACGATTTCATCCCATCTTTTGACATAGGATTCGTGTCGTTTAATTATAGGTGCAGTAAAATTGGAGGAGACGGCGCGTACGAAAGGATCCCAGCTCTATCATAACTGGTCTCCCCAAATTCCCCTTTCCATCCAAAAACGTACACAGAAGAGATCAACTCACTTGGAAATACGATGCACCGTACAACTAATTTATTCATCAACGAAAGAACAAAAAGGAAAACTCAGGTCATCTTCTTGGAGTTGCAATGTTCCTCGATCAGAAGGTCTAGCGAGCGCCGGGAAGACCCACCCTCTTTCACGGCCCGTTTGGCGGCTTCCTCAACGTCCTTAACCTTCTTCCTTACCTCCTTCCCTTTCTCTCCTTCCATCAGTTCTCTCACCATGCTCTCCACAATCTCCGCCGTCACGAACCCTCGGACCGAGCCATTGCTCGCCAGGATTCTCAGACCGATGCCCAGCTCCTCATGCACCATCCTCGCGTTCAAGTGCTGCTCCGCCATCATCGGCCACGCCAATATCGGCACACCTGCACATATACTCTCCGCCACCGAGTTCCAACCGCAGTGACTCATGAACCCGCTTACGCTCTTGTGCTCGAGTATCTCCCTCTGCCCCACCCACTCCCTTACAACCAGTCCTCTGTCTTTCACTCTCTCTTCGAACCCTTCCACAAGCTCCAACCCCTTGGGTTTCTTCACAACCCAAAAGAAATTCGCCTCGGATCGTTCTAACCCAATTGCCATCTCCTTCAATTGCTCCGGTGCTATCTCTGCTTGAGACCCGAAGGCAACATACAGAACCGTCTGTCCCTGGACTAATTTGGCGTCGAGCCATTGCATCCAGATGGGCGCCTGTAGCAGGGGCTCGATCCTCGGAGGCTCCGCCATACAAAGTGGTCCAACAAACCAACCCTTGATCTCGATCTCACGATTCCAATAATCTATAAAGGCAGGTTCTAGATCGTAGAAGCTGTTGAAAATCAATCCCCGACTCTTTGGAAAAGATTCGGCATGGCCAGTAAAGAACTCGAACTCTGGACTGTCAGGTTCAGGGTGCAAAAGGAAGGGGTCAAAGTCGTTTCGGGTGAGCTTGATCCAGGGGAAACTAGACACGGAGAAGAGCTCGTCATCAGACTCGACTTTCATACACTGTCTTTTCTGAAACACGGCGAGCGGGATAATCATGGAATAGGTGTTCATCCCGTAGAAGGTGAGCCAGGGTATGCCCAGTTTTGATGCGGTCTTCTGAGTCCAGTATAGGAAGCCGTCGGAAACCATGAAGCTGACACTAGGTAGAGCCTCCAGTGCTCGTTCGAAGTGGGGTTGGATGAGCTTCGTAGCATTGGCGAATTGGTAGAACAGAGAGATGGATGGAAGCTTGTCGGTGCTCTCTACTCCGGCGGGTATTTCGGGAACATTTTGCGGAAAGGGTAGGTCGATAATGGAGGCCTGTGTGTCGGCGAGGGAGTGACGGATGAAGGGAGAGTTTGCTGGAGTGGTGAAGATGGAAACGGAGACGCCTCGGAGGAGGAAGAGGCGCGCGAGTTGGAGAATGGGGATGGTGTGGCCTTTGGACATAAACGGGAACAAAACAGCATGAGGAGATGAAAAGGAATCCATCGTCTTTCTTCTTCTTCTTGCCGTAAAAATGTAGACGCCTTTTACCTGTGAATCATCTATGGTTGCCCAACCGTAGCCAACGTTGAAATCATGTGGATCCATTATATAGATTCCTTATGTGACTTTTCACAAGATTGTGCTACGTGGATTACCAAAAAAAAAAAGATTGTGCTACGTGCCCAGTAGACCTGACACTCATTTGGCGGGGGGTCCAACCGTAGATGATTGCTTTCGGTCGGATTAGAATATGTGGTTTGTAGCCTCTCACGTCATCAGATAGAAAGCAATGGGGTCGGGTTGTAGACGGGTTAATAACTAAACGGGTTGGGTATAACCATTTTACAATGGGTTGAGAAATCACCAACCTGGTAACAAACGGGTTGGAACCGCCAAAAAATTTATTTTTTACTTTATTTAATTATGATTATATAAAACTCGGTTTGATATACTAAAATTGTAATAAATACTAAAAAAAACACTTAATAGGAATCCTAATAATCCAAGTTTAATCTTCATTGTTACAAATTTTAATATCATAAAATGCAACTTTAAATATAAAAAATATATGTAAAATCAATTTTGGAAGGTAGAGGTTTGGTTTGCATTTATCTTAATTATTTGTACAAAATTTCCTTAATGTGTTGTTTTTAAAACCTATTAAAGGGAAACTTTTCAAAATAATCGACAGTTTGTTTCAATGCAAAATATTTTCCAAGAAGAGATGTTCTTTAATTCCCTTAATTTTTTCAGTTGTTTGGATGTAAGATGGAAAATATTTTTCGAACGTGCCATTAAAAAGGCGCAATTTGGAAGAAATCATTCTACTTTTTATAAAATGTGTTTGTGTGTAGAACTTCAGTAGCAAGATGAAATCTAAAGTGTGAAATCATTCCCTCAAAATGTTTGTCATGTTGTGAATCTTGTGACGCGTATGATCTTAGAGTCCTAACTCTACACGTAATTCTGGATGTCGCTTTTCAAGCCTAGACGATTACACGGTTGGTCCAAACAATATTTTGCAGGGGCTGCTAAAGGTGGTTTGAATGCTCAAAACATGTTCTAAGGACAATAATTGGACCTCAATGAGAGGCTCCGCAGATTGTGGGCAAAATATTCTTCTAGAATCTATAGTTTGCATTGTACAGACAATCAAAGTGGGTTCACATCCCCTTTACAATTTACTGCTAAATTTTATTAACGAAGGGGTATAACAATCTTTTATATTTCAATGCATTTAAAACTTAAATGGTTGAGAACTGTTCACTACTAGTTCTTCAAACTGTTCATTTACATATGGGAAGACTGCACACGTGCACCCACTAGCATATATTATCAGTGTGCAGATGTTTCCAAGATTACGATATCTATGGGATGGGATTTTTTTCAGAATATGAGTATAAAATTTTACTTCTTTGATGATACCGTTTTACAATAAAACAATTTAAACAGTGTGGGGTCTGTTATACCAAGTACAAGAATAACAATCAAGCCCAAAATATTCAAGTAAATCTGCTGCTTGATAGTTTAATGATACTTTTCACAATATATTTATAATTCCATAGTTATAAATTTCAATTAAAATATATAATTTTTAGAGAAGGGGCTTTTGGGCTGTCTGGCATCCTTTGCATACAAAATCCGGCTGCACTAAAGTCGGGCCGTGCTTGGTATATGAAAATCAAGAAAAATTCAATACACGCTTGAATTAGAATATACTTATAAAAGGAATTGGGCAACAAAAGATTCTATATTGAGGTTTGCTGCCCAAAGAACACTTTTGTTTCATATTAACTTTTATATTCTAATTAATAGTTTTTTTTTTCATATTGATTTTTTTATATCGGGATTAATAATTAACACTTTTTTTTGAGAAAATTATGAAAAATGGTCACTTTTCAAGAATATTTATAAAAACATGTCACTTTTCAAGATTAATTGCATTAAAGGGTCAGTGTACTGTTGGGCTTTTGCAAATGACAAAATTGCCCTTGTTTAAAATATGGGGAAGGAGAGGGAAACACGTGATTTCCCTCTCCTTCTTCCCCAAAATCTCATCTTCCATTTTCGCTCTCGCTCAACGAACACGAACCAGTCACACAGGATGCTAGTCGTTTCCATTGTACTTGTTCGTTTCCATCTCCTACTCCCTCTCTAATTACATCGTCGGAAGGAGAAGTAGGCTTCGTTTCAACCCTCACCGTCGGAACAAGAAAAAGGCTCCACGAGGCATTGCTACCGTCCGCTAGCTCGCCGTCGTTCAATAGCTCGCCACTGTCGACCAACTTGCAGTACTATTTGGAGGTATTTCTTTCCTTCTCTTCCGTAGCACACAAATAAAATTGGGGCTTACTTGAAATCGGTTAACACTATATTAATCCCTTTTTTTTCTCTTTCTTTTGTTTAATATCAAATTTCTTGCATCTCCTTCTTGGAAGTTTATTAATGACTAAACAGGAATGCACTTGCTGATATTCTGTTTGCTTAATTTCATCATAGTTACTTCTTAAATGACCGGCGAAATACTGGTTTTTTTTTCTTCTTTCATAAATTTGCCTTTAAAGGTTTAATTTTTAGGGTTTGAGACGACTGTCGACTTTCTTTGTTGTTTCGTGTGGCAATTAGTTTAATGCAGTTTTAGGTATGATGTTCTAGTCAGAAAGAGACGAGAACTATCAGAGTCAGTCTTTGTTTATGATTTTTATTTCTTTCTATTTTTATTTCAATTCTGTATACTCATAGCTTATGCTGGTAATGCAGACTTTTCAAGGGATTTCTTTGGCTTGAGAAGTATGTAACTTTGAGCCCTTTTTTCTTTTTTTTTCCCCTCTGTTTTAATTTGTTGATTTCCATCTCTTTGTTTGTAGAATCTAATTGAATTCTAGATGCTGTAGTAGTTATTTCTTTCTATTGAAATAGTTCACTAATGTTTGTTTTTCTTTAACCTTTTCTCTGATTATATTTGTAATATAGATTGAATTTATATTTAACTCCAAAACTCTGATTTACAACTTGCAACCTCATGATTATCTATCAGAACACGTTAGGAGACCTATAGATTCAAGTATATGTTTCATTTGGGAAGCAATTACATTCATTGTGTTACCTTTTCCAGCTCTTTCTCTTTCTTGATTGGAAAAAGGTCAAGATTGGTCAATTTTGGCCAATGTGCATTTTCTTCTTCATGTACAGAAGGTAACAACCAATAAAAGGAGATCTACTCTTAGGTATTTCGAACCAACACCATATATCTCTGTCTCCTCCAGTATTGGTATATATCCTACTATGATGAGGTTTCAAACACAATGCCCATCTTTTTTATTTCGATTCCACCAAAAAAAATCTTTTTTATTTCGATCAAAAAATAAGAACACCTGTGTTTAAAAAAGTTTTGATTTGTTTCCAGAGAGAGTCTTTGTCGCCTTTAGTTTTTCCTACTAATGAACTGAGTGATCGCACATTGGCCAAAACAGTTTAGAATTTATGTTTCTTAACTAGTTCTCATATATTTTTAATGGTGATAGATTGCTTGTATGTGATTTAAATGTTATGTATGTGAATCTTATGTGGCTTAGGCATGGATGGCGCAAGAGATCACAAGGGGGCAGATGATTTCACTATTGTTCCGAGTGATATTGATCCGGTAAGGCATTCCATAGCATTTTTTCTTTGTTTTTACACATTCTTCTATACGTCTCCTTTCATCAATATGTTTTCATTGTTGTAGGTCCTATGAGCTCATGTTGTTCGGATGATCGGGTTTGCGCACGACTTCACAAGGCATTGTACTGCTTTTGCCGCCTACTTACGCCACTCCCAGCCACAATCTCATAGGTCGAAGGCCACAACACCCAATGTAGAGCTGGTTAGTCCCGGTTGTGATGATGTGCCTCCTCCACCACCTCTAGATGCCGATGCCACACCTGATGCACACCCACACGTTCCATTGCTTTCTTTTGATGTAAGTATACTACGTGATTGACCCTCGGCTACATCTGACAGTCCAAGTACTATTCAGCCCCATCTTAGAGGTAGAGGAAAGCGAATAAAGCACCTTGCACACAAGTTGCGGTCACCCTTTGTCAAGGCGCATAGATTCCCCCCATTACAGGTAGCAGAGTCAAATGCGTGGATGTATGCCATGTCAAGGGGGTCGCCGATGTAAGCATATGTCTTCTGTGTTTTACATAATTAAGAAATTTACACCATTCAATATTGTATTCATTGTTGTTTGTTGTTTTTTTTTTTTTTTTTGGCCTTATAAGTGGAAATGGTGTAGGGAAAAGCTTGTTGATTTCAGTGAGTGCTATGCGACTTGACACGAGCTATCTCCTCTTGCTCCTTGACGAAGGGTTAGCAACTTGGTAAGTTATTTGTATTGAGAATTGTTTCATTTGTTTTAGCTTACAATAGTCTTTGGATTAGTTTTCTCACTCAAGTGAATGTGGAATAGGTTTTTAATGTGTATGTGATTAAGTGAATGTGGAATAGGTTATTAATGTGTATGTGATTGCCCGTGTCAAATATATGCGGGAACATGCATCGACTATTCGTCGTTACTATATTTCACCTTACACGTGTACGTATACAGGATCATGTTAGGATGCTTATAATAAATAATTCTCAATGCATATGAAGTACTGTATTGACTAAGATATTATACTTGTAACTTACAGGCTTCGATCCTAAAAGGAACATTGAGCGTGGCAGATGGTGTACGAAGGCATTTTGCACGAGATGTTCTAAGATTTAATTTGCTTCGATGTCATATGGTATGATAAACTTCGAATTTTTTATTAATTTCTTTTACATAATTATTAACAGCTAGTACTCCTTGTATGTCATTCAACAAGTTTTCCTATCGATCTTAAAGAGGAGCCATTGGTTTCTTGTTGTTTTGAACATGTTAGAGAAGCAGGTCAAAGTGCTAGACTCCTTGGCAAATAAACGGCTTGATCATTATTGTGATGTCTCAACGAAATTGGTATGTAAAGAACTATATAGTATCAATATATTATATAATTTGATATTGAATGGTGCAATTGTCATTGCAGACAAATTTTTTTGCTGCTATCTTTAAGGAGTTTAAACCAGGTTGTGACAAGAGAGTGCAGGAGTGGCCAATTCAGCCTGTGTTCATGCTTCGTCAAAGTAGTGCGTAAGTTGTTTTACTTTATCACCCATGTGTTACCTTAAGTAATTAAGCATGCATGTGATATTAAAGTATGCCCTTACTTTTGATATTAAACAAAAGAAAGAGAAAAAAAAGGGGATTAATATAGTGCTAACCGATTTCAAGTAAGCCCCATTTTTATTTGTGTGCCAAGGAAAAGAAGGAAAAAAAAATACCTCCAAATAGTATTGCTAGCTGGTTGACGACGGCGAGCTATTGGACGATGGCGATGCCTCGTGGAGCCTTCTTCTCGTTCCGACAGTGAGGGTTGAAACGTATGAGCACAATGGAAACGAACGAAGCCTACTTCTCCTTCCAATGGTGTAATTGGAGAGGGAGTGGGAGATGGAAATGAATGAGCACAATGGAAACGACTGGCGTCCTCTGAGACTAGTTCGTGTTCGTTGAGCAAGAGCGAAAATGGGAGATGGGATTTTGGGGAAGAAGGAGAGGGAAATCACGTGTTCCTCTCTCCTTCCCCTCTTTTAAACAAGGGCAATTTTACCATTTGCAAAAGCCTAATAGTACAGTGATCCTTCAGAGCAATTAATCTTAAAAAGTGGCATGTTTTTGCAAATTCGGATCTTAATGGCATGCTTTTATAAATCTTTTTAAAAATTGACCATTTTCCATAATTTTGCCTTTTTTAATCTAAAGAGCCCCACCCCATTTTTTTTATAACACTTCATTTAATTTGATCAATCATACTGTACGCATGGGTGCAAGATTTTCGCCGGCGACTTACATTATTTTGTCTCGTATCAAATGGAGGCACCAAATACTACAGCGATTTAGGAGAAGTTGGAAGAGACAAGTTTGTTTGATACGTTGAGTACGTTTGTCGGTTTGTGATTGGCTCCTGCCAAGGCATTTAGATTAGAAGTTGAGCGGGTCATAAAAATTGGATTTTAATTGTCCTTAAGGCCGTGTTTCGGAAAGAAAATATTTTACCGGAATTTTGAAATTTCTTTTTGTTTGTTTCAATGGAAAATTAAAAGTGAGGGAAAATGTTTTCCAAATCAATGAACCCCAAATGTTGAAAATCTTGGCTATCACGGTTGCTCACAAAAGTTCTCGGAAGCTACCAACTGAAGCTCTGGCAACAACTGGTCTGCTAAAATTTTCCAAAAACATACACAGAAAATCTCAACTCTCTCGGAAATACGATGCAGTGTACCAATAATTTATTCGTCAACGAAACAACAAAAAGGACTCAGGGTCAGGCCATCTTCTTGGAGTTGCAATGTTCCTCGATCAGAAGGTCGAGCGTGCGCCAGGAAGACCCACCCTCTTTCACTGCCCGTTTGGCGGCTTCCTCAACGTCCTTAACCTTCTTCCTTACCTCCTTCCCTTTCTCTCCTTCCATCAGTTCTCTCACCATGCTCTCCACAATCTCCGCCGTCACGAACCCTCGGACCGAGCCATTGCTCGCCAGGATTCTCAGACCGATGCCCAGCTCCTCATGCACCATCCTCGCGTTCAAGTGCTGCTCCGCCATCATCGGCCACGCCAATATCGGCACACCTGCACATATACTCTCCGCCACCGAGTTCCAACCGCAGTGACTCATGAACCCGCTTACGCTCTTGTGCTCGAGTATCTCCCTCTGCCCCACCCACTCCCTTACAACCAGTCCTCTGTCTTTCACCCTCTCTTCGAACCCTTCCACAAGCTCCAACCCCTTGGGTTTCTTCACAACCCAAAAGAAATTCGCCTCGGATCGTTCTAACCCAATTGCCATCTCCTTCAATTGCTCCGGTGCTATCTCTGCTTGAGACCCGAAGGCAACATACAGAACCGTCTGTCCCTGGACTAATTTGGCGTCGAGCCATTGCATCCAGATGGGCGCCTGTAGCAGGGGCTCGATCCTCGGAGGCTCCGCCATACAAAGTGGTCCCACAAACCAACCCTTGATCTCGATCTCACGATTCCAATAATCTATAAAGGCAGGTTCTAGATCGTAGAAGCTGTTGAAAACAAGAATTACAATATCGGTGCCGATGGGCGTGCCCCCCATTGGAAAAAACGGCACGCCGGCGGCATGCCAAAAAAATTAAAAAAAGCAAAAAATTAGAAAAAATTTGAAT
Organism: Buxus sempervirens; assembly: GCA_947561395.2. Taxonomy (NCBI): domain Eukaryota; kingdom Viridiplantae; phylum Streptophyta; class Magnoliopsida; order Buxales; family Buxaceae; genus Buxus; species Buxus sempervirens. The sequence goes on from OX387188.1 coordinate 42,044,368, forward strand.
TTTTTTGATTCTGTCGATTTTTCGGCGGCACGCCGAAAAAATCGCTGGCACGCCGCCAAAAAATCGCTAATAAAATTTAAAAAATCGATTTTTTTTCCTCTTTATCGCAAAAAATCGATTTTTTGTGAGTTTCGGTCCGTTTCGCTCGGCACGCCGCCAATTTTTCGCTGGCACGCCGAAAAAATCGGTCGATTTTTTTAAAACCGATTTTTGGTGTCGATTCGTTTCGCCAATTGAAAAAAAACGCTTTTTCGGCGGTCGGCGTGCCGCCGAAACTGAAAACGCTGGTTGAAAATCAATCCCCGACTCTTTGGAAAAGATTCGGGATGGCCAGTAAAGAACTCGAACTGTGGACCCTCAGATTCAGGGTGTAAAAAGGGGGGCTCAAAGTCGTTTCGGGTGAGCTTGACCCGGGGGAAACTAGAGACGGAGAAGGGCTCGTCCTCAGACTCGACTTTTATATACTGTCTTTCCTGAGAAACGGCGCGCGAGATAATTGTGGAATAGGTGTTCATCCCGTAGAAGGTGAGCCAGGGTATACCCAGTTTTGATGCGGTCTTCTGAGTCCAGTATAGGAAGCCGTCCGAAACCATGAAGCTGACACTTGGTAGAGCCTTCAGTGCTCGTTCGAAGTGGGGTTGGATGAGCTTCGTAGCATTGGCGAATTGGTAGAACAGAGACATGGATGGGAGCTTGTCGGTGCTCTCTACTCCAGCGGGTATTTCAGGAACATTTTGCGGAAATGGTAGGTCAATAATGGAGGCCTGTGTGTCGGCGAGGGAGTGACGGATGAAGGGAGAGTTTGCTGGAGTGGTGAAGATGGAAACGGAGACGCCTCGGATGAGGAAGAGGCGCGCGAGTTGGAGAATGGGGATGGTGTGGCCTTTGGACATAAACGGGAACAAAACAGCATGAGGAGATGAAACGGAATCCATCGTCTTTCTTCTTCTTCTTGCCGTAAAAATGTCGGATTGTAGGCTATACAGCCTCAATCTGCAGTTTTATTTACAGCCTTAACAAGATGATACCACCTGTCCGGATTCTTTTGCCGCTTCAAACGTGCAAAAAAGCCACTTAACGTTATCAAACGTTAAAGGTTCGTCAATTTCAAAATTTGAAATCAAAACTGTCGCAAAAGTCAAGCTGTTAGTACCTTTCCCCTTTCTGCCTTCGCCCCTTTCTTTCCCTGTTGATGTGTTTCTCTCTGCGTTATCTTCTTCTTTATTGTTTTTTTCTTCCCACTCGCAACAACGGCAACACTAGTTCCTTCAAATAACCACCGGTGACACTCAAGCAAACATCATCGACAACCTGATCGAAAACTTCTCCGACATCGGTGAATCTCTGGCAATCCAACCATCATTCTCGTTATTAATCATTTGCGCAAGTTGGGGCTTCTTCTCTCAAGATCAGGTATCATCGTCCTCTGTTGGAGTCTTCAATTTTTGTGTCTTCTAGCAACCCAGCTGCCTCTATTCTTGCAAACATCCACAGGCTCACTCATAGTTTACAACCGATCCACGTTGCCGAGAAATGCTTCATGTAAAGCAATCGACCCTTGAGAAATCTAGTTGTCAGTTTCCTCCGAAACTGTGAACAAGCGTCTAATTCTGGGATTTACGAGTTGATAACAGTTTTCAGTGTCGATTTCATCAACCGAAGACCCTGTACTTCTTCTTGGTCAACTACTCCAGCAGGCTGATTTTTTGGGTTTGGGTTATAAGATGCCAGTGTTGCCAGAGATAGTTAAAGCTGGCGATCCAGTTCTTTACAAGCCCGCAGGCGACGTCCTCATCGAAGAAATTGGATTGGAAAGAAATCCAGAAAACCATCGACGTTATAATCAATGTCATGGGGAATGTATCTTGGGGTTGGTCTCGCTGCTACCCAAATAGAAGTTCCCTTGAAGATTTTATGTTGTGCAAGTCATGTATTGGGCTGAACATCGAAGCTACTTGAGTTTGGCTTTATTTTGGAAATTTCCTAATGAAGTTTGTTTCCTTGGAGAATTAATGTAAAGCAAAGTGAGACGTTAATAGCTTTTCCAATTTTTCTGTTCATCTACTCCCAATGTGATGGTAGGACCGTATTGCATTCTCTTTAGTATATGCTGCACTATTTTCTTGTGTGTGTATCTATGAAATGGGCATCAATAATCATGTGAATTCATAGAGGAGTCACGACTTATGGTCAGGAGACAGTAGTAAATTTGTAACTATTGAAGATATATGGTATCTTTAGCTTGGTTGTATGTAAGAGGTAACCTTGCCTTATCTACAAACATTTTTCTGATGTAAAATAAAGGACACCGTTTTACGGTAAAGCCCCATATTCCAAACGTAAGATACAGAAATATATCTCAATAACAGGTTTGCCATTTGTGATTGTTCAGATTATTGTTTTGGAAGACATGAAAGAATATATCAATTATGCTCCAAAAGAAGAAATTAAAGTGTAAGGCTGAAGAGAAATGTGATAAAGCCTGTTTAGGCTTATTCTATGAAATCAAGTGACAGTAATACTTCCATAACAAAGTGATTCTGTTCTAAGCCAAGATACTTTTAGCAATATATGGACGAAAGCTTATCACTTGACAATGGTTGAATTTCGTGTGTAGAGGTAAAATGTTGTAACATTGTAGAGGGCTTGAACTGTTCTAATTTATAACATTGACTTTGATCCTTTCTTAATCTCAAGACTTAGGATCCAGGCCTTTTGTTTCTTTTTCTTTCCCTTATGTTAAAATATTGATTCAATATTTGACTATGTTAAGATTATTGACTAGTTATAGAAGTGTCAAAATTCAGGTTAGTGGTCATCTCATCTCTAATGAAAAAACTGAAGCAGGTAAGCTCAGATAGTGATAAAGAGAGCCGGGAAATTTCTTCCCAAATCTCAAAGTAGTTTGCTTTTATCATCGAACAAAAGATAGTTTATATCCTTAGAAATGGTTTTTTGGTTAAGCATGCAAGTCAGTTGTGGTTGAAAGGAAATGGATCTGGGATTTTTATCATCATAATTATAGAAAAATCGACGATGAAGAAAATTACAGCCAAAGAACCCTGCATCAGCTTAAAAGGTTATGGTAATAGAGGAGAACAGATATTGAAGGCAAAATTTCCTGAAGATCAGTCACTCTTAATACTGTACATGCTAAAAAATAAAAACAAGACATAACACCATTTTTGCAACCTAGTGGTTTTTTTGGTTGGATAAACAATAATGGAGCAGAGGCACTTCTCACATGATTTTTCACGTACGCAACCATGAGTACACGATGGTCCGGCACAGATTTTTCATAAAAGGAAAATACCCAATGCTTCAAAAGAACCTACTGATCCCACAACAATACTTAAAATCCCATTCAACAGAACCTACTAATCCCACAACAATGCTTCAAAGCTACTAGGAATTCCACAATCTAGCACAAATCTCTTAAAAAAAATACCCAACCACTAGCACTCAGCAATCCGGATTGGAGGATAGAGCGATCGACACAGATCTCTATTACTGTCCACCATCTGGTCTATAAGAAGAGCTGACCGCTATTTCTTCCTCTGTCCTCTGTTCAGTCCTGTTCTCGAACAAACTAAAATCTGGAAAAGACAGAAATTCTGAAGAGCCAAAGAAGACATCGATGATTAAAGTGGGGACGAAGCATTATGTATTCCTAGCATTTTGTTTTCGTTTTCCCTGTGGTGATGACCATGGAACCTCATCCACTAACTCATCATGGTACCGGTAGTAAGCATTTTGTGCTTATTCATGGGTCCTGTCAAAGCACCTAGTGCTGGTACAAACTCGCACCGCTGCTAAGATCCGTAGATCACAAATCACAGCTCTAGATATTGTTGCTTCTGGGATTGACCCAAGGAAGATCAACCAGCTCCGATTGATTTCAGATTACTTCCAGCCCTTACTTGAGGTAATGGCCCCTTTCCCTCCACACGAGAAAGTTATCCTGGTCTGCATCTTCCACGAGGTAGTGCTATGTTCGCATTTATTTAAGAAAAAATTACCTTTTTTTTTCTGATGGAAGAAAAAAAGAAAAAATTACATTTACACCGTTGAAGGAGCACATGACGCAATCAATTGATGACAATGCCGCCATTTGACGGGTCCAACAGTAATGATTGCCTTCTGTCGGATTAGAATATGTGGTTTGTAGCCTCTCACGTCATCTGAGAGAAAGCAATGGGGTCGGGTTGTAGACGGGTTAATAACTAAACGGGTTGGGTATAACCATTTTACAATGGGCCGAGAAACCACCAACCTGGTAACAAACGGGTTGGAACCGCCAAAAAATTTATTTTTTACTTATTGTAATTATGATTATATAAAACTCGGTTTAATATACTAAAATTGTAATAAATACTAAAAAAAACACTTAATAGGAATCCTAATAATCCAAGTTTAATCTTCATTGTTACAAATTTTAATATCATAAAGTGCAACTTTTATTATCTCAAATATAGGTAAAATCAATTTTGGAAGGTAGAGGTTTGGCTTGCATTTATCTTAATTATTTGTACAAAATTTCCTTAATGTGTTGTCTTTAAAATCTATTTAAAAAACAACCGTTGGAATGTATTGTTTAGATTAAAGGGAAACTTTTCAAAATAATCGACAGTTTGTTTCAATGCAAAATATTTTCCAAGAAGAGATGTTCTTTAATTCCCTTAATTTTTTCAGTTGTTTGGATGTAAGATGGAAAATATTTTTCGTACATTCCATTAAAAAGGCGCAATTTGGAAGAAATCATTCTACTTTTTATAAAATGTGTTTGTGTGTAGAACTTTAGTACCAAGATGAAATCTAAAGGCGCGATTTGGGCAGTTTATTCCTAAATTTTCAGATCCGGAAGATTTTCAGAGAGGCTAACATGGTAGCCGATCAATTAGTGAACTTTGCTCTAGACGAGTTCTCCTACTTCTAGGTAAAGAGAGTTCCTAAGAGAATTAATAAATTTGTATTAGAGGACTTTGTTGGGCGCTCACAGCCTCGTCTGGTACCTGGTTAATTTAATAAAAGTTTCATGTTTTATTATAAAAAGAAAAAAAAGATGAAATCTAATGTGTGAAACCATTCCCTCAAAATGTTTGTCATGTTGTGAATCTTGTGACGCGTATGATCTTAGAGTCCTAACTCTACACGTAATTCTGGATGTCGCCTTTCCAGCCTAGAGTATTACATGGTTGTCCAGAATGTGACTTTCTTCCAATTTTTTTTAGAGCTTGGTCTGAAAGTGATTGGTCCAAACAATTAATTTGCAGGGGCTGCTAAAGGTGGTTTGACTGCTCAAAACGTGTTCTAAGGACAATAATTGAACCTCAATGAGAGGCTCCGCAGATTGTGGGCAAAATATTCTTCTAGAATCTATAGTTTGCATTGTACGGACAATCAAAGTGGGTTCAAAAAGTATAAAAAATTATAGCATAGGACAATACCGGCTATGAGTAGATTAAGGAGAAACAAGAAAATTATAAATATTTGATTACCCTTTCTTGGAAATGGTATAGACATTTTTTGTTGTTGATTAATTCAGCTGCATTGAGCCTTGGTATGCTTTAGGAGTTTCACCACTCGACATTTACAGGCTCAATCTATAATAAAAATTGAATTAAGGTTTTACTTAAACTTCTACTTTTGAGATTCCTGTGAAAAAAAAAACTTTAGGCCTACCTAAAAATGCAAAAGAAAATGATTCTAAAAAACTATCTATGATTCATCCAAACGCTTGAAAAGATTTTTACCTATCTATACTATATATAACGTGAGGCATTTCTTGGGATTGTGCCAACCATAATATGCAACTTTCCCAAAAAATCCTTATATATCATTGTTAAGATTCATTAATAAAAGTGGTATAATAGTCATAATTATTTCATTCTTTTAAAACTTAAAACAATTACAAAACTATTCCCTCCCGCCTCTTTCCTTATTATCCCTTCCCTTTCTACATATGTGCAGTATTGCACATGCACCTTCCCTTTCTCTCTTTATTGTCTTCTTCCTTCAATTTATCTCTTCTTCTCCTCGTTCTTTGTTTTGCCCTTCTTTTATACGTGGGATAAAGATAGGTCAGAGGCCGTGAAGAATAGGAAAGTGCCTTGCTCCTTCTGAAAACTATTTTTCTATATCAAAATATCGACTTTTAAAAAGCTTTATGTAATTTTTTTTCTAATCTATATCTATAACATATATAAAGGGAACACGTCCCCTAGAAAGTGTGCCTAAAATTATATTCTTCCTTTCTATAATGCTTTTACAATTTAATGCTAAATTTTATTAATACAGGGGTATAACAATCTTTTATGTTTCAATGCATTTAAAACTTAAATAGTTGAGAACTGCTCCCTCCTACTTCTCCAAACCATTCATTTATATATGTGAAGATTGCACACGTCGACTAGTATATATTATCAATATGCAGATGTTACCATAGATTATGGTATCCATGGGAAGGTTTTTTTTTTTTTTTTCAGAATATCAGTATAAAATTTTAGTTCTTTGATGATACTGTTTTACAATAAAACAAGTGCTTTTGTTTCAACGTGATGTATTTAATAAACCTTTTTGTTTCCACGTTTGTGATTGGCTCCTACGAAGTGGTGCATTTAGATTAGAAGTTGAGCGGGTCATAAATAAATGGATTTTAATTGTCCTTAAGGCCGTGTTTCTTTAATTTGGAGGAAAGAAAATATTTTACCGGAATTTTGAAATTTCTTTTTGTTTGCTTCAATGGAAAATTAAAAGTGAGGGAAAATGTTTTCCAAATCAATGAACCCCAAATCTTGAAAGTCTTGGCTATCACTGTTGCTCACAAAAGTTATTGGAAGCAACCAAACTGAAGCTCTGGCAATAACTGGTCTGCTAAAATCTTCCAAAAACTAGCACAAAATTCTCAACTCTCTCGGAAATATGATGTTTATTCATCAACGAAACAACAAAAAGGAAAACTCAGGCCATCTTCTTGGAGTTGCAATGTTCCTCGATCAGAAGGTCTAGCGTGCGCCAGGAAGACCCACCCTCTTTCACGGCCCGTTTGGCCGCTTCCTCAACGTCCTTAACCTTCTTCCTTACCTCCTTCCCTTTCTCTCCTTCCATCAGTTCTCTCACCATGCTCTCCACAATCTCCGCCGTCACGAACCCTCGGACCGAGCCATTGCTCGCCAGGATTCTCAGACCGATGCCCAGTTCCTCATGCACCATCCTCGTGTTCAAGTGCTGCTCCGCCATCATCGGCCACGCCAATATCGGCACACCTGCACATATACTCTCCGCCACCGAGTTCCAACCGCAGTGACTCAGGAACCCGCTTACGCTCTTGTGCTCGAGTATCTCCCTCTGCCCCACCCACTCCCTTACAACCAGTCCTCTGTCTTTCACCCTCTCTTCGAACCCTTCCACAAGCTCCAACCCCTTGGGTTTCTTCACAACCCAAAAGAAATTCGCCTCGGATCGTTCTAACCCAATTGCCATCTCCTTCAATTGCTCCGGTGCTATCTCTGCTTGAGACCCGAAGGCAACATACAGAACCGTCTGTCCCTGGACTAATTTGGCGTCGAGCCATTGCATCCAGATGGGCGCCTGTAGCAGGGGCTCGATCCTCGGAGGCTCCGCCATACAAAGTGGTCCCACAAACCAACCCTTGATCTCGATCTCACGATTCCAATAATCTATAAAGGCAGGTTCTAGATCGTAGAAGCTGTTGAAAATCAATCCCCGACTCTGTGGAAAAGATTCGGCATAGCCAGTAAAGAACTCGAACTCTGGACCCTCAGATTCAGGGTGTAAAAAGAGGGGCTCAAAGTCGTTTTGGGTGAGCTTGATCCGGGGTAAACTAGAGACGGAGAAGGGCTCGTCCTCAGACTCGACTTTCATATACTGTCTTTCCTGAAACACGGCGCGCGAGATAATCATGGAATAGGTGTTCATCCCGTAGAAGGTGAGCCAGGGTATACCCAGTTTTGATGCGGTCTTCTGAGTCCAGTATAGGAAGCCGTCCGAAACCATGAAGCTGACACTTGGTAGAGCCTCGAGTGCTCGTTCGAAGTGGGGTTGGATGAGCTTCGTAGCATTGGCGAATTGGTAGAACAGAGACATGGATGGGAGCTTGTCGGTGCTCTCTACTCCAGCGGGTATTTCAGGAACATTTTGCGGAAATGGTAGGTCGATAATGGAGGCCTGTGTGTCGGCGAGGTAGTGACGGATGAAGGGAGAGTTTGCTGGAGTGGTGAAGATGGAAATGGCGACGCCTCGGAGGAGGAAGAGACGTGCGAGTTGGAGAGTGGGGATGGTGTGGCCTTTGGACATAAACGGGAACAAAACAGCATGAGGAGACGAAACAGATTCCATCGTCTCTCTTCTTTTTTGCCTGTATTAGAATATGTGGTTTGTAGCGTCTCACGTCATCAGATAGAAAAGCAATGGGTCGGGTTGTACATGGGCTAATAACTAATCGAGTTGCGTATAACCATTTTACGATGGGTTGAGAATCACCAACCTGGTTACAAACAGGTTAGACCCGCCAAAACATTTATTTTTAATTTAATTTATTTTTAATTATGATTATATAAAACTCGGTTTAATATACTAAAATTGTAATAAATACAACCAAAAAAAAAACACTTAATAAGAATCCTAATATATCCGAGTTTAATCTTCATTGTTGCAAATTTTAATATCATGAAGTGCAACTTTAATTATCACAAATATAGGAAAAATCAATTTTGGAAGGTAGAGGTTTGGTTTGCATTTATCTTAATTATTCATACGAAGTTTCCTTTAAAAACAACCGTTGGAATGTGAGCGCATTTCACCTGGTGCCATACAATGGTGCCAGTGTGAAACGCATGGATGGATGGCCATGTCAGGGGGGGACCCACACATCCAAACTCCATCCCAGCCGGTCATTTCATGGAACTATCGGATTTTGGCTCTAGAAGAAATGCTTTCTTGAAATGTCTTGTTTATAGTAAAGGGAAACCTTTTTAAAATAATTAACATTAAACCTCTGTTTGTTTCAGCGCAAAATATTTCCAGATAAATATCTTCCAAGAAAAGATTTTCTTTCTCCTCATTTTTTTTACTTTTTTGGATGTATGATGGAAAATGTTTACAAGAAGTTGTATTAAAAAGCACATAATTTGGAAAAAATCATTCTACCTTTTGTAGAATGTGTTTTGTATGTAAAACTTTAATATACCAAGGTGAAATCATCCCAGAGTTCTAATTAAAATAATTCTGGATGTCGATAGGTTTTCAAGCCTAGAGTATTACACGGTTGTCCAGAATGTAACTTTTCCAATTTGTTTTAGAGCTTGGTCTGAGAGTGATTGATCAAAACAATTTGCAGAGGCTACTAAAGGTGATTTGAATGGTTCAACAACCTGATGCTCACTCCTTCAAGACTGGTTGGTTGATGGGATCTAAGGACAATTGAACCCCAATTAGGGATCTAAGGACACTTGAACCCCAATTAGAGGCTCTGCAGATTGTGGGTAAAATATTCTTCTAGAATCTATTGTTTGCATAGTACAGACAATCAAAGTGGGTTAAAAAAGTATCAAACAAAATTTATAGCTTAAGACAATACCGTTATACCGGCTATGAATAGATTAATGAGAAACAAGAAAATTATAAATATTTGATTACCCTTTCTTGGAAATGGTGTAGACATTTGTTATTGTTGATTAATTTAGCTGCATTGAGCTTCAGGAGTTTCTCCACTCAACATTTATAGGCTCAATCTATAATAAAAATTGAATTAAGGTTCTACTTGAACTTCTGCTTTTGAGATTCCTGTGTGAATAAGAAATTTAGGCCTACCTAAAATGGGAGAAGAAAATGATTCTAGAAAATTTTCCATGTTTCATCCAAACGCTAGAAAAGGATAAAGAAGGAAACTTTTTACCTATCTTCCATTGAAACAAGCCGAGCCTAAATGTGATGAGATTTTTCTTGTTGAAGAAGCTGTGAGCATCAATCCTCTGCGTGGCAGCATCTCTTTTAAGGCACATGGATGAGTGCGGGAAAAATTGCAGAAGTTGTAATCATGTTGCCATAGGGGTTAGGACTTAGGAAGAAAGTTGAAGACGTAATGGTATTGGACACAAATGTGCTATGAAGAAATTACATATCTTACACTTTGTTACAGACGCAAACCCAAAAAGACCGACCCAATCTGGTATATAAGAAATAGACACAGAAGAAGGGGCTATCTCAGTCCTCATGGTTATCAGTTTGTGGGGAAGAAAGCAAAACAACCCAACCCCTCCACCGAAGAATTAATGAAAATTGCAGCAATTCTCGCCATTCACATACATAACAGCAACTTCTAACGAAAGCGTGAAGAGGAGAGACAAAGGACGAACACCATAGGGTCAAAGCCAGCAAGAATAATTAGAACAAACTTGAAAGGCTCGATTAAGAAAAGGATGAGTTTTTAACTGTACAACTATTCATGACTTAATAACCAACAGCAATCTTTATCAGTATTGAAAACCATAATCACTGCTAGCTCAAAACTTACACAGGGGAATCCGAACCTGGAAGATGCAAATGAGGACTGGAGCTCAACTGGGTTCCAACCTCAACTGATTGGGTGTCTCGCATTTCCAATCCTATATCAGTTGAACGGCTACTCTCCTCCCCTGAAAGGATGCTACCCTTCAGAGAATAGGCACTGGATCGACAAATTGGACAAATTGCTGTCTTCAATAGCCAAGAATCTACACACTGGGCATGGAAACTATGCTTGCATAGAGGAAGTAATCTGCATTTGTCACCCATCTCAAAGCTTTCCAAACACACAACACAATCCATGGGGCTACTCCCACTCTCTCCTGCCTTGAAATCAAAGCAAGGAAGCTTCTCTAAGTCGTCATTGGACATGCTGGTGCTAACAATATTGCCCCTCTCATCGATGTTTCTGAGACCAAATCCTCTTCTGAAAGCTCTCCCAACAATACAAATGTGAATTAAGATCAAAATACCGATACCAACAAACAACAATATCAAAGACACGATAATTGCCATTGACACAAATGTTATAAGACCCAGAACCTCTGTACTCATTAAAATCTACCTCAACATTTCAGACTGTTCATCCCAATATTCTCCCAATTAATGGCCGCAAACCTAAATTCTTCCAAGTCTAGCACCCAATTTGACTTCACTGTAAATCAATCGTCGCAACTCAAAACCTCATTCAGAAAGTAGCCCTCCGTAGATGCTAATCTGGGTTGTGGTCTTACTTCAAGGCAGTTGATTTGATCACAAATAAATCAAATCTCAAAAGCGATAGAAACCCAGAAGTTGATTGAGAAGGTGAACATACGGATAACCGCTTGGGTCTGAGAAGTTTGTTTCAGATTGCAGAGTTTAGAAAGTAACCGAAACCCGCATTTGGTAACATGTGGGAGGTTCTGTTTGCTAAGAATAAGAATTCCGGATGGCGTCAATAGCTGACTAACAACTACGTAAATGGATCCGAGGAGATATTTGATGTCTGCTGCGAATCGGGTTAGTCTCTCTGATGAGCTGGGTAGAGAAGAACAGAAATTTAGATGTAAAGAAATTTCACGGAAAGACGAAAAGATTCTGACCTTCATTTGTAGTCATATTTCACTCAATAGGATAAGAGAGAAGAAATGGGGGAAAGAAAAAGGGAGAGCCGAGCATCATTGATCGATTGGCTTTTTATAAATCAGTGAATGGAGCCTTCGTATTCTTCTTCCTTTCATACATGTCTTGAATTTTGATAGGACGGTTTAGAGGCTTGCAAGACTTGATTCTTGCATGAACCGTATCTACAAAGAAAACTTACTCTACGGCTAAGGATCAAGGCAATTTAAAATTGAATATAGTATGTAAGAATTGTCCATGACACAAACCACCCCGAACGCCCCGCAAAATTCGACAAGAAAAGAAAGTTATATCATTAGAGCTGTCTTCAAACAAGGTGGTATATAAGACGAGATATTTTTGTTTTTGTTTTTTTTTTTTGGAACTCGGGTTTGGGGGGTTACCTGGGCCAGCAAAGCAAAAGTTCTCCCTATCTTTTTTCTCCACTTTTGTTTCGTGTACAATGTTCCCAGCAAAGCATCAGCAATGAAACAATGAGACGCGCCATAGCGAATTCAGTCATAATGTGTTCTGTCTCAAAGACGTATGAATAGCTCCAAAGCTGGCTGCTCTTATCTTCATTGGTTTAAACGAGACATGGAAACAAAGGAACAGAGGCATCGTGACTCCTTTTGTAGCAGAAATCAACATATACACGGTTAACGAGGAAAAAGGCAAAAAATGAACGAAAGTAGGTCCAGGTGGTTTATGGAAAAATACCATACCTCCGAAATGTACCGTAGGAAACTTCCAATCAAATAAATGCCTCACTGGTTCTCAAACATCTCAAATTTCACAAAATTACATTCAAGAAAAACATAGTGAGACAATCGAAAACAGAATAGTCAAACAAGGCATCATAAAATTCCTAGTAACTCTAGTATATACCTTCTAATCTATGATCCTAAGACAAGACCCTCTCTAGGGATATTGGTAACACGGAGGACAGCTTGAGCGTTTAAAGGAGAGAGTTTTGATTGACAGAAGTGCTCCCAAGACCCCAGCTCCGGGAGCTCAGATTCTGCCGCTGGTTGTGAAACATGTGATTTCTCATATATGGTTTGCAGTTCTAAAAGGAGGGTTCGAGCTGCCTCTCTGGACTCAGGAAGCTGGTCACTCAGCTGGGATGCAGCTATTTGAATCAATTTATCAATCCCATAATCTTTAATTCCTTCTGTTCCCTGCAGATCATGCACCAAATAAGCAGAAAGACTATTTATCAAAAAATTTCAGGATACTAAATCACAGCCCTTTACCAGACATTTTAGATGCCCAAAAAAATTTTTTTTTTTAAAAAAAAAAAGGAAGCAGAAAACCAAATGCGTCACAAGAATTCAATACCAAAACAGGTACGCATGCCAAACATATCTTTAAGTCGTAATAACCTTACGCATAAAGGAGAGCAGAATTCAAAACCAAAACAGGTACGCATGCCAAACATATCTTTAAGTCGTAATAACCTTACGCATAAAGGAGAGCAGAGATCAGATTATAACATAGCAGCAGAACTCAGCTATTGACACCAGTACAAATATCTGGAAAGTGTGAGAATGTTACATCAGAAAGTGATGACAATGACATCAATTTCTTAAAAAACATAAATTTTATTTTTTTACATTTAAAAAAACATAGTACAAAATAAATAGAGAATAGTACTATAACTTTTATTTTTTTTCTATTTATGGTTTATGATTACCAGAGAGTAATAACATCCGACTTGCCCCCATGCCTATCAGTCATATAAGTGGATTGTATTAAGAATTACTAGCTGGGTGTACATGCAATACTGCACGTATGAAGAAAGAGGGAGGCAGAGAGGGAACAGTTTTACAATTGATTGTTAATTTTTAGAAAAATTGAGGCAGTTTTGACCATTGTACTCTTTTATTAATGAATCTACACAATGGTGTGTAAGGGCTGTTTTGGAAAGTGGAACATTTTGTTTGGTGTGGCTCCCAAGGGGCCTATTCTCGTAGTATATAGTATAGACTTGCTTGGGATGCAGCACAAAATTATAAAATTACTTCTAACTCCACAATATATGATTTTGGACAAAGAAAAAGGGGATGAAAAAAAAAGGATTACTTACAAGGGAAGTGAATTCAAAATAGAAATAACTTTGCAGCAAACATATAAACAGCCACATTGCTTCACAGAGGACAATAATTCGGAAAAAAATTGCCAGAAATTGAGACCTATATCAAAGTCCTTCTCAGATTAGAGATCCAAGCTGAACTTCGTACCATAGTCCAAGCACAGATCAAACTTAAGGAATAAAGGATTCATTTTTTAACCTGAGCTTGCTTTGGTGGGTCATAGGGTTCATATTTAAAGGATATTTTTGCAATATTTATTACCTCTCTCAAAGTACCATAGCTTCAGTTGTTGATATATGACATTATAAGTTACACTTTCACCATTTCTTAACATTGAAGATACTCTTCTTACAGGCTTTATAAATATGAATTTGCAGGCTCCAGGTCTAGGAGGGTCATTGATAATTACAAAAGCAGAGGTTCCAGAGAATCAAGCCTGAGTCCTCTGAACTCCAATGAACCTCAGATGAGCCCAAGTCACTCAAATCTTAATAATCCATATCCAAGCTAAGTAAAGCCCGAATGGGATTGTCTCATAAGCAGCTGCATTGTAGCACCAATCTAATCATGATAATTGGGTCATCATATTAAAAGGCCTATATAAGACAATTGCCCCAACTAGTTGGGATAAGGCATTTTGGTTAGTGTCTGTTATATAATGTTATGCAGTGTGGCAACTACTAACTTAAAAAAGCATTTAGTGCCATAAAATATAGCTTATTCTTGACAGATGTGCCTACATCAAAGGCAATGGAACTAGGTATTGGACTTTGACAACTCACCAGTTGAGCTTTTGTGTGTTGTGTATGGGTAAAGGGAGGGAAGTTACATAGGTAAAACAGATTAAAGAGTAAGAATCTACACTACACCATGCAGTCCACGTTCATTTAGTGTTATATTTCCATTTCTTCCCATGATCGCTTGCTTGAAATCTATCCATTTCCAAAACATTGATCAAAAAATAGTTATAGATACATAAAAATTTATTCAAACCTTCTATGCAGTGATATAATAAATTGAATACTTCTCAAAAGTTTTTATTTTTTATTTTTTTATTTATTACTAGTCAGTGGCACATGCAATATTGTACATAGATAGTTGAAAACCTGATATAAGTAATTTTTTGGGACATCCAACAGTTTAAAATTTTACTAAAGGGCATTTTTTTTGGAAGGTAAATATAGAAAGACCAATTTACCCCTATATAAATATACTATAATTGAGCATTGAAAGTTTGTTTTGGGAAAATAATTTTCTTTTTAGCATATTCTCCAAAAGACCGCTTCCTATTATATATAATCGTAGATTAGATGTGGGGTTGCTCGGAGCCACATACCAACTTACCAATGTGTGTGTTACCAAAAAAAAAAAACTTACCAATGTGTGGTGGCAAGTAACTGTGACATAAAAGCTTATTTAAATAACCTCACTTCTCCACATTTACTATAAAATAACCCTAGATGACATATCAAGTTTTGGACCCAAAAAATGTTTTTTAATGAGACGTAAAGGCCTCACCAAAACTTTAGTTTTCCTTTCTACAAGCTCAAGAAATATTAATAGATAAGACAGCTATCATACACATGACAAAGCCTAACACAGATAAACTATTAGGGCTTATATAGGCTGAAAAATTGTATACGTGGACAACCCAAAGGTTCCACTATCAACTCAACAGTCTGACTTAGCCAAATCGTCCATCAACCTGGCAAAACTGGTAACGGATACTTCTTACAAATTAGGTTATCATCCAGCCACTTAAGCTATAACATTCACATTCCCATGGAACTTAACTACAAAAGACTCACTCATCAAACAGAAAAGTAAAAGAAACACATAAAGATCTTACCAGTCGTGGTACACTTCGGGAAATGCATGCCGATGCCTTTGCTCTTATTCGAGGATTCCTGTGCTTAAGATGTGGCAGCAACTTTGGTAACAACAGATTAGGGGAAACCCAAGTTGTCATTGCTACCAAAGCTTTTTCAGCAGCCTCACAAACAAAACGTTTGTCTTGTGAAGACTTCAGAAGAAGCTGTACAAGCTGAAACCAGGCCATTTAACAAAGATAATGGTTTTAAAAATAAACAATCATATAAAAGCACAGAAATTATTCAAAACAGGTCAAAACTAGGAGCAGGAAGCATGAGAGAAAATCAAGATAGCAGAAATGGCAGTTTAGAATCAAAAGTGAGAAATTACCAGAGGGTCCAATGAATCAATAATTTGATCACTATAAGCATTGAAGATGTCTCCAGATGTCATTATTGCAGTTTTACAAACAGCACTTCTTGGATTCTTCAAGGACTTCACAACGAGTGGTATTACACACCCCCTGTCCATCAAAATATGGTGGCAATGATGAGGAAGCATCAAAGAGAAAATAGTTAAAAAAGAATTAGACAACCAAAATGGTAATATAAAAAGTTGTCTCCATCAAATCATTGTTGAAGATCCGAGACCTACAACATATCAAGAAGTGCTTCCCTGTGGAAAACTGATAATCGACGGACGTTGTTGAGTGCCTCACACACTAGAACCCAATCTTTAGAGTCCAATCCATAGAGGAGGTTCTAATATAGGAAAAACAAAAATAACATACATTAAACAAATTTTTGACTCTAAATAAGAGATATAATGGATAGAAACAACAACGTACTTCAGATCTTGGGAAAAAGCAATCAAAAAGACATTAAAAAGAACAAGTTGTACCTTGAGACAAATATCTACATCTTCTATATCATTTAGGTTCTCAGAATCTATATACTCCACTTCCGCAGTTCCTACTTCTGTGCAATTATTCAACGTTTCAACTTCATTGATTGGAGCGGAGGCCAAAGAATCAGGGTTCTTACTCAGCCACTTGTCAAGATTTTCATTAGTATTCTCATTATAAAGCTTTAAACTCCCCTTACTGGAACTTTCATTTTTCTTCACAGATCCCGGCAGTATGTTGAGATCTCTGAGGGCTTTCCCAGACATCATTATGGAGCTTTAAAGTCTGAAAGAGGAAACTGTCATAGATATTTACAGAATTAGACTGTTATTCAGTAAATGTGGGCAATCAAATAAACAGATTTAGCATAACCCAGAGCAGTGACAAACAGCAGAGTCCAAACTTACATAAAATATTCATAGGTCTGAATTTTCATCATTTTTAGTGCATGGAGACCAAATGACTGCACAAACAAGCAATATATTTTCCTACAGAGAATTGTTCTTACCACAGACAAAAGCCTAGATTTCACAGGCAAGAAATCAAACAAGTAGCCTAGAACGGCATATGCATAATTTATGTACAAGATTGACAAGTTTGGGCATTCGAAAACCAAATAACAAGTATGAATATGCCCAAAGGTTTTGTCAATAGAAAGGCAGTCAAAGAACCAGCATACAAATGTCTATTGCAAAGACACAACGCAAGAAACACAAATTGATGTTCATATCTATTATCAGCTTTATATTGTCTTCTGCTACACTCAATAACCGTTAACTACCTCAAAATTACATGCCAAACTCAGGTGTCAGTCATTTCGTAACCAATTTCATAGATAGATAATACTATACAGAAGCAGAAAATATGAAATCCAAAATCTTGAAAAGTGACTATAAAAGTTCGGTAATACTTTCCTCTATCAAGCATACCAATAAGCTTACAAAAGATAGAATAAAGTAAAATAAGGATCCACAGTTTCTACTTACTAGACAGAATAGCTTTAAAGCAGCATCAAATTATCCCTTTCCATGTTTTCCTCCTCTGACTCATCCTCCAGCCAAAAATGTGAATAATAACTTTAAAAGTGTTACAATTTTTTTTTCTAGACTTTTTTTATGTTTCATTCAATTTAAGTGACCTTTTAAGACCACAGAGGTTATTTAAAGAGGAGAGCACAAACAAAGATGTAGTGTGCATTTGTGTGAATAGCAATGTGTGTGTGTCTATGGAGAATGGTAACCTTTTTTTTTTTTTGAGAGAATTATGAGAAAATGATATTAAAAAAAGGGAGTAAAAATGTACAATGTCACCTCAAATGTGTAGGACCCAAGCTTAAAAAATGAAAAAATGAAAAAGGATAAGGCTAAACCATTTCCCACTATGGGGAATGCTAACCTTAACAACATAAAGGGTAGATCAGCAGCATCCCTTTCTTTTGTTTTCAAAAATTATCCTTACTTTCAAGAGAATGAAATACAGTAAAAGGATTCTTTTAGCATTTTCTCTTTCACAAACAAGTTTTATCTTCCTTCAGTTTTAATCTTTTGTTTCAGGATTTCAAATGCCAGTCTTCTGTTTGAGGCTTTTGAGAGTTAATAGAAAGGGAATACAAAGCAAAAGGTATAAGTAGCACTAGGAAAAACTTTCAAGCCAACAGCATGAAGCAAGCTGGAGGCAGTAATCACTTGAAAATGGCTGCAAACAAATACTTCTAAAGCATGTAATAGATATGATGAATTAACCTCTATTTAATTCATACATATTGGCTAGCTCCTTTTGTTGATGAACGTAATGTTTCAGGAATAGCCCTAAAAAATCCATTCACACGCCAAACGAGAGGAACAACAGAAAGAGTGTGACAGATTCAAGGAGGAGAACGACCAAAATAAACCTCATTATTTATCCGAAGATAAAAGAAAAATGGGCAATTATCAGCTAAAAAAAAAAAAAAGAGAAACTTGGGACAGTATTAATCTCCGCTAATTTGTGTATACATGCATATATGTAAGAAAAAGATCAGGCAACAGAATGATCGAAGAGTACATATGCAATAACAACATCACCTAAGTTCCCTTGTTCACTTTCAAATGCCAATAACAGAAAGAAATTTGGAGTCACCAACATAACTTCTTTGATATCAATCCATCAGCAAATCCCAATTTGCTGGTGTTGACAGCGCATTTACAGCTAATCAAAGGAGTATGTATTGAACTATTTGCTTCTAAATCATTCCTAGACAACTCCATCTATGTCCAATGTCATTGCCATCATCCTTTTAGATCCTTCATCTTTGAAAAAGCAAAACTTCCTAACTAGTTCCATCAATATCTATATTTCAACATGCCTACAAAATCTTGGGTGGTTCATTTCAATACCCCTATAATCACTCAAATTTGTTCATTTCTAATCCTATCTTTCGCAGAATTACACTAATACTTTTCAGAGGCATCCACTCAAAAATTCTAAAAGGGGTCACTTTTGGGATCTCTTGTGCATCCATACTTCCAGCATCTGAGCTCTATCTATTATTTTGATAAATTTGTGTTTCATATTTAAAATATTGAATGAAGTTGCGAATTTCTCAACACTTGGGCTACCAAGGAAGCCAAATTCATGTAGAACAACACCAAAAATTTTATTACATCAACTAGGTTAAAAACTTACACCAGTGAACAGCAAGATAAGCTGCTTTTGCTGTGTACATATGTTTTACTGGACATCCTGTTATTAAACAAATACTTTCATTCCAAGAGAAAAAAAAGTTGATACATCTGATAATTTATGAGGGTCTTTGCTGGCTATGTTGACACCTTCTATGCAGCATTCTTAGCATATGCTAATCACACTCAAGTTACAAAGAAATCCACTGAACAACAAACAAACTACCAACACAAGCAGTACAAGAAAACACCGCCCACACTAAGATCACTGATCCTTAGAGCATGGTGAACTTTGGTGTGAAACCCCAATTTCCTGGAATTTCCCCGTTAATAGGAGAGTCTCTCATACATGAAAACCCACCTAATAGCAGTCAATAATTGAAGATCTGCTCAAGGTGAATTACATGGCAGAAGCATGTTCAATTTTGTCAACAACTCATAATTTTATGGACGATCCTCCGAAATTTGGAATAAACCCCCCAAAATTAATCATGCAATCATCTCCTTCCAGTTGATCCCCACAGTTTTATTTATAGTTCAAGAGTTGGCAGGTGCAATGAAATGGTTATATCAAATTGATTCCGTGTGAAGATCTACTCAAGGTGAATTAAATGGCAGAAGTATGCTCAAAATTTTCAACTGTCAGAATCTTATGTATGATCCTAAAAAAGGTTTTTAAAATGAATCCCAAAAGATTTGTCATGAAACAATCCAGAAGAAGATAATCTCTTATAGTTCACGACTTAAGCAGGTGCAATGAAATGGATATATCAAATTGGTTCCATGTCGCAGGATTTAGTGGTTGGAGTCATGCCCTTCCAAAACCCTGATCACATGCAAGTGACTATTTTTTGGGCCTATTTTTTGAATATTGATTGATAAAATACCTTAGATTTTTCCCTTTTTTCCAGTATTCTGGAATTTGGACCATACATCAATGACCTAAAAGAATCCAAGATATTAAATTAAGAAAACATAGATATTCAATGGGAAAAATATTGAATTTACAAAAATAAAATTTTATTGTTAAATTTTTGCAACATGAGATCAAAAGGCCATTTTCAGGTTACAAATACGGAGAGAGAGAGAGAGAGAGGTGTGAATAATTTATTGGGGCAATTGTTGTGGAGTGTGGCTCATACTAGACTAGGGTTAGTATATTTTTTATGTAGTTGAAATTTCTCTGAACACAGTGGACGTAGGCATCTTGCAGAACCATGTAAAATACATGTGTTAATCTTCTCTTCTCTTCCTCTTTTTTTCAATTACTGTTCACACTGCACGTTTCTCAACAGTAATAGCTGGTAATAATCAAAGATGATAACATGTTGAACCATAAACAGGAAATTACAGGAAGCCAAATTAGAATGCTTCACAGCAGGCCAGATCTAAACAGGCCACATAACAGAGCTATATGTTTGCACGCCTTCTTTTAAGTAAACTAAGGCCACAACAATTGCCTGAGCAATATCAATCTCTATCTATCTCCTTATATGCATAACATTAGAACCAAAACAATGTCTAACTTGTGCAAAGTTAACATGAAAAAATAGAAAACTGATAATCAAGCAGTAAACACTGACTGTGGTGTTTCAGTTTACTTTATCCTTTTAGGTCTGAAGGTGTAGTGCACCGAAAATTCAGTCCAGGCAAACCACTATCAATAAAACACCACATAAATTTTGTCCATTCTAGTGTACCAGTATGCAATACGGGCACTCTCAGATAAAACCAAATCCACTCTCCCTCCCAAATACGGTAGAAACAATAAAACCTAAATTAAATAAGTGAAAAAACTACAGCATCGCAGGTGTTTTCATCAATGGAAACCAGTATGCATTTAACAAACATAACCTCGTAGAAGCAAATCGCTCAAGAACCAACAGAAGACAAAACTAACCCAAGAGAGAATAGAATTGACAGTAACAACAGCAACAGAGATCTAGAGATTTAGGCACAGAGACGCGACCGTAAACGAATTAAAAAGAAAAAAAAATACATGCTGAGAGGTACAATCTTAAACTCAATGAACAACGAGATCTCGTCATATACTCTTATCACATATCACATTTTGCAATCCAAACTCTCCGTTTCAATCCGATTTCTATAAATACGGTAGCGGATTTAAATTTCCAAAACCTAACTATAGTAATCGCGAAGGAGAACAACCAGTAATGACAGATTCCAATAGAAAAAGTAAAGAGGACTTAAGAACTTACCAGCGCAGAAAGAAGCGATCGGCTACGCAATGCTAGCAATGCAATAAACTGATTAGAAGCACAGACGCGTTGCTTTCAGTCCCCTTTCTCAATCTATGCAGACATTGAGAATTCAGAGAGAGAGACAGAGAGAGCGAAATCGGTCGCTCCAGTTTCTTTTACTTTGTAACCGGCGATGGGCGCAGTTATATGTGGCGCTGTTAAGCATCCGACCACGGCCGGCAGCGCGGAAGATTGCATGTGACCGCCGACCGCATTGACGCAGTCGAATTACCCCTGCCCTTTTGCGGGATATTTCTAAAATGCCATTCATGACCATTTGAAGGTTTAAAACGATCCGCCATCATTGGAGAACGATTAGATGATTTGATTAAAGAGGACCATGATCCTGTGGTGCATGCTTTGCTTCTCTTTCATCAAGGGATATTGCTTTTTTTGTCAGACGACGGTTATAAGTTATAACATTCAGCTTCACAGAGGATTCAGAAAAGTGGTGGGTCCAGGTATTTCAAAATCAAAATAGACGAGCTTTTCTCCGTGTATGCAGAAAAAAAATTGTGCACACATAAACTATTTCTTTTCTCCGTGTCCGCAGGCCTTCACTTCAATTTTTTTGCTCTCCATCTCCATGAAACCCAAGGTTTGGGAAGCCGCGTTGGGAGCTTAGAGTGAGAGTGATGGAGCATCAAATTCAAAATTATACTCTCTCTCTCTCTCTCTCTCTCTCTCTCTCTCTCGGTATATAAAACGACTTATAGTTATTCTCTATAAATATGTGGTTATATCAAATATATCATATGATTAAAATAGAAAATAGAAATAATTATTTTGATTTATTAATTTTTATCAGTTATATTTACAACAACAAATTGAGATGGCATAATGGTATTTGTGTTGTTGTTTTCAAACAATCATTCTTGATAACAAATTTTGATATTATTTTCTTCAGAATTTATGTACATTCTAGAATCATCCCTTCTGTGTTGGATACAAGCACAGGGCTTGGAGATGGCAAATGGGGTGGTGGGCTATATGGCAACTATCTCGGCCAAATTCCCAATAGAGTTGATTCTTGATAATATACAACATTGAGATTTAAAATTGCTCTTATATCATTATAAGTTAATTCTCATTAAATTGGGGTCAGTAATACGAATCTTGTCTTTTTATCCCGTTCTATAAAAAATCACATCTTTAGTTAATTTACATTTTTGTAAGTTTAGATTCAAAATTGATCTACTCCCTATATGAATCTATTAAATCATTTATATTTTGTTTGGAAGTCTGTATTTTACATAGAATCAACTTAATAATAATGTATATTAAAATAACATAAAATTTTTTTCTTAAAAAAGTTAAGTTATTTAATAATTGTTCACTACCTAAAAATTAGATAAGAAAGTTAAACTACATAAAAAAAAAACCCACCATTAGGGCTGTCAATGGGTTGGATAAAGATCCGAATCCAACCCGATTATTCGAATATGGATCTTAGCTTTAGATCCGATTATATTCGGATTCAAATATGGTACTACACATATTCCACCCGATAAAGATCCGACCATTTATTTTATATATATGTTATGTTTTTAATCCTTTTTAAGTCTTTTTATATATTAGTGTAGAAGGAATGAATGTTTTATATAATATTTATTGATTTAAAGTCATAATATAAGACAGATTTGAATTAACACATATGTATTTGATCCACTAACTTAAGGTTTATAATATTTTAATTTTTTTTCATATATAATGTAATCGGATTCGAATATCGGATAATTGGTTGGATTTGAATTCGGATCGAATTCAGTATTAGATGTGAAAGATCCATCAGATAATCGATTGGAATTCGGATCTTAGCTGATCCGTACCGTATTCGACCAATTTACAACCCACCATCAAGAATCTCCAGTACATTGTATATCAACTAGTTTTTTTATCAATTCAATGGTATCCACATGATTAGAAATTTAAAAAAATTTCGGAAGCAAAAGATATGTCACATTCTTTTTTTTTGGTAATGTATGTCACATTCTGATGCCCGCAAGAAATTTAAAAGTTCTTGAACAGTTGAACCCAAATCAAAGATTTTAGAACAACAGACCGTGACATTTGTCTTACTTTCAAAGATACCAGACTTACCTAAATATGGTTCCAAAATAGACATAATATCTTAATAACGTGCATTTATAATTCGATTAGTGGGCCCTTAAAATACATACACTATCTTAATTATCGGATTATGCAAATCTCACACAACTAAGCAAGCGAGATCCATTTCAAAGCGTATACGTCATCCAAAACAAAGATTTTACTCTTCAGGGTTAAAAAAAACAGAAAAAGAAATAAAGGGAATAGCGTATGAGTGCATTAGACTAGGTTGAGTCTGGTTCCATGGCTGCCTATTGTCTGGATTATCTGTAACGACAAAATTGATGCTCGTCATCGTCACTGCAACTTTGGAGCTGGCTCCCATGGTGTTATTTCATCTACTTGCTTCTTCG
Organism: Buxus sempervirens; assembly: GCA_947561395.2. Classification (NCBI taxonomy): domain Eukaryota; kingdom Viridiplantae; phylum Streptophyta; class Magnoliopsida; order Buxales; family Buxaceae; genus Buxus; species Buxus sempervirens. The sequence continues at coordinate 42,068,191 of OX387188.1, forward strand.
TCTTCTGGAAGTATTATACTCAGCCAACTTGAGAGGGGCTCTCCTGGTCGCTTCTGATCTACTTCCACGTTCTATTGGCTACTTTACATTCCGTCACTCGGCTCAGGTGTGGCACGTCTTAATCAATGCTGTGGGGTTATTTTATAAATGATTTTGTCATTTCTGCACATGATGTGTTTGTGAAAATGTCAGTATGTATCCAAGTTTTCTTATTTGCCACGAGAGAATTTCCCTTTTCCTAAGAATTGCGTTTTGTCATTAAATGGGGTTGAGATAACAAGTTGTGTCGTCATAATGGCAGACTGAGATGTTATGTGAATGCTCTCTGATCCAATTAACAGCTAAGGTGGTACTGGACCTACTGGTAAGGCTCTGGTTAATCAAGGCTGTCTGTGTATGTTGTTGATTTAACTAGCATTCAATGGTGCCAGCATAACATGATTAGATTAAGTAGAATGCTACTTTCAACCCTAGGCATTGGCCGGTGGCAATTTGTCTTTTAACCCAGAAATCTCATTATAAAACAGAGTTAGGTACCAGAAAATAACTCAAAAACTAATACTGCAACCTCAGATTGACGTTAATATTTTGTTTCTAAGTCATGAACAATGCGTTGGATTAGTTATCCCTTTTGTTTTTTTCCTTTGACCTTTAGTCCTTTTGACTGTTCCTCTGATGTCTAATTTAGTAATTATTTTTTCATTCTCTAGCAATTTAACGTGTTCTGTGTTTCGCAGGAAATTAGAAGTTCGAAAGTGAAATTATGAAGAAATTATCCGGGAATAAAGATACATTGAGATATGATCTTGACATTGTTATGGTCCTATGGAGGTGTGTGCAAAAGTAATGAGTCTGAGTTGCCCAAATTGATTTTCCTTTAATGGTTTGTTGTCTAAATTCGTTGTTTTAAGAAATTTATTTTCAGCAAAAGTTATCAATAATCAATGATAAAATATTAAAATTTTAAGTTGCACTGGCAATGAAATCTTTTGTGTCCCCAAATTCCTTATCAAGTACTTGAGAAGGAGCTTCTTGTTTATTGGGTGTTCATATTTATAAGTTATTGCCTCAAGGATTGTCTAACTGTGGAGTATCGTTTTGAGCACAATCTGCTGAGATAAATGCTGAAATGGACAATTGATTTATATAATCGACGTTGTTGACTTCTTTGGCTTTCTCAAAATTTTCATTATTCCAAATTAACTGTTGGGAGTCCTTCCAGCACCTCACAAAGTCCTGATTATTACAGTTAATCTGAATGAAATGGATCTTGGAAGAACTGGGGGTAGGGAATGAATGTTCTTCAGAACCAAGGTACTCATCCCTTTTGCAAGAAACTTGGAAACTTTTCATGAATGTATGAGGGTTATTTTCAATCTTTTATTTTGAACTAGTATATTTCCCAACATCTAATTAATGCTTGAAAATTTGGCAAATCCTCATGATATACTGTTGTGAGTGTGGAATAAAGGTCAATAATCTTTCTATTTAACTGATAATTACCGCTTCATTTATATGTCTAGATATTTATAGATTGTGTAAGTATCCAACAGAAGATGCCAAGGTCGGAGACTTCGTCTTGCGAGGCATCATTATCTAATTATGGAAGGAACCTAGACCAATCAGATTACCCTCTGCTGGAATTTTAAATTGGCATATGATGTCTCAAAAGGAGCATCCAGGATAGAATCGGAAGACCAAGGAAAGTCGTTTTCACAGCCACATCCTTGTGTTTATCTGTGCAGCGCAGGTGATGAGCTAGCATGGACGGTGGATCAAGAAGCATATTCCATTGAAGTATTTTGCAATAATGGATTGAAGAACCTACGAGGAGAGTTGCATGAGAATCCATCAAATTTGAACTGACTTCCACAGCAGAAGCAACTTGAGCAATGGATAGAAAGGAGACGTTTTCACTCAAGATCCATATCCACATTATTTAAAAAAAGAAAATGAACCGGAGCAGGTTAGTCAATGAGATTCCATTCTTTATTTATTTTTTTCCTTCACTGCAGAGCATCTAGTTTGTAGTATATACATATGGGTTCGGTTTCAGTTTTTCTCAAAACTGAACCAAAACGGAACTGTCACAATTCCTGTTCCCAGCCTTCAAATTATCTTGTGAGTTATCCTAAATGTCGTATGTTATAAAGTTGTTGAGCTAGATGATCCACGATCCTGGGCAATATTGTGGGTTTTGACCCCAAAAGAAAACTCTTTGGTTCATCAGAAGGGACGAACCCCACAAGTGGTAAAAGGCTAAAGATTGTGGAACTTTATTTTTTACTTCTAAAAGGTGGTTACCAAGTAGGCCGTATAGGTTAGCCCAAGTATATTACCTACATGAATAAAGGAGAAAGAAGGAACGAAAAGTTGGTGGCTTAATTTTGACAGAGCAGTGAGGCTCAAAGAGGGTATATGCGCAAAGATAACCGAAAGGATGGGAAAAAAACAAGAAGGGACAGTAAGCGAGAATTAGGGAACAGATTGAATAAGACAGCGAGAGTAACTTGACCCTACTTTTTTTTTTTTTTAAAGGAATTTTTCTTTTAAAGGAAAAAGTGGGAATGTTTAGATTGAATGAGGATCGCTACGGGTTGATGTTTTTTGACGTGCGGTTTGAGGCTCCTCGCATGGAGTGTCAATGGTGAAGAGACACTTTGGACGCTTATTGGTTCTTCATTGAAAGGCCTGCATGTAAGTAGGGTCAAGTTACTCTCGCTGTCTTATCAGGTATAATTGTCCGGTGATATTAGAATGGTTATTGGGAAAATTAACTCTTAGTGGTACTTTGAAAATAATTAAAATTAGTGTGCACTGTTGTAGGTTGAAACTTTTAAGGAATTTTTATCAAAATAATTAAATTTTAGTGACACTTTACTAATTCACAAGCACCATGTATCATATGAAATGACGTGTACCGTGCAAAAGTCATTTCATATACAAGTCATTTCATATAGAGTTACATGTCACACTACTTGTATAATACAATGTGTTGACTTGTACAGTTATAGGATAACTTGTACTTCTATCTAAAATGACTTGTACAACTATAAGATGATTTGAATATTTTATCAATTGATTTATACAATGTTATATAAAGACATTTTTGGAAGAATTGGGTTTGTAACAGTAAAATGTACCTAAAATTTGATTATATTTTAGTTATTTTCAAAAAGTATCACTAAAAAATAATTTTGTTGCTTTGTTATTTTGAAGCGTGGTGTTTTAAACGTCTACTTGATTAGATGTTAATCCACATAAATCACTATGGAACTGGAAGTTCACACCACATACCTCCCAACTCAAAAAATTTCGACAAAGGGGGTTCGTCTTTGCGGAATGTAGACTGTATAGTCTTTATCTACATTTTTATTTACAGCATTAAAGGGAATTAAAGGAGTGCCGCTCAATGTGAGTCTTACACAAAAAAATAAAAACTAAAAAAATGGATGAAACGATATCTTGTATATGCTGCAAATAACATTGTAGATAGAGGCAGCACAGTCCCTCGTCCGTCGTGTTTGACCACAAGGGAAAGAAGGGATTCATCGATCAAAGGGAATAAATATATGTGACAAATACATGAAAGTAAGATGGAAAATAAGCATTTCAATGCACAAAACATAGCCATAATAATTCAGATGTGGAAGGATCATTCCATTTTATTTACTAATTTATTTATTATAGGGTTGATGTTTTCCATTTTCTTTTTTTTTGGTGGAGTATGTCTTCCATTTTCCCTAATTTATATGAACACCACAATACTTAAGATTACAAATGGGAAAGCAATACACTAGACCCAAGTGAAGAACGGAGAGACATTATTTAAAGAGGATCTATCTTTATCTTAAGACCAGACCCACCAACCCAAGGGCTCTCCTTCCTCCTGATTTTGCTGCACAAAGGCATTGGAGAAGTAGCAGCTCCGGGCATCGTCACTACCATCGTCCTCTTCTGATTGTACCCCATCGACAGCACCCATGCACCCACGGTAGTCTTCATCGGGAAAGTACGAATTGCCACTGTCCACGAGCTGTGGGCCATCCTCGTCCACCACTGCACTTCCGCCGCTGCCGGAGCTCAGCCCATCCTCCGCCTTAATGCTGACTTGGGCAGCCAACAACTCCGCCTCATCCGGTGGAGGTGGTGGATCCGAATCGGATTTCTGATCCGCCTTTACAACTCCTGCCACCTCCTTGGCCTGTAACTTCTCGGTTAGAGTCTCCACCTGCATACCATTAATCATGCATAACATGAACACCAGATGACGTATTTGCATTGAAAACTGGCATCTTCCTGAATTTTAAAAAAGGAATTAATCCAGACGTGTTTTGGTGTAAATACAGGCGTACAATCTTCCCCGAATTTTAAAAAAAGAAAGTAAAATCCGACATCTTGTTACCCCACCAAAACCCAACTTCGAAAACAAGTTGCAACAGAAGAAGAAATTTGTAAATAAAATATATATTTTTTGGCACATATATCAATGGTAACCAACTAGATGAGGAAGCGTTTGGTGGTTTTGGAAACCTTATAGAACAAAAACATCCGATTCAAAGGAAAAGCATAGAAGTTTTGTCTTAAATTAGCTCTCCATGGCTTAGCTTACCTCAGATTTGAGTTTCTCGTTACCCTTGAGGATCGACTCATATTCAGATAAGAGGGAGTCGTAGGAGGACTTGAGACGATCATAATCCCTCTCAAGTTGCTTCGTCTTCCAGCGAGCACGGCGGTTCTGGAACCAGACGGCGACTTGTCTCGGCTGAAGACCGAGCTTCTTGGCGAGCTGCGTCTTACGCTCGGGCTCCAGCTTGTTCTCCGCCTCGAAGCTCTTCTCCAAGAGATGGACCTGAAGAAACAAACCGAACAACAGAAAGAACAAAAGGAAAATTACCCAGGAAGGTTGGAGAATCAAAGGATTAATTATCAATCACTTGGGAATTCTGAGAACCACCACCAGAGAACTAAATATTCCCTTATCTTGGAAAGTAAATCTGGCACGTACGTGTATGGTATTTAGTAAGTAGGTGAAGGTCGGGTTTGGTGACTGACCTGCTCAGGAGTGAGCCGGCGTTTCTTTTCCGGCAACTGTTCGTCGTAGTAATCTTCGTCCAGCAGTTCGTCCGGCGAGGTGAAAAAGGGGCGCCTTCTTGATGTTTCCTCCATGGTCAGCATAGATCTATGCCCTGAAAATCAAAATTTACCCTTGACAGACAGAAAGAAAATCTAAATTTTCGGAATTCTCGCATTCTATCAACGTGTCCATCGAACAAGATATAAGAAGGTTGAAACAAAATGAACCAAAATAAAAGGACGAAGAAAAAAAGGCTGAATTAAAACATAAAATTCAGGGGAAATAAAGAGAATTTTCATTAATTTTTACAATGAAAGAAATATAGATCTTGAGAAAGAAACGGATTCAATAGTTCATCCATGTTAAAGCAATACAGAGAAAACAGAAGGGATAACATCGGAGGAGAAGGAATACCTGAAAAGATGGAATCGCCGTTCCCGATGACTAACATGTTTTCATGGCAGGAGGAGGGACCGAAGAAGAGACGACCGGAATCCATAAAGAAGATACTGTTATCTACTTCTGACAGATCGTCGGAGACTTCCCCCACTGATGAAATCTCAGACAAGAGAAAAAAAAGGGAATCGAAAATCCCAATTTGGTCACTTGACTTTCTTCCTTAACTCTTAAAAAATCATGAGCTTATGACGAAAGAAACTGGTACTCCACAGCAATCGAGTAGGAGTCTCCAAGGGACAGATACAAAATCCCATCACGAGTACACAATTACCCAGCTCCGGCTAACCTCCGGCAAATTTAGATAGATCGCGAGGAGGTCCAGGGAGATCAGTTTCGAACAGTAATTAATGGCCGGGAGATAAGTTCCGGTGGTTTTTCGTTTCTTTATTTTGCTCAAACGTGCCTGGTTGAGTTGCAGTTGTTTTTTTTCTTGCATTTGCAGTGTTCCTAAAATTGAGCGAAGTTGGAAGGGCCGTTTTTATAGGGAATAATTGACAAAAATACCCCGGTAGAGTCCAGATGATTTTTCTTTTACCATGGGGATATTCGGAATTAGGGCATCCCGAGAAAAGCGGAGGAAAGAAGTGCAGGGCACTAACTTGCGCCAGGGAGGAGTGTAATCCAGGTGAATTAGTGCCGTCGGATGGGGGTGGTTGGTTTTAGTAGGGCGGGGATTGGGAGATGGCGCCAGAGTTTATAAGAATTAAATAGAGGCCATGCTGGTCGGTCGTGAAGTCGACGGGTGGCGACGTGTCAAGTTGCGAGTTGTTAGGTTTCAGAGCAGATTCTTTCACTTCCATCTTATCTTTTTCTGCGCGCGACATATTTATTAAAATATCTCCCGCGCCCTCTGTCTTCCTCACAAACTTTTATTATTTTTATTTATTATTTATTTTATTTTATTTATAACTAATTTTAGTTGAAGTTCCCATTAATAAATTTTTTTTTTAAAATTTAAAAGTGATGTGAAAGGATTTGTGTAAAATGCTGAAGCAAATCCTCTGCACTGAGTTGTGTGGTTGGCTAATTCACTTTAAAATTTTAGTTTCTAATATTTTATGAAAGACAGACTGATTTTTCTTAAAATTTAAACAACCAATCACTTGCTAGCTTTGCACTTAAATTCAAATCCGTAATGGCATCTTAAGTTAAATTTAATATATATTTAAGCCTGGACATATTAGTGATTGATTATTAAGGAAAATGAAAATAAATATTCTCTTTTTCCTCAAATAAAAAAAAATATTATGGGTCACTTAGATATTTTAGTGAACAAAAAACGAATATCCCTTGAAACGCAAAAAATTGTCTATGTTGTTTCTTTCTTCTTCATTGAAATTTCTCTTGTTTTTTTTTTATTGCAATTGCTTGCTGATGTTATAAGCGGCTATGATCTGAATCCTTTTGTAAATGTTTAATATTAAGAGTATGAAAATGCTTTTAGAGTGTAAAAAATCAAATGAAGCGTGACCACGCAGTACATGGAAGAATAGGTTTACAAATTTTTTTTTTAAAGTAATTGCAATGATAGTTGACATGGAGTAGTATTGTAAATTCTTAATAAAAAACCAAAAAAGAGAGCTCTCTTTCAAAATATTTGATTGGTTAAAGCCTGTGTTTAGATATGAGTAGATCCCCTTGAAGATATAAAATATTTGATTGATTTAATTTTCAATACATACGTTGGATCGAGCGAAGTAATGCCTGTGGCTACACGTGCCATGTGTTGGCCAGTTGTCCCTCAATTGCTTCAGATGAGGGAATATCTAACACTAGTTAAATTAGAAAAATCAAAGCTTCCATCATTGAAAAGGAAATGGGGTTTTACTTTTGCCCTACAGAAAGCTAAACCCCTGAGAATCCCTTTTTGAAGGAAAGAAGATGATAACTATTATCATGAAACCTAATATTCTCATCAACAAGAACATTATTATTTCTCACTCAAATTCATGCATGTGGAATCTAGGAAACAAGCCATTATCCTCTTCTTACCATTTTATACCCTTGAATTGAATTTTTTTTCTTAATGTTTAAAAAAAAATGTCAATGTTGTAAATAAAAGTTCATTAATTATCATATTTATTCTGTCTAGCATGACCAAGTCACATACCAATGCGTGAAAGGGTTAGATGTGACAAGTACTGTCAAGTGTGCTGAGACACATCATCATCTGCCACTGATCCATGAAGACGGAGACCGTTTCATCTGGAGCCACTCAATGGTTCTAACATGAAACTTACGGATGGATGACACTTTTCAATAGTGGGCCCACACTCCAAAATGCATCTCAGCCGGTGGTTTCACTGAACCACCAGATTATAGCTCTAACATGAAGCTTGGGCCACACAAAATGTACTTTAGATTTAAGATGATGAAATTCCAATTAGTCATGATAATATAAATAAAGAAAAAGATGGTGTGTAAAATAAAGGTCTGGTATGGTCTAATGGAACCTTCTTTTTTTTTTTTGCAGGGATGAGGGAGTCAGTATGGAATGGTTTCTTTTGTAGGTGCCTTAGCTACTAAGATATTGGAGGAGTAAATGGGAGTATCTTTTGACAAGTAATGGAATGGAGTATATTACTTTGCTTTATCTTTTCTAGAGAAAGGCAGGAGCTAGCAATTGAGGTTAGCTCAAGGTTTAAAGTTGAAACACCTGACCTGAGAGGAGAACAATGCTTTTGCCTTTTGAGATGGCTCTGGTAGTGCAGTCTTTCTTTTTTTTCTTTTTCGTTTTTTTAATGTTTTTACAAACGCTGCCTTTGGACTGACCTTGTCAACCCCATTTATTTGTCCTTGTCCATGTCCGTGTCCATGTATTGTCATTGTCTTCACCACCACCATCACTACCACTAACCACCCACTCAAGCCACGTATGAAGCAAACAAATGGACGGAACAGTCGGGACCACTTGGCCGCAGATGCCTCTTACTTGTATACTAAGGTGTTTGCAGAGCCTCACGTGTAGCACATGGTTTATGTAGGCCAAGATCCTGCAGTGCGTCTTAGCAAGAGTTCACAGCTGATACCACTCATCTTATGTGGGTAGGGTAGCAGAATAATAAACCCACCAAACACGCTGCTCCGCAGATGCAAGTATGTTCATGCACAGCCAATTCGGAATGATCACAACAACCCTTTTTCATTCATTTTCATTTCCAATTGTAAAGAAGCAATGTTGGGTCAATTCCTTTACCAAAAAAAAAAAAAAATGTGGGGTCCATTTGATCAGGATAATTTCTGTGAATCCGCTCGAGGAGCAGTTGCATTGAATTGCGGAAAATTAACTGAGAAAAGTTGCAAAAGGCACATTACACTAGAAGATCATATAGGAAAAGAGTGATCAAGATCAAGAATTATTAGGACAAAAAATTGTTAAACAGGTCAACAATATCCAAGTCCCTACTATTAAAATGGAAGATCACTAATGAGCTGGGTTTGATTAACGAGCTTCTTTTTACTTTGAAAAGTTTGTATCTTTGTATATTACGGGGCTGCACGTGCTACGTGCATATAATATGTTTAAAATAGTGAGGGATTATTTTGTTTGGAGAAGACAATGTTTAGAAAAAGAAAAATGGACCAGAATCTAGAGGGAATATTCTTCCCTCTTCTAGCATAGATGTAGATATAGATACACAGGACACAAAAGCTTTGTGTGGTCCAAGAGAATAGTGCAGTGGATGTTGGCCAGAGGTTTTCTATGTTGCGGAATAATGAACGAGATAGCCAAATAACGAAGAATAGAACAGACAAAACCACAAATATTTTACGGGGCGAAGATGATGAGGGATTCCACTATAAACAAAAGGAATCGCAGAAGGGTTTTTGGGTGCAATGAATCCCTTCATGTCTTGCTGCACATGAAACATCAGTTTTCCACCTCATAAATTAAGGTCAACATATGGTAAAGTTTCTTGTTTCCCATTACTTTAGATTCCACATGAATCTGATTCTTGTGGGGATGTAGGGAAAAGCTTAGATTGTCTACTTGTGTGCTGCCTAGTTGCTCCGCATGTATGAACCTCATCAAAGATTGTGACTTAGTAATGTCTGCATTTCTTTCTGGGTCGATTTGCTCGTAGAAATTAAAGACACCACCCGTATAGCATGCCCTTCAAAAGGGGGAACATATGGGTGAATGGTGATGTGTAAGAACACTCATCCAGCTCCAAGTCATCTTACTGAGGAAACAGATGATCTTTGAAAATAAGGGATATGCCATTACCACACAGTAAAACCATATTGCACATGGACAGCACAGGTATGGCAACCGTCGCCAGCTGAACTGTTCACCTCAAGGAAAATGAAAATTAGCATCTAATTTTGAATCATTGATGCGTGTAGCATGCTTACCTGTACATATCTTCTTGAACAATACTAGTCTTCAGAAGCAATCCAAGGCACTAAATTTTGAAATTGAGCAACATGAGAATTGCATATATAACTAAAACTGAAGAAATCAATGATAGAACACTAGATTATGATTTTCGTTTTTCATTTGGTACCTCAAAAGATTATAAATACCCAACATGTATTATTACAAACACAAAGAAAAGGAACAGTCAAAGCAAAGGTCAACTGGAGTACAAAGAGATCATGATACCGTGGAAAGAGCAGGAATCTGTCTTGGCAATTTCTAAACCATCTATTAATCTAACAGTTTCCTTGTTTCATGTCTTGCAGCAGGAGTCTGCAATTATCCATCAGGAAAAAGGAGCACTAAGAAAGGATAAGGCTGACCAGATTTTCATCAGCAACCAATTGCTGTATGGTTAAAATTTAACATAGATGGTGCAGATAGGGTTCACCAGGGGCTGCTAATGTGGGAGTAGTCTGCAGGGACAATAATGGCATATTCCAAGGTGCCATAACAAACTATGTGGGATGTAGAAATGCATTGTTTGGTGAGGCAAAGGCTCTGTTGGAAGAAATTAGAATGACTCAAAGGATGATGAAGAATTTGGGTGTGAAATTGTTAATGGTGCGATAATTGAGAGTAACTCTAGTTTCATCTACAAGTTGGTGCAGGAAGACAACAACAAGCTCCCTTGGCAAGTTAGTGGTATTTTCTTTGATTCCAAAGTGCTGTTGAGAAATTTGCAGAATGTTAGTATCTGAAACACATATAAGGAGGCAAACTCAGTTGCCGACTGCTTAGCTGAAGTTGCTTTAGAAAATTTTCCTTCTTTTTAGGGTTAGACAGCCCCCATATTTCTGATTGACTGTTTAAAAAATCATCTTATGTAAGAACTGGTGATTAATGTTATTTCTTTATGTCCATTACCGAAAGCCCAAAAAAAAAAAGAAAAAAAGCACAGTAAGCACCCAGAAAATAGCCTAACAAAATGGAAAATGACACTACCAGCCATTATTCAGCACGAAAGATTGGATCACTACAGTAGTCGGCACTCTGTAATGACTTGGAATCCATAAATGCCTGAATTTTGATGCTTTCTTTAAGTTGCAAACATGAAAATCTTCATCAGAACAAAAAAAAAAAATTTTGAGAAAACTACAAGACCTGATGTATGTCAACTAAACTGTTGTACTAGGGGTTCTCTAAAGAACTACAAGGTGAAGCCCTTTCGACTGTGATTCATCAAGAAACTGTAGGGGTCTTTTTCGCAACTAAACACCCGAAATTGGAAATCCTCTCAGCCAAATGTACCACAATAACCCAACCATTAACCCGATAGAACATCACAGTGATCTTGGAACATCATCTTAGCTTCTCAATAAAGGCAATAACCTGCGATCGTTCTTCTTGTTGCTCTTTTGTCCTTTTAACTATCGTCGAGAGCTTGAAATGATTGCACAGACAACAGAGCATACTATTATAAAATCATAATAATAGCGGAAGCAAGATTAAGCGAAATGAATCCAATACTCATTACCCGAGCTCTGTGTATAAGGTAGAAATCAACCATATGATCTATGAAAATTTACGAGGGAAATAACTCACCTGCTGGAGGTATTGTCGTAAATCCCCTTGGAATCTGAGGATTGAGAGGTTTCGGAGCTAGATTTGAGGAACTGCCGGGTGGAATCTGGTACGTTCGAGTAAGGACCCTCGACACCCACACGGTAATTCCTCCAACTCTGCTAGCCGCAGGGGAAAGCACGTACGATCGAGACGGGATCCAATCCAGGAAGCTGGACGCTGGCGTTATGAAAATTTGGATTCTGATTAGGGCGGAGAGCAAATTGTGGGTTCGGCACTGGAATGTTTTACCGGAGATCGAAGATGGTGCAAAAGATTGGTCTGAAGAAGGTGGTGGGGGTAATAGAGATGAAGGTGAATCAAAATTGGTTTTTCCTTCAATAGGAGCAGCAACAGTAGTATCAGGGACTGATGAGGAGTATGATGACGGAAACGACGAATCAGAGTGTACATAATTAGGACTTAGGAGGATTTCCTATTGATTCAACGACTGGTTACTTTCTCGTGTCTGGATTGTATCGGTGCAAGGTAGGAAGGAAGGAGAGTCGCCATTAGAGCAGCTTAGGAGGAGCCGGGGCTTGTCCTTGCAGTTCTCCTGCTCCGGAATCCAGTGCCCCGCTTTGAATTGGCGCGGCCCACGTCCCCGTGCGAATCACGTGCAAAATTCCAAATTCATGTCTTTTTTGTTTATTTATGGAAAGCTGAGCTAGGCTCTATCTTCATTAGATGAAAACAGTGTTACAATTGCTGCTGCTTCAAACCAGAATACAACGATAATATACCCAAAAAAGCGAAGGAACAAAAGAGGCCAGGATACAGAAGAGACATCAACCCCAACAGTCTGGATGCAGTTCTGAGTGAGAATATTTGACCCTGCACCGAAGCAACATGAAAGCTTCGTCAAAGACGAAAAAACCAGAAAAGGATTGCTCGGTAAACTGAAACACATCTGAACCCAGAACTACACTTGGACAATGAGGGTCAAGGCCCTCCAATACCTAACAACACAAAAACTAACTAAAAACAACAAAATAAAACTGATTTCACTATAAACAAAAACAAACCAAAACACCATAAAATTTGCTTCACGAGCAGGGAGTTGCTGCGGCAAAATCCTCGACGCCTTAGGTCATGACGAACCATTAAGGCTTAGAATTGTGCACACGCACCCCGTCTTCTTCCCCATCAGGGTCCTCTACTTCATCCTCCGATTTCGAAGCCATACCCGAAAGATACAAAACAACGACCACCAAACTTGACTAACCGATGCCCAGATGACAAGAATAGCCGCCAAGCAATAGAACCTGTTGTAGATGCCTATGACTTTCTTCTTCTGAAAACTTAAAATTAACAAGCTCTTCTGAGCGCTTTAATGGAAATAAAAACGATTCCCCCAAAACCTAACTGACCTGCTGAGAAGAACAAAGGGAGAGCAAAGATTGATCACACCCGAAGAACAAGACTTAGAAAAGAAGCACCCCTCCCTAACCTCTATCGAAGATTCTTGGAAAGAATGAAAAGCGAAAGAAGGAAGAAGGTCACCTCCGATTACCAAAGACTTAAAAGGCACCACAAGAACCGAACCGCTCCCCAACCAGAACTCTCACGAGGGTCTATGGTTTCCAGGGCTCAATCGCCAAACCCTAACCCTAACGAAATCGCCAAACCCTCTGGTACCACACAAAAAATCACCGTGGATGAGTCGGAGTTGTCGTTGTCACCGGAAATCACTGTGGAGAGCTGTCGCCAAACCCTAACCCTAACGAAATCGCCAATAGTCATCCAGAGATACTTTTTTTTTTCCAAATTCATGTCCATAAACAGTTAAACATATCTGTTTCGTAAGACCGCCAAGCCCCACGTCTAGTGAAAGAAAGCAAATTTAACAAAGAGAAAATTGGGTACAAGGCTCGAAATTCCTTAACGCTATGGTTTAGGCTCCACCAATTTCATTAAATAGAGCCAAAGTTCGCATTCTCCTCCAGCCAATAAGTAAAATAACAATTGATTATGTCTCAAGTCATAATTTTTGCAATCAAGTTGTTGAGATGTGAGACCATATCAACTGGTCCTTCACCTCGGAAGATGTGTTGGCCCAGTGGTGGAGGGTGTGTACACATAGGCTTCATATACTACATGGACACATATTCACCGTTAGACCAACAGATCCCAAGGGTTCTCATGGATTTTAAGTTATGAGATGTTGCTTTATGACTACTATACTTCATATGCTTGAGTGTTCACATCTAACTATGCATTTCACGATCTTTCAATTTGACTAATATATGTTATAAGGTTCTATACTTAAAAGAAATAAAATCGTCCAGATTTGATCTAATTCTTTCTTGGCATCTATCTACACTATTAGTAAAGAGAACTAGAGAGAATATTCCCCCAGATTCTGGCCATCTTTTTTTTTATAAGGATTGCTTTACGCAAACAAAACAATCACCAGCTATAACGACTCCTCTTTATTGATTTGTTATGCTACATCAACATAACAAAACTGCATTCATTTGAACTATTGCTGGAGTTATTTCTAAGTGAACCCCACATGATTTACTTTGCACGTAGCACATGCAGTCCCTAATATAAGGGGAAAAAGAACTATAAACTTGTGATACAAAAGCTCATGTTGAATTAAAGATCCAATAAATTAACCTTAGTAAGTAACTCATGGATCATCTCTTGAAGTATTTTAGAATGCAATTCACACCAACCTGAACGGAACAATACAATAATTAACTTTAGAAACATAAATACGCGTTCGAAAATTTGTGCATATATTAAATATATTTATCAATACTATTTCAAAAAATAGCCTTCATAATTTTTTTAGCCTCTCTGACAATTAATTATATCCAAGTTTTCAATTATGTACATGAAATATTGCACATGTCACATGCTAGTTATTATTGTATAATTAAAACAAAAAACATAAGTATTAACCTGATACATGGATTCAAGAGTATGTTCTTTTACGTTTTGTAAAGCCTTTTACAAGTTCCACTCACTAGCATCTTGATGTATCTATATACTTCTGTGAGAATTTTTTGTGATATACTTCTTGCATTGCATAAAGGTTCAATATTAAGAGGTTATTTGGTATAATATTTTAAATTAAGTTTTTAAAAATTTTCTACTTTGTTTTTATTTTGAAAAATTAAAAAGTAATTTTGAAAATTTATACCAAACAACCTCTAAACATCTACAACGTGAGACCACCAATATATTCTTGTGCAAAACTACATAAAAGGTGAAAAGCATTTATTCATACAACCCTACATCAAGGAAATATTCTATGGGGCCCGCAGAATATTCACTTGGTGGCCCCGCACCAGTGTTTTCAATCGGCGTGCCGCCGAAAAATCGTTTTTTTCTAACTGTCGAAACGAATCGACACAAAAAATCGGTTCTAAAAAAATCGACCGATTTTTTCGGTGTGCCGAGCGAAACGGACCGAAACTCACAAAAAATTGATTTTTTGCGATAAAGAGGAAAAAAAAATCGATTTTTTTAAATTTTATCAGCAATTTTTTTCTAATTTTTAAATTTTATCGACGGAATAAAAAAAATTCAAATTTTTTCTAATTTTTTGCTTTTTTTAAATTTTCTGCCGTTTCGCCAGCACCAACGCCGGCGTGCCGTTTTTTCCGATATTGTAATCCTTGCCCCGCACTGATGTGTCTAGGTGTAGGGCTGTATGATCTTTGCAGTAAGTGATACAGCCCACATTTATTCGAGGTTTGACATTGCAAAACGACCATATCCCACACATGTATTAAAGGAAATATGCTTCCAACTGTCACTATCCTTCAAGCGTTCAATACACTTACGTCTCATATGAAAACTACGGGTTACTGTAACCATACCATATCTTTTTTCTTTTTTTTTTTATGAAAAAAAAAAGATATGGTAATTTCGGTCATTGCTCGAAATGGATTTCCCATTAATTGATGACACACTCCTTATTAGTGCTTAGATTTGAATATATCTTGACTTTGGATTGATAATTTAACATTAGATAAATTTGGAGTTTAATTGGCACAGGTATGTAGATTAATCATAATAATATCTTACGGGAAAACAACAAAAATTGGGAACAATTAGAAAAAAAAAATCCAAGAGAAAATGAGAATATTGAGAAGAGAGGTTAATCTATACTAATGTATAAAGCGAGGAGGCAAGATTCTGGCCTGATATTCCATGCCTAAAATATTCTTCAGCTTTTCTCTATTTTACAAATTTGTTAGATCACGTTACTAACCGAATGTAATGGCATGCGATTTGGGCTTTCATGGCGCTCACATAAACATTTAGCATGTGATTCTAATTAATCAGGTGTTTAAAGCCCTTGTCACGAATAAAATGTGAGTTTCTTTCCAAAACACCCATCTTTCAACATGTTCCACGAGTACACCAGAATCTGGCCAATTCGGTTTATAAGAAGTATAGATATCTTGTATTTTATCTTATTTCCTAAATAGCAGCCTATTTCCTATATTTAAAAAAAAAAATTAACATTTACGGACCCGGAATAAAGCATTGAAGGAAAGTGTGTTCTTGACACCTCACGTTAGAGAGCCAGGTGGCAAAATATATCGCATCAGCACCATTCGTTATGAACATCAGATACATTGCGTCAACCCTTTGAAGATCTTCGTGGGGCCGGCCAGCGGAGACTGTAAACCTGCTTTTATCCATAGCGAGGGCATGGATTAGTAATTTTTAGCGAAAACAAGGACGTTTGGATAAATCAAAAGTAACAAACCAGTGCGATGCCGTTACGAAGTCTCCTTATTCATGCATGGAGAAATAGAAATTTCCGCCGGCTTTACCTCAGTTTCCGGTGTCACCATTACCAGTCAGCCCTGCTTGGATAAACTCGAATTCCACTCTCTTCTCAAATTTCAAATCTGGAAATCCAAATAATATCCACGATATTTATGGTATTGTTTTTCTCATTTAATGCTTTTATTACACTCTTTTCTGCAATTCTAACACGGATTTACTTCTATTTCTATATAACCGTCTCTTCATCTTGCCGACTGTGGTCTAATTCTTATCACTATTCTTCTCTATTTTTTTGTTCTTCGCCTGTGATCGCTCTGAAAATGGCTAATGCAGCAGATACTACCAGGACTGTCATCGGCATTATTGGTCGGTATTCCAAAGTAACCCTAATCTCTGCTGCTATTTTCTGTTCATCTCTTGTACTTCTACTCATTATCATTATGTTCCAAATTTAAATCGAGTTTCTAATAACCTATTTGCATTTGATTTCTTCAGCGCCCAAATATTTTTAGCTTTTTTTTTTTTTCTCTTCAGATCTTTCATTTCCGTCTGTTTAGAATATTCCTTAAATTTATCACTCTTTTACACTAATTGTTTTTGTAATCCAGATCGACAAATATATTTTTTTTCTTTTCTTCTATACCCGAAGTCTGTAGAGGGTCCTGCTTTCGCAATCGAAGATCAAAAATAAATAAATAAAAGGAATATTTCTCTGTACAATTTTAGAATTCATTGTTTCTTATATTGCATGTTTGACCTGAGCATTTTCTATTTCTTACCCCTTTAATTTTTGTCTAACCTACATTTGGTTATTTTCGTTTTCTTGTTGCAGGAAATGTCATTTCCTTTTTCTTGTTCGCATCTCCCATGTAATCTCTCCCCTGTATCTGTTCGTAATTACATGAAGAGACTAATTGTTTGTTTCCTTCTATTTCAATCTACAATGTACACCTGAAAGTAGATTATCTAACATTATAGAAAACTTGAAAAATAACTGTTACATATGAGCATGCACTGAAATAATGTTCTAGCATTCATGACACATCTACTTTGATCTTATGCTAAGAAACTAGAGAATTTTGCAGACCTACGTTTTACCGGATATGGAAAAAGAGAGCAGTAGAGGAGTTCAAACCTGATCCTTATGTGGCCACTGTAATGAATTGTTTGCTATGGATATTCTATGGTATTCCTGTGGTCCATCCCAATAGCACTTTGGTTTGGACTATAAACGGAATTGGTCTTCTCATGGAGTTAATCTACCTCACAATCTTCGTCTTGTATTCGGACAACAAACGAAGAGTGAGTATTCTAGATTTTAACTCATCTAAACAGATCTTCTAAATAGATACAAATTGTTGGCTTGAATTTAATTTGCCTAGTAATTTTCTCTATTGTAAACCAGTTTGACGTTTATCTTTGTTTTCAATGACTTTCAGTTGAAGGTGGCACTTTATCTCTTAATTGAATTGGTGTTCTTAGCTATAGTGGTAGTCATTACCATTTTATGTTTTCACACCCATGCGCGGAGGTCTATGTTTGTGGGGATTCTCTGCGTCATCTTTGGAGCGGGCATGTATTTCTCGCCACTTACCATCATGGTATGCCATCAATTTATTCATCTTTATGCTTTTTTTTTTTTTGAATTATATTGATATTTAAAGCTCTAGCTACCATCTTCTGTTTTAATTTAACTAAATTAGTGCATGCAAAGTCTTTTGGTAGAGATTAAAAACAGGTGCAGGTGTCATTTGGACTTTAACATCTTATCACAACCATAAATCTATAAATTCATCTCAATCACCACATAACTAATGGCCTTGGTCACCCCTTATTCAAACATTAAAGTGAGCTGGATCACCGTTTAGGATGATCCAATCTTCCAAATTGTAGTCCTTATTCTGTGTTATTTCCCAAGCATTTGTCAGGTTCCCGCCGCAGTTTCCCACGACATGTAAAAAAGTGGATTGAGTCTACAGTCTAGTGTTGTCCTGAGCTGGTTATGTGTGTTTTATTTAACATGAAATGGGCTTTTCTTAATTGAACTTACTTGACCCGCTTGAATAATACATAGGTTAGGTTGGCACTTTGCATTAGAAATCCTTCAACTAGCCCCAACATGAGCAACTTGTATTTAATATTTGGGTAGCATTCTGTGTTAAGTAGAGAAGTTTTTTTTTTTTTTATAGATTTATCTTGTCTTGGTTCAATTTTATTTTATTTATGTAGCTTGTAGGGAAATTTTTAAGTCCGTGGCTTAGAAACACCATTAATGTAGTTAGCTAGCTATAGTAATATGAAATAAGGGGAGGTAGGACTATATATTCAGAGTAGACCAAAACTGTAAATCTGCTATTGCTCTGCTTCAGCTTGAATAAGGGTGACTGAATGAGGTATGACTCTGGCCCGCCTGAAAAACAAAAAACTTTAATATCTACATGAAAAACACAAAAAATTTCAGTTAAAAATTCATGTTCCTTTCCTTCCCTACAGATTCCATATAAACAAACAGTAACCCAACAAATTCTCACAAGCAATTCAGAGAAACAGTGAGTAAACTTGTAACTTGTTTGACAGAATCAACTTTTCAGAGAAGAAAACGTGCCCAGGGGAAGCCTTCCTTTTAATAATTGTATGGATATTTATGAAAATGTTAATGCCTGGAGAAATGATGCAGAATAAGAAATCAGGTGAGATAGAATTTACTCATAATATCTTGGCTGTAGAACCCCAGACAGTCCTACATGTACTTCCAGCCAGCCGCCTTGTATACTTCTTTTCAGCTTTAAAATAGACTCTGCAAAATAATATGCAGTTCTAAATTAATTCAATATCGTTGATTCTAGAATTTGGAAAGAAATATCTACATGTGCATTCAAGGGGTATGAATCGTTTGTTAAGCGTGTTCAGTATGAATCCTCTCCTCCATACTAACATGCATTTTATTTTGACAGAAAAAGGTTATCACAACAAAGAGTGTTGAATACATGCCTTTTTATCTATCACTTGCAAACTTTGCAAATGGACTTGTATGGTCGGCTTATGCCTTCATTCACTTTGACCCCTATATCTTGGTAAGTATATTCATTGAACACTTTATTTTTTGTCAAATGATGATTTGTGCATGTTTGGGTGCTTACACGGTTTGTGTGTGCATATATGCCGAAACTAACAAGAAATATTGTGTTTGTAGACTGCTAACGGTCTGGGGGCGTTATCTGGTACAGCACAATTAATACTCTATGCAACCTACTATAAGTCAACCCCAAAAGGCGATGATAAGAAGAAGAAGCCGACGACGGAGGTGCAACTCTCCACGGATCAGCCAACCAGACCAGTGGTTTGAAAACACCTTGCATCAACAAAGAATGTACAGCTAATTTTTCGTTGCTTTTTAGCCTTTGTATCTCTTGTTCATGTGTTTGATCGGTTTTGCTTGAACTTTGGTTTCAAGGCAAGAAGAGGAAGACGTGTTTGGCATAAACAAAAATCTTTTGATTCTGTTCAATTACAGAGTTGTTGTGGATACCAAAGAACCGGTTTATTGCCCAAGGCAGAAGAATGTTTCCGCATTTTTTGTCCAGTAGAGCAGCACATCCAGCTCAGTTATGGTTTAAGATACCTATCAACTCATTTTATTTTCCCATATGATGCACGGTACCACTTGCTAACTTTTGTAAAGATAAAATGGATTCAAATATTGGATATGTTCAATTTGCCTTACGACCTGTTGCCTTCTGGTCTCACTCTTTTGGCTCCATTGAAATGAAAAATAAAATAAAAAAATATGGAAAAAAAATTGAAGAAACATGGGAATTTGATGACAATTACAAGGTTTTGACAAATCTAACTTCTCATGCAGGTGTCCATCATATATGAACATCCTCTACTAACCCAATTAAGAATTAGCTTGATTTATGCCTTTCCAAACCACAAAGTGGAGCTAGCAAAAGCTCAACATGGCCCCGCTAAGGCACGCACTTGGCGTGCAAGTTTATTATATTTTTTTCCCAGGATTTATAAAAATATCAAAGATATTGTAAAATTTTTTGATTCTTTTTTAACGTTACTTCATAAATGACGATTAGCAGGCTGTTTTGTACTTTTGTAACATTTTTAAAAGCAGATTTTCTATTTTTAAATTATGATCATTAGATTTACCAAACATATTTTTACTAATTTTAAAATTATAATTGAAATATTATCAAATGGGCCGGATTGTCTTCACTTGTTTCCAAAATTACAAAAATAAGTTGAAAAGTTTTTTTTATTTCAAATTACTTTTCTAGGGCAAAAAAAACCTCTAATATACCTTACCGATTTAGTCAGCAAATTTTTGAAAATTGAGAATTAGTGATGGTTTTTTCATATAATTGGGATTTAGTGTTATTTTACTATTCATCAAAAATTTCTTCCAAAAATATCTTAAAAAGACTTTGAAAACATTTTCACTCATTTAGGTACAAGTGAGGTTTGCAAGTCTTTTTAGGGTATTTTTGGAAAAAATAAATTTCAAGAATAGTAAAATGACACTAAATCTTAATTATTTGGAAAACGTATCACTAATTCCTAATTTTCAAGAATTGGATGATTGAATCTAGATTATTTTAAAAAAATATCACTAAAAACCAAATTTCCCTAATTATATCATTCAACCAATCCAAACTTGAATGGGCTGAGCAAAGCCGAGTTTACAGAAGGCGAGATCGTTGCTGATCTGGAAACTGCAAAATTCCAATCTTATCCGAGCGTGAGGACGGGACGGACAATTACGATATCCACTTCGATAAATGTCAGCGGACTCTCCTCCATTATCCTCTCAAACCTTATCTCTCACGCTATCTTTCTCCTTATTCTCCGTTCTCGCACCTTCCAAACCTAATTTTCTTCACATTTTCCCCCCACGCTAATGCTTGTATAGTTCTTCGTCTTGTGAAATGGCAGCCATTCTCTCCTGCCATTACGCTTCTGCTTTCGCTTCATCGATACGCATCCAGCCGACGTTATCGACCGAGAGGTTGCGATCTGGTATTCATCTGAGATCTTCTCGGTTTCCGCGCCGTGGACCTCAATGTTCTTCTGAAAGGCCTCAATTTGAACTTGAGCTAAAACATGTAAGCGTTTGAATACTAATTTATCTCAAATTTTCACCATCTCTTCTCTTTATCGTTCATATACACGATTATTAGCTAAAGCTTTGCGAATTAGAATAGTGTGAGTTTTCGTTCTACCTTGGATTCCTGTACTTCGCATTTCTGTTCTCTCTTCATATTATTAATGCGTGTTTGGTTATTTTTAAGGCGGCTAGAGCTTTGTTAACTAGTATTTCACTCTCGTAATACCACATTCTAATTGTTGACAGAAACGGAGATCCTTTTCGATAAAGGAATTTGCGATTTCCATAGCATTGTCTGTAGGATTTGTTGCTGGAGTACCCACATTGGGTGGCGAGGCATATGCTTTGCCGGCTGTTCCAGCATTTCCTGACTTGTCTGTGTTAATCTCTGGACCCCCAATTAAAGACCCCGGAGCTTTACTTAGGTATGCACTCCCTATTGACAACAAAGCTATCAGGGAGGTACAGAAGCCGCTTGAAGATATTACCGATAGTCTCAAGGTTGCTGGGATTAAGGCTCTGGATTCAGTGGAGAGAGTAAGAAACCGAATCTAAATATTGATGAAAATAAAAACATCGATTGATAAATTTGGTTGCTTTTATTTTATTGAGCTCCTAAACTGTTTGTATATGAGAGTTTAACATCTATATGTCGATGGTAGAATGTAAGGCAGGCATCTCGGGCTTTCAAGCAGGGGAAAAATTTAATTATGTCTGATCTTGCGGAATCCAAGAAGGAACATGGCAAGGAATTGCTTGACAAGCTGGAAGCTGGTATGGAGGAGCTCCAACAAATTGTGGAGGATAGGAATAGGGATGCAGTGGCACCTAAACAGAAGGAACTGCTTCAATATGTTGGCGAGTGAGTATTCAGAATTCTGGCTTTCCAGTTTTCCGATTTTATTTTAAATGCCCATTTCATTTTATCTTCTCTCCCTGTTATAGGCCCTGTGCAATGCTAAGGACATAAGATGGGATCCATGCTAAGCCACATTAAAAAGTAGGGAACTTGAAAATAGTAGTCAGGGATACATGTGCTTCAAGCTAATTTTACGGCACACATTGTTCATGCATGTTACCCTCACCTTATAAATTTCTTAATAAAATCTTGTACTTATAGGAGAGTAAACTAGAATTATCTGCCATATTCACCCATTGAGAGCCATCAAATTCCATAGGCTGTGTAGGAGCGCAATTGACTGACAGGTTTACTACAAACTAAGCTGGATGTGTCTGATATATCGAGTTGTAGGAGACATATTCTACTTGCGCCTTATCTTCTCATTCTCTTCACAGTATCTTCTTGACAGTGTGACATTGTCGTGGGAAACCATAGGTTAAGCACCTTCTTTTCTCCAACTGAGGGAAAATTAGGATTCTGGTAAGAGTAGTGTATCTTGATCATTGATGCTTTAAAGCCCATTCTGTATTTTTAAATTACATTAGATCTGAAGTCATCCTCTACACCAATGCAATAATAACTTCAATGTGATGTTCGGTCCATACCTTTTGGAGAATGGATCATCTCCCTCAGGATGGTTTGCTTGTATGAAATTCATATCCTCCACACCCATCAATGTGGTACCAACTTTAATTTGATATTGGTTATTTGTTTAAGGAGCATGTTAAATAATCTAAAGTGGACATGAGTGTCTGGAGTGTCCATGCCATTCAGGTGATGGATTGCTTATCAAGTTGGATTCCGATGTGTTAAATTAATGCCTGTAGTTTTAGAGTTAGAAATAAATTGTAAAAATTAACATTAAAGCAACAATTCTCATATATACCCTTTTTATTGACTGCAGCTGAGATCTTCCTGGGGCATTGGATTTCTGCAGTGTTGAAGAGGATATGGTGGATGGCTTCCCATATGAAGTGCCCGAGGAGTACAGAAATATGCCTCTTTTGAAGGGGAGGGCAGCTGTGGACATGAAGGTTAAGGTCAAGGACAATCCCAACCTAGATGAGTGTGTGTTCCATATAGTTCTGGATGGGTACAACGCCCCCGTAACTGCAGGAAATTTTGTAGATTTGGTGGAAAGGCACTTCTATGATGGTATGGAAATCCAGAGAGGTACGTGAACATTGATTGTAATCTGTAAATTGTCCATGAAGCTTTCTATTACTGATACTTGTCATAAAGGACACTCTTTTATGTCCTACACTTGGGGTTGTTCACACATCACATTGTAATGAATCTATATATTATGCATCTGAATGTGTTTAATCTTGGTTGCTGTCATTTTGCAACTGAACAGAAAATGGCAAGAGTAGTCATTGTGACAATCTAATCATTGTGGTTGTGTTGAGTTATTGGCTCTATATTAGAAAGATTCATGCGTTTATTAGTGAATAATTTACATTTTTACAACCCTTTGTGCAATGCTATGTTCTGACTTCTGTCTGAATTTGGTGCAGCTGATGGCTTTGTAGTTCAAACTGGAGATCCCGAGGGTCCTGCAGAGGGTTTCATTGATCCAAGTACAGAAAAGATTCGTACTATACCATTAGAAATCATGGCAAATGGAGAGAAAGCGCCTTTCTATGGGGCAACACTAGAAGTAATTTTATTTAACTTCCTTTGCCTCTTTTGCCCTTTTTAAAAAAAAAAAATACAACATTAATGAATAAGATGAGTTCAACTGACATTTATAAGTCACCTATAATGAAATGCAAAACCAAGAAAAAGAGGGATTTGTGGTTTGCACAAGGAGAATATCAGGATTTGTGTTCCAACTCCATACAGAAAATGGAAAGTCCTATCCAGCTGGGCTAAAAAAAAATCAATTAATAAAACCAGAAAGTTTTCTAAGAATAAATTCCAGCCAACGGTGATAAAATGTTATTCTGATTTGTCATATCCTTAATTTTCCTCATAATATAGCACAATCCAGGGTCTTTCTTGACTTAACAGATCCTTGAACGTATTGTTATGGTCGAATATCTAAGTAGTGCACCTATATTCTTTGCTGCTAAGATTTGAGATTTTCAGAAAATTTGTGATAATTTATTTAATGCAGGTTTTTCTTTTTATCATTGAATCTGATTCAATTATTTCATGCAATTCTACAGGAGCTTGGTTTATACAAGGCTCAAACTAAGCTTCCTTTTAATGCCTTTGGAACAATGGCTATGGCCAGAGATGTGAGTACTTGAATTAGGGCTATTGATTTTCATTATAAAAATCTGGTGCTTCTGTTGAATTGATGACTGATTGGTCTTCTATTCTTTTCACCTTTTTCCAGGAGTTTGAAGACAACTCCGCCTCAAGTCAGGTTTTTTGGCTGTTGAAGGAAAGTGAACTGACTCCAAGTAATGCAAATATATTGGATGGGCGATATTCAGTGTTTGGATATGTTACAGAAAATGAAGACTACTTGGCCGATCTCAAAGTTGGAGATGTAATAGAGTCTATCCAGGTTGTTTCTGGATTAAATAACCTAGTTAACCCGAGCTACAAGATAGCAGGTTAATTCTTCATGTACTCTTGCTGAGGAAGTGATGCAGATAAGGTTAAGGGGGTTAGAATTCTTTTTTCGACAGGGGCAATTTCTATGGCATGCTGTCTTGCTTTGTATTTTATTATTAAAATGATTCTGAATGATCTTGAACTTGTATTGCTGAAGCGCATGTTATCTCAAATTGTTCCATGGTAGTTACCTTCTTTGATTTGGGGAACAGGTAGGTGACTAGGCTGCACAGGAAAAGAAATCATTACGCAAATAGCCGTTGCGATGACAATTTAAAAAGGATGCAAAATTTTCACCGTTCTCAGCCCAACTATCCCTCTGAAGTTTTCTCCTGTTACTGCTGTCGTCGGTTGGTAATTAAGTGACAATTACTCATATGATCAGTTTTATTAGATATGAAATCCCAGCTCATCACGAGAGATTTCTCTCCACTTTTTTAAAATTGTAGGTCAAAGGAAATCCATGGTAGTGGAAAGTCTGAGCTCATCGCCAGAGATATCTCCACTTTCTTAACTGTTGCTGAAAGACCGTCCATAAGAGCAGAAATTCTCCGCTCATCAGAGTCCCATTTACTCAAAAGAGATCCTAGGGGAAAGACCGGGAGGTTGGGGGGTCAGTCCAAATCTCCAAATCGATCCGGACAAGCATACCATTAAGCTTGATCAGACATGCTAGAAATCCTTTTCTTTCTTTTTTCATTAACATAATGACAATAGATATGATTAGAAAAATATCAAAGAAAGATTTTTAATGGACCAAATTTTATTGGAGATTGCTTGGTTTCAAAAATATTTACTTTGAGAATATTAAACCACACAAAAACCTCAGTATTTCTCTGCTTCTATTAACCAAAAGAGAATAGTCTGCATCTTACATCTAGTCACTCAACAAAATGTTGATCACCAATCTGGACAAGCTGATGCCTCTTTAGACAGAGCCTATTCTGAAAATCAGCAAATAAAAAGGATCCCGATTAACCAAACGCTTACGTATTCTCAGTGAAATTACAGGGCCTCACCAAACATGAAAGCATTATGACAATTACATACAAACTGCTGGGGCACAAGACTATACAATCTCAAAACATTATATAAAGGCTTTAACAACTTGCTCCTTCAAAATAATCAGTCTACACAAGAGGTGTGTTTGCAATAAGTATGGTATAGCCTGAAAATAGTTATGTGACTATATGCGTTTGTTTGCAGGAAAGAACCTTTACATTGAAATGAAGTTTTCCTATTTCTTCCAGAAAGTCAAGAAAAGAATGGAGAAACGTAATCTTTTGATTACGTAATGCTTCAGCTACTTCAGCGTATTATCTCAGGATAAGATGAATATATGAAGAATATTGTATGTGCAAAAAAGAACTGCTAGACAAAGAATAGCAGTCTTTACCTTCGTTGTTTTTTCTTCTCTGGTGTTCCATGTACCTGTGCTCTGATCCCATACGTTTTCAGCTGAAAATTTTCAAAAGCCTCAGAAATTGCTTCTACCTGTGGTTATAGCATGGAGAAAATTGATTATTCAAAAGTCGGAATGCAGAGTAAGTGCATCATTGAACAGTGATATCTTTCACAGACCAGCTCAGGCCTTTTTGAGTACACCCTCACGATCATATCTTGGTAAGATGCAGGTAGCAAGTTACTGATGCGATCATCAGATATGGAGAATTTCTCCTCACTGTCATAGTCCTGATAAAACAAAAAAGCAGTTAGAAACCTACATTATGCATGTAAGGGTTCAATCTAGGAAAAACAATGTTTCTCATAAAACATTCAACCTAAATAAGAAAAAGGCACAGGAAGCAGTATTGTCCCCCTTTTTTCCCCTGTTTTCTGTTTCCTTTTTCCCAGTACTGTACCTAGAAATTGCTTATATTATTGGTGCACATCCTGGCATGGTGTAGGGATCTGCATACTTCAAAAACAGGGATCTGCATACTTCTCAAAGATATACTTCTGCTCAAAGTAATTATTTTGACAAGAAAGTTGAGCTCAGAGTGCCTTTTTCTTTAAAAATATCCTTCTCATTATCCTCTTATGATGACATCGCTTCATCCCTAGGAATTGTTTTAATTTATTGATCAATGTATTTAGCATGTCACCAACTGCTTCAAAAATGTATTTTTTTTTTCTCATTTCCTCTTCAAGCGAACTGTCTCATCCCCAAAACAATAAGAAGACTGAAAAATAATGTAAACACCATGGAATCACTAGGAAATTTTTTTGCTACCATAGGCCTCAACATATCAGGGAAAAGAAAGCAAACTGAAAAGGAGAGACGGTGGACCTGTTTCACATCCATTCTCAAAGTCTCCACTAAGATAAATTTTAAATTTTATTCAGAAGAAAGTAAGAGCTTTTGCTACAAGAAAGAAAATAAACCATCCTGTCAGTTTTTCCTAATGCAAATCCCATGGCTTAATGCAAGAGCTTTTGCTACGAAAAAAAAATTTACCCTTTCAGTTTTTTGTATAATGAATCCCATGGCTTAAGGCCGCACTGGAGTTTTATAGTCTCAAATGGTATTTTGTACATAAGCTAAGAAAATATCATGTGAAAGAAACAGATCCATGATTTCTCCTAATCTAAAAAGGGTAATAGTATGAAGATAAAGCGTTCTTTTTTTTTTAATCGTTGTTAATCTGTTGAATAGATAATAATCTCTATTTCTTGAATTCAATTTGCAAAATTTGTTCTGACCTAACACCATAATCATTGCTGCATTCAAGAATTTCCATAAAATAAAAGAAAACTTACCTTTAATCTTGAACCCAATTTCACAAAACTATTAACTCTGGGTGATAACAAAACAAAATCCAAGAAGTTCCAGGTAAGGAAAAAGAAGATGAACTTTTAGTACCTTGAAGAACTTGATGCTGAAGGAGGAAGCAAATGCCAAAAAGTGGGGGAGAGAGAGAGAGAGAGAGAAAAGAGATCATCAATAACCCAAATAAAGAATAAAAGTTTTCAATAATATCAGGAAAAAGAACAGATATCCCGTCAAAATCATCATCAGGTTCTATCTCAACTTCTCAAGTACCTTTCAAGAGGGTTATGTCTTCCACGAGTCAAATCAATCCTGACATTGCTGACAGCAACATCCTCTTCTCTAAGCATGATTCCACTATTTCTCTATTTAACAAAATTACTTAGTATACATCACAAGAACTAGGGGTGCAACTCGGTCCAGTTAAAACTGAACCCAAACCGACCCAAACCGACTTCCGTTAGGTTTGGTTCGGTTTTATAATTGTTCGGTTTGGTCTAAAAATCTCTAAATTGAACTAATTCAGTTCGGTTTTGTGTTGGATGCTCGGTTAAACCGAACCAAACCGAATTCATACATATTATAATATATAATCTATGTTATATATATGTATATAATACAATATATGTTAAATTTTGAAAATTTACCTTCAACTTTAAGGATATTACGAAAATACCCTTGTTTGAACACATAAATGTATTGTTCTAAACCGAATAATCAATTCGGTTCAATCAATTCAGTTCGGTTTTGCAAGTTCAGTTTTCAATTCGGTTCGGTTCGGTTTCACTACAAATATTTTTGTTTTGGTCTTGGGTTAACCTCAACCCGAACCGAACCAACCCAAATTGCACCCCTAACAAGAACTGCTTATTTTCTAAGGAAAAAATATTTCACATAATAAAGTTTAAATAAAGACCTGGGAAGAAACAATGTCTTGCGGGGTGACGTTTTTGAAATGCTCCAATTTGTCCTTTGGCACAGAATACTCATTACAAAACTGCCAAAACAAATGCACAACAATTTGGTAAAGTACATTACAACTTAACAGAAGACACATTAATTTGTTTTACTAATACATTGTCATATTGGAAAGAGGAATCTTTGTAAATACATTGCTGAATTTTACAAAGATGTCACAACAGTGAATCCAGCAACCACTACTACCTGGTACAAATCCCTTCTGCGAATGCGTAGGATCAAATCTTTTGATTCCTTAAGCTCTTTGTCTGGATCTGTTTCAATTCTTTTAATTATCGCGTCGTCTAACTGCACTTCTCAGAAAGGTGGATAACAGTAGGGATTAATGAATGTCGCCACAAAATTAAGGAACAAGAAGTAGTCTCTGTAGAGTTCCCCAAACCTTCCAGTATTCAGCTGGATCATCGATTTTAGACGAAATTTGCAGAAAATTATTGGCTTTTAGCAGTGCATCTACAACCATAAGCTCTATTGCCTGAAAATAATAACAATAAGAGATGAATACCTAGAGGTTTAATATATAAAAATCAGTGTTGGAAAAAGAGATGGGTGTCACTTTGAAGACTACTAGGAGAAATTTCACATAAAGCCAAAATGAAGGTGCAGTTCCGTACCTTCACTTTTGCATGAGTATATACAGTTCGGTTCAGCTCAGCACGAGTGACGAATAACTTGTGGATGGTAAGATCTAGCCAAATAGTTCAACACAAATTAAAAAAAAAAATATTAATTACCATAGACTCTGAATGTGAGAATTGAACTCTCAGAAAAGTACTAACAATCCTTAGCACGATAACATATCTCATCACCCATAACGCGCATTGATTCCATTAACCTGAAATCGACACAGAAAATATTATTCTAGAAATGTTATCATAATATTGCAAGACCGTTGACATGCGACTATATTTAAACTCCTAGAATTGTATAAAACTTGTCTGCCTTTTGAGGGAAATTGGATTACAGTGCTCAAAACTATGCCCATAATCAAGATTAAATCACAACCTCCTCAAATATATTCAACACAAACCTCTGAAACTGAAAACTGCATCCTATACCACAAGCTCGGGAGTCACGGACAATGTAATCAAACCTATAATCAATGAAATGTCATGAAAATATGAATCCAAGAACCCAGTGCTAAATCCAGCAATAAGTGTGTCAGATGGTTTGTAATATACAAAAACATAGTCCACAAAGTATCACTTACTTGTCAACATCTATTCCATTACGACCATTTGCAACAATATCATATAAGAAGTGCTTCTCCTTCATACTCTATATTTGTGAAAGAAATATATGAAAAGGAATAATGAAGAGGATTCTTATTTATACGAATGGCCTTTGAACTTGGAACGAGCATGAAGAATAGGAAAATGAGAAAGTAGTCAGAAGTTCAAAGTAAATGACATTGCAAGAAGTTATATGCCGTAATATGAGAAAAATGATAACTAAACAATGAAACAAGAAACTTACTTTGGTTTGTGCAAATTCAGAGCTAGCGAGTATCATTTCCTGTAAATCAAAGAAAAACAATTATAAATATAAATTTTGGATTGATATGGTAAATACACCATTAAATGGATCATGGTGGTAAGAAAAGTTTCAGTAATAAAAATGGGTGAATATGAAATATAATGCATTTATGTCAGATCCATTGTTCTTTAACAGAAAATGGATGTATCACTATAAAGGAGAAACTTCCCCTTGTGAAAACTTGTTGCTCGAGCAAAATGGTAGTCAAAAGGTTAACACAGAAAAAAGGTAACGATGCACCAAAAAAACAAATTCAGTCTTCAGCACTGTCCTATAACTTGCTTCCACTATGAAACTATTCCAATGGAAGCCATGATAAGAGGACCGAAGCATGGCACCAAAAAATTTGCACCTAGTCAAGATATTACTGACCAGGTGCAAATTCACAAATGCTTGGGTATCGACAGACAATAAGAAAGTAAGCGCAAAACTAGAACCTTGGAGAGATAAATTTATAAACAAAGGTTACAAATTAAGTAATGAGCAAGTACATGGAAATGGAACTTTACAAATGGGAACAAAAGTAAAGAAATAGTAAGTATTGAGAGGTAGGGTCCTAAAATTGATGCCTTTTAGTTGTTTGGATCACATAATTGTTGCACTTGAAATTAGTTCAAGTGGCTACTTGGATTAAGTGAAAAGGTGTAAAGTTATTGTATGTTGGGCCCTTTGATATACATAGTTACAACATCACCTATAAGGTTAAGCTCTTGTTTAACAATGGTATCAAATTGAGAGGTCTAGTGTTTGACTCCCAAGAAGGTGTTACCTTGGCATTTATTTGTTTGCCCTGTATTAGTTCCCATGAAAAGTTGCACTCGCAGAGGAGTGTTAAGTTATCATATGTTGGGCCCTTCGATATACATAGTCACAACCTCACCTTTGAGCTTAAGCATTTTGTTGCACTCATTGTTTAACAAAATGTGATTCTATAGGTGTGATATGAGCAACGTTTTTCTCGAGATTCTAAAGTGACTGAAGCTTCCATATAAGCAGATGCTTAAAAGAATGAATAATGAGAAGATTAACCACAAAATAGAAACATCAAGGCATGGTCTTCAAAGAGAACACCATGAAGCATCAGCTATGGACTTCCGGACTTCATAATTTCATCTCACCTTCACTCTTCTAGTGGTTTCAGAATCAATATCAATGTGATGCTCATCAATAATGTGATCAATCATCTTAACCGACATTTGCTCATGACACCTGGAAACAAAAAATGCTATAAGTAGTTTAAAAAAACAAATAAACAATGAAAAGCATCCATCAGGAAGTAGCTTAACGAAAGACATCACACGTGTCACCCAATTATGAAAAAAATGACAACACAAGTTCAGACTTGTAACAGGGTGAAAAAAAAAATTCCCAATCATCTTTCCCATATTGCCAACCATAAGCAGTTCATCACCTACTGCCCTGTTTTCATTATACAAAAAAAGTCATAACCTCTCTCATTCATCTGAGACATAGCAGCTCACAGATACTGGCTTCTCTTTCTTGCTATCCTTGACCCTCAGCCACACAGTCTTTGGCCCCCTTCAGATTCCATCTTTGCAAGGGAGCTCTATGCCCATCTCTAAAAGCAATTGCTCATGTTATGGTACACAATGAATTAGAGATATGACATATGCACACCAGAAAATAATCAGGGAAAGGTCTTCCATCTTTGTTTTTATTACTTTCTATTAAAAATAAATAAATCAAACAGACCATATTAGATCTGGAAAAGCGATATGCACTGGTGTTGGAATTATTAATCACCATTTGGAGCCACCATTAACCTGAGGTAGAAACTCGCGCTCAAACAAGTGGCTGAAAGGCCCATGGCCCACGTCATGCAGTAGTCCTAGGAATTTAATAAACAAAGAATAAAGTAAAGAATCGGATGATGCAAAACAAGGCAACTCCATGGCAAGTCAATTTAGTTACCAGCAAGTTTCACTGCCTGTCTATCAGAATGATCAATACCGAGCTCCAAACCCTACAAGGAAAGAATAATGGTCAAGAGAACACAGATATATATGTACCGCAATATAATAGCACAGCATGTTGAAACAATTCTGAACTTGGTGAGCTTGAATTATATCGAAAGCTTCACTGGCAAGCCAATAAACCCCTAGTGAATGTTCAAAACGAGAATGAACAGCCCCAGGGTAAACCATGTGGGCTAGACCTGAAACGCAATAAGAAAAAATTTATTAGAGACGAGCTGAACCTACCAAAATTGCATTAGCAAAAAACATATATCTTACCACAACAGGTGCTCTATGTCTAAATTCAACTAAGGCATAAGCACACATCTTGCCTTATCTATAAACATGCTTTAAATTTGCAGTCCAGTTTCAGTAATCCTACTAACAGATTATAATTTGGGTCTTCTTGCTGTATATTCTACACCTAGCTCTATGTTTAAATTTTCTGTATATTCTACACCTATATATATGTAAGGTTTTTTTTTTCAAAAGCCACTGTAAAAGGCTTCACCAGCAGAAGATGCACCTGCGATGTTCAAATAATGACTCCAAAGGAATTGTAGCAAAGATCAGGTAGTTTCAACTCCTGTGAGTATATTTAGTAAATATTCCCAAACCAACATCATTGCTCATCCATCATTCTTCAAAGCATGGGAAAAATCACAAGAAAAGGGCAATTCCACTACATTTGACCATAAAAAACCAATAATTCATCTCACTTAAGCTAATTTTATGACCACTTTATTCACAATGGATACCATAGAATGAAATGAAACTCACCAAGTTGCTTTAGCTCACGAAGCCTGCAATAAAGCATATAACAAAGTCAAGAGACTTAATTGCGGCTACAGAACTATGACAAAAATGTGGAAATAGATAAAATTAAACAGTGCCTCCGATATCAGACTTACCTCTGGAACTGCTCAGTGTCTATAAACTTTAAACAAAGCTGCAATATTGACAAAAATGTAATTAAATAAAATGGTGTGATTACCTGCAAATCTAACATAATTAATCAAAAAAAGAAAAATAAAATGATCGTTATTCATTGAAGACAATTAAATTGCCACTATGTTGTTTTTTTGGAAGGTATATTACCATGTTCTAGAATGCATCTACGGTAACATCAAGAATTGTTTTATTAAAACTAACCGTATCTGCTACAAATGGTACATCATCAAGAATTCAATGAGTTTGTGCTAATCATTGATTCAATGAAAAAAAAAACTAGCCAAAAGAAATTTCTGCTCCTTATGAAAGCATCTATAGATTGCTAGATCTAAATTCTCTCTTTTTCTCTCTTGCTAACTCATAGACACAAACAGTTAGGATATTCTCTCCTCGACCATTCAATTACGCAAAGTGAATTCTCCTGCTACTCATCACTGAGACTCCAATTTCGCTAATTCTCGTTCTGATTCTACATCAAAATTCCGTTTAACTCCTTTCAAAATAAAACAATTAAATCTGAAACTCCACATAAATTATACGAACAAATATCACTAATAAAACGAAAACTAATCAAATCGTTAGATCTTTCTGTGATCTCTAAACGAAATCCAAAAAGAAACAATTTAAAAGGAAAATTGAAAAGCAACCAAAATCTGCAAACGAAATTTAGAACTATTTAAACGAACAACTAGCTACATACCGGATCGATGTAGATGTTTCCGTGAACGTTATCATGAACATTCTTTGAGAATCTCCGGTCTAGTTTGGAACCGTAGCAAAACTTATGCGAAAGCGAGAGGTGATCGTCGGAAATAGCTCCCATACTTGTTTACTCTTCGTCAGAGAACGAGAGCGAGGAATAGGCAAAGCAAGAAGAGCATCAAAGCTGAACTTAACAAGTAATCCCGAATCTAGGGATTTCAAGGAGTTGAAGGGAGAAACGGAGATAGAGAGAAAGAGAAAGAGAGAGAGTAGAAAACTAGAAATAGATTCTGGGAGGCACACTACCAGGAATTTGGAGTGGTGGTGAAGTAATGCCGCCAAAAGGAGCTCTTCATCTTAAAAGTGGCCCTGTTTGCGTGTGAGGGAAAAGCGGGAATTCATTTTCTCTTTTTCATATTCTTTATTTATTATTTTATTCTTTTGCTTGGAAAATGGTAGTAAGCTGTAAGCAGTAACCGGGGAACCGTCCGTTACCCTTCTGTTTTTTCGGCTACCTAGTTTCGGGGCCCCACCTTTTTAAACGGTTGCCTGTAAAAGACACTTGGCGTTACTGTGTTTGTGTGGTTCAGATAAAAATTGCCCTTCACTAACCCTTTTGTCTGGGATCAGTAGAATGCAGTGATCCGTTACTCGTTTTATTCTTCTTCTTGTCTTTTATGTTTCTTTTTGTCCGTGGACCGTCGTGTAATAGAATAAATCCCATTCGGGCCATTCAATATGACTCACTGTTTCCGTCCGATTTAACACTTCTTGCGTTAAGTGTCAAAACCAGACTTTTTAACTGCTGTTCGAAGCTCTTCTTTATCTTGAAACTGAAATCTATGCACTATGCAATTATATGATTTTCTAATGAGATTTGCTATCTAAATTGTCTCTAACTTTTTATTTAATTTATTTTTATTTTCCTAACAATCACTTACACATATATAACCATCTCTTATTGTCCAAAACATTATTATTATTATTAAAGTGTAATTTTTTTTTTTGCATACCAAATTATAGTTGCATAAGTAGATAATTGCTTCTTGAGCATTTTGCAACCAATATATTCCACTTAAACTAAAAAAAAGATTTCACGTAATCCCCACCAATCTTATTGTGATGTATGTGTATATATGTTGGAAACAATGGTTCATATTTTGGGTTCAAGGGGAAAGGGATTTGAGGGGCCCTGTGGGCAGAGTGTAACGGAGCTCACGGGAAATGCCCCTCCCTCGTACTAAGGAACGAGTTGGACGCGCACCGAATAATGGGATTGGGGGGTGCAAGGGGTGAAACAGTAAAGGGTATTTTTGGGATTTCAGAAAATACCAGATTTAGGATTGGTATATATATGTTGATATAACCCTAACTAATTTTTTTTCATAGTGGAAATTTTGCTGTACACGGTGGATGTAGGCATATGGCCGAACTACTTAATTTCGCGTGTTCTTCTTCTCTATTTTTCTTACTATTCATGTTGTGCATTCACAACAATATATGTGTGTGTTAAAATGTTAGACTGAAAGAAGCAGCTAGCATATGATGTGGAAATGAATTTGTGAAAGTGTTATAGAAGTTAAGATAAATAATGAGTACAGTAAAGAATAATGTGCTACCTAAATGGAGACAAGATAAAAAGAATAAGTTTAAGATAGTTTGATTGTGCAAAGTGAAGATCTTGAAAGACTGCTATAAAAGTCATAAAATTGCTTTAACCCATAAATAATCACATCTTTCTTTTATTTTATAGAACATTTTTTTTTTTTTTGGTGAACAACATATGAAATTTATTAAGAAAAAGTCATTGAGTACACGACATTCCTTGCCTCATCAAATAGTATGTTACATAAAGCAGTAGGAGGTTTCTTGAACCAACAACAAATTATCAATACTAAAATTAGTTAGAAAGTCTGGAGCCATATTCCCTTCTCGATAATTGTGCTGGATGTGAATACTTAGGAACTTCACTCTGGTATGACTGATCTCATTAAGATAAGGTAATATCCTCCATGGAATGTTGTCCTCGGACGGTAGCCCATTGAGCAATTTCTGAAGTAACCTTACTAAGGTTAAAGAATCACCTTCTTTTATTTTATAGAACAGTAGGGAAGGCATATGTGTGCATTAATTATTGCATGTAACGTACGGAAATAAGAGTTGTAGACGTGTTTAATTACTTAATAATGTTTAGATTCTATATAGAAGTGTTATACTCATGGGTAGCTGATAATGCAGGAGTCTTTAGTGGATAGTTTTTTATCCAAACTTAGAAATATTCTCTCACTTAATAATAGTATAAATATTTATTTTAAAAATGAAAATAGTTAGCATACTTTTGGAGATGCCTAATACTGAAAAATGTGACGTGCACTGCATTCTAAAAATGTGACGTGCAGTGCATTCTGCATCACATGACTTGTAGTAAAGGAATTCAATCTTCTACCTTACGCAGTGGAGCATATCTTTCCGTCTCATCAAATTATTAAAGCGAACGCAACTTTAACAGTAACATGCTATGGTTTTCACGTCGTACTTGGCATCAACCCAAAGTAAAGGAGCTTATTTTGTCGTAGGGTCAAAGCAATTTTTTTTTTCCTCTCCCTGTCACCGGCTCCCCTTCAAAAGGATGAGATTCATGTGAATAAGGACGAAAATATCCAATGTATCTGTCACGATTGCTGAGACGAGATTCATGAGACCACGGAAGTGGTGGCCCAATGGTCGCGTGGGTTGTGGTTTGGAAGGCCGGAGGTCCTAGGACAAATCTTTCTGCATGCATCCTAAGAACTGGACCCACGCCTACAAGGTTCATTGCATTTTAGTGGAGTTGTGGTGACGGGTCCAATCCCTTGACTAAGGCCGGATGATTGGTAATTATAATTCAATTCAAATATTTTGCAGCGGAAAGGAAACCACTATGGTGACGCCTAGGAGTTGGCCACGTTGATAGCCTCGTTCCTTCCTTTTTAATTACTGAAAAAAAAAAAAACCGAGATTCAAGAGATTTTGGTAGGGATTGCAAGGGTTCAAATGGCTTAAAATAAAGAATAAGAACCCTTGCATGCCGAAGCCCCTTTAGCCAGGTTCCTAAGTGCAGGCTGTAGCAGTAATATTTAACCTGCTTAGTCTTGATTTTTGAAACATTTTGTTAGATTATTAGTAAAAGGTTCTTGTAATATTTATGCATATATTATTTAAAAATTTTACTTATATTTCAACAAATCAACTGAATATATATCAAATTATAAATTATACTAGAAATATGACAAAATAATGTTAACTATGAATAAAACTATCAAACCTAATTTTATAAATACATTGAAATTGACAAATTAATTGGGTTGGGCTAGATTGTTTCGAGCTTCAATCAACATTGTTAGTGTGTGCCTGCAGGCAAATATTTCGTGCTGTACAAAACCAACAAACCGGGCTACATAACCCATGCATGGGTCCAAAACCATGCCTTGAGCATGTAGCTTAAACGGAGGCCAGGACCCTAGACATGGGCACGGTGACCCACCGTTATGGTCACTGGTGTACGGTCTGCAAACATAAGACATGTTGCAGGGTAAGAGTCATCCAACTCGAGGTACTTGCGTCGTGTACCTGGGAGTCATGATGGACTCCAGGTGTGGAAACAACCAAAGCGAACACGGAAAGGCGACTGACGAAGAAATCCCCCTTCCCATAGATGGACAGTAAAACAAAATCTCTTCATCAGCTCATGGAATGCCTGGTCAACCTTGGCTGTTCATTAAGATGACCGACCATTTCATCAGGTGTTCAACGAGGAAAACTCTTTTCCAAGATTGGCGTTCTGTATTATAGATCGATTCATGGTGAACTCAGGTCTATTATCACTCTTATCTCTTTGTTTAAATCATTGCAGGTGGACTCGGCTAATCTGATGAAGAAGGGAAAGACATCAAAGGGAAAAGAGGAAAACATAAGATGGAATCGGCTCAAAAATTAACCATAATGCAAATATTAATTAATGTTGATGGGGCAGCCGGCTCATGGAAATCCTGGCATGCATGCCTTCGTGTGGAATCATTTGCAGACGACCCGAGGGAGAGTTTATGTAAGGACTTGGTCAAAATTTAAAATAATAAATAGGGTTCAACTTTGACAAAGTCAAGAGTCATTGTTTTTCATGAGTCCTATAGGTTATTGTATAGGAGATGAATGCCTGCACACCCACCAAATCAATCTTTTTAGGTATTTGCATCAAACTTAAAGCAATGGCTGAGATTAAATCTTTCTAATAAAGGGCATAAAGGTCATTAGGCTTTATATGTATATAAATCAAAGGTTCAAAACCCTAATCTCGTTTTTGGCGTGAGAGGTGAGTTTTGGAGAACAAAGAAGAAGATTTTGGGTGAAGAAATCAAGGGGATTTTGGTTGGGTATGGAGATAAGTAGGTCTAATCAACTTTCTATGATTATTTGCACTTATTCTTCTAGATTTCTTTTATTTTTCATTCCTAAATATGTTGATTTGAAATCCACGAATGAAACCCTTCTTGTTTTCATGATGCAATCGTGAAAGAATCCATGTCCAAGGTTCCTCTTTAAAACAAATTGGTTATTCTCATTGATTTAAATTTAAAGTGTCATGATCGAATGGAGCACATATGGCTGTTTTACTCGTTTAGTCAATGGTATGACATGGGGATGATGTCGACATAGTGCTGTTGAGGATTTTCAGATTTGTCTCAAAACACTGCACACACAGGGCATGCTTTTGGAACCAATTCCCAGCGTAAATCGAGTGCTGTGTTGTAAAAGAATTCGGTTGGTTCACTTTATTCTTTTCACATTGTTGTAAATAACTATAAATTAGGGTATGTGCAAAATCATAATTCCATTTGAGTGTTATATAGTGGTCTTTTGTTTGAGTTCACCTTGTTTTAAATTAAGTTTTCTTTTAGAGAGTGGAATCATTGTTCATACCTGCAGGTATTGAATGGTGGTTCTATTAAACAAAAAATCATATTGATGTAAACATATATAAATTGGGGTACTTGAACGATTACAATTTAAAATATGGGTATTTGGGTTGTGTTGGGTAATGAGTTGAAATTGTAAGTTTCAAATGTAATTTTTAAATGAATGTGATGATTGAAAATTGTTGCTGCATTATTGAGTACAAGTGTTAGAACTCTTGTGAAATTGTTGATACTGATTTTCTTTTATTAATAACAAATCTCAAGGGTTTTGTTACTACAAAAAAACACGTGAGTGGCTTGAATCAGTGTGTAACTGTGAGAATGATGTTTGTCTTGGTTTTATGGTACAATCATGCTTAAATAGATGGAAAAGCGGAATTCATTAATGGGTAAAAATTAGCTTGCCAGTTATTCGGTTCATCTCTCAAGCATATATGTATCAAGGTGTATTTATATTTAT
This sequence comes from Buxus sempervirens, assembly GCA_947561395.2. Taxonomy (NCBI): domain Eukaryota; kingdom Viridiplantae; phylum Streptophyta; class Magnoliopsida; order Buxales; family Buxaceae; genus Buxus; species Buxus sempervirens. The sequence continues at coordinate 42,107,375 of OX387188.1, forward strand.
TTAACAGTGAATGGGATATTTCTTGAAGCACAAATATGTTACATAAAAAGTGAATGGAATATTCAGTTTAGAATATAACGGTGAAGTACTAAACCACAAAGACGGTCCTATTAATAATTGACCTTAATGGACTGGCATGCTTTAGCATGGGTATACCTAGCGTGATATTAATCCGCTGGATGATTGACAAACCCATTGGAGGTGGTTAATATTTTACTTAATTCACGGTGTTCTGGAAAAGGGTGAGTCGGGTACTCTACCCTAGGCAATTAATGTGATTGGTTCCCTATATGGTATTCACAACTGCTTCGAATGTTGGAATTCCTGGGGTTTGAGTCCCTTAAATTAAAAGAGTCGGGGACCAAGAAGCCCCGTGGGTTGCAATACCCTAAACCCCATACGAGTACTCATGGGAATGCGGGAAAATCTGATCCCTATTGATCACTAAAGTGGGATCCAAGGGCGTTTGATCTTAGCCATAAGTTGGATCGCTCTAGCAGCGTGCTTGACTGTAAGACCGTCTAGATTTGATTGGGGAACCAGGTCATGTTAATTGTTTATAATTGTTATTAATTTAAAAAGAGATGATTGATGGAAATAAATTACAGAACTCTTTTATACTCCAATTACATGCATACTATTGCATTTGCTTGCTTGCATGTTCATAATCTTGCTTGATTATTATTTTTCTTAAATGTCTAAAACTATTATTATATCTCTCGTATCTAGCTACGTTATTGTTAAATTGTATTTCTGTTTAAATTATTCTGTTAGTCTTATTTCTATTAGAAAAGCATGTTCACATATTAGAAAAAAAATAAGTTAGTATGCTATCGGTTATGAACAAAACCATAGGAAAAACAAAGCATGGTTATCTTTATAAATATATATTAGTATTGTGTGTAATTATATTAAGATAAAGGGATGTAGTGCATTTAATCATATGGGGTAAATTAGCCCTACTTACTGAGTTTGTGAAAACTCACCCCTTTCCATTTTGCAGGAAATAATCATAATAGGGGGAAATGGAAGAAAATGAGACATAGAAATATTCATGAGAGTGTTTTATGAACATTGAGAACTATTTATAATTTAATATTAGTTGCTTTTATATGGTTGTGTAAATTGCGAAATTGATATGAGATTATGTTATTTCATCTTTCAGAATGTGGTTTATGTCGATATTAAAAATTTTAATTTCCGCTGTACTCTGGATTTGGATTTTTATATAAATGTAGTCTTTGTGTTGGAATGTGTGAATTTTGGTTTCGCTTACGAGCAGGGTCACCTTTGCTCCTACGCGTATATAGTCATACACTGTGTACGGATTTCGGGGCATGACAGTTTACATGCAGTTGCTAAAGCTTTTTTCCTTGGGAGAACCTCAGATTTGGTGGCAAAAGCCCAAGGCATCAAGATGGGTCTACAAAGGATCAAATTGGAAAGCAATTCTAAGAGCATAGCATTGTTTTTGACTGAAGATAATGCGGAGATACCTTAGATGATTACAGACATCATCTCTAAAGCCAAATCCTTAAGCCAACAGCTGGAATTTTTCTCATTGAGCAATATATATATTTAGAGAGGCCAGTCATATACGTAGCAGATTCATTGTCAAATTTCCCAATAGATTAATTTCTTTTCTTGTGTATATGACAGAAAGACCTCCAGATATTTTATCTCCACTTTTGAGAAATGATTTCCTGGGAGATATTGTTGGGAAAATTTTCTTTTTCCTTATGACAATTGGATGACAAAATGTCATTTGTACTAATGAATTTCTTTTAAGTATTGTGTAACAAGCAAGTGAAGCCAGTTTCATGATTTGAATCAGATCGAGAAATCTGGATATGATGTTTACTTAAGGGTGCTACAAATAGGTTTAGTGGTAATAAAATCCATTCTCATGTACTCCCAACCAAAAAAAAAAAAGGGATTCAGGGTGAACTCATGGTACATAGAATTTGCAAGAGAATCAAAACATGCTTGACAGTCTTCAATCCATTACGCTACTTCATTTGGAAGCCCCAAGAACTAAAACGGGGCTATGAGAATTTAGAACACACCTTAATTATTCCCATCTTCCCCCACGGTTTAGGAAAATGGAGGACCCATAATTAATAAACCATTAATTACAACATATAAATGTTGATTATCCTCCACCGTTTTTCTACTTGATTCTCCTGTCTCATCAGATGACTAGAAAAGGTTTGATGTAGATTCCTTGCATGGACGCTTCACAGATATCACATCCTTCATAAAGTTCTTCAAGGTTAGCCTACTGATGAGATCGATCTGTTCAGCACTACTGAAAGATCCTGCGAAGTTTTGTAGATCAACTCCTTTAGTCTCTCACTTACCCTTGAAGTATCTACGCCAATTCTAGAGATTTTAGCCTAAAAAAATCAAATGAAGCAGCCTTGTTAGGATGTTAATTAAGCTTGGGTCTTTAACCCTTTATTAACCAGGTACATCACAAAACAGGCAAATGACTTAATTACCTGAGCATGGAACGTAAGGAAAACCTTATTTCCCACGGTAGACAAGTTAGCATGCTCAACTTCAGCGCCTTCTTCTTCAAGGATATTAATGGCTTCGCGAAACTTAAGGTTCTTATTCACCTCATCAGTAGTCAAATACACCACCACACTGGAACCACCTGCTAAGTCCCTAACTTCAATCACAGGTATTTTGAATAAGCTTGTTGTTGTGTTATCTTTCACCTCATTATTGCTTATTCCCGCAACACCCATGATCAAGTTCTTCCTCTCCTTGAGTTCTTCTACTCTTTCTTGAAATTGTTTTATGAATGTGGTGGCATGATCCAATTGATCAATCAGTGGACATGTTCCCTGTAAACCATGAACGGAATTCATTAATTTGTTATTAATTAGTAATTAACCGAGAAAGCAAGATCCAAACGCGCTTACGTATTTATTCTTTCATGAAGGAAGAAGACTATTGCCAGAACGCGTAAAAGCACGCACACAGAGAGAGGGCATAGAGGTACCTTAGAAGAGCTGCAGTAATGGGAGGGGATGAGAGAGGCAAGCTTGAAGCAAAGGTCTTTCATACGAATTCTTCTATTTTTCTCGATAATCCTCCTGTCAAGTTTGGGTGAAGAAGGACTGCCGCTTTTATTCATCTAGCTAGCTTTTCTGGTATGTGGGTGTTCGTCTTTTCAATCTGATCTTTCTTCTGATTAACACCACAAAAAAACGCGTAAAAGAAGAAAGAATGTCTGGGGGAGGAAACGAAAGCACCATGGACAGATAGCTTTGAAGCACGATCGAGTAATATTTAAAGGAAGAAGCCAACACAGTCACAAGTCCGTCTACGGTAAATCCTCTATGTCTATTAGGTGTACCGGTATTGTATGCTGCCAATAGGAAGAGTGCATTAACACACTCTCTCCTCCACATGGCATGTGCCTATAGGCGACATACAATACTGACACACCTAATGGGCACAGAGGATTCGTAATAACACGTCTTCCTTGCTCAAGACAATAATTCTTCGTTTTCTCGTAGGTTTCCTCCTAACTCCGTACAAAAGATTGCAAACGTTTGAAACAAGTAAAAAATAATTTCAATTGAAGAACATTCCTGGGACGACCCGGAACTTCCACCGACCACCACCATATTGGTATTATGGCCGTAAGGTATGACTGCTACTGATGGAACAAGACAATAAAACGAAAAGGATGATGTAAAATTTTTTTTAAAGACCTAAAAAAAAGGATGATGTAAATGCTGACCATAATAAACACACATAAATAATAAATAACGTGCCTAAAAATTTAAAGAGATAATTATGAGTAAGATGGGAAACATGATGGAGAAATTTAAAGGGAAATGTAATTTTTAGTGGTATTTTATCAAACTATTTAAGATTTAATCGGTAAAGTTTTGAGTTTTAACTTTTAATACACCTTTATCAAAATAATTAATTTTTAGTGTCATTTCAATGTTACACATAAATTCTTCCAAAAATACCCTTATATAATTTACTTCCGAGACTTGTACAAACAATAAATTGACTTGTACTTAAATTTGTACAAGTAATAAAATGACTTGTACAAGTCAAAAATTAACTGGTACAAGTCAATAAAGTGACTTGTACAAGTCATTTGGATAAGTGGCGTAAGGGCATTTTTGGAATGGGTGAATTGTAAATAGTGAAATGGCACTAAAAATTAATTATTTTGATAAAAGTGTATTAAAAGTTAAAACTTAAAACGTTGCCGACTAAATCTTAAATAGTTTGATAAAGTACCACTAAAAATTAAATTTCCCAAATTTAAACAGATAAATCCTGATGGGAAGACCCTATTCATCAATCCCAACGCTTGGAACAATTGTTGGAGCAGAATTGCAACTACTAATCCCAACGCTTGGAACGGTTGGCACTCACTCACTTTAGTCATCGTCAAGCTCTTTGTAATACTGCTCTGCAGTGTTATGTGAACGCGTGAACAGCCTGTGCATTGATCAACTGGACAATTGGCAGCATTATGTGCGACTCCAAATAAAAGTGCAGATTCAAACTACACGGTCCGCCATCCGTAGTACGACTACTAGATTTTTTTTTTATGGGAAAAAAAAAAGGGTTGTGCCTTCCATCAAGGCAATAAAACGAAAAGGATGACGTAAATGCTGACCATAATAAACAAATAAATAGGGTACCTAAAAATTTAAAGAGATAATTATACAAGAGATAATTATACGGGTAACGATATAGACGCACATCATGTATGTATGTATGGAATAGATACAAACAAAAGAGGCGATGTGGAGCCCACAAATAAAAGGGTTGTGCCTTCCATCATCTCTCTTGCTGTACATGCACTGATTATGTGCATAAACTCCTACAAATAGTCACAAGGCCCCATTTTTTTATTTGTAAAAATGAACATTAAAAAGACCGAAATATCCCTTGAGAATAAATTCAATAAAACCTAGAAAACATCAAACTCAAATTGAAGAGTTAATACAACTAAATAAATTTTAAAAATAAACTCCCAACTTCTTCTATTTGACATTCTTAAGGAGTTTTCTTGTATGTTATGGATAAGGGAAATTTTATCAATTTATATATAAGGTAAAGTATTTTGCTAAAACTTAAACCGTATTGTAGGTATAAAACCATTTTTTTCGCTGTCGCATATAAACAACTTTTGTCTCTCAGAGCTCCCTAATCATTTGTGCAAACGTCAAGGGATCCATATATGTGGATTAATGGTAAATCTTAAGGGTATAACTTTAATTATTACTAAATAAAGTAAGCTAATAACTTTCAATATTAAATAATATTTTGAGAACCAATGCATCATTAAGAATTGGAATATGATTTGAGTTGATAGTGTGGTCCATGTGGTTTAATCTGATCCAACTGGTGGTTTAAACCAAGTCAACCTGAAAATAAAGAGAAAAAAATATTTATGAAGACTAGTCGAGTCAGTTGAGCAGCCTCTGGCTTAATCAGAACAATAAAAGGGTTATGTATGTTAGAAGTGAGAACCGATGACAACCAGTTCGAATGATCAATCGTGGACGGGTTTGGTTCGAATTGGTTGTTCGGGTAAACTCCCCAAAAACGTTTGTCACAAGGGGGATTTGATTTTCAAAGCTTCCATTCACGTTCACGATATTAGTAATGGAGCTTTCAAGTAGGGGAGTGCGAGCAGTGCCCTGATTTAATGGCAATAAGAGCACATTCGTCACTTATCGTCTTCCTCAGGCATAATGCTTGCTGGTTTCTCCCAAAACTAGTGCTTTTCAATCATGCACGAAATCTCGCAGTTGGAGGAGGGGAAGAGGATGCCAGAGTCTCTGAAATCGGGCGACAGCAGCACATAGCAGCGATCGCGATTGAGGTATTTGAATTCATTCGAACCAGGCCTAGATGGGAACTCAGGCGGCATGCCTAATATCACTCTTATCTCTTTGTTTAAATCACTGCAGGTGGACTAGGCTAATCTGATGAAAAAGGAGAAGACAGCAAAGGCAAGAGAGGAAAACATAAGATGGAATCGGCTAAAAAATTGACCATAATGCAAAAATTAATGTTGATGGAGTAGCTAGCTCATGGAAATGTTGGCATGCATGCCTTCATGTGGAATCATTTGCGGAGGACCCGAGGGAGAGTTTACATGCAGTGGCTGAAGCTTTTTGCCTTGGGAGAACCTCAGCTCTGGTGGCAAAATACCATGGGGTACTTGAAGGCATCAAGATAATGCGGAGATACCTTAGATGATTACAGACATCATCTATAAAGCCAAATCCTTAAGCCAACAGCTGGAGTTTTTCTCAATGAGCAATATATATATTTAGAGAGGTGCGCCAGTTATATACGAAGCAGATTCATTGGCAAATTTCGCAATAGAACAAAAAGACCTCAAGATATTTTATCTCCACTTTTTGAGAAATGTTTTCCTGGAGATATTGTTGGGAAATTTTTTTTTTCCTTATTACAATTGGATGACAAAATATCATTTGTACTAATTGTTGGAATGATGGCTCATTTGTACTAATTGTTGGATGCGCGGTGAACAATGGGATTGGGGGGTGCGGGGGCGAAGCCAACCGCGGTACGGTAAAGGGTATTTTTGGAATTTCAAAAATTACCGGGTTTAGGGTTGTCTATATATATATTGATGTGACCTTAATCGTTTTCATATAATGGAAATTTTGCCGTATCCAGTGGACGTAGGCACATCGCCGAACCACTTAAATTCTGTGTGTTCTTCTTCTCTCCCTTTTCTTTACTGTTTTGATTGCACGATTCTCAACACTAATGAATTTCTTTTAAAAATTGTGTAGCTAGCAAGTGAAGCCAATTTCATGATTTGAATCAAAGAAACCTCTAGATATGATGTTTACTTTTAAGGGTGCTACAATTAGGTTTAGTGGTAATAAAATCCATTCTCATCTAGTCCCAACCAAAAACAAAGGGATATATTCAGGGTGAACTCATGGTACATAGAATTTGCAACAGAATCAAAACATGCTTGACAGTCTTCAATCCATTACGCTACTTCATTTGGGAGTCCCAAGAACTAAAACGGGGCTATGAGAATTTAGAATACACCTTAATTATTCCCATCTTCCTCCACGGTTTAAGAAAATGGAGGACCCATAATTAATAAACTCTTACACCATATAAATGTTGATTATCCTCCACCGTTTTTCTACTTGATTCTCCTTCTTACTCGTCTCATCAGATGACTAGAAAAAGTTTGATGTAGATTCCTTGCATGGACGCTTCACATATATCGCATTTTTCATAAAGTTCTTCAAGGTTAACCTACTGATGAGATCGATCGGTTCAGCGCTACTGAAAGATCCTGCGAAGTTTTGTGGATCAACTCCTTTAGTCTATCATTTACCCTTGAAGTATCTACCCAAATCTAGAGATTTTAGCCTACAAAAATCAAATGAAGCAGCCTTGTTATAGGATGTTAATTAAGCTTGGGTCTTTAACTCTTTATTAACCAGGTAACATTACAAAAAAAGGCAAATAACTTAATTACCTCAGCATGGAACGTAAGGAAAACCTTATCTCCCACGGTAGACAAGTTCGCATGCTCAACTTCAGCGCCTTCTTCTTCAAGGATATTAATGGCTTCGCGAAACTTAGCGTTCTTATTCACCTCATCAGTAATCAAATACACCCCCACACTCGAACCACCTGCTAAGTCCCTACCTTCAATCACAGGTAATATTAAGCTTGTTGCATGTTGTATTATCTTTCACCGCATTATTGCTTATTCCCGCAAATTATCAAACCTAATTTTATAAATACATTGAAATTGACAAATTATTTGGGTTGGGCCAGATTGTTCCGAGCTTCAATCAACATTGTTAGTGTGTTCCTGGCAAGTGTTCCGTGCTTTACAAAACCAACAAACAGGGGTCTACATAACCCATGCATGGGTCCAAAACATGGGCACGGTGACCCACCGTTATGGTCACTGGTGTACGGCCTGCAAACAGGAGACATGTTGCAGGGTAAGAGTCATGCAACTCGAGGTACGCGTCGTGTACCTGGGAGTCATGATGGACTCCAGGTGTTGAAACAACCAAAGCGAACACGGAAAGGCGACTGACAATTTCTTCTCCCTTTCCATAGATGGACAGTAAAACAACACAAAATCTCTTCATCAACTCATGGAACGCCTGGTCAACCTTGGCTGTTCATTAAGATGACCGACCATTTCATCAGGTGCTCAACGAGGAACACTCTTTTCCAAGATTGGCGTTCTGTATTATAGATCGATTCATGGTGAACTCAGGTCTATTATCACTCTTATCTCTTTGTTTAAATCACTGCAGGTGGACTCGGCCGATCTGATGAAGAAGGGACAGCAGCAAAGGGAAGAGAGGAAAACATAAGATGGAATCAGTGGCGGAACCACGTTCAGGTTAGGGGGGGCAATTCCCCCCCTAACTTTTAATTTTTAATAAAAAATGTATATGTTTTATATATTTTTTAATTAAAATATAAGTTTTGCCCCCCCTAAAATTTCTGGTTTGCCCCCCCCCCCCCCCCCCTGAAATTTTTATATTTTATAAGAATCTCTTCTAAAATTTCTGGTTTGCCCCCTCAACTCATTGAAATTTCTATATTTCATGAGAACCTCTCCTTTAAAATTTCTGGTTTGCCCACCCCCAACTCATTAAAATTTCTATATTTCATGAGAAGTGTTAATTGAAAATTTTTTTTGCGCCCCCCCCCCCCCCAGATTTGGAGTTCTGGTTCCGCCACTAGATGGAATCAACTCAAAAATTAATGTTGATGGAGCAACTAGCTCATGGAAATCCTGGCCTGCATGCCTTTGTGTGGAATCATTTGCAGAGGACAAGAGTTAGAGTTTACATGCAGTGGCTGAAGCTTTTTTCCTTGGAGAGCACCTCAGCTCTGGTGGCAAAAGCCCATGGCATCAAGATGGCGCTGGCGTTGGGTCTACAAAGGATCAAATTGGAAAGCAATTCTAAGAGCATAGAATTGTTTTTGACTGAAGATAATGCAGAGATGCCTTAGATGATTATAGACATCATATCTAAAGCCAAATCCTTAAGCCAACAGCTGGAGTTTTTCTCATTGAGCAATATATTTAGGGAGGCTAATTACGTAGCAGATTCATTGGCAAATTTCACAATAGATTAATTTCTTTTCTTGTGTCTATCACAGAAAGACCTCCAGATATTTTATCTCCACTTTTGAGAAATGATTTCCTGGGAGATATTGTTGGAAAAAATTTTCTTTTTCCTTATGATCACAATTGGAAAAATTGTCATAAGGAAAATTTTCCTGGGAGATAAGGAAAATTTTCTTTTTCCTTATCTCCACTTTTGAGAAATGTCATTTGTACTAAAGGAAAATTTTCTTTTTCCTTATCTCCACTTTTGAGAAATGTCATTTGTACTAATGAATTTCTTTTAAGTACTGTGTAGCAAGCAAGTGAAGCCAATTTCATGATTTGAATCAGAGAAATCTGGATATGATGTTTACTTAAAGGGTGCTACAAATAGGTTTAGTGGTAATAAAATCCATTCTCATGTAGTCCCAACCAAAAAAAAAGGGATTCAGGGTGAACTCATGGTACATAGAATTTGCTACAGAATCAAAACATGCTTGACAGTCTTCAATCCATTACGCTACTTCATTTGGAAGCCCCAAGAACTAAAACGGGGCTAGCTATAAGAATTTAGAACACACCTTAATTATTCCCATCTTCCCCCACGGTTTAGGAAAATGGAGGACCCATAATTAATAAACCATTACACCATATAAATGTTCATTATCCTCCACCGTTTTTCTACTTGATTCTCCTTCTTACTCGTCTCATCAGATGATTAGAAAAGGTTTGATGTAGATTCCTTGCATGGACGCTTCACAGATATCACATTCTTCATAAAGTTCTTCAAGGTTTAACCTACTGATGAGATAGATCAGTTCAGCGCTAGTGAAAGATCCTGCGAAGTTTTGTAGATCAACTCCTTTAGTCTCTCACTTACCCTTGAAGTATCTACCCCAACTCTAGAGATTTTAGCCTACAAAAATCAAATGAAGCAGCCTTGTTAGGATGTTAATTAAGCTTGGGTCTTTAACTCTTTATTAACCAGGTAACATGACAAAAAAAGGCAAATAACTTAATTACCTCAGCATGGAACGTAAGGAAAACCTTATCTCCCACGGTAGACAAGTTCGCATGCTCAACTTCAGCGCCTTCTTCTTCAAGGATATTAATGGCTTCGCGAAACTTAAGGTTCTTATTCACCTCATCAGTAATCAAATACACCCCCACACTGGAACCACCTGCTAAGTCCCTAACTTCAATCACAGGTAATATGAATAAGCTTGTTGTTTTGTTATCTTTCACCTCATTATTGCTTATTCCCGCAACACCCATGATCAATTTCTTCCTCTCCTTGAGTTCTTCTACTCTTTCTTGCAATTGTTTTATGAATGTGGTGGCATGATCCAATTGATCATTCAGTGGACATGTTCCCTGTAAACCATGAAAGCAATTCATTATTCGTTATTAATTAGTAATTAACCGAGAAAGCAGGATCCAAACGCGCTTACGTATTTATTCTTTCATGAAGGAAGAAGACTATTTCCAGAACGCGTAAAAGCACGCACACAGAGAGAGGACATAGAGGTACCTTAGAAGAGCTGCAGTAATGGGAGGGGATGAGAGAGGCAAGCTTGAAGCAAAGGCCTTTCATACGAATTCTTCTATTTTTCTCGATAATCTTCCTGTCAAGTTTGGGTGAAGATCGACTGCCGCTTTTATTCATCTAGCTAGCTTTTCTGGTATGTGGGTGTTCGTCTTTTCAATCTGATCTTTCTTCTAATTAACACCACAGAAAAACGGTTATAAGAAGAAAGAATGTCTGGCCGGGGGAGGAAACGAAAGCACCATGGACAGATAGCTTTGAAGCACGATCGAGTAATATTTAAAGGAAGAAGCCAACACAGTCACAAGTGGTCCGGATGTAAGTCTTCCTTGCTCCAGACAAGAATCCTTCGTTTCCTCCTTCATTTTCCCCTAACTCCGTACAAAAGGTTGCAAATGTTTGAAACAAGTAAAACGTAATTTCAACTGAAGAACAGTCCCGCGACGACCCGGAACTTCCGCCGACCACCGTATTTGGTATTACCGGATGGCGGTAATATTTTTTGTGGAAATGTGAAATAGATCTTCAAATGCTTGTTTTATAAGTTGAATTTTAGTTTACTTCTCACATATTTAAATGGCTTTTGGATCTTGTCTTTTTGAACTTGTAGCTGAAGATGCATATACCTTCTTTTATCAATTGGTTTGAAAGTTTCACAGGATACAACCTTGGCAGTTGGCACTTGGCACTCACTTTAGTCATCGTCAAGCTCTCTGTTATGTGAACGCGTGAACAGCCTGTGCATTCAACTGGACAATTGGCAGCACCCTGTGCGAGCTCCAAATAAGACTCCAGATTCAAAGCTTCACGATCCGCCATCCGTACGACTACTGGAACAAAGACAATAAATTTTTTTTGGTTGAATAGAACAAACAAGGAGGCGATGTGGGGCCCACAAATAAAAGGGTTAGGCCTTCCATCATCTCTCTTGCTTTACATGAGCTGATTATACACATAAACTCATGCAAATAGTCACAAGGCCCCATTTTTTAATTTGTAAAAATGAACATTAAAAAGACCTAAATATCCCTCGAGAATAAATTCAATAAAAGACAATATAACCCAGAAACTATCAAACTCAAATTGAAGAGTTAATACAACTAAATAAATTTTAAAAATAAACTCCCAACTTCTTCTATTTGACATTCTTAAAGAGTTTTCTTGTGTGTTACGGATAAGGGAAATTTTATTAGTTAGAATATAAGGCAAAGAATTTTGCTAAAACTTAAACAACATTTTAGGTATAAAACCATTTTTTTTGGCTGTCATGCAAAAACAACTTTTGTCTCTGGGAGCTCCGAAATCATTTGTACATATGTCAAGCGAAGTTTTTAGTATTTTCCAAATGTCAAGGGATCCATATATGTGCATTAATCGTAAATCTTAGGCGTATAACTTTAATTATTACTAAATAAAGTAAGCTAATAACTTTCAATATTAAATAATATTTTGAGAACCAATGCATCTTTAAGAATTGGAATATGATTTGAATTGACAGCGAGGTCCATGTGGTTTAATCTGATCCAACCGGTGGTTTAAACCAAGTCAACCTGAAAATAAAGAAAAAAAACATATTTATAAAGACTGGTTGGATCATTTGAGCAGCCTTCTGGCTTAATCAGAACACAAGCGGGTTATGTTAGAAATTAGAACCGATGACAACCAGATCGAATGATCAATTGGTTGGTCGGGTAAACACCCCAAAAAAGTCAGTTCGCTTCCTGTGGATCTCTATTCTGAATCGCTTACGTGAACCCTTCTTCAGATCCTTCCACCCCTCCTATACGACAAAAAGTGAGGGACGAAGCTACAGACAAAATTGGTGATGGGCATGGGTCCCACCCCGTCCCTACGCTATGAAATCTTGTTCCCAATCTCAAAACCTAATAGTTCAAGAAAACGAGACATCAATAGAAAACCCACATTATTCTGTTCTTCAAAGCTTCAGAGAACCACAGTACAAAAAAATGCAGCAAAATCCCAGCAAAAATCGATAAAACAGAAAATAAACTAACTTCAAAAAGATCTTTTCAACATGAAACGAGTTGAATACAGTAACACCCGTTTGAAAATAGAAGTAACAAATCAGAAGAAAAATGCCTTCCACCAACTAAAGTATGTTCCCCAAATCACTTGGAGAAAGCAGAAACATCAAGATGAAAATAATAAAGAAAGCCCCATTAACTATAAACAAATACAGAGACAGATTGAGCTTAAAACCTCAGATAAATGGGGGAAAACAGAGCTGTGGAGAACTGAAAACATCAAGAGAGACGAAGAGAGGGAATAGACTATGCATACCGTCTTCTGCAATCACATTTGCGAAAAGAGCTAAGAATAGCAACAACAGTGAAGCCCATTTGCCGCAACTCGAGCTTTGTACCATCTTCGAAGAAAAATCTGTTCTGTCTGTAGCTTCCTCCCTCACTTTTGGGGCTGTAGTTGAAGCCAAGCAGACAGAGACAATGAGGGGGAGCGAGCGAGAGGGCAAATTGCTTCATGTGGATCCCTAACTGGGTTGTTCGTATAGGACGCGTGGAAGGATCCGAAGAGGGGTTCATCTAAGGGTCCAGATTGTTTGTCACAAGATGGATTCGGTTTGCAAAGCTCCATTCTTCAAGATATTAGTAGCAGCGGAGGATTTCAAGCAGAAGAGGACGAGCAGTGCCCTGATTTAATGGCAATAAGAGCACATTCGTCACTTATCATCTTCCTCAGGCATAATGCTTGCTGGTTTCTCCCAAAATTAGTGCTTTTTAAGCATGCACGACATCTCGCTGTTGGAGGAGGGGAAGGGGATGCCGGAGTCTCTGAAATCGGGCGACAGCAGCACATAGCGGCAATCGCGATGGAGGTATCTGAATTCATTCGAACCAGGCCTAGATGGGAGGATACCCTCCTCTCCGACTTCCCATCTCTGAATCTCAGTGATCCCAACTGCATTCTTGAGATCATTAAGCGCCAGAACAACGCTGTTCTCTCCTTTCGGTTCTTCCAGTGGCTTTGTTCTCAGAAGGGCTTCTTCCCCGACTCTCAATCTTGTGGCGCCCTCTTCGATCTCCTGGTGGAGGCCAAGGCTTCTTTTGCCGCAAAATCGCTTCTCCATTTTACGGGATTCAATCCCGGACTTGCTTCTTTGGAGTCTTTTATTCCATGTCTATGTGAGGACGGATCAATCAGTGAGGCCCTTTCCGTATTTTCCCAGCTGAAAGGCCTCGGTTTTTGCCCGTCTCTGGTAGTCTGGAACGCGGCTTTACGGTGTTCTCTCCGAGTTGGCCGGACCGATCTTGTTTGGGAATTGTACAAAGAGATGATTGAATCCAGTGTTGTGGGTGATGTTGAGACTGTTGGATACGTGATTCGTGCCTTCTGCAAGGATAACAACATTTCCGAAGCTTACCAACTTCTTCGCCAAGTACTGAAAGCTGGGCATTTGCCGGATAACGTTGCTTTCAACAATTTGATTTCTGGCTTTTGCAAGCAAAAGAACTACACCAGAGTTTCTGAGCTTCTCCATGTGATGATTGCGAAGAACCGTGCTCCTGATATATTCACCTATCAGGAAATCATTCACGGACTCTGCAAGAACGGAATTGGGGAAGAAGGTTTTCGCGTCTTCAATGATCTGAGGGAGAGAGGGTATGATCCGGACAGGGTAATGTACACAACGATGATGAATGGTCTTTGCAAGATGGGTAGGCTCGGGGAAGCAAGGAAACTGTGGTTTCAGATGATTCGTAAGGGATTCGTTCCAAATGAATACACTTACAATGTGCTAATTGATGGGTACTGTAAGGCTGATAAGTTGGAGGAGGCTCAGATGCTGTTTAGGGAAATGTCTAACAGAGGTTTTTTAGAGAGCACGTTTAGTTACAACAACATGATGGCGGGGTTGTGTTTACATTGTAAGACTGGCCAAGCATATGCCATGTTCGAAGAAATGCCCAAGAAAGGTATTTTCCGCGATGTGATCACGTACAATACTCTGATTCAGGGCTTCTGCAAGGAGGGGAAGATAGTTGAGGCAAAGAAACTTCATCATGAACTTTTGTCACTTGGTTTGCACCCATCCACTTCCTCTTACACCCCACTGATCCAAACTTTATGTGAAGCCGGGGAAGTGCGAGAGGCAATAGCGTTGTGGAATGACATGCAGAGTAGGGGTGTAGAGCCATTGGTTTGTACTTTAGATCTTATCATAATCGGATTGTGCAAACTGGGCAATGCTACGGAGGGCATGGAGTGGTTGGAGATGATGCTCGGGAGTAAGCTGAAACCACGAAAGAAAACTTTCAACAGATTGATTGAATGTCTTTGCTTAAGAGACAGAGTTGATGATGCATTGGTTGTTTTAGATTGCATGTTTGGAATGGGTTACAAGCTTAACAAACTCTTGTGCGATTCTCTCATCCATTGGCTCTGCACAGATAATTCCAATTATGCGGAGAAATGCCTTGAGAATATCTTGGAAATTTGATGAAGCTTATAAGATTCTTTTTCTGTAAGCAGCTTCTGGTCTCTGATGCGTGCATAAACTACTCCTTGTGGTTTTTAGAAGGCGTCCACGGCCTCATCAATGCAGAGGGAGTAACTTTACCAATCACCAAGGAAGGTGTTTAGTTGAACCTGTTTGAGTCAAGTTCTGGTAGGGCCATCATTGGATTGAGCTGAAAGAGGATAGGATTGTCTGGTCTTCATCCTTTCTGAACCCTAACTGCTTACTTTGGTTCAGATTTAGGACAGAGATGAACAGTTAGAATTTTATTTGAATCAATATGACAGAAAGCAAGCCAGTGATCAGGCCTCCATTCAAAGTCTCTCCCTCTTTTAATTGAACAAAAATTGGCCCAGGAGATCTCAAAATCAACCAGAATATGTTCCAGCATGGAAACACAAGAAGCTTGTTGTGGACTTTCTGTTCCTCCTGAGTCCTGAGAATACCATGATGATGAATTAGTTGCTGATAAAACAAGGATACCGCAGGTAGGATTTTCTACATTACTTGGGGATTCTTATCTAATAAAAATCTGTTTCTAGGAACAATAATGTGTTGTTTTTAATACATTCTGATGTGGTTTCTTGTAACTATTTATAGGTTTGACACATCTGCACAACAACATATCCAATTACTTAGGGTTCTTTCACTCGTTTCTTGCCCTCTCCAATGTTTGAGTTCTTTCAAGTTCAAATGCCTGATGGTAGTTGCACCATTATTCTCTGAAACTTGTTTAGGGATTGCATTATGTATCTGGTTGTGGAACTTCTATGTTCATGGCCTGTTTGACATTTCGTGCGGCATGTGTGAATGTGATATATATTTTTGAGGCAGTTACATGGCAAACACTCACTTTCTTGCTAGCTTCTTGCAAAACGAAAAAAATTCTTAATTGCTATTGTCTTATTTAGATTAAGAGAATAAGGAGGAATGAAATGCTTATAAACAGATGTATATTCCGTGTTCACGTTCTTGAGTTGTTCTCATTTGTGCATTCGCCCTTACTATGAAAGATGGATATTTAATATATGGTTCATGGTTAATGGTTAGATGACTTGTCAGTTATGTTAGGCCAAGTGCTCTGCTAACCAGTTCTCTTTTGTTATTGTTTTTCGTTTTTCCCAGTGTCCCTCAAATCTTTTGTGCTCTGCTAACCGGTTCTCTTTTGTTATTGTTTTTCTTTTTTCCCAGTGTCCCTCAAATCTTTTGCAGGAAATGCAAGGTTGTGGAGATTAAGGAACATAACCGACCACCTGCAGTTATTGACAGAAAAGAGAAAAGGGCAAGGATCAACAAAATGCGCATATAGATATCTATCACAAAATGCGCATATAGATGTCTCTGCTGTACCAGATGATGTCAGAAATAAATTCATTGTGCTTCATACATAAAATAAAAAAAAAAGGTAATAAACGTGTGATTGTTTGTTCTTATATTACATGGGAACAGTTATACTTTTCATTCATCTGTAAAAGATAAAGACGCAAGTTTCATGTTTACTGTTGCCATGGAAACATTGGGAACTCTTTGTGATTGCAGTAAGTATGTTGAAATGTAACCTGACCATACACCAAATTTTATAGGTCCACATCTGGGAGTATCAACTCCAACAAGTGGAAGGTGCTAAGTACACACGCTTGCATGTGCACGGGCGTGCATGCGCACACAGGTTTGAACAACAACAATGCAGGACTTTCAACAGGAGGAAAAGAATGCACGTCTACTTCCAATAGGAGGCAAGGAATGTACATGTCTTCGGAAAGAAAGACATGGAAGGATGGGAGAATTGGCTCTAATACTGATGAATGGGAGAAATCAAAGACCCAAAATCTCATGTTCAAGGTGAATAGGGTGATCATTCAGGATGTATTATGATCATAATGATACCAAAGGACTTAATATTTTCATCTTCTCACTCTCCCGATTATCTCTGATACTCTGTTCTTGATTCTTCCCACCTGATTGTATGATCGAATTCTGTTAAAATTTGGACAGGAACTCTGTCAGCTGTATAATGGTTGTTGTGTACAGGAAACGGTCATCACATTTTCTCTGGTTGGTATGATTAAAATCATTCGCTCATCAGATAATGTAAATATAAATCCTTCCAATTTGAGTTCTGTACTCTGTTATTATCATTATACGGGATTCGAGTGCAGGGTCTATACTGAGAAACGAAAATGTTCACATTCCAAAGAGTAGAGCAACTCTATACGGTAGAGAGATGCGTAATTTGCTGTGCTTTACACGGTTCGTATCAAGAAGCTAAGAGTTGTAATCTCTGGTGAAACAAAGAAAGGCATGTTTCTCTTCAACGCTATACGTTATAGACTTGAATTAATTGTACTAAGCCTGCTGACAAAATGATCACAACAGATTCAAAACGGAAGCATGCTGCGTGGGTAAGCATCAAAACTAGAAATGAATTTGAGATGAGTGGTCTTTTTTTCTCCCCCCTTTTTCGAACCCTTTTTTCTGCATTGGACCAAATTTAAATGCTGTAGTTGAATAGATAAACAACGGAGGTAACGAGTAATCATAAGATTATGGTTTCTCAATTTTGATCCTCGCGACTAAAATACAATACATACAAATAATATATACTAATTCAACCAACAATTTCAGTTACCTTATCCATCTGTAAGTTATATTATACTTGTCTGAAAGAATACACAAAGAACTGAGATTTTCCATAACAACAGAAAAAACTAGTACAAAACTTGATCTTTCCTACTTTTTGTTCTCTTTAGGGCAATTAACAAACCAAAAGACAGTCCGTATATGGTGGCGCAGAATACTCTCCCCTTAAGAAAAGCGGGTTTTCTTGATTTAACTAAAAAATTAACTATCCATGACTTGTCTTTATACGCAGAAGATCACCATCAAGTCAAAAGCCAGACCATTCAAGTAATATTTGATATCAAACAACGCGTTAACAGAAAACAGGTTAAGCGTGCAAAAACATTATAGATATAGAAAGCTACATCTGCATAATATGTATAAATATTGTCTCATAACAAAACACCAGTTCCAGTTCTATAAAGTAGACAAGTAAACAACCTTAGCAAGTTCCAGAGAAGATAGCTGCCTTTATCTTTTCGGTCTACTGTACTCACCAAAAGCATCGGCATGTGGAGTCTATCCGAAGGTTTCCACCAGCTACCTCAACAACGGCTAAGGTGCAACCCCACTTTCTTCAGTAATTAGTAGCTTCAAGATTTCTTCCTAACTGAGACTTTTCCTCAACAACTTGGTCAAGGAAAACAACATAATGCCATTTGCCCACCTCAAATACCACAAATCCACATCTTGCTTGATTCACTCTGTTCCACGAGTAACCGGAGAATTACTGCCTTGACGAAGTCACTCTTCAACAACATTCACCAGCTCATACTCCACCAGTGACAGGTTGTTATCTTCCTTCACAGTGAAGCTAGCTGGTTCAGTCACTTCAACACGACCCCACTTGTCCACAGCAAGCCTCATTGACCCCTTGAACATGTCAATTTTTGCATTCCGTAGGATAACAGTGGTATCAGGTTTCATCAAGTCAACTGGACATAGAACATGTTTCATCGTTATGATCACTGATAAAATGAACAAAAGAAATACTGGAAATGCTTACAAACTTACATCCTTGGGATATCACAAGGTACACTTCCAAGTGCAATGGAGAAGAAACCATTCAAATTCACTAATTGTAATTGCAAATTAAAGACTTGTAGAGCTCATTCTCATAATATAGAGATTTCTACAACACAGAGAACAAAAACTAGCAAAGTCATGTGAAGCAAAGGGGTAGGTCACATTTGTCACGTGGTTACGCACAAGACACAATCAGACACTGTGATATGAAAAATAAATCATATTAAAGATTCCAGGGTTGATAAAAAGCAACCCACAGTGTCATTAATGTGATTAATCAGATCAGCTGATAAGCTCCATTCAGATAGACCGACAGAGTAAATAATATCCCAAATTTCTTAATTGTAAGCCAAAAAGGCAAGAAAATTTTTGTTCTCCCCTCCCCCCCCCCCCCCCCCCCCCCCCAAAGGAACAAAATCCAGCTGCTAAGAAAGTAAGTCTCCCACATTGAGTTCATTAATGTAATTTGTATGAAACAAGGGATCTCAGTGATTTGATGTGAAATATGGTGTCATGAATTGAGTGACTTAACCACCATGACAGGTATTATGTATGAAATGCATGGGGAAAAGAGGGTTGATGAATCTTTTTTGTCTCTCACGACTGAAAAAGAAAGTCTCTGACATTGACTTCATTAATGCAATTTATATGAAACAAGGGATCTCAGTGATTTGATGTGAAATATGGTATCATGAACTGAGTGACTTAACCACCATGACAGGTATAATGTATGAAATGCATGGGCAAAAGAGGGTTGATGAATCTTTTTTGTCTCACACTACTGGAAAAAAATAAATAAATAGGGATAATTTTTGAATAATTAGTCAAATACAAGATTCACTAAAATTAGTATACAGTTAAGCACATGCATGGCTCATAATTTTAAGCCACTTTGAAATAACATAAGCAGAAAAGATTTTACGATGATGGTGAATTCAACTGGAAGGTGCTATCATGCATATTGCAAACACAAAGAAGACATGTATGCACTAATAAATGCATCCACACACACGCGCGCGCAAATAGGAAAATGGATTTTAAGACAATCTAGGGTCAAATTTCAATCCCAAAAAGAGATTGGTGGTAGAGTGACACTGTTAAAAAGGCTGTTGAAGATAAAAGGCTTTATTTTGAAACTTGGCAAAAAAAAAATAAGAACAAAGAAGACTAGGAACAATATAGAAGTGTTAAAAAGGAGATTAGATAATAATGAGTGAGTCAAATGACCAACCATTTGATAACTTGTATAATAAGCTAGGAACAACATAAGGTGAGAAATTCATATATAATAAACTTGCAAGAACAACAGGAAGGAAGACGAGATTTAATTCAAGTTAGATAATCTACGAGCTGGGATTTATGAGTCCTAATAAGGTATGAAGAAATTCTTGAATATTGTATATTTGTAGAATTGGGCTCCTGAGGTGAAGAGAGCCATAGTTGAAGTAAAAGTAAAACAAGGCTTTAGTGCCATGCAGCAGTTGTGACAGTATGTGCATAGTTGGAGCATGTAACTGAATTTGTAACAACATTGGCTAACAGTTAAATTTTTTGTATCTTGCACCATCAAAAGACAACAGTTCAATTTATTTTTTATTGCACTGACAATAAAATGCAGATTTAATCAATTCACAACATGGCCATGACCATGATTTTCTTTGTGCAAGGTTTGATCTACCCAATTTTCCCCCAGAATCCTTGAGAATTGCCCTCTAACCTATGTTTTAAGCCAATTGGGAACTTTCTAAATCCCAATCTTTTCCTATCCTTGGAAATTTTTCACCCCTCCATTTTTCTATAAGTTGAGGCCTCCACCTCAGAGAAAGGGGCTGGAAATCTGAGAAAAGAGACTCGTCTTTACTTGTGCTCACTAACTTGCTCATTTTTCTTGAGGAAGAAAGCTCTCCACAATTAAAACCCTATTTTAATTCTTACAAATCCTCTTTCAATTCTAGCAACTCTCTTCTTATAATCCCTTCTCATAGGTTATAGCTCTTGGTTGCATACACCTACCTTGATCCAAATACCTTAGTCAACTCTCCTAGCCGTAAAATGTGAGGAAGTGAACCATGGAAACAGATCAAAAGAATTAAACCTTAGCTCTACAAGCCAAGAAACTATAATTGTGCTTGTTAATTGCTTTATTGCATTTGCATTTCCAATTTCAATTACTGAAGAAAGAAATGATTTTATGGCCAGATCTAAATTAATATCTTATGAATTCAAAAGAGAATTGGAAACCGATTTCTGCTCAGAAATCCTTGTTTCATACGAAACTGTGAGCAAATCCTATTCCTATATTCTTAATTCTACTTCAAGGTTGTTAGGATCTTTATCGGCTTGATTTAGATCTATTTCAAAATTACTTTCGCAAGTCTCCAATGATTTTCCAAAAGTCTGAAATATGTCATAGATCACAGACTTGTAGAGAGCATTAAATCCTCATATGAATGAATTTTTGAATGGGGCCAAGTTTCCTAAAAAGATCTACATCTCTATTTTCAAGGTACTAAATTGCAGCAATTCATATAGAGCCAATTTCCATTTATGTTCAGCTCAAGTTAAAAAAGTCTCCAGAGTTACAAAAGCATTACCTCAGACTTCATCATAGTATTACAATTGCAGTACTTCAGACTTTGTCCGAGCAAAACTTTTCAGTTTTGATTAATTTTGAATGATCTAAATTTTTAAGTCTTCCTTAAAGAGTCTAGTTTCAAAGGAAATTGATTTGACTCAATTTGAACTTGAAATGAAGACTTGGTGTTTGATTCAAGTAGAATTGCTCAGTAGCAAACTGCAGATTCAGTCAAGCCAATTCCAATTTAATTTTGATTTCAATTGTTTTTATTTAACTTTCACAATTTTGCTCGAAAGGGTTTTGATAGTGACAATCAAATGAAGATCACACAATTCTATAATGTGATCCTCATTTAGAGTCATACACTTTTTATTTTTTAGCTTTTTTGTTTCCATGCAAGCAACTGGAAAATGATGTAAATAAGCAACCATCTAAGAATAGACTAGGGAGTATGTCTAACACTTTCCCTCACTCATAACTCGACATCATTCCCTAGCTTTTTGGTTTTGAGTAGTGCTTTGTCCAGTCTTATAAAATTTTGATGTGTTTTGGTGACCATCCACATTATGATCCAACAGATGGTGGCGACTACAAATTCATGTAATTCATTGAAAGAAATGATTCTCCATGTTTTACATTACCATCAAAAGATTGCTGAATTGCTGTTCTTGTAGCATCCAATAAGAATAAAGGAAGACCAAACTAAAACACGGATTTGTCAATGTTTCTAAGTGAGCCCAAATCAAGTATAACTCTAACATTAATTCTCTTAAGGAGTTCTGAAGAGCACTAATAATATAATATGAAATATGAATACAATAGACAAGAAGACGTAGATTGAGCAAGAATTATTAACACCGAAGACATTACTAGCAAATTTTCCTCAATGACCCACATATTATATATCTAAATTGGAACAACCTCAGGGACCAAGATGTCAGACTATCCCTGTTTATAGATAAAAGCATATGCGATTATATATTTTCAGTATTGAAATTACTGAAGGTAAACCAAACTAGAGGTAGAATAAAGTAGAATTAACTTTAATGATCTGGGCATGTAAAACATATAATTTGAATGAAGACATCATTCTTGATATGGAATGGCAAACAGGAATCATGTTGATAAACCGAACAAGCCGGAATTGCATCATCAATGGATTGAATTTGAGAGTATACCTTTAAATTAGTATATTCCAAAGAAACAAGAAAGCCTCAAATTCATTTCCTAACCGTAATAAATTCATAATATTCATTAGGAAAGAAAGAAAGGAAAAAAAAATATACAACTCATTTTGTCTAACAGAAAATGAATTATCAAAAAAATTGAAAGGAGACGTAAAAGAATAGTGCACAAGCAGAGGAAATGCTAGGCATAAAATATAACAAGCTACAGAAATATCATATTGTAATAATCAACTGGTTGATGGAACCATTGAAATTATTGACAACGAGAAATGAATGAATAACTGAAATCTTGCCCAGACAAGTGGTAACACTGTTTTAAAATTTTAATTAATGCATACAAGTTGATGAAGAATTGCATACGACATAAAAAAACAAGGCTACTATATTGGTCTATAAAGAATCAACTAATTTCACAAAAGTATAGAATAACATCAACTCTAAGAAGTATTTACGTCAAGGTTATGAATGCAAATGACATTAAGAAGCTTCAGGCACTTACCAATTAACAATAATGTTTGTTAATGGAAAATAATTCCTTGAAGATGAGGATAAGCTTTACAAAAATTTCATTGTTGATCTAGAATAGACAGGCTAAGAAACACATGCATAGAGGACAAGCTAATACTCAATCAAGATCTGTTTGAAAGTATTTTCATGTAAATATTCAGCTATGGAACTTATTACAATAAAGTACTTATCACTTAATCCAATATAAGATCTAAGCCATTCAAAACCCATCTCAGAACCAAGATCCTGTGGCATTAGATCCTTATAAAGTTTATATGGTTTAATCAAGCATAATGATGCTTGATCTCTGATTGAATTATTTTTTAGAACATGTTTATGAGAGATTCATGAATATTGTAGATAGAGCATCAAGGATCACCACCAATTTACCGTGTTACAAGTAACTGTACATTCTTCTCATCTATAGATTTCAGATATATTACTGTTATCACCATTGCGTAATGTAATATTATCATGAGCTGCGAAGAACAGTTTGAGCATTACTACTTAGTTACTAACGCAAGGTAAGCCCATTTAGCTTCAAAGGAACCAACAATCTGCAGTGCCACAAGCATAAAATATCACATTAATTATAAAATGGTAGTCTGGAAACCAAAAACAAACAAAAAAAAACGTTGTGAACAATGTTCTCAGACTCCCACCTTGAAGGAATGAAGAATATAAACACAGAACGCATCCAATGATTACTTATAACCATCACACATTACCTTGGTCGTTCCTGGCAGTAAAGACAATCATTCCTGTCTCATCTCCAACCAAGCATTCCGCAATGCGCATTTGACGAACTTGGGGCCCATCTGGCCGTCCCTTTTGCAACACCATCTTAGAGCTTACTACCTTTACAATGAGTGTGTGTCCACTGGTGCCAGGTCGAAGCTGGTCGACCTTAATGAATACAGGTTTCCTCATTCCAGGCTTTGCTTCAGCCATTCCTAACAAAAATATTGATATACCATTTCACACCAACGATTCAGTAAAAGAAATATATCAAAAACCAAACATACCAAAATCGGTACATTAATTCCGTTAAAGTACGATAGATCTAGATCTACGAAAAACGAAAGGAATTTTAGAATCACGCAAATCAAAAATAGGGATCTACAACTCGCACGTAAAAATTAAGGAGAAAGAAAGACGATCAGGACGATCTCATTTTATCTTATTTCATTTCCTGAGCACAAATATGCCAAACCATCATACACATTCGCCATGAAAACATAAACTCAAATTATCCGCCCAATCTGCCAGGGTTCCCGATCGCATACACTTGAACTCGCCACAATCAACATCACGAGCAATGGATGCAGAAATGAGCCCTAAATAGCAAAATTAAAACCCTAATACCATAGAAAATATCAAACCTCGGGCATAGCAATGTATCGACAATAACGATAACGTAGCATTAAAAATTAAACCAAGTAGATCGCTTACGATGACAAATTTCCATTGAAAATAAAAAAATCTCCCCGTTGAAACGTATCAAAACCATGGTTTTTCAGATCGAGAAAACAAATAATCCGAAAGATATAATCGATTATCATAAAAGAAAATACTAAAAATTTAGAATCTGGAGGAATCACCTTCGCAACGGAGTCGAAAATCGCAGATGGAGACTTCGAGGGATGGAAAGATCTGGTATTAAGAAAAAGGGCCATTCAACAGCCCTTTAGAACCAGGAGCAAAAAGGTTTGTGACCGTCGATTTTTCACTTCCTAAAACTAATCCAGTCCCTACACGTCTTTGTGTAACGCGCCCGCTTGATCAAAAATGCCTTTAAGCCTTTTGATTTTGTCTACGGGATTTCCGGTCTGATCACGAAGTAGACCCACTGGCCTTTTCTGGCATGTCAGACGATGACATGTCTAACTGGAATGTCCAACTAATGGATATATCGAGAGTTAAAATCGTCTGTCTGCCACCCTGATTTGCTTCCTGATGTGGCCGTAAGATGTTGCCATGTGGACTATCTCACGGTCACTCTTTTTTCATATGTTATAAACGTATCAAGTGGGCCACACATGAAAAAACAGTAGCCGTGAGATGTTCAACATGGCAGCATCTCACGGTCACCTCAGGGAACATTTTCAGGGAAACATGACAGAGGATTTCATTCCATAAATCGAAGCCCTCACATCGGTTAGAGCGTATTGCGTGATAGATCAGCGAGCATCCCCATCTTTGTCACGGGTCCAATTCATCATATATCATATTAACTTATCATGATAAAATGGATTGTATATCATGATGAAATGGGTTGTACCCAACAATAAGTTGGGTTGTACCCATGATAATTTGTGTATTACTCAATGATAAGTTGAGTTGTACCCTATGACATATAAGAATAATGAGTTAGGTTATACTCACAATGAGTTGAGTTGTATCCCATGATACACTAGGTTGTACCCTTAATAAGCAAATTGTACCGATGATGAATTTAGTTGTACTATATAATAAATTAGGGACACATAACGAAGATCTATGGAGGCTCCAACGGATCTTCTAGGGTTAAGCTCCAGCAAATACAGGGCCTATATCGAATGCATTTCCTTCCACATCCGGTGGAACTAAGATACCACCAACTAGAATGGAGTATGGATGGGTGGGGCTCCCTCGTGACATGGGCATCCATCCGTGCGTTTCACCCCAGTTCCACTAAGTACACCAGATTAAACACTCAAGGATTTTGGCACCCCAAAAAATGCATTAATACATCCCAACTGATGGTTTTGCTGAATCATCGGCTTTTGGCACTATAAGAATTATTTTCATATATCATACATGAAGATTTGGTTCGGACACTTCTTCTTAACACGTGCATCAAATCAATCCCTTAACACATCCTAGGCTTTGTACTTGAGATAAATTTTTGACAAGGTATAAAAAAGTTTATCTAAAATTAACATGATTTATTGTTTAATAAACTTTAGAAAACGTGAACAAATTAGATGTTCATTAAGAATTATTCAAATTCAGTCATCCAATTCTTTGTAATTGACAATTAATGATACTTATTGCAAATAATCGAGAACAAGTATTATTTTATTGTTCATGCCCAAAAATGCCCATGTCAATCTTTTGTAATCATAGGTTATTGCAAGTATTTAAAGAGGTTTATAAGTCTTTTAAGGATATTTTTGGAAGAAAGTCTTTGTAAACAATAAAATGACACTTGTTGTAAACCATTTCAAAAAGGTATCCCTAATTCCAATCTTAGAGAGTTGGATGACTGATTCTAAGTTATTTTTAAAAACCATCACTAATAACAAATTTGCCCTCTAAATTAAGAAATTGACATTGCCCTCTAAATTAAGATATTGTCAATATGGATAAATCTGAAATATGAGTGCATATCATTTCCACCAACATCATGTACCCATTCTTGTAACAAGTGTGATTATTAACTACATTAGAAGTTGTTTTTTAGAAACGAATATGCCAATTATAGCTTCCATTGTAAGAAAAGGTTCAGGGCAAATAATATGTAGGATTAAATCCCATCATAATCAAAGGGTTTAAGTCGTGGATTTTATTTTATAGAACGAAAAATTAAAGTATTTGAGAACTTAGATAAAATTTCTGCATGATATTCATCTTAAACCTTAGGATAAAAGTAGCCAATGTGCTTAAGCAAATTTGCTTGGAGAATCTCATATGCAAAACCCGATTGAAATTGTCCTTTGAACTATCAAATAGTACATTTGGTTTTTAATGTTTAGGTGAATTGTAAAAGATAGACATATTTTCTTGGCATTGAATTCTATAGAGCCATATACCATCTTACTAGCTGAATGCACGCACTATGTGCGTGTTGAAATAGGAAAAAAAATGTCACTATTTATTATTATTTTTTAGATAACATGACTTGCAAAGACAAAGAATTATAAATTTTTTTTAATTTTAATTCCATATAAAATAATATCATTATATTTAAAATAATTTGACCATATTTCAAAAAATGAAGAAATAGTATGAAAACTAAGGAAAGGGCTGAAATGAAACAAAAGTTAGTAAAAGGGAAGGCTAAAAATTAAAGAATTTCGTTTTGACCCCCGAACTTCCTAAAATGTCATAATTACATAAATCTTTGTCAAATTTAAAATAATTTCGACCAAATGAAGGTCTCGGGTTTCATCATGCTGTCATTTTGGCAACCAGAAAATGCTAAAAATTGTGGAAAGCGAATCCCATGAGATTAGAAAGAAAATAGAAGCCAATTTAGAAAGAAACTTGCTCTCGTTTGAGAAGTTTCCAAAAAGTTCATTACTTACAAAAAATTCTTTCTTAGTCAAAGTTTGATGGTTTTAGAGGGATTTTGTCTGCGAATTCGAGCGGAAAAGGTTTCATAATTAGCTAATGAAGATTTCTAAAGAAACAGGTTGGTGACTTTAAGAAGAAGGGATCTTTTCCAAAAGAAGGGGGGAACGTGTTTTAAGAGTTAGTGGTTCTCTGTTTTGCGGTCTCTCTTCAGGAGACTGCCCTTGTGTTCAGCTCGTGTGCGAAAATTGTTTCACCAACCGGAATTCCTATTCCTGGTAATCTGCCCAATCTCTGTCAATTATCTCCACCCGCATGAGAACCTAGTAAGTATCTTCAATCCCATTCGCTTACCTTATTATCCATGCATAATAAGGGTTCTCGGTTTTTTTTCTTTTTTAATCTCCGGTGGTCATCAGTCATCCGCATGTCTAAAGAACTGTCAAATCTCTTGTTTTTGACTGGGCATCACTGCCTTCCAATTGCCTGGCTACATTCCACCGTGTCAGGTCACCAAAACTCCTCAACTAATTCTAGAGTCTAGACAACAAATCTTTGCGAGCAATCTCCGCTTGCCCGAAAAAACTGAACCAAGTCCAGCCATTATTGCTCACCTTCAGACGTTCCTCCACGACCTTTTTTTGAGCCATCATCCGAACTTTGATCATCGTGGAGTGCGCTTGTGAGTAGCCGAGAAGACGAAAAGACGGTTAGAAAGTAATGTAAAACGCCTTACCTTTTCTCAAGAGGATGACTCACATTATTTCAATGTAAATACATATGTTTAGTGGGATGGTTTTGGCACAAAATATCAGGCCAAAATCTGGCCAGTTCTCTTTGCAAGTTGTATAATATAATATAATAATAAGTAGTATAATAAATGTGTCTTTATAAATTTTTCAAATTTGTTTTCTTTAATTTCAAATTTTATAAAAAAAAAATACAGCCTTTTTACAAAATCATCGAATTTAAAATCATCTTGACGTATACTTCGTTCATCAGCTTGATGCCTGTCACATCACCAATTGTTTTCTCATGATTTTGACCGTGGGCGAAAGATTCTAAACGACCAAGATAGAAATCTACTTGGCCGATAGCAATAAGTATAAATACTAGAAGGGTGCATGTGCAGTACAACGTCAGAACAGTTGTGTACCGTGATAGAGAATAATGAGTGATGTACCGTGAAGCATTTTTTACCATTCCATCCTTTTATTAATAAATCTTGGCATTGCTATGTGAGGGCTCTTGCAAAGAGGTGCACATTTTTGTTAGCATGATTCCCAAGGGACACCTTGTGTTATATATAGTATAGATGGATATAAAATATAGATTTCATTGTACCATGGTTGGCCCGTACCAGCCGAGATTTAAAACCATGTCAAGATCATTTGATTTTATTAGCTACAAAGCTAATTAAAGAGGCAATCCGGGCACATGGAACAATTATTGAAAAAAGAGATAGAGAACAATGAATGATTAAACTGTACTATTGCAAACGTCTCAGAAGTTCTAAAGAAGCTTTCACTCCCTTTCACTGAAATAAAATGAGAGCAAATGGCTGACACGCTAAATGTTGAAGATTCTTATTATTATTAACTTCTTTTTTTGGGTTTTTAATATACTTGATGTACCAAGTGGGACTCACCAAATTTTAGGTCCTGATCTGTTTGCAACTGCCAACTGCAAACATTTCATGCCACTCGTTTGAATGTGCCGATTAGAGAAATCAAACGAGTTTGATTCCAAATTTTCCGCGTACTTAGTATGAGAATGATATTGCCTCACAATGCCATATGCACAAGCATCACAATTTTCGCATAATTGGAAAAAGAGAGAGAGTGAGAGAGGATCGAAGCCGCCATTTTATTGAAATCTTGCAGCTCTCAAAACTAAACTAGGTTCAGAGACATGCTTTTAAGGAATAAAACTAAACTAAGTTCAGAGACATGCTTCTAAGGAATAAAATACATAGTCGTTATCTTGAAACCTCACTGTTTTTGTAGCACCAAGCCGACTAGCTTTATTTTCAGAAATCAAGCAAACCGGTTCAACGGGAAAGCTTTATTATACATTCATTTATGCAACACAGGGAGAATCACAGGTACTGACTTGCGAGTTTACCTTCCTTGACAATGTAGTTCTGCTGGGGGAATTCTTCTCCCTTGAAATACCTCTCCAGCATGTCTTTAGTTCCAGCTGCATATCGCAACTGAGCATCAATGGTGGTCCCTGAAATATGAGGTGTCATTGCTTGGTTTGGCATGTATCGCCATGGATGATCCTTTGGTGCTGGTTGCGGATTCCACACGTCCCCACTATAACCTATAAATCAGAAAATCAATCAAACCCATTAATTAAAATTATAAGGGGATGTGTCTTAATCATTGGAAAATATTACAATGGTCTCTGGCCTGCTCATTTGTTGATGATTCATATAAAAGTTCCCACAAATCTTACAAAACCATATCCAATGGCCTCACGGTCATAAATATTGTACCTTTCAGCCAAAGTAGTTATGGATTCGGATTTCGGACTAAATGAAACCCACAAAAATTACTACTGATATTTAACAAACAAAAGGAATGTTCGGAAAAGATTTTCTTTTAACAGACATTCTGTTCCCTAAATTCTTTCAAAATTGCAATATGTAACAGACATTCTCTTCCCCACATTCCTTCAAGATTTTCTTTAACAGGCATTCCTTCCACCCCTTATTAACACACACAAACATGCACGGACCTCAAGCTTGAGAAGTAATTTCTGAAAGAATGCAACTTATTTTTTAAGTTACCTGCAATATGCCCACTGGAGCAAGCATCAGCAACCGCTTGGGTATCCATAATGGCTCCTCGAGCATTGTTCACAATTAAAACTCCCTTCTTCAACTTTGCAATCCTATCTTTGTTGAACATTCCCCTGATAAATAAGATAGAAACTAATAATTCTAATTAGTACATAGTTAATGGAAGAAAAAGTGAATCATTTTGTTTGTTCTGAAAAAAAAAACATTTATGATGTTACCGATCATTAGCTACTATCTTATATAAAATTTTACACCATTTGCAATTCCTTGTTCATTGCTGTGCAAATTTGTTACACAACAGGATTCAAGCATAAAAGCATGAAACCACTGGATAAGATCACAATGAAACAGGAGAGCAGCAGACGATATCATGAAAATAGTTGTTGCTTTCAATTTTTACGTGCATGCAAGCAGCAGACGATATCATGAAAATACTTGTTGCTTTCAATTTTAATGTGCATGCACGTAATTATTAGAAAAAAAAAATCATGCTGTCAGAAGTTTTCACTTACAAAGGGCAAATTGTGACTCCAATGCTAATTTTGAAAGACCCTACTGAACCACTCTGAAATTTAAAGAAGTTAGACAAGTCTTGTCTTATAGATTTCTGATTTGAAGTCTTGTCTTATAGATTATGCCAGAAGCAAATCAAATTTTTGGTCAAGCTAGAGCAGACCACCATCGATTTACCCCTTCTTGATTAATATTCACATCAACTGAACGATAACATCAAACCAGCTGCAAACTCTTTTTGATGCCCCATAGCACCACAAGAAAGACACCCAAATGACTCCAGTTGATATCATGATTCATGAATACCATCATTTAATAATTTCAACATTCACATCATTGACAATCTGAGGCGACTCCTGATTTGAACAACCATATCAAATTCACCAGGTAACTCAACTGTAAGTAGTTGTGACAATTTTCAAATTTGCTAAATGTAATCCCTCAAAAATCATCTCAATTTCTTCGACACACAAGAATTTTATAATTTGTTATCAATAGGGATTTTCTAAATGCAGCTTAAATTATTGGTTCCAAGTTTTCAATCCAATTACAGAGAAGATTTCACAAGGAAATATCAAAAGGAAGCCCAGGTATGAGAAGACGTCTATACCTTGTTTTCTCTGTAAGGGGCATGTTGATAACAATTATGTCACACTTCGAGAGCATCGCATCAAGATCCTCCTCAAACTTTGCCCCTGTCTGATTCTCCATCTCCGGGTCCATCTTGATGCGATCGTGATAAAGGAGATTACAGTTGAAGGGCTTCAAACGTTGCAGCAAAAGCTTGCCAATACGTCCTGCACCAACAGTCCCAACTGTTTTTCCCTCAAGATCATAAGCTCTGTAAGCAATCCCAGCAACATTCCATTCCCCAGTAACCACTTGTTGGTACCCAGGTACGAAATTGCGAACAAGAATAAGGATTCTCATGAGCTCATCCTCTGCAACTGATACTACATTGCTACCAGTGACCTCAGCAACTGTTAGTCCAGCTGCAGCTGCAGCCTTCAGATCAATATGATCAGAGCCAATTCCAGCAGTAAGAAGAAGTTGCAAATTTTTGGCCTTCTTGATCCTTTCTTCCGTAACATAGGCAGGATGAAAGGGTGTTGATATTAGGACATGGAGATCAGGAATATGCTTTTCAAGTTCTGCATTAGGAAATATGGGTTAAACTCACTAGAAAATGGGGTATCACATGACATCCACATTTTGTACATCCTTATCGGTATTTTAGAATCCAAGCAACAAAGGCATGCTACATATCTTGACGCACTAACCAAAACAATTTTGAATCATAATCAGATGTGATTTTTTCCTTTTTGTTCTTCCCCCAGAATACAATGGGATGGGACCATGTCATGTTTTACATCATTCTTCTCGCTTGCAAGTAATTTCCCTGTCAATCTCAAAGTAATCTGTTGATGGCTTCATCAGCAATTTTCTCATTGCATTTCGGCTAAATACTTGCAAACAATAACTGTTCTACTCACAATTCAGTTAAAAAGAATTTCCACATTGGGGTACTGCCTCATGTTAATCCTGTAGGTCCCATCAAGGAAGATTAGGTAATCTATGCAAGTTGTTAAGCCTATCCTTAAATTGTATGGAAACGGATGATGTCTCTTCAACACCAGAGTCTATCTAGAGGACATTCATTACAGGCCACATGTGAGTGCATGACTGAAGGTACCAAAAATATTAGGTGGCATCAGATGAGCAAAGTTTCAGGTCCCCCGTCTCTGTCACTGACAACCCTCTGGTGCAATAACACCTGGAGTTTTTCCTAGATAGGAGATCCCAGGTTATCCTAGCAGTGATCTATGGAAATAACTGTATTGTCCTTTATATTCAAAATTTAAAAGTTTTGTAGTCTTAAGTAGCTTCCAGAAGGATTTAAAGCTCATTTATGTTGAATTTCTCAAGGCCAACTAGCCAGTCTCAGTGACTATCTTCATTTGAATCCCATACTCCTACAGAACAAAGTAGGAACCCAATATTATATGCAATAGACTACAAGATACAATCTAATGCAAACTGAAGCATTATTTCGCTTCCAACTAGTGAAGTATATGCTATAAAAATACCAAGAAAATTTCAATACTGACCACAGTCTGGCCCCTCCTTGTCATCAGTGACAATATACTGGTGCCCTTGAGACTCAAGCCAGTCACGTATGCCTAATGCTCCTTCTACACAACCTACAAATTTTGGATTCATTGAGGCATATTCGTTGGCCTTATAGAACACCCCAACAATTTTTTTCCCTCCAGCAGAAGCCTGTGCAGCATGAAAAAGAGAGACATGAATAAAAAAATTATTATATCTGATTTTTGCGAAATAGCTTTACTAGTTTACACCTCCATCTGCAACTCTATAAGTATAAACCTGTCAGTGAAACAGGCACAACACAAAATCAATTTGAACAAAATGTAGATTTGGAAATAAAAATAATAATTATAAAAAAAAAAAGCTAATTGTTGCATTCGACTAGCATCTCAAATCAATTAAAAACCTTCCAAAACCAATAGTGATCCCATAGTTTTTCCCACTGAATCAACTTAAACCAGCTTAAATGATAGAATCAATGAATTTTATTCATTGGATCCATAACACTAGATATCATCTCTTTTCTTTTTTCCAACTAATTTTTATAAAGATAAGATTAACAAAAAGATCCATCATAAAATAAAGGGAGACATTTTCCCAGTTTAGATGACGATTCACAGTATTAGGTTTCACATAATATCTGGAAATTAAAGTACTTACATGGAGGTGCCTGGAAAAAGATGACTGGTGAGGAGTTGAAGCCCTTGTAATTATGTTTTGGATTAAAGAAGCAGCAGCCCTTTTCATTGCCATTCTCACTCAACCTGAGCAACATGGAAATAATCTCTCAAGAAAGGACGCCAAGATTTTAAGATGGTATCTTTGTCATTCTACACATACAGCATAATAAACATGTGAATTCAACTCCTTTTTTCTTTTTCTTTTTTCTCTTTTGCTGAATTTTAAGGATTTTTTTTCCTGTTGCTTTTCTTTTTCTCCCTACTAATTCAAAAAAATTTAATTTAACATTTGGTCAAAGTCTAGTGAAGATGCAGTTTTTGACAGATTGGGGTGGAAGAACAAGATTCGTGTTGCAAACCTCAACCAGCTGGGATAAAACATATAGTTATTGGTTAATTACTTCAACCTTTTGACTTGACGTTTATTGTATACCCAATAGCTGTAAGTACTCCATAAGCTTCACCATTGAATGCCGGACAAAAATTCACAATTGCAAATCAAAGGGCGATCCAAAGGTGATAGCAGAGGTTCGAAATGGCACTTAAGACAACCACTTGAAAATATTAATCCAAGAATCAATTACACAAAAACAAAAATGGTTAAGTAAGTAGTTGAACATTCACAAAGGAAAGTATTCTATATGAAATGGATCGAAACCAATGCAATTCACCGCTAACTGTTCACTATTATTCTACTGCTGTTGTAGTGTCAGCTGACTCCTACAGATTCAAACCCTCTCAAAGTATATTTCTGTGACAGTACTTGCAAATCAAAGAGTTCAAAGAGAGAGAACCTATTTCGATTCAATGTTTAAACCAACTGCAGCCTCATGTTTTCCACAGAATGAGAGAGACAGACAGATGTTAAAACATAAAATTCTACCTTGCAAGTCTTAATCGTTTAGAATTTAAACGCCAATCAAGTTCAATTTATTTCTGCGCAATCACTACAACGATCGATTAGATATAGCAATAAAACCAAAATACTGAAACAAAACTAAAATAATAAGATCAAACCCCTCATTCCTGAAAGCGATAAAGAACGACAACATCATCATCTATTTCTTCATTTAAACAAAAAGGGATGAAACAAGAAGATTGCATGTGATGACAAATTCCCGATCAAACAATAGGGAAAAAAATTCCTCCAAATAAACAATATCAAAATCTTTAACTTTTCACAAAATAGTATAGATCATCAAGAGAATCCTCACGATATTCCACAAGAAAATAAAATCGAAGTTCTGGAATCACCTTCCCTGCAGAGTCGATAACTTCCGAGAGCGAGAAAGCGAAATGGAGAAAGACGCGTAGACGTCAGTTCAGTCTCTGGTAGTCCAGCGTCCACTCACTCGAAATCCGGACGAGGGACTGTCCAGCTTCATCAATCAACAATGTTATTTATTTGCAGAATTGCAGGCATACATAGGATGCCGTTCACTTATTGTCCATCTCCACCCAAAATAAAAAAAAGAAGGTTCACTTATTGTCCATCCAATTTTTTTTTTGTTTTCATACTATCATGGTTGTTCCTTTTAAAAAATTATTATCATTTTATGAAAGAGGATTAATTTTGTAAAGTGAACCAACCAGCACTAGATGCATGCACCATTGTGTGCTTTTCGGGTGCAGCCCACGTGCAACCGTTACTATTAAAGGGGCGGGCGAAGGCAAATGACAAAAGGCTCATAATTGCTAAAGTTAGGGTGCATGAATCTTGCCTGTTATGGATAACGTCGGAGATGAGAAGAACAAGGTCCCATGAGAAGAACAAGTGGGACCTTGTGAGTCAATCCTCCGAATGAGAAAATTCACTCTAAGAAGTAGTTGTCTCTTGGACAGGCGATCCATTATTCCGGTCCAAGAGACACCGCCCCGAAAAATTAGATCGCCGAATTTATTTTTATCTGTTCTACCCCATTTATATTCTATTGCGTTCTGTTATCAAGTACAATTATCTATTAAACATATAAATTTAATATTTTTGACTTTAATTATTAAATTATTTGTATGAATAATATAATTTTATTCATTTTGAGAATTAATAATATTGTCATGTCTATATAAGTTATTATTTATTATGTAATATATATGTACTACGAATATATAATTATATTATATAAACATAAAAAGTTAAAACTTTAATATAATTCAAGCGACACTAACTATATAATTTTTATTTATTTAGTTTCTTTTAGATATTTCTAGACTTATTTATAAGTAAAAATATCTGCTTTTTGTTGTTGAGAAGAAATCATGTTTATTAAAAAATTTATATTAACATAATTGAAATTTAAATAGAAATAAAATTTCAATTTAAATTAATTATTTAATTTAAAGTAAATAAAAACGTGTTGGCAGGTTTTACCTACTTGGGTTCGGGTCGATGATTTCTCAAAATAACGAATGGGTTGAGCCCAACGCAACCCATTTATTTTTCAATCCGTTTAAAAGCAGCCCTACCTGGTCCATATCCTTTGATGGGGAGGGAGGCCCTTACGGTAAGTGCGAACGGGTTGAACTAGCCAGGCTGATTTCCACCCCAGAGCTTTTGGAATTTTAGAACAGCCTGTGAAACTGCGGCTCGACTTAAAACCAGAGGCCGGAGTTTTGGTTTAACCTTTTACTCGAAATTGATCTTGGTTTGGCGCACGATTACGGAGATGTACGTGAGTTGCCCATACGATATAAGCACATACTTTTTGGGCAAAATATTTTATGGAGAGAGGCGATATTGTTAGCCAAAAATATGAAAATGTCACTTTTGGCTAGTATTTATAAAAACAATTCATAAAAAAACTTATTGTCAAAAAAGGATCATGATTAAAAATAATTAAATTATAAAATTAATTAAATTAGAAAAGTTCGCGTATTTTAATTAGAGATATAAGTAGGGTGGGTTGGGTTGGGTTTTGATGAGTTCGGGCTCAACCCAATCTAAAATCTATTGGCCTAAACTCACATTGGCCTGTCATAAACCCAAACTGCTTGAAGCCAAACCCAACCCTAAAATTATTTTTCAAATTTAGGTTGGCCAAATTAATGGGATCTATTAAAAATCTAATGAAATATAATAACAAAGACAACAAGTCTATAATGTTTTTAGTATAAGAAAAAGCAAAAAATTGAATTGTTAAGTTATAACATTTCTAAAATTTATTGACCAACTTATAAGACAACACATTCAGCATTATGAAAAAAATACTTACTGAAAAAGCGATCCTTTGTAAATCTCAAGTCATTATCCATACAAAGATCAACATTATCAATTCTAGATTTGAAGCTTTATACTCAATTCTATAAAACCTTATCTATTGGGGAATTGATTAAAAAAATAGAGAAGAAGGGCTTGGAGCTTGAAAGAACTTAGGAAGAAGATGGGGTTTGTGGTAAGTCATTTAACCTTGGCTTTATATAGTTCGGGCCTTATCCTGGGATACAACGATTGAAAGAACAGCCATAAAAGTCACACCGCTGTAAACTGAAAATGGCAGGCGGCACTTTGCTCCACCACCAGCAAGAAAACTCATTAAGGGCGAAGTTGGCTAATCCATCAGCAACTCCATTTGCTTCACGAAACACCTTCATCACTCTAACTTCCAAGAAAAGAGAACACAAATGTAAGATTTCATCTAACAGGTGGTTGATCTTCCACAATTAACTGTTCTTCCTCTGCACACAGTCGATCAAAGTTTGGGAATCGCTCTCCACAATAATTTTCTTGAGACTTAGCGCAAGTGCACATCTCAAGCCTTCACACATAGCTTCTGTAACGCCTCGGATCCGTGTTGTTCAATAAAGGTATAACACGTCTCGCGCAGTGTTAGGTAAGGATCTTAAAGAATTATGATCGCTGGATAATCATCTAAACTAAACCATATCAGAGTGCACAATCATAATTTATCTAAGAATTCAATATTCAACTTAATTCAGATCAAATGGTTCAACCTCGAACTACTTTATTACACTTCCAAAATTTAATTAATTCAAAAATAACCTACAAGTCTAAGGAATGTAATAGTAATTTTCCTCCCTATATGTCTCAGTCGGATTTACCCCAGTAGTAGTCTCACCTCGAGTATCTGAAAACAAAACAAAAACAAATGAGTGAGATACGAATATCTCAGCGAGTAGCATATGCATGCAGAAAATAGTTAACAACAGTTCAAATTTATGCATCGATAAATAACCAGTACGATTAAAGCAACCAAGACAATTTCCAAATTTAAATCCAAAAACCAATAACAGTTTCCAATCATATCTTAATTCAATACCGACAATACATCGAATGGTCAATGTCATGACTATTGTTAAGTTGATAAATTAATATGCCAAGTAGATACTCCATACCTCCATGTACACAGTTCCGGCCTACTCAAGGTTTCGGAAACTCTGAAATGACGGCCTACTCCCCGGGTTTCGGTATTGACAACCAGGCCTACTCAGGGTCTCTGGCTGCTCTACACCAGTCGTGGTAACACACAAGGCCATGCAATTACAACAACCAACAATACCATTACATTACTAAGCTTAATCATAGATTCAAGACAAGCTAAACCAAAACAGAAAACCAACGTATAATCTCAACTTTGACATCACAATAATTCAATAGGTTCAACATCATGTATAACACAACACAGCTCACCACTTGTCCCTCTGGACCAGAACAGTACCTCATGTACTTTCAGTATTTACTCAAATCTCATAACACAAGACCAGTTGTAATAACCCATTTACTCACACCAAGAGAATCTTTATAAATACATTTCAGAACTTTCAATCAAGTAAAACCAGGTTAAATCAATTCTCAATCAAGTACAAGTGTATAACAAAGAGAAGTAAATTATGAACTCCTAGTGTCAAGAATAGTAACATAGCCTATTGATAGCCCTTTAAACTTTACCTTGGAATCTCCTAAGGATTTCCAATAAATCAACTTAATAATCACAGATTATTTGAAACAAGTAAAAGTATTTCTAAGATCCTAAACAAGTCAATAACTAAGTGATTGAACCCTCAAAACATCAAAATCTAGCCTAATTTGGTCGAATCCACATTTCGGCTAAGTCTTAGGGTTTTCGCTGACCTTTGGTGCTTGGCGCGAGGTCGGCGATAACTCAATAAAACAAATACACTTCGTGCTAACTCCAAATGAACTAAGGGAGAGATAAGCGGGAACTTGGCGGATACTGAGAATCGATCTCGCGCTTATCTAAACCGCTTGGCGCGAGATGAGCGCGAGCTCGGCTATAACTCAAATGACCTCTCGCGCTGACTAAACTAGTTGGCACTAGATAGGCGCCAACCCGGCGGACACCCCCTACGATTTTCAACTTTCTGTTAATGCGAAATCTCCATGACTGACTGAATTTTTGGTCTCTGTAACAATTTTCCTAACCTTCTACTATCCCCCAAAGACGTTTAAACAAGTTTTGAAATTATTCTAAACACATTAATATTTATCTCTAAAAATCCTTCCAAAAACTCACTCTCGAAACTGTATCTCCCAGAAACTTATGCAATACAACTAAACTTACTGATCAAAGCCAAAACCCAGATTTAAAACGATGTTACTAACCTCTTGCACGCTTAAATCCCTACAACAGCAACTACTTGAACCACAGTCGATCACCAACCCGTCACTCGTCGGTTCGAAATCGACGCTCAATTGCTCCTCTGTTCGCAAGAGATTTTTCTTCTGAAAACCTTGATTCCGAACTCTCTGATCGGCAGGAAAAACTCACAGTCTTCTTCTCTCCCAAAAACGTAGATCAATAGCCGCAATCGCCTTCAACACAAAGTATGCGAGTATTGCGAACCCTACGAATCTATTTTCCTTAAGTATTTATACCTACCATACTTACGTTGCCGCTCGACGAGTTTTGAAAAACCCTTGATTCGGTGCATGCTCTCCCACCGAAATTTCCTATATACACATATACACACAGCTTATTTAGTATATTCGTCCAATAAATAAAAAAATCATGTAGAAAATATCGGGCTTTTACAGCTTCGGCCTCCGCAGTAATGGCGTTAGCAAAGCCAATTCTCTGTGCAAGAGCTCCAATGATGATGCCACTGGAATCTCTGATGACAACTCCGATGGCAGCTTCTCCAGGTGTCCCTCTTGTCGTGCCGTCGACATTGATCTTTATCCAGTCCCCCTGTGGTCTTGTCCATCTCACCAATAGCTCCTTCTTTTGTGTCACTTATGCTCCCTTGAATCCCTTAAGCAGCTTTCCCGAATCATCCTACAAGCAAGCTAACTCAGTTAAGGCTTTAGTCATAGATGGTTCTGTGAGACATGGAAAATCAATCTAGTGACTTCCTATCATCACACGGGATTCATTTAAGATCAAGGAGTCGCCACCATTCCTTTTTAAGGTGTGAATGGACACCGAAAATATCAAATCAAATAAATGAGACAAAAATTAGAGTAAAATAACTCTAGTTTAAAATACAAAACAAAAACAACCAGAGATGAGTAAGGGGATTAGGTTATGAACAGGGGAAGGTGTTAGGCACCCCTATTCATCCACACAAGGTGGTTGCCAAGTATTGTTCACGTTAAAAATAAAGAAGGCTTGCTTAATAAATAAAAAATCATAAAAGTAACAAAAGTATATGGTTTTTCATATGAATATCCCGATTAATTCAGAACTTTCAATATGATCACACTATTCCTAGGGTTTCATGACTGAAATAAAATTGAGATAAAATCAAAGAAAACCAATCTAAAGTGAAACCTGAAAAACTAGCTATAGGCTAAACCATTAAAAGGTTGAAAAACTAAATTGAAATCTCTTGATTAAAACATTGAAGAATAAAGTTCTTTAGGGTACAGATATGATACAGATCTCTCATTAGTTGAGATATCTAAATCAGATACAGCCATGATGATAAAAACATCAAAAGGGAGAGTTTAGGCCATAGGATCATCTCTCCAAGATTAAAACAACTAAGAAAAACACTTCATGAAACCCTAGAGGTTACTCTCAGGCTTTTGATTTCAGATCTACCATATAGATCATGGTAAATTCAGAATCCTAGCCAAATATAACCAAAATCAAGAAAATAGTGATATAGGTGCACTGTGTGAAAAACCAAAACTGTAGGAGGCAGTGGGGATCTCATGCTATAAACAACATGGATCCATAGGATTCCTCCAGATTCAGAATAAAACTTTTAAAACATGAACAGAATAGTAAAAGAAATCATATATCACAAATTACAGCACATAGGAGCCTATCCTACGGATCCACCTGTTCTTTTTTCCCCTAGCTTTCCCTTCACGTTTTATGGCTAGAGAGGAGTCTTAAAATACTTGGAGATAAGTTTGGGGATACAAACACAAACAAGAGGCCTTATTTTACAAAAAGAGAAAAGAACAAATTATAGGGTTTGTGAGACATGGAAAAATCACCGGAATGATCATCCCTCCGTCAACACACGGGTTCAACGCAAAAATGGGAGAGTCGCCACCATTCATAATTTTGGGGTGAGAATGGACACCAAAGAGTTCAAAAATAAGCAAAAAGGGTTAAAAAGCAAATTCTAGGGTAAAAATAACCGTACTTGAAAACCAAATCCAGAGATGGGTAAGGGGATTAGATTATGAACGGGGGAAGGTGTTAGGCACCCCCATTCATCCACACGAAGTGGTAGCCAAGTATATGTTTATGCAAAAATAAGAAAGCTTGCTAAAATCATAGAAAACCTTGAAAAAGGACCAATGTATGATATTTTCACATGAAGATCTAAATGGATTCTAGATCCTCTCTTATGTCAATATCATTTCTGGAATATTACAAAAAGATGGAAATCAAAGCACAAGTTATTCAAAAACCAAGTTGAATCAAATCCAGAAAATTCGGTGAAAAGTAATGCCATTTGTCTTGAAATCATTCAAATACAATTTTAAATCAAATCAAACCAAATCCATTTGAAAGATTATAGTAAATAAGGGTCTCATGCAAAATTTCACTTCATTCCGATAAAAATCCTAGGAGTTATGCTCCTTTAAGGTTGCTGTTGGGGATAATCAAAAAGTGATAAGTAGGCAACTTTGGAAAATTGTTTAGAAAAATCCACTCCATAAAAATCCACGAAATTTGGTGTGATTGAAGTCTGTATGGCCATCTTTCAAAAGAAACTAGCCTCATACAAAAACTCATTCGGATGTGCCTTGGGTGGTCTCCCGAACAGGCCCCGAAGATCACAGATTTACCCAGAAAAGTGCCATTGAGCAGTTCTGAGTAAATCGGCTACCAATAATTCAAATGGAGTAAAAAAATTATGAAACCAATTGGATTTAAAAATAGACTCATAAAGGAGTGCCCAGAAACAAAAATCACGCGAATCAGACTTAAAACGAACACATGGCGCTCCGTCGAAGTGACAAGTTCTGTATTTGAACCTGAACTATCCAATCAACTTCGACAGAGAGGTGTCAAAAATCCGTTTGATAGAAATTTATGAAATTTGGTGGACATAAACTAGAAAGTCTCACCTTTCCTATGGTTCTAGAATCGCTCCAACATTCATCCGGACGATGAAGTTATGAGCGTCCGAAGTAAGGGTACAGGTGCTGTCCAGTTAGACCCTTTTTGAGTAAAACCAACTCAAAATTGTGATAAAGTGTGTGCCATTCGTGCAAGATGAACACAAATCTTTGAAAAATCATTTGAAAACATTCCGGAATTGATTGAGGCCGTTTATTTGAGATTTATCACAATAAATGCAATAAACCCCAAATATGAGCCTATCCCGCCAAAATGGCACTATGTATGTGCAAGTGTGAAAAACCAAACAAGATCAATAGCATGCATACATATTCATCAAAATAAGGTTCTAAAATAGCCTAGCCTAGGGTTCCGTTCCATTATCGTTTCCCTCTGTTCTCTCTCCCCGTTAAACACGGTTCTTCAAGATAATCAAGGGTACTTTGAATATGAAACGGTCTACAATCAATCAAAAGGCTT
Organism: Buxus sempervirens; assembly: GCA_947561395.2. Classification (NCBI taxonomy): domain Eukaryota; kingdom Viridiplantae; phylum Streptophyta; class Magnoliopsida; order Buxales; family Buxaceae; genus Buxus; species Buxus sempervirens. The sequence goes on from OX387188.1 coordinate 42,149,836, forward strand.
TATGCTACATAGGTTCTAGTGCTAGGGTCAATCCCCAGTCTCGTTTCTTCTAGATCCCGCCTCCACGTTTTACGGCTAGGGGGAGTCTCAAGATACTTTGAGCCGGGGAAGGGTTTTCACACACAAAGAAGGCCTTATTCTACAAAAAGGTAGAAGAATAGATCTAGATCTAGGAATGTAAAGACAGAAAATAAAAGAAAAGTTTGAGGCTTACCTGGGTTCTGGAAGCGATCCCGCAGCGGTTTTCTTCTTCTCTTGTAGTTCTTCTTGGCGAGAATTCAAAACAAGAGTTGATTGCCATTTGCTTAAGGAGGAGCCTCCTATTTATAGGCAAAGGCTAGGGTTAGGGTTGGTGAGAATGGTAGACACAATATAATGTCTATAGCCCACCAACCTTAACCATAAGGCTATTTCCGAGATTTCCCCTCATTTAATGAGGGATATGATGGTAAAAGTGAAAAGCTCTCGGAAAACCCTAATTTTGAGCAAAACTTGTGTATCCGGTATATCAGGCCGGATACATAAGGGCCTTAAGGTATCCGGTATATAATACCGGATACGCTAAGGATTGCTTGTATCCGGTATTGATCACTGGATACAAAGAAGGACACTTGTATCCGGCCTGAGTTGCCGGATACAAGGAAAAAAGCCTTTTTTCAAATTTTAACACAGGCAATACTTATTTACATGTAATATCGTTTAAGTAAATGTCCTTGTATTTTTTAATCTCCATTTACTTAAGATATTACATGTAAATAAACAAACACCCCCCCCCCATTTGAATCCATTAAAAATAGTTCCAGACCAAAATTCCAAGTGAATAAAAAGTCAACTTTCCCGTTCTAGGCAAAATTCTGATTTTTCGGGTCTGGAAAAAGGTTCAATATGTTAAAACCATGGTATTCGTCAAGATTTAAAATCTCAAAAAATTCATTTATGCTATAACATTGCTAAAAACCTGATTACCGGGAAAAATTATCTTGAAATCTTGCTTTAAAAAATATTTCATTTTCTGGGGTCAAAAGTCAACAAAATTCAACCGGAAAAAGTTTGACTTTGCACAAAAGATAGAATTTGGGCCTTTTCCTTTATGGCTTTGGATTCAAATGGGTTAAGTATCTCAAACCCAATGCAAAGAATTGAAAATTCCAATAAAATATTTCTCTCCTTCAAGATTTATCAAAAATTGTGCAATTTTGGGATGTCTACAGGGTTCTATTCCAAGGATCCACCTGTTCCCCTTTTCCCTAGCTCTCTCTTCATGTTTTACAGCTAGAGAGAAGTCTTGAGGTACTTGGAGGCAGGTTTAGGGATACAAGTATAAACTAGGCCTTATTCTACAGAAATGGAGAAGATTAGACTATTTCTAGAATTAAAAACAAAAAATAAAAGAGATAAGGAACTTACCTGGATTGAGAAAGCAGAGAAGCAGGGGTTCCTTTCTTCACTTTGAGCTCTTCAAGCATCAGATTCTTGGCCTTTTGCTTGAGGAGAGGCCCTCTATTTATAGGCAAACCCAGGGGCATGGTTGGTCCCAAGGGTATGCCAAAATAGGGTTCCAGAATGTTCCCATTGAGTTCAAAAAAAAAAAGAGTTAATGTAAATCCATTAAACCACGAAGGATAAAAAAGAGGATTCAAATCTCCCAGAGAGAGATTTGAGTGTAGATAAGGCTCAGAAAAAAAAAATAACGAATTTGCTCAAAAAAACCCGTGCTCGCATATATAATGCGGTTGTGCCTTGCCCGCATTGTTAATACAGTCACGGCATGACTGCATATCAACTGTGGGTACAACCAGACCGTAGATAAAATGCGGTCATTGCATGTTTGACCAAAGTTTACACTTTTTTTACCTGATTCAAATATTTTCAATTATTTTCTCATTTGTAGTGCAATTTTGGGTGTCTACAGGTTCCACATTTTCAAATAGCTTTTTGTTTCTAATATTCTAGACTATCCAGCAGGTATTGGCCCATGCCGCCATCCTATTTTGCGCCTCTCCTTTCTCCATTCCTTCATTCTTGAATATATAGTTGAATATCCACTCTTTACATCCTTGGACCTCCTCTTGGTGTTGCAGCATCTCCCCCCACACCCCATTCCTCCAAACCAAAGTGCTCTAGTGAAAGCACATATGAAGAAAAGGTGGAACCCAGAGTCCTGATCCTCATTGCATAAACAGCATGACTCAGCTGGAACTCCCAATCGAGCCTTCAGGAGTTCATTTGTGGTATTCCCTTCTTGAATCACCTTCCAAAGAAAAATTTTGATTTTTTGGGGGCACGACAGGTGCCACATTGTGAGCCACTTTATATCACCTGCATCATGATTAGCTCCCATAACAAGCATCCGATACATGGATTTAACAGAGAACTTACCTGAGGGGTTCCCTAACCACACCAACCTGTCCTTTGTCAAGAATTTGTTGATGGGGATTTGGCTGATCTGCTGGATTTGCTGAGGGTTGCATATCTGTGTCAGTGATGTGTTATTCCACATCCTTGAGTCCTGATTTATGAAATCAGCAACAATTTTGTCCTCCCATTGATGTGGTATTTGAATGTTGCAATTTTGGATCCACTTTGTCTAGCACTTGTCACTCAGAGAGATTGAAAGCCCATTTGCAATACACCACTGTTTGCCCATATCAATGCTCTGCTTGGCCTTCACAATCTGCTTCCACAGCCACGAAGAGCTCTACCTGCTCTTTGCCTCTTGAAACTCACTATTCGGGTAGTACTTATCTTTCATAAGCCTTGTCCATAATTTGTCCTCTTCACAAGCTAGAGTCCACGGGATTTTAGCAAACATTGCCAAGTTGAATAGCCTCCTGTTCCTTATGTTAAGCCCTCCATTCCTCTTTGGTAAACATACCTTTTCCCAACAAATAGTGTGAAGACTTCTCTCTTTATGAGGTTTGAACCAGAAAAAGGATCGAGCTTGTTTGTCAATTTGTTCAACCACCTTTATTGGGAGCTTGCAGCTCGCCATGCAGAACTGACCAGAACCCTGCAGGACAGAGTTAATAAGAGTGGTCCTCCCAGCTTGAGTCAATAACTTGGCTTTCCACCCCGAAAGTCTAGAGTTAATCCTTTCCATAAGATTTTTAAAATGTTTCTTTGGGGATGTCATGAACAGTGGAATGCCAAGGTATTTTCCAGGGTCTTTAAAAGGTTTAATGCCAAATATTCTCGAGAGTCTTCCCTTCCGATCCCCTTTCAAGTTAGGACTAAGAAATAGCTCAGAATTTTGTAAGTTCAGCCTGTGGCCTGCTATCTCACAAAAGTGCACATTTAGCACAAGGTATTTCCCAGGGTGTCGGGTGTTTTATGCCAGCTTCAGTAAGTGCACATTTAGCACAAGCGCTCTGCCACCAAAGTTACTGTATGCTTCCATCAAAGCATGCCCATAAGACATCAATGCTTAAACAAACAACGGGATCCCCCTTTTAATGATGAACGGCAAGCCCAGCTACAGCTAAAATGATATTCATTCTACATAGAGCAGAAATCGGGGGGTTTTTGGGGTTTATTATAAGGTTATAAAAAAAAGGTAATTTGAGGAATAGATATTAATAATTAATGGATTTGAACTGAAGACCAATTAATTTTATAAAATTACATCTTGATGGACCTTTAATTTTTCGATGAATGTTTTTATAAAAACGTTGCAAAAGTGGGTCCTTTTCATAATTTTTCCCTAATTAAATTAGAAAAGCTCGTGTATTTTAAAGTAAAGTGGACTATTTTTAATTATTTGTAAAAATTGAATTTGTAGGCGAATTAAAATATGAAAATTATTTTATTTTTTTAACAAAATGAGATTTTTAATGGATATTTTCATAAATGCACCATCCATCATGACTTCTAAATATGTTTACCAGTTTATTAATTGGGTTGGGGTTGGGTTGACCCGTTTATTAATTGGGTTGGGTGTGGGTTGGGTTTCCCCAAGCCATAAGTAATCGAGTCAACCCGATTATGACCCGCCAACCCGACGGGTAAAACGGTTTTAAAAAAAAAATCCAAAAGTGTCATGTTTCGACCCAATTAACTCACAACCCAACCTGAACCCGGTATAACCGGATCCAATTAACCCCTCAACCCTATTTTAATCATATTTTTTTGAAAAATAAAAAATACAAAAATATAAACAGGTTGGTAGGTTGAACCCGTTTATTGGCGAGTTGGGGGTTTTCCAACCCACCTTAATTTAGTCCAACTTGAAACCGACTCGATTAACCCCCAACCTGATTATGACCCTACCCAAACACGACCCGTTGCCAGCTCTAATGTTTACCCAAAAAAAAAAAAAAATCATGACTTCTAAAGATGATAGGACTGCTGGGCTTACACGAGTGTGGCCGACGTGTCTTGTTTTTAATGGTGTCCAGTGATTTATGTCACCTTCCGTAAGTGCACATTTAGCACAAGCGCTCGCCACCAAAGTTATTGGTATTAGAGATGCAACTTGGGTCGGTTAAAATCGAAACCGAACCGATCCAACCTAACTTTGGGTCAGTTTGGTTTGGGTTATATAGTCTTTTGGTTGGTTTTGGTTTTAAAAATAGAGAACTAAATTTGTTTGATTCGGTTTTGAGTTGAAGGCTCGAGTTAACCGAATTGAACTGAAAACCAAACTGAATTTCCTAAGTGTAAAATCGAACCTAACCAAACCGAAATATAATAATATATATAAAATATACAATAGATAAAGTTATAATAATAAAATATATAAAATAATTAATAAGATTATTATTTTATAAATCTTTGTAGTTAATTATTAAATTGATTCATGAGCTCAAAAGTATGATCCAAAACAATTAACATATGACTTGGGATTCTAAGCTCTTTATTCCATCTTATGTATGCATGTGAACTACTTAAGGGATTGGACTGCATGCAAATGACGATCCTTTAAATTTGTTGTGTATTCTTTCAATTTATTTATTTTGGGCAAAAGTGGGGAATCTCTCTCTTGATAACAAGTTTTAAATATGAGAAAATGACCCACATTGAACCGAATTTTGCAATTCAGTTCAGTTTGGGTTGGGTTATGGGTTTTTTTTAAATAATCGGTTCGGTTTTTGGTTTGGATATTTCAGTTTTTGGTTTGAATATTTCAGTTTTAGGCTGACCATGAGTAACCTTACTTTGGTATCGGATTAAAGCCAATCCGAACCAAACACCGAGTTGCAGCCGTAACTGACATGCTTCCATCAAATCATGCCCACCCCGCTACCCCGGGTTAATGATGAACGGCAAGCCCAGTTAAAATGATATTGATTCTGACATAGAGCACAAGTGGGGCTTTTGGAGTTTATTCTAACATTACCAAAAAAAAAAAAAAAATTAAGACATCACGCTTAAACAAACAACTGGACCCCGTTAATGATGACCGTCAAGCGACTCAAGCCCAGCTAAAATCGATCTTTTTCATCCCATACCTATTCCTCTTCCTCGTGATTTGTGCCATCATTAACCGTGTTAATTTAACGTCGGTAAAGTTCATCGTAAATCAGGTTCGTCGTTCCTCTTTACCAAAAAAAAAAAAAAGGTTCGTCGTTCTTGAAAGAAACCATAAAACCTCGTCTGTTTCTTGATGCAAAGAACCACGGACTTGCATCTCTTGCAGCGTATGCCGCATGCATCCCCTCACATTTAGGGGGTCCCACCATTCACTTGGGACCCCACCGTTCAATGTGAAGGGCTGTATTCAGCGTAAGATGTCCATTCGAATAACCACAGCTTGGGAGATGAGAACTTCGCCCATCGTTGTGCACTCAAAGCACTTCACTAAACATTGCAGATGCTACAAAAGAAAAACCCTATACTCACAAAATTACGACCTTCTTGAGCTGTTATCTTGCCTTCCTTATGAGAGTAACACTTCAGAATAAAATTAAACAAACCACCACAAAATCATTTTAATTCTGATTGTTAGTCTTAAATCCAAATCCTACTTAACCTTAAAGCAGAAGGATCCCTCTGCTATTCATCGAAACTCCAACAATAAGCTTCACTTCAACAACAACAAAGGCAAATCAATAACAACTCCAGAAAAACTCAATTTTCGAAACGAATTTCCTCCCGTCACTTCCGGCAACCGAAGCGCTCCACCTTGTCAAACTACAAATTTCAACGGAACAACCTCCCACACCAATAATAAATAATTGAAATCCCCAATTCCAACCCCGAGATTCATCACAAAACGAAGCCGAAACCTAACTCCTCTTCTTCTACTCTCAAGTAGAGGTGGCAATGAGTCGGGTTAGGGTTGGGTTGATGTATGGGGTTAACAAGTCAAGGCTCAACCCGAAGCCGCCCGTTTAAATAATTTAAATTATTACTAAAAATTAAAAATTTTAATCCATTATAATATCAAAGTCTATGCAAATTCTATTTTTTAATTCATTATAATATCAAATGACACATAACAAGCATAATAACACAACAATCATTAAGATAGAACTAAAATAACATGGAAAAAAAAAACTAAAACATAATAATAAAGTTTTAAAGACTTTACTTATCATCAATGCCTCAATTCATATTAATAGAGGCTAAGAAATTTAAAATATATATACGTAAAAAGTCTTTCTTCACTTTATCCTTTGTCATTATTTATATTAAAAGAAGAAAAATTGAATAACCACAAGTATTGTTATTATAATTTTCAAAACTTTTATTACACAAAAAAATAAACGGGTTGTAATCGAGATCATTTCAGGTTGAGGGGTCAAACCCTAACCCAACCCGTTTATAATCGGGTTGAGAATTCATGACCCGAACCCAACCCGCGGGTTGAAACAATCAAACCTAACCCACCTGAGACTAAACGGGTCACGGGTCACAATTGCCACCTCTACTGTCAAGCTTTCACTTACATTAACGACTTTTGTGTGCTTGAGACCCCATCGCCGAGATGAGGTAAGGCAAAGGTCTCTCCCTGATTTCCTTTCTTATCTTCTTGATATCTGAAAGGGAGAAAAAAACTCCTCTCTCTCGATACTTCCTGGGGGAAAGCAAAACAGAATTTTTTGATTTCCTTTCTTATCTTCTTGATATCTGAAGGAGAGAAAAAAACTCCTCTCTCTCGATACTTCCTGGGGGAAAGCAAAACAGAATTTTTTAAATGGAGCATTCATGTTTTGTCGTCGATATCGCCGCCGGAGGGGAAGAATAATTATTAAAAAATTATATATGTACTTTTACACGTTGAATTAACGCCGTTAACGTTGGCGCAAATCTCGACATAAGACGCACAGCAGCATGTGCGGGTTTTAAGAGGGATTGAAAGAGGAATCGGCACGAGAGGAAATCAGTTCATCACAAAACAGAGCCGATTAGGAAAACGAAAAAAGACTTAGAAGCAACAGTACAAAAGATCACCCTTGACCAACATACAACTAGAAAAAAGCCTGCTAAACGTCAACTCCATCGACCAAAAGGACATGACTGAGTAGACAACTCAAATAACACGAAGCAGAACGTACATTACAAATACCACGCTTACCGCAGCAGCGGCAGAACAAGGTCATGCCACCACTACAGTACTACATCCACCAAACCCCCGTTATTTTGTTCGAAGACCTGAGAAGTAGGAGGCTATCTTCTCTGGTCTGTCTTGAACTTTCCCTTCCAGCAACTCATTGTTTCCAGATATGATCTGCACATAAAGATTGAAGGGATGTATAAATGTATTAATCCGTTTGCATGATCGGTATAATGTACATATAGCAGAAGAGGAGAGTTACCTGGTTGAACTTCGTCCGCTTCAGTTGGGTCGTAGGGTTTCAAAGCCAAGTCATCGGACTCCACTTGAACTCTGCACTCGCTATTCTTAATACAGCTGATCAGCATATTTGCGGAGTTATAGCCTGAAAAAATATATATAGTACATGGAGCGTTCAGATCTGAATTCGGCCAAAGAAAATGTCTTGTAGGAATTATACAAATAGCTAGAAATACTAAAGGTTTCCCAAGATATAATCAGCACAGACATTGTACACGAACTTAGTACCAAATGGAACACCGAATGCGAATGGTTTCAGAACTTAAAAATCTCCATTTCTTATGATCGGTTCACTATTTGAGGCATATGAAGCAGCTTGAAAACGATCGGAGCAAGGGAACCAATTAATGTTAACAAGTTATGACCAGGAAAGAGAGTAATGTGGAAGAAGACAAACCTGAAAGGTACCCGCCATGGACATAACCGTTGTAATGCCGGCTGGTGTGCTCGCCGGTGAAGTAAACCCTTCCAATGGGTGCCTTCAGTTCAGAAAACACATTTACACAGTGTTAGTAGTGAAATTGAAAACAGCCATTGATTACTCTCTGTGTAGTCTATACTGGTAGTTGAGAGATTGTGATGTACCCTTATCTGATCGTACTCCCTCCTGTTAACTCCAATAGGCCAGTTCGAGTAGCTTCCTTTGTAGAACCTGTTCGACCACCATTTTGGGACTAAAATATCTGTGGCGTCAGGTATGTTATGGCCAAACATCTTTCTCAATACCCCCATTACTTCCGCCTTCGTTTCGCTGTCTGGTTGCTGCTCTATCCTTCTTGATTCGTCGTCGGTTACAGTGACGAGAAGGACGTGGGCACCTGGATACTCCTTCTCCAATTGCTGATCATTTCAACAAGCTCCATTATAAATATCGCATTACAGAAAATTTGAGTCTCTTTTCTTCCTCCGAAATAATCAAAATTCTGAACCAACAGTCAAGAATATAGGTAACGGAGTTACCTGCCAAATAGTATAGTAGCCACGCCTTTCATGGGCGTATAGGAAGAACTCTGTGCCGTTGCCTGTAGGCCAGAACTTGTAGGGGAACTTGAGGAAGATTTTGGTGTAAATACACATATCAAACTTGTACAAGGCCATGAGCTTCCATGCCTGCAGGTTGCATCATCGTCGGCCAAGTTTAGAAAAGCTAATGAAAAATGTCGTGGTTTATACGAGAGAGTGAACAATGAAGATACGTACCGGCAGGTCGGGGACGAAGTCAATGAGCCCGCTCTGGAGGACGCCAATGCTGGCGGAGACCATTACGTAACCAGCTGAGTAGGTCGAACCATCTTCCGTCTTAACAGTAACGCCACTGTTGGTACGTTTTATCTCCCTCACCACCTGCAAGAAATTTTGATTTCAGGATTTCATCCATCTTTAGTTCTCAAGTGTTATAGATCTGAAAGAAGAGAGGAAGCGAAAAAAGAGAGGAAAAAACAAATGCAAAAGGGGATCCTGATAAAAAGAAGCAACGCATTTTGATGCAGTGCAGCTATCTGTCAACCCTACAAAAAATACGACACAAAATGCTGTTGCTTTCTGGTGCCCATTTCATTTTGAAGAAAGATCTTTTCTTCCAAGCATCCGGGCTCACCATTGTTAAAAGCAACGCATCTTGTGCAGCTCATGACATGTCAACCCGGCAAAAATACATTTGCTTAATTATCCCCTTTGGTGATACGGCCATGACCCTATCACGTTGAAGTTTAAACCAACCATTAACGATCTTGTCTTCCAAGAATCTGTGTGGCCACTGGTATCTCGACTGGGCAAACCATGACCTGGGTCCAGTGCGTTAAAGATGGTTATTTTATAGTTCTTAGCTTTTAATATCTTCCATTCCCTGTGGTGGGTTAGCAGTTTCACCTTGTTCAGCTTAAGTCGAGGATCGATGATTCTTCCGTACGCGGTCCGGTCTCTAGCAAGGAACTGGTGAGCCAAGTAGTAAACTACGCTCTCATATCCTCTGGGGTCTGCGACGAAGTAGAGATCATCGCCGAAGTCCTTAAACGTGGGAGTTGGTAGAATGCCCTGCAAGCTTGTGACCCTTGGAGGCTCTGCATATTCGTAATCGTAAGTGTAGTAATCGTAGGCCATGTCCAGTGGAGATGTTGGGACACTGCAAATCCAAAGTAAATTGAAAATGAATCAAGATACAGAAGAAGAAATGTCTTAACCAGTTGTCCAAAAAAGTCTCAAATCCATGAAGAGTCCATTGTGAGGATTAGTCGGTCTTTAAATTACAGCTCGATCAAAATGCCATAAGAGCGTCCATAAGAGTGTCCAAATGATCGATTGGTGCAAACATTGTCAAATCGGCCACCTTTTTGTTCTTGTCATTTTTCCTTTAATTTATTGGGTTCTTCTAGTTAAATGTCGAATCTGTTATTCTGATCCATGTATTTAGTGTAGTTTAAATATTACCAAAAAAAAAATTTTAGTGTAGTTTAAAAGATAATTAATTAACTGATTCGCCAAGCGTTGGGCTGTCAAGGTAGATATGTCTCTCATTCTATGAGAAGGTAGGGAGAGTGAAATGTTTGTGGCCAGATCCTCGAGCTCGTCGGCCAAGTCAAATGCAGTCTGAGCAACAGTGGTGTCATAAAGCCCGCCGCTGCAAATGCAAGAAAGAGAGTAAGAAGACGAAGAAGAAGAATAAAGGCGAAAAAAGAAGATCGAAGAAGAAAAAGAATGGAGGTACAACATACTCTTGTTTGTAGGTGAACTTAGGAAGATTATCGTAGTCAGAGTAGAAGTTCCTGAGCTTAAGCTTGTTCTTGACAATATCCCAAATAGGGTTCATTTTCGGACCACCAACACCTTCCACCCAGTTGGCTCCAACCTCCACGCTCAGTCCTGAAAATTTGGTTTTCTTCATACGACCTCCGATCCTGTCTGTCGCTTCCAGTATTAGGAAATCGTTTATTCCAGCATCAGAAAGCTTTTTGGCTGCAGCTATTCCTGTATAAAAATAAACAAAAAACCAAAACCCAAAAAATAAAAAAAAAACAAAAACAAAAATTTCTTAGAGAGTTGAAAAATAAAAGTTCAGACAGGCTGCATGTTCGATCCTGTAAGTATTCAGGTCATGATCGGTTAAGCTTGGAGTGATGAAAATGAAAATTTCCAAACTGACTGAACGTTATATTCAGGTAATGGATTATGCTTAATGGGTTTTAAAGGATGGAATGAACGCTTTGGGTTGAGCAACGTCGAACAGGACGAAAAGCACTGTAATGGGTATGATTTATGCGCAAGAAACAACGTCAAGCCTAGTCACTGGTCGATCACTCACCGGATATGCCAGCTCCGACTATAATAACGGACGGGTTTTTTCTCTCCAGTGCCATGGCTGAAGGCAAAAAGAACCCAACAGCCATGGCCACCAATAGGGTTGCCACCACGAATCTCATCATCACTTCCGTATCTCTCACACTAAGCAAAGCAGTCTTATCTTGTTCCATCCCTTCTCCATCCATTCCTATTTATAGCAGGCTAAATTAACTTTTAGTCATTTTATGAACATAATTAAAATTCAGTCTGTAGTGTACTAGAAATTAAATTTAGTGATTTTTAAAGTAAAATGTCACCGGAATTTAATCTTTACGTAATGGATTCATGAAAGTTGAAACTCACGGCGTTAATGACTGAATTTGATTTTTTGGCTTTTTGTTGGCACCACGCATCGTGTGAAATGCAGTGCCGCCGCACGCGATCCCCTCCTTGGCTTTAATTTGCTTTAAAGATAGGGTGGCAGTACGTACAAGCAGTAGATTTTCCGCCCAAAAAAAAGGGTACAAGTAGTAGATAGGGTGGGAGCTTATGTTCTTCTTTGAAGATATAAAGATTAATCACATTCACCGGGAGGCGAATGCTGTGGCGGATTGCCTCGCCAATTTTGGCCTTGATTTTTTCTCTTGTCTGTGGTTCAACAATTTCCCTCCTTCTGTGGCTATTGCTTTAATGGACGACTTCTACGGTCGCTCCTTCCTTAGATGTACTTCAATTTCGCAGTAATATATTGGTCTACCGTTTTTCTTTCCAAAAAAAAAAAAAAGTAGTAGATAGGGTGGTTCCTGGTTACCAAAAAAAGATAAGGTGGTTCCATATTTTATCTTTAATCCTTTTGAATGATGGAAGATGATGCAACTTTGTAAGAGTAGTTCACTTATAATCAAAAAAAAAAAAAAAGAGAGTAGTTCACTCATATGAAAGTTGCTGGTTTTACTACAAAAAAAAAAAATGAAATCATCCGTTGTATGGTTGTTGTGGCACACACTACAGTCACCTTGGATGCTACCACGTCTAGCACTGTTATTTCAATGTCAAATGTTATTGAAGTGACATTTGACATAAAAAAAATTTGTAAAACAGTCATCGTTGGATGCTACACGTGACAGCATCCAGGATAACTATAGAGTCTACCACAGCAACTCTGCAGTAAACGATATCATCCCATAATTTTGACCTTATTGTTCCCAATGATATATTGTCTATAACCCGAGCCGATTGACCTGGTGGTCAACACATGAAGCCTAAAGGTATGCTCCTTATGAGGGTTTAGGTTCGAATTCTCTTAGGCATAATCTCTTGAGACCGCCAACATAAGGTATATGGGCATTAGACTTACCCAAGCCATGTAGTAGCATCTCTGCAACAGACTATTTTGAAACTCATTAGCACCTCTACACTGTGACAGAGATGCTATCTCGTGGAACATCCAATGGTTAGGAGATTAAAGAGCTTTTTTTAACATGAATAAACTGAAAAGAGGTTTTTAGGATTTTTTTTTTTTTTTTTGGTGGACAGGTTTTTAGGATAGCCATTGTGTGTTTCACATTGACGACGATTGTGCGGACGACGCTCATCCAACTAACTACTGCCTTGAAAACCCCAGCATTAAAAAGTTAATTCGTTGTCTGCTTCACCAGTTTTAGTCAGTGTTTAAAAGCCCAGACAAGCCTAGTAACTTGGTAGCATACCAACTTGGTAACTCGGACCTAGTTACTAGCTTGTTATTACGAAATTAATATTAATAATTTTAATAAAGGAAAAATTTTAATAATTATGTAAACTCACAAAAAATTATGCACTTATAAAAGATAACATAATATAATTAATGAAAGCATTTCTCATCAACATTTTTTTTTTTTTTTATCTTTGTGTTTTTTTTTAATTTATGACTTATGATGGGTTATTTATCGCATTTCTCATCAACATGATAAATAACCCATCATAAGTCATAAATTAAAAACACAAAGATAATAAAAATAAAAAATAAAAAATAAAAAAATACTCACAACATGAAAGCAAATTTGAATCTATTTTTCATGGATAAAATATTCACACCAAAGATAATAAAAATAAATATTAAAGAAGAGATAATAAAAACACCAAAAAAAAAAGAAAAAAAAAAAGAAAAGAAAACATACATTGATGTTTTCTCATAAGATGATAAGCATGTGGGTCTCTTGTGATTAAAAACTCAAAAAAAAAAAAAATTTGGAAAACACATTGATGTGTGCTTACATGAATTATTGTCGGTCTCTTGTGATTTACGTCATTTACTTGTAAGAATAAAATGTTTCAAAAGAGATAAGTTTTACCTGAGGAGTCCATGGATTTGTAGAATTCTTTTTATCTTTGATCTCCTTTCCACCAATGAAGACAAGAGCTTTCCACCAATCAAACATAGAATTCTTCTCTCCACGTTTTTTCTTGATTTTTCTTCAATAACCAAAAGTCCAAAAGTTCTAAGAGATATCTTTTATCAAACTTATCTTTTGAAACTTATTTAGACTAAGATTTATCTTTTAGATTTGAGGATTCCTCTGATAAGAAAACCTTCTATTGTTCAACGTCCAATAAAGATAGGAACAAGAGTTTTTTTAAGAAAATTTTATAATTAAGATAGAAACAATCAAACAATAGATATACATAAACGATTCTGATTACATAAAAAATAGAAATAATCAAACAATAACTAGTTAATCGGACGATTCTATTGAAAACTCAGACTAGTTTTTCTAGTTAATCGTCCAATTAATCTGGTGACTAGCTGGTAAAACTTCCCCAGGTTTTTAAGGTGAGTTTACCAGCAAAGTTACCGATCCTGGTTACTCGGCCGTGTATTCCGAGTAACCAACGAGTTTTTAAACACTGGTTTTAGTACGCTTGATTGCGATACCACATGACCTTTACATTTCATGTACCGTTACTGCAACTCCCTATTCCTTGCAAGCAATAAAAATGTTTGTCCTTTTCCTTTATTTACTAGAGTAGACCAAACCAGGAGCTTATCAAACTATTTGATCAATGTTAAGAAATGTGCAGGAAATCTCTTGAAAATGGATTACCTTCTCACCTCTTAGCACGGTATTGAAGCAAGAGATTTTGTATTTAACTACTATGATGAATTGCCTTGTCATTTATTCGTATCTAAGGTAAAAAAAAAGTTATCGTGTTTGTCCTCCCTATATATATTCCCATGCAAAATCCTAAAGTTGGGTTTTTAAATGTAGTAGATTTGTTATAATGTCCCGATCCCATCGGCAATAATATTATTTGTTTTGGTTTATTGGGTCTCACAGTTTTGCTTCTGGGTTTTACCTCAAAAAGCTTTATTGCATAAAAAGCATATATATATAAACTTTCACTTTCTCCTCTCCCGAGCAATGTGGGATAAATCTGGGATCTCACAATTACCGAGCAATCGAATGCGATGCCCATGTGCATGTCCATTTGAAATTGTCTACCACTTCGCTTTACAATGGTCTATATATGCAGCTTAAATGAGATGCTGCCATACAAAACATCTCATGGCTTGAAAATTTTTTGTTGCTCAAAAAATATTCAAAGATTTTCATTATTGAAAAAACTCTAACCCTCCCTCAAGTTGTATACACCACTGCAAAAGGAAGCAGCCGACGGTTAGTTTCTGCCTTACTGTTAAAGTAATCTAATGAACGTATTTTTCATGTAATGAAGGTGTGTTTATTGGATAAAAATGGTCTAAAAGCCGCTGCATGTACCATGTAAAGGGGTTTGAGATTTGATAAGGTTCGTGTAGATGACACTGGCCCACACTGGCACAGTGTCTCTTTGTAGCGCCCAGTATAAAGTATTTATGGCCCAGTCCCTAAAAGCTAACACCAAATTTGAACTTTAATGGACCACCAAAAGAAAAAAATTTGAACTTTAATGGGCCCATGATAAGACAGTTCCAAAGCAAATCCTCTAATGTTTACGACGACTTTTACTATGCGCTTATCCGTGCGACGCATGGCAGGTTGGGTCATTTTCAGACCCGACCACATTTTTACCCCATCTCCTTACTAACCATGGTTTAATAACCGCTGATGCATCTTTCCGACGGCTATTAAAACTTTTCCGGCACACTCCTATTGTTAATGGTTCGGTGGACGAACCTCTACCACTTGACCTTTATCCACGTTTTTCAAATGTATTGGTGATTCTTCTTTTGCTTTTGTCCTTTTCACTTTTATTATTGTGGTGCCTCTTATCTCCACGTCCATGGAAAAGGAGGGACGGTGAAATATCGGGCCATATCAGCTGGAACTTTCGGTGGAAGATCTGCTAGTGTATATGTCAGCATCATTTACAGACGTGTACACCTTATTCACCGTTGGATCAGCAGATCTTCCAACAAAGGGCTCTAACCGATTTCAAATCGTGAAGTACCCTTTGTATCATATCTGGAAACTCTATGTGTGATGATGGAGAGGGCTACACCTCTTCCTGTGGCACGTTTAAATCCGAAGACTCCATGATAAATTATGAACATAACGACACAGCGAGCGCCTTTCATCATGAGTGGGGAAATTAAACTAAAGAGAGATTCCGTGGTGTTTGGCTAGTAAGGGATATACACTTTATATTTAATGTAACATATTATGTGAAATGGTATGACTGAATGTCATACAAAGTTTGTAAAATGTATAAAAGGGTGGATTGGTTAACATCTCTTGGACTAGAATTAGCAAGTCATCACAGACCAGGGTTTGGGTTAGCTTGAAACAATTAAGATATATGCTCAACCCAATGCAAGCAATCCGTACCAACCCATAAGGATTTGACGCCCTCTTTCTTCACCACACGATTTTTAAACCCAATAGCATGAATTGGCAGCTTCTGCATTGTGACGGATATGAATTGACACCCATAAGGATTTTACTGTTGGCTCAGTTAAGATCGGTTTGTATTCTGAACTCCCACCATCCAACGCTCGTCAAAAACGAGATTCCAGGTCTTGGAATTGGATGTCCCGTTGTTAATGGTTCGGTGGACGAACCTCTATCACTTGACCTTTATCCACGTTTTTCAAATGTATCGATGGCTCTTCTTTTGCTTTTGTCCTTTTTACTTTAACGATGCTTTTTGACTTCAGTTCACATTGTGTGGGACCCTTTATCTACAGTTTTATTTGCAGACTTTTAAAGGATTGTTAAAAAATTTAAAGATATATAATTCACAATACGCATGGCATGATCTCAATACAGACTTCGTATAAAATTGTACATAAAGTTCCCATAAGATCTCAATTGCTTTAACTCCGCGTCCATCGGTCCATGGAAACGCATTCGCTTTTATCATATCTGGAAATTCTTTGTGTGATGGAGAGGGCTACACCTCTTCCCTTGCTTTTTTTTTGGCTTTTGATGAATATCCGTCCAAAAGGCATTAAACGGTTGTGGACCACGAATCGTATATGGGTTATCAAATTATCAGGAAAAGTAAACATAGATTTGACATCTTCTCTAAATTTTTGTTTGTTCATTTCTGTTTCTTCTCATTTTTTTTTGTTCTTTTTATGGAAGATAATTTCTCCAACAACAAAGACTAATGCACGAGCATATCTTCTTGTGACACGTTTAATTCCATCACCGAGGGGCGAGGGACCCAAACCGGGCGCCTTTCATCATGAGTGGTGTTTAGCTGGTAACTGGTAAGAGGAATGGCAAATATATCTTTCAGATATACATCAACCACGAAACGAGGCGTCCATCGGTCCATGAATGAGATGCCATTATCGAGGACCACGCCTACTCTCGCACTCACACTATCTTGGCCATATCCTGCAGTGCACAGAATCCTGTTTTGTCACTAATTTCTGGACTGGCTTTTCAAACGAATAATCTGGACTTAAAATTTTAATTAATTTTTAGTTTTCAGAAAAAGTAAGTTCTGCGAAGAAAATTGTTAACCTTGAAACTGCTAATTCTGTTCTCTCGTATTGAAAGAGTCCCCTTAACTTCGCGCATGGAATTCCTTCGGCTACCATTTCACTCTTTTTAAGTGCTATGTATAATATATTTAATCTAATTTAATAAGCAGTATGCTTGGACACTGAAGCCTCCCAATTCGAGCTGGATTGACTGTTCATCACCATTGTGCTTTTACCTTCATCTGTGGCCTTTAACTTGAGGTATGTTTTGTTGGATAAAATCAATGAGAAAGGAACAGAGTATGAGGTTCGGAAAATCTTTTTCCAAGAGAGTCCCATTCTTCCAATGAAAAAGGGCCCTCAAAGTTTTCCTCTCAAAATGGAAGAAATAAAAAAGAAAGGGAAAAGGAAAGAAAAGCACTCTCTCATCTTCCTTTCCCCTGTTTTCGAAGTAGACAGTTTTGGGGGAAAATAAAAAACAAAAGAACACTCCACTTTTCAGCATTCGCCCTTTGTTTTTTAGGGAAAATATTGAGTGGAGTCTTGCCAAAAAATGAGTTTTCATATGAAAAGTATTTTTTCAATGAACCAAACACAAATTTCATTGAAAAGTTCTTTCCACAATCTTCTAGATTCCAAATAATTGAACGTCGCAGAAGGTTGTTGGCATCAGACAGCGTAGATAAAAAATATGGAGAGAAATTATACCACTTCAAGGTGAAAGCTTACACAGAATTAGTGTGGTAACAGCAAGGGTAGAAAAAGCCTTAAGAACATCTCATCATCATTTTCAAGAATAAATTGCCTATAATTCGCATGACAATGCAGACTCACAATGAATACAACGGTGCTTTAAATACAACAATGCCTTAAAATGCTCCAACTACATACCCTTTTTTTTTTTGGATGAAGATGCTCAACTACATACATACACACCCTTTACACAAAATGAACAGGACAAGATGAAAAATTGTGCCCTACTTGTAAAAGAATAAACCCTTTGCCTTCTTCTTCACTTTTCTTTTCTCCACAGCCTATAAGTAAGTGTATATTTTGTAAATATAAGTTTCAAATAGTTTTGCGCATTACAAGATTATGCCACATAAAACAATAGCATAACAATTTCAAACATAAACTGGCATTGTTCACAAGTAAAATCATTATTAAGAAAATGAGTAATACCATAAGATCTCCATCAAGCCATGCAGAAATAACATGGTTACTTGGATACCAAAACTTTTTATGCAGAGGAAGGGCAAATACATGTCATTGAATTTTCTTTTCTTCTTTTCTTTTTTTTTTTTTTTTGAAAAAAAGGCATCTAATAGAATCTTAAAATCAGTCAAAAGTCCATATCAACAATTAAGCTTCAAGAGTTCTGACAACAGATTTCCAAAATCCTAATTTATTTCATTACAAAAGTTAAATATGTTTATTTTCCAATCAAAACAATTAATCAGTAGACTTTCCAAGGGTAAAACTCTTATGAAACTGTCTTTTCACATCGAGAAATGTGAAAAACAAGGGCCATGAGATGCTCCACACGGAAGCATCTCATGGCCACAGCAGTGTCTGCCGCAGGTTCATGCGGCTTTCATCCCGATATAAAATACTTCCCAGATACACTTACATGGTGTACAACAGTTGAGGAACAAGTGAAACCTCCCCCTTACTAAGTGACTCAAGGAGCTAATAAACTCAATTGCAGTCTCTAATGTGATACTTCATGAATTATCAGAAGCGTTGCATATCCTCACATCCTAATTCTCAGGCAGAAAGCTTTTGAATTTATGGGATCCAGTCATTCAGTAGCTTATATTTCAAAAATTACTTCTAAAATTAAAAATGCAAAACCAAGTACCAGACTGCCATGTAAATTCATTAAAGAGAACATGTGAGTAAAAGTTAGAAATCAAAATTATACCCGCAAGATAAATATTCTCATGGTAAGCACAATGGTATCTCTTGCCCTGCAAAAATAACAAAGATGAAATTAATTATTATCTGACTTTTTGGATGAGAGTTGCAACACCAAAAACACATAGAACAAATTCTACCACCAAACTTGATGAAAATGGGGAGAAGAAAGAAGAAGAAAGCTTGAGTTATGCCGGGGTGCAGGAAGCAAAGTTTTTTTTTATACAAGCTCTTGTTGTTAACGTTGCAGCCGACTTGTTGCAATGGTTTTCTCAAGCTCTGATGGCTATTTTTAATAACATTGGCAGCTCACAGTATTCAAACCCATTTTCCAACATTCACTAATGGGATTAGTAACTGGGAATAGTTGATTTTATCAAGACTTTGGATAGAATTTTATAGAAAATCAAAGCCTAAACTAGAAGTAACATATAGAAGTTTTTGGAATGTAAACTTAAACAAATGGCATAAATTTTTTGCTAGTCAGTGAGGAATGAACCCTATAAAGAGTTTTTTCTCTCTGCAAGTCCAACATCACAGCAATTGTATATTAAATGTCCCATTGGCATGGTATCTTCAAGGCATAAGTGTCAACTTGCACTTACAAGCTACTATCATCAGTTCGTAAAAGATATTCATCACCAGAACCAATAATTGAAAATGCTGTAGGATGTCCATATGGAATTGTAACCTGAAGAAGAAGCACAAAAAAGCAACATCAATAAAAGTTACTATACACTACAAAACAATAAGAAAAAACAGGCTAGGAAGACAACACTGCAAGAAAGTTAATAATAGAGTTTTAAAAAAAAGGATCAAAGAAATTATATTAAGCACCATTAGCCTAAAGTTGCAATGGTATAGGAAATGCTAAATCCAGCTTCCTAAATTATCAATATTTATTCTAATTGAGATACTCCAAAACTAAAATTAAAAATGCTAAAAAGTGCCAATTAAATCTCTCCAACTTTAAAAAAATTTCTTCTTTTGTAATGGGCAATTCTTATAGGCTTTCTATTCACTTCCCTCATTTGTATCCATAAAAATCCTGCATCTAAACATTTCTGTCTATGTGCACCTTTAATCTTGTTAAAACATAGTCCTTGGTCTATGAAAAATTAATCTTGTTGCTAACATCAGGTAGAATTTCCTACGAAACTTAGTTCTACGAACAGAACTCGTTTAAGAAAAATAGCAAGAGAACATAAATTTGTCAATTAAGAAAACAATGGTTCTCAGGAGAGTTGATGATCTCGTCTAAACTCAACAGCTGTAGGATAAATGTGGCCTTATAGGCTGAATCAGGTAAAGGCAGAAATCCTTATAGATTTCCTTATTTCTATTGTTTTTCTAGGATTTTTCTGGATCCACCGATATTGATGGATCAACTCCAGCAGATATGCTTATCATACAAACATTCGATATCAAATAATTGGGTGACTGTAGTGATTTGAAAAGTATTTCAGTCAATGGATTATTCCCCAATGGGACTCTAGCAGATCTCCACTTTATTTGACCAATAATAAGTGAATTTATATTCAATTAGAATGAGGTTAAGCCGCATAATTGCTATCAACAAAAACAGATAGCCAAGGGAAGTAAGAAATTACAAATTTAGTTGTTGATCCATTTCCTAGAGAAAGCAAAAAAATTTAAACCTTGAAATTCCTTCAAAATGGAGACATGGGAAAAATGAGGAAGCCATGGATGCAGCAATCAGCTGGAACTTCTTTATCATAAAAAATCTAATCATCACCATCCTTCTAAACCACCCAGAAGACATCAATATGAAAAATTCTACGACAATAATACTTTAGATAGGTAAAAAGAATTTATTAGTGGATAGATAGATATAGAGAGAGATGACAGGCACAAAAAATTTAAGTATTTTAGAGATGTACTCGTTTTTGTTAAATATCACCAGTCTGTCACAGGAAGGTCCATTATAATTGTTCTGGCTCAACTAATCTCATAAACCCTTTTTGTTATTCAAAAATTCTTCTTTAACACTTTTGAGTAAGTGGCTAGGGACTGAAATAGATTTGAAGTATATTATTCAGAATTTCAAGTAAATCTCAAGAGTAGTTAGAGAATACTTTGGTTATCCGCTATAATTTATAACTTCAAAACCTATAGAAAAATATTTTTCGTACCCATCAAATGAATCAATTTGCCAAGATAAATAAGTGAACATTCATCCATAGAAAAATATAAAAAATAATGAAATTCTGTGAAACATCTTCTAATAGACATGTTTAAATCATGCATATTGCTTGTTATATAGATTAATTCTTAAAAGTTCAAATCCACTCAAGCATAGCAGAATGGGGCAAATGAAGTTAAAAAGGTACATACGCTGGTAGTTCGAAGAAACTTCTCTGTGACAATAACACCGCGAGGTCCATGACACTTTACACTATAACCTTCCCTTTTAATGGCCAAAATAGCTGGCTCCCAGATATCAAGATATCCCGCCTGTGCATTTAAAAGTAAGAATCAGAGTCACCTTAAGATTCCTTGCTAAAGTGAATTTCAAAAATTGATTTAAACACACTCAAAATGGAACCCCAAAAAAAGAAAATGGTATAACAACAATTACAAACATTCTCCATAAAATCCATACCGACAAGAAAACTTCGTATGAAGCATGTCCACTGTAAAGGGCCTTCTCTATCTCTTTTTGCATTTCAAAATCTGTATGCAGAGGTGGAATGGGCAATGAAAAGAAGAAGCATTCGCAATATATTGTTGCAAAATAAAAAAACAAAAAACAGAGAGAGAGAGAGAGAGAATAATATCAAATTCCAATGCTGCAATTGTATGATGGATCTCCACATAACTGCATAAACAGATCTTCAACATAATTTGTGTGTCCTTTTACAGTTTTACTATATGTTGGTAAAATAAAACATTATTATTTCTCATCCATCCCCCACGCCAAAAAGAGATAATGATGAAAAAAACAAAGAAATAAAGGAAGAAGGGAAAAAGAATCACATATTCTAGCAAGGGAAATATGGACTTCCATCTATGAACATCTCATCCTTCCCTCCTCAAATGTTAGCAAATTAGGCAGATTCCATTGCCAATGAACTTCCTCTCCTCCTCTTTTTTCTTTGTTTTCCTATCTTTCTAAATCAATTCTAAGTCCATGACTGCAAGTTGCTTTTACAGTCATGTTATTATAAATGCCTGATTTCAGAAATCATAAGTAACAGGAACAAAATTTATATTTATAATGTCACATGCTTCAATTTTATTTTTATTCAAAAACCAGCATATGCAAACAAATTGGTCGGCTTACCACAAGAAATCTTTTTATGGTCATTAGCGAAGACCTTGACAAGTTCGCCCTGGAGTTATACAAAAGAAAGGGTTACTCAAATATCAAACAGTACAAATGTAACCAAAGTCAAATGAGCAGAGGCTTAGTTTGTATGCATAAAATTTGATGGAAAAACAGTATCACTTTCAAAAATTCATTAGGAAAGATGGCAAAACCATATTATCATGGATATCTCCAAAAGAAAAATAAATACAAAACAGAATACAAGAAAGGGAAGCATGAGAAGCATGCAAGTATATCTTAGTTCAAACACCAGATAATTTGTCGAAACATTTCCATGGTTGTCAAATATAAGTTGAACAACACAAATAGCACTTTTTCTAGTAAGCACCTTCTTTGGTAGCAGCACAATTATATAGCTAGGAATGACAGCATATTTGTTTTTCTACTAAGTATTTTGTTTAGGTAACAGTCTAGTTGCATGGCAAGCAAGAAGGATAGAAACAACTCTAAGCAAGAAATAAAGGGATCTTCATAAGCCTCAAGTATTGACTCGTAAATTCTGTGTAACTGCAAAGGACTGCAATATATGGCAGTAGACCACACCACAATTTTTACAACTATCAAGAAACAACCAATTTTCGATTCATATTATTACTTGTTAAACCTGAATTTTCAGGATAATTGAAGCAGCAGTGCTCAAGCCTCCCAATTTTAATATGCTCTGCTACTAATGGTTTGATTAGGGGTTCTATTAAAGTAATGAACATCACACACTTACAAAATAAAAATAAAAGAAGAAGAAGAAAAAGCAGAAAGTGAGAGAGAAAAAACTGCAATACACTCTACTAACACGAATACACAAGTTCATTTATATATAATCAACAAAGAACAAAGTAATTGCAAACTTAAAACATGAGAATACTTGTCTACATAAGATGACATACTAAAGTTATACAAGGGAATACCAGAATTTTGAAGGACCACATAATAATATGTGTATCTAGAAACTTGGATTCTGAGCAATCTAGCAAAAGAATAAATGTGGACAGAGAACTGAAACGTTGGAAATGTGTCCCATATCCATCCCTAGGTATAAGAGTGGAACAGGTTAGAGAAAGGTTCTGACAAAAATATTACCCTGCCCTACAGGAATCTGCCCATACTAAACCTGATTTTGTCCCAATCAGTCAGTATCAGGGGCTCACCAGGGAAACAACAATTTCATGTATACGTAAAATACTAAGTAAAAGATGATCTCACTAAAACATAGTTTTGCATTAAATATAAAATAATCAGTATATAGTTGAACAGCAACAGAGAAGGTTATGGTCGGGTAGAATCACACTGGAACCTGACCAAACTCAATTCAACGCCTACCAAACGCATAATTAGGGGCAGCGAGGCACAGATCACCCATTGCCATCCCTACCCACACCACATGGCATGTTATTTCAAGCATAAATACATGGGTAGGATCAAAGTCCACATATCACCTACAATCACTATTTTCAATCCAACCTTGACAACATCTTTTCCTTTTTCTTTAATTAATTGCCACTTATTTTGATCACTTGCAAAATTTCCTGTAGGTATCCAAATGTTGCCAACTGGTAGAAGAATCTATCCTGACAAACAAATTATACAGGACTATCTAATCCATGCTGAGGAGAGCAAAGCACCTTGCGCTTCCTGTCATCCAGAGGCTGGACTTCAATAGCAAGACATGAGTCCACATCATCAGCAGTAACCAGATAGTTAGGCTTCTTTGCTCCTGTCACCAATAAGATTAGAAACCCAGATTTTCAGGAAGGACGAGGTTGAGAGTCCTGAGACCATCAAAATAGATTACCCAAAAAAAAGGAAAGAAGAAATAAAGGATTTATTACCATCAATATAGCTGAAAGACCCATCATCCAGATGACGGAGCCACTGGTAATACAAACATAAACAACAGATTTTAAAATTTTGTAATTCAGATCCGAAAGGACTTTAAACATTGACTTTTTAAAGATATAACTGAGGTATTTCATAACCGAAGTTCTGAAAAATGAAATCCAAGAAAGCGAATAAGAATCCTTGACAAGTACCTCAAAATTGCAACTAGTTGTTCCATTGATAGAGTATCCACACGCCTGAAGCTCTTGTCCTGGAAAAGCGTCACCAGAAATTTGGAGGTCATGTATGGCTGGTAAAGGATCATCTTCTCCTGCTGCAAGTTACAACATTTTTGGCGGGTTTAAAATTAAAACCAACTTAAATTAAACCAACGTAATAGTGTTTTCACAAAGACACAAAAATTAAAGTCCACCAGAGAGTTGTTACCTTCAGAAAATGACGAAGACGGTTCCTCCTGAACTGGTGGTAAATAAGGAGAAAACAAGGAATTGGTATCATCATGGGTAGGTGTCAAATAAGGTGAATTTCCAGACCAATGGGGCGAAGGTTCTCCCCCAATTTGTTGTCCAACTGCATCTTGATCTTCCATCTCATTACCACTAACAAGATCACTGAAAGATACTTGTCTATTGGTGGTCTCCTCAGGAAAACGTGAGGCATGAGAATAACCGTGTATTACAGGATGCCGCGGAGGCACATCTTGGGCTACAGAACTTCTGAATGGAGGCAAAAAATGAGTATTGGGTCACACCACATGAGATTGATGCAATATATTCTCCTCTTGTTCATGCAAAACCAGTAACATACATGCCAGTAAAGCAACAGGAACTTACCAAGACAATTTATTGCATATTAACATCACCAAAGAAAAATTCACACTTCTGCAATATAAAACCATATGACATTTTGAGCAGTATATACAATGGAAATAACTGTCATGTACCATTCATGACATATAGATTCAAATAAGCAACTAGTTAGTTCATTAAAAACCATAAAAATGCATTCATGAAACAACAGAAAGATCAAAACATCTTGCAGACAGATTTACATGGTCCGGCATTGTGCATGTGTCCACAGGAGAGAAGGAAGATGTTTCCACTGACTACAAAGAAAAATTACAACTTATATCTCCAATCCCACAGGGCCCCCTCAG
The DNA here is from genome assembly GCA_947561395.2 of Buxus sempervirens. Lineage (NCBI taxonomy): Eukaryota > Viridiplantae > Streptophyta > Magnoliopsida > Buxales > Buxaceae > Buxus > Buxus sempervirens. The sequence goes on from OX387188.1 coordinate 42,175,076, forward strand.
GTCCCTCCCCATTTGAACCCAGAGAAAATATGAGCCAGCGTCTCTAACAATTAACCATTAGAAAGAAATCATAGTTAATATAGAAATAAAATCCAATGTACATATAATAAGTTAATTAACTAAATGTCATATTTATGTTCTCTGGGTCAGCAACTAATAAATTTTATGCTTTATCCTTCAAAGTTGAGACACAAATCATTAGAGCAGAAGCATTTAATCCCAAATTACAATTGCAATACATCAATTTTCTCTGCTTTATTTTTTCCATTGAACTCTTCAGATGCCTTAATAAATCTTTTGAAATCTTAAAAGCAAGTTCATACCCCAAAACTGTCTAAAACAACTTCAGTCTGTTCATGCCCATTCCTGTTCATAGGATTTTGCATTTTTAAAATGCTAAAATTCAGTAAAGTTAACCACTGTCACAGACAAATAAAGTCCTTTCTTGAATAATAAATAGACATTAGGGGATTTCATATGTAAAACTGAACTTTCAAGTATTGGTTGATAGGCTAAAAGTCTTTACCATTTACCACATGCAGTCACATATATTATCAGTTCAATCATAAGATCCTCCATGCAGAGTAATATGTGACACAAGAACATGCTTCAGGAATGCATTGATTGGACCAAGTCCACAGAAGATTTCCGTAGATCTTAGAAAACATATTTCGGTTGAGACTCATGGTCACCATCTGACCGGACTCACCTGCTTGTAGAAGGTGAGGACCTTCCTAGGATATCAGGCTCCAGATTTTTTGATGCAACACCACCTGAGCCAGTATGATGGTTATGGTGGACAAATTGATCCCAGTCTGTGGTGGTCTGCTGATTGACAGGAGAAGATATTGGTGTCTGTCCATGAGAGTATGCTGGCTGAGGCACCAGTTCAAGCCCATTTTTGTTCTGGCACAAAAGCATACTAACATAAGGGATCATTAATAAATTGAGGAAGAACTTAAAGAAACAAATATGAACGTACTGAAGTAGCCGGTGATGCACCACTGGGATCAGATGGTGATAGTGGAGTAAAACTTGTGTGGTTCAATATATCAGCACGCCATGGTGCCAATTGATATTGAGACTCCTTTAACTTTGACTGAAATACAAATAAGAGGAGAAACATGAAGAGCTCTGGCAAAACCAGTTATTCAAATGTGTGGCAATAAGGGAATTCTCAAGAAAAAATCTCAAAACTGACAAAACCTGAGTAGTGATTGAAACCTTACAGATGAAGATAGAAGACTAATGTTTGTTGTAAAGTTGACTAAATTATTGGACGTACCTCAGTAACAATAAGCTTTTCCTGCAAATGTTTAAACAAAATCTGCAAAAAGAAAGCACAGAAAAGTACAACATTAATCTCAATTTTGTTTACAAATAATGTATGTTACCCATGTTTGAAAAACCAAATGGAATTGTGAGATCATAAGACGCAGGATTTCACTCAAAACATGATTAAATGATGATTCAGTAAAAATCACTAAACATACACAGGACTCAAAATATCAAAATAACAAAATAATAAATTTTCAGTCTTTCTGATACAAGGAATTTTAATTGGACAACAAAATTCCATTTCAAAGAAATGGAATTCATTAAAATATAATTCTATTGGATACCAATTATGTTCTTTATTATATTAATAACTGTACAAGTATTGGAATTGAATTCTCTGTAATGAATTTTCTCAAAAAGAATTATCTGATCCTTTTATCATTGTAAAGCAATATAACTAAAACAAGCTCAAGGTGTACTAAACATTAAATTTTTCCAGATTACAAAATGAAGCTAGGCCAACTTGATTACTTGCAGAACACATCTAGAATACAATAAGAGGGGATTTGGTTTCGATTCTGGATTTTATGGTCACATTTTCCTGAAAGACAATTATTCCAAGAGTGTCTCATGCATCTGAATCCCATAAGGTACAGGAAGCTCAGCTCTAGTTTTTATACTTTACACCAAAAAGCAAAAAATATTATATATAATATATACGAAATTGTTTATCGGAATAACTAAACAATGTAGCATGAGCAAAGGGCAAGTATAAATGATCAACACACTGGAGCAAAACTTGACAGTTTGTTAATAAATAATTTTGAAAATATACTTTTACAAACATTTTTTAAATAAATTCCAAAGCCATTTTTTTTGGGCATCTTTTTCTGTTTAAGAGAAAATAGATAAATTTTTACGTAAGTCAAAAAGAGACAAAAAGGATACAAGTGTATTGTTTAGAGAAACGATTTTAAATATAAAGCTTATTGAAATCTGATTTTCTGCTGTTTTCTCCTTTTTTTCTCATAGAAAAGTTCCCATACTTGCCAGTCAGGAGGAAAGGCCAGAATACAAGTAGTGACTATTATATGCAGTTGAAGGCTAAACAAACAACCAGGAAAATAAGTAGGATACTATTATTCAAAGATAAAAATAAATATACAGACCTTGAGGTTACTAACAATAGATTGAGCATCAGGTACAGGTGGCTGGAGCGAGTACTCAGCTAAAAGTGGCAGCAAAGATGATACAAACATTGATCTCTCTTGCTGAGCCTCCTGAAAGAACCAAAAAGAAAACCTCAAAAATTATTCCCTTATAAGATGGTCAGCATCAGAATCCATTGCACAAAAGTAATTTTACTTTTCATGTTACTGTCATATCAGTATATGCCATCATAGGATCAACTTTTGAGGCACTGGTTCCTCCATCAAATAGGACTCTTACGAACTTGACAGAGAAGATTAAAAAGAGGAGTTCTGATGTAATTGGATGTTCAAATACCAAAAATAAATAAATAAATAAAGAGTTGATGGATTCCATAGAGCTGATAAACCAAGTAGAGAAGTTAGGTGCCTGGATGAGGTCATATTGGGAAGAAGGATCTCAAATGCAAATTTAATGAAGTAAACAGGTTTAAAGAGATTAACTTGGAAACAAAAATCTCAGACGTTATAGCTTAAGGTGATGGAAATACTGGTTTCATCCACAGAGAGGCATTTTTTTTTTGTTGGGGGGGGGGGGGGGGGGGGGGGGGGGCGCCGGGCGGGTGGGGAATGAAATCAATAAAGCGCTAGTTGAAGGGAAGTTGGAGGATCGTGTGAAGATTGTTAATTGCTTCACATCTTTTTGTTCATCCCTAATACTCATCTATTGGATGAGGAAAAATGCAAATAGTTGGAAAGTGATTTTAAGGAAGAAATTAGAAAAGCTGTCTTCTTGTTAGGAAAATATAAAGCCCCAGGGCTGAATGATTTTCTATGGCTTTCTTTCAGGAATGTTGGGACATAGTAAGAAAGAAACCTGTAGCGGTATTTAACGAATTCATGATTTTTGGCCTTATCAACAAGGTCATCAATGCAACATTCTTTGCTTAATTGCTAACACCAGGAACTGTAATAATTAAGGATTTTCTCCTTATACAAGTTATTGCCAGTCTTTATAAAATAATTCCGAAGTTTCCATCCCTTAGATTGCGAGATGTGCTTAGATTGATTATTTCAAAAAATCAAGGTGCCTTTGCCAAAGGCGAGAAAATATAGGATAGTGTTCTGATTGCAAATGAACGTGTGGAATTGTTTCAGGGTAAACCGATGTTAGTTTGAAAAATTGACATTGAAAAGGCTTATGATTGAGGGCAGTGGGACTTTCTGGATTCAGTGAATTAGTGAAAGGCTTTGGGGATAGATGGTGTAAGTGGATTAGTGCTTGCCTTAGAAATGTATCCTTCTCTCATCTTGAATGGGGCAGTAGCTGGTTTTTTTACATGTTTCTGTGGTTTATGAGTAATGATGGTATGAGTATATATATATAATGGAAATGGAATGTACATCAAGCCTACAGGACAAAAAATTGGTGGATCTAGATTCTAATTTCACATCTGCAGTTTGCAAATGATACCATCTTACTTCTTGAAGCTTTGAATGAACATATTTTCAGATGAAACAGATATTAAAATGTTTCAAGATGCTCCCTGGCTTTAAGGCTGAACCTTCAAGAAACTAAAATATTTTGGGTTCACATTGAGAAGCAAGTTGTGAGGATTGTTCCTTAGCGCTTGATTTCCAATCACAGGACTAGCCTATTACATACCTCGGTTTCCCTTTGGGGGACCAAGCCTAGAGTGGGTAGTCTCTAGGACCCAATAGTGGAGACAATTATTAAAAAAATAAGCTAGATTGTTGGAAGAGGAATTACCTGTCACTGGGAGGTAGAATCACCTTGATCAAGGCATCTTTAGTGAACCTCCCTGTTTATTTTATATCTATCTTCAGAGCCCTGAAAAAGGTATTTAGGATTTTCGAAAAATGGCATAGAGATTTCCTTTGGGATGGAAAAGAGGGGGAAGAAAAATCACCTATTTAAATGGAGTAAGGTGTGTCTATGAAGAAGCCAAGGAACTTAGGTTTGGGAAATCTCCATCTAAAAAATTCTACACTGCTAAAGAAGCGGTTGTGGAGATTTGATGATGAAGAAGGGACTTCATGGCAAAAATTCATCATAGGCAAATACGGAATACATAGAAACAGGCTAGACATAAATCCTAAAGTAATAATTCGAAGTAACAATCCTTAGAAAATAATTCTGCTCTTGCCCCCTATTTCTATCTATTGGTAAAATTTAAAGAACACATGGGACACATAAGATATGAGAAACAAACTGTACATCTGTTAATAGAGAACCAAATATATCAAGAACTAAATGAGAAAAGCAACTATGGACCAATCTCATATCACCAACAGAAATGGATCGGAATTCCTCCTTTATGCAAACCCAAAAAGAACCTAGGACAAAAATGTCCTCAAGAGCCCTCATATTTAGTTATCATCACTACCACTATTATCGCCACCATCACAACACTAATACCACCACGTCACACCATTACAACCACCACCACTGCTACCACAAGTACCATCACCACTGCCACCGCCAGCCTATTACCACCCATGATTTAGAATATTGTGCATATGTGCCATATTGACCAATCCAAAAATTAAATGTATCAAGATATGATGGATAAGAACAAAAAATGGTGGAAAGTTTATAGAAAACCTATTTACATGCAAAAATAAGCTAAAAATATGATAACTAAACATATTCCTACATCATAAGCCAACAAAAAAGTATATATTGATATGGAAACAAATAAGTATATGTGCAGACGAATGAGAACAATAGAAAAAAATTAATTAAAGATAAATAAAAGCTATAATACGCCAACACTTAATACAACAATATCCAAAATGCTCGATAATCTATACAATTAAAAATACAAAAGTGTGTTTAAGTCTTTGAGAATTGTAAAACATGTTAAAAAATTCAATCATAATCAACAAAGAGTTATGACAAACAAAAAATTTGAAACCCAAATAATTACAGTAATTAAAAACCACCAGATTTTAAATAAACATTATAATAATCATCGAGGCTGATATAAATAATTATATTAGCAATTAACCCATCCCATAAAAAAATTTGAAACCAATGCCAAGTTTTAATAAAATTGAAATCATTTTTTGATTATTTATGTTTTTGAAAATATAACTATTAAAAATAAATTAAAAAAAAAAGTACAAGAATCATAGGGTAATAGATCAATCCCATGCCGATCTCTTATAAAATTTGAAATCAAACTAACAAGTTTTAAATAAGAGCTTCCATCTTTTTTTAGAACACAATTTTATTCCCTCCTCCCCCAAAAATTATCGATAATGAAAATCATATATATAAAAGGGGAAGAGAAAGAAGAAAATACAAGATAGCACCCCAATAGAAAGATGCCAAAAACCTCCCCAACAGAACTACATACCCAACCACAATAAGCTGATCCATCCACAATAAACAAAACTCCCCATAAAAAGAGCACAAGCACAATAACAAAGCTAATACGGACACCCACAGACTTAATACTTTAATAGAACAAGATTTTCTATATATGTCGCAGGTGTTCATATATCAACAAGAAATATGCCCCTAGGAACTAGAAGCATCCCACCCACCACCACCAGTGCCATCACACAGTCCCCTATATACACACACGGATGCCCAACTATGTCTAATATCCTCAATCGAGTAACCCCGGAATGACAGATGAAGCCATTTAGTTCCATAGGTTTCACTTGAAATCCATAGATTCACGTAAAGGAATCTCAAATCATGTGCAAATATAAAAAAAAAATAACGCCTTATCATGAAAAAGTGGAAATTTTCAATACATGTCAAAACTGCAGAGCAATGTGACTTTATTTGTTTAATTCATCAAAAAAAACTTTTTTTTCACAAATTATTGGACTAATAAGGTCGAAAATAGGTGCATATCATGGGGTATTTCAAATGTGTTTTTGGTTTGAGAGAACAAGTGCTTTTATAATTCCCATTCTCTGCTCTAGCCTTTTTTTTTCTTGTTTATGTATCCACTCTATCAATAATGGTTAGACTATAATGTATCGACTATATTGCTCAATATAGTTGAAAATGAATAAGGCTTGTTTTACAAAACAAACAAGTGTATCATGCCAATATGCATGACATGGAACGATATTTTAAACCATGCTACCACCACCATACAATTAATACCACCACCAACACTACTACTACAATCACCGCCATACTACTACCACTATCACCACCACCACCATGCAACAACCACTACAATCACCCCATCACACTACTACTACTACCGCTACCACCATCACATCACTACCATCGACACCACCATCACCACCATATCACAACCATCCTACACCACTACTACGACTACCACCATCACACAACCATCAGTATAATCACCACCACCATACCACTACTACCACCACATCACAACCATCACACTATTATTACCACCAAAAACATTACCGTAGCCACCATCACCAACACTACAATCATCACACCACCACATAAACACTACCTCTACCACCATCATTGTTGCAATCACCACCACCAGAACCAACATCACCACCAACACCAAAACCACCACTATTACAAAACCAACTCTAATTTTATTCAATATTAATTTTTATGCAAATTTCTTGTGCCAACCAAGCTCTGGAACTAGAATTATAATTAAAACAAAGTTCTAAATTATTATTTCTCTATTACAATGAAATAAAATAATTTCACTTCAATGAATCCAAATTTAGATAATTACATCTTTTAGAAGAAAACCAAACTATCCTGCATGCAAGCACCACAAAAGACTACCTGTAATTGATATGTCAGACGTATGTTTTCCTCAATGATGTCTTGCCTGTAAGAAAGAGCTTTTGATGCAGCATCAACCAGGTCTTGCTGCTGCTGATCAAATGCCTGGTTACACAAATTCAATCAAAAAGTTGACCAATTATTAACTGCACAAGAGAGAAGGGGAGAAAGGCATAGAAAAAAATGGCTTCGCTTACCATACGCATATAAGCAATGCGCTTTTCCAGAACATATTTCTCATTTCGTATTTGAGCTTCCTATTTACAGCATCAATTGCAGACTTCAGTTACTATTAAAGTGAATACAGAGAAATAAAAGTCCTCCAAGCAACAGGTAAGGATCTGATATGCCATTATTACCTTAATAGAGTATTCAGCAAGATGTTTCCGCAGCTGTAGAATCTCTTCCTCATGCTCACGTGTCTTAAGAACAAGATCCTGCACATTTAGAGCATTTGGCCATCAAACATCAAGCAGTCACGAGCAATCATGCAGTCCATAGTAGTATGGAACTACCTGCTTCCAGAGGTTGACAGAATTGTGTACTTCAGACATTGGCATTAGCCCATTTCCAGACAAATTTGTCATGGGATCATACTCTCCTTCCCTGTGGTACCTAACAATTACAGCTGTAGCTTCAAAGATATTTACAAATTTTATTTCTCTTACTTGAGCTTGTATTGGAAATCTGGAATATCATATTTAAAACTATATATATATCTCATTTGAAATACCTGATTGAAGAGAAAGATCTTGTGGATGGTGATGATAATTGAGAAACACCAACATTATCTACAGCTGCCTGTCCACTTGGATGTACATTCAATGTTCCATTAACCTGGTTGATCTCAGAGTAGGTTTGGTTCCCTGCATGATTTAGTTAGATCCTCACTATTTGGCATCAATTTTGATGGGTCCATGAGCATCTAGTATTCACTGTGGATTATGTGAGGAAGTATTATTATGATAGCCCTATCTTCATGATTACCTACAGAGGAATCTGTGTGATGCGCTATATGAGATATTGGGGCTCTTGGTTCTTCCGATTTCTGCCAAAAATAAAGGCAAAATATCAACCAGACGTTAGTTCAAGCAGAAGGGCAAGAAAAGAAAAGACAAAATGTGATATTGAACTGAAAATTGATGATGTTTTGTAAGTATCGTGCCAAATCATGCACGCAAACATCTGTACATGATGAATGGTTCGAGAATGATGGTCCAATTGAAAGTTCATGGAATAACATTAGTCTTGACAGTGCAACTGATATAAATAAGCAAATATATGACTGTTCCAACATTACATTACAAATCAATTAGTAAGTCACCCATACTTCCAGAACCAAAAACCCATATTATTAATGTCATTTTCTGCAAAACCCAATTATGATTCTTCTCAAGAAAAAAACCATAGTCAACCAAAGAATCAATTCTGACCTAGACATGAAGAAAGAATCTGTTTTGAAAAGGGAAGTGCTGAATAACAAAAACGTGTTAAAGAAAAAAGACAAATTTAAGTGACAATGCACATGAAATTAAGAACCTGGACTCACTGAAGTTCCCAAAACCAAGGCTAAACTCCTAAGGAATCAATACAAAAAATTAGGAGGCCCAAATTTCAGTAAAAAGGATTGAAACAACATTCCTCCGAAGCCATATGTCCCATAAGCAAGTTTTGAAACAAAAATTCATTCTTCTTTTTTCTAATGAATAGTGATGAATTCCTGAACAAGGCATTATAAACTTGGCATAACAATGAGACCCCAACTGCCCTACAAACTTGGGAGAAAAATGTAAGAAAAAGAAACAGTAAAACACAGCAATGACAAAGAAGTGGAGGACTCTTGTATTTGTGCAATTCCCAATGTTGGTAACAGCAGATTTCAGTAACCACTTCTTACAAAACCATTTCTGTACAAGCTTCAGGGTAATGCATAACATCCAAGCAAGCACCCTGCTATATAAACAAAGAAAAGAAGAAAACTCTCAAGGCAACATACACGATAACATTATAAGTTTAGATTTGGTGATATTTTGATTAAATTTCACTCACCATGCAGTTTGAACTGTGACTGAAATTTGAATTGGTCAACTGTAACATTATAATGTTGGATTAGCTTATTCAGATTGAAACCTTATTCACTTTCCAGTTTGAGTTCTGCCGCAATTCAGACTATGCACTAATAAGTTAAAGATTACTTATTCTTATGTCATTGTTTCCCAAGCCATAAATAAAAGCGGGTTTCAGTTCGGTTCAGTTAAATTGAGCCTTCAACCCAAAACCAAACCAAAGTAATTTGGTTTCCTATATTTAGGACCAAAACTGAACCAAATATTCTAAAACCCAACCCAAATCAAACCAAAGTCGGTTTGTGTCGGCTCGGGATTGATTTTAGCCGGACAGAGATGCACCCCCAGTGACCAATAATGTAATCATATATGCTTCGCCTAGGTCCATTAGGAATGAGAAATTAAGCACCCTTGTTTACAGGAGTCCTAAGAGGAAAGGCAATCAAAGTAGGTGTCATTTTTTTCCCCTTTTTTCTGTTGCTTTTGGGCCTCTTTTTGTGTGCATTTCCCCACCTGCTGGTCAAATTTGGTTGACTTTTCAATATATTTTCCTCTTTTATCTTTCAAATTTTTTCATTATTCATCAATTCTACCAAACGTATATAGGATGGTCACTGCTGAGTTGAGAATGTTAAGATGAGTGTGTGAAAGGCAATGAGAGACAAGGTATTGTCCAATTAGGAGATTAAATGAATCAAAGTAGGTTAACATAGTTTCTGCATGTAAAGTAAATACCTAAAAGAAGGGACTCAGTACAGGGTGAGAAGAAGGCCAAAAACAAACAAACAAAAAATCATGATTCTGAGCTGACAAAATGTTTGGTCTTTGATAGATTGCGATGGAGGAACAAGAATCATGTTGCCAACCTCAACTAGTTAAAATAAGGCACTTCGTTATTGTTTCCCGACTTAATATTTACCAACCCTAATTTGCACAAAATAAAGCAAAGGGTTGCGAGGAAAATTCAATAAAAAAAATTTTGCGTATCTCGTACCAATAATACAATACACAAAAATTGAATGTAACTTCAAGACACTAGGCCAACTTGGTGACTAGTGTAGACTTAACACCAATAATTAACAATCTTGCTATTTGCTCCAAAATTCAGATTCCAAGGAAATATGTTCACTTAAGAACTCCCAAACGCAAGGATTTAGATACTAATACAATGAAAGGGAACAACCAAACCAAATACAATTCCAACAAAATTCTGATTTCTCAATTTACAATTATACATCTCGGCAAATTAGATTTTGTTTCTACTTTTGACCCAAGAACTGTCAAAGCAATTGGACAGTAGAGCACAAACCTTAGGTGGAGCAGTGTATTTGCATTTTGCAAGTAGCTTTTTAAGAAAAAGGGTAAAGAAGAGATCAGTCATAAGTATTAATGCAACAACAAAATACAAAACACGCCTAAAACGCACCTAATCTCTGTTAAACATCCTTGAATCATCAAAAGTGCCATATAAGATTGTATAGTTGTGATAATATACAGATAAGAGAACTTACATATGTTTCTAGTTCCTGTACTTTCTTTTGAAGTTCAGCCCTCAAGCGATTATTTTCTTCCACCTGTAAATTTTTGAGTGAAGTAGTTATCAAAGTCAATCGTATCGTAAGCCATAAGGCCAAGACTTACAGACATCATTATATATGGCAATAACTATTCATAATTCCAAAACATTAAAGAAGAAAAATGGCCACACAGATTCCTAGCAAGACTGAAAAAATATTGCACACAAACCTTGATCCAATTTTCACAAAATACCATTCATCTGTAGTTAAAAATCCTCAAGCAAGTGCAAAAAAGCTAAAATTGTGGAGCCTAATTCATCCCTAGCCCATCACACTAGGCATCATAAAGGCGGCATCATACAACCAGTTGTTATAGCTAATAGCTTGACCCAGTTTTTCCACTATATCTTCCTTCTAACACATTAATAGAGATGAGGCACTCCCTTCGGCTCGTTTCCTTTCTCATCGGTTATGGAAGCCTTGAGTGGTAAAATTACAGCTTTCATATGGACTACTATTCTATACGCAATCAATGTCTTAAGAAACTCTTCATAGGCGAAATAAATATCTAGCCTTACCACTGCCATTTGCTCTATGAACATGCACCATGAACAGTTGATAGACCATATTTTGTTCATTATGATGTCACAAGGGCAGTTTGGTGCTTCTTTCTAATGAGTGATGTTAACTGGATTACACCAGGAAGCATGGGCCATCTACCAGACCAATGAGTTAAAAGGCATTCAGTCATTTGATGCACAAGTTTTTTTTCGTTGTCATACTCTGGCCTTGTGAAATCAGATAAATTGGCAGACCTTTTAGGACGGTTCAGTCAAGACTCCGTCAATCATGGGTTCCACGGTAGGATGGTGACTTCAAGAGTTAACATTTTGCCAAAGTCTAAAGACGTTTCACTACCAAAGAAGTTTGCAGGACAGACAACTACAACCACATCTTCACCATGGATTGGCAGAATTGTGTTAACTTGGAAACCCATAAAAAGTAATTATATCGAGCTCGACTTTGATGGATGTTCTATGGACAGTCGAAGACCTTCAAGGATTAGTAACAATTTCAAGATTGGATAGTCTTTCATACAGTTCCTGGCAAGGTTTACTGTTCAATATATCTCTCTTATTACCGATCAAGAAAAAAGGTTTACCCTTTCAATGCAGCATGAAATGAAAAGCAGGAAAATTGAAAGGAACAAAAAAATGGCGTTTTTTTGGATTTGGGGAAATTTCACGCAAATCAAGTGAAATTTCGCTACGTGCTTCCCAAAAAAAATTGTGTTTCCCCATGTCCCCCCCCCCCCCCCCCCCCGGGGGGTTTCACTCAACATGCTGCTTCGTTTCACCAACGTGCCTCTGAAAATCGCCAGAAACGCAATCTGACAATTTTTACCCCACAAAACACATCGCTATGAGGTCTTAGAGCGAAAACGGAAAACAATAGTTCTTGGTCCTATATGGGAGGGAAATGCACTTAAACACGAGATCTACACACTGATAATGCAACTGAAGCTAAAATTGCTAGTGGCCCAAACATCTGAACCCATGATCGATAAATGTGAGAATTTGGACTCCTCGATAAGGGACAGCCAAGTGCTGGTGGGTTGATTCTAGACTTGAATTCTCTAGAGATCAATGGGATCTTCCTTAGACTCTTCCACAATGCCCTCATTGCAAGCCAATTCATAAGACAGTTCTTGGAGATTTATACATACAGTTCAGTCAGCTAGAGCCTTGTCTAATGAATTGAACATCACATTCTTGCGATTAAGGTAGCTAACAACCCAAATGACAAGTTAGCAACGAGGAATGTCAATAAAATTGGAATGTCAATAAAATTCTTTGTTTGGGGTAACGGGCATGGGATTGAGTTGTATGGAGCTGCTTATTACTTTAACTGTTATTGTTCCCTACTGCTTTGTAGCAGGGTTCTCTCTATTTTCCCCCTTTGTTTCATTTGCTCCTTGTTTGTGAAAATTTCACGTGTACTCGTTCATTTTTAATAATATTTTATTATTCGTCAAAAAATTAAAATAAAATAACATACCTTGGTACTTGTCCTTCTATACTGTAACTAATGAACCGCAAAATTAAGAAAATTGCCAGGAAACAGCAGACTGCTATATACCTATCTACATAAGCACTTGAACATGGTACGAATCCTCCGATATTGAATCGATTGAGAAGAAAATGATAGAAAGCCAGTGTACGCATAACCATTACATCCACCGTAAAATTCAAATGGAACTTAATTTGCTCGTTAGTAAGGATTATAAAAAGGAAAGTACAAGGAAACCCGGAGGTATGATATAAGATGACAATCACAACTTCACCTGCAGACTAAAAGCATATATGCTTGATCAAATCAATATTAAGTATGACCAAAAACCTTGGTTCATCGTAAATTTCACTAACCTGGTGTGTACAAAACCATAGTTCATCATAAATTTCACTAACCTGTTGTTTGATGGTGCTCTCTGCGGCTTCAACGGCCTTCTTGATTTGAAACAAATTGTCCTTCGGAGAATCTTTGAATCCCAATCCTGACAACGTATCCGCTAAAGCTCCAATAGATCGAGCCTCCAAACTGTAAGATAGTTCATTTCTAGGGTTTCCGTCGTAAGCACCCATGGTGAGTACAATCCAAAACACCAAACCTGCTCCAAAAAATCGATGAATATGAAAACGAAACTGGTTCCCGATGAAAGAGAATTTCGGAACAAACTTCGAAGGATTTACAGATTAACACGGCTCTTCAGTTTCATAAATCACCAGATAAAGCAAGTGACGAAAGGGCTGTGTAGACGAGGCGTTTGCCTGCGTTAAAAGCACCATTTTAACATTCCCGTGTGGGGCTGTCAACGACCGGAGGTGATTTCAACACCGCCCCGCGCGAGACATCTCAAGTCTAAGCCCGGTAATTAGTTCATCTTTATGTGTCCGAAATAGGAACCTGATATCTAGGCTTTACTAATGGGTAATGATGAGGTAGGCTTGCGCCCATCACCTAAGATGAATGGTATACCGGGACGTCATGGGTTCAACCCTTCTCCTAACATTTTATAACTTAACTGCTACGATTTCATATATCCAGGGTTTACTCTGGATGAGTTGAAAAGGCCTGCTTAAGGTAGGCTCCACCTTACAAACAAAAAGGTAATAAATCTTCGTTTAGGTTAAGAAAAGTTGCTTTTCCTATATTTTCTAACATTTTTTTAAAACCAATTAACTAAAACATCAAAGTAACAATATGGAGTTTGCTTCATAATTAATTTAGTTGATTTTGTGATTTAGAATAATGATTTTTGGGTTTACGAAAGAACAGATCTTTATAAACACTAGCAGGGTGCACATGCAATACTGCACATGCGTAAAAGGAAGAGACGGAGGAGATAATGTGAGAAGGAATAGTTGCAAAAAGACCGACTGTTAAGTTTTTTAAAAATTAAGGTAGTTTTGACCATATACCCTTTTATTCATAAATCTTCCCACTAATGTTTAAGGGTTGTTTTCAAAAACTGCACATTTTGTTAGACATGATTCCCAAATGGCCTCTTATCGTTATATATGGTATAAGCATAGGAATTGATGAGACACACCAAAAAGACTCCTAAAGACACACGTCGATTGTGATACTGACAAAACAAGACCCGTTACTATGAATCCTTACCGTATGCATCCCTGTACGCCTGACGATGCTTCCCCGAAACTCGGCGAAGCATGTACGTTTGTTCTTGTGATTTCTCAGGTCATTGGGAAAGCCCAATTTTCAACATGTCGAGTGTGATCCAGACAAACGCAGTGGTCCCGTTGACGAGCAATTCTCGAACCTGACCCGTAGTATAAGTAGATCATTAATGACGTTGATGAAGACATGACCGTTGTTTGAGATCGTAATGACGCTCACTGCATGTAGTGATTGGCATTGGACACCTTAATTAATTTAAGTCCCAGCCGGCTCTCATTGTTCATCATGTCCAACACTTCTGTCGCTCCTTCACGCACCATTATGTTTTTTCCACGAAGCCTACAATACCATGACCTTGCCAAATCAAGGTAAACACGCGGCAATTACAGGCAATGCTAGTATTTCCAAATGCTCTCCCTTATCAAGAAGAAAACAGTATAACTACAATTAAGGCCTAGTTTGGAATTTATTCTCAAGTTGGGGAATTCCCCAAATGAGTTTGAAAGAATTAAACAAAAATTGGACTTGATGTTTGGTAATTGAGGTTATAAATATTACAAGTTTGTCATTATTCTAACTTAGAAGAACTTTTCATAAATTATAAGTCTAACTTTAGCATATATATATAAAGAAGTCTTTAAAACAAGCTTCACCGATATCCTTCAAAGTTTATATCGATCTATTACAAGCATGTCACCGCATTTTTGCAAAATGAGTTTTCAAACCTCAAAAACAAGTCTAGGGATGATTTCTTTCTTTATTGTATTTTTTTTAAAGCCATTGGAGGAAAACTCATTTCCAAATTGTAACCAAACATCCATTTTATGATAGGAACTCATTCGAAGCCTTGAAACTCATTCCAAGCCATGAAATATTGAGTTTCCAAAAAGATGCCTAAAAATGTCTGAATTGTCGTATCAAATGGATGTTATTATGATGCTTGTGTTTAGACAGCAAGAAATAGAGAATTGTGTTTTAGAAAAAATAAAAGAAATCATTATACATTTTAAGGTCGAAAAATGTATAATGATTTTTTTCTCTCTTCCATATTATATTTAACACGAGAAGGCCCCTTGGGAAGGAAACCAAGCCCTATGCAAGAGTTTCCCAAAAGCCCATATCATGTGTTGTTAAAAGTTTCATTAATACAAGGCTTCAACAGTCACAATACCTTAAACCACACGGCTCTTGAGAATGGTCAGTATAACCAAATATGTTCTATCACTTCTATGGACTCTGGACTGCCTGCACATAAACAACAAGTAGAATCCACATCAATATTCCTAGTTTAAAGGAAAACACCTGTAGGGAGACCATTGTTCAAACATTTCCAAATAAACAATTTTGTCATTCCAGAACAGTTTAGATGCCAGCATTTCAACCATGTAGATTGATAAACCTGATTTTGAGAACCATAATTAAACGATATGCTGATGCCAGCATTTTAGTGGTGAATTTGAAGCGTAGGTAGAAAGCATCCGGCATAATTACCAAGAGGCATTCGATGGAGCACCGAAGTTGGCCATCATAAGTCAAGCACCTAAAAGCATCGCCAGAGCGTTCTTGCAGCCAGACACCGACGAAAAGTCTCAGTACCGTGCAATGCGGGTCCACGTCCGGTATTATTATTGTTTGCGTCGTAATCAAGATTTAGAGGAATGACACGGAGCCCCCCACCGGACTGTAGAAATAAGAAAGATTCAGTGCTTTAATCAGCCGGTTCCAGAATGCATAGGAACTCTTCCTTTCTTATGCTGGTCAAACTGGTTTACTCGGTAAGCTCTGAACCCTAGTTGAATTAGCCATTTTCCTCTCTTGTGAGGCTTTGATCAAGGCTTAAATTAAAATTCATAGTATTCATTTTGGCTAATGCGCAGTTGAATTCACATATTACCATGAATACGGATAGAAAAGCTATTTAGAAGCGTTCCATTGACTGGAAATCTTGTTACGTTCCGTATAATCACAGATGATGTTCTTAGCTGCGTTTTCTGAGTTGAGTGAGTCAGCTACTGTAATTTTTATAATCTATTTTTCCTCAGCTATTAGTGGCAATTACTCGCTTTCAGTGTCTGTTATGTTGTCAATGCTGATCATGTCTGGAGGCTGAGATTTTGTTGGTTGGTACCGAGAAGCACTGGAGGCTCTTATGTAGCAACTGCAAAACTCCAGCCTTGAAGCTTTTCCAATTGACTGCTCTGACTTTCCCATCTGCCTAGATATTCTGCATGGGAAATGTGGTAGATATTCTTCTTGCTTTCAGGAAGACATGTTTTTCCTATAGGGAGCATGGTTTTGAAATTATTTACAGCTCACCTTGTTTTGGTTAAAATAGTTGAGAATTGAAACCTTGTCTGTATCTCAAATGAAAGTTTGTGCTACCTAGGAAAAAAAAACTACTGAGCATTAATTCAGGTGTTCTGTGCTCATTGTTCGGTTCTCCGATCCTTGGCATTAACTGTCAAGGCTTTAATCGATTTCCAATGGGTTCTGACTGCAAGTGAAACTAGATGTTAAAATGATAACTAACTACTAAATTATTAATTGATGCTGTATGCAGGGCAAGGGATTGAATGCCTTTCAAGTACAAAACCTTGGGGTTTCTCTATGTTGCTCCTGAGCAAAGCTTCCTTCTATTGTTCAACCATTTATTAGAGTGAGGCCCTGTAATCATTTTGTTGTGACTAACCTTGCACCGCTATGACAATTCACTCGTCCTTCAAGATAAAAGATCCAGGAATGCATTTCAACACCAGAGAAGCTTCTGATCTTGGTGTCCTCTGTCAAAGGAGGCAGCATCTCTGCAGTGCTGCATAGCCTGCATTTCAGCGATGTCGCGATTCTGTGTTTAAACTAGCTAGGAAGAAGTATTGAAAAGGGAAGATGGAATCATGAAGGAAATAAGAAAGCAAAATTTATTAAAAGCTTTCTTCATCTGTAAGGCTAAGTGCCTAAAGTTATTGCTTTATTAGTTGGATGATGCTTTTCTTCGTTCTCACTTTTCATGTTTTTTTTTTTTTTTGGTTTCTTTTCATTCAATCGTCTCCCCCTTCCTTTTTGTGCGAATTTAGTATTAAGTGTTCACTTCCGTTTTATCATAGACGGCCGTTACTCTCACAGTCTCACTCTCATAACTTTTATCTTTCCAACAAAAAGAAAAAATCTTATAAGACAGAGATTCTTTGATGGTGGTCGTGAAAGCAAAAGATCAGAGAACAAAATTCTCTCCTTTTTTTTTCGAGCTCTAAGCCTCGTTTCATCTTTTAGTATGATACAAGGAAAGTAAAAGCGAAAATGACATAGAAAGAGAATAAAGGAACTGGCATCCTCCTCACATACGGAAATGGAGTCTTCACCGCTTCGCTCTCCTCTTCGATACCAGCAAGAAGAAACATTCTTATCCCCGCCGGAAAGTCCGATCACGACACCGGAAAGGTCATCTCCTTCGAAGGCGATCGTACCTATCGGTGTTGCTCGGAGCTGTCATGGATTCTCCCCGGTCAGTTCCCAAAGAGAAGAGAAAAAGCAGGCCACCCAACCGGAAAGTACACCGAAATCCCCGGTTAAGTCTCCGTCGCCCGTGTTCGTGGTTAACCGTTCGGTTCGAGAGGATTTGTCGGTAGTGAAAAGGGTTGATCCTAGTGCTGCAAGTGTTGAAGAAGGCGGTGAGGGACGATCGAGGGCCGTGCCGTCGGAATTTTGGCGATCAAGGAGAGAGGGAATTTTGAAAAGGGCAGCCTTAGGGTTTAGGGTTTTAGAGATGGTGTTTTGCTTGATCTCCCTCTCCGTCATGGCCGCCGACAAGACCCAGGGCTGGAGTGGCGACTCCTTCGACCGATACAAGGAATACAGGTTGCTCTTCCTCACTATTTTCTTTTGTTTTAATTTAATTTAATTTAATTTTCCGATTCTTATAATATGATGCTTTTAATAAAAAAGAACTAATAATAAAAAAAAGTAAAAACCCAAAAAAGCATTTCAATTCCCAAATTATCCTTCCATATGGGATGAATCATCTACAATTTTGTCATGAATTGCTTTCTACTTTGCTTTTAAAATGGGATGCTCCACGAAACCTCCTACACAAGTGTTTTTTTTTTCACTTTTTAATAAATATTTTACATGGGACTCACTTGAAAAACACTTTAACATAAGATGTTCGTCGTGGAAGCATCCCATTTCAAGAAGAGTAATCAAATAACTGCAAGGATTTCTGTATTTTACAGAGGCTGCTAAGGATCGTCAAGAACTTAATAAATGGATAAAAAATCTTCTCTAGGAAGATCACATCACACCACCAGACATTTCAGCTACTCGGAATTTAAGCCTTGGTTGTGATGTGATCCCTTGCTGTTTCGCTTGAAGATTTATCGTCTTGTGGTATCCTACTCCGTAGCCTGAACAAAACTGGGAAACACACATCATAAGTTTCTTGAAATTTTGTTTGGATTCAAGTTCTTGGATGGTCCTAACATTGATTCTGCATGCAATCAAATAACTTAATCTTTGATGGCAAGAAACAAGTTGATTGACTCGTTCTACTTGTACCATTTGTTTGTCCCAACCCAGAAGCTGTCAACCTCTATAACGTACAATCTCACCTTTAATTTCTTTCCCGAAATGGATATAATTCAATGTGAGAACAATTTACGGCTTCATGGGCTCTGGTTAACTCACTGATCGACTCCATTGTCGAGCTGCAATGTACTATGTTACTGTGAGTTGCTTGTGATGGACGGCGTTTGATCTTGACGTTTTTTGTGATGGCAGGTATTGTGTATCCGTGAATGTTATCGCGTTCGTTTATTCCGGGTTCCAGGCGTACGATGGAGCCCACCATCTGATCACAAGCAAACACTTTCTCCGCCATCCTCTCCGTTTGTACTCGGACTTCTCCATGGACCAGGCAAGTAAAATTAAAAATTTTATTTAATTGTCATGGTTTATATCTAACATGCGCGGAGGGTGATCGAATAGTGATGCTGGTGGCTTTGACATGGCAGATTCTGACGTATCTGTTGATGTCGGCGTCATCGTCGGCGGCAACGCGAGTGGATGAGTGGCAATCGAACTGGGGAAAGGATGAGTTTACAGAAATGGCAAGCGCATCCATTGGGATGTCGTTCCTGGCTTTCATGGCCTTCGCCTTGAGCTCTCTCATCTCTGGATATAAACTCTGTTCTCACATCTCCATTTAATCTCTCCCTTCACAATCAGACGTCGATCGCCTTTCTGTTTAATTATTTCGGTTGTTGTAAGCTCAATACTAACACAGTGTTGATGCAATAAGAATCCTGTAATTATTTTTGTATATACGAGAGAGGGATTTTTATGGCGAAGCCGGTGTTTGGTTATGCAAAAGAATACTTCTGTTGTACTAGAGCTTAATTCATTTTTTTGGCTTGGGAAAGATGTTCCATTAACCATCTTAAACTGGTCTAACTTTCCATCGATAATTTGCAGTGAACGGGAAAAGCTAAAAGCTAATTTTTAGGGAAATTAGGCTGCAGCTTTTTTGTTATATACGATGCAAAGAGCGTGTGTATTAGCTTCTATCTTATTGCTTTGAGAGATGAAATTATTAGGCTAAAATCTATTTAATTAGGAAAATGTATTGGAGTGAATTGCAGAGTGATTTTAGGGTAAACAGTTTCATCTGTTTTGAATTAAATTTATTGAATTTAACTTATAGGTATATTGGAAATTTTGAAATTTATCTATTTAATTTTTTTCTGTTCATTATTTAGTTAATGATATTTGAAATTTCAAAAACCGGCCTAATAGGCTTTAGGCCTTGAAAGTTGGTCCATTTAAAATGGGCGGGCCGAAAATGGTCACCCATACACGTGCCAGTCTCCCTTCCTCGATAGAATAGCGTGTGAGTCGGTGACGGCAGTGAGGGAATTATAATTGACATTCAAAAAATTTTGAAGATTTTATGTTTCAAGATTCTTTCCCTTATAGATAGAGTTGTAAATAGGGTGGGTTGGGCCGGGTTTTATGAGTTCGGGCTGAACCCAAACTAAAATTTCTTGGCCCAAACTCACATTGGCTCATCCTAAACCCAAAACTTTGTGAGCCCAAACCCAACCCTACAACTTTTTCTTAAGTTCGGGCTGGGTTCAGGCAAACCCAAATTAAATGTACACTCGAGATAATTGTATTTGAAATACTTTTATAACAAAGTAAAAATAAAATTGATGAACTAAAATATTAGCTAGGATGCAACAACGATAGAAAACTATTAAATACTTATAAATCTAAAAATATGAAATACAATTCATATGTTCTTATGAGTATCTTAAAAAGGCAAAACCAAATATGACAATAGATAAGACATTTTCCCTAAAATCAATTGGTTCATATAAATGTTTGTTTTTTCTATGTAAAAGTGACAATACTCTATTTAATTAATTAATTTTACTCTTCTTAGGTGTGTATGTGAGCACATTCTACTTGGTTAATTAACACTTTGTCATTCCTATACTTTGTCATTCGTATGGTATGTATTAAACTGTCATTATAGTTTCCACTTCAACATGATCAAGAACCTCTCTTGAAAGTTCTATAAGACTAATATAGACAAAACAATTGTATTGCAATTTTCCTCATGAAATTTTGGGTAAAAATAACTCTAATCCCTTCAACCAACAGAGAAAAGGATGTTATCAAAAGGCTTTGTACGGATATAAGTCATGTTTTTTCTTTGGATGTAGTTATGCTTAAATGTATTCATGTGTTTCTTCTTGAGTTCAGGCTCTTCAGGTTGTAAAGCACGAACCCAAGCCTAATCCAAACTTAGCGTCGGGCCTAAATTTAAGTTCGGCTCGAACCCAAATCCAAACTGAATTAATCAGGTTGTTATTTAGGTTGGGTTGGGTGGGGCTCGGGCGGACCGGACAAACTTACAGCTTTATAGGTTTTCTATGATTAATAATCGAGACTCCGGAATCCGCACCGTTACAGCTCTCAGCCAACCCGAAGGAATTTTTCATCGATTTCCACAACTCCGTGAGATCGGGGGTCTCCTGTAGAATCCCAGGCGTCGTGTTCCTGCGACCATGGTTTCGAAATCAGTTACCTGTTTTCTCCGATGACACCACCCCTCCCTCTAGCCCGCCCTCTCTCCGGCCGGCAACCTCCCCCTCCCTTCGAGAACAGGTACGACTCTCCCCACCCCCACTTCTTCTTGCCTCTGGTTTTGGAGATTTCTGAAGACTCACTCAGCCCCTCTCCGTGAACAGGCACGCCTCTCTTTACTCTTCGGCTCTGCAAGGAGAGAGAGAGAGAGAGGAGGGAAGAAGGAGAGGCAATGAGGGTTTGATCAGAGAGGGGTAAACAGGGAAGATTGTTCATTGGTTTTCCTTTTCCTCCGAAATCCGATCGTTCTGATCGGATTTTGTAATCAGGCAAAACAGGCGTAAACGAACGTTGAAAGTGGTTTGACGGATTCTATTTTCCGTGCGCCGCACGATTTCTGGCTATCCAAACGTCGACATTTTGCAGGAAAGTTGAGTTTCCTACAATTTCCGGACTAATCCGGCTGTCCAAACGCAGCCGTAGGAAAATAAATTCCCATTTGGAGGAAACTGAGAATGGAGCGTTTCAGACAAATAAAGATCCTTACTTTCTTCAGTCATCAGCTTCTCTCAACTGCTCCTCGTTTCTTGTTGCCCTCCTCAAATTTCTCATCTAAGCACCCAAGCCATGGGCAACACCAAAATCGCATATTTGAAGTTATATCACTCCCTCTTCTTCCATCGATGAGTTCCCAAGATGGGAACCAACATCCAAAGAGGATCCCACCTTCAAAGACTGATGTCTATGCATCTCTGTTCTGTACCTTAATACAACTTTACTTGACCTGTGGTAGACTCTTGGAAGCATCACAGGCATTCGACTCAATGAGAAATCACGGGCTTAATCCGAGTCTACCCTCATGGAATCGACTTTTGTACAATTTCAACAGCTGTGGATTGATTTCCCAGGTTTGGCTTGTTTATTCGGAGATGTTGTATTGTCGGGTTATTCCCAACATTTTTACATACAATGTATTGATTCACTCCTTCTGCAAAGTGGGTCGATTGAGGATGGTTTTGGATTTGCTTAGAACTGTTGATATTGACACTGTTACTTATAACACGGTTATATGGGGGTTTTGCAAGGAAGGAATGGCTGAAGAGGCTGCTGGGTTTTTGTCGGACATGATAAAAAAGGGTATATGCATTGATTCTTTTACTTGTAATATTTTGGTTAAGGGTCTTTGTCGAGTTGGACTGTTGGGTGATGCAGAGTTACTAATGGACAATTTGGCAAATGGAGGAATTGACAAGGATGTTATAGGATTTAACACATTGATTGATGGGTATTGTAAAGCTGGGGATATGAGACGTGCTCAAGAATTGTGGGAGAGTATGTGGAAGGGGGGTTTATGCCCTGACATTGTTAGCTACAATGCTCTGATTGATGGTTTTTGCAGGATTGGGGAGTTTGGTGAGGCGAAGATTCTTATGGATGAGATTTTGGAACTCCGAAAAACAAGTTCTTGCAATTTGAAGATTAATTCTACCCATAATTTTTGTAATGATGAATTACAGTATAATTTAATGGAAGGTTTAGATTTGAAGCCAAATCTGATAACCCACACAACATTTATAAGTGGATACAGTAAGCATAGAAAACTTGATGAAGCACTTTCTCTGTATGAGGAAATGGTTAAAAATGGTTTCTTGCCTGATGTTGTTACTTACAATTCCATTTTAAATGGACTTTGCAAGAGTGGGAAACTAGACCAAGGGAAACTACTTTTCAAGGAGATGGAGAAGATGGGTGTGGCTCCTAACCATGTTTCCTACTCGACGCTTGTTGATTCCTTCTTTAAATCTGGAAATATCATGGGAGCCCTTGCATTTCTAAGTGCAATGGTGACTCGTGGAATCCCTTTGGATTTGGTGGTGTATAATACTTTACTGGATGGATTTTTTAAGGTTGGAAAGCCCAATGAAGCAAAAGAAATATTCCAAACATTGTTGAGGGTTCATCTATTTCCAAATCATGTCACTTATTCTGCACTAATTGATGGGCACTGCAAAGTTGGGGACATCAATGGTGCAGAGGCCATACTGCAGGAAATGGAGAAGAAACATAATACTCCAAATGTCATTGTCTACTCATCTATCATTAATGGCTACACGAAAATGGGAATGTTTGATAAAGCCATAAATGTTATGAGGATGATGATGAGCCAGAATGTATCCCCAAATGTTTTTATTTATGGTACACTGATTGATGGCTACTTCAAAGCTGGTAAACAGGAAATGGCTCTTGACCTTTACATGGAAATGAAAGGAAGAGGTTTAGAGGTGAACAATTTCATACTTGATGCTTTTGTAAACAACTTGAGAAAAGGTGGAAGGATGGAGGAAGCTGAGGGGTTATTTAAAGATGTGATGTCTAGTGGCCTGTCACCGGATATTGTTAACTATACTTCCCTTATGGATGGCCTCTTTAAAGCAGGGAAGGAGTCTGCTGCTCTTAAAATGGCCCAAGAAATGGTGGAAAAAGATCTGGGACTTGATGTTGTTGCTTACAATGCCTTTATGAATGGTCTCTTAAGGCTTGGCAAATCTGATGAAGCACAATCAATTTATAATGGAATGAGACATATGGGTGTCTATCCTGATATTATTTCATACAACACCATGATCAATGCATACTGCAAGGAGGGGAAGTTGGAGAATGCTCTCAAACTCTGGAATGAGTTGAAGAGCAGTGGATCATTGCCCAGTCCATTCACTTGTAGCACCCTTTTAGGAAGGCTTTGTGAAGGTGGTGAAATGCATAGGGCAATCCATTTGTTGAATGAAATGTTGGTTATGGGCTTTCAACCCGACTCAGCTACTCATAGAATAGTGCTTAATGCATGCTCAAAGAGTAAAAGGTCTGACACCATTTTCCAAATGCATGAACAACTTATAGGTATGGGTCTTAAACCCAACCTAATGGTTTTTAATGTACTCATTACTAACTTATGTAGGCTAGGGATGATTAATCAAGCATCTTTAGTATTCAAGGATATGATAAGAAGAGGTATTTTGGCAGATGCTGTTACTTATAATGCATTTATACATGGATATAGCAGAAGCAGCAATTTGAAGAAGGCTCTCGATAAGTATTCTGAAATGTTATTTGAGGGTGTTTCACCAAATGTTGTGACCTACAATATTCTCCTAAAGGGGCTCTTAACTGCTGGTTTGGTGCAAGAGGCTGATCAATTAGTTAGTGAGATGAAAGGAAGGGGCTTGTCCCCTAGTGCTGATACTTATGATATCTTGGTTTCAGGCCACGGGAAGAAAGGAAACAAGAAAGAAGCTATAAGACTTTATTGTGAAATGATATCCAAAGGCTTTATTCCCAAAACTGGTACCTACAATGTACTTATCAGTGAGTTTGCCAGAGTGGGAAAAATGGATCAAGCTAGAGAACTTCTTAATGAGATGCAAACAAGAGGAGTAAAGCCTAATTCTTCAACTTTCGATATACTAATCAGTGGGTGGTGCAAATTATCTCATCAAGCAGAAGGCAATAGGCCGTTTAAAGTATCATGTCAAGCTGAGGCAAAAAGACTATTTAATGAGATGAATGAAAAAGGATTTATTCCATGTGAAACTACCCTAGGTTTTATCAGTGATACCCTTGCAAGACCAGGAAAAAAGGGAGAGGCCAGACAGCTATTGAAAACTTTGTACAAGAAAAAGAAAGAGGACATAGAATGTTTTCTTTCTGATAAAAGTGAAAAGTTCCGATAGGTAAAAATTGGTTAAAGCAATGACCAGAACAATAATATTCTGGTTCACTCTGCAGCACATGAATGCTTGTTGTTCAGCTATGAGTTTGATAAATCTCCTCGACATTTGATTCCTGAATGCCTCATATGTGGTACGTTATAATCATCTTTGTACGGATTAAATTTTTTTTCTCTGTTAGATAATGGTGAATACGAAGCATCACTAATCATTTTGTTCTTTTGATCTTTGCTTTTGGTGGTTGTATCCAGTATAGCAGGTCATCCAATCATTTGAAGGACTTTGAGGTTGAGGTAGTGAGTTCATGATGAAAGTGTTGCAGTAGAAGTAAGGTTTCATGACTGCTCTTTCAGTTACCATATAATAAATGGAATGCTAGTTCGATAACCATGTCTAAAGTTTACCTGCTCAGATGAAGTTCTTTGTTCACTTGTCAAAAAATAAATAAATAAATAGAAGGAAAAAAGTTTCACCATGCAGGTGAACTTGATCATTGAACAAAATACTTAGATGGTTTATGAAGATGGACAACCTGAAGGTTTCTTTCCTTTTGTGTTTCCTTCTAATTTTTTTTTTCACTCTACTAATAGTTATTCTTTTGATCAATACGTCTAATATATTAAAACTTCTATTCGAAGAATATTTTGAATCAGAATGTAAAAATTATGAACACATGCTTAAACTTCTCTGGATAAATGACTTATCCTTGTTGTTACTAATTTGAGCATCTGAATGATATTCTGAATAATTTTCTTTTTATTCTAGACCTGTTTACATTGATTTAGGGCTGTCAATGGGTCGGATAAAGATCCGAATCTGATCCAAATTCGACCCGATTATTCGAATATGGATCTTAGTTTAGATCCGATTATCCGAATCCAATTATATTCGGATTCGAATATGGTACTACACATATTCGACCCAATAAAGATCCGACCGTTTATTTTGTATATATGTTATGTTTTTTTTAGGCTTTTTTTTAAAGTTTTTTTTTTTATATTAGTATATAAGGAATGAATGTTTCATATAATATTTATTGATTTAAGGTCATAATATAAGACAGATTTGAATTAATACATCCTTATTTGATCCACTAACTTAAGGTTTATAATATCTTAATTTTTTTCCATATATAATGTAATTGGATTCGGATAATTAGTTGGATTCGAATTTGAATCAAATTCGGTATTAGATGTGAAAGATCCGTCGGATAATCGGTTCGAATTCGAATCTTAGCAAATCCGTACTGTATTCGACTTGTTTACAGCCCTACATTGATTCACAACTTATCTTTGGCAACGTTTTTTTTTTAATTATGATCCCAAAAGTGTATAAAAAATATTTGTAGAACATATTTGTCTGAGTTCTTGGTATAGAAGAGCCAAAATGGATTTTTCCATCGAAACTCTAGAGTGGCAAGAAAATTAGTGAAGCTGATATTACGCTCTCAGAAGTCAGATCAATGCATTTGGGTTAGTGTTTCAACTTAATCTTTTCTTGTGCTTTATCGCTTGTTGTTTGGTTTAATTTCAAGTTAGGATATGGAGTAACATATTATTGTATAATTCATTGTTATCCTTCTAATTTATTGTATTGGTTTCATTCATGTCCTTTTAGGTTTTCCTTTAGCCTTTTGAATAATTTAATTTACGCCATCTTTCTATTCCTAATAGTATCCTCCATATATCTCCACTTATTGTTCTCAAATCATCTCAACCAGCTCAATTTTATTGTATGTTTTTCTACCATATGGAAACTTCCTAGATTCATTTGGATATGTTTGTTTCATAGCATAACTTTGTTTTTAAAATATTTCCATTCATATATTAAGTTCCCTCATATTTTCCACATTCATCACAGGCATGTTCTTTTTGAAGTGCCCTAGTAATCTCTGATCCGTAGATGTAATAGTTATATTATAAATTTTGTCATTCTTATTAAATCAATCCGGTTACTTGTGTGACATTCTATGAAAGTCTCTTTCCTTTTCAAATACACAACTTTTATATATTCTAAGTTCAATGTGTTCCCTGATATCTTCAAATGAAATTTATGTCAAAATAAATCATTTCATCCCGAACAAGCAGCCAATTAGATAATAATGACAACAAAAGTGCTTTATCTCAAGTAGTTGGGCCAGCAAATACTAATATCCAAATTCTTTCTTTCTTCTTATCTAGTCCCCACCTGAATTTTTTGGGCTGCCTCTCTCCCACATGAATTTCTTGAGACCAATCAAGGGAGTGCTTGTTTGGAGAGAAATTTCTCTCCATTACTCCATTACCTCAGCCTTCTCTCTCACGGAGAATTTTTAAGGTATGGCCTATCTTTGATTTCTTTATTGTATCATGAAATGCCGGTTTTCCCTTTTTTGGTATTATGTTGTTTAATAGTCTATTCAAATTTTCCTTATGAACATTTTGTATTTTTTGTGGATGTTTGCATGTTGATATATTCCTTTTGCTTTGGATTGATCTATTGACGAAATTATATCTGTATGGAGGTTTTCCTTCATGTGCAGGCCATACAAAACCGTTATATTCTCTGATATATATATATATATATATATATATATATATATATATATATATATATATATCGATTTCTTTTGCAATCTTTTGCTTCCATGTTCCTTCTATGACTGTAGTTATGCATTTTGTTCTATTTCTGATATGATCCTTCAAACCACATAATTTGCAAATGACATACACCAAGGCAACTCCTCCTAAATGTTAAATTGCCCATTCATACGTAATGAACAACCAAAATGGAAGAATCTCATTGGTCTGAATGCCAAATATTTTTTCTTGTACGCCCTAGTGTGTGCTTTCTTATATGTGTCCTTAATAACTTCTACATATTTGCTTGTTTCTTTGGCTTTGCCAAGAATCTACATAGGTACATTTTTGGTGTACCTATGATCTATGTTCCTACTTATTAATATATAGATGATCTTTACCTATCAAAAAAAAATCTACCCATTAAAAGTCAAGGCATTCTTTTTTTTTTGTGCTTTTCCTTATCGCTAAACACATAATACAGGTATAAAGAAGCTCAATGGGATCATATTTTCTGTGCTTTTCTTTCCTAAATTGGATATCGTTCAATGTGAGAACAATTCCTGACTTCATGGGCTTTAGTTAGCTAACTGTTGTCTAGCTGCAATGACCTCCTTTGAAGATCTCGAATCTATAAAAAAATTGGGATATGATCAGGATCGAGAAAATTTTAATTGCAAGGATCACAAATTGACCAATATTTACATTATTCTTTCAGTCTTGTTTTTCATTCTCTCTGTAGTAGGAGAAATGATTCCATGTTGCGCTGCAGGATTATGAACTTGCAATCTTACTACTTGACGTGTACTATTTTACTGTGATTTGCTTGTGATGGACGATGTTTGATCTTGAGTTTTTTGTGATAGCAGTTATTGTGTCTCCTTGAATATGACATCACATTCATTTATTCCAGAATGGAGCCTACCATTCGACACAGGGAACACTTCTTCTCCATCATATCTGTTTGTACTCTGACTTCTCCATGGATCAGGCAAGTAAAAATATTTGTTTGTCATGGCTTGTATCTAACATGTACGGAGGGTGGGTGGTGATGTGGTTGGCTTTGACATGGCAGATTCTGGAATTTCTGTTGTTGTCGGCATCACCATCGGCCAGAATGCATTTGTTGGAGTGGCAGTCGAACTGGGGAAAGGATGAGTTCACAGATAGGGTGGGCGCACCCGTTTTCCTTGAGCTCTCTCATCTCTGGATATAATCTCTGTTCTTGCATCTCCATGTAATCCTCCCTTCACAATCAGACAGTTGCCTTTTCACCGTCTTTGATCTTTCAGTTGTTGTAAGCTCATTACCATCTCAGTGTCAATGCAACAAGAATACTGTAACTATAAATGTGTCTGATTAATCATGTATAGGGAGAGAGGGATTTTGGTGGCAAACTGGTGTTTGGTGACGCAAAAGAATACTTTTGTACCTAGAGCTTCATTTTTTGGCTTGGCAAAGTTGTCTTCTCTCTATCCAATCATCTTAAACTGGTCCAACTTTCCATGGATAATTTACGGTGATAATTGTGTGCAAATCGTGCGCAGGTTGTTTCCGCCTCTGCTCTAGTCTTGGTGAATGATTATTATTTATTCCATCATTTTAGAGTGGGTTTGATATAAGAAATTGGTGTAGGAATTCAAGCCAAAAATTGGTATTCGGCTGAAGAATTATAAATTTTATGTTTGGTGAAAGATACAGAATTAGAATTAAGAATCTTTATCTAATACCTTAGAATTGAGTTTTAAGCTTATTACATGCAATTGAACTTCTTTATACCTCCCCTGTTTTTAATAATTCCAAGAATAAAGATCAGGAGAAGTCCATACTGTTTCCAGCGACATAGAGCAACCTACCATCGATTACCACTACTATCATTACCACCATTATCGCCAATACTAATACCACCGTCAACATAAAACTAACAATCACCACCACGTCACCATTATTGTTGCATCATTACACCACCCCCACTACAAATAACCATCATACACCATCACCATCTTTGCCACTTTCTGGCACTGCCACCACCATCACTGTTAAAGCTGTCATCATGCCCATCATAATCACCACTGTTATCACTATTATCACCACCACTGTTATCACTATCATCATCACCATCACTGTTAAAGCTGTCATCATGCCCATCATCGCCACCATTGCCATTGCCATTGCCGCTGCCACCATCATTACAAAATCGCCTCTTATTTTAAATTTTTATACAAATTTCTCTACATCAACCAAACATCTGAATTTTAATTATAATGAAATAAAAGTTTCAGAATATTATTTATCTGTAATTCTGATGCATAATTCTTTAAGTAAAGTTAGATTTATCCTCATACGTGTTAGGTTTTTCATTTCTTTCTGTGTATGAACTTTGCAGAACAATTTTTTTTTCTACATTTTGGAGTTTATCCATATCTAAACGCAGCCAAATGGTAGATCGGAGTTGGCGTGATTTTGGTTCGACTCAACTCTAACATCGACGTCCCAACTTGAAAGTGAGATTAGGAAAAGAAAATTAATAATAATCATCATTAGATATTTAATTAATTATGAACCATGTCTCCCAAGTCCCAAGTAAAAGGTAAAACCCCTTTTCTGCCACGTGGCAATTACAGCAAAACAAAGCTTGCAAAGAAACTAATCGACGGTTGCAGGCGGTGGGGGAGAGGTCTGCTTCTCGTAGCATGGACATTTCACCTCTGCAATCTCCGACCTCCCATTGTTACCATTTATCTGTATTTCTTTATCTCCATAATATCGTCTGTTTCCCTTATTGCCCTCTCACGCTCGTCGAAATCACTTACTCTCCTCTTCTTCTACCACTAATCCTTTATATAAGCGAAGAGAGACTTTCTTCTCTGTCTGTATACAGACAACACCTTAGCCTTCTCTCACGGAGAATTTTTAAGGTATGGCCTAGCTTAGATTTCTTTATCGAATCATGAAATGCCGATTTCCCCATTTTTTTTGTATTGTGTTGTGTAATAGCCTATTCAAATTTTTCCTTACGAACAATTCGTAATTTTGTTGGATGTTTGCATGTTGATAAGTTCTGTTGCTTTGTATCAATCTGCCGATGAAATTATATCTGTATGGAGGTTTTTCTTTTGTCGTTTCCTCCTTTTTCTTTCCATTGGGCTTTGTATTATATTACTGTTTCTAAGTGGCTCTTGTAACAGCAAATAATTGGAATGCTCGATTGCAACGTTGATTTTCACAAAATGTTTTGAATATTATTTGCTATCATATTGAACACATTCTGATTTCTTGTGAATAATTAATTGTTAAAATTGCATTTTCTTAACTTTAGATGTCTGATATATTGCGGTTACTTTTGAACAGTTGCTTGATTTGTTGTTGTTGTTGTATTTGGATGATTCTCTTCAGGTAACTCTTTTTTGGGAGTTCTGGTGGGTATCAAGATGTCTGGATTTGTGTTAGATGGCTTTAGTGGAGATTGGATGGTGAATGACTTGAATGGGAATTCAACTGCTTATAAGGAGAATTCTACTCGGAATATGATTCCAAGTAGTCCTTTGATTCCTCAGAGTGGGGGTCTTAGTCTGCCCATTGATGACATGGTCAACACCTCTATGGATAGGCTTTATGATCATGCCTGTGAGATGCAGAGCTCTGATCAGTCGTCATCGAGGCCTAGCTTTAGATCCCATGGTGAAGGATCAAGGATTGATTCAGAGTTGCACAATCTTGCTAGAGGAGAGATCGGAGAAGTGGGGATAATGGGAGAGGAAGAGGTGGAGAAGCCTGAGGATGATAGTGTTAGTGG
Source organism: Buxus sempervirens (assembly GCA_947561395.2). Taxonomy (NCBI): domain Eukaryota; kingdom Viridiplantae; phylum Streptophyta; class Magnoliopsida; order Buxales; family Buxaceae; genus Buxus; species Buxus sempervirens. Next base: position 42,206,717 of record OX387188.1, read on the forward strand.
CTCCATTTCTAAAATGAAAAATGGGTCTACTGGTAAAAAATTTGGTAAGTTGGGTAAACAATCTCTGGGTAATAAGTCTGTTTCATTAGGACACCCGCAGAGATCTTCACGTTTGCAGTTGGAATCTGAGGAGTCAGTGAAATCCAGTCCCAACGGGAAATTGTCTCATGAGAAACCACCTACGGATAAGTGGAGCAACAATGGTTCAAGAAAACTAAATGGGGGAGTTGTCCCTGTTACAAAACAGAGAAATCTTTCTCTAGGAGAGATGAGGTTACAGAATGAAATCAAGCATCCTTCTGAAGCAGCCTCTGATAACCCACATCTGGGACCATTCCTACTCAAGCAAGCAAGAGATTTGATTTCTTCTGGGGATAACCCTCATAAATCTCTTGAATTAGCATTTCAGGCTGCAAAATCATTTGAGAAATGTGCAAATGGGAAACCCAGTTTGGAATTGGTCATGAGCTTGCATGTTATAGCTGCAATATACTGCAGTTTAGGCCAGCATAATCAGGCAATTCCTATTCTAGAACGCTCGATCAATATTCCTGTTATGGAGGAAGGCCAGGATCATGCTCTTGCCAAATTCGCCGGGCAAATGCAGTTGGGTGATACTTATGCTGTATTGGGTGAGCTTGAGCATTCTATACTGTGTTACACAACCGGTTTGGAGATCCAAAGGCAGTTATTGGGGGACATGGATACAAGAGTTGGTGAGACATGCCGATATTTGGCTGAAGCACATCTTCAAGCTCTGCATTTGGATGAGGCAGAGCGGCTCTGTCATGTGGCTCTTGACATCCATAAAAAGAATGGTTCACCTGCCTCTCTTGAAGAGGCAGCCGATAGGAGACTCATGGGTCTTATTTGTGAAACAAAAGGGGATCATGAAGCAGCTCTTGAGCATCTCATTTTAGCCAGCAAGACTATAGTGGCCAATGGTCAGGAAACAGAGGTGGCTTCTGTTGATTGCAGCATTGGAGATACCTACTTGTCTCTAGCCCAGTATGACGAGGCTGTTCTGGCTTATAAAAAAGCATTAACAGTTTTCAAATCTTCTAAAGGAGAGAATCATCCGGCTGTTGCATCAGTACTCATTCGTCTGGCTGATTTGTACAATAAAACAGGCAATATAGGGGAGTCCAAATCTTATTGTGAGAATGCCTTGGGGATATATGAAAAGCCCATTCCTGGGATCCCCATGGAAGAGATTGCCAGCGGTTTCATTGATGTTTCTGCTATCTATGAATCTATGAATGAGCCAGAACAGGCACTTGGGTTGCTTCAGAAAGCCTTAGATATATATGACAACATTCCTGGCCAACAAAGCATGATTGCAGGAATTGAGGCCCAGATGGGAGTCATGTGCTATATGTTGGCAAATTACTCTGACTCTTACACCTACTTCAAGAGTGCCATTGCAAAGCTTCGAGCAAGTGGGGAGAAGAAGTCTGCCTTTTTCGCAATTGCTCTGAACCAAATGGGGCTAGCTTGTGTACAGCGTTATGCAATAAATGAGGCTGTGAGTCTATTTGAAGAAGCCAAGAATATTTTGGTACAAGAATGTGGTCCTTATCATCCTGATACACTAGGTGTCTGTAGCAATCTTGCAGGAACTTACGATGCCATGGGACGGTATGTGCCACTCCATCTTTTCTTGTTATTGAGCAGTGTGGCCTCCTGTTAAAATTTTGTTATTTTTCGTTTTATAAACATTTTAGTACTTTCTTTGACAACATTCTTGACTCTGTTAAATGACCTTTTTTTAGCCAAAGTGAATGATGGTTTGAGATTTGTTTATAATTATATCCTATTCCAGGATTTTTTTCTTAACCTGTTTAAATAGTGATAAAAGGCTTAGATTCAAGTCTATTCAGACAAAGCTCTAATCTATCAGTCAAGTCATCATGTGGTGGAAAGTCCGAGCTCAGAGCAGTATAACTCTGTACTTTTACTGCAAGAATTAATAATGAAGAATGATACACTTAACTGTTAGTAAAACATCAATCACCAGCACCATATATGTTGCAAATCTACTCACCCTATTATTTATGTATTGAGCTTGAGTGTGATTCATCTCTTGATTCTTGCTCTGTGCAGATTGAATGAAGCCATTGAGATCTTGGAATATGTTGTCGGGACGAGGGAGGAGAAGCTTGGAACAGCAAATCCTGACGTGGATGATGAAAAGAGGAGGTTGGCTGAGTTATTAAAAGAAGCAGGTAAGGTCCGGAACAGGAAATCCAGGTCACTGGAAACCCTTTTCGGTAACAACTCCCATAACATGAACAAAGATGGCATTGAAGTATGATAATGAAGATGATGCATGGATTGATATTTGTTATAATGAGGTGTTTAGTGTATTGATCCTTGTTGGGATTTTGAAATAAATAATGGGAGGAATGTTTGGTTGCAATAGTGATTATTAATATGTAATCTTTTATTGTTATTACTGTTATCATTCATCTTATTGGATTCCATTATTATTATTATTATTTTTTTGTAACGGAGAACCTGCCTTTGCCAAAGGGTCATTTAGAACCGCTCTGGGGGAGTAAACCCTGGATACATGAACCAATCCGCCACATCCATATATCATTTGAGTTGGAGAACACCAGGAGGAGGTTTGAACCCATGACTTCAGGGTTTACAGTTCATCCCGAGGTTCTTCCCTTACCAACTGTACAACTCAATGGTTGGTTTGCAGTACCAGATTCCAACATTTGTAATGTATATTGTTTTCACTTTGATGACCACAGAAACTTGAAAGATCACTCTTGAATCAAATAGCCGTAGTTAGGCTGTTCATACATCGGTTTCACAAGACTCAAATGGACGTTTCGTATTACCCCTGACCTTGGCCTTGAGGCTTTCACATGATTAGGACCTTTTATCAAATGGGTATGTCTTAAAGTATAAGATTTATCCCTGTCATACGGTAGTCAACAAGATAGTTTGGTTCTTTACCAAACCGTACGGCACCGACAAAGTTCTCCTTTAATCCCACTTCATCTTACAAAAGTGACATTGTGCCTCATTCACCCGAAGGTTTGCTTTGTTGAAGTCTCTTGTCGGCCCTTACTGGCCTGTAACGGCTCTTTTTTTTTTTTTTTTAAATCTCTATTTCTTTCTTTTCGAACCTGTAACGGCTCTTTTTTTTTTTTTTTAAAATCTCTATTTCTTTCTTTTCGAATGGTTACGGTGAGTAATTCGAAACAGATTTCTTTAATTTTAATAACTTTTGTGTCATAATAACGGATATTAGTTGTGGCGACAAATTAGACTCCTACATCTCCGATCACTGTATGTGATTTTGGCTGTCATGTGAGATAGAGCTCCTAAATCTAAAGCTTCTCATGGGTTGAACTCTAAAAAAAACAATTAAAATATATTAATATCCAATACTTTACCATTTTTTAAATAACAATGCCTTCCCTCTAATGTTCCATCAGTAATATTTACATCTTCTTCACTGATTTTCTTTGGCAAAAATTGTTTGTTAAAATATTATACAAGTAAGATTAGCTTTAATGTTATATACCACCTGCTTTTGGGGTTATTTATTCTTGGAGTTGATCATTAAAACTGTCGCTCTTTGATGAACCTAAAAGCTTAAGCTGATAAGTGATTGTATAATAATGTATATAAAAAAATCCAACATATGATAACTCAACATATAAGTAATTAACAATAATACTATATGAATATATAATTTTAGGGGTGCAACTCCGTTCAGTTGAATAGAGAATTGACCGACCTAAGTTTCAAAGCCAATGATTCGGTTTTGCTTTTAAAATCCATGAACCAAATTAACTTTTGGCTTGGGTTTGGGTTGATGTTTTGATTAAACCAAACTTAATTGAGCTGGGACCTAGAGATGTAAATCAAGCCCGAACTGCCCAAAGCCCGTCCAATCCAACCTGAATAAGAGCCCGAAGTGAGCATTGAGTTTAGGTTTGGGTTTTGTTTCATTTCTAGTCCGAAATTGAGTTTCGGTTGGACTTGGGTTCAAGCTATACAACCTGAAAAGGCCGAAGTTAATGTTGACTTTATATACACGCTTTCATATAGATATATGTATAAAACTTCACCAAATATATATAAGTGAATATTTAGTTGTATATATATGTATCATTGTTTTCTTTTCCTTTTATATTGTCATTGTATTTATGCAATCAACTATTAAACATAAATTATTAACATGTGATAATAAGTTTATGAATTTTTGTCAAATAAATAATTTTATACTCACATACATATACATATATGTTATAATGAATGTGATATTTGGGAACACATACTTTACAAGAAAGATTGTGCAAAACTACAAATATAGCGAGCTAGTATTATATTTTAAAATTTTTAAAGAAATAAATTAATTAAGTGTTTTTTCCCAAATTCAGGGGACAAATCAATAGGAATTTGTAATATTTGCATTTATAACAAACAAATGTAAAAGCATGTTGATAGAAAATTTAATGAATGATATTTCAACATTTTGTAAGTATAAGAAAATTTGTAAAAAAATTCAAAACCTTACATTTTGTTTGGGCCAACCCGAACTCAAACAATAATTTTTGGGTTATGGTGAGTCAACGATGAGTTTAGGCTAGTAAATCCTAGATTGGGTTGAGCCCGAACTCTCATAACCTGACCCAACCTGCCCTACGTACACCTCTACTGGGACCTGACTTAAAATATACTTTTTCACATTGAACCAAACGAAACCAAATATTTATATACATAAATGTTCGGTTTGATTTTTGGAATGGAGTGATCAATTCGATTTGGTTTTGGATTAACAATCACAAACCTTGATTAACAATCACAAACCTTGGTTTGGTATTGGGTTGCGATAAACCCGAATCAAATTGAATCAAGTTGTGCCTCCTAATATATATAGTTGTATATTTTCTGTAGGCAACGGTCATCTCTATATCTATATAGGGAGAGGACTAATCAGAAAACATGCCAAACAAATAATTATTTTTTCTCAAAACAACTTTACAATGCCATATCATAATATATTTACTTTTCAAAGAATATCCTTTAGATAATGAAGCTTGGGTGTCCCAAATAATTAGTATTAATTTAAAGCTTGAGTTTACTTGCCATATGCAAGTCTTCCTTTATTCTAGAATTGAGAAGAGTCTTTCATTATTCAAGAATTGGAAGAGATAAGGAAAGGAGTTAGATATTATATTTGTATAACTTTTCCGTTTTTTATTATTTGTATCGTCTCAGAGACTCCCATCAGTAGATCCTCGGCAGGAATGGCTGCTTATTCACTCGTTCCGACTCTTTTCCATTCCTCTGCAACTGCCACTTTAACTGTCTGTCTCTCTCCAACTAAAACGCCTATCCTTACACGCTCTCTCTTTCTTCACAAAAGCCCTAAATTCGTCTCCCCTGTGCTTTGTGCTTACCGCAGCAACTGTAAAGGAAATTATCTAACCTCCCACGACAGCAATCCCTCTTGTTTCAACAATTCCCATCTCACAAGAAATCCCTTTTTGTCCGCCTTAGATTCCTTTCTCGTCCTCTGCACCTCGCTCGCCTTGTCCTTCTCTCTCTTCATCAGCGACGTCGATTCTGCGTCCGCTTTCGTCGTTACTACTCCCCGCAAGTTACAGTCCGACGAGCTCGCCACCGTTCGTCTATTCCAGGAGAATACTCCATCTGTTGTCTATATTACCAACCTCGCCGTCAAGTATCTCTCTCTCCATATCTTTTGATTGTTGAATATTAGGATTTTGGTTTAATGACTTATATCTGTTTAGGCAGGATGCTTTTACGTTGGATGTGTTAGAGGTGCCCCAAGGATCTGGTTCAGGTTTTGTTTGGGATAAAAATGGTCACATTGTAACAAATTACCATGTAATACGTGGTGCTTCTGATCTCAGGTTAGTGCTTTTAGCAATTGTTTAATAAAACGTGAAGAAAAGGGAATTAATCTATTTCATTTCTCACGATACTTTTTTCCTCACTGCTGTTGGGTATAATCGTCTCTCTTTCTGGTCTGTGTTGTTGTTATAACTCGAAGTTGTAAAACTGAGTGAGCATGCTTCATTATATAGTTTAGCTAGCGAACCCTTATCAGTTTTGTTCTTAGAACTTCTAGAAATATTCTATTGAATCACTCTGATTCCATTATGTGTTGGTTTTGTACGGCCTAGTGGTCTGAATTTTGTATATTTCATAGTTATGGCCGGCAAATGAAAGCTAGGTGATCAATTGGGTTTCCGATTCCCTCTGCTACGATAAGCAATAGCGCTTTGATGTACTGGGTTAAGTGATTCATAGAAAGTTATTTATTAGCAGAAACATAGTTTCTCGTTTAGTGGGGGCTTCAATTATAGTTGTTTAATGTTAAGAGACAGATACTTAAGCTCTTAGTAGTGAGTTTATATTTTTGAAGTATTTAGAATAGATCCTAATTCTAGAAGATGCAAAAGAAAAAAGGAAAGAGGCTTTTCCACTCGTATGGCCCTACCTGTCTCTATAATCATGGAGTCTTATCAATTTTGGTGGATGAGTTATTGAATAAAAATAGCATTCCAGCTGCTAGCCGGTTGAAACATCCCCATGCTGGTTGGGTTGGTGAGACACCTTCGTAAAATCTGAAATGTTTACTGATATATCCTTATAAGTATGATATAACTTTTTTTTCTTTAATAATTTCCTACTGTTTATATTTTAGTTTCTCACTCCTAGTTCAACTTCTTGAAATTGTAAAGTCAATATTCTTTTAGTTCTAGCTCTAAAATGAGCTCTGAAATTACCTCTTTTGCCAAAGAATCTTGAATCCTTCAAATTTTCACTGTTATCGTCCACTAAATTTCATCTTACTTGTTTTCATTTTTCTATTGCATGCTTTTTGAAAATTAAATCTCTTCTTTGTTCTTCAATTTGAAAATTATCAAGCAAACTTATTAGATGTTCACCTGGCTGAATTAGCTGGAATATATTGTAACGGAGATGAAGACATATGGAACCGGCCAGAAACAGAGTGATTTTGACTTTCAATCCACTTGAAGCAGATTTTTAACGGATGGTTACACCAGTCTTGGAAATTTTAGTGTGTAGGATACAGTGGATTTTGTTAAATGGCACTTTTCAATTTGTATTGTAATTTGTTTGCTTTTTTACTTTTCCACTTTGCTTGTGGCTCCATCTCTTACCCTGGCTTCACATTTTTCATCATGTTCATTATTTTCCTCTTTTTCTGTTATTGTCACTGGAACCACTGTGTTATCTGGATTTTTATTTTCTGTTTTGCTTAAAAATTTATTCTACTAATGGATTTTTATCTTCTGTTTTGCTTAAAAATGAATTGCGCTATTGGAGTTTTCAGAAATATTATCTCTTAGTTTTGTATAGTTATGGTCAACATACTTTCCAACAAATCTGCTGCTATATATGTGCAGGGTCACTCTTGCTGACCAGTCAACTTATGAAGCAGAAGTTGTTGGATTTGACCAAGACAAGGATGTTGCCGTCTTGCGTGTAGATGCACCTAAGGACAAATTGAGACCCTTACCTCTTGGTATATCTTCAGATTTGCTTGTTGGTCAGAAAGTATATGCCATTGGAAATCCTGTGAGTATGATTCCTACATCTTTTTTCACTGTTTTATAATGTCTGTCATTCTTCAATTCTCTCCGACTGAAAATTGCAATTATTTGTTATTAGATGTTAAAAGCATCTAAACATGAACCCTATACATATTATATTTATAGGTTCATAATGGAAATATTATCTATGTATTAGCATTTCATTACCATTATCTGTTACTGTAAAGGCTAAGTGCACAATTTACTGATCATTTAGTTATTTTAATTTAATATCTGGTAGGGCAGCTTTACGTATCAGGAAAATCTTGCATTCTGGTTCTTCCTATTCTGTCATATAATGATTTTTAAAGGAATGTCATACATATTTAGGATTACGCGTATCCATTTCTGGCTGGTGGAAGGCCACATTCTGTGTTTGAAAAATTTTTAACCTTAACCCAAGGTTTTGATGTTGTAAGATAAGTAACTGTTTGATTACCACGGGTGTGGTGGCCCAATGGTCCTGTAGGTATTTAGGAGGTTGAGGTCCTTGGATCAAATCCCCTGCATGAAGGGTTAGTCTAAAGGTCTCAAACCAAGTACCCCTGCGGATCATTGCATACTCGTAGTGCTGTGGTGACGGTCCATCCATCCTGACTAAGGTGGAGATGCATGGTAGCTATGGCTCAATCTGAACATTCCACAGCAGGGAGGAAGCTACGATGGTCACGCCCAGGGGGTAGGCCATGCTGGTAGCCCCCTTCCTTCCTTCTAATCTACCAAAAAAAAGAAAAAAAAAAACTGTTTGATCACTGGAGTCCAGTGACCGATCTAGTTGAACTGCATTTATCCTTGCATGGTGGTGCATGATTAACGGATAGTTTTATCAATTACATGCAACACTGATATATGGAAGTGTGAATTTTGATTCTATAGAGTTAAACAAGTAAAGAAAATTCTGTACCCATTTTTTGGATGATTTACAAGCATTTAATTTGCATGAATGCTGTTGAAATGTTCTACTGCTGTGCTCGTGGGTTGTCTGTAGTTTCTCTTTTTTTTCTTTTATATTTGCAAAATTTGTTTCATTTGTTCATGATTGTAAAATATAGATTCTACTGCACGCATAAAGAGTTTGTTAGGTAGATGATTGTAGAAATGATTTAAAAGCATGCCAAGAATGATTAAATCTTAAAGCACGATTATTTGACATTCCAGTAAGGTTGATGTTTCAATAGATCATAGGTGAGCTGGAATCTCAGCACAGATCCAATGGTTTAATGTGTTTTTTATTTTATTCTGAGTCAATATAGTAGAGGTTGTTTTGTAAAACTTTGTTAGAACTAAGGGTGTTCATGGTGACCAGCCCGTTTTTAGATGGGCTTGATCATGCAATGGTTGACCATAGAGCCGGGCTGGGATTGATTTTTAAAATCCCAAAAAAATTCGGACAGGCTTGGTCAAAAATAAGAAATGTCAGGCCGGCCCAGCCCGGCCCGAAGCTTAACTATTTAATTAGTTTTTACTTTCTTGTTATTTAGTTAATAATTTCTTTTATAACTCTAAACTACTCACATCTACTCCACAAGGCTTCACTCTTCCATCTCTTCTTCAAGATGGTGATACTTTTTTGTTGGTACGTGAAATTTCTTTCTAATATTTTTTGAATTATGATAAAAAGAAAAGATTAGTGTTTTTGCCTTCATTTAAAGTATAAATTAGATGTCTAAGTGATTATTACTGAGCGGGCTTGGGCATTCAAGTATGTTCATTGAACGGGCTTGGTCATTACATCACAAGCTCGATCATTGGGCTGGGTGGGCTTGGACAAAGACTATATCACTTTATTTGTGACCTCTGGGCCTGTTTTGAAGGTTTTGTAATTTTATGTTCCCGAGCTGTGCTTTTAAGCAGCATTCGGCAAATGAAGAACTTCGTTTCTACTTCTCATGTGGTTAAATTGTTAGCTTTGAGAATCATCGTCCTTGATAAGCTCGTATGTTCAATGCTTGTTCTGTATTTGGAATTTGAATGATTTCAGTCAGGATCTACTCCAATTTTGCTGCGTATGGAGAGGATATAGAATCTATGGAAGCTTTTCTGCGATACGAATTAAGAAAGCTGGAGTCTTAGGGCTTTTTATTAATAATTTTCATATTTTAGTCTTTGATCTCTCCCAAAACTATGGAGAGGGTGCTTGTAATGGCTCAACATTGGAATCAGTATCCCACTAGAATCAACTCTTGCATGCCTGATAGATTCGCTTCTTCTCCTTCCAAAGGATTCAGAGAAATCAATTGAAGAACCTTTGTATCTGGAGGGCGTGTTCGGCGAGCTCCGTTCAAGTCTTTCAACAGTTCTTCTGTATCAAAAAGGACACTTTCTGATCCCAAACATCTCAATATGTTAATTCTAACTGTGAGGACAACAAAAAGTTGAGAAGAAGCGGGAAGAGTAGCCCGATTCCTGTAAAGTTCAATGCTTCCAAGCCTTCTTACGGAGATCTCTGGGCTGGGCCTGCATATTTGAACTCACCTCATCCGAGCTCGTTGCCAGTCCCTAAATTTTCACTCCGATATAGGACAGTCTCTCTTGATCTACCTGCATCAGCTTCAGAGATCAAAATGCAATACATTGCCAAGTCTGCTCCATCTTCACCCACAAGGGAATTACTTCTCTTGTCAAGTGATTTCTGTCTTAGCACTGATTTAGCCACTAACAATCTGTGACGCATCCTTCATCTTCATCTTGATGACGAATGATGGCATCAGCGACAGTTCTCACTCCTGTGCAATCTGGTGTAGTAGACGATGTCCATTGGAAATCAAATAACTTATCACGCAGTGTGGAGTCTTTGTAAGTCACTTAGCTCTGTGTTTGGGATCAAGCACGCCCAATGATCAGCCCTAGTTAGAACTGAAGTACTTCCTGGTTTTTTTATTCAAGTGGTCTTTCCTTTTCAAATGAAAAATATAGTATATTGACTACGTGAGTAAATGGATGATCAAACAGCTGTATAGGCAGAATGAATCTTATTCTACCAGCTCAATAAATCAAAAGCCATATCTTCCATTTGATTATGTGCACTTAACTCATATCTGACCAAACTATTCTAGGTGCTTTTCCATTTACCTTTAGCACTTTAAAACCTTCAACTTGCATGGTCTTTTACTTTCTCATTAGAACTTCCATGTGTCTCCTTTGTACATGCCAAAATCTTCTGATTATTTTATTTTTTTTCCTATTGGGGTTGCTTCTAGACTCTTTTGGTTGCTTTCATTCATATTTCTTTGATTTTTTAGACATCCATCTTAGCGCTCGTAGATATTCTCATGCAGGGAATGTGTTGCTTTTTTATCTTATCCAATAATATTCTGCTTCACACATTGGAACAGGTCTAATTGCAATCTCATGAATAGATACATTGGTCACATAACAATATAGAACCACCTCAATTCTTTGTCAATCCAGTTCAAATTCTTTACGTAAGATCTTCCACAGCATTCACCTCCTTGTGGATAAATGATTCAAGATAATCGAAATGGTTGCTTAAGGTGTCTTGTTACTCAATTCTTGTGAGTGCGCAACCGCATTCTAATTTTTACTCGGAGTTTTTTTACTCATATTAATTCAATTTCTTTTGGAATCTTTTATTTCCCTTGTTTCTTTTATAAATTTAGTTATGCATGTTAATCTCTTTCTAATATGATCCTTTAATGACATTATTTGCAAATGACATATGCCAAGGCACCTCCATCTAAATTCTAATCGCCCATTCATCCATAATTAATGCCCAAACAGAAGGATCTCATTGGTCTGACTGCCAATTATTTTTTAGCACACTTATATATGTGTCATTAATAAGTCTTACGTATTTGCTTGTTGCTTTGTTTTTGCCGAAAATCTACCTGTTTAAAGTGAAGGCATTCTACTTTATGCTTTTCCTTATCAATAAACACATATCCAGGTATAAAGAAGCTCGGTGGGATCATATATGGCTCTCCAGTTGGTTGTTGACTCAGTTGTTTGAAATGTCCTAATAGATTAATTTGTGTGCCTTCTCAGATTCTCTGGGTATCTTCAGGAGTTTACTGCATTAATGAAGTTCTGGAACCTCATAGATCCAGCTGAATAATAATTGTTTTAATTTCTTTTTATATTCCAAAATAAAGTGGTGACTGAAATTAGTTTAAAGGATGAAGAAAAAGTGCTTCATGCATGTTAACTGGGACCTTATTTATTATTTTTGTCTGTCTAATTGTAGAAATTTATGGATTTTCATTGTTCTGATGCGTGTTTTTTGCAGTTTGGCCTTGACCATACGCTTACAACTGGAGTTATCAGGTAACAAAGTTTGGTATTGATTTTCTTCTTATGATTAGATGGAATATATGCATTATGTAGTCATATTGAAACTAATATTTTATTGTCACTTTTAAACGCCTTTGTTGATTTAAAGGCATGTTTGGTTTTTGCTTGATATTGTAGCTAACGTTTTCAAATTTTACTGAGACATTCCTTTTGTCCTTTATAGCGGACTGCGAAGAGAAATCAGTTCTGCTGCTACAGGACGTCCAATTCAAGATGTTATACAGACTGATGCTGCCATAAACCCTGGTAATAGTGGGGGCCCACTTCTAGATAGTTCGGGAAACCTTATTGGGATCAATACGGCAATATATTCTCCATCTGGTGCATCCTCTGGTGTTGGATTTTCAATTCCAGTTGACACCGTAGGTTATTGCTCGGTCTTGATTATTTCATTCCTATTGGAAAATAATGGGTGTATCAATATAAATAAAAACTGGATGTTTTCTTCCTTTTCATTTATCTGCATGTATTTTCATCCAGGTTGGTGGAATTGTTGATCAGCTGGTAAGATTTGGAAAAGTTACGAGGCCTATTTTGGGTATCAAGTTTGCACCTGATCAATCTGTGGAGCAACTGGGAGTTAGTGGAGTCCTTGTCTTAGATGCTCCTGCAAATGGTCCAGCTGGCAAAGCAGTATGCTTCTTGTCCTTTCTATATGATAAAGTTAGAACGTCTAAAAGTTTAATGATCTGTTTGTCAGGTACATATTGCTTTGAAACATGGATTGAATTCAATCATGCCTATATTCTGCAGGGTCTGCAGTCAACCAAACGAGATACTTATGGAAGACTTATTTTGGGTGACATCATTACGTCTGTGAATGGGAAAAAGGTCTCTAACGGGAGTGACCTGTACAGAATTCTTGACCAATGCAAAGTGGGTGATACGGTATGATGATGATTACTTGTTCTCAACTCTAACCTCCTTGGCACCTGATTTGTTGTGAGACAAACGATTTGCTGAAATTACCATTCTTGGATGATGTTTAAAAGAATTAAAACTACATTTGATTGATAAAGTACAAAAATGGAAATTAGTTGATTGAAGAAAATTAATGACAACACTATACCGGAATATAACATCCAAAATAAAAAAGAGGTTCAAAAGTCAAAAGTTGGTCATGAACTGGTGTTACATGGTCCCAGTTTGCCTCTAGGTAAAGATCAGAGTGCCGCCTTTCCTAACTAGATGTATGAATTGACAACTACTAAGGCTTAGTTTTCTTTCATAGGTCACCGGATAGCAATTGAAGTCACCCTTGACCCACACACACTGACTTATAAGGATTACAAGTAATTTTAACTCCATTAAATGATGACAATTGGATTTAACAGCTTTCTTAATGTAGCTTTAACAACCTAGGCATGTTTTAATGCTAGGTACTGTTGGAAAATGTTTGATCAGTATCCAACTCCCCCTTGGAAGCAGTTAAAGTTTTGATTCAGCAGCTTGAAGCCATTAAAAATCATGAATCCCTTGTAAGATTAGAGGAGTTTGTAGGATTTTTTTTGTCTTCAAGCTTGGCTAACTTCTGATTGTTCTTCTGCTAACATTTCTTTTGTAGTGACATAATTAACTCCTCTAAAAGACATCATTTTGTTCTGCGTGGCTATCTATTGATATGATTGTGTTCTCAAACAACAATTTTTAACGATTGATCTCACGTTGCATTGCTGGCCATAATAGCATAATGTTTACTTTATTTATTGATTTATTTATTTTTTCCTTATGGTTTCTAGTATTACCTGAAGAGTGTATCTGCAGTTGAGGTACTATTGAAATTATGGGTTATTTGTCAGTTAAAATGGGTTATTTTGAAGGAAACTTATTAACCAAATTAAAGTCTTGAAATGCAGGTGATGGTGGAGGTTCTTCGCGGTGACCATAAAGAGAAAATTCCCGTAGTCCTTGAACCGAAGCCAGACGAGTCTTAGCATCTCCTGTCTGGTAAATTGACTCTTTTCTTCACCACGAAGAGTAAGTATTACATCATGAAAATATCCATTGTTTGTAACTGTTAAGTTGTGATATAAGGCATTCATGTAATTATTCGATATGAAATCCATTGCGTTGCCACTTGCCGCACATGGTTGTCCATGCCTTCTCGTTTATTTTGTCATGGTTGATCTTGTATAGGCCGTAAGCCAGTTGAACAATCAAGGATGCAAATTTTATGAGCTTGGAAACTAGTTCAGTTTATGTCTAAAGTCATAAAATAATCAATTTTGGGCTCAGGCAAAGTATCAGAGTGGCAATGCGCGAAGCTGTAACTCAGCCGAACTTGATCCCTATTTAATACGGTTCTTTTTGTTTGTTGCATCTTCTTTTTTAAATATCTCTAAAAGTAATTTAAAATTATTTTATAAAGTATAACTAAAACCTTAATTTTGCAGACTTTATACCTTCGCGGGTTTGGGTTTTTATGCCATTTCCGCTACAGATGAGATCCTGTACAACCTTTATCTACAACCTTACATGCAGCTTTTCATAGGATCATGCCATGTGTATCGTGAATGGCATATCTGTAAAATTTTAAGCAATCCTGTGAAAAGTTGCATATAAGGTTGTAGATAAAGGTTGTACAGGATCTCATCCGATTTCGCTACGGGCTTCATTTGATGTTTTGTTGGAACGTTGCCGAGATGCCGCTCATACAATTGGATTTTTTGTGTCATTAAATAAAAATTTTGAAAAAATCCATAAAACATTTTAAAAATGATATTGTGTTAAAATATATTATGATTTTCTTATAAGGGTTACAACATGGGATTGTGCACTTTCGACGTCAAATATTATTCAACACCATAATTTATAATAATGTCATATCCTAATATCGGCTCTATTGTTATTAAATTTTATTGAAGTGCACTAGAAAGAACATATATCTTAATTTATATAAAATATTAATATATTATTGATATAAATATATTAATATTAAGTACAAAACCTCATGATAAAAAAAAAAAACTTACTATACATTTATAAAAATTAATATAAAATTGTGTACTTAACAAATATTAAAACTATATACTGTAAATTCAAATGCTTAGGATTTAGGATAAATTTAGATTTATTTATCCTCTCGTCAATATTAAATTTATAACAAATTTAAAAAGAAGATATCATAAACTAAATTTAAATTTATAGTAATTTATATTTAAATTATCTATATATCTATATCTATATATTATATATAAAGAGAACACAGGCTTGAAAAACATGCCAAAAAAAAATATAGCTACTATTCCCACATATCACTTTCATAATTATTTTTTATATAGGGATATAATTGTCATTTGGTTTCAAAACCCCTTACTCATCAGCATCTCCAAACCGTTCCCTCGGTCCCTCAGTCTTCCACGACCCTTCCTTTTCTTCCCGTCCCTCTTACGACAACAACTAAATTGTCTCGGAACCCTTCGTCTTCGTTCTCTCTTACGACAACACCGAAATCATCTCACGAGTTCATCACAACATGAGTGGATCATTCTTAAGCACTCAACAGGTTGAAGCATTCAGGTTTGGACGCAATCCTCTGCCTTATGTCACTTTTGCTGTCATGGTGCCTCCCCTGTCTCACTTCATCCTCATCGTCCTTATGTATGTATGGGACTAAGAGAGGGAGAGATCTTTTCTCTCTCAAGAAAGAGCTGTCCTATCCTATACCTAGTCTACAGAAACCTTTTCCGTATCTTTGTTTTTGTTTCGCTTGACGAAAATGAAACCTTTTCCATATTCTTGCCTTGCATTTGCTTGAATTTTATTTATCATTATCGTCTAATGCTTCTATGAGCCCGGGGATACTATGCCGTATGTCACTTTTTGCGATCATGGCGTCTCCTCTGTCATCCATCTTGAGGTAAATTTTTTATGGTTGTTTTAAGGTTTTAGAAGGAAGCCAAGGATCCAAATGCTCTGTCTTTGCAACAGAGTTTTGTGATTCCTAAAAAATCAGATTTTGGAGGGTTATGATTTCTGAAAAACCAGAAATGGGAATATTCACCCCCTGTAAAAATCAGTACCCCAACTCCACGGAAGGCGTATGCATTCATGACCTTGTTGGATATTGACAAATTAAAACCCACAATTTCCAACAAAGTCAAGCATTCTATATTTAGTGGGACTCTGATTTGTATCAAGCTGCAAGTCATATGGGTATAGCCACACCAGCGTTATTAATGAAGAGGATGAAGAGTTTGAAACCTGCAAAATCCACCCAACAGGAGCCTTGAGGACCATTTGGTTGTAATAGATGACACAAGGGTTATCATGGTTTGTGCATCTCTTTACGGGACGTTTTAACCCTCCTGGCACCTCATTTCTTATTTCTATTCAGTTTTTTTTTATGTTATTTAATCATGTAATTTTTTTCTTCTTTGTTTTCGTTGGTACCATTCATTCCTTGGTACCATTAATTTATGCCTCCGCAATATATCCCTCTTTGTTTATTTTATGTTGTTTAATCATATAGTTTTTTATTATTAGTTTTCGTTGGTACCATTCATGTGTCATCTGCAATGTTATGTGCTTTTAAAATTTTTGTAATATAACATATTAAAGTAGCTTTTATATGGTGTTCAAATATCATTCCAATAGTTTTTACTTCTATATTGTTTCACTTTCATACAACATATTATAAACTTCACAAACATTTAAGAATTTGTACGAACAAATAACTTCAATTGCAATTTATACCTTCCTATTTAAACAAGTAACTTCAATTATAATTTCTAACTTCCCAACTTGAACCACGTGCACATCGCGCACGCCTTTTCGCTAGTATATATAATATAAACATAATATTAATTTATATAAGTATATTTACGTTACAGAAGAGAGACTAGAAGGGAGGCTCGCAAGCCCCTTCTCTTCCCCTTTTAAGTATACCAGCAAGGTGCACGTGGAATACTATACATAGAAGATGGGAACAGTTTTGTAATGTCCAATTTAAAATGAGACATAATTTTAACTATTTTAATCTTATATTAAAGATATCTTTATAATAAATTATAAAGGCTTTTTGGGGTTGTTAGTACGTTTTTCGAGCGCTTTTCTCGTCATGTATAGTATAAGTACATGTAATTCAAAATTTGTATATTGTGCCTCGTTCTCTCACTCCCTCCCCTTCTCTGCCCGTCTCACCCGGGCCCTTCTTAAGTTTTTTTTTATCGCGTTCCTTCTGCAACGATTTGCAGGTGGTAAGGAGGAGCACTAGCATCTCCTCTTCTTCTCTCTCTCACGGATCCAAGGAGCCAGGTATACCCCCTCCTCCCCTCTTCTATCGTCTCCTGTTTTTTTTATCTCCAATTTCGGGCAGATCCTCTCGACACGCCGCCGGTGCCGTGTGATTGTGTGAAATCTGTTTGTTTCGACGGCACACCCTCCGTGCGGAAGACTAATTGGACTTGGACCGTCACAGGGCGGTATGCCGCCCGTGTCGGTCGAAATTTAGGGTTTTTTTTTAATAACCATCGAAATCCATCGGAACAGGAAACTGCATTCACTCAAGCGCAAACGTTCTCCTTTTCCTTCCTTTTTCCTCTTCGCTTGCCCCACTGTTTTGTATCAAAACTTGTTCGTCAAGCTAAATATCTGGATTTTCTTTGTTTCAGTGATAGGAGTCTAGCCGTTTTAGTGTGACTGGCTGGTATCTCATCCACATCGGTGCTGATCTGGTATGATTCCATCTCTCTCTCTCTCTCGTTCGCTCGCTTTCTGTCCTCTATTTTCTTCTATAGTGTACTGTTTCATTTCACTCTGTAAAATATTTTAGTTTTTTGAAGATATCTGCTTGCTTTATTGAAGAGGCATGGAGTTTGACGACAAGCCTTCAAATCCGCCAATCAACTTTGTTGATCAGATAGTTGTGAGTTCTCCTATAAGTTGTGAATTCTTTTTCACACTTTGATGTGCTTTTGTTCCACGGTTTCCTCTTGGTGAATAGTGAATGTGGTTATTGTTGGTTTAGGTTCCAGGAGACATAGTTCTTGACCTATCAACCATGGCTAACCAGACCATTAAACTGGGAGGAGGATTGCGCCAGGTTTGTTTTGTTTTTTATTTTTTGGATTTCCATTTTTCTCTTTTTCTGAGAGCAACAAACTTAGAACCACTTCTTGAAGTTTTCTTCCTACTGTCTAATAGGGATAGAAAGATGAACCTTTTTTTTTCCAGTCCAATTCAAGAAACTTCATGTTAATTCTTCATAATATATATATATATATATATATATATATATATATATTCAATATGGTTAATCTTTTGTTTTAATTTCATCAGCAATGAAGCATTTAGTGATAACCTTGATATTGCTAGTGTAAGGTTTTATTTTATATGCTGAAAAAACTAGTGGCTATACTGGTAGAACTTACAAGCTCTAAGTTCTGAAATGTATCTTTATGTGGCTTGATGTTAAAGTATTCTCATTTTTGTGTAGATATTCCTTTTGTACCAACAAAATGATCCTTGGCAACTCCCTTTTTTCTCTCTCAGGACTTTGACGGTATTTCTGTCTGTAAGGCTGGGAAGCTGAGGTTCTCAAAGCCAAACAAATATTGGGTTGAAAATTCTCAGAAAAGGGTGAGTACATTGAAATGATTGTAGCCACTAAGCACCAATCAAGGGGGTGCTTAGTGTTGGTTAGTGCCTATAATCATTATTCTTGTTGATTCTATGATGCCTTTTAATAATCATGTGTCTTATCTTGTGTTTTAGTCATGGGGATTCTTTAGAGTTAACGGACGAGATATTGTGAAGATCCACATTTGTGTGAAATGTTTCTAAAAATTTGATTTGTAGTTTGCTATCTTTTTCACCTGCTGGGATTTGTTATGGTAAAAATTGTAAGCAGCTGAGTAATTTTCTTGATGTAAACTTTTGTGGGGTTCTATGAGACAAAACCAGACAGTGGAAAGTCAGATTTTCAGGCTGGATTGGAAGGATGACTAACATGATATTGGAATTATTTACGTGGTGACAAGGAATCAGGCGAATTGGAGAAAGGAATCTGGAAACTGGATATTGAAGTCAACTTAACTAAAGAATTGGGAAAATGGAAAAGAAAAGAGATTTATCCAAATTCAATCCAATCAACAGCATCAGGGATAAATTCAATCCTATCTACAGCATCAGGAGAGACATAATGACACAAGGGGAGAATTTTGATTGGAAATGGTTCGAAATGCATAAAGAGAACAATAGTACACTGATGATAGTCTAGCTAAGTTATGTTCAAACTAAAAATTTATATTTTTGTGTGTGTGTGTGCCCGCAGAGGCATGTGTGCAGCCTTTGACAAGTTGTAGCAGTGTGATACATTTTCCGTTTAATTAGCTAATATTAATATACAGATAACCAAAACAAATGCATGTGTATACATATATAAATCTGTACTCACACACACACTCACATTCCTATAAATTTATGTGGGATTTATTCTTAGTGCCTTGTGTAATGTAGATGTCTTATATTTCACCAGTACCCAGTATCCGTTGGGCCTTCCTGTGGGGTGGCAGAGGGTCGAAACTTGAACCAAGATGTCTATTGGTGGGGGCCACGAATGGCCCATCTGGGATCCAAAATTTTGGGGGGTACTATTAGGATTTGTTCTCTGTTTTGTTAGGGTTTGAGAGAACCGCATAGAGCAGTTCCGTTTTGTAATCCTTGTTTTGAGATAGTGGAATCGTTCTCACCTTCTCTGGCTGTGGACGTAGGCTAAAAGCCGAACCATGTACATCTTGCATTTTGTGTTTCTGTCATTTTTTTGCTTCCATCTCATTTGTCTATTTCCTAACACCTTGAATAATTTTGTATTCTGAAAATTTTATCTTTTTCTTTTTTTTTCCTTTGTTCTCTAGTGCATATTTACGAAATTATTTTATACTGAATATTGATAAAATATTACGTAGAGATCTTGTTTTCTGCTCCTCATGTTTAATCTGCTTATCCAAGTCTGGTTATGCTACCTAAATTAGTGCTTAAGAGTAAGATAACATATATTAGTTATTTCCCTTTTCATGTGGCATATTTTATTGACACTTTCTGTTATTGTTTTTTTAAACAGTATGTACCTTGTGTGGAGGATACTGTTCTTGGTATTGTGGTTGACTCTAAGGCAGATGTAAGCATCTATTCTTCATCATGTAGTTGCGTTTTGTTAATTTTTCTGTACCTTAGTAAACACCAGATATTGATTTATGGAAAGCCTTGCATCGTTACTATGTTGCTTGATCCAATTTAGAGGGATTTTAAGATTTTGACTTTTGTTTGTTAACTTATTTATAAATATCACAGAATCATGGACATAACCTTCTGAATACTTAATATTTGCTTTTCTTTTTCTTTGCTTTTATTTTATGTTTTTGATTGATATCTGTGATTTGATATGTGCATGTTCGTTTCTGAAGAGTTGAAATGCTCTCTCCAACCCCATGCCAACATGCGCGCGCGTGCACACTGACCCATCCAGCTGCCGACCTACCCACAACAATAGAGATTTTGGTTATGAATCCCCAGAAATTGATCAGCACATTCCGCTTCACCCTTAGTCTGCCTTTCCACCTTGTTTGTTGGCTGATCTTGGCATGTAGGGGAACTAGATTTTCATCGTGTTGGTCAAGAATGTACAGCTCACATTCAGCTCCACCCTTAGTCTGCCTTTCCAGCTTGTTGTCGGCTGATCTTGGCACGTAGGACAACTAGATTTTCATCCCATTGGTCAAGAATGTACATCTCAGCTCAAATTGTGGTTTCTTTGCCTATACGGATGCTTTTTGTTGTTTAGTTACTCAATATAGTGTAAGGTATTTATGCATTGAAGATTGTGTAATGGTCTTTTGAATTTCTTTAAAGAGGTTATAAGTTTTAGTTTCTTATTGATTGTATGCACTTGCCTAAAGTTCATATTCATTCACAAGCAAGTGGCATAGACTGATTAAACTGATGATGTGCAAATGTGAATCTACATATATGGTAAGTTGAGCCTAGGAAGTTACCCAAAAAAAAATGATTGAGCCTAGAAAATAAAAAGAGGAAAACTCGTTTATCTAATGAGCATGAGCAAAGCCAGTGTGGCCTCAGTTTTTTTAAAGCTCATATCTCCGCCTCCCCTAACCCACCCTTGAGAGAACAAAAAAGGGGCATAGTAAAATATTCTGTGGACTATGGGATCAAACCTAACCATATTTCGATACTTGTACTTTTTTTAAATAGTTGAGAGTTTTCCACTTTATTGGTTCTTTAGGTTGTTCTTCATGAGTTTCGGCCCAAATTTCTCCATGATAACCTTTTTGATGGGAAAGTAATTGGAATTGGTATATGTGTTGAAGAAGCAAAATTAACACAATGTTCCTGCAAGAGACTAAATGGAAATAAGATAAGGCTGAAGAGGTTAATGAGTGTGAACTTTGGTAACAATAGAGGAAACTCTAAGGACCAATTTCAGGAAGAGATGGATGGTTTAGTTCAAGGAATTCTTGATAAGGACAAGATATTTATTGGTGGGGACCTAAATGAGCATGTTGGAGAGGAGAGTGGAGGATGTGATTGAATATATGGGAGATGGAGCTATGGATCTAGGAATGATATGGGAGAAGAAATCATTGAGTTTGCACTTTGGAGTAGCCTATGATCTCCATTAGCATATATTTTATTCCAACAGAGAGTTGACCATCTAATAAAATTCATGAGTGGGTTAAACTGGAATTGAATTAACTTTTTCCTTAATGGAAGAAAGGAATTGGAAACGTGTAAAGATGAAATATTTATTCCAAGTGAAAGTCTTGCTTCTCAATATAGATCAATGGTGATGGTTGGTTATATGAGGAGTAAGACGAGAGTAAAACATACTAAAGATGTTCTAAAAACATAATCGTACAGTCTAAGAGGAGACAAATTAATGTTTCTTTAATGATAAATCACGAAAGAGGGAATATGGGATCTACAAATGAACCTTACAGAGATGTGGGAGAAAATGGCCAATAGCTTTAAAAGAGATGGAAAAGAGTTATCAGGAGAATCTGAATGTAAAATTCAATGTTAAAATGAAACTTTGTAGTGGAATGATATGATTCAAAAGTATATTAGGGAGAAAAGTCTTTATTTGAAGACTTGTAGAAGAAATAATACCAAGAGAACTTACATAAAAAATACAAAAATACTAAAAATGAAACTAAAAAGATAATAAGTGAGGCTAAAAAATAAGCGTATAATAATTTACGCAGTAAACTAAGTTCAAAGGAGGGCGTGAAATGCATTTATGAACTTACAACACCATGAGAGAAGAATACAAGTGATTTAGCTTCTTGAGTTAGATGCATTAAAAGTGAAGATGAGTCTTGATAATGGATGTGGAGATTAAAAATATGTAGAAAGAATTATTTCAAAAATTACTAAATGTTGATGCTACAGAGAGTTTTGGTTCAGGTACATATCTGGTTATCAGAGGGTCAAGAGGATACTACTATGTTTAAGATTATGACTTCTGATGTTATGGGAGCTTTATTCAAGATGAAAGGAAAGCTTTTAGGACCAGATGGCATCCCAATTGAATTATGGAAGTGCATGTGAGAGGTTGGTGTTTGGTGGCTGAACAAATTTTAAGGACTAAAAAAAAGGCCAAATTCTTGGAGGAAGAGTTTGGTAGTACTTGTATGTAAGAGTGATGGAGATGTTTGAAACTGTATCAATTATCCTGGAGTTAAGCTTATGAGTTATACCATGAAATTATAGTGATTTTGATGGAACTGAGGTTAAGAAGAATTAACTTTTCATATTTAAGAGGAGGTTCCTTGGTATATGTTGTTTGCAGATAATTTGGTTTTGATAAACCGAGCTAGAGAGGAAGAAACTACAAAATTGGAGTTACAGTGAGATACCTTAAGATAAATTAAGACCGAGTATATGGAGTGTAAGTGTGGCACAAATAGTTGAGATGAAATAAGATAAGAATCCAGAATCAAGACATTTCCAAAAGGAATTAGTTTTGTTATATTGGATCAATTTTTCAAAAAGGGGGATACCCTAATGAGTATGCTGCACATATAATTTAAGTTGGATGCTTAGTGGAGAGGTGCTACTAGAATATTATGCAATCAACACTTCACATTTAAACCAAAAGGTAAATTTACAGGGCAGGGCAGCCGCATCATGAATGGGAGCTCTGATGATTCATCAGATGTGGTGTAATATTCTGTAGGATCATGATTCAGTCTATTCTTTACTATATTTGGGCAGCCATAAAAAGGCAAACACTGTCTGTCTTATCATCGTTACTGGGTTTGTTTATTGTGGTTGAAGCTTGCTGGTATGTAAATATCAAAGTCATGCAACTGATTGGGGTTATGCTTCACTGTCAGTCTTCCCTTTATTTTGGACCTAAGCTCATTCTATTGTCAATGATTTCTTATTTTAATGTTTGATGGATCAGAAGCTCATGTGGTGTGTCATACTTAGGTGTGCAAAGAATCTTACCATGAGGAAAGAGTTGCACCATGTTCTGTGAATGGATATGAGACTAATAGCCCTTTGCCATGAAAAGCAGAGAATTCTACTTCGTGCTAGAAGTGACGGTTACCTGTTTACCTGTATGGTCACTTTAAGCGTAATCTCTGACTGGAAATATCGAAGGCCATTAGCTGATTGCATTGGAAAAACCTAGAAGACATTACTTGATTTGGCTTGTACTTCCGACCTAAATCCTCATTCTTCCAATAATAAGAATCTGAACTCAGGGAAGACATGTTTATTTTCACTGATGATTTATGTCCACCAAACTCACAAATTGTATATTGTTTAGTTCTCACTTTGTTTTTCTAGTTCTAGTTCAGGGCCAGAAAATCTGTGGGAGGAACATAAATCATTATTATGAGAATCTTCATCGGCTCAATTGTTCTTTATTTAATCACTTGTTTGAAAGTATATGTAATGGAAACTGCATGTATAATGTTCAAGTGATAATAATTTATCCACTTGTTATTATTTTGGTATTTTTCCAGTATTCCCTGCTAAATTTTTCTGTTTATTTTATCAGTTGAAGTATTTTCATTTTTCTTTCCTTCTTAGTGCATGCTAATTTTATTTGTATTTAATTTTTAAACTAAGCATGAAATCCTTTCCTTGATTTCATCATCTACAGAATTTTCTTGTGGATATAAAAGGACCTGGATTGGCATCCTTACCTGTACTTGCTTTTGAGGGTGGGACTCGGAGAAACATACCAAAATATGAGGTATGAATATGGTTCCAGTTTGTATATTTCATGGCAATACACAAGTGCTGCTCCTATTGCCTTAAAATTATTTTTGGTGTGAATACAGTGTCCAATGAAATTTAAAAACAAATTCTTCCTCTTCTGGTTTATTCAGTTCTCATCTCAAATTACGATATGTTCCATGATTGGAGTTTTAGTACTTTTGGATTTAGAAAATAATTTAATTGAAGACAATTCATGAGATGATGAAGTCTATCAATGAGGACACTTGACTCTACAGGATGAAATGAATCAACATAAAGGTTAGAAACCTGTTGATCCAAATACACTTCTGCTCTTCTGCTCTGTTGATCCAAATACACTTCTGCTCTGTTGATCCAAACCTGTTGGATCTGGAAGTACAATATTAACTTGGTGAATTAGAGGTTTTTTTATAAGAACTTAGTGAATTAGATTTTGTCTGACATGTATTAATGTAATGTTGTTGCTGAGACCTGGATAAGCTTGGGAAACCCCCAAAAGATTGGATCCATGGACACCAGATACATATATTAATATTTTGAAAGTTCTTTTAGTTTTAAACTTTTAATTTACAAAGAATGGTGGAATGCCATCTGGTGCTGGTTTGATGGGAATGGGAACAATCCAAACAGCATATTGTAAGTAATTACATCATGCATCCTTATGGCCATAAGTTGTTTATATTTCATTATTAGAAGCAGATGATAGGATGAATGTTGATGGCATTTGGTTAGTTTCTTAGGGGCTACATGGTTTAGGTCTCTCTTGTATGTACACAAAACTGCATCATGTCTTTCAAAAAAATAACTGGTGCCCAACTTTCTCCGAGCATTTGTGTAATGAAAGCATTTAGATGCAAATAGCAATTGATTCATATATGCTGTGCATGTTATGTCCTAGCTTTTATGTGCTCTCTTTTGTGAAGGTTCTTTTTCTGGTATTCTGTGCTAAGTGCCAACTTTACATGATACAGATTTCATCCTGATTTAATTTGGTATTGGCTGCATTGAAAACAAATTAAGTAGATAGACTTCAGTGAATGCTGTCATGTCCTAGATTTTATATCTTCTGTTTGTGTAGCATTTGGTGAGCACTTCTTTACATGTTACCTTTTGTATCTTATTTTTTACGCAGTTTAAAATGCAGATGTGTTCTATAGTAATTTCTCTATAAGTAAACCAAGATCAGTTGTAGGAATCCTTTTTTAGTCATGAATTGATATATTGAAATTCTTGTGTAACTTATTTATTATTTTGTCTGATTGCATGAAACTTTTCCATTTTTGTAATGTTTAATTAATTTACATGTGATAACTTTTTCCATTTCAGCACATAATGGTTGTGTTTCCTATAGTGTACTGGAAAATTTGTAGTTCTCTCACAATTTTTTTGAGTGATGTATCCTTTTGTGCTTCAGGCAGGTACATTGCTCTACTTACGGGTTGTTAAAGCAAATGTTGGCATGAATCCTGAGCTGTCATGCATGGATGGTACTCCATCTAGTTTTAACTCTTTTGACAAATAATTAAATTCTTTTGGCTGTCCTTTCTTTTTATTGCCATGATCAAATTGCTTCATTTGATATCTTATTTTCATAGATAACTTCTTCTGCTACTCTTTTGTTAGCTAGTGGGAAAGCAGCAGAGTTTGGCCCCTTAAAAGACGGCTACATGTTCGAATCCTCAACTGGCTTATCACGAATGTGAGATGGTTTTAACACTAGAAATGCTTCTCATGTCACTTTCAGTACATGATGGAGATTTTCTTGTCAATATTGTGGAGGCTTTCTTATCAATAAAAATGACAGCTTTTACATTTTCATTTTGATGATTAGGCTGCTAAGCTCCCCAACATGCCCTGTGCTTGAGGCTCTTGGGAAGAAGCTATCTTTTGAGATAGCAGTTGGATTAAATGGCCGTGTCTGGGTATGTTTTGATGCACTTGTTTGTTTCTTATTGAGAGAAGTGTCTGGTAAGTAGAGTTTGGGTGTCATTTATTGGCCCAAGTTACCATTGTCAGAGACATGTAGTTTGCATGAATAATTTGGAATTCAACATTCATTTGATGTTAGCACTTTTTCCATGTGTTACTTATTTCACCAATTCTCTGTCTGTCCTTGTTATGCACACTTACACATATAAATTGGATGATGACCTTAATATAATTCGTGGTTTAGAGTCATCTTAAATTTGATTTGTTAACCCATGTAAATGCATAGAAATGGTGTGTTACATGCAGAGGATTTTAGCTAATCAGATGGCGTTTTAGCATACTGAAATCAAATTTGAAACTTCATAGTTCTTGGGAGGATGCTATACACTATAAACTTTTATTTTCTGATGAATTAATAAATGGCTATTCTCTTTTTCAATTTCTCTTTAATGGGAAGGTTTTATATTTCCCACTGTGTGGGACATAAACATGCTCATACACATAGAAGACCGTTTTTTTAGGGAAGTTGTCTTTGAAGAGTTGTCTAGGACCACATTTGTCATTCATCATGGTTGAGGTGGAGGCTTTAAAGGTTCCACACGCATTCAGATCACTTATACTAATCTAGTCAATTCTCATCTCTATTATGCCACGGGGTAGAAAAGCCCGAACTACTTTTTACTAGCATGAATTTCCATTGTTATTTTCAAGGGATCCATCCAATGTTGAATTCCTTTTTCGGGTGTGAGATATGGTTGAATCGGATATGGAAACTGTGCTTGTATCTGTCCAGAGGGCAGCCTATCATCTGTATGGTTTGGATTGATGACATCAGCATCCCTCATAGCTAGAAATGTGGCTCCATGTGATGAAAATTATGTGTTGGCCATCTAGAAAACCTTACTTCATAATTTGTACATGACTGAGCATGTGAATTCTTCTTGTAGAAAGATGGACATCCTTTCCTACCAACAATAAAATGTGTAATGACAGCAGTTTTTTTCTCTCTCTCTGAATCCTTTTTTTATTTTTTGCTTTTTCCAAATTTTAGGTGAATGCAGAATCTCCATCCATGGTTATTCTTGTTGCAAATGCAATAATGAACTCCGAATCTTTGACTGGGTTGCAGCAGAGAAAAATGGTGGACAAACTCCTTCAGAGAATTCTTTGATTACATTGGGAAGGTATGTGTTGAACCTTAGAATTTCTGGGAACACTTTCGGATATGCAGAAACTTCAATTTAAAAATTTGATTAAATCATGCCTGATTATGTATATAGCTTTGCTGTCTTGAATATAAAGCAAAAATGTAGGAATAAAGCTGGAGAAATATGTACAAGTTCTACTACAGTTCAAACAAACAGCCTGAAAAAATTTGCACATCTGGCACCCAAAAGAGAGTCGGTCAAAACCGTCAGTAGGTTATCAGTGTTCATGCTATAAACATAAAAAGGTGATAGTATTAAAATAAAACAAAATAAAAGCCTATGAACCCCCTCCATGTCTCCTACTGTCCTAGCTTCAAAATTGAACTACAGCTTTAAAACCTTTCCTAGCCAAAATATCATTTGCAAAATAAGACATGGGCACGCGTTTTAGAAAACTTAAACATAATATCTTTTGTTCTAGGACACCTAAATAAATTTTTTTTGATCGGTAATAAGAAGAATTTATTGATAGTAGGCTAAAAGCCAAGAAAGAGGAGACAGAGAGTGTACACAAACGGCGTACATCACATCAACTACTACTAGTCAGAATGTACATCGAAATATTTAGGACACCTAAATAATTTAAGTAATCTGATAGCTCTTGGCTGTATCCTTACTTTTGAATATATTAATATTCCTTTTTAATTAAACCCCATAACATTTATGGCTATGTGCTTTGTTGTGGAGTCTACATGAGTTCTCTTTGGAGTTGGTATGTTTCACAATTTCTTCACCACTTTGCTATATTAAAATAAAATACTCATTCCTACAAAAGCTATGATGCTAGGCATTACTTCCAGTGGCTGGCCACTGCTGTTTGTCCATGCTTTACTTGTGTTCTTTCCAGAAATAGACTTGGCCTTTGTTTGTTTTGCTTTCCTGCATTCCGTGCAACTGAATTTTGTCCATCAGGAGACAGTTGCAGCTCTAAAGTCTCTCTGGTTTCTTGGATATCTAGGGCTGGGTTTTTCTTGCTGGCTACAGATGAGACTTTCAGATCATATTCATTGGCATTGGACCAGATTACGGCGCCGAATATAACCCTTCACTTCCTTTTCATGATGTACGTGCAATTGGTTTTTATGGTGGTAAGAGCATGACAGAAGGTTTAGCTAATTTATCTGTCAAGCGTCTGCATGTTTTCATCAAGGAGTAGTGCTTGTCCAAGTTTTTAAGACTTGGTTTTTCCACCAGAGCAACACAAGAAACTAAAATATGGCCATAATTGGGTCAGCCCTCGAGTATTTAAGTGATTTTGAGGTTATTCAGCATTCATGCGGAAATAACATATCTATACGACTTGAAATCAATCGTTTCCTCTGGTGCCATTCAGTGGTACCAGCGTGGAACGGATGGACTGATGCCCCCATAGGGGCCCACACCACAAAACACATCCCAACCGGTGGTTTCACTGAACCACTGGATTTTGGCACCAGAAGAAATGCGTTCGTTGGGTATATCCTATTGAAATCAGAACTCTGACCATTTAATCGTAATAAATGAAGGCCTTTTTTACTTTTTACCCCTTATTTTTTTTCCCAATTATTGTTTCGGTTTGGCTTGGATTTCGTGAAAGAAGGCTTTTTTTCTTCCAGATATAAAAAATGTTTCTGCTTATCGAACTTGAATTATTTTAAAATTCTTAACTTTATGAATAAAAGGTTAAAATTTTAATCCAATGCAGTGAAATTTGAGTCGGTCTAGAACCTTTTGAAGAATATGGTTTTCATTATTAAAAACTTTAAAAAAGAATTGTTATTATTATTATTATTTTTGGCAAGCAAAAAAAAAGTAGTTTTTAGTTGTTACATGCACTTTTGTACACCAATCCAATGCCTCATTGAAGACAAAATTCTCCTTTCCTTTTGGATCGTGCTACCAAATAAGAAATCTTGTGCTACATACCGCATCTGCCCAAGTACCCATGGCCGATTTAGAGAGAATGAAAGAAAGCTGTTTGAGAAAAGAAAGCAAAATAAAAAATTAAAGTGAAGGAAATCGAAAAATAATTTTCATTTAGATGTTGCGAAAGTTGGTATATTTATAACTGAAAATCTTGCGTTTCTTGTTTGGATGGCATGAAAGTAATTGTGGGGTATTGTTGACAAGTTTTGCAAATTCTTTTCTCATCCGACCTTTAGAGCCAGAAAAGAAAAGGACGATATATGTATATATATTTTAATCCTAATTCCTCTCCAGAAATAAAAAAATTTGCGAAAATAAAATAAATAAGATACTGCCTATTATCGTTTCTAATATGGTAAAATCCCTGCATAAATAAAACAAAATAAAATAAAAAAATGTATCAAAGCAAAAAAAGAAATTCTGCTTAATAGCGAAGAGTTTGATTAAAAAAAATAAAAATTTTCGGGCACTGCACCCATCTGCAGTCCCAGGCGCATTGATAACTTGTCGACATTTAAAATTAATTGCCTTTCGGCCATGGTCCATGAACTCAGTCATCGCTTTCTCCCTAGAGACAGCCTTATCTCACACACAGTGACGGGGATTGGTTGGAGGCCCAAAGATCTGATCACATCTCAGACGTCGCTCGATCGATAATTTCCCACTTCCTAGACTTCCAGCTCCAGTCTCATTAACTAACTGTCATAGCTTTGCTTCTTCTTCGGTTCTTCCACAGATAGACTTTGTCACTTTCTACAAACATAGTCATCACGGGTTTCGATATTAAAGCTTGGTGGATGCTTTAGTTTTGAGGGAGCTCAAAACAAGACTAGATTTACAGTAATGGCTTTGCCTGCCAAATTGAGGAGTTTACCAGCTTGTTACCTCTAATTCCCTTTCATATGTTACTCGATCCCCATTAATAAACTCAGAGAGCTAGCTTTCTTTGTGACAAAGTTACCCCGACTGAATCCGTTGAAACTGACCTGACTCCGGTAAAAACAGTGTTGACGACGGCCTACCAGAGTGGTGGTTGAGGGTGGGCCCGACATAAGACAGTACGGCAAGGGGACCCACACACCGGAGTGTCTTCCTAAATTACACCAATGTGAGCATCACTTCGATCGAAGCCGAGCTGTTCTGTCAGTCCCTCGACGACTGGAGTCCCGGACGGTCTTGTTCTTGGGATCTGGTTTAGGCTTTTAGTTGCGATTTTTGTCTTGAGATGCTATCTTCGCATGAGGCTGCATTTGGCAATGGCAGTGCCACATCGCAACTGCCCTATTCACGTTGTAACGATTAACGAAAGATCATGTTTCGATGATGACGCAATGACACGTATATATGGCCGGCCACGTTCTCCAAATCACATGTACTTCTTACAAGTATATATATATGAACAAAATCTTAAGGAAGAGGCACTCCAGTCTCCACAAATCAAACTCTACTGCGAGTTTCCTCGAATCAAACTTTCAGAACGGGGCTCTCTCTCTCTCTCTCTCTCTCTCTATCTCTCTCTCACACACACCCACACAGAGAATCAATCAGTCTGTTCAAAAGCAACAATGGTAGGAGGCTATAAGAAAGGTCTGTGGACGAAAGAGGAAGACAAGATACTCCTGGATTACATAAGGGTGCATGGGAAGGGACGATGGAGTCGAATCTCTAAGGCAACAGGTGAGGAGCTATTGGGGTTGTTGGAGACATAGTATGGTTATTCCCTTGAGAAAATGAATTATAAGTGGTGTTGTTTTACTTAATCTTTTAGGTTTGAAGAGGTGTGGGAAGAGTTGCAGGTTAAGGTGGATAAATTACCTGAGCCCCAACGTTAAGAGAGATGATTTTTCACAGGAAGAAGATGATCTAATCATTAGGCTCCATAATCTCCTTGGGAACAGGTTTATTATATATTCTTCTTCATGGATCAGCTTCTATAATTCGTATTAACACTCTTCTATAAATTCCGGACTCTCTAGGACCAGTATGGCTTAGTATATATGCATGTGGTGCTACTTGATCTCATTAGTCATCATCATGATCCCTTTCCTTTTTTAAATAAAATTTTTTTTGGTGTCAAGACTAAATGAATGGGGTTTCGTAATTCTTCATTCTAGGTGGTCTCTGATCGCCGGCAGAGTACCCGGACGAACTGACAACCAAGTGAAGAACCACTGGAACACTCATTTGAGCAAGAAGCTCGGGATAAAGAAGGGAAAGAAAGAAGTCGGTGCAACCCCACTAACACAGCCCAGAGAAGCAGTGGAGACTCTCAGCGTCAATATAGATTCAAATTCAAAGCATCTTCCTTGCGGCAACATTAATGGTGGGATCATAAGACCACAAGTTATCAACTTAAGCCCAGCTCAGACGGTGAATGAACCCACCGATGCACAAGATTTTCTTCTCAGCAGGGAGTGTATCGAGAGCTCTTTCTGGATTTTCAATGACGACTTCAACCTCAATGTACCTAGTTTGATGGGGCCGCTTGTAGAGGAGTTTCCTTCCGATCCAATTTGGCATGGCTTGTAACTAGCGTTTCTCCAAATTAACCAAGCTCTCGCAAAGTAATTGAACTTCTGGCATCTATATTTTGCATCGTGAATCATGATCCGAAGTTATACGACAATTCTACCCCAATTGGAACTGTCTCATATACATATAGGTTGTCACTAGGATCTCTTGTAGGAATAGGATGCTGGTTTGGTTTGTCTTTTGTTTTAGTCTTTGGGTTGCCTGGTGCATCATGGTGCTTTTCAGAAAGATTTATGCAATCAACAGCGCCTCAACATGTGATTTTATTTCTGTTTTATAGTAGATGCTCGTTGATTTCTAGCTCCATATCCTTGATAATTTTCACTGATACTGAGGAACAAGATCAAAGTAAGAGCAGTTCTAAAATACCATTCTGAGCTTCATTCTGAGTTTCATTGACTGAAATATCGGCTTCCTCTCACTGACAGCCTCAGCAGATGGAAATTACATCCGCGAAAAGAGAGAACGCAAACTGAGGCTGCGGGAGAAATTGGACGGTAACGTTTTACGGTCAATGTCAAGGAGACAAAGGACAGAGAGTCCAAGACGGCAACTCTTCTGCCTCTGCACGTGAACATGTCTCAGTGTCAGTAAACGGTGACTGGTGAGTGGTCCCGTGAGCGCAATACTAATCAAGGCGAATTGTTTGATGTTAGAGTAGCCTTGGACTGGTTTGGGGTTTATAACGAGAAGGGAATAACGCATGCAGATGGATCTCTTGGTTAATCATGGTCTTCATCCTTCACTTGTACTTGGATTTCTCGACCTCACGCCTCTCTCTTCTTGTCTGTTCGCAGATTTTTAAGATTGTTCTTTTATCCAAAATGTTTCTATTTAATATTTTTGAGCTTATTTATCACTTGTACCTCTATATTGTTTCCATGGCAAACTTTACTCCCTTGTGAAACCACAGATGAAGAAATTGGAAGAACTTCTCAGGAAATAAAAAACAAAGGCCAGATCATTCATCTAGATGAATCAGTATTCCTTCTCTCGTGATCAAATCACACTTAGCATAAAGCCCAACTTTATATCAATCAAATTATAGAGAGTAAAAAATTGCTAGGGGACGAAGAGAGAGTTTAAAATAAAACCAGTACCTTATGGTGGAGAGGAATGAAAGATCTGGTAAGAGAGAAGAATGAAATTTCTAGTAGTTCGGATAATCTGCCTCGGGAATTATTAAGGAGAATACTAGAAGATTGTCCATTTACCTACACTTGTTGAAAAGTACACGAAAGATTTGTATCCTCGCCTTAAAATAGTTAATGAGGCTCAGGATTGCTAGAAATTAAAAGATTTGTATCCTCATCTTAAATAATTTAAAGTCCCCATTATAGTTTTTCTTTTCATTTTTCCCTGTTAATTTTTTTTTGGTAGGAGGAGATTGCGAAAACAAAAAGAATTCCACGCAATGCTGGGTTGAAGGGCAGGAACAAAATGGAAGTGGACTCCGAATAAGGGTTTGATTTACAGATAATCCAGTTCAGCCTTTTGGAATAATATTGATGGATCTACACCCTACAAATTAACAGCTATTTTTGTTATCCAATAAAATGGAAAGATCTTCGGCTTTGTAAAATAGCTGTTTGAGCTATTTCCACCTCTCATTAATGGGTGATAAAGCAAGTCTTTAGAGCTTCCAGTGGAGTACCGAAGCGACTTCTCTTAACTACAAAAAAGGAAAAAAAAGAAGATAATGAAGCAAGCATGCATGGTACAAAGGGAGCCTTAACTTCTTCATAGTTATTGTAACTTATAGATATTGCTCATTATCTCAGATACCAACATACACTATAACAGAGAGGGAAAGAAAATAAGTTAAAAGGAACAAAGTTGACGGTCAGTGATTACGGATGATGCTCATACGGAGAGAGAAGGTGTAAGGCCAAAATCAAGCCCCCAGAGTTCAAAAGATCCATTAACAAAATCGTAGTAACCACCCTTCAATGCTAGGGTCTTCTTCACCAAGCCAT
This sequence comes from Buxus sempervirens, assembly GCA_947561395.2. Classification (NCBI taxonomy): domain Eukaryota; kingdom Viridiplantae; phylum Streptophyta; class Magnoliopsida; order Buxales; family Buxaceae; genus Buxus; species Buxus sempervirens. The sequence continues at coordinate 42,240,425 of OX387188.1, forward strand.
CCCTCACAAAAGGGTATGATAACAGGTTACCCAATGACACGTTTACCGCCTCCTGCATAACAATCACACAGATAGGTCAAAAACTATGAATTAGGTCATTCTCGACCCAGTCTGTTTAACCTAAGTTATTTAACTAATGAATGCAGTAATTAAGAAATTTGGATCCAACGAGTGCGGACAATAACCTTTTCGCAGTGAGTGCATTGTTCTGGTAAAGGCGAATTTCCATGCTCAGCTGTCACCTTAGATTTGGCGGGTAAGCAAATTTTGACCCAATCTTCTATGAAGTCACTGCATATATATGTAAACATATGGATAAAAGGAAGAAACAATTAGATGCTAGAAATGGGGTTGGATAAAAAGTTAAGACATCTTTTGCCCTCTTACGTCAATAAAATTATCTATGCAAATGCGATAAAATGCATTGGAATTGACTTCTACAGGTTAGAGAGAGAGAGAAGCAAGAAGGCGGGAACAGAAGCCTTTTGAGTTGTGTGAAGCAAAAATGCCAATTGGGAGTGTTCGATCGAGCCTCTAAATTATACTATCCCTTTTAAATTTATTAGAGCTAAAGATGTATGAAAGAAAATTAGCACATACGAAACGAAAAATGGGATAAGAAATATAGCGAAAATGAATGTCATGGACTTACGTAGAGGTGGCTCCATTGTCGGGAATAGACATGAGGCCCTTTATACCACCACAGCAGCTGTGTCCAATGACCACGATGTTCTCTACCTGTGGAATATCCCCATTGTTATTTTTCTAGGTTCTCAAACCATAATGACACTGTGATTTAGGTAAAAGCTGTTGCATATCAAAACAACGACTACAAGGGATCCTCTACCTCGTTCCCTCAATATTTTCTGCTATTAATCAAAATAGGAATGAAATCGTCTATAGCCTTTCCCAGAGAAGGTCCCTGATGCAATCATGAGATGCTGCCATCTCATGGCCAGTGTTTTATCATGTGGGTCCCACTTAAAAACATTTAAAACAATGAAAAAATTCTAGCCGTGAGATACTTCACATGATCTATCTCATGGTCGCAACAAGGACTCTTTCAGTGAAAGGTCATAGACCATTTCTTCCCATCAAAATATATCATGTGATATGTTTAAAGTCCAATTAAAGAATACCACATAACTTATTTTAATGGGTGACAAGCAAAATTACACTAAAAACAAAGTAGAGGATTTGCAGGATCTCATAACAAGTTGACGTTCTATGAACGACTACACTGACCAAGCTAACAGATATTGTTTGTTATAAATCCTTTATCTTGTTTTCTTTTCTAATTTGTCACCAATCAAAATATGTTACATGGCATGCCCTTGCAAAAACTCACAAGATGGACTCTATAGCCGGTAGCCACACAACCGGTTTCAGACGCTTAATGCCCAATATCCATCCGTCTGGACACGAGGGAGGCTGTATTGTCTTATAAAAAAAAAAGGGAGGCTGTATTGTTTACAGCAAAAAATCGTGGAGGCCCATGCAACATGACGCAAAACTGTGGACCCACCCATTTTTAAAAAACTCCTTACATGGTGGGGCCCACAAGCATATCTTTTACGTTGTTGCTGCAGAGCATGGAGCCCAGACATGAAGTCCGGGCAGTAGAATGGGACAAAAAGGCCGGCGGATCGTCCCAATTGATTCTAAATAAAGTATCTTTTGGGTCCGGACGAACAAAGAAAGCGGCGAATGATAATATAGAAGTGGAAAAGGAAAACAAGAAAAAGGATCGAGACGGGAAAAAAGAAGAGCAAAGCCACATTGTGAACTCACCTTGAGGTGCAGGACCGCGTATTCAATGGCCGCCCCAACTCCGGAATATCTAACCTGTACCACACAACGTTACTCTCTTTTATATGACATTAATTGGGGATCTTAAAATGGCTTAAAATCCAGAATCAAACAATGACGAGGAGGGTTTCAAATATCCTTGAAATTGATTGAATTAAAACATGAATTGGAATTGGGGTAGGTAGAGAAGAATGTTTGAAGAACCTGGTCATATGGTGGCACCATGTTAGCGATGTTTCGGAACATAAAAGCCTCTCCAGGCTGGAAATCCAAGACGTGGGATGGGCACACTCGGGAATCCGAACATGCAAACACCATGAACTGCAAATGTTTAATTTAACAAAAAGAAAGACAAGGATTAATTCGAACCCATTTTTTAAGAACCCACAAGGTCCTGCAAAATCACAATTATAAGAAGTCCTTTACAGCTAGCTTGACAAAATATTGAATATATTCAGAGGATTTTGATAGATTTTGAAGAACTCTATCCAAACGGAGGTTTGTGGCTAACCCAAAATTGAACCGATCTGAAATGAGAATTGATCACTCCAATCCGGAAACGGTTTAATGTAAAAAAAGTATATTTTTAAGTTGGGTTTAGGTTCCATTTTATCAAAACACCAACCCAAACCCGAACCAAAATCAATTCAGTTTATGAAGTGCAAAATCGAAACCAAACCACAAGCTTTGAAACCCAACCTAACCTGACCCAATGTTGGTTTTGGTCCATCGGTTCTTGGTTTTAACCGACCAAGCCCTTTAGGCCTTAACAAACCAAAAACGGAGACGAATATGAAAATTGCACGTTACCTTCGGGCTCTGGCCCTTCGCAAGTTCAGCGTACAAAGCGGGATTCTTTCTGCAAACAAGAACGTCAAGAAATGACTACATAAGTAACCGTACTGATTTCTGCAAATAGGAGCCTTCCTTAGTCATAATTCGCACTTATTTTGGCTTTTTATCAACTGGGTAAGAAGAGCTCCGATCAGGAGAATATATGCGAACCAAAACCGCCAGCTACTTACTCATATTTTTCTTTCTTGAAATGAATGAAACCGTTTTTCATCCTTTCGATCGGGTTGAACACCTTGCCATCGGTTGTTTGTAACTCGGCCGTAATCTGCTCGATTTTTGCTGCGGCAACCGCTTGAAGGTCTCCCTTCCCACTGCAATCCAAAAAAACAAAAGGAAGAAACTTGTAAGAAAATCGTGAATCGTATATTCGGAAAAGTGGGTCCCCTGTGACGAACGCCATCAAACGAAAATGAGATTCCAACAATGCATCGGAATATTCGAAATCTCAGTAAAACAGTCAACAGGAATTTGATTCAGGCATCTATTAGCAAGATCGAAAACATGGAAGTACCTCAGAAGCTTCTCGAGTCCTGCAATTGCTTCCTCGTACGAATCCTTCCCCATATCTTCTTTCTGCGCATTCGACGAATCAGATATGAAAAATAAATATGCGTGAGTTCATCAATAAGTTTTCCAGACAGCTAGCGAATTATAACTTTACTACTGGATGAGATTTCGTCTGATCATTCAAAGGTTATGCATCTCAGAAACGAAGAAGATTGATCCGAGATTACGCTTCTGCTAGTAGTTAGTAGCATCTAGGTGAGCTGGAACTGAATTCTTTGAATAATTCAAAGTCCTGAATCTATAAGGATTAATTATTCACAAATATTACGCCACAAGAAGGAAAATCCGAAGAACACATCGATCGGCCATTTCCAGGCCAGGTTCTTTGATATCTCTCTACATGAAAAGCGAAAGAAACGGTGAATCTAGCAGAAAAAATCAAACAAATGAGCCGAAAAAGGGAAATTGCCAGAAAAAAAAAGTTCAAAATCAAAGTCCGTAATGATCAAACCCGTTCAAAATCCAGATCAAGCATAAACAAAAGAAGCAGAGATTTTATTTCCAGGGAACGCATCTAAATGGACCTTTTTCTGAGGAAATTCAGCAGTAAATTTGGATGTTAATGTGCCACCCAGTCGCTTCTACACAGACACTCGCACCAACACACACCAATACGTTTATATCTTGGACCAACCGTGGTTAATTTATAAGCTTAGGCTACATTAACCATGGTTAGGACAACAAAGGAAAATCGGCCACGTCGTTATTACTCTTTGAAATATCCCTACAACAGTTTCCTTCTCTGAAACGAAAATGGACTGAAGGGGCAGATACGATGAAACATGAAGACTAAGAGAAATTAAGGAAACAAAAAGTCGGAAAATGGATGATTGGAGTGGACTCATGGATCTTGATGAATCTCGTCCACACGCCTAGATTTTTCACCAAAATGGTCACATCCTTTCGAAGCTTTCTCCTGGACACTGTATCACAAGAAAGTGGACTTAACTACTCATATCTGTGAACTTCAAGTTTAAATAGTGTTATGAGGAGTAAACTTGGTAATCGAAGTAAACTTGGTTCAATTTAAGGATGCAACTCACTTTGGTTCGGTCTAGGTTGACACTAACTCAAAACCAAACCAAACCGCGGTTTTTGAATGTTAACCAAAAATCAAGATTTTCGACTGTCAGCCTTAATTTAAAAAAAAAAAAAAAAAGGAAAAACAAACAAACCAAACAAAACGACGGTTTTTGAATGTCAAACAAAAATCCAGATTTTGACTGTCAACCAAAAACTGAACCAGATTGAATTACGAACCAATCTTTCTAACAAAAAACAAGATGAAAATTAAATTAAGAACCTTGAAATATAACCAAAAACACAACCCAAATTATAATTTTTTCTTTGATTTGAATCAATTTAGGGCAATTTAATATACATTAAATAAGTTCATTAATGCCTATAGCCTATAAGGCAACGACGTAAAGACAAGTTCTTTGTATCATACCTATCATATACTAACTATAATTAAAATATATAAATACATAAAAATACGAACACATGTATGTATATATACATTGATTTAGTTTAATAAAATATACTTATAGTGGATTTTGGTTCGGTTCGGTTCAGTTATATTAATAAGGTCATCCTCTGGCATAGGTTTATTGGGGATGGTAGCTTTGTATTTGTAAATTGTACTCAAAAAAAAAAAAGGCTTTGTATTTGTAAATTCTACCCAAAAAAAAAAGGCTTTGTACTTGTAAAGGGCGTGGCATAATCAAAGTTATAAGATTTTATATGTATAAAGTACAAATTTTTTTTTTAGATATAGAGTTGCCTAACACAAAACAAAAGAACATATTACAAAAATATACCAAGTGTCAAGTGTTGGAGCCTTGTTGGTATGAGCAATTCAAAATGTGCATTGCCCGTGGCAGCCGGAACAAACTAAAGTTTTTCACTCTTTTCTTTTTTTTTTTGTGGGAACTAAAAAAAATGTTAAGACACCCTTAAAGGTAACACATCAGAGAGAATTCAAGCACTTAAAAAGTACAAAGCTATAGATAGAGAGAGAGAGAGAGACCTTAAAGGTACATCAGAGAGAATTCAAGCACTTAAAATGTACAAAGCTATAGATAGAGAGAGAGAGAGACCTTAAAGGTAACACATCAGAGAGAATTCAAGCACTTAAAATGTACAAAGCTAATCAGAGAGAATTCAAGCACTTAAAATGTACAAAGCTAGAGAGAGAGAGAGAGAGAGGGGGGTTACCAAGGTCGGAGTAATGTACGGCGCCGGGGCAGCAAAAACAGGGTGGTTTCTGATGAGGCGAGGAGGAGGAGGAGAGGCAGAATTGAGGCGGGCAAAAATGGAAGGATTAAGTGTTGCTTTCTTTAAAGGTGACTTGGCAGCTGTAGAGAGGGAGCTAAGACACCAACCGTTAATCGACGCAGTCGACATTGTGCATGGGATCAACGAGTTGGGAGGCTTTATACATGATCCCTGAGGATAACGAAAGTGAAATCAAAGGTGAATATGTGAGAGCTTCTAATCCTTGAAGATGAGGATTGAATGTTGGAGAGTGCTCTGAAGGTAACAGAAAAAAAAAAGGAAAAATTAAAAAACGGATTGTGAAATGCCTGGTCCCCCATTAACCCTTACATGCATTCAGCCCATCATGTATGCAAACATGAATTAATATATAGCAGGCAATCAAGCGGTGAGTCCATTCCAGATATGTGATGGTGATGAATGATGGGATTGCATTTTCCTTGATGATGGATGTCTATTACAGTATGATATGGTAAAGATCATGAGATGGGCAATGTGGATGTTGCAGAGAGGAGATAAGGTTCTATCCAGGAAAAACAAGATCCAGTGGTGTTAAGAGGTTTGGTGGACAGTTACATCCGTTTCTTTGTGGGGTTGGACGTTATCTTGGCCACCAAAAATCCTATACGCCGCTAGCCAGAGCTGTCTTTCATTTTCAACCTTTTATGATCTTTCTAGCACTCCAAAAAGATCTCGGAAACTCCCGGGTCCTTTGGCTACAGTACTGTGCTAATAAATCGCCGAAATTACAAAGATCCAATGAGACTTCTTTGGGAATTGATCAATTGAACTCAAGAATATCCATTGTTCCTGTAAAAGTCAAAATTTTGCTTATACTTTTATTATACTGTAAGTAATGCGCCAATCATGACACCCTTGCTGGAAAGAGTTGTCGTATCTAATTTTTTAGGACATGTTAAAAGTGTCTATGATCACAAACACACAATAAATTCAAGTAATAAATGTTAAGGAATATATTAAAATATATAAAGTTGACCCTTACTATTAGCTTGATCTTTTAGTAGGAACGGTATTCTACATGGTATTAGAGCTTTTATATATTTAATTATATTCCTTAACACTCCTCCTCACGTGTGAGTTGGACTCAAACTCATTTTAGGGAGGCCTTATGCGTGGAATATTTGATGTTAGCTTAGAGCTCTAATACCATGTAGAACACCATTCCTACTAAAAACTCAAGCTGATAGTAAGGGTCAACTTTATATATTTAATATATTACTTAACACTCCCATCACGTGTGGGTCAAACCCAAACCCATTTTTAAGGGACCCATTTTATTGATACTAGTTTAGGGCTCTAATACCATGTAGAACACCATTGGTTTCTATTATTGGAGTGAGATGCTTCCGTGTGTAGTAGAGATGCAACTTGGATTGGTTCGGTTTGTGTTAAGGTCAATCCAAGACTAAACCTAAAATATTTGCAGTCAACCTAAATCGAACCAAAACATGAGATCAATTCGGTTTGGTTCGGGTTAGACCAATACATGCTTGTGCTCAAACAAGGTTATTGCTCCTAATATCTTCAAAGTTTAATATATAGTTTTATGTATGTATATATATACTAAGCAGTTCAGTTCGGTTTAACTGAACATCCAACCCAAAACCTAATCGACTTAATTCGGTATAGGAATTTTTAGACTGAAAACCAAACCGAACAACTAAAAAACTGAACCAAAGTCGGTTTGGGTCAGTTTTAATTGGACTGTGTTGCACCCCATGTGAAACAATAAGAAAAAAATATTAATCTTAAGATGCTTCACATTGAAGATGAATGGAATCATCTGCCGCAGGTCCTACCGCAGACCTTGCATCCCGCGTGAGATGATGCCATGTGCAGCATTTCACGGTCTTTGTTTTTTCATTATAAAAAGCCTTTTCACATTGAAAAATGTGAAAAAAAATTGTAGCTAATATCAGTCTGAAACAGCTCGCTACGACAGTAGAAATCAATCAATGTAGCTAAAAATTGCAGCGGATGTCATGAAATTTTGTTTGAAGCTAGTGGTAAAGTTTTCGTGACCTTGTCAGCTCCTGAGATTGTGATCCCTCTTTCACCATAAACATATGCTTCTATGGGAGAGTCTGGCCAAAGTTCAATAGGATCTAACAAAACGAATTACTTGATATGTTTTAATTGATAGCAAACTAGAGTGTCAGAGGAAACACTGTAGAGGATTTGTAATAGAAAAGGATGTCCTTTTCCGTGCGCACAGGCAGTTATTATCCACACTAACACAACCAAAAGAAGAATATCATAGTAAGGAAAGACGGGGAAAAAAACCTGATCGATCGAGGATTTCTGCATCAGTTATGAGCCGGTGTAAAACTTCACTGAACTCTTCTGTCAGGAATCCAGTCCTGGTCCATTTCAATGTAGGCGTGATTGTTGCCGCTGAAGTCCATGGATCAGAAAAACAAGTACTCATATTGCTTGATCAAATTAACTGAAGAAAACTAAGTACTAGAACTGTCATCCTTCTCCGAGAAGGATACCCTGGAGCAAAATCCTTCTTAAAGAGAGGCTGAGATAATAAATAAAGGGGCTCGTCTCCTTGCAACCCAACTCCATGACCAATAGAGGGAGAGGGAAGCTTTCCATTTTTTCAGTTTACAGAATTGCGGAGTTTTGTTTAGACCATGCAGGCTGGGAATGTCGACATGACCTGGTCATTATTTCCACATTTTTAAATCTAGCGACAATAGGAATAAGAAGGTCCACGTTGCGTAAATCTAAAAGATGAAGATTTTGTTACCTACGTTGCAAAGGGCACTTCAAGACTTCAAGTAAACATAGCAGAAGATTTCGAGATTAGTGGCTTTATCTGTAACCCTTAATTGAAGTCTTGACATGATGCAAACACGTGTTATGCGACTGAAAATTGATAGTTTCGTGTTTGCATCCTGTAAAGGTTTCACTTAAAAACTGCAGATAGAGCCACCACAAAAAGTGAATCGAAAGATTTCATCCCATTTAAATACTCTGTAATTTTTTACAATGCGGGCACTGGGCGCGTGGAACTAAGCGGTTGACAGTTAGCCCCCAACTCAATAACTCAGCCGCTGCATGAATGTCTCATTTTTTATTTCGGCCGCTACACTTGCGCGTGGACTCGCAGCAAGTGAGGTGGATAGGTCAGTAATTTTGTTGTGGTGTGACGAAAATTCAAGTCTAATGCGCTTCTTGTGGGAATGTAGTCATCTTCTTGTCATCATAACACGATGCCGTTTCCGAAAGGTTGCGCTTATCTTCTCAGCTTTCTTTGCAAGGATGAACTTATCTTCTTTGTCGTTATCCCAGCTGTGACGCTTCTTCCGCTCTTTAATGTTCGCATAGGTCCCATTCGGCTCCATTTCACTGGCCAAAGAGAGAGACAAAAGAAAATTAGGTTAAAATCTTATCAACTAGGATTTGATTTAGGCCCTACTTTAATAATAAGAATAGATTAGGATGATCACATCACATTCCTCGTTTCACTGATCGCGTGCTATTATTTCGGTAAGCTTAATGCCGGTTCAAGAAAAAAAAATGGAAAAAGAAAGATGTGCTTCTATAAGCATATTGCTGTATCAAGAAAAAATTTGTGCTTTCTTTTTTTTTTTTTTTGGTGGAAGAGACTTTCTTAATAAAAGTATCTGGTAATCAAGTTTATATAATGTTGGAGAACGCCACTCGTTTCTCTCGTGAACTATTGGATCGAGATTTGTTGAAATCTAGGCTATGATACCAGTGTTGAGTAGTCTTAAGCCTTTTTCAATTCTAAAAGCTAGCTCATGTTATGAGGCTTTCTCTTATAAAATGAGATTGTTGGGTATCCCACATCCGTTAGCGAAGGGATTGATAGTCATTTTATAAGTGTCAAGAACACCTCATCCCATGAACTACCTTTTGAGATTGAAAGATGCCCAAGACCACCGAACACTAAAATGAGCATCAACCCCTCTCACAACCCATGCGGGATACCCAACATATACACCTTAAGCCTTTTGGTTACTTAAAAGACCCATACATGGATTATTTTAAGTTGTACCAAACATGCATTACGGCAAACGTGTCAACAACTATGCATGGCGGCATAATTAATTAATACAGGGTTAGAATAGTTAAAACTCTTTCTATTCATTTAAGAAATAGACAGATGAAAAACTATTCCCTCCCTTAATGTGCTTGCACGTGCACCTGCTATGCAAATAAGTAAGAAGGGAGACATGTTAAACCAAATGAACTTTTGGATTTGGTTCATCGAGTTTTTAATTTAAACCAAACCAATTGATGGCCCAAACAAAATATAATTGGAGTACTTAAATGGAGCGATGTTAAATGCATGCTAATAACTATGACTAATAAGTATAGTTAAATCATTCATTACACAGGGCTAAAGAGGATGGTAGGTTCTGAGGGTTAAGGGTGAGAAGAGGTGGTATGGCTATATCCCATCTGATGTATGTCGACGGCGCCCTGCTATATGGTTTTTACGAGCGGGAAGCTCATAATTTGGTTAGATTGATCTATAAATACTACAATGAATCTAGTCAGGAGCTTAATCATAAAAAATCCTCTATGTTTTTTTAGCAAGGATTCATCGGCTTGTAGCAAATTTGAAATTAAGAGAATTTTCCAGATAGGAGATGGTTAACCAATTGATTCCTATTTGGGAGTTCCTATCTTGAGGAACAAGCCGCGGTTTAAGAACTGTGAAGAGATCTTTCAAAAAATGGCAAATTGGCTTGCAAGCTGGAAAACTTTGTTTCTTTCTCAAATGGGCCGTATTACACTCATTCAATCTGTATTTTCTACACAACCAATATATCTAATGAGCTGTTTTTTACTGCCACAGGGAGCTCTCGAGAATATGGATGGATCGGCAAGAAAGTTCTTGTAGAAGAAAGGCGAGGGTCAAAGTATTCATAATATATGTTGGAAACGCATCACTCAATCATGGCGTAGTGGACGACTTAACATAAAAAGAGCTGAGACTATGAACAAAACACTAATATTGAAAGCGGCATGGCAACTCCAAATGGGATCAAAAGGGCTTTGGAAGGACTTCATGAAAAATACTTACTTCCCAAACAAGAATTGCAATGGGGGTTCTTTTATAATTAGCCATTCTTTTGGTTGGAAACAGATTAGAAGGGTTGTAAGTTGGAATGATAAAGGTAGTGAGTGGACTTGGTGAAGGAAGCTACGGACAAGTTAGAAGTCCATAGGAATATTCAACAGTTTAATCTGAAGTCAGTTGATCAGCTCATAAACTATCAAACAGACCAATGGGCTAGACAAACTATTTAGCAATTCTGGAGACAGGAAGCTGTTTCGAAAATCCTGGCTACTCCAATAGCCAAATCTCTAAGGGCAGATAAAAGGAATTGGAGATTATCCTCTAATGGAGAAATTTCAGTTGCCTCTGCGTACAGGCTCATTCTTGGGGATCACCCTGGGAATAACGACTCCTTTTTAATTTGTTGGCATTTAAATGTTTACCTTCGATTAAACTTTTCTTGTGGAAGTGTTTTGCAGGTGGCCTGCCTACTACAGATTTTCTAGCATCTGGATTACATCATATTGATAATCGCTGTGTCCTTTGTAACATGGAAGGTGAAACTACGGAGCATTTATGGCTCCATTACTCATTCTCTCGAACAGTTTGGTTCAAAAATCTGGGTGGTAGGATGAAATCAATTGGTCCCAAACAGTGTGCTGGTCAATTTGGACCGAAAGGAATAGAGTACTTTTTAAAGGGAAGAAAGCATCTGTAATGCATGTGTCAAATGAATTTCATAAACTGCTTGATGATGCTAAATGTATCTCCTTCTTTTCACAGGTAGGTAATCAATGCCATTTGATTAGGGAGGTGGTGTGGATAGCGCCTAAGGAATCTTGGATAAAGGTCAATTTCTATGGAGCCTATCGACTAGATCAGAACCGTGCAGCAATTGGGGGCTAGCTAAGAAATAGAGATGGAAATTTCCTAGGGGGATTTGTAATGGAGTGTTCCGCGTCTTCAGCTATTATTGTCGAAGCTCAAGCAGTATTGGAGGATTTAAAAATGACGAAGGCTCTTCGAATACCAGAGGTTATAATTGAAGGTGACGCGCTTGGTTTGATACAGATTTTACAGAGAGTTTCTCCCCAAATTCCTTGGAGGATTGAAGGTTATGTTGCCCAAATAAGAGAACTCTGTATTTGCTTCTCGGAGATTACTATTTCTCACACTTTATGAGAAGGGAACCTTGCGGCCGATCATCTTGCAAATTTGGCATTGGATCGCTTTGCTTTGCTTGTACTTGCATTTCTAAGCCTCCAACGTCTTTATCTTGTTATCTGTCGGATGATAGGAGGGGTGTAAGTTTTACGGGATTATAAATATAAGTTGCGTCGTTCACTACCAAAAAATAATCATCCATTACACGAAATTCAATGGCATATTACAAGTTTTCTTACGTCTCAAAATAAAAATTAAAAAATATCAGAATATTCCTGAATATATAATATGTAGGTGAAAAAGTTTCAAGCAAAACGGCGGAACTTTTTGGCTTTTCCTTCCGAATGGATCTGTCTCATCGGTATGTACGTAAGGGCAATTCATCGTAATAATTTGACCTCCGAGGGTCATTTCCAGACATATTCAGGCAGAATCCCACCGACTCAAGCCATGCCTCTTGCATTTCCATCTTGTAATCACCTAAATGCCCTCCTTTCGAGTTTCGGCCGAGGAAGAAGAAGACGTAGATACTTACGAAAAGTAGTTATAGCAAACAGGAAACATGGAGGTATCGGTTCCGGGAAAGGTGATGGGAGGAGTATCTGAAATCCGTTTCCCTCTCTCTTTCTACTTCAGAATCGCTGATCAGCTCATTAAGCAGGTTTTCTCCTATTTTCATCGTATAATTCTCCTTCCTTTTCATCTGGTTCGGTGTTGGATCGATTTATCTTCACCGTTTCTTTCTCTCTCTCGTTCTCTCTTCTGAAAAATAAAACTAAAATCAGGTTAAGGTTTATAAGGATGAAGGAAACATCACCGATCTTTACACCACTCTCAACAGATATTGCAGGTAAGTATCCGCAACCGTTTTACAATCAAAATCCGTTGCTAGCCTTCTTTTCTGTTTAATTTTATTTAGTTTTCGGATTCTCTTGTACGCTTGTGTTATTCAACTTGCAAAGAGTTAAAAACAGACATCCATTTCGTCTTCGTCTTCGTTTCAAGTCTCTTCTCTCGTTGGATCGTTTGATTCACCTCGCTTGTTTTGTTAAAACTGAGCATTAATATTTAGTTAATGCAGAGGCTGCTGCCTGGTTATTAAATCACTACATAAACCAGTTAGACTGTTGCTACTTGCGAATTTTGCATTGTGAAGTTGCTATTGCATGACATAGCTTTTAAATGGTTATTATTACTGCCGTTTTGAATATTGAGGTAATCCAGTCGGTCAGGCTTGAGACAACCAAACTCCATGACTGCTATTTACTTTGTACGTAATTTGTATTGGTACATGTTTAAGAGCCATTAACCTTTTCATAACTACGTTTGCAGGCTTTCCGAGGCTATAATTCAGCATCGGAGTTATTCAAAGTACTCTGCAAAAGAAAAGCTTCATCATAACAAGGTCTAGTCTCAGTCGTCTAAAACTCTGTGGATTTTATTTAATTTGAAAATATGCTTGCTAGCTTGTGACTCATGTCATGTTAGATGATATTCATACATTAAATTTCAGAGCATCGATTGCTTTAATTTCATATGCAATTGTGGTTGTTTTGGAATCTAGAAATTACAGAATTTTACATGCACAAGGCTTAGTTTAATTGCTTGTGATCTTGGATCAGATTTATCGGCAGTTTGTTGAAGAAATAGAAGGTTTGAAGCCCTTGCTAGGCTGTGATTCTGTTTCCCAGAATAATTATGTTGTTTCAAGCTTCATTAGGCCAAAGGTACAAAAATTCTCTCTTCGTTCATTCAGAATTATAATTCAAGTAAACAAATCAAATGTGCTGTTGGAAGGGGTAGAATAGTCCACCAAATAATAGGTGGCAAAAGCTATCAATATCATAATGGAGAAACTGAACAGAGGAGGAAATAAAAAGAGAATTATTGACAGTATTGTGCATGCTTGTTTGGCATCACTGGAAAATTGCTGTCTAGAAAATACAACTTCTATTGCAGTCAAAGGGCATTTCAAATCCCCCTGGAGCACCTTCAGCGCTCATAAGTAGTGCAAAATGGTGTACATATATATATATTTTTTTAATTCCATCTTTCGGGTTTCCAAAAAACAAATTACCTTAAGTTTTGCACAGATATTTCTATTGGATCATTGTCTTTACTAGTGGCCTTAAAACAGTTACTATCCTTTGTTACATTGAATGAATCTGCCAAAAGAAGATATCAAATCCCGTCAGCTATATAGCCCTGTTCAGCAACATGAATCCAAAAGAAGATGTCAAATCCCATTAGCTATATGGTCTCATTACGCAATGTGAATTTACCAAAAAGAATCTTCACTGAGTTTACATGTCTTCAAATCATTTCTTCATTGATCTGTCCAGGTCCTTTTGGTCTTCCTGTAGTCTCCCTTGACTTGCACCATGTTGTTCTTTCTTGTAGTCACAACTATTGGTCTCTGTTTTTTATGCACAAACTATCTAAACCGATATTTGTTTATTGTTTATCCAGTGTTCCATGATCAAGCTTTGCATAAGGTTTTGTATAGGGCAAACAATAAATATTACCCTTTAATTAGTTTATAATGAAGCTGCTTCTTATGGACTATAAAAATTGTTTTGCAGGTCAGTTGTAGTGGCATACCAGATATGAGAAGTGAGAGGTAGAATATTCCGCTTGTTCTCCATAAATGGATTTCATTCGGTGATGCTTGTAGAAGCTGGAAAAAAAAAAAGAATTGCCAATAGAATTTTTTTTAAACAATGGAATGTCTACAGTGCTGTTGGTATTTCACATTCTGAGTCTCGCTCATCTTTTGTGATATGTCACAGTTTTTACAACAAGAATGAGCAGAATATTGGGTTTGCATCTAGTATTATGCCGAAGTCTAACACTAGCTGCACACCAAGGGATTTACTCTGTTCGACATCCTCTAACTCCATGGATTGGAATATCAATGTACAAACTGCTACACAGTCTTCGCCTTCTCCTGTACTTTCCTTCATACAGAGTGCACCTCATGCTCCCATTGTATCACATGTCACTGTTCCTGATTCAAGAAATGAGAAGTCAAAGTCTCCATTCAGCAAGTCCAAGTTACTCCAAGATGTGCATATAGTAAGCACTGAACCTTTTCAGCTTTGTTTATTTTGCAAAAACCAACCAGCTTTATAGGAAAGCTGGTTTGATCCTGTCTTATGAACTTCAGTTGCTTGGTCTCATCATTCTCTCTCTCTATCTCTTGAGAAAAGCCTTTGCAATAGGAGGGGGTTGAGGTAAAATCCTAAGTTTTTGGGAAATTTTACACCTAGATAGGGGAAATATAAATACTTGCTACTATGAGGAAATCTGTCCAAAGAGGAACTATAGAAAATGCAAGTGAACAATACCAAAGCCATTATATAATGATCCATCCCCAAAATAAAGAGGAGAAATGGCAATCAAAGCCAAGGCTTCTCTGTCTATTAGAATCAAGCATTCCATCTTCAATGGGAGATCAGAAGAACTATTGAGTCAGAAAGAGAGACTGTTGTTACATTCCATATCAGTTATGCCATCAGAAACTAGCTTCAGAATGATCATTCCATATCTGCCAAATCATCCAAGGTGCCTCAAATGTACCTACTGCAATAGCAATTATAAGCCTGGATATCATCTCATATGTTGGTTTGGAGAAATAAATGACAATCTAGAATTTATTTATCTATTATGATCATCACTGTCTTTCTTATTTTGCAGTCAAAAAGATTGATGGAAGATTTTCTTGAACTTGCTAGAGATAACACAAACATGGATCTGGAGACTTGTGGGGTTCTTGGTGCTTTTCTTGTAAGACACAAGCACAAGTTCATATACACCAAAATCAGAATGGGATGTTTATATACATTTGTATTTATGCATGCTTGTATATGCTATTACAGATCCTATTCTGTGATGCTTTACCTTCATTTAATCATGTCACTTACATCTGTTTTGATCAGGAGTGCCCACTTATAAGCCTCACCTAGTAGACCAACATGCTAGAATCCTCAGAAGAGTGATCCTAGCTAATCCTTTAAACTTCTAGTGAGGAAGAAAGTTTCCAATTTTATTACATATAATCTCAAAATCTTTGTATCACACCCATTAATGTGGTACTGGGTTGTTGTTCTGCTAGATGGGTGCTTGTCACTGGACAGGATGGACATTCCACAAACAATTTTCAGCATGAGGGATAGTGAAAATCTTGCTGTTTCATCTTCTTTATTGTTTTTTGTTACCTTCTGTTATTCTCCTCCTCCTTTTTTTCAGGCAGCAATGAGTTGGTAATGATGTGGAGGATCAACTTGTTAATTGAACTGATATTTTTTCCTTATTCCCTTTTCTCAGAAGAAGGGGACTTTTTATGTAACCACCTTGATAGTACCTAAGCAGGAATCAACTTCCAGTTCTGTGAGTTCCTGAAAATTTAAATTATGCAACCTGTTAGTTGCAAAATTTTATTTCCAATGTGGCAGGTACTTGGTAATTCAAGCTGCTAAATGTCTGGCAAATAACATATTGAACTGATTGACAGTGTCAAGCAGTAAATGAGGAGGAGATGTATGCCATACAAGAGGAACGGTCCCTTTTTCCTATAGGATGGATCCATGTGGGTTCCTTTTCACTTTATTTACATATTTTATTCAGTTTTTTACATATCTATTAAAGCATGCTTTAAAGATTATTCTAATTTGGAAGTTACTGCTTACTTGAACCCCTTTTATTTTGCTCTGCAGATTATGAGTTCAATTGCATCTATATGTTTGAGCGCGTGTGTGTGTGCTTTAACATGAACTTTATTGAATACAAGAATATGGCACAAAAAAAATGCAATAGCGAACATATGAACAACTCAAACCAACAATTACAGCTATAGTAATGCAAAAGTAATCTTAATGAACATTTAAAGTTCATGTTTTGGATTATTCCATCTTTTGGCCAATCAATCCACCATTTTCATTAAACAATCTATGCACACATGAGAGTCACATATTCAACATTTATGCAATGAATCTAACCATCCTGATGGTGCTACTTAATCTCCATGAACTAATTGGTCCCACCTGACCCAAAAGGTTGGATTCATCCTCAGCCTATTGCCCATTCCAGTGAGATCAAGATACATATGTATCACCTCTCTCATGGTCTCTAAACACTTGTCCAAGACCTGAAATTTCAGGATTACCAAGGGAGCATCCACCAGATTTCACTTTGATGTTTTTTCTATTTTGTCTTGTCTCTTTTATTCAGGTAATATCAAATTTGAGACTTGAGATGCACTTACTTGACCACATCTATGTATTTGTCATTTATTTAGTTATTGTCATTTATTAAGGGATCAGTAGGAAAATAAAAGGTTGTTATCTATGACGGAGAAGTTTAATGCGATTGGGCTATGCAACTTTTATCATGGCCGAAGAGAACTATTGTCTTGCATTAAATGAGAAACAAAGAACCATGTTCCATATTCACATTAAAATTGTAAAATATGGGAAATTTAGAGGTATTTTTTTTATGTGGTAACTGATTGCTTTATTGCTAGTGTTTGTCTATAATTTATTAGTTGATTATATTCAGATATGTATTGAACTACAACCAAAAAAAAAAAAAGGATAAAATAATGGAAGAGAACCCTTCAAAAAGTTTTTAAGATGGTGATGTTTCGTTCATGAGGGGCTTCAGCTTCACTCTAGTCAACTCTATGAAATCGGAAAGAGCTAAATGCTTAGATTTCAACAGCTACAAGCCTAAAACCCTCCAAGACTAAAGAAATGGAAGTCGAAGGAATTGATAATGTTATAGCCTTCTAAAAAGAAAAAGGGTTTAAGTGAAGCATAGTGTCATCATTGCTGCTATAACACCAGGATCTCATGTACAAATTATATGTAATATGCATTTGTAGATGCACAATGTTACTCTGAGGCAGTAAGTTCAAAGAGGTGTCACAAAATGTTATATGATCTGTTGTTTCTACTTTCCAGTGTTTTATGCCATATTATTTTATGAATCCTTATATTGTGTTTGGCATATATTTTACCTAAATATTCTTGGCATTGTTGCTGTATCTCATGCTATTACAATGGCCCCATATTTCTGGCTTAGTTAATCACGCTGAGAGTCTTTCATCAAACCTATTTTATCTTTTTATGCCGCTATATGTAGTTAAACTATTTGCACATCGTAAGATTATCCAGTAATATTCTTCTTGTTGGAATTTTTGCAGTATTTTTTATTATATAATGTTTCTATTTAATTGTTTCTATTTGCAGACGCATCCTTCCCAAAGTTGTTTTATGTCATCAATAGATTTGCACACTCACTATCCCTATCAGGTGAGTCTATGATTTATGTCATTAACTGTAGATTAAAGAACTATGATTTCTCCTGAAAAACTAGAATCTTGTTTTTCTTATGTAATCTTGTTAAGACCAACTTTCTTACTCAATATAGAAATTTTGAATTAGAAGACCGTGATCATGGAAAATTCCAGATTAACATAACAGCACTCATATCTTGAACATTTGTGATCTTTAAATAGAACTTTTTCATTTATGGACCCAAAATGTTGGTTTGTCAACCCTTGCATATTTTGTTTAAAATATTGATGGTGGCTCATGAATGAATATATTTCTGTGTCAGATCATAAATTTCACGTACATATCTATTATGTTAATTTTTTTTGGTCTCAAATATTTCTTGTATGAATATAGTTAGGATGAAACTGCTTCAATACACATCTCTACATGCATGTGTGTTTGTGTGTTTTAAAGGCAAGCTTGCCACATTTTATTTCTGGTGGAATATGATGCACGGTTTCTTTGCAAGATTGAGGACTGATCTGGCAAATATAGACCTCTTATCTGGTAGGAATCCTGTGGACGTACCAGACAATTTTCAAATTTGTTTTTGAGGTGGAAACTCTATAAATTTTTAATATTTTCTATTGCTCTAATACAGTTCTCAAAAAAAGTGGACTGAATTTTTTTGTCTTACTCGGGAGCAGGATTCTTATGGGTGACCCATCTATTTGGGCAAGACATTATTGCTAATGGTGGTTGTATCTGTAGTTGAATGGAGAAACAAGAGGACCAAACTTACCTACACAGCTACCACTTGTAAATTATCAACATGAGGAATATGGGCTGCTTTGTAAGATGTTCATAAGGAAGCTTGCCACTTCAAGAGATATTTTTTTTTAAGGAGATAACATCACTCTTGTCAAGGTCTTCTTGCCTAATTTCCTAGTGTATTTCCTTCAGGTATTTAACGTTTAGCGGGTTAGGCAATTTAGAATGATTTCTTTTGAGAGGATTGATGATGCTAAGAAATATTTCTTGGTTAGTCGGAGGGAGCTTTGTGAACATAGGTATAAAGGAGGTTAAGCGGGAAATTGACAATTTTGTTTGCTAGGCAAATGACTATGTAGTTTTAGCAAGGATAAAAAAAATCTTTGGTTCAGGGCATGAAAAGCAAGTATGGCATTGATTCGAGTGAGATCTAGCTTCAGTCCTCGGAAATCTGATGTCTCATAATTCGTCCTCATCATTTGTTGGGTTTAGCTTAGCATCCAGTCCTATATTTCCTTCTATTCTGATTTGTGGCCACTTCCAGTGACTGTTTCTTATGTTACCCTTTTTAAAGATTTGTTATTCATTAAAAAATGAAAAAAAGGAAGTGCAAGATCTCTCTCTTCTTTATCTTCTCTCTATGTCTTGTCTCTGTATGTCTCTTTTTACATACATACATAAGTATGTATGTATATGTATATCAAAAGAGCAATAAAAAAAATTGCCATATCTCAACTAGTTGGGATCAGCAATTCGAATCTTGTTCTTCCAAGCAACGCATCCTATGCATATTTTGCTTCTTTGTTGTCAAACATTCTAATTCATACATCATAAGAGGTTTAATAGTTATCCTGTTGTAGATATCAAAATTTTATATGAGGCCTAAAACCATAATTTTAAAATGGGCTTGTAAAAGAACAAGTAGTGAAGCCAAATTACAGGCCCATATGTCCATAAAATATGTGGGCCCTATTTCTTTAAATTTGCTTAATTATCGTCTAAGTGTAAATTGGGCAAATCCTTGTAATTCTACGTCTATAAATACGAAGATTGATTACAAGGAGAAGAAGATGAAAAATATATATCAAATAATGCATTCGGGTTATTTTCAAAGCTGCAAAAGAAAATTTCTTTTGAAGAGAAAATCCTCCACCCAAAAGGCAAAGGAGAAATTCTTTGTAGAAAAAAAAAACCCTCCTTCAAGAAAGACTTCGAAGGAAAATGCCATCACTAGGATTTTTCCTAAAGAGGCTCTCATCGTCATCAAAGTTGAAGCAAACACAAAACTTGAAGTGGAAAATATCCACAATCACTCGTTAATCAAAGGAAGCTCAAGTAATCATCAAAAAGAGAGTAAAATCCATAATTTCATTGAATTTCTATTATTTTTGTAATTTGGACACCATATTTTGTTTAAAATCAAAATACATGAAATTAGTGTGTACACATGTAAAATTTTCCTTTTATTTTAACTGGAACAAAATCATATAGAACTCTAGAAGTGCCCCTCCACCTAAGTTATTTAACTCTAATTCTCTGACTCATTAATATATCTCTTTCCTTTTTTTTATAAATGCATAGATACATAATATGTGCGTGTACTGGTTTATTCCATTAATCTATTCTTTTGAATCCTTGCATAACCAGAAATTCATGTTGCCAAATTTTGCATTTGTTTCTCACTAGTCATTCTTACTTGAATTGCCTTATATTTTTCTCATTCGCAGGTAATGCTACCCGAGGCTATTGCTATTGTCATGGCTCCAAATGATACCTCAAGGTTCGGCACTATTACATCTTTTAGTAGTTAACTAAATTAGACTCGAGAAAAAATGTTCTCCATGTTTGACATTGAAATATTTGAGGTATACATGTTGATTGTAAGGATATTGTATTTCAACAGCCATTTGACAGTTTGCATTTGTTCTATTGCATGCATCATGCCATTCAACCTTTTTAATTGATTTTGTATTGCTTGGCTTCTTGCTTGTGTCTCTTTGAATGGATTGACTTTGATTAAGAGGGTTTGGGAACATTGATCCAAATTTAGATAACCAAGACTAGACTCACCTTAATGTTATCATAAGTGAGATGAGATCCATTGTCTCAAAGTATTTTATGACAATCTAGTCTGACAGATTCAGTGTTTTGACTAAGCAATAGGCACTCATCAGAAGTATATACTGACTGGTTGAATCTTGATAAAAATTTTCATGCAAGTAGTTTATTTTGAAGTATGATATAATCATTCAATAAACCATATTGTGTATGCATGTTGTTATTTATCATATAGTTTTTGCTGAGATTTATTGCCTGTCATAAACCTCTAAATTTGTTAAAATAGCATTGTTTGAAAGTAATTTTCAGTTATAATACCCCACACAACAAAACATAGTGAACGTTATTTTGCAAAAGGTATTCTGGTCTGATTCAGCTTGTTTTATTACCTGTTGAGACATTATTTTCTCTGTAGCATGGAGAGAGATGATGCATCCAATCCAGACTGTTGCCCTGATGGTTGATATTTGACCATCCTAAAGCTTGTGAAATTGATATTTTCAAGTGTAATGGCAGTTATATATATATTTTTTTTCTTTTCTTTTTTTTTAACATTAGTGAAGTTCCGAACAAGAAAGGCGTTGGATTCAGGGGATTCCTTTTTGACATGTGGCAAATGTTTTTTAGCTTGAACTTACTTTGTTAGGTAATGTCAATGGATGGGACTGTTAGGATCAAGCACTTACCACTAGATCAATAACTTTAGTTATTGGTTAGAGGGCAACTTTATTTCCTTACACTATAGCAGAATGCTGGACCTTGGCCCAAAATCCCCAAAAATCCCCCCTCCAGCGCCTGCGACCGCAAGCCAACACCTGCCAACCCGGGACTTGACCAATGCTTGCCACAATAGCATGCTTTCTTAGAACTCCCTTGCAGGACTCAAACCCACAACCTTTCCAGGGTCCTTCCTTGCACCTGTGAACCGTAGGTGGACAGGCAACACCTACCACGACGACAATGTGCAATATTGGGGATTTAACCCCCTCCCCTAATACTTGTGCACCATAGGCTGGGCACACACCGCACAGCATGTTCCTAGGGAGACTTAAACCCAAGACCTGGGCTCTAATATCAATTGTTAGGATCAAGCGCTTACCACTAGACCAATAACTTAAATTATTGGTTAGAGCACAACTTTATTTCCTTATACCATAGCAGAATGCTAGACCTTAGCCCAACATCCACAATAGGGACTCATGGAGAAGTGGGTTGTCCAACAAGCAGCCACAGGCAAGGTGCTGTCTCAACACATTTCTTAGTGGAGATTGTTTCCTTGCTCATAAAATTGGAAGCCATAATATTAATTTTCAATGACATATAACATGTGAGATGGCTTCTCACAAAAAATTCTTCTATCATCTCTGATGTAGGATAGACTGATGTAGCAGCATCATAAATACCTTACCTCTACTCCACATAACCACTAAAATAGTTGATTGATAATGTCAAGAGGGACCAACCATGATGCTTCAAAATATCAAATATCTTGTGCAGTAAGTTTGCGGCCCGTATGGATTCTGGTTAGTGAACTGATTAAAATCAAACTGTTGTATTGTTGATGCCCAATCAAAGTATCATGAATTTATTACTGCATGAAGCCTCAAGATACGAAGTTAAGTTTTATATCTTGGGGAAATTCTATGCAAAATATTCTGATTTCCTTTTTCAGTATCAAGATATACTAGAATCTAAATTGCCCATCAGGAGGACAACTTTTAGTTTATGCTTCTGATTTGCATTATTGGTGTCACATCAAATTGCTATGATCTAATCTGATTTTGCATCAATTCATCAGCATGTAAAGCCTCAAATGTGAAATTTGGTTTGGCCTCATGGGGAAATTCTATACATATTATTCTAGTTTCTTGTGTCAGTGTCAAGACATATTAGCATCTAAATTGTCGATCAGGAGCACAACTTTCAATTTTCATATCTAGAATAAGTTCCAAGCTGAATAACATCCAAGAAGGGTGCCTGATAATGCCTCTGTTGTACTGGATGCTCACATAAATTGATTATGCGATTTTTTGAACATTTCAGGCTCTTATTTCTTTTTAGCAAAATTTTTTGTTGATGAATATGATCTGTTAACAAAGTCAAGGGTTTTTTATTTTGCAGTAGCATTGTGGGGCACTCAAGTTGATGATAAATGTTATTTTGTTGGAAGAACCATAGTCACCATGATAGAATTCTTTAACTTTATAATGATGAATATCCACATTACAAAATCGTATTTATTAGATGTATTTGATGTCAGCAGGAGCCATGGAATATTTCGGATCTCTGATCCTGGTGGCATCACTGTTCTAAAAGAATGTGGAGAGAGAGGATTTCACCTTCACCAGGAACCGGCTGATGGAAATCCTATATACGAGCATTGCCCTAATGTTTACATCAATTCAAATCTGAGGGTTGAAATCTTTGATCTACGATGATTTTATGGAAATGTTCCACGTACAAGTGCACTTGTGCAGCTTGTAGTTCTGGGATCACCTACGTGTTTGGAGAAAATGACAGAGGAGGTAAACAACTTTTCTATACGTACCAACGTATTATCTGTATGTCACTGAACTTGTATGTAAATATATGTATGTGACCATCTTTAACGTATTATAGAATTCTATCATGGTGACAGCGTAAACGTATTATCTGTATTTGGATGCACAGAACAGTACAAGTTCTGTGAAATCTTACAACAGTGAACTGGTTAGAGATACCAAGCAGTATTAGTGATAAATGTGTCTTTTTTTTTAATAGCAAATAGGTTGCCGAACCAGTCTTTCCATGTTTCAACTGCTACTTCCATACGAGCTCACGTTGGAACTGGGAAAGGGAAACTAAATGCGGAAACAAAAACCAAAAATTGGTTATTACGAGTGTACTAATATTTACATAAGCAATGGAAAGAATAACAAAAATAAAAAATAATGTCTCACTTTTCCATTGTTGATTAAAATGTGTATATGATTCAGTACAGTAGATGTACTCTCAAACTTCAGGTTAACACGCGGGAATGACTAAATGAACGTTTTCCAAGCATACTAGAGCATCAATCGTCAAATCTATATTATATATATAATGGGAATAGTCCCTTTGGCAAGCATGCCAAACAAAATGCACATTTATCCAAAATAGTTCTTAACACACTTATTGAGAAGATTTATTAATTAAGGATATAATGATCAAAACTTGCAATCAATTTTAAAAACTAGCACATTTATCCCATCGAGGAGGGAGCATACCTCTAGACCCTAAGTATTAACCACGAGACCAACCCACGGGGTTGTCTTTATAAACTCAACGTCATACTGAAAATCCCAATATTTTTGCTACAAGCTAGTTATAGATGTAACTCTTAATCAAACCAATAACTAACACATGTTGCATTGGAGTAAAGGTATTTCAGGGTAAACGTCTATGACAGAGCCAGCATATGTATCACCTTCATAAATACCGTCCTCTCTCATTGCGGGAAGGCCTGGAGAACATTCTCCAAGGATGCTACATCAACAATGGCAACAGCTTTGATGTTTACGGCAACTTTCCTCAAGAGCAATCAACATATGAAGGAAGAAGGTTCGCTGCTTACAAGAATATATCCTCCTCCAAACGGGAACCTTGAGACTCGGACTCAGGAACTCCACAAGTATTCCAATGTTCATTCATTGAAAGTATGGCATGCACTATTATTTGGGAGCCAGTGTTATTGGACAGATGGAGAATGCAGCACATCGAGCAGCCTTGGCCAGCATGAAGCGCTCGGCTTCTGTCAAAGACCTCTCTAGCACCTTCACCACCACCGCATCCTACAATAAACATGAAGAAGAAATACATAATATCTTGAAAGTGGAAACTTAGTATCTAACATTTCTACATTTTTCATGACAGCAATCGTGCGGATCCACAGATATAAAAGAAAGGTAAATAAAACGTGTTTCTAGGACAAAACAATAGCAGACAGATTTGAGGGTTGTTGAATTCATGCAGCAGAACAAATACCACGGTGGCCAGGCCATGTTCACCTTTCACATGGAGGGGTGCCAACAACCCTGTGCCTTACAATCACTGTTGTAGGACAAGTGAAACGACCTCCCACATGGCAGTACCCCACAAGATACTAAAAATTGGAAAGGTGTCTCTGATTGGGTGTTACAAGTGAAAATCATAACCCTATGTAAGTAACACCAAAACAGGGTCCTGGAAGGAGTGGACTAGCAACAAAAGTAACCATTCACATAGACACGAATTCGTGTTCTCATGCTGGCGGCAATTACAGCCAGTGATATTCAATGTTACAAGTGACGATAGACCAACTTAAACAGCTCCTTTCTAGGCAAAAGTGCTGCTTCCTATGCTAACTGTTCTGTCTGCAACCCCCCAAATGAGGTATTAGTTGTCCTAACTACACTTCATGATTATGTGAATTTAAGCATCTTTTGTATGAATGGAAGGCATGAGCGGCAATAGAAGGTTTTATCAAACCAGGTATCATTGTAAGAGCTAAGAAGAGTAGAAGATTACAAATGAAGATTCCTATAGAATAGTGAATAAACTTAATAATTGACCATCTTTTTCTGCATTCTGAACAGAGCTAGTAGAATTAGTGAAGCTTGGAAACTATTCTAGCACATTTGAATTTTTCTTAATTGCATGAAATATAAGAATAGCAGAGAGCAAACCTTTGTCTGTGGTTCAAAAGAAGGCCTCACGCTAGCAGTATCTCCTACCACTATTACATTGTTGATATTTCTATGTTCATCGGTTTCTGTCGGTGAAGCTGTTGAGTGTCTCCATTCCCCATTTACAATAAATTTATAGTAGTATCTGAGGAGAAGAAATATAAATATGATCAAAAAATAAACTAATGGAATATTAAAGCACATAGATTGCAGCTTACACCACAGGGTCTTAAAAGTGTCTAGCATGCATCTATTCCCAGTAATTAGAGACTATAATATGACTGAACTTTATCCTTTTTTATAGTTAACCTGGGAAGATATCCTTTGGTAGCATTTAATTGATGAGACAACAAATGATAGTTTTACCATCAGTATAAAGAATTGAGGTATCACAGATAGCCACAAATGACCAGTAAATGGATGTTCGAATTCATGAAAATGCAGAACATGTATGGCATCCCCTACACTTGAGAAGCCCTTCATGTTAACCGTCCGAAAAAGGAAGCTTTAACTCGATGATGCAATCTTCAACATTTGTTTCACTATGTTACATGGACTAAGATACAGCCGTGTATCTACGCGTCACTCATCTAATCTCCACATCTCAAGGTCATTGGAATTGGTCAAGTAAGATACATAGTTTAAGCTTATTTAGATTTTTTTTAGCGCAAAAATAAAATATTACTTATACATAATAAAGTTACTACACATTAAAAACCTATTAATTAAATATAAGGGATATGTCTATAATAGGAAAAACATCTGCTATGAAAAACCAGCAAAGAAGGGACTAATAACTGTGTCATGTTGTATTGGCACAAATACTAAGTTGAATACTAGAATCATGTAACACGTATTTAACAAAAATAAAGGTCCAGCATTTTCGACAGCCTGGAAGAGAGTTTTTCATAGCCAACACCTGAATCAATAGGCTACAGATAATATGTATTAGCTGCTGCTAAAAGAGAAAGAAATTGAAGAACTGAAAAAATCCAAGCATAGTACAAAGAGATGCATTGCTGAAAATTTATAGAACTTACTTTCCTTGTGGAAGTCGAACTTCAACTTCATGTTTGGATCCGCCTTTATGCACTGCCTTAATTGGATCTTTCCAATTTTCGGTGAAATCCCCAACCAAGCGAACATCCTCCCCCTAAAATACACATATAGGTCAAAGACCTACACCTTCCAAAACATATAATAATATGAATTTTAAACTACTGCATAAAGTCCATACGCTCAAAACTGCCACATAAAATGAATTTCACGCAAATTTAATATTATGCATTAAAGAAAAACAATTCCTGATTTTTGTCTCTATTATTGTTCCACACCCCAGCTACCACATATAACATACATGATAGGTCAACTGGGAAAATTGTATTATTAACATGCATATGTATGTGCATATGTACCTATATATGCATATCTATCCACCTGTACTAATAAAAGCATGAATTATTAAAGTATTTGTCCAATTTCACATATCCAAATACTGTAATTTAAAGAGCGAAGAGAGTTCTATTAGGATAAAACTTCTATTTTTTAACTTTTAGTAATAAGGAAAAAGGATAAATCTCTAAAATTCATCACTTTTAACTAAACCTATAATAAAATATTTATAAATGGTTATTAATGAATCTGAAGCACATTGTAACCAAAAGCCATGCAAAGAAAAATCTAAAAGACATATCACCTCATGTCCATTCCACACAAAGGTCACAGCATGGGTTTCAGGTCCATCATGTCTTCCATCTTCTACCATAGCTATTAGATCCCATGTTGCCCAAGCAATTGCTGGTCTGCATTCAAGAATCAAGGACTTGCATCATTTACAGTTTATAGTTGTAAGCAATAGACAATTTAAAACTATAGAAATAAATGATAATATTATGTTTAGGATGTATGTTGAATAGAACCTGTTAGGCCTGCATGAGTGCAACCCTGTAACAAAATTGTAAGCAGAATTCAGGGAAGTATCTGTCATCCAATGCAAGTATGCGACTACACAAGCAGGAGACCTATCAAAGCCACTAGTGCAAGTCACAAAAACTCGATGATTCTTTCTCATCAGGCGTAGTAGGAGCCCCACACAAAAAGGAAGTTTTTTCCTCAAGTCAAAGGAGTCTACGTCCCTATAAAGACATGTAGGAACATTAACATGTGCTCCACATGCTATTAACAGCCACTCTATTGTAACTGACAACAGTAACATTGTGATCAATGATTGCATACGGTATGGCAGATAAGGAGAAGGAATAGAGAACATGCATTGGTGCATCAAATTTCGAGCATCAGTAATTGAATACAGCAGAAGATCCAAGCAAAGATTGCAATTTAGAGACCAAACCCAAAGCTAAAGTTATTCCTATCAGCAAAATAAATATTAAAAAATACAAATCATCTTGTTTAGAAATTGTTGACAGTTTAACAATAATCTCTCAGAAGCAACCATAAAAAAAAAGTAGAAATATAACCGCCCAAAAGAAAGGGCAAAATTTCGAAATTCCTTTTCTAGAAATAAAAACAAGTATATCAGATCATGCTATAGGAGAATAGCATAGACAAACTCAATTTCCAACAATTAAAATGAGACATTCAAACATACTGATTAAAGTCTCACAGAAGCAACCATAAAAACAAAGTAGAAATATAACCGTGCAAAAGAAAGGGCGAAATTTCGAAATTCCTTTTCTAGAAAATAAAAACAAGTAGATCAGATCATGCTATAGGAGAACAGCATAGACAAACTCAATCGCCAACAATTAAAATAAGACAGTCAAACATATTGATTACCTTATGGGATAGTTTATCATAAGAATATTATGTTGATGGCATGAATCACTGATTGCTTTAGAGTTAATTCCCCAATTTTCTGCCTCTTTTCCACTCTGGAAATTCAGTACAGCTGTAACACCCTGACACAAGCATGCACTATTTGTAATAAGTCATGGACCAGATTTCAATGAAAACAAGTGCCATGAACAAGTTACATGGAAACAAAATATATATAATCAAGCTAATAACTATGCCACTGGCAAAGCCAGAAACAGAATCAAGACAGATCCATTTCATTCTACATTGCAAATCGTGAGATGATTTATACCGATATTACTGCGAAAAACACAATGCAGACTAACTAAAAACTCGACAGAAAAGAGAAACCTATTTTACCTTGAAGGGTGGGAATTCATTCTGACCGCAAGCAGTGGGAATTCAATCTGAACTCAAACCAGGCAATTTGGTATCAGATTTTATGTTGACATGGAGTAACTTATCAGACTCGTTGTATACCAGGGATGAGAAATCTCACCCTAACCTTGTAATTAGTACAGTTATAAAGAAACCAGAAGGTTTTACTTTATCCTGAGCTTTAAAACAAAATTACAATGATATCCACAAAGGTAGAACTGATAACAAGCAAGTACATGCAATGAACACTATGTCACCTGTCTGCACTCCAACACACATGAGCACACACAGGTAAGTAGTAAGTATATTACGTGCAAGCATGGAATTTTTCCAGAGTTGAAAATCAATATGCCTAATTTACTTTATCAGATAGTCTTGACTTCAATTTTTGCCAGATCTGAATGGTCAAGATCAGAGGAGCTTCACCAGAAGGCAAATTCTAGTTGCTCTGGCAGTGATTCTATAGCTTATTGCAACCAGAAACTTCGGGTGGGATTCTATTATGAGGAACTGAGTTTGACTTATCATATAAATTATAACTTGACTATTCTGCTATACAAAATTATGAATCAACAATTACCAATTATTAATGCTGTAACAACGGCAAAAGAACCAATAGAAAGAAATATTATCTTAATGAAGACCAACAACTATTGTCTCGTAGATAATAATATAGATATGATGAACTGAAAATAATCAAATTGTGATGTAACTGGAGTAATGCCACATCATGCAAGGCCCTATGCACTGCAAATTGCATCATGACATGTAACTATTTGTTGACTAACAAAAGAGTTAAAAAAAGCAGCAATAATAACTTCCAAATGACCCTGAGATGTATTGATAATTTAAATCTAATATTTATAAGTATTAGTGTATAAATGCTGATCCATACCGCAATATTCTTACAATAAGAATTTATGCATATATGTTCCTTTCATATCAGAGCTGACTCATAAATTTTTGCCATATGTGACTGCAAAGGTGATTTTAGAATGAACATAAACTCAAATATTGCTTATTCCAATATCCCAAATTGGAATTCAGAACCATTGCACAAGGGTTGTGCTTTTATTCTTTATTATCCCATTAAACTGCCATCTTTGCTTGTGCACTAAATTCCATCAATAATACATCAGGCAAGTCTTACAACTTGTTTCTTTCAGTCATACACTCATATTATTTGCATTGCTAATGACC
The DNA here is from genome assembly GCA_947561395.2 of Buxus sempervirens. Classification (NCBI taxonomy): domain Eukaryota; kingdom Viridiplantae; phylum Streptophyta; class Magnoliopsida; order Buxales; family Buxaceae; genus Buxus; species Buxus sempervirens. The sequence continues at coordinate 42,270,337 of OX387188.1, forward strand.
TGGACAACTCCCTTCCTCAAAAGTGGCACAAGTTATACATCAGGCAGGTCTTTCCCTGCCTTCCTCACCTCTCAAAGCAATATATAAGGAAATACAATATTAGAGTATGGCATGATTGAGACATTACCTATACAAATATTTTTGACTGCAAAGATCAGAATGGAAGAACAATTATTCTTGAAGAGTAGTTTCTGCACCTACCATATCATTGCATAAAGTCTTCACATCAGCTTCCGTTTGCATGCAAGAGCCCACATATATTTGCTCCGTAATCTGTGACAACCAAGAAAGTACAATAATCTCTAAAAGACTCGCTTCCAAAGTTACAAAGACTACATTTTTAGTAACACTGATTTAAATGCTTTCAAAGTCAAAGAGTAAACTATACAAAATATAAGTAACAGTCTCTTGGATGGAGAGAAAAGAATTGACAATAAGAAAATAGGCCATTTTCCTTTTCTCATGCATGGTTGTTGAAAAACCAAACAGAAAAGAAAAAAAGGGACAAAATTGACCAAAAATTTTCTTTTTAAGGGCTTAAATTTTCTTCCCAATAGTGAGAAGATTGTGAGAAGGAAAAGATAAATAAAGATTTGGGCTCCACTCCCACGACTCTATCATTCTTCTTATCCATCTCTCCACCCAAATCTCTTCTTCACTCCCCACCACGTTACACATAACCAATGCAAATAATGACAAACATGCTGGCAATGCAACCCAATGACAAGTTATTTTCTTTCATTTTTCTTTTATTTCCAGCTCTTCTCTCTCAATCCAAATAGACTGTAATTGCTTTATGGAAAACTTTAGCATATGTGCTTCCGGTCTCACAGATTGTCTCACACTTTCCGTCACCTTTGGGTGATACATTTCCATTTTTATAGCAGCAAAAGTAGGCATAAGAATCTCAAATCATACTTTAACATACAAAAATCATTGAGACAGCAAACTCTGCCACTGTGAAGCATGCCACGTACTAAAAATCATAATTCAAAAAAGAAGGATCACATCAGGTTTATCTGGCATAAAACACTCCTTGAACCTCATCACATATACTGTTTTTACATCTCAAGCCTAAACAGAATGAAATGGCAAAACAGAACACATGTAGCTGACCCAAAGTGGCTAAATAAGGTTTTATGATGATAACGATGGATACCACAAAAAACACATTACAACCTTACAATCAATCACAGCCCCCGTTTCTAGCCTTCACAAATCAATGACAATAAACTGTGCTATGATATACATCTTAAATATGCACACATTCACTGACAATAACCATGAAAAATATTTCAACCATGTCATATGTTGACCTCCAATTATTTTTTTAAAATCCAAACCACAATGCATGTTTGAAAAGGAAATCAAGCAGATAGACAGAGGGAACTGAGAAGATTACTTGTTCGTCAACAAGTAACACCATTGTTGATACATTAGATAATTATAAAGCAGGAGGATTCTTCAAAAGAAAGAGAAAAAAAAACTTTAAAAGTACATACTTGATTGAGATAGAAAGAGGAAACAAATGGAGAATACAGGGATACCAATGAACTGACAGCATAGAGTAAGAGGCAATACGAAAAGTATAAATTCTTTTTGGTTCTATAAAGTAAGGTGATAGTGAAAAGAATGTCAGGTTGCTAGAATGAAAACACGGATTCAAGAATTAGCTTAGCAATTGTACACAAAAAACTCAAATGTTAGGTCTAGCAAGTCCATCCCTCCAGAGATCCTGATTCAGAAAGACCTACACAAGTTTATGTTACTTTTTAAGGTATATTTCATTGCATTAATATGTAAAAAAACCAGTGTGCATGAAAATATGAACAAATAAAAATAATAAGAAAGGACACCCCAGGAAGGAACATCATCTCTGACATCAAGCATATTGACCAATAACCGAAGCATAAAAGTACTCCATCAATAAAGATACAACAACAGTGTTTTTTCCACCATTTTTTTGCTTCTAGAAAGTAAGTCCTTATTAACCAAATTTCAGGCATTAATAAAATGCAGAGCATATCACCTTGCTGTATTGCATCCCAAGCTTGTGATTATAGTATAGATCGCCCTTGGAACGATCCAATGCTTTAACATATTCCTCCAGGGGGAAATTCCCATGAGCCCATTCAACATCTTCAGATCCTTCTTCAGAGAAAGTACAAACAAGCTGCCCTATGGATGCATCAACGGTACTTTGATGCATTTTCTGATCAAGGTGTCCATTTGATTCTTGAAGAAGCTCCCATCCTTTTGATGCTAGGAACTTTGCAGAGAATATGACAAAACCAGAATTGCCACTGAAATCAGATGATGGCTGCAAATTTGACATCAATATAGTTCTGTTCCAAGTAACAATAGGGACTCGACCTTTATTGAATAAAATGTCAATGTCATTCATAAGATGCAACTGTTGAATCGGAAATGGAGAGAAAGGTCTTTCAAAGAGCAGGCTAGAAGATCCTGTTTTCTCCTTGAGCATCTTCCTGAAGTGACAGAGAAGATGAGGAAGTAAAAAAAACTGATCTTAGACAATTGTAGCATAAACTATTGAAAACACAGTCAATAATCAGTGCCATGATTGTGATATTGCTAATCCAGAGATAAAATCATGCCAACTGTTATAACTAAACTGAATTTTATGTGTACCATGCAAACAGTAGGATGGTGAACTACAACCAGTATTGATTAACCCCCCATTAAGCACCAACCTTACCACAAACAAGTTCATTACAATAATTGTGACTCGTGAGCTTCCACTTGATGAGGATCCTGATAATTTGAATGATTAATTTTCTTTCATGAGTAAATGAGCATTTATTGAGAAGTTCATTTAAGTAACTTTATAAAGAAGAAAAAATGAGCAGCTTCAAAAGGCATCACATTTACCAGTTCAATATTTTGTTCCATGCAGTTAAACATCTTGGAGAAATATGGGTATGGCTAATCAACACAGATTCTTAACATGTTTCTGTTTACATGAGATAAGCCCACTTCAGAAGTGTACTCTTACACAAACAATTTCCTGATGAATATTCTTGCACAGTAAAACAAAATCTCATCGCCCATATCCATGTGTTGGTTCTGAATATAATCTCTATTGTCATCAGTCCATAGCTACCAAAAAAAGCACAGAAAGTTCAACCATTTGTCGGGGCAAAGAAGAATAGTCAAAGATCAATGAATGCCATGAAATCAAAGCAGCTCGTATAAAAAGATAATACATCCACTAAAATATCTATACATCAAGCTCGTCCCTCCATTACATACAGCTCACATACTTTCAGAACTTCACACTGAGCAGAAGCAAACATCAAACATTAGTTCATTATTCTATCCACGTGTACTACCTGCTGCTTGTAAAATATTTGAATATTACCCATGTGTCGTTTGGCTTCAGTTACAAAGAACGATGGATTGCCAGGAAATTATCAAAATATACTACGAAAATGTAGTGGGAATATCATAATTTTGTCCTATCAGCATTCTTTTCAAAAAAAACAGTAATGAGTAAAAAAAATAATAACAATCAACGTAGCACACAGTTAGATATTTACGAATGAAGGTCAGCATCACATATTATATAACAGAAGAAGGTAGAACTCATACTGTACATCACCGAAGTCCTTGATCTCAATAAGCTCACCTCCCGATCCAGTGCTTGCCTTTCTCAAGGCGTCGCCAACCATGATCATTCTAGATTTCTCTCCGTTACCCTACAAGCAGAATTTAATGTTATGTGACTGATAAAATGGATGCCAAAAACAGACACTGGGGTGAAAACGAAAAATCTACAAAGATCGCAACTGTGGAAAAATATAAATGACAACTGAACCAGAAGAAAAGGATAGAAATGCAGTAATTCAATTCAAACGAACACTAAGTAACATGACTGCATTACAATGACACACAAGAAATCAAGAAACGCCGCAATCGAAGAATCGTGCTCAGTTAGGACAACGGACCCCTTTTCTAAGGGAATGAACAAAAATCCTCCCATCGGCAGAAACGGCAAATCGGATCCCGAGTGGTTTCTCAAGTGTCACCACATACTGATTAAGATTCATCTTAAATGAAGAAGCAGTCAGCGTTGCAGGAACTCTGGTAATCCTACGAGTGAACGGGATCTTAACTCCGAAATTAAACCTATTACCTCCATTAGCTACGCAAACAGCTCTGCCCCAAAAAGAAGAAGAAAATGCAGTTTTGGCCAGCTTCTCTGATGCAGAGAAGTCGTAGAGAAAAGGCCGTCCATCGATAGATCTGTAACTCGAGAATTGGATGCAAGGCATGAAGAAGAACTTGAGATGAGTCAGTTAGGTTTTCTTCTAGGAACAGAGCAAGTGAACCGTTCATCTCCGCATGTGGTATTTTAAGAGGAGGTTAGTGGGGTTCCCGCTCCTTCTAGGGAGCGGGGATTTGAGCTGATGATGCGATGGGGCAAGAGCAGCCACAGGGTCCAGCTAAGTTGTATGTGCCCACGTGCCCAAGCGAGTCCTACTACCACGGGACTCCGGCATCTTTCATCTCAAACAGTGTCCTAATTTTGCTTTACACGTGTTTGAAGACATGCTGTACTGAATAGTTGATCCCACGATTAGGGCCGGCAACAGATCGAATACGGATCGAATCAACCGTGATCCGTATTCAAACCGGTTTTTAAATACTCATATCTGTATTCGAACCGGTTTTTAAATACTCATATCTGTATTCGACCGATATCCGATCGGATATCCATCTTACTTGACCGAATTCGAATTCGAACGCATTAATTCATATTCGAATTCGACCGGTTATTATTTGCTATTTATTTAAAAAATTTATTTGCTCTTGAACCATCTTGGTTTAGCCATGGTTTAGCCACGGTTTATTTGCTCTTGACGAATGCAAGAGAAGTTCTCTTGCATTCGTCATGTCAGCCTTGGTATTTGTCCCACATCGGCTAGGAGTCTTATCTTCGCAGCCGATCTCGCTTATAAAATAAGAGGCAAACGGCCTCTTCTTAGCATAAAACCGTTTTGAAGAGGCAAACAGGCATTTCAAATTCAATTTGAAATAGTTAAAGTTAATATTTTCGGACTTTACTCGAATGTCGGATAAATGTAATGCATATTATATTCGAATCCGAAATCAATCGAATATTTAATTGCATAACCGTATTCGATCCGTTGATTAAAATTGTATATTTGAATTCGATTTTTCGGATCGAATACGGGTCGAATTCGGATCTAGAATTCGACCCATTGCCAGCCCTACCCACGATACTCTAATCCAATGGGCATCGTGGACAGCCCCTCACGTTCATTGTGTGGGCATTCAAATGAATGGTGGGACCCTCAAATGTATGGTGGCCCACCACTAAATGTGAAGTGGTGTAAACAACATGTTTTGTAGGGGATGCTAATTGTACTCTGATAGTAGAGAAAATCCATTCATATTTATATCATTTACACTTAAATCCTCTTATGGTTCAACGTAACTAATCATTGATAGTAAGTAACAGTTTTCAAAAAGTGAAGAAAAAACAAACTTTTTTTCATTTTTTTAATACAAGAGACAAATTTTGAAAATTGTTGGCAAGCAACGATTAGTTACAATTGAATCATTTTACGAGTTCAACTATAGCAATTTGTAAGACATTTAGAAGGAAAAGGTTTAGGCTACCTTTGTGAAAGCATTTTAGAAATACTTTTTTAAAATAATTAAAATTCAGTCATCAATGCTCTGAATTTTAACTTTTAAGGAACCATTATCTAAATAATTTAATTTTAATAACATTTTATAATTACAAACAAATTCTTTCAAGAATGCACTCACTCACCTGACTTGGTTTGGTTAAAATTGAAGATCGATTCACCCAAACAAATTTTGGTTTGGATTTTAAAGCCTATCAATTGGTTCTGACTTTAAAATCCATAGACAAAAGTAGTTTTGATTTTGTTTTGGGTTGATATTTTGATTAAACCAATTTGAACCAAAACTTGATTTAAAAATATCCTTTAATAAAGCGAACAGAACCGACCAAACCTGCATATAGAAATATGATAGGTTCAAGTTTTTGGGATTGAAACAATCGGCTCCTAACGGACGAAATCCTCTCCACCGAACGGTCGTTCGAATGCCCAGCACGCGACACGCATCCAACATGCTTTTCTCTCACCTCAGCAAACCCAACGCCGTCTGCCCTCTTTCCGTCAGGAGTCCTTCTACTCACTCCGTCCCTTCCCTTCTGCTTCGCTCAAACCAATAAAATAAAAAGAGATAACCATGCATGGTGGGACTTGTAACCATGCATGGTAGGACTTGTAACCATGCATTGTATGATTTGTTACGAAGCATGGTGGGACTTGTAACCAAGCATGGTGGGACTTGTAATCATGCATAGTGGGACTTGTAACCGGGCATGATGAGTCTTGTAAATTTTCAAGTCTCACCACCGCCATACCCCGTTACAAGTCCTACCATGCATGGTTACAAGTCCCACCATGCTCGGTTACAAGTCCCGCCATGCCCCGTTACAAGTCCCACCATGCCCCGTTACAAGTCCCACCATGCTCGGTTACAAGTCCCACCATGCCTAGTTACAAGTCTCACCATGCCCAGTTACAAGTCCTACCATGCCCCGTTACAAGTCCCATCATGCCTAGTTACAAGTCCCACCATGCCTGATTACAAGTGCTACCATACCTGGTTACAAGTCCCACCATGACTGGTTCTTAAATTTGTAAATATTGCAAAAATACACTAAGGGCCCGATTGGTTCGCGGAATCAGGGGTTGGAATTGGTGTAAGAATTGGAATTGGGTTCCCAATTCAAATTCTTTTGATTGGTTAAATATTTGGAATTTGGAATTGGAATTAAGGCCCAATTCCATAGAATTAGCTTATAGGCTATTTTTGAAGTTACCTAATTCCCTATTAAATCGAGAAGAATTGGGGATACGAGGTAGAGAATTGGAAGTACGATATATGCCCAACAAATAGAGCTAGCAAAATGTGACCCGACCCGACACGAGTTAAACGGGTTTGGGTTGACTCGTTTATTAATTGGGTTGGGGTTTCCCCAACCAGCCAGTAATCGGGTCAACTCGATTATGACCCAGCAACCCGATTTATAAAAAAAATCGACAAAAGTGTCATGTCTCGACCTGATTAACCCCCAACCCGACCCAAACACGGTACAACCCGATCCAATTAACCACCAACCCTATTTTAATCATATTTTTTGAAAAATAATAATAATAATAAACGGGTTGACAGGTTGAACCCATTTATTGGTGGGTTGGGGGGTTTTCCAACCCGCCTTAAGTTGCTTTAACTTGAACCCGACCCAATTAACCCAATTATGACCCGACCTTGAACCCAACCCAACCCGACCTTTTGCCAGCTCTACCGATAAAGAAGCTACCAAATCTCATTCTCCTCTTCCTCGCTGATGTTGCGAAGCTACCAAATGTCGTTCTCCTCTTCCTCGCTGGTGTTGCAGGGATTAGTATGTATCTTCTCCCTTCTTCTCTCTCTCTCTCTCTCTCTCTCTCTCTATCTTTTTTGTTTCCTCTCTCTCCTTCTACATTTCTCTCTCTTTTGTTTCCACTTGCTTTGACTTATCGAGTTGATCATAATCGTCTGATCTTACATGGAGGACCTGATTAAGACAAAAATATTATTAAAACCCAGTAGTGTTGTTTTGGTTTTAGTTGCAGCGAATGGATTATTGGAATTCATATGTCATGATAATCGGTCATTTGTGTTATTATTAACATGGGAATGATACAAATCAATTCTTCATAAGTTCATCCAATCAGTAGAATTGGATTTTAAATCAATTCTTCATGGAATTGTAATTCCAAATTTCAATTCTCTTGCCATCCAATCACAATAATTTCAATTCCAGCCAATTCCAATTCTTGTTGAATTAGAATTGGAATTATAATGCTTAATTCCAATTCCAATTCATTGAACCAATCGGGGCCTAAGTATGACGATTTCGGGGCGATTTGCGCATGCTCGAGCGGAGGTTCCAACGTTTAGAACGCCGTTCCATCCATTTGCTCAGGAGAGAGGAAAAGGGGGGACGTGTGTCGCGTGCTGGGCATTCGAACGACCGTTCGAATGACCGTTCGGTGGAGAGGATTTCGTCCCGGCTCCTAATTTCGTTCAAATCGGCTTTTGGTTTAATAGGCACAAACCTCGGTATAGTATAGAGTTGATGGTTAACGGAACCGCACCTCTTATTATTATTATTAATTTTTTTGATAGGAGAAAAGGGAGGAAATGAGCTACCAGGCAACCAACGTAGTCAAACCCCCTGAACGTTACATAGTGGGTTTTTTTTCCTGTTTTGGAATGTTCGGATTGAGCGATAGTTGCACCTCTTATTTGTAAACGCTTGGAACGTGGTTAAAATACCTTCGAATCCAAGAATATTCAGAAGGCCCTAAACAGCCAGCGTGAAACACGATTGAGTCCGAAAACTGCAACGGATTTATTCTGTCAAATTCAACCACGTTACATGCGTGAAATCCTTAACGTCGCCTTCGGAATTTGACTTAAAAAACAATTATGTACAATACACATCTCTCAGAGTCTCAGGGCACCTCTGGCATCCCAACTCCCCAGGCTGCGGTGGAGTTGGCCATATCTGATCATTAATCACTGGTCCTCACAAACGTGACGCACTACAAGTCAGCAAAATACACCAACAAAAAACGGCAATAAAGGTGATCGACCCGTGAGCTTAGCCATTATTGGAACTGGGATCTACTTCCATCTTCTTTTAAGCTACATCATCATCATCATCGATATATGTCCAAAAGTAGGATCGGCTGAATGAATTTCATTTCTCTAACCTGTTATATAAAAAATTAGTCCCGGCACGTCCTGAACTTAATAACTACGGTATAAAAGTAAACATGGAATTTAAATCTTGAAATAAGAAGAGCAGTAGATTCTTTTTGTTATGGTGGGTAATTTTCTTTTTCTTTTTAAACGAGGGCTAGAATTTGGGAAACTTAGGCTCTACTAATAGTATAGACAATGTTTTAGGTAATTTTACTAAAAAACTTTTTTAGATCCATTTATGTTTTTTTTTTCTATTATCTTCTTTTTTATCTCTTAAACCTTTAATACATTCTCACACCTTTTTACAACTTTTCTCCATGTCTCTGCTTTACATATCCAAATCATCCTAATATGTTATTCTTGATTTTATCCCTAATACATGCTTATCTAACAACTTTCAAATATATTAGAAGACGCAGATGCATATTGCATGTATCCACGTAATTAACACGGGATCGGTTTAGGTGGTTGTAGTTTTTAATGAACAAACATTGGATAGTTTTATTTAGGATATTGTAGTGGTTTTAAGAATTTAGGCAATGGGTAATTTTATTTAGGATATTGTAGTGGTTTTAAGAATTTAGGCAGTGGGTAGTTTTATTTAGGATATCATATTCTTTTTGAGAATTTCGATGGACTATTTATGACAATCAAAAAGGGAGGGCCAGAATCATAAAAAATATTTCCCAAGGTTAACTTTACTGATAGTATAAAATAATTTCTCACTTTTATATTTTCTAGTTTTGGCACAAATCTATCTTAGCTTCTTTGTACCAATAACATTATTTTCTGAACATTTTGTTTCTTTACATCCTATATTCTGTACCATAGAAGATAACAAGTTCTAAGTGTATTGTTCTTTATCGTTTAGCATTCTATATTAAAATTATAAAATATAAAATATAATCGATCTAATTGTTGTTTTATAAAATTTATTATTTATTATAAAATTTATTATTTAATTTAAGTGGAACATGCTTATCACAAAATATCTGCACTCATTTAATTAATCAGCTACCCTATGAGCATTATTGTCATCAGTATCTCCACCTTCTCAAACTACTGATTTAAGATGCCTGAATTTATTGTTTACTGGAATGTCTTGTGAATCCAAACGAATCATATCTAATGGAGGGACGGCCATAAAATATCAGCATCATAACTAGAGCACTTTTTGGCCGTTAGTGGGTCGCCGACGCGCACATTAACTAATATAAATGGATTGACAAATCTTATTTAACGTTTGATTAGGCGGCCCAGGGTATCTTACGCTAACACGAATCCAGCGTGCCCGTGTGATTCCCGCTCGTCTTATCCACGTGCTTTTGCCTATTCAGTTCAGCCTTTTAAACGCCACTTCGATTTTGAGAAGTGAAAACAAAATCAACCAGTTCCTCCGTCTACCGTTGGTTGCTGCTGCTTCTATATCGGCGATGGCTCTCAAGTTCCCGCTGCCTACTGAAATCGGGGGAATCTCGTTCTTGGGTTGCAATAAACCTAACCTTCAGAAGCTTAAAGGTCGATTTTCATACTCTTTGTTCCCTTTTTAACTGCCTTCCATCGATTTAAGCTTTCCTTCATCGTCGAAAAGATTGATCCTAAGAGTTGTAGAATCGGAATTAAATACCCATTTAAAAATGAATCTATAGAGCTCATAATGTTTTTTCATGAACTCATATAGATGTCCATTCGATTCACCAAGTAATACTCACATTCGTACTGTTAATCCACTCCACAAGAAATCCCCTTGTAACTTTTCGTTCCAGTTAGCCAGTGAAACCAGGATCTTTAGGGTAGACGAAAAGTATATGAGCTGGTTGGCTACCATTTAAAGATGGTAGCTGCTGTTCCGTGTTGATAATTTCCTCTCCATGTATGTCACAATGGGATCCAGACTGATGTGGACTAGTAGCTTCCTCTTAGGATAGTACCAAGGTGTGTCATGGGAAGCGCTCCCACCTTACACCAGGTTATAAGAGAGATGTTCTAAATCACTATCTCCTTTGCATGATTTAACCTTCAAGGTAGAGGCCATTTTACTGCGAGTGAGAATACACCGAATAGAGAATGAGATGCCGAGATGCTCCACAAAAGATAGTGTATCATTTGCAAACTGCAGGTGACAAATACATCGACTGTTGCCTCATCGAATGAAATGATTCTGGTGATCATATCGAAAAGCCTTCTGAATCAGTGTTCTGAATGCTTTAATTACTGGATTATTAGAAAAATGTGATAACATATATCCTTGTCCTGAATTAAAAAGTGAATGCAGGTCCGTGTCCAGTTTCCAGTTCTAACCCCAACACGATGCACCTCAACAAATGATCAGAATTTCTAAAATTACCTGATTCTATGTCTTTCATATATTTTTTGGTACTTTTATAGTGATTTATGGTGATGATTGTCTTTGCTTTGCAGACAGCAGTATTCATTTTATTATCTCATTAATATTTTCTCCGTGGAAAGTATCAGAATTTTGGTTTATGTATCTGAGTTTTCCAGGTGGGTTAGCTTTGACAAAGGAGAGTGGAACAACATCTTGCAGAATAGTTCGATGTTCAGTGCAATCTCCTCCCCCAGCTTGGCCAGGGAGTGCTATTCCTGAGCCAGGACATAAAATTTGGGATGGTCCAAAGCCTATCTCTATTGTTGGATCTACTGGTTCTATTGGAACCCAGGTAACATTTCTTCAGTTATGGGTGAACAGTATAACCCATCAATGCATCTTTTCTTTCTGTCTTTCATCTTTGTCTCAAAAGCAGTAAATTGATTGAGATTTCTCTGAAGAAACGTTTCTGGTAAGATCTCAAAATTTATGGTCTTTCCAGTTTATAGAAGTCAATGTTTCTATTGTCTTAGTTTATTATTTCTGCCTGTTTACGCATTGTGGCATGTGGACAGACCTGTATATGTTTTTCTCTCTTACCGATGGTTTTTCTTCCCATTGCTCTTTGTTGAATGTAGATCATCTTTTATTTTCATTTGTAAATAAATATTTGGAAAGTCTCGTAATTGATTGTTTAGCATCTCAAATTTGTGCTTTTCAGACTTTGGACATAGTTGCAGAAAACCCAGACAAATTCAGAGTCGTGGCTCTGGCTGCTGGTTCTAATGTGACTCTTCTGGCTGATCAGGTGATTGTTTGAGTTTCCAATGCAAATTGTCCATATCAGTGTCTGAAGTGATGATGATTTTAGATTTCAGTAACCACTGTGTTTGGAAATGAATTCATCAAAGATAGTTTTCAAAGCACAGGTGAAGACGTTCAAGCCTCAATTAGTTTCTATCAGAAATGAGTCATTAGTTGATGAACTCAAAGAGGCTTTAGCTGACGCTGAACACAAACCTGAGATCATTCCTGGAGAACAAGGTGTGGTAGAGGTAATGAACGATCTATTTCCATATTTTTAAGGTTCCCTTGTTAATAGAAATATTGCTTCATCATAAATGGGAAATTTTGTAAGAGACAATGTAGAATATTTAGGGAAGCTTGGGGAGCTAAATCCATGGTCTTCAAATATAATGCAACAGCTTTCAAAGGAACATCCATATATTGACTTAAATCTTGATGTAATATAATCTGCAAGAGATACAATACAAGCTACAAGAGAGAATCTGGTTCAACTAATGCACTGGCAAAATCTGGTCCAACATATCAATCTACTGGAGCCTGTACGGCAGTTGGGTTGGTGGGTGTTCATGTTTTCAACCTGTTGGGTGGGTTTTGGGTCGGGGTGTCTCAACTTGCCAACAGTCGGGTTAACGTTCAACACATGGGCTTGTAGTGCCAAACTTTATATATACATGTAGAATATTTGATTATGCAACTATATCTATAATGATTAGTAATGCAACTGCTTATTAGTTTAAATATGTGTGTATAATGTATAATGATACAATTGTTATCAATTTTATTACTTTTTTAGAAGGACAAGGAGTGAAGTGGTTGTTTAATTCCATTTTAATGGATTGGCTTCAGGTTGGTCATCAACTGGGCGGATTCTAGTTGGAAGCACCCTGTTCTTGGTCTTTTCAAAATCCAGATTACACACCAATCCAGGTTGCCCTAACCAAAATCTTTTCTTCCGCCCTAACCAAAATCTTTCCTCCACACATCATTGGCAATTAAAATACTGTTTCAGCTCTGCATTTTATCAATAAATGCGCTCTGAATTTCTGAAATCATACACCCCCAACACCTCCTTCAAATCGAAGAAACAGCATCTTAGCAATAATCTTGTGTAGCCTAGTGGTAAGACCGATGACTTCCATTAGTCCTTGAACTTTAGGGATAAGACTCATGAAAGTAGTGTTAGTAGCCTTATTAACAATGCCAAAGTTGTGAATTCATAAAAGTTGTGAATTCATTAAAGATAGCTACCAGATTGTTTCTAATAATTTCCCAACAGTTGTGATGAAAGGTTATTGTGAAGCCATCAGGGCTTGTTGCTCTATTTCTAATTCCCACACTTTCCTTTTGATCTCTGCCTCCTCAAAATCACGTTCTAGCCAAATACGAGTTTCCTCTTCTGACCTAGGGCATTGAATCCTATCCAAACAGAATCTGAACATCCCCCAGATTTATCAATGTTGGAATAAAATGATGTGAAACAATTTCTTGTGTCCACCTCTTCCCTCACTTAATCTTCTATCAGTAGCCTACAAATTTCATTTTTCTTTCTTCTCCAATTTTCCAATATTGTGAAAAGTTTCATGTCACCATTGCCCTCTTTCAACCTCAAAGCCCTGGATTTTTGCCTCCAATTGATCTCCTCTAACTCTTCACTTGCATTTTTCCTTTGATTCAATTCCCCCGTGGTCAAACTTCTCTCTTCTTCCAAGACTATCTATGACTTCTATGTTGACAATTAGTTTTCCTCATTGATGATGGCTATTGGCTAGTACATGAGGATCTCCATATCTACATCCATATACACAATGGTTCATTTTCATGTTGAATTTGGTAACCTTGATATATTCACATGGCTATCTTACCGAAAACAATTCTCAATGAGGAGATATCCTAAATGGATCTATATCCATTTTTCACTACAGAGTGCAAAAATTCAGTAAAAAATGAATATTATTAATATTGGGAAATGTGAAATCTTTTCGATATCCTCACTTCTGTTTTAACTGGTGAAACCAAACATATTGTTTGATATGCATTTTTCTCTTTCATCCTCAGGTTGCTCGTCATCCAGATGCCGTCACAGTGGTTACAGGAATAGTAGGTTGTGCGGGTTTGAAGGTAATGCCAGAAATCCTTTTGTTTGACAATATGTGTGTGAGAGTGGATAGGTAGTTGTGTATATGGTTCTCCAATTGGAGTTGTGTACTTCTCATTTTTTATTAATATAGTTGAATCAATGTTACTGTTCTTGAGTATTTGGCAATTGGCATAGAAGACCTGCTTATCATTCGGCATTATTTTCAGAGTTGACATTTAGTTTGGCAGAATATTTACTAAAGTTCAGTTTAAAGCCTGAATTCCTTTTTGGCATTCCAGTGAATCAAAAAACTTAGTTTTAGTTAGCTTTTCAACCTTCAAATAATTTCCATCTGGCTTGAGGTTGGCCTACTTGTGGCTTTTGGATCCTTCAACTTGCACCAGCTGATAACTTGGGGCTCCTTTTTAGCTGATAACTTAAGTTGCAGAGACTATTTATGCTGACTTTGCTTTATTTTAACACCTACTGGGCTACTCCTAGACTTTCTCATATGTGTTCATGACTTTATTCCTCTACATCCTCATCTTTTCTGTCTCCCTCCTATGAATGCTTTGCTTCTTAATTGCCCAGTATTGTGCCCCACAATAAAACAATATATGTTTTCATTTGCCATTGAATGAAGATGTGAGGCATAAAGAAGCAAAGCTCCAATGCCATTTTCAACACGATACAACTCATACAAGCATCTGCATACATTTTGATGGCAATGTTAACTGATTCTGGTGTCACAGAACTCTTATTTAGTTTGCTCGAACAGTTGTGTGAACCTCTTCAAGCTAACTACCTAATTTGCATTGATCAAAAGATACTGAACTCTAAAGTTCTTGACAGTTCACACTGCTACCATCCAGATGTAAGACTAACCTTTTCCCTTTTGCTTCATTGAACATATTGTTGACAACAAACAAAAGATTCAAAACCATCAAACATTCCTTTATCATATTTCCTATA
Source organism: Buxus sempervirens (assembly GCA_947561395.2). Lineage (NCBI taxonomy): Eukaryota > Viridiplantae > Streptophyta > Magnoliopsida > Buxales > Buxaceae > Buxus > Buxus sempervirens. The sequence continues at coordinate 42,285,366 of OX387188.1, forward strand.
TGGATACTATTAAATTGGCTGTGGTGCTGGTGTTTTTAGATAGATCTTGCTGCTGTAACAATTTGATTGTTTATCATACTTGATTTTGCATGAAACCACCTGAAAAAATCAACTGTGGTTGGTATTCCATGTACTGTGCTTTAATTTCGAATACTTATGTTCTAAACACATATTTAAACACATACACACACATGCATGCTGCACTCACAAAAAATCACACATTTGTATGTATGCATGTATGCAATGTACTACTCATATATATGGGGAAAAAACCAAAATGAGACATCAATTATGTCACAATATATGTTATCATGCTAAATCCTTGTTCTTATTTTATTTTCTTAGCCAACAGTGGCTGCAATTGAAGCAGGGAAACACATAGCCTTGGCAAATAAAGAAACCCTGATTGCTGGGGGTCCATTTGTACTTCCTCTTGCACATAAGCATAAAGTAAAGATTCTTCCAGCAGATTCCGAACATTCTGCCATATTTCAGGTACTAATTTACATATACGTTTGTATTGAAGTTCATCCTTGGATTAGTGCATACGCATCTCAGAGACTCCCATTACATTGATTCCATCCTTGTTGATAACGATATATATCATAGTTATTCTAGTTATTTGTTTCCTCCATCTGCAACTTGCTCTATTTACAATCCTGTGATTCCTAATATCTCTCATTTTAACTAAAGAAACTAAGAGATATCTCCTGTTCCCAGTGTATCCAGGGCTTGCCAGAAGGTGCACTTAGGCGCATCATTTTAACTGCATCTGGAGGGGCTTTCAGGTAATAGTTGATAAGTTCCACTGAAGTTCTCTAGAGCAAATGATATAAAATGTGTGATTTGCATCTTTTGATGGGCTAGAATAAGAAAATCTAAAGAACAAAAAGCTTATTTCAAAAATTGTGTGTGTGTGTTTTTGTATGTATGCATGAACATGTATGTATATGCATGTTTAATGGTGAATTCAAAAGAAATGAAATAAATGTGCTGGGTAAAAATAAAAGCATAATTTTACCTTTATAAGTTTTGAGTAACTAGTGGCATACTAAAGGAAATCTTTGTAAATAGCTTGCTATTTTGCAGCTTGATATCTAATTGACACCTTTCTCATTCACAAAGAAAAGGTGTAAGAAATGATTATTTTCTCCATTTGATTTTGATGGCCTCTTTCTTTTGGATGGGAAAGGAAAATGAAATGAAGAATTGAAATGATTTTATGGCTTCTATTTCGTGTTAAGGTAGAATATGTCATCTTTCATAGTTCTTTTGAAAGGAAAGGAATGTGAAATAAAGAAGTAATAGGATTTATAGTTTTCTTCATGTGATATGGAACACCTCATCTAACGTAGTCTATCACTTGATCATGGATCCAACATTTAGAGCTATAAGCTAAATCTAGTTTCATGGTTCCCCTGACAGGGATTGGCCTGTTGAAAAATTGAAAGAAGTGAAAGTTGCTGATGCGTTAAAGCACCCTAACTGGAATATGGGGAAGAAGATCACTGTGGATTCTGCCACACTTTTCAATAAGGTGTGGTAATTATTTTTGCTTCTTTGTTTATAAATTTCATGTCATTTGTTTGCTCAAGTTGTCTGTAACCTTCAGAGAGAGCACTGAGTTCTCCTCTTTGAAACAGGGTCTGGAAGTTATTGAAGCTCACTATCTCTTTGGGGCTGAATACGATAATATTGAGATTGTGATTCATCCACAATCTATCATACACTCAATGATTGAGACTCAGGTTTAACACTTGATACCCCACTTTGATACTTTTGTTTTATAAGATTTTGTGGCAAGGTCTTCAAACTTGATCTTGGAGACCCTATATCCTCCAGAATCCTTCCATATTTTTCAGAATCAGTGGCATTAAATTGAAAAGATATCAGTGTGTGCTTTTGTTCCAAGTTGCAATCTGATAACTTTGAATTTTCTTGTCTTTTACAGGATTCATCTGTCTTGGCTCAATTAGGGTGGCCTGATATGCGTTTGCCAATCCTCTACACATTATCATGGCCTTACAGAATTTTCTGCTCTGAGATAACATGGCCTCGTCTAGATCTTTGCAAGTAAAGAACTTCTCCTTCGTCTGTCATTCTCCTACGCTTATGATGTGGGTGTGTCAAATATTTAGGATTCTTAACCAATAGAAACAGATGTTAGTGTTAACCAGCTTTAATCATTGAACATGGTAAAGAATTTTATCTGTTCTTATAAAAGCACAGAGATATTCCATGTATAGGATGGTGTTCCAGATCTATCCAAACATATGGTAGGCATCTCATCTACTGTAAGATAAATTCAGAACCTAACATAAGTTGAAGGATTTAAATGCACTTGGTATTTACAAAAATTATAAAAATATTTATTATTATGACCATTTTTGAATATTTCTCTTCAATTTTCAGAAGAATACAATGCTCTGCTCTGTCTTCATTGTGCAAACTTATTGAACTCCATTAGTGGCTCGAGCTCTATATTTGACATTGAATGAAATTCTTAAATAGACTCAGCTTGGGAAGCTTATCTGGAATTGGTAAATGCTGAAATCTGAATTTTTTTTTTCCAAGATTACTTCCTTCGCCCTTGTTGGCAAAGGATCTAGTGGATATGCCCATTGGAGCTTATCACCATTATCAAAGATTATTTGATCAGCTTCATTTGTTCTTTGTTTCAGTTCCACGGAACTTTCTACCTGTCTTCTATCTGAACACAATATCTGCAAGCTTTTCTTAGCTTTCATTATCTGTTTGTTATGTCCTTTTTCCTGTGAAGCCTTCAAAATGTACTGAAAAACTCTCCTTCGTGGTGGTACTCCAGGTCCTTGTTGTCTATGATGAAGCAATGCTACCTCATTCTTAATTGGTGCTCCTTCAAATTAAAAATTATATTTATCTCCAATTTTGTTTTTAACCTATTCATTATTCTCATCCATCTTAACATCCTCATTTCAGCTAAACAGCAACAAGAAAATGTCTTACAATAATATGAATTCTGTGCTGCCATATTATTCAGTCAAAACCTACTTTGTTTGGATTATATGTACTTAAAAGTGACCTTATTTTAGCTAGACTTAGTCACATGTGGGTTCTTGTTTTCCTAACGTCATACTCCGTAAGAATGGATGGTCTTGTTGTTATCTTGTTATGTTTCCTTCAATTTGATCGGCAGATGCTAGTCAGGTTTTCTAATTTGAATGCCATGGTCACGATTGTAATTACTTATCAATTTATTCCTCCTTTGCATCTGTCGGAGTCAGATAAAAATAATATTATAGTTGACTCTTGCTGTATTTATTCATTGGTTTAATATTATGGATATGCAGGCTTGGTTCTCTGTCATTTAAAGCTCCAGATAATGTGAAATACCCATCCATGGATCTTGCTTATGCTGCTGGACGGGCTGGAGGTACCATGACAGGAGTTCTTAGTGCAGCTAATGAGAAAGCTGTGGAGATGTTCATCGACGAAAAGTATGTCCCCTGTTTCTCAATGGTCTGTGTTTAGTCTTTGTGATTCTTTTTCTGAGTGCATTCTGACCTTGACGAAGCCAGTTTTTCCTTTCTATGAACCTGTGAATAACATGCCTGCATTTTATATAAATATGCTCTACGTTTCTGCTAGTTGTAGCAGCCTGTAACTTGTTTTTTAGTGTTGTAAAATGCTGTTGGGTTGGGAATTAACAAAAAATATCAATTAGCTTCATTTCCCAGTTTTAATGCGGGTGGTGGAAATAGTTATGGTGCATTTTTTTTTGGCACATAGATGAAAAATGGTATGACCAATCTCTTGAACGTTTTTAGCATACACATAATATTGGCTTTGTGTACATGAAACATTTTGACACCACTTAGGCTAGCACTAGGTGAATTATTCTGAAGGTTTACTTCATATCTGTTAATAACCGCCTTAGAGTTTATCTTCAATTTCATATAAGATGGGTAAAGATCGTGGTTACTGTATTTTCAAAACAATCTTGGACATTCTACAAGTTATTACTAATTTGGGTGGAAAATAGTCTTCAATTTATAATGTTAGGTGAGAATTTTGATGTCATTGCTCATTAAGAATCTGGAATATCGGAATCAAAACTAGGACTGAAATGTTGATTTAATAAGTAGCTTTTCATCAATTTTGCCTAGTCTCAGATTGGTATCATTGGAACCACACAAAACAGTTTTGTCACTTGACTACAGACTTGATATTGTTGTTTAGCATTTGAGTGCTTCAGCTGATAAACATGTTTCTTGTTTTCAGAATTAGCTACCTGGACATCTTCAAAGTTGTGGAGCTTACATGCGACAAGCACCGGGAGGACTTAGTGACAACCCCATCACTTGATGATATTGTACATTATGATCTGTGGGCCCGAAAATATGCTGCAAATTTGAAACTTGCAGCTGGTTTAAGTCCGGTTCCTGCATGAGTAAATCAGGTTTCTACTTGACTAGATTGAGGGCTGTGATATGGAACTGGCCAACCCTATCAAACTCCTTCCCTCAGCATCCACGTTTCCTCTGGTACGCAGGACATGATTTTTTGTACAATAGGTATTAATGGGAAAATGAAAACGCATCTGTAATGTGCTTCATTTTCTATGTTATCCAATTATCAGTCTGCTCATTTGGTTCCTCCAAAAAAATCGTGTAGACAAGCATAACTGCAATTTTTCATTGAAAAAAGAAGGTGCATTTGCAATAAGAAACCTTCTCTCACCTTAAATCATCTCTTTCTACTCTTCGGCATTATCTTATTTAAGGTGCAGCAGTCAGAGAATTATGTCTGAGGACTGTCGCCATCCAAACTATGTTTCACCTTTTCCTTTTTCTGGCTCAGCTAGATTTTCTGTTCTGTGCAAAATAAATGACACAAGGCAGCCAATTGCAGTAATCTGATCGTTCTGATTGACCCCATCGGCGTGTGATGGTAACATGTTGATTTTGCAGACTTCATTGGCTTGTTTGGGTTGCTGTTTGATAGTCCAAACCATTGGGGCAATAGTTTAATATTTAAAAAATCTTTAAAATAGCAGCCATTTTTTCAATAATACTAGTCGGGTGCACGTGCAGAACTGCACGTAAGGGAGGGAATAGTTGCAACTGTCCACAGTGAAAACCAAAGATATATAATTTTAGATGGGAGAAAGTATTATAGAAGTAGGGGTTTCAATTTAATAGTGGAAGGAGCGGTGGTTATATGTTGGGATTGTTTCTTTGTAGAGGATAAAGTTTGAAAAAGAAAAAGGTAACCAGAATCAAAGAATATTCCCCCCCTAGTCCTTCCTAATAGTATAGATCACGAAAGCATAGAGTCAAATAAAAAATGATGAGTCATACGTTTGACGATTTAGCAATTACACGATTAAAAGATATATTTGCCTTTTTCTCAGAAGGAACAGAGGAAACTTTGTTCCTATGAGAATACTAGTTCCAATTCTGTTATAATGCTTTGTCTTGTGTATCATCAATGTTTTAAACAATTTTTAACGTTAGTCCTTAATTGAGACCCTTTCGATAAGCCTTCAACTTGCAACCGCTGATAGTTTTTGACTAGACTACGATAACACTCGCCTAACGAGATATTTCCGGGTGTGGTTTCTAGGGTGCATTAAATTAAATTATTTAAAAACTTGGATCCACTTGGCTTCCCAGTCTTCCATGAACCTTACATGGAAACATGGAAGTCACATTGGAAATTTCGAAGTTTCAATTTTTGGAAAGAAAGGTTCGAGACGAAGTTTCAAGAACAGTTCCGCGTGAGCCTCCGTTTTCGAAAACTCTCACGTGTTCCACTGTTCGCATGTCAATAAGTTTAAAGCAGCTTCACGCGGAGGAAACAAGCCAGAAACATTTCCAAGAAAATAAAACGCTTATAAAAAAAAACAAAAATGTAAATCATTTACAAGAAGCAAAATAATAAAAAATAATAATAATTTTTTTGCAGATTGTTTTAAAAAAAAAAATTTTTTTTTTGCAGATGGCTTCTATACACACCAAAATGAACTTGTAAATTTGTAATGTGAACGGGCTTAGGAAGGGACGATGAAGTGGTCCTCTTCAATACTTAAATCCGTTCACGTTAGAGAACAGGCCGACGAGATCCTGCCTGTAAGGAAGGAATGATCGCCGTTTGCCTTCTTCCTTCAATGCTCGATTTTTCACGTAATGAATCTCGTGAGCTGAAACCTTATTGCCGTTCATTCTCTTAAATTTCATGTTTCCGTCAAGCTTGACGTCGCCGGAGTTTCTTCTTTCCTTGGAAGACTCAGGTTTCGATTCTTTCTTCGTTCCTGTGTTCGTCTTTACCGTCGAAGGGGGTAAGAAGACGAAGGCATCCTTACCATCGCTACTGCTGCGATTAACCAGATCCCGCAACCTCCACTTCTTCAGCGATCCGGTCGAGTTGCTCTTCTTACATCGATCCGGAGATGCTTCCGCTGAGTTCGGCCTCCAAGCACAATAGGTTCCCGGCGGCACTCTTTCAAGTTCGTCGGCCTCAGACGAAGACGACGACTGCGGATCTCCTTCTGCAATAAAAAGCTTTCCTAGAGGAAGTCGAACAGGTGATACGGGAGCCTTGGCGCTGGAGGAATCTTCGCCATGATCGTCTGCGACCAGGAGATCTCGATTGAAAACGGGGAAAGTCGGCTGGAGATGTCCTTTGTAAAAGATCTCGTCAGCGGAACTCGGTGAACCATTAGGATCTATGAAAACGAAAGGGAATTCGAAATCATCCTCGTCCTCATCTTCCTCCTCGTGATCATGCTCCTCCTGTTGTTCTTGACCATGAGAACTCCCTTCTGAAGGCGGCTTGTTATCAGAGCCTCTAGCTTCTGGTTCTCTGGTAGCTTCTTCTTCGATAACTTTAGCAGCAATTTCTGCAAGTCTATCTGAAGAGTAGCTGTTGAAGCTCGGTGAAGCCGAGAGTAGCGGACTCGGCTGCATTTGGAGCTATTTTTGGGAAAATATCTCCTTCTTCGGTAAGAATTCCGTTAAACTTTTGCTGCTCTCACTCGTTCTCTTCGTTTCCTGAAAGGGCGAGACCTCTGTATCTCTCCGTAAATGACGAGAGACGGATGGTATTCTGGTTCTAGTTTTATAGGTGAGTGGTTGGGCACAAAGGACTTCAGATATGATACGAGAGAGGTAGAAAGATTGCGCGTGACCCGAAATATCGGCGCGTTGACATTTCGGGTTTCGTCACCCTCGGTAGGAACTTTTTTCTTCCTTCACAAGCTACAAGCGCCCGTTGCAACGCGTGGGACTCGGGAGTATTCGCTTCTGGAAGTCCGGAACTGCCAATATAGACCGGGAACTTGTAAAAAACCAAACGCTGTTGCAACGGGCGACGACAAGTTTGACGCCGCGTGGCAAAACATTTGGGCCTATGGTGGGCCCGCTTGTTGGTGAACCTCCATTGAAAAATAGCCTCATTCGTGAATCTTGACCGTTCGTTTGTGATAAGAAGCAATGCACAGCGGTCTGTCCATTCTTTTGACCACGGGCTGAAGATATATTTTGTACTCGAAAAGGTATTATGTTATGTTGTAACAATGTTGTCTTGTTATGATGATCTGGATCAAAACGTGGCATACCATCTGAAAAGAACAATCTGGTCAATTCATATGGAAACTTTCTAGGATTAAAAATATACTAAGCTCCATGTGTATCTCTAATTTTTTATTACTTCATAAGTTTAATTGAGGACTGGAGATAAGGGTTGGTGTATAATATATCTTTAATAAGCTTCAAATTATATAAAACTAATGGCTGCAACTGTATATTGCACTTGCATTAAATATTGGTTATTAGTAATTACTCAAAAGGATATATATATATATATATGGTCTTTTAAATTTTAAAGAGCATTTTAGATAAATAGAATGGGTAGTTTGGGGATATTGAACACTTTCTATACTCTTAAGAGACGTAGTAAGAAACTAAATATTAGGTGTATTTACAGATTATTTTGTCATTCTGAAGACTTTAATGACCACTAAGAGAATGCATACGCTATACACATAGCAAAAGAATTAGAAGTAAGGATGGATGGTCTTTTGGGAATAGGATGTTATGATAGTAACGGCGGCAATAATAAAACTTGGTATTGGAGTAAATGGGGATAAAATTAGAAAGTGTTTTAAGTATAAAATGTCATGTAGAAAATAGGGGGTTGACTTTATATAATAGTATAGATATGGTATGATGCATGCTCATAAATCTTGGATTTACGGACACGTAGAGAGTTGAAGACTATGTATGTAAGTGTGGAAATGTTTTCTAGAAGGTCTATCCTCCTTGGTTCATTGTTTTTCTAAACACATACAATGATCCTGAAAAAAAATAAAAAAAATAAAAACAATAGCAATTCTCATGTGAATTCAATGTAAACATTAAAGGGGCGATGTTTGAAGACACTTAAATAAAATATGTGTTAGATGGAATCGCATGAAAGTCGCAGTCAGATCTCTTGTTTCTGTGAAATCTCTTGCACATCTCTAGAAAAAAAATCTGAGCTTCACAACACAGAAACGAATAAATAAATGTGGGTTTCAGATGGGTGACGTTAACAGGGAGACCTTTCCTGGCCAAGTAGCTTGAACACTAAGCATGTGTATTTTAATTTTCTTGTTTCCACACCTTTAACTAAGGGTTTATGTGAGGTCATTTTAATCTAAACAAAATGCGGCCAACTTTATTCTGTTTGGAGGCACCACATATATAAGATTTGTTTGGAGAGCAAGCAACGGTGGGACAGATATTTGAATCTAGTATTTCTGTGGTACAAAGTTTTCTATGTTTATTGGAGCGCTCCTTAAAAGGTAAACTGTCTTGATTTGCAGGTTACGAATTTTCGCATTCCCTATCAATGATTTGTGTGATGGGTATGCCACTTGCCAGTCCAAGTATGCACACACAAATGTACACATGTAGAGCTGACAAAATGCGAACCGATCCGAGTTAAACGGGTTTGGTTTGACCCGTTTATTAATTGGGTTGGGGTTTCTCCAACCCATCAATAATCGGGTCAACCCGATTATGACCTGGAAACCCGACGGGTAACCAGATTAAAAAAAATAGTGACAAAAGTGTCCCGTCCCAACCCAAACCCAGTACAACCCGATCCAATTAACCCCCAACCCTATTTTAATCTTTTTTTTTGAAAAATAATAATAATAATAATAAACGGGTTGTCGGGTTGAACCCGTTTATTGGCGGGTTAGGGGTTTTCCACATGCCTTAATTCAGTCCAACATGAACCCGAACTGTTTAACCACTAACCCGATTATGACCCGACCCAACTCGACCCGTTGCTAGCTCTATACACATGTATATATTCACACACTAGGTTATTACCACACTTGCTCGTGAGAGAATGTTTATGTCCTATATATATAAAATACACACTTTAGAAGTAAATATATTAATTATATTATATATTTTATTTTGATAAAATAATATTTTAGAAGTTTGTTAAGATTGTCACTTTAGTCTTTAACAACCTCTAATAGTTTTAGAAACGGATTACTATAAGAATGAAATCGTCTTTGCTTTTCCCTAAAATGCTCCCTCATGCGACTGTGAGATGTTGTCACGTGAAATATCTCACAACCATTTATTTTTTATTATTTTAAATGTTTTCAAGTGAGGCCCACGTGACAAAACACTTGAAAGTATAGACTAGGATCTTGTAGGAAAAAACGCTGTTGTAACGGGCGAGGACGAGTTTGACGCGGCGTGGCAAACAATTTGGGCCCGCTGGTCATCCTATGGTGGGCCCGCTTGTTGGTGAAACTCCATTGCGATAAATAGCTTCATTCGTGAATCTTGACCGTTCGTTTATGATAAGAAGCAACGCACTACGGTCTGTGCTTCCTTTTTGACCACGTGCTGAAAGACATATTCGTATTGGGTAAGGTATTATGTTATGTTGTAACAATGATGTCTTGATATGATGACTGGATCAAAATGTGGCATACCATATAAAAGAATAATCTGGTCAATTCATACCATCCTTTTAAATGGGAACTTTCTAAGATTAAAAATATATTAAGCTCCATGTGTATCAATTATTTTCTAATTTTTTTTTATTACTTCCTAAGTTTTATTGAGGATTGGAGATAAGGGTTGGTGTATAATATATCTTCAATAAGCTTCAAATTATATAAAACTAATGGCTGCAAGTGTATATCGCACTAGTATTAAATATTGGTTATTATTAATTACTCAAAGGATATGGTCTTTCAAATTTTAAAAGCATTTTAGATAAATAGAATGGGTAGTTTGGGGATATTGACGGCTTTTTATACTGTTAAGAGACATAGTAAGAAACTAAATATTAAGTGTATTTAGTGGCGGAGCTACGTATAGGTTAGGGTGGGCAACATTACAAAAACCTCTTGCAATTGCTTATAAATATACAATTTGCTCCTTCTAGAATTTTTACTTTGCCCACAATCTTTTTAATTTCAATCAGTCATTTTCCTTTCTTTGTGCCCACCTTGAATGAAAATCCTGGCTCCGCCACTGAGTGTATTCACGGATTATTTCATCATTATGAAGCCTTGAATGACCACTTGGAGAATGCACGTGCCATGCATGTAACAAAAGAATTAGAAACAAGGGAGGCTCTTTTGAGAATAGAAACAAGGAAGCGTCTTTTGGGAATAGAATGTCATGTAAGGAAGTTAGTTATGATAGTCCGTGGCAGTAACAAAACTTGGTATAAGAGTAAATTAAGAAAAATTTGAGTGTGTTTTAGATATAAAGTGTTGACTTTATATAATAATATAGATATGGTATGATGCATGCCCATCTTAAAGACACATGGAGAGTTGAAGACTACGTATCTATGTAGAACACATTTCTTCTGGTGCCAAAATCCGGTGGTTTAGTAAAACCATTAGTTGGTGTGGAGCCCCTATTAAAATGGAGCATCCATCCATCCGTTCTACGCTGGTACCACTAAATGGAACTAGAGGAAATGGTATCATCTATGTGTGGTAGTGATTTCTAGAAGCTTCATCCTCCTGGTTCATTGTTTTTCTTAACACATATCAAATGATCCAGAAAAAGAAACTTAAATAAAACAGTTGCAATTCTCATGTGCATTCATTAAAGGGGCGATGTTTGAAGAGACTTAAATATGTGTCAGATAAAAAAACTAAATAAATATGTGTCAGATAGAATCGCATGAAAGTCGCAGTCATATGAAGTCATATCTCTTCCAACAAAAAAAAAAAATATGAAGTCATATCTCTTGTTTCTTTGAAATCTCTTCCACATCTCTAGAAACAAAATCTTTGCTTCACAAACTCAGAAACGAATAAACAAAAAATGTGGGTTTCAGATGGGCGACGTTAACAGGAAAACTTTCCAGGCCAAGTAGCTTGAAGCGTAAGCAAGTGTATTTTAATTTCCTTGTTTCCACACCCTTAACTAACGGTTTATGAGGTCATTTTAATCTAAACAAAATGCGGCCAACTTTATTCTGTTTGGAGGCACCACATCTATAAGATTTGTTTGGAGAGCAAGTAACGGTTGTTTGGAGAGCAAGTAACGGCTGGACGGATATTTGAATCTAGTATTCCTGTGGTACAAAGTTTTCTATGTTTATTGGTGCGCTCCTTAAAAGATACTGTCTTAATTTCATGGTGACTAATTTTCGCATTCCCTGTCAATGATGTGTGATGGCCTGATGGGCACATAAGCTCTTAAGGCACCGGTGTCATTTTATTGAGTGGACAAGAATTAATCTCTTACGTTCACCCGTACATGTACGCCAGTCTGCGTAGGCAAACACAAATACACATATGTATGTATGCACACAAACATACATGCGTGCACGCACACACACAATATTATTGCCGCGCTTGCTCGTAAGAGAATGTTTGTATCCTCTGTGCTTTACGACATTCTAAAAGATGACTCTGTGGATGAATAAAATTACAAACGATAATGCAAATAATTATATAAATATAGTTTTATCCCCGCTAAAATTTTTAATTTGTCAACTGTTCTTTTAATCTCAACCATTTATCTTTTCTTTTGTGTCTACTCTGTGCCTTAAATAAAAATCTTGACTACGCCATTAGGCCAAACTAGGTAATTAGATCGTTGTTTAGACATATTCTAATGTAGGCCTTCGATCTAGGGATAACAATAGGGTTGTTATCCTACTAACCCTAATGTGCCTCTAAAATGACCTTAATTCATTCAAATATGAAGAAAGAGGTAGGCAGAGGGGGAAACATTTTGCGACTGATTATTAAGTTTTAAAAAAAAAAGTGCAGGCCATTTCACCCGTTTATTAATGAATCTTCACGATCATGTGTAAGGGCTGTTTTGGAAAGTGGAGCATTTATTTGGTGCGATCCCCAAGGGGCCTATTCTAGTTATATATAGTATAGATATTTTTTGCATCTATTTATATAAAATACACACTTTATAATTTTATATATATATATATATATATATATATATATATATATATATATTGATTATATTATATATTTTATTTTGATAAAATAATATTTTAAAAGTTTGTTAAGATTGTCACTCTCCCAACCTAATAGTCTTAGAAACGCATTACTGTGGGGGATAGACACTTATTGGGCAGGCTAGTGTTTGTCATTGTCATTCCTTCATATCTATACTATATATAAAGAGAAGAGGGGGGAATATTCCCTCTAGATTCTGGCCCCCCTTTTCTTTTTCCAAGTAATACCCTCCCCAAACAAAACAATCCCCCATTATTGTAACTACCTTGGCTTGGTTGTTTATCAAAGTGGGCCCACGTTTTTTACGCGCGTAGCGCGTGCAACCCCCTAGTCTCTTGTAATGCACGCAAGAAACTAACCGACCCATTTTCGGTTCACACTGATAGGAAGAATATGTTCACACTAATAGGAAGAATATGTCACTAGTCACGCAAGACTTATCTCCTGCAGTCATCCATGCACTTGAGAGAGATGTCGTTGGAGAGCATCTAATAGCTAGGGCTTTTCTCTTGTTATAAATAAAAAGAGGCTTTTTTTCTTTTGTAAAAAAATATAATAACCGTCAGATGTTTCCTGTGACAATATCTCACTAAATCTGCATAGGCAACTATAAGACGAAGTACTGTCTACCTCGCACGGGAGTCACCCTTGACTAAGGTTGTCTAAGATATTACCCTACTATCAAGACGTTGGCAGCAAGGTCAAAAACATGCAATATTAGGCATGAGCAACGGGCCGTGCCGGGCCTAGGGCCCTGGGGGCACGGCCCGCCAGGGCACGCGGGCCCGCGTGCCAGCCCGGGCCCGCGCTCGGCGCGGGCGCGCGCGGGCTGGCCCGCGCGCCGGCCCGCGCGCGAGCCCGCTGGGCACGCGCCCAACGGCAGGCACGCGTGCCTGCCGTTGGGCACGCGGGCCGGCCCGCCAGAGAGCTAGCCGTTGGCTAGCTCTCTTTTCCCTCCATACAAGTGGTTTTTAGCCATTTTTATGCCTATTTTACCCCCCCAACAGCCATATAACAACTATATTGGGGGGATATAGTTGTAATTGATGATAAAAAGACCTTTTCTACCCTTCCAACTGCAAAATAACAGTCATATTGAAGGGTAGAGGTAGTAAAAAGCCACTTTTAATTTCTATAAATAGCCACTCCCTTTCCCACTCCAAACCACACCACTTCTACAATCTCCTACTCTCTTCTAATTGATTATCAAATAGTTCTTTACTCTAATTGTTGTAATTGGAAATTGGTGATACTCAATCTCTTCTAATTGTTCAAGCATCAAAAGTGGGAAATTGGACTCTGGAGGTTGAAGGCTTCAATTGCAAAGTTCAAGATTCATTCTAAAGAGGTATTCTTCTATTTAATTTTCTGATTTTAAAATTAGTATAAATATTATTATTATAAGTAAGTCTCTCCTTCTACCTTTCTTATAAATTAATATCACCAAATAGTTATTATAATATTATTTATTAAGAATTTTTTTTTTCAAAAAATTTGATAATGGACCCTAGGTATCCTATGTTTTTTGACACTGAAGAAATGGAATATCTTAGACCCCTTTCTGACCCAGTATTTTCTGATGATATAACCCAACCCCAATATAATGACCCTCCCATCCAAGGTCTTGAAACAGAATTCCCTTCACAGGATATGGGATTGTCTTCCCTACCACCTAGGAGCACTAAGAGGAGTAGAACCTCTAGTGTTTGGCTTAATTTTACAATTGAAAGTGTAGGGAGTGAAGAGAAGGCAGTGTGTAACCATTGCAAAAAACAGTTTAGTTGTAAAGGCAAAGGTGGTACAGGCCACTTGAACCGGCATTTGCAGAAATGCCTTCCAAAACATGGCCAAATTGACCCTAGGCAAACCCAAATTTCTACTAGTAGTGTTGCTATAAGTAATTTTATTTTTAATCAAGAAGAAACTAGGCTTGAAATAGTAAAGTGGGGGGGGGTAATTCAAGAAGAATTACCCTTTAGATTAATAGATTCTAAAAGATTTCACCGTTTACTAACTAAATATTTAGCACCACAATTTAAACCTTTTTCACGCCACACTTTAAGAAAGGATGCCATAAAATTATATGGAAAAATGAAAACTGCATTAATAGAAACTTTGTCAAACAGTACTTTTAAAATAGCTTTAACTTCAGATATTTGGACAAGTAGACAACAAATAAGCTATTTAGCTATAACCGCACATTATATTGATGAAAATTGGAATATGGAAAAAAGAATAATAACTTTTGAACCACTAGATGCTAGCCATACTGGAATAAATATATCAAATGCTATAAGTAGAAATCTAAGAAATTATAAAATACACAATAAAATAATGGCTCTAGCACTTGATAATGCAAGTGCTAATAATGTTGCAATAGGAATATTAAGACAACAATTAAACTTAAATATAGATGGAAGTTTATTTCATGTTAGGTGTGCTTGTCATATTCTTAATTTAGTTGTGCAAGATGGATTAAAAATTGTTCAACAACATTTAATAAATATTAGAGATGCAGTAAGATTTATAAAACAATCTAGCACAACCGCTAGAGAATTTAAATATTATTGTGAAACTTTAGGAAAACAATATAAAAAAATTACCCTAGATGTTGAACATAGGTGGAATTCAACATATATAATGCTAGAAGCTGCATTAGGATTAAAACAAGAAATTACAATATTTTATAAAAGTAAAATGCCTGAAAGTGACTTAGAGGATCTTGATTGGCAAATAGCCGAAATTTTAAGAGATTTTTTAAAAGTTTTTTATGATGCAACAAGATATTTATCAGTAGTTTATTACCCAACATCTTCAAGTATTATAACTTGTTTATATCAAATAAGTATTTGTTTTAAACAATATAGAGATGTACCCATTGCTAAGGAAATTATCCCTGCAATGGAAATTAAAATTTTAAAATATTGGCAAGAGATGCCTAATTTATATTGTTTAGCTACTACAATGGACCCTAGGATTAAATTAGGAGTTGAAGACTTAATAGATGGAATAAATGAAAATATGAATTCTACTTTTCAAATAGATATACGTAAAATAAGAAATCTATTAGAAAGACTTTTTTGTGAATACGATACTAGTAGTAGCATACAAAGTCATACACGAACCCAACAAACACTACCAAATAATTCCGCTTGGAATTTTTTAAGTGGGAGAAGAAAGGGAAAACAACCAGCTTCTAGTAGTGGGGGATCATCTGAATTAATGATTTTTTTAGAAAGCCCCCCAATGAGTTTTAATACTATAGAAGAGCATAATGCTTTTAACATTTTGACATGGTGGAAGCAAAATCAGGTTAATTATCCTGTGCTTTCCGCCATGGCACGTGATCTACTAACGGTTCCGGTGTCCACAGTTGCATCGGAATCAGCTTTTAGTGCAGGTGGACGAACCGTGGATGATTACAGGAGCAGATTAACGCCGGAGATGGTGCAAGCATGTGTTAGTCTTACAGATTGGTTAAGGGCAGAACTGAGAGAACAAGAATATGAAGATGATCAACTTGCTGGAGACTTTGATGATTTGAATATTGATTTTAGTCAACTAGAGTAGTCTAAGTTTTGTTATAATTTTTGTAATCAAAGTATAGGAATTGTACTTTCTCTTTTTTTTGTTTCTTTTAAACTGCAAATGATAGATAGATGAGTGGGTGCCAACCTAGTTGGGATGTGCTTATACTATAGTGATGCAGTATTATTTGTTCAAGTAATTATGTAATTTTTGCAAAGTTGTAAGTGTACTTATGCTAATTAATGAATTTATATTTTTTTGAGCAAAATTTATCTCAATATGTGTAAAACAATTTTGTGAATAATAAAAGTATTTTACAGAAATTTTTTGGGATTTTTTGGGATTTTTTTTGGGATTTTTTGGGATTTTTTTGGGATTTTTTGGGATTTTTTTGGGATTTTTAAAAATAAAAAAAATTAATTGGCCCGCCGGCCCGGCGGGCTAGGCCCGGCACGGCACGCCTGCTGGGGCGTGCCGTGCCGGGCTTGGGTTTGGGGCAAATGGGCCTGGCGTGCCGCGGCCCGCCAGGCCCGCGGCACGTCAGGCCCGCGGCACGGCTGGCCCGCGGCCCACCCGAGCACGCCTGAGGCGTGCCGGGCCGGCCCGCCGCGCACCCCTATGCAATATGTAGACAACCTGCAATATACAAGAGCATTTCCTCCGATATCACTCAGTGATACAATGTGAAACGAATGGACGCATGCCCGTTTCAATAGAGGGCCCCACACCCCACACCCCACACCCCAAAACACAAATACATCCCAGCTGATGGTATCATGGATTCATGGTACCACAAGATTATGAGACCAGAGGAAATGTGTTCGTGATATACCATGACTGGCTCACCCCACTTTAAGCATCTTAAAAGCTAAACCGTAAATCACAATAAACCTAAACCACCAATACATAAGCTTTAACTAATATAAACGCTAACTCGCGTTAAACCCAAGGTTTACAATTTCGGGGCGTGCCGCCAAAATTTCGGTTAGGACACCCCCCGGCGATGCGTTTCGCCAGGGGAAATCGCTGGGGTCGTGCCCCTAGCGATATATTTCTAAATGCCGACCGTGCCGAGCGAAATTTCGCTCGGCAGCAGTCGGAATTTTTTTAAAACCAAAAACGCGCGCACGTGCGCGCTGGATTTAATCGACCTGCACATCAAAAAATAGGGGACGTGAATGGGGTTTTGCCGTATGCTTTGGGGGGGGGGTATTTTGGCTCGATTTTTGAGTGGATTAGGCACGGTTTTGCTCGTTTTTCATAATTTAGCAAGATTACACTGCTTTGAGAGAGGATTTTGTGGAGAATCAAGTGACGTTCATTGCACACGTTGGGGTAAGATCGTTTTTTTCAAAATTTTTTGATTTAGAGCTTGTGGAATGTGCTGATTTTATTATATGTTGAAGCCCGACACCCGATCTACAGATGGGTGTCGGCATTTTATTTTTTGCACAACAAATATATTTTTTGCAATTATTTGTGTCAAAAATGCATATAATTTCTTTTTTATTCATTTAAATTAGATAAATAATGTTGTTGACTTTGATAATTATATATGTTATATGGGGACACCCGATCTACAAATGGGTGCCCTCGGATTAATTTTTTAGAAAATTAATTTTTTCTTTAATTTTTAAATCCGAAAATTGATATATAATTTATAAAATGAAGAAAAATAGATAAGTTGCCAAATTTAATACATAAAATTGATTTATTTATTATAGAATTATTTATGTTAAGAAATTTGAGTTTATATAATTTTTATGTATTTTTGATTTTTTTGGAATTAATTAATCCGAAAATTAATTAATCATTAATAAAATTAGTAAAAAAAGATAAATACTCAAATTAAATTCATAAAATTGATTTAGTTATTGTAGAATGATTTATGTTAAATAATTGGAGTTTATATAATTTTTTATATATTTTTTATTTTTTGGAATTAATTAATCCGAAAATTAATTAGTTATTAATAAAATTAATAAAAAAAGATAAATACTCAAATTAAATTCATTAAATTGATTTAGTTATTGTAGAATGATTTATGTTAAATAATTGGAGTTTATATAATTTTTTTTATATTTTTTATTTTTTGGAATTAATTAATCCGAAAATTAATTAGTTATTAATAAAATTAATAAAAAAAGATAAATACTCAAATTAAATTCATTAAATTGATTTAGTTATTGTAGAATGATTTATGTTAAATAATTGGAGTTTATATAATTTTTTTATATATTTTTGATTTTTTGGAATTAATTAATCTGAAAATTAGTTAATTATTCATAAAATTAATAAAAAAATATAAGTACGCAAATTAAATTCCTAAAGATAATTTGTTTATTATATTCTTTATAGAACAATTTATTGTGAAGAATCAGAGTTTTAATAATTTTTTATATAATTATGATTTTTCGAATTAATTAATCCCAAATTATTCATAAATAATAATATAGTTTATAAATTATAAATAAGAAATTATAATTAGTTGGTAATGTTAGTATTGTCTAATGTGGATTAATATTTATAATTTGTTATTGTGCTCTGTTATTGACTTACTGTGCGTTTGTGCAGGTGTTCCGTGTTCGGATTCCAGTGTAGTACTTCTTGGTTAGTCTGTTAGAGACAGTCAGACGGATAGACAGTATGGCATCTGGCAGTGGTAGTGGAGAGGGCAGAGATAGTGGTAGAAGGCTGGATATTGGTTGGGCCCATTGCACGAGATTCGAGGGAGACAGAAATAAGACGGTCTGCAACTATTGCCACAAAGTCATAAAGGGTGGTGGAGTATCATGGTTGAAGCAGCATTTGGCACACGGCTACAGTAACGTGGCCAACTGTCGTCAAGTCCCTCCAGAGGTTAAGAAGCTGATGCAACAGCACTTGGCATCAGGGAGTGCAGCTAGGGAGGGGAAGAGGCATGCACGGAAGGAGGTTAAACGTAGATTGGCAGAGCCTATCGGACCCTCTGTGGCTCTTGATATTGATGACGACGATGATATGGTGTACCCACCCGAGTATGTGACAGAGGGAGAGAGGGCAGCATTCAAAGCCTCAGTGCAAGCATCTTTGCAGTCTGAGTTTGAGAGGGTAGAGGCTGCGAGGCATGGATTTCACAGGGGTGGTACTTCTGGAGGAGATGCAGGTGCAGCTGATGTTGATTCTCCTACTCCTAGTTCTAGACATGGGGCTGGGGTTGGACCTAGCACCAGGATGCCCGATTATCCTATGGATTCGAGTATGTGGCGTTCATCTAGTACCAAGCTGAAGAAATTGAAGGATGTGTGGAGCAAGGGCATTGTCAGGGAGAAAATGGGGAAGTTTATATCAAAATTTTTTATCTTCAATCACATTCCAGCGAATGCAGTAGCGAGCCCCCATTTCAAGAACATGGTCGATGTTATCCAAGAGTCGGGTCAGGGAGTCTTGCCTCCTACGCCACGGGAGATTATGGGTACATACTTGGATCAGGAGGAGGCAGAGATGAGAGAGTTTATGACATCGCTACGACCCCACTGGGAGCAGTTTGGAGTTATGATCATGTGTGATGAATGGACAGGTCCTACTAAACTGTCCATCATAAATTTCATGGTGTATTGTAGAGGCAGGGCAGTGTTCTTGAGATCGGTTGACGCATCACATAATATCAAGGATGCGCCCTATATTGCCAGGTTATTAGAGAGCGTGGTACAGGAGGTTGGCCCTCAGAACATCGTTCAGATTGTAACAGACAATGCCAGTGCGTTCAAGAAAGCCGGTGAGACATTACAGCGGCAGTATAACCTGTATTGGGCGCCCTGTGCTGCACATGCCATTGACTTGATACTAGAGGAGATTGGCAAGAGAAGCAATGTGCTGACGATATTGAAGGATGCACGAGCACTCACCACATTTGTGTACAACCATAATTTCATACTAGCGAAGATGAGAGAGAAATGTAGTGGGGATATAGTTCGGCCGGGGATTACCAGATTCGGTACGAACTATATTGCATTGGATAGTATTCTGAGCCACAGGCAGGGATTGAGATCTCCATTTACTAGTGATGATTGGACAAGTTGTGCTCAGAGTCGCAAAGAGACCGGGAGGAGAGTAGAAGAGATTGTTTTGTCCAATACTTTTTGGGAGCATGTGCGAGAGTTGATTGCTGTACTGCATCCCATATATCGTATACTGCGGCTGCTTAACACAGATTCCTATCCTACCGTAGGATCCATTTTTAAGTGTATGGCGGCGATGAAAGCTCAGATTAAGGCCGCAGCATCCAAATCACATAAGTGGATACTGAGGATTGTTAAAGACAGATGGTACAAGTCGTTAGGTCATCCTTTGCATGCATCAGGTATAATTACAATTTTATTTGAATCATTTTATGTTGAATCATGTTTATAATTATATTTTAATTATTGTACTGATTTTTTTCTTGTAATCGTCAATGTAGCGTATTATTTGAATCCCAAATATCATTACAAGGATAATCTTGGAGCACAGCACGATCTCTGCGCTCGTGTCCACGAGGTTTTCATGAAGTTGGACCCCCATTCAGAATCAGTTGGGGATTTTGGAAACGAGGTAAGGGCCGTAGCATTTAACTTCACTTATGTTATGCATATCACTTCTTCTTAATAGTTATATTAATTATTAAGTATTGACCTTTTCAAATTATTCCACTACTAGCTGATACAATTTATAGATGCACTGGGCTCATTCGGGTTGACTACGGCGATTGCGTCGAGGAACAAGATGATGCCGTGTAAGTGACAAGGGATTATGAATATTAATATTTTAAATTTCTAATTTCTAAATAATTCTTAATATTTTCTATTTGTAAATCCAGGTGAATGGTGGGCGATGTATGGCACAAGTGCCCCTACATTGAGGAAGTTAGCGTGTCGAATATTGGCTCAGACAGCATCCTCTTCTGCTTGTGAGCGCAATTGGAGTACGTTCGCACTCATACACACAAAGCAGAGTAACCGGCTAGCTTATCAGAGGTTATAGAAGTTGGTCTTCTGCCATTATAACATGAGGCTGAGGACGAAGCAGTTAGAGATAGAGCGCGACACCGCCGCTGCGACTGTGCAGGATCCTTTAGATGTGTTATTCATTAATGAAGTCGATGACGAGGATCCATTTGCAAAGTGGGTTAGATGTGTTGAGATGGATCAGCCTGATCGTAGTCCTAGCCCAGTCATATCATAGGCTGCAGCAGAGTTGGGCATCAATGTAGACGCAACTATGGAGGAGGAGAGGGGGGAGGTTCGCGGAGACTCATTGGATAACCTCATCAGAGTTGTTCCTTCCTCTGCTACTGCGACGACACCAGCCCCAGTCCCAGCCCGTAGGCATGTTTCATTGTCAGAGGAGGAGGAGGAGACAGATGAGGAGGAGACTGATGAGGACATTGAGGAGGAGACAGATGATGAGGATGAGTCCGGATCTTCAGATGATGATAATGGAGATGGTAGTGCTAGTGGTGGTTATGGTGATTATGGTGGTTATGGTGGTGTTGGCACTAGTGGCCCAGGGTTGAGCCCATTTACTGGAGAGGTGGCTTTCCATCATACCACACAGGATACTGACCACGGAAATAGAGATCGTGATGAGAGTGGGGGATATTCCTTTCAAAGGAGGAAAGGCAAGGAGAGACAGCATACAGGGATGCACGATGACTCGTCCTCCGTGGCACAGAGTTTCGGATCTTGAGATGTTGGAGGATCATCGAGTTCTTATGGAGAGCAATATCCTCATTATCCACTACAGCTGACCCAGGGACACTATCCAGCCTACTATCCTCAGCAGCTTGGGTCAGCAGATTCATCAGATAGTAGTAGTTATAGTACATCACACGGATATCCTGGAGCACACATGCAGACATCTGATCCATTTGGGATCTTTCCAGTGAATCCATATCCGCCCGGCTATTATCCTATGCCTGTTGTACCTATTGGTATTGGAGTTGCAGCAGTAGCCCCTCCATACGAGCATCCCGGTTATCCTGCGCCGTCTCCTCTGTCACCACCAGAGCAAGAGACGTGCTACTATTATGATGATTTCCCTCCAGTTGGTATCATGGCTCATATGACACAGGAGGAGTATGAGCAACATGTCCGTGCATATAAGAGAGAATACAGATTTCGGATGGGATGTAAGCGCTACTGTCATTTTATTGGTGAGAGATCAGGGTATGAGCCACCACGTCATTCATTTCATGTTTGATTTGATGGTATGATTATATGTTTTTTACTTTATATATTGTTGTTTTAGTTTAATTTAAAATTTGGATCCTCTTTGTTATTTTTTATTTAAAGTTTAAACACAGCAAACACAAGCATCACCCCGATAGGCCCGATCATTACATTTATATTCCACATTCTGTTTTCATGATTTCTGAGATATAGTATTGATGATTATGGTAATTTAAGTGCAGTTTTGAAGTATATAACTTATGCTTGTTGAGTTGTAAAATTTTTGATTTTTTTGGAAAAAAAGCAAATTTATATGTTTTTGTTGAAATTTCGATCGATTCGTCAGAAACCACGGAAAATCTCGTTTTTCGGCGAATCGTCGGCATTTCGTCGGCGTGCCAACGAAATGCCGTTCGGTGACCTGGGCGGCACGCTCAGGTGCACCGAAATTCAAAACCTTGGTTAAACCAAGAAAGTGGAGTTGCGGGCGATATGTCACGCTCTGGTGCGCCTGTAAAGGCCCTTATCGTCGCAGAATATAACACTTGAAAAATGGTCAGATCTCTCGTTTTCTAGAATAAGTACCATCGACCTTGTCAAAGTTCAAACCGGACTTATATCCCGTATGATCGCTTAAACTGTTTCTTAAAACTTCCAATCGCTATGCACGGACGTGGTCTGCAGGGAACATTCCACGTGGCTAAGCATAAAACCAAGGAAAAAAATATAGCATTTGCGATTGCTTTAACTCTTTTAAGCAATTTTATGCCTTAATTAATTAATGGAAGATGCTGACACATATTAGCTATCAAATGCTTAAGCAAAGGTGGTGGCTTTAGAACAAATGATTTGGCTGCGATCTCTTTCAGAGACAAGAAATTAGATATCAGGGAGTGGTTAGTTATTGACTTTTGGGTATTATTTTAATTGAAGGGACCCATCAGAAGCAAGAACTTAACCTTAACGTGACATTTTGTTGGCATGCTGCACCATGATGTATCAAGGCAATCAGTCTTTGAGGATTATGTTTGCCTCCTCATGGTAAAATTGGAAGTGCTGGATACTTATGGCTTTTATTAATTGATTAATGTTATTATTATTGTCTGGCATGCGGCTACTGTTAATATTATTGATTGGTCATCTAATAGTTAACCTTTTTAATCCGAATAGAAGCAGAAGTTTAATTGCCAGGCATGGAAATAGACTTTGGGAGGAAGCAAAGTTGGTTTTTATTGGTGTTACAATTAAATAAGGTAATAAAAAGAGTACTTATAAAGTTGGAAGTGGGCCAGCCTACAAACTTTTGTTAAAGAGGCATGACGCAGTCGGACTTCATGATAGACCAAGAAATTGATGCTAATCCCATGCCTATCGGCCTGTGTAAATGCTCAAGCAGAGAGAGAGAGAGAGAGAGGAAAATAAATGAAATTTAGTAGTAAAGCGGGCGGTTTGGTTCCATTTAGGGAATGCGTTTTAAAAGATGCATTCCAAAGAGGAAGCACCCTTAAATTCGTTTTTGGATTTTAAAAATGTGTTTTGCAAAAATGCAATGGCATATTTGTAATATTTATAACTTCCGTATGACATACTTGAAACTTGTTTCAAAGATTCTTTTATGTGACAAGGTTAGATTTATCATTTATGAAAACATTTTTAAAGTTAAAACAATAGCAAACTTGTAATATTGAAAACTTCAACAAGAATCAATTATCTTTCACCAAACATCAAAGCTAAATTCTGCAAACTCACCTTAAAAATCAATTTAGAATGAATCTATATGAAACGAGGCCTTAATTTCGTTTAGAGATTTTGAGTTAAAATGAACAAACTGTGTAGAAACATGCATCAAACCAACCCAATGAAGGTTTGAGTAAGTCATTTCTCAGGTTTAATCAATCCAAGTTGCACCCATAATTGACACATAGTACGTCGACACACATATTCACCTAAATATTTTACTATCATTATGCCTCTTTAAGATGAAGAGCACCTTTTCTAAAAAAACATAGGCAAACCTAAAAGGGAAAAGAAATGTTTAAGAGGAGCTATCCTAAGCCTTATGGATAATAATTGAATCATCTACGGGTGGACCTATAAAATGGGTTCAACCGTAGCCAATGCCATGCAGCCAATAGGTCCAACCGTAGATGATTCAATCTCTATGGATAGTGTTATAAAGGAATGACTTTACTGTCGAGTCAATGTATAATACCAAGACAAGCCTAATGTATACCCATTATCAATAATCCAAAAGGATAAATAAAAATGTACTAACCCATTGTTTATACTAAAGTAAAAATGTCATATTATGACTTTATACTTTTATTTTATTTTTAACTTTTCTCAAAAAATGGCCCTTTATCATGTTTAAAAGCCTTTAACATACCAACAAATTGTTCATGTTTTAATTTGCACAACTATCAATCTCTCAACAACCTGCTTTTTTATAAAATTTTTCTAACAGGGTCAATTTATTAGTTGAGAAACCAATACGCTTTTAAATCATGAAATTTGCTAAGTAGTAGGTGGTACTCAACTACCCATGTAGATGTGGAAATCTAAAATTGTCCTGATTTGTTGCAGAAAGTTTGGTTGGGCTAGAGCGAAGCCCAAATTGCACCACTGAATTTGGGTAATTGTTCGGCCTCGGGGATCGCATGATACTTGACGGGTAGGCCTTTCTTAAAAGTTTTCGCGTAAGTTTTGGTTAAATCATGAACCCGATTTTGAAACAGTGAGCAAGTCGGTGAGAGTACAGATTAGACATTTAGACCCCATTAATGGGAGGTCATGAACAACACCATTAGCATGGGTTAAGTAGGCTTCATCGCTTCAGGTTCTTTGTGTAGAGATACTTGTATAGTTCCAGTTTAGCACAATCTAAGGTATGTATATGCCGTTTTTCCGTGATAACCTCAATTAACATTGCTTTTCTCCTTTTGCATTAACTCTTCTATTCTCCATCAGGAAATAGAAATTTGTAATTTTGTGGCCCTTGACATAATTAAAAAGATACCATTTAATTTACAAGGTACTATATAATCAGACTTTCATGGGTGTGTGTTATTTAGTTATAGGAGTTATTTGTTCTTAAGTTTTTTTTTGGTAAACTTGTTCTTAATGTAATATAAGAAATATCAGTGAGATATTCAAAGCGTACCTAATTATTTTTTCTAATTATTATTTTTAAATTCAAAAAGGGAGTCTTGTTTTTGGTTCCTGTTAATTGTATCATCCATCTTTTTATCAAAAAGAAAAGAAAGGTGCACCTCTTTAATTTCATTTTTATTTTTATAAATTAAAATATTTGTGTTCAGTATTACTGATGTGGTTTACTTTTATTATAGGAGAAATTAGTTGTTAGTGATATTTCTTATACATAACTGAGATTCAGTCTGCAGGTAATTTTTGATAATTGGAAAATAGTGATATTTTCTTAAAATATATTTAAAAATGAATATTATTTTACTATTCAAGAGTTTATTTAAAAATGCCCCTCAAAAGAATTATAAACAATTTGTTTGTTATCATCAAAGTCTTTTTAAAGGTACTTTTTTAAGAATTGAAAAGTAAAATGACACCCATTCACAATTATTTTTAAAAGTATTATTATTTTTTAATTACCAAGAATTAAGTGATTGAATCTGAATTATTTAAAAAAAAAAAAAAAGTACGTACGGATCGGACAGACCATACCGGTTACGGGGCGTAGTGGATCCGTTTTGACAAGTCAGTCCAGACGAGACGGCTCGACTTTAGAAAAAGTGTCCACAGACGGGTAGGCGATAGTCACGATATACTCTTGGGAAATTTGTAGGCTGAGGCTTCTGTTGATCAGCTACCAAACTCAAAACCTCTCGGCCAGGGTCCCACATCAAATTGTGCTGCAATATATCTCTCCCAACTATATTATACCGTTCTCTCTTTCGGTAATTCCTCCTCCATAATTTTCCTCTTCTCATCTGCAACTCAAAAATCTCATAGGGAGACAGCGAGGCGAAAAAGGGATTTCCTTTTTTCTGCTGGATCGAGGAGAACGGATACTGTAGTTTGGACGAGGTCGCTGATATTGCTCCGTAATTGTTGAACATAAGAGCGCCGTCTTTGTTGAGATTCGTCATCCCCGAGCGAGTCGGGAATTTTTTCTCTTGCGTGAAGTGGAGGCTTTTTTTTTTTTTTTCATTACTTGGCATATAAACCCTAGGTTTCTCGTGGACTCCGAAAACCTATGTTTCAGGTGTGCACAAGATTGATTTTTGTTTCCCTTTTGGATATTTCATATGCGATTGGGACATGGTTGCATGTTTTTTTTTCCTTTCTCGATCCATTCGAGCATGAAACTGATTATTTTTTGTGCGATTCGTATGAATTCTGGGCTAATTTGATTCGATGCCGCTGTTAATTGAAGGATCACAGTGGTTATTTGCTGGTTTATAGTAGCTGCATTGCTAGATTTGATTGTGTTGTTCTCTCACGCTGCCTGTTTTTGTTTAGAATTTTGTTCGTAGTCTTGGTTTTTCATTCACCTAAACACTGGGTTTCGACTCAGTAAAAGAGAGTGTCACCGGAATTTCGTTCAGGGGAATCGGAGCCGTTACTTAGGAAGCTTGTTTGCGTATAGTTCTTCACAAAAGATACCTTTTGCTTTGGATGTAATCAACTGCTTTGGAGACTAATTCCATTGATGTCTTCTGGGACTTTATATGCATGATCTAATGAAACTACTCAAGAGTTTATTGATGTTGTTAGTTCTGGTAGCCCATGGTTCATTAGATTTGCACGTCTAGGCCTCTATGTACCGGCTCAGGTTTGTGCCACTGTGAAGTTACTGGTGATGGGCGGAATGGATGTAATTTTTGATCTTCCATGTTGAGGACGTGTTTTTTATTTCTCTCATATTAGGAGGTTCCGACAGCGTTAAGGTTACATTCGTAACTCACCATTTGAAGGAATGAGTTACTTTGTTGGTGTACAGGATGAAAGTATTTCATGAGCCATATGAGGCTCATGCCTTAGACTCTTATTTATAATGTTTTTATAAAGCCATTTTCAGGCATACTAACAATAGAGGAGAGATGATTAATTAGTAGTTTCTATCAGTTTTCTTTTCCCTTGAGTTTTTTGTTCTTTTTTCTGGTCACTTCTTGTGTATTTTGTATCCCATTTTTATTTGCTTTTGAATAATGCTGCTAGGGTTGCCCAGTTGGTAGAGGGGAGAACTTGGGATGAACCATAAACTCGGACGAGGTTCAAACCTCCTCTTGGTGCTCTCTAACTTAAATGATACATGGGCCTTGCGTGTGGATTCGTGTATCCTAGGTTTACTCATCCGGGATGTGTCCAAAGGGCCCTACCTATGGTAGGTTTGACGGCATAAAAAAAGTAGTGCTTTTCATCATTCCTCAAAAAAAAAAGGGTTTTGATATCCTTTTCATGATTTCGTTGTCCTTTATATAATTACATTATCCATGTTAATATATTATCTATTATTACTTTATTTATTCAAATATGAATTCGTGCTTATGCCTTATGCCTTGAATCATGCTCCTCACTCTTTGATCTTGTAAGCTGTCTTGCTTCATGCCTTACAATTAGAAAAACATTGGTTGCGAACTAACCTTCCAAAAAATCAAAAGAAAAAAAAAAAGCAAATGAAAAACATGTTGAAGAGGTATGCTGTTACAAGGGCTGAAAGGCCTTTCATTTGGATTAATCATTTACTACGAAGGCTGAAGGGCCCATGAATTGGATCAATTCTTTGTTCTTATGTTTGAAGCTGCTTCATTTCACGAATCATGTCTTTCAGATTTGTGACTCCTTTCTGCAAACCAATGGAATAATTATCTCTGTGAATTAATACATGAGGACATAGTAGTCATTGATGCTAGTGGATAATTTTGAAATCCTATTGCTTTTATTTTGTTGGAGTTGTTCCAACACTCCTGCTACTTGGAGGCTAGACCTTGTTGTTATCTAGTTTTTACAATCTTGTTTGAATTGCTTTCAGTACTGAGTTGACCAGATATTGCTTATCTCATCCAATGGCGCAGTTTATTTTGTTTTGATGGCCTTTCATGTTGTGGCACGTAATGGCATGTGGAAGGCACATGTTAAATCTAGAGAGGAAGAAAATTAACAAGAAAGCTAGTTCTTAATTTTTACAGTTTGTAAGTTTTCTTTTTCATTGTTTAAAATAATCAAAGTCAAGTTAAACACTTAGAAAGGAGTATGAATTCATCTTCAAAAAGGTCAATTTACTGACTCCTATAGTGATGCATAGGAGGAGAAAGTTCTATCTGAACTTAATAACATTGAAAATTAAGTAATGGTTGATGAAAACTTTGAACATTACAAATCATTTGAAATTCACAATTTGATCATCTTCTCGCTTTGAAGTAAAAGAATGTTAGTGGCCCTCAGCTTCTTACACCACAGAAGCTGAATTTACCTTGTAGTATTTGAGAAAGAAACCCTTATGATCAAACTCTCCATCTTTTGTGGTCATTGAACAAAATCTTGAACTTTTCTCTAGCAACCTGCAACTTGAGTAATCAAATTTATCATTGATGGTCCTTCATGTGTATGAATTTTGATGTAAACCTATGATCTTTGTGTTTGGAAAAGGTTTTGACATTTTAACACAGATGACAATGTGTTTGGGGCTGCATTTTTTTTATACTGAGATGAATACATTTTGTTAGGTGATTAAAATATAAAAGCAAAACAAACTACATAAGAGAGTCAACAAAAATAAAACCAAGTGCCAATAGGTGAATGTCAAATTTTTGATACATCTTCATGTGCCCAATGTTTTGTGTGATGTGTGTTAGAAAATTTCTGTGATTGAAATATTTGAAGCTAATTTGAAGAGAGCTGAAGGCAAGAGCCGCAAGACACAAAAAATTGAGGAGAATCTAGCTCTTAGATGAGCTAGGATTATAGTAGAGGCTGTTAATGAAATTTCGTAATTAGTTGGTGCATCGAAATAATAAAAATAAGTTCTGTTTATACACCTAGTGGGATTCTGCTGACTATGTACAATCAAGTGTGATTAAATTCTGATACAATGGAAAAAAAAATTTCAAAGTTTGTGAGTAGTTGGGGGATTGAAAAGATGAAAAAGTAATGAAAAAAGAAGGTGGTTGGTAGGAAACCTTATTGGATACTATTGGAGTTTGGATCCAGTATTGTAATAAGTCCTACCTACTATTGGATTTGCATGAGTGACTCCCACGCTAGTGAATTAGGTGAAGGTATGGAAAGAGAGGGATTTAAATCCTTGGCAAACAAAAGCCCACATAACAGTTCCAATGCTATGCCTTGAACCACTCAGCCATCTCTCTTACATAATGATTATGTCCCAGAAAGTGGGGTGAATGGTGGGTCATTATATTATTGTATTGGTATGACTGATCAATTATACATATTAAAATAAAAAAGTTTTATCAATGATAAGATTCGAGGTTCGGGGGGACAAAAAATAAATATTTTCTTGTAAAAACTTGTTCAAAAAGATTTGTTGATGTTTGTCAAGATGAGGCTTCATCTTTACCTGTTATTTGTACCAGATTAAACCACTTAATTAGAATGAATCAACTGATGGACCTATATTTTGAGACCCATTATGTTACTCCATTTCATTAATATATTCAAAATATCCTAAGAGAACCAAAATATATTGAACTCTGGAATGTTTATCTGCTCACATACATTTAACTGAAATGATCATAACAAGATACAATGAAAAATTACTATCTCCCCTGTATGTGCTACGGGTTGATACACAGTGGTACAGGAGCTTTATGTTGTATCTATCAATTTAGGCATTTCCATCGACGTGTATTTGTCAGAAATTTAACTACTTAAAACTTTATGTTCCTGATTGGCATTGTTTAGGCAGTTTGCTACCATCCAGTAGGAAGCTATGCATTCTATTTGGAGATGTATCAACCCATAGTTTTAGCTGAACAAATCCATCAAGTATGGTTTGATAGTCTGCTGCATTATTCAATGACCTTGATTGATCTTTTTGAGGCAGTTTGGTATCCTTAAATAATGAAGTCAGACATCCATTGAGGAGAAATTTTCAAATTTGTTAAACCACAATGGCAAATTAATTGATTTGGTTGGTTATGTGTGGTTTGGGCCTTTGGCAATCATCAACTAGGCAATACAGATTACTTGCACTGATATATTTTCGTACCTCACAGTATCCCCGCCTTGTTTTTTTCCTCATAACTCATCTCAGACCATTAATATGCCAAGTTACATATTCCTGATATTTTGAGCAATTCATATATGATAAACTGATGGATGAATGCCATTATTGCTTAAAATATTTGAATATTCTTGCTGTAACAATTAATTTATTAATCCATGGAATGCCTTTTGTTTATTTTGTCAATTTAATCTGTTATCATTGCTTTGTTACTATTCTAATTCTTATCTGTTTTTATTTCCCAGATATATTGATCTATTGGCTTCGTGCACAATGTTTTATGTAACATAGTTGGATTTTGGAGAATATTTGGCAGTTCAGAGTGGATAATATTGTTATATAATTCTGTAGACAATATTAGAGATGGGCCCAATTTCCTCTTTGTGCACATCTCTTCACTTTTTTTGGGGTGATTTCCTTCGAGGCATTCGCTTAGATGGTGGTGAGGTGTTGGGCCAAACAGACTGTAACGAGTATTGAAACTGGATACTGAAGTTGGTGAATAAGTGAGTGCAGCTAAATAGCTTCCTACAGTCAAAATTTTTTGCATGAGAGAACAATACTGGGCAATTGTGGTGTAATCAGTGAACTGGTCAGTGGTGTACAATTGTTCATTAAACATTAGAAAAATGGTACCAAATTGGAGGAAGCCTGATATTAATATGACAAGCATCTTGTTGATCATACAACTTATTTATGTGCTTGGAACTTCAAAATAGTTCAGAGAATGTTAATGATGATCTGTACGCAGAAACCATGGAACATATATCAGAAAGTAGATATCCTGTTGATTCAAACAATTACAAGTTATATGAGGAGATTGGTGAAGGCGTCAGCGCCAGTGTGTACAGAGCCCTATGCATTCCCCTCAATAAGATAGTTGCTATCAAGGTTCTTGATCTCGAAAAGTGCAATAATGACCTGGTATGTAGGCTCTTTACCTCTAGTAATTTAAATTCAGTTTTCAGTAGGATTTTGTTCATAATTTTTC
Source organism: Buxus sempervirens (assembly GCA_947561395.2). Taxonomy (NCBI): domain Eukaryota; kingdom Viridiplantae; phylum Streptophyta; class Magnoliopsida; order Buxales; family Buxaceae; genus Buxus; species Buxus sempervirens. The sequence goes on from OX387188.1 coordinate 42,316,793, forward strand.
GGGCAATTTCTCATCATTCTTGTTATATTTGCATAATAAGTTTTTCATTATGCTGAACTGCTCTGAAATGTTCATGTATGTGGATTATAATAAAAACATGCTTTATTTGGACCGTTTTTCTGTCATTTAATTGATGTTTTTGATGATGAAGGCATTACATGATAATTTTGTCTTTTACTTCTTTAAATTGGATTAGCTAGTGATTATTTTGAAACTATATTATCTTTGCAATATAATTTTTAAAACCATATTATATTTGCAACTTTATGATTTTTCTGAATCGAAATTTTAAAGGCTTCTAAAATGTATTTGTTATGAATCTTATTTTCTCATTTTAAATCTTATTTTCACTTTTGTGGATCTGGTTGCAAGTTCTCCAAAGTGTATTTGTTTTGTGTAGAATCTTATTTTCTCACTTTTCTGGATCTGGTTGCAAGCTCACAATGTCTCTGCAAATTTTGAAGTACAGCATGTATGCCATTAACATTCATCTAAATTGCACCTCATGGGGATGGAATGCAATTTCATCAAAATTTCACCTGTTTTGGTGGAAAACTGCATTGAAACCACTTAGTTTTGATGATATGCTAGTTTTGGCTAAGAAATGGGTGACACGGGCGGAACATGCTTCTCGTGCCGCCCGTCTCGTGAGCGAAATAAGATAAATTTTGAACTTTCGCCTATTTCGCTCATGAAATGAGAGGCAGCAGAGGCACGCTCCATCGGTGCTGCCCATTTCTTATCCGAAATGGGAGAAATTTCGAAAATTTGCCCATTTTGGCTAGTTTCTTAATGTCATGCACTGAAATTTTGCTTGTGTTATTAAAAAACTATTTTACTGGCATGGGCTTTAAATTGCTTTTGGCACGGGCTTTGGTTTTAGTTTTTGATGAAAGAATAATTGTTATAAACTTGGGAAAATTTAAAAAATTGTTAAAAATATGAAATATGTCTGAAAAATAAAATGCAAGTAAAAAATAACTGGACATTTATATAGTATATTTCATTCGTTAAAGTGGTAAAATTAGTGAATAATTAGTAATTATTTTAAAAAATGTAAAAAAGATTGAAAAAAAATACTAACATTAGGAAAAGTCCATGGAAGCTTATAGTGCGAGCTTACTTGTGTAAATGTGATTTGGATAATTAAATATTTAAATAACAATTTATTATTAAAAATTTATGAAAATTGAAAGAATTATAAAAAATTTATAAAATCCGTAAAATTTACAGAAGATTGTAAAAGTCTTATGTCTTTTTTTTATTTTTATTTTCTGATTCTTTTTATTTTTATTTTTTTGGCTTTGTTATATTCTTTGAAAATTTTTAAAATCTTTCGACATGGTGGGCACAAAATTTATGGTGGTGTGCTGGCAAAACAGCAAGATGGGACTTGGGCGAAATGGCATAAAAAACGGCACGGCTCACCTTGGTCATAGGAAATATAATGAAGAATATTTTGTTAATATCATACTGAACGCATAGAATATGGAAATTTATTATTATGGTTCTTTCAAATTTCTATTTTTCTGTTGATTGATCTACACAGGATGGTATCCGAAGAGAAGTACAAACTATGATTTTGATTGATCATCCAAATGTATTGCGTGCACATTGCTCTTTCACAACTGGCCACAGCCTTTGGGTTGTGATGCCATACATGGCTGGGGGCTCTTGCCTTCACATAATGAAATATGGTTATCCAGAAGGTTTTGAAGAGCCTGTCATTTCAACCCTTCTGCGTGAGGTTCTTAAAGCTCTTGTTTATCTTCATGCCCATGGGCACATCCATAGAGATGTTAAGGTATGATATCTTGTTTATGTGTTTAGTCGTGCTATTTATGTAGTTCATTGTCTCTGTGTTAGGTCATTAGTTTTGTCACTGACTTCTTTGAGCATATTGCAAATTTGCCTCATTCAAACAAGTATGAGAGAAATGTGTTAAGAAATTTTAGTGCGCAAGTAGTACTGTAAGGAGGCCATTTACAAGTCTTTTATGTTGGTCTGTTTGTTCCCTGGGATATATCCTAAACTTTGGTTCTCAGTTGTGTTCTCATTCTTGCCTGCTTGTTTTAGATTCATCCATCTGCTTAACTTCTTTTGTAGGCTGGGAATATCTTAATTGATTCTAATGGTTCAGTCAAGTTAGCTGACTTTGGGGTATCAGCGGGCATGTTTGATACTGGGGATAGACAACGATCAAGAAATACCTTTGTTGGAACTCCATGCTGGTGCTTTTAGCTCTTCTACTTTCTATTTTATGCTAATTTATTGGTTGCAGATTTAATTAAGCTAACCTAACATTGCTTGTCAATTGTAAACCTTTTTTCCCATGTCTTTTACAGGATGGCTCCTGAAGTTATGCAGCAACTGCATGGTTATGACTTTAAGTGAGTGTGTGACTTGTATTATCTATTCCGCTCATTCCCTCTCCATGACAAAAAAGGAAAGTTTATAAATGCAGTTTCTCCTTTTAAGACCAGTTTTCTGTAAACAGAGCAGACATATGGTCATTTGGTATAACAGCACTAGAACTTGCTCATGGTCATGCCCCATTTTCCAAATATCCGCCCATGAAGGTGAGTGGTTGAGATTCATAATATCAGAATGCTGAATTGTGTATTGGGAGCATCAAAATGGTGTTTATTTAAAGTTTCATCCATATTTTCCTCTTTTCCTATCTTGTTGAAGGTTTTGCTGATGACCTTACAAAATGCTCCACCGGGACTTGACTATGAAAGAGACAAGAAATTTTCGAAGGTCTGTATATTTGATTGAACCATTTTTACAGGTGGCTATTTTGGCTTATTATACTTATAGTGCTGCATATTTATAGTCCTTTAAAGAGATGGTAGCCACTTGCTTAGTGAAGGATCCAAAGAAGCGTCCAACTGCAGAAAAGCTTTTGAGGCATCAGTTCTTTAAACATGCCCGTTCAACTGACTATCTAACCCGAACAATTCTTGATGGCCTGTCTCCACTTGGTGAACGTTTTAGGACGCTGAAGGTATTTTACTCATCTCAAGCGATTCTCTTGTTAAATTACATGACTTTTTGATGATGTTTATGACTTGCCATTCTTTTTCCTTTATATTTTTTTAATTAATTATTTTTTCCTTTCAGGGAAAAGAGGCCAACCTTCTTCTTCAGAACAAGGCCATGTATGGGGATAAAGAGCAGTTATCACAGGTGAAGAACAAAGTCACTTATAAGGCCATCAAATACGACTGCTTTTAATGTCTTTTTTCCTTATCACTTTGGATCCCTTTGCACTATATTATGAAACCTCTTAGTCTCTGTTAAATTATCCATTATATCTATATGTCTAGTATTATTCCTACACCATTCATACTACTGTATGTAATTGTTTGCCAAAGTTCACCATTGTCAACTTCTTTCTTCTTATTATGGTTCCCATTAGTCTTTTGATTTGCGTTTTATTAATTTTTATTTCTAATCATTATATTTATTGACTTCTAACCTTTTATTTGCCAAAATCTATGTACCATTTAGCTATGTGCCTGTTCAGTCCGGTTGGGAACTCTTGCCTACTCCACATTGCTTATTTGCAATGTGGCTTCATTGTATTGTGTCATTTCATAAGAATGGACAATTGCTCACATTTTGTTGGTCAAATTTCAACACATTGTATTAAGTGGAGAGGTTATTTTGGAGTTTAATGTGAGCAGTAGGGGTGCAACTTGGTTCGATTTGGTCCGGATTGGCCTTAGTTTGAGACCAAACCGAAGTTGCTAAATGACAACCCAAAACCGAACTGAACTGATTTACTTAACCCGAAAACCGAACTGAGATTAAAATGAAAAGCCACAATCCAAACCGAACCGAACCTAATTCAGAACTTGGTTCGGTTTGGTTCGGGTTGTGCCAATTTCCAAAAAATTTCTTTCAAACTAAATGTTGTGCCTTTCTAGGTTTGACTGAAATTTAAACAAAATCGATGGGATTGAAATGCCTCTTGAGCCTCTTGATTTCGACACACATCAATGGCATCTTGCGACGTATTGGTCGGAAATTCACCATATTTTGAGGTCAAAACAGGGGGATTCTGCTCACTCAAAACCCTAATAAAAAACAAAAAAACAGAAGAAGAAGAAGAATAACAGATCCACACTTGCCCCGCTGCCCGCGTCCCTGGATTCCACTCACACGAAACCCTGAAAAAAAAACAAAAAACAGAAGAAGAAGAATAACAGATTCGAACACTTGCCCCGCGTCCTTGGCCCTCACTTGTTTCTAGTAGGCGATCAACTTTCTTCACCTAAAAGAGTTTCAAGTAGCAGAAAAGAGGAGCTGTAGTTTGGGGCATCAAGCATGAGAGAGAGAGAGAGAGAGAGAGAGAGAGAGAGAGAGAGAGAGAGAGAGAGAGAGAGAGAGAGAGAGAGAGAGGCCGGGGAGCACAAGAGTTTCCGTAAAGAAAAGAGAGAGGGGGAGGGAGAGAGAGAGAGAGAGTTCCAACCTGCAACAATGGCGAGGAGGCAAGGTCGGCGACGGCTATGCGAGAATAAGGGTTTGAGCAAAGGGCGCCCTAATTTAACGTAAAAGAAAAAGAAGGGTAAAATATATTTATAACATATGGTTTAGTTCGGTTCGGTTTAACCGAAGATGAAACCCAAAACCGAACCGAACTAATCCGGTTCTGAAAATTTTATAACCAAAACTGAACCAAATGGTTATGAAACCGAACCAAACCGAGCCGAAGTCGGTTTGGGTTTGGTTTTAACTGGACCGAGTTGCACCCCTAGTGAGCAGTGCATTCCTATTCAGTTTTTAACTATGCTAGCAAACATGGTATTTGTGATCACGGTATACATCCATATAAAAGTGATAGACGAAGGCTGAGGAGGACTGGAATGGGATTTATTGGAAATCATTTGAGGAAAAATAAGCGAACTGAAGATTGAATTTCTTTTATTGGATGCTGTAGTGTGATTCTTGTTGCCTACCCAAACTAGCTGGTATAATCCTTTTTTTTAAAATGATTGATGATGGCATGCATATTATATTTTGTTGTTATTATCTTTTTATTTATTTTTTATTAAAAGAAATGTGACTTAATTAAAGAAGCCAAGAAAGTCAGAAGGGGAAGAGAATTCCCCAAAGATATGTATAACAGACTCTTGAGTTAAGCAAAAAGGTAGAGACTTCCACAATTATATGAAATCCTGCTTCCATTCAAGAATCCAGTTAACATGGTACCAGCTAAACAGCTGCTGACATATGTCATTACAAAGCAAATTTTATAACAATAACAATCCTCATACTTGCTTCCTCTCACAAGCACTAACATATCCTAGAAGTGTCAAGCTCCACAAAACACTGCTGGTAACGCTAAGTGCATGCTGCGAACATGATATGATGTTAAGCACCCTAAATACATGGGATAAGTAATGCTTATATCCTTAGTTATCTACAAGCCATATATAGATATTGCGATTGAGTCACTGGTGAATTTTCATGGAAAAATTCTTTGATTTAGTTCTAGATGTCAACTGGCCTAATTCATGTAAAAAGTCCGACCCAATTCATTTAAATGCATTAAATTAATTCAAAGGCATGAACATGATATATTGTTGCCCTCAGTTTACGAAAGATGCTTGTGGGGGGGTGGGGGTGGGGGAACTAACAACAAACATAAAGCATGCACTGATTCCCTTTTTTTTTTTGGTGTTAATTTTTTATTGATTATATATCTCAGCTCTTCTGCTCAAAATTGCATTCTGTGATAACATTTTCCAAATATTAAGTTTTGTTCTCAGCAAATTCTCAATTATGTAGCTTGATGTTGAGTACCAATTGTGTGGCAAATATTGAAGGGCTTCAATGTCATTTTGCAAGTTTTACAATGCACCTTTAGACTTACCATGATATCTTCAATAATTCTTGAAATTAAAAAAAAAAATTTGTGATACTGAATTGGAAATTACAGAAAATGAGAATAAATTAGACTTCGCATTACCCTTGCAAAATTTTTGAGGAATTTTGAAAATGAACCATGGAACAAAAGGTTGTGCAGTAAGTGGCAATTTACTCAGTTCTTGTGTAATTAGGATGAGGATGTTGAGATGGATATAAACCAAGGAAGTTGTAGTCGTAGTTGGAAATAAATCAGAGTTAAATCAAGATAACTGAAGGCCTGTATGGCATGATATTGGAAGGTGCAAGATGGTGCAAGTTGAAGGGCTGGGATTAACTTAGTGGAAGAGTGTAAGACCAAAAAGGTCCTGGATGGAGTTGGTTAGAAAAACATGGAAGATACAACTTTGTCAATGAGATGGCTTTTTCCTGGTTGGAATGGCGAGCACGGGTTTCGCTCTGCCAAACCAACTGGTTAAGACAAGCCATTCTTGAGATCAGGCATTATTACTTTCTGATAAGACGAGCCCCTTCTTTATGTAGTCATTTTTCCTTTACATCTATTTGTTGTTATCTTACTATGGTTGTGTTATTACTTTTCAATAACTTCTAGTTGATATTTATTCACTTCGTCGCTGAGCAATTATCTATTTGTAATTTAATTATGAAAGAAGTAACTATTCATTTTGCTAGGTTTTGTCAATTCATATTGTCTGTTTAATGCATTTCCCAGACTGACTCTCTTGTGATGTTGCAGCAAGAATATATACGTGGAATCAGTGCATGGAATTTTAATTTAGAGGATTTGAAAAATCAGGCTGCCCTTGTAAGTAGGTCCAATTCTGACTTTCTATTTAGTTCATTTCCTGATAAATGTGCAGAAATGTATCCTTCATGAAGAAAGTAAGCAGTGTTGATTTTCTCTTTCATGTATGCTACTTTTTCTGCAGATTCAGGATGATGGGATTTCAAGTATAGAAGAACCTGACGCAGGCAGCAGAAAGGACGACGATGGTGAAATTTCTCCAGCAGAAAGGTTTTCCCCTGAAAGGGCTAACCATTTTAATGCTGCACCTTCTCAGGAGGTATCATTCCCAGATAAAAAAAAAGTCTTTTTGGTTCCATAACCCATTTTGGTATTCCAACCTTTTTGATTCTTTGAAATTCTGTGTCATTCTTTCGGATGCTTGATGTCTACTTTTCATTTTTTCCAGGATGAACTTAGTAATCTTCAAAATCTGGAGAGTTCACTTACTTCGTTTCCTCTCCGTCCTCTTCAGGCACTTAAGTATGTCATTGCTTTCCATATTTGCCTCTGTATTTTTACTGGATTTATGGAAACCAATGCTTTCTGGCACTTGATTGGATGAGCTCAACAGTGTCGTGTAGCATTTCACCAGAAAATAATGCATCGTCCTTAATTTGCATTGTACTCCTCTGTCTGGCTCTGAATAATAATTGTTTTCATAGAGGCTTATTTATCATGATAAACCATTTGCCTGGTTCAATAGGACTATATGTTGTATTACGTGTTAATGTGTTTCATTGACTTGTTTTGGATCTTTTAATCATTTTTCAGGTCTAGCAAAGATACAGTCATATTTCATACATTAAAATAGAAAGTATGAACAAGCTATTGAATATCATTTTATGCCATCTTTTCCTTTGACGCAGAGGTTATTTTGATGTTGGTGATGATGGCGAAAATGCTAGTAGCCCAGTTCGGAAAGATGATAGCCAAGCAGTTTTTGAGCAACAGTTCCCGATACAGTCATCAGTGAGGGAAGAGGACCAAGTAGCTAAAGAGCATGGTGTTGAGAATTTGAGGAGATCTTGCTCTGTCCCACGATACGTTATTCCTGGAAGTCAAAAATGCTTTAGTGGTTCTCTTCTACCAGACAATGTTCTTTCCCCTTATAAGAAGGTTAATGGCTATGGGGACAGGTAGTGATTATCTTTTTCATTGTTGTGTGAACGTTAATGGTAACATGTTGGGGCATGCTTTACTGGAATGTTAAGCATTTTTGCATTCATTCTCCAACTCCAATTAACAGTTTGCATTTTTTCTTGCATAATTAGCCATGATATTTCCAGATGTAGTGGATAGAAAATGAATTTGAAGGCTTCCTCATCTGATTGTTTTTGGGATGATAAGAGCCTTAGCTCACAGAATTTAGTGGCATATGAAATCTTTTATGTTCTTTTATAAATTGTACCTTTAAAGTATTTAATATCTGAAATAAATAAAAGCTTGTTCTATCATGGGATCTATATTCATCGGAAATAGATAGTCCGTGGATGATACCCTGTCTGATCTTATGTTGAAGTGATTTTAAAGGGTGGCCTGTTTTCACAATGTGAAGTGATGAGTAATGATGTTATATTTTTCTAATTATTTGAGCCTTGGAATTGTTTCATTTCTGTATTTAAAATATTTTATGCTGAAAGTCTATTGCTTCTCCAGTGTGATCCATTGTTATGGTCTAGTGGTTATGGAAGTAGTTGCATTTTTCCTTTCTTGTTTCCTTTTCCACGTGTTTGAGTGGGAAAATATCCAGAATGAGTGAATTATAAGTAACTTGGGTTCTTGAAAATGCTTTGAAGGGAATGTCTACACTCAAAATATCAGTCTGAGCAAAACCATAGCGGGCCATTGTTGTATCGACAAAAGAAAGATACTAATAACCTTACGTCTGGTATGTATTTCATTGTTATTACTTTGTTCAGATATTTGCTCTTCTTTAACTTGAAATGATTTTATCTGTTGTCCTTCAGTGGAGGACACATCCGAAAAAACAGTTGTCCAACGGAAGGGGCGCTTTAAAGTGACATCAGCAGAGCTCAGTCCCAAGGTACATCTACATTATGATGTTAGTATGTGCAAGAGAAGAATGCTTTTATAGGTTCTAGAATATCTGGGCTACAAACCTTGCTAGGGTGTGCTAATATCAGATGAACGATCTTTGTATATTATTATTGGCTTAATGGTGCATGTATAGACCATAAATATATGGTATGTAGAACTTTTGCTTAGTTATGTGCAGCAAGTGTTCAAAGAATGCGTGTCAATAATGTCAGTGACAAGTTTGGACACTGAATAACATTCTTATTCTTATTTTCCTTTAAATATGTGGAAAAATTTTGAAAGTTGTGAAGTTTAATGTTGGTCAAATCCACATTCTAATCCTTATATTTTTCTTATCATTGCAAATGTACAATATGCACAAGGCATTACAATAGTTTTTTGCATTGTTTATTTTATAAACTGACAACTCGTGAACATGATGTGCATTTAAATTGTCAAGGAAGGAATAAGAGTATTATCCAATTTATGCTTTAGAACCCACAATTTAGTTGTCACATTTTTCTAATAATTTAATGGTTTGATGGATTACATGGAGATGCATAATAATAATATCTCATTGCCATAGTGTTTTTCTAATTGATTTCTTTGCAATATGACAATTAGTCTCTGCCAGAAAAAAAATTGAGCTTGATCAAAGCTGGCAGGTGGTGGATCTGACAATGAATCAAGGGATGGCATTCTCTGTTAACCCTGCCTTCAACAGAGAGGATCAAGTGTTGTGCTCTCCCTCTATTCAAGGCCAGATATCCACCACGTGGCTGTTGTTATCAAGCTGATTGTTTTCAGGTAGGACCTTTGCCACGTGTTTCTTGTGGTTTTTAAGTTGTAATGACCCATATTCTGCACTACTTAATTTAAATGGGACACTCTCATTTCAGGGTCAGATAGCTATTATGTGGTTGCTCTGATCAAGCTGATTGTTTGAAGGTGACATGATGCCTATGTTTTCAAACCATTAATATTGACAGATACCTCCTACATTCTTTGGACTAATGAACAACAAAAGGATGGTTTAGTTATAAGTGGTTCTTCCAAGTTCCAGTATAAACTGCCTCTTTCAATTCCATTCTGCATGCCTGGGCAAATGAAAGTATAAGCAGTAGTATTTGTCTGATTTTGCATCATATATCGTGAAGCGAGCACACGCCGGCCATCAATGGCGGGAACTTATACAATGTGTCCATATTTCTAAATTATGGGGGAATTTGTGTCTGGCACTCATATCCATATCAAAGTGCAAAACTCATTGATGTGTCCACTGTTAATGGCTGTACATTTGTTCTTATTAATTGTCTTTCTTCTGTTGAGACCTTTTCTTATCTCTGATTGCAGTATTTCAATTTCCATAGGTGTTTTTGTTACATTTGCCTTCTTTCGGGTTACCTCCTGTTCACACATTGTCAAGTGTAGTTTTTCAAGTATGTTATTTGATATCTTCCTGCTTATTGCAAGGAAATTGAATGGTATAAAAAAAGTGTGCTTTCGAAAGTTGGATTATTCTAGAGGTTGGAATGGTGGTTCTGACTGTCACCTCTATTTGATTTTCATTGACATCAATAACTTTTGTATCTTAGCTTTAATTTATATATCTCTCTCACCATTCTGACTCTTCTTGAGAAAAGAGAAACTTTATCAGCAAATATCTTTGAATTTCCAGAATCTTTAGGATTGCCGATGATAAGAATGGAACTAAGAATTTTTATCTTTTAGGCAATGGCTTTCTGACGGTTGCCATTTTTCTCTCTCATTTAGGGTGCTCCAACAAACTGCTTTGGCGGCTCAATTTGTGGAGCTTCATCGGGTCCTGCAACCCCTACCATTTCTGCGTCCTCAATTCTTCCGTCACTGCAGTTAATTTTGCAGCATAATGCTATTCAAAGGGTGTGGATCTATAAACTATTTATCCTTATATTTTACAATTAAAACAATTTGTTTCCATAATCTGTTTTCTTAATGATGACAGGAACAGTTGATTAAGTTGGTTAAATGTGTAGAGCAAACATGTGGTAAATGTACAACACAGCGCATCTCTTAATCATTCACACCTCATATTTTTTGTCTTATATGTAATGTTTATGTGCATCACTGTTGCTAAATACAGGCCAACACACGGAACATGGTGATGCGGGCATAAATGATGTTTCACAGGTACAGTGTGTCATTTTTACGATAATCAGGACATTAATAAAAAATAGATGGACAGCATTTATAAGATAGGATGGCATTTATGAAATAGTTCCTATGTTACGTATAGATACTTGAGAAATATTAGATTCTTACGGTTATGTTGGGATTATGTTCCACGGTCTTCTGAAAGAGTGATGACTTATGTTATACATGTAGATTTGGAATTTTCCCAGAAACTGGTGCTTTACACTATTAATTTTATCCTATTTCTCTTTCCAAGCTTTTCAGATACATTAAAATCTAAAACTGAATGCATTTTCCTTATTGAAAGTCCCCATGGCAGTGTTTTTAGCACATTGCATTGTTCTTGGGTTCTCCATACTGCCAGTCAACTAATCCTAACGTTTTGGGTTCATCAATTCTTATGATCTGAACCAAATAGTTGAACATGGTTGATGGTTCGACTGTTTGGTTCAACGGTTTGAAGTTTTCTAAATGAGACAAAAGGCCTTAAGGTTTTATATAGAATTGGCTGGGAATGAAAATCTCATTCCCAGCTGATATGGGATGTCGGACTAAGAGAGGAGGCAGAACTTATGGCCGTTTAAACCTGTAAAATATTATATTTTACATTATAAAAAACATGCACACACACATACATACATACATACATATTTATATTCAGTATGTTCATAGTTCATGTTCTAAAAGTTTAAATGAAAAGTTCAAACAAAGTCCTGCTCTCCTTTAGACCTTACACAGTTTCTGGGATGGATTTTCAGTCTTTTCTCTTTGTTGTGTACTATGTAATCTGACCCTGTTTTTGCAGCACTGGTATATAATATATATCTTATGATTACCAATAAAAAAAAAAGGTTTAAACAAAGTCTAATATATTTGTTCAAATTAAAATAACTAAAGTCTAGTATATTTGTTTGAATTTTCAGTCGAATATGAAATGTTTCATATTCTAATTCGAAATTAATCAAATTTTTAGACTTTTAACTGTGTTCGATTCGATGGATATGATTGTTAATCTGTATTTGAGTATCCAGATCGAACATGAGTTGAATTTGACCCATTGACAGCCTTAGTCCAATCTGCTTAAATACTGGTTGTATATGTGTGAGAGTATAATTTCTGTATGTATTATTTATTTATTTAATTGAAATGATGGACCTTTTATGGGGGAGGAAAAAAAAATCTGAATAAAGCTAACAAATAATTAAAAACCATGGATTTGATTAATAGAGAATTAGCTTACTAGGATAATAAAATATAAAATATATGAGAAAGTGTTATGAAAATATTAGATAATACTTGGGTTGGGTCCATTTTTTGATTTGGGTGTAAGTGGCAATGGAATCTCTTGCAGAAAATGAGCCACAACGAAATTTTCATATTGAGGGATTGTGAGTGACCTCAAATTTTAGTTCTTATAGGAATTGTTTGACTAAACAGAAGAATTGAGATTTGTACCTATCAATTCCAGTTCTTGCCTATGAACTTCTATGATCTAAATGTACCCAAAGTTATTGCTGGAAAATTATGCTGGAAAGATTCCTGCAGAGAAATGAAATGAATTCGCAGATTACTAAGGAATGTTGGAAAGTGCAAGATTATACAAGGAAGTTTTGAGTAGATAAAAATAACAGAACATAACGGAGGAATATGTATTCTTGCGGCAGACATCTGGTGTTACTAGTTCATTTAAAATCTGTCATGACATGCAGGTACCTCCAGCATCTGCTAGGGAGAAAGAACTATGGTCACATGTCATTCATTTGCAACAGAAGTATGATACAAGGACTTTTATCTTGCAACATTCTAGTTTTTTTGTTTTGATGTTTTTGGTTTTTGGTTTCTGTTTTTGTTTTTTAGTTTTTTGGTTTTTATCTGACTGGAACTTATCTTTAATGTCAGCATTGGGAGTCTTGTTGAAGAATTGGAAAGACAGAAAATGAAAAACGTCCAGGTATCTTTCTCCCCATTTATAAATCATTATGGTGACAATTCTCGTTTAACTGCATCTGGGGGATGCCTTAAGATGTAGTTGACAGTTGACTACCCTTTTGCCTGTTCTGTTTTGTAAAATCACCAGACCAGTTCTGAGCTTTTTCTCTGTTCTTGTGGTTTTGTTTGGACGGTCAATAAAAATGCTGCATGTGGGTTCACAAGTTGATTAAATAAAGCCAATAGTTTCAGTTTGATGCTTCTTTCCATTCAATATGGCCCATCAACTGAAAGCTCATGCCTGGTGAACCAGTGTTTCAAAAACTGGACCCGGGCAGTTATATGAACGTGTTTGGGCCGTTATTTGACTCTCTTTTAAATGAAATTTCAGTTTGTTTACTGGTTGGGGTTTTTTAGGCATTATGGTGAACACCTTTTAGCAGCGGGGAAGATTGAAACCATCTAAAATAGCTTTCTTAACCCCAGATTTTTGTTAAGCTGTTATTAAAATAGTTGAGGTTTGATATTCTGGAAATGCAATTAGTACAAATGATCAAGTTGATCCAGATGTGCATTACTAGTCAGCAGTGAACCTAGAGCAGATCAGTTGCTTCTGTGGGGTGATTTGAGTTCAGGATCTAAATGGTTTTCTACTTTGTTATTGTTTTGCAGTTAGAAAAGAAACTGAATGCTTTGGTCAGTAAGGAAGGGAACGTACGGGAAGAACACGAAGCAAGCTGATGTTTTCTATCTGGTTCATTTCTTCAACCGTGAGAGCTCATAGAGATTGGGTGTTGATTTTCAGGAATACACGCTTCATATGCTTTGTATTTTTAGTGTACAATATACGTATATATGTGAATTCGGGTGAGGCACGGTAACATGCTCCCCCAAGGTTTTTTGAGCTGTTATTCCTTATATACCGTGCATGATATCCGCGTTGTAATTTATTCACTGGTCATTGTATTTACCTTCTCTCTCTCTCTCATTGACATGGGATGAATCGTTGTCTGGTTCATTGAATATATGAACAGAGGTATTTTCCTAGGGGTCAAATGTCGGTCATATGAGTTGAGCCCTAGTTGACCGGCAATCAAACCGGTTCATTCAGGATGTTAAAAGGTTGATTCTGAACTCTTCGGACACGGATCGGTTCCTGTAGAGGTTCTATCTACAGTTTGGAATAGAGCCTCTACAGGATGGTGACATCTGTTCCACCTAAATTTGTTAAAGTTCCGTTTTGTTAAACTATTTAAAGCTTCGTTCTGTCACTTTAAGTGGTTTAAGTGGGACAGATGTTACCGTCTAGATAGAGCCTACAGGAACGGTCTGGAAGATTGGATGGAGCCTACAGGAACGGGTCTGGAAGATTGTAGGGATAAGGAGCGATAAAGAGGGAAAAAACAATAAAAATTATATACTGTGATACGTGGCATCGGCTTAGCAACCGAGACAATTGAACTAACCATCGTCAAGGAGTCGGCGAATTCTGATACTTTGGTCTCTTATTAATTTAGCGGTACGCGGTTTTCTTAGAAGCGGTCTCTCCAGAAAATTTTCATGGTCAAATTGGGAATAAGCGTTGATCTTTTCCGTTTTCAGGCAACCCGGTTCAATTGCATATACATATTTGAGATCCGTGCGTGATCGTATGAGCCGGGTCGACGGCTGGCACTGGGCCTGAGGCCTCTTCACGTCCAAAGAAGGTGTTCTCTTCTTGCTCACACCTTCCGCTTGATGCATCTATATGACAGCAAGACACTCCAAATGTGAGTATCCCGTAATCGGATATCTTTTTCTCCAAGACAACAAGTCAAACAACCATAGCCAACAAACTCGTTTCTCCATCCATCCACTTGCCAGTTGCCACCCCTTGGTTTGTTTGACTCTTTATCCTGGCCTTTAATTAATTTTTGACATATGGATCCAAAATTTTTTTTTTTGGGAAAGAAATAGAGACGACCATATGATGGTTTAATTTTACTATTTGACGCAAATTTTATGGTCAAAATAATCAAAAGATGTATTGTTTTAGTATTCATTTAATTAAAATACAAATATTAGGATATGGTTTAGGTATATATATGATAGGACCTAACCCAACCCCTTTACACCAAACCCCACCATAAACCAATATATTTGGAAAGAGAGAGCTTTGTGAATGAATATAATATTTTTAACCCCTAAGCCAAACCAAGCACTTATACTAAGCTTTTCAATTAATAACGGGGTTACTTTAATAATAATAATAAATTTATAAAAATTGCAAGGATCATTCGAAAATCACGAGCGTGGGGAAGGAAGGGAGCGTGACCGCCCTTCCGCTCTAAAAAAGGACCGGCAAACTTGGGCACGAAAACAGTTAGCGCCGCAGCACCGCCAAAACGAAAACCAAATGCCGGTCAGAGGCGGTTTTCGTGACTATATCTCCACTCCCTCTCTTCCCTGTTTTCTCTCCAACCAATTCCTCCATCTCTCTCTTTCCAAACTCTCCAACAAAGCCTTCTTCCCACTTCTCCTTCTTCTTCTGTTTCTCTTCGATACGTCGCTTGAAGCTTCCAAGATCGCATTGCAATCTTCAAGAGGTTCTTCTTCATCCGATCTTTTTGTTTTGTTCGTTTTATTTTCTTTCTGAAGAGTTTAATTCGAATTGGTAGATCTGTTGCCGAGATTCTGAAATCGGTGATTAATGTTCTGTTCATCCATTTCGAATTTGTCATTCTTCTTGTCGGTGTAACTCTTTTGCGGCCTCGATCTTGTATCTCTTATTCTATCTTTTGCGATTTGCTTTTCTTTTCTTTGTCGCTTCTCTCCTTTCTTTTCTTTTCCGAAAAGTCGGTTGCAAATTTGTTGCTTCATGACAAAGAAAATTCAGCTACTCATTAGTGCTTAGGCTTGTTTCTTTCCTCGCAAGATTTTTAAATAGCATCTGGCTTCAATTAATTTCGAGCTTGTTATCGTTCGTCTGTTATGGAGAATAACGGACAGAATTACCAATTAACATCTCTTCAAGAAGTAACTGCTGACAACAAATATAGGCTTACGAGTTTACTTTCCGACCGTTCAACAACGGATTCATTGGGTGCACATATGGAGTACGCCAACAATGAGGATTTAGTCTCAGAAACCACACATGATCATGGACTTTTGCTATCTGATTCTGAAAGTTGCTCTGGCGGTCCCGTCCCCAAACAGTTTCGGTATTTTAGTCAGAAAGGGTTGGTCAGATTAGAAGAAGAAAGTAGGCAATTCAAAATGATCAAGAACAAGTTCGTCTCACGTATGGGATCTCTGGGAAGGCAAATTAATGCAACAGTTGCGGCCGTACATAGGAACTCTTTTTCTACTGTTACTGGACAGGCTCGGTTGCAATCATTCCGCATTTTCTCAGACGCTATGGCGAAGAAATGTGGTGGAGATGCTTGTCGAAGATACGCATGGTACGGAGCTACCAAGGAGGAGATATGTAATATTATTGCTCATGGATTCGGCCATTGTAAAAGATCTGAGAACGGTGGATCATATGGTTTGGGCATTTATCTTTCTCCTCTGGATTACGCCATTGACTGGTAAACAAATTTAATTTTTTGTTTATAGCTTCTGCGACTTTCTTTTCGTTTATGGCCTTTCATTTCTTGATTTGCCCTAAACTATTAAAATTTCTAAAGCGTTTTTCATCTTTCAGTGCAGCGTCTTCGGCTCCTGATGAAAATGGTATGAGGCATGTAGTGCTGTGTCGTGTTCTACTGGGGAAGATGGAGGTTATCAAACCAGGTGTTGAACAGTTCCATCCAAGTTCTGAGGAGTTCGATTCGGGGGTGGATAACCTTGTGGTCCCGAAGAAATATATTATATGGAGTACGCACATGAATACACATATCTTGCCAGAGTATGTTGTTAGCTTCAAGCTTGCCGATTGCTTGGACGGTAAGGCAAATTGATTTGTTCCTCTTGTGTGAAAGGGAATTTATTTGAACAAAGAAGTTTCTGCGGTTACGGGAAATGCTTATTTCGTTTGTTCTTGAATTGGTTAGGTTTCAAAAGCAGGGTCAAACCCAGCTCACCGTGGATGCCGTTCCTAACTCTAATATCAGTGCTCTCGAGGATCTTACCTTCTTCTAACGTTAGCTTGATTGCCAAGCATCACAATGATTACAGAGTAAGTACATGTGAAATATGCTTACTCTTTTCTTTTAGCAATCAAAGTTCTTATTAAGATGACTAGCGGGGCCCACGTGCAGTACTGCACACACGTAAAAAAGGGAGGGAGTAGTTTTAAAACTGCACGTGGAGAGAGAATAAGTGGGGAAAGAGGGAATGGAGAGAGGAGAAGTGAGGTAGTTACAAACTAATTGTTTTTGAACGAAAATAGTGAATTGAGACAGGTATAACCCTATATTATTGAAACTAAACTATACAGGAGATGGGCATTTTGTGAAAGTTGTAACTTGTTGTTTGGCACGATTCCCAAAAAGGGCACCTCGCTTTATTGGTTACGGGAAATGCTTATTTCGTTTGTTCTTGAATTGGTTAGGTTTCAAAAGCAGGGTCAAACCCAGCTCACCGTGGATGCCGTTCCTAACTCTAATATCAGTGCTCTCGAGGATCTTACCTTCTTCTAACGTTAGCTTGATTGCCAAGCATCACAATGATTACAGAGTAAGTACATGTGAAATATGCTTACTCTTTTCTTTTAGCAATCAAAGTTCTTATTAAGATGACTAGCGGGGCCCACGTGCAGTACTGCACACACGTAAAAAAGGGAGGGAGTAGTTTTAAAACTGCACGTGGAGAGAGAATAAGTGGGGAAAGAGGGAATGGAGAGAGGAGAAGTGAGGTAGTTACAAACTAATTGTTTTTGAACGAAAATAGTGAATTGAGACAGGTATAACCCTATATTATTGAAACTAAACTATACAGGAGATGGGCATTTTGTGAAAGTTGTAACTTGTTGTTTGGCACGATTCCCAAAAAGGGCACCTCGCTTTATATATTAAGATGATGAGATTTTAATTTTTTTTTAATTTATTTGGGGTTAAATTGTCTTTTTTGGTATTTTTGTTCAGGAAAAGAACATAACGAGGCGGCAATTTATACAGAGAGTGAGAGAAATAGCAGGAGATAAATTGTTAAGTTCCGTGATTAAGTCTTACAAAAATAAGGTTGAAACTTGATATTATGAAATACATGTTTAGAAGGGGCGTCAGTCTTCGTTGTGTGACTCTTGATATAAATGAAAGGAAAAGTATTATAATTCTGAAATTGAGGACTTGTCGGTGTCAGGGTACCCCATGACCAAGTCGGTACGTATTTCCCCGAACAGTCACCTGTTCTCGAACCGACCACAAAAGCAAACGCAGTTGTTTCGGTTTTTTCCACCCTTTTTTTTTTTTGTTTGTTTTTGGTTTTCGGCTTTTGGCGGGGGGAGGGGAACGTACGTGTACTCTCTTCCGTCTTTTTTAATATTATTATTATTTTTATGTCTAATCGTGTAGATGGGATAATCTTTCTCTTTCGCAGTCACGGCTGCCAAACCGTGGCGGGATGTTGGTCTCCGTAGTTGCCTTCCTTGGGGCAAAGATAAAGGAGTTGCGGTGCAGCAGCCGACTTTGGGAGACTGTTGCATCTTCTGGAATTATTATTTAGTAGGAAAGTTTGGTTTCGCTCTAACCGAAGATATCTCGTGTGTTGGCATGAGAAAAGATGGACTCAATAGCAGCGGTTCCGTGAGGATGCGGCTTTCAAACAATGATGGTGGGCCAAACACATTTCCGTCGTGATAAAAATCGACCCGCGTTAATTGGAACCGGGGCTCGGAACGTGGTTGAGCCAGGTTGAAGTGATTCAATTTGAAGCGCTTCAACCGGGGTTCGGAACGTGGTTGAACCACAAAGACAAGTGCAAACAGGGTGATGATCCTATAAGGAACAATTGGTTTTTTTTTTTTTTCTCTTTTTGGGCTATGGGATTGGAAACATCGCACAAATGATCGTGTATACTACTCTCCATATTTAATTTATTAGCCTCAATATGGCACACAAGCACTTCGACTTGTTGAAGGAAAAACGAAAAGGAGATAATAATGAAAATAGCTATGCGCAATTCCTGCCTGTTTTTTCAAACCAGAGTGCTTCTCACGTTAAGGTTCCCCCCAACAGTTCGGTGAATTTTCTAAAACCGAGTCGGACAAATAGTTGCGTAAGTTTTGAAATAATCAAGGTTGTTGGAAACGATGGCTTATATTTTGGGTCCCAGGGGAGGGACGTGGGGCATAACTCGGTAAAGGGTATTTTTGGGATTTAAAAAATTATCAGGTTTAGGATTGTATATATACATTGATGTAACCTTAATTGATATTTTGATATAGTAGAAATTTTGCCGTTCAGTGGACGTAGACACATCGCCGAACCACTTAAATCTGCGTGCTCTTTTTCTTTTCCTTTTCCTTTTCTTTTACTAGTTTGATTGCACGATTCTCAACAAAGGTTTTTAGTAAAAGTTGTTAAATTGAATGAAGCTGGAGTGGATCAGTGAAAGGATGAACCTGCGCATAAAATATCACAATTCGACCCCTTTACATAATAGATTTATGCGGAAGCAAAGATCAAATGATAATTCCGAACTGAGGTTAACTTGACTCCAAAGCTAAGGAGGCTTAAAAGGCTATTTTACCATCGTCTAGTTTCTGAATTTCCCACGAAATCGACCGACATATCTAAAACCACCAGGGATTAAAATAGACATCTAGCCTTCCAACGGCACGATTGTCATTTAAAAATTTAAAAGGTAGTTGGTGTCGTTACCACCGATCAAAATAATCGCTGTAACCGAAGTCCCAAAAAGGGGGCAAAAGAAGGGCTTGCCCAAAAGGTACGTACAACGACCACCCGGCTCGTAGTAGAAGAGAGCTGCGCAGGAGTGGATCAGTGAAGGTTGAACGAGATCACTATCGCGCGGTGAGCCGGGAATTGAGGGTAGAGAACTATTAAAAAAGGAAGAACAGCGGTTAGGGTTTCCTACAATAATAGCTAGATTTAGAAATGGTAACCAAAAGAGGACCTTTTGGAGTTGTTGGTGAGGAAGATAGAGACAGATCTGGAGGCTCCATTAGGTTTGTAGAAGGTTATCACGCTTTGGACGGTTTTGGAAATCTCAGACGAAGCGAACAACACTCTGCTGGAAATTCCAGAAAATCTGTCTCCATTGTCGTTGATCGAGGATGTTCTGATTCGATTCCAGGCAATGTGGCTGAATTCGCTGATTGCAGGTTCTTTTTCTTTTACAGAGAACGGATACCTTGGCTTCAAGGTTTGAGGTCTCCCGTCTTTTCCACCTATTTGATGTCGTTGTTTTCTTTTCTTTTCATTCCAAGCCTTTTCCTGTACTTGTATGGAAATGTGTGTGTGTCAATCGGATGAAGAGTTGATAAGCCAGAGGAAACCGAGATAGATTGAGAAAGTTGTTGAAAGAACAATAGAAATAAGGGAGAATGTCGGACTCGGCTGAATCGCCGGGTTCTTCAGCTGAATCTCCGCCTACTCCAGTTGGTCAACAATCACCTCCTGAGGATACTCAATCTCCACCATCAGATATCCCTCCCGGGGCGTCGGAGCGTTCGTCTCCCCCTAATGACGGGCAGGCTCCTCCTGCGCCTGATTCATCAGCCACCACCCCGCCCCCAGATGATTCTTCTTCGTCATCCCCACCTCCGCCTCATTCAAATTCTTCGCCACCCTCACCACCTGCCGGGTCGGGATCCTCATCACCTCCCCCACCTTCTGATTCTGGTTCTACACTACCACCACCAGATTCAGACTCTTCCACACCATCACCTCCGTCAAGTTCAGAGTCTCCAAAGCCTTCGCCACCAGCTAATTCAGGTTCTTTGGCACCTTCGCCTCCACACAATTCTTCTTCTCCATCGCCTCCATCACCACCTGTTGCACTTCCTTCTCCTGCTGTCTCTGTCCAACCATCATCTCCTCCATCTGGCACCCCACCATCATCTGAAATTTCTTCCCCCCCTCCTGGTCCAGGTCAATCTTTGCCATCTCCGGCGAGCCCTGGCGGTTCCACTTCTACCCCAGTAACACCACCGGTACGAACAGTTCCTCCTCCATCGCATGGAACTCCACCAGGTGCCATCTCACCTCCTAATTTGCCTAATCCACCACCAGATACATCAAACAGTAATCCCACTCCTCCAACTGATATGACACCACCAACATCGTCTACCTCAACTCCTTTGGCCTCTCGAACATCACACCATGCCCCAAAGCTGTCTCCTCCTTCCACAGACTCAAACACTGATTCATCCACTCCTGCGGTAGGTAAACCTGCATCCAAATCAGATGGGGAATCTGGAAGTGCGCCTGTTGTTGGTGTAACGGTGGCAGGAGTAGTGATCATCACCCTGTTTGCCCTTGTCTTTGTGGTTTCAAGGAGGAGGAAGAGGCGAGGAGAGACTTTTGCAGCGCAATACAAACCAACACCCAATAATTTTTCTGTGAAATCGGGTAAAACAATGACCACCTTCTGGTCCTTTAACGGTATAAAATTTTTTTTGGTTTAATATTTGGTTTGTTATTGTAGATGGGTATTACTATAGACAGCAACACGCAATGGGGGTTTCTGGTCAATCAGATGTCTACTATGGTACCAAGCCCCCACCTTCTCCTTCTGTAGTTGCAAACAGCCATGGAAGCCACAGAGGGAATGGAATCTATTCTGGGGCTCCAGATTCAGGTGTAATGGGAGGTGCTCAGCTGTGTTTCAGTTATGAAGAGTTGGTGGAAATAACAAATGGGTTTGCTCAGCAAAATGTTATTGGCGAGGGTGGATTTGGATGTGTTTACAAGGGTTCATTGTTGGATGGTAGAATGGTGGCAGTGAAACAACTCAAAGCTGGTAGTGGACAAGGGGAGCGCGAATTTAGAGCTGAAGTTGAGATCATTAGCCGTGTTCACCATCGATATTTGGTGTCTTTGGTGGGATACTGCATTGCTGAACATCATCGATTGCTTGTCTATGAATTTGTTCCAAATAAGACTCTTGAACACCACTTACATGGTGGGGTGATTGATCTTAATAGAGGAATCCTTTTGTTACCTTGCCTGATCATATATTGGTATCTTATATTATGATTTATAATCGTACATGAGTTCTAACTATTCAGGTAAAGGATTGCCTGTGATGGATTGGGATAAAAGAGTTAAAATTGCTATTGGTGCTGCTCGTGGCTTGGCATATCTGCATGAGGACTGTACGTAACCTAGATACATATTTTTAGCTTCTTTTCTTATGGAACTGCAACTTTACTTGTCTGATTCAGATCTGAAATTTTTTATGCTTACTTCAGTGTCTTTCATTTGAGTGGATTTTCTCCTTATATCGTTATACCTCATGAGGTTTTTCAAGCACTAGACCATCTCTTTCATGATGTATAGGTCATGAAAGGAGTGGCCAGATGATAAAAATCTCTTGTTGTGTAACTTGTGTCCTCTAATTTAACTAAGAAGATGGGAATGAATAGAGAACATATACCCTAGGACGGAAGACCAAATATTTTGTAGCAAATTGAATGTGGCTCAAACTTTCAGCCATCTTTGATCGCTATGGAAAGGGAGGTATCTGTGCAAATTTTGGAGTGAAATTTTCTTTCTTTTTATTGGGACTCATTACTGTTTGCATATCCTTATTTTATTGTCCCATTGAACTCCCATTTTACACCTTCTGTCTAGCCCCTTATTTATGTAGGACGATACGTGTCTTAATCATACATGCTGTGTGATTCATGAATAGCTAGAATATATAATCATTTTCAATCTTGGGACCATCAGAAATGGGTTGTGTCACTGGTTTTTATACGTGGTTTTGTTTCACTAAGACTAGCTTGGTCTTAAAATTTCATAGCTACAATCCGGTTCATTGGATTACTAAAGGATAAACACAATCCAGAGTATGAACAGTAAAAGAATTGCCTGTAGACCCATACTATGAATATCTGTTGCAGTACCTATCAACCAAAGAGGAATCGTTCAAATGGTATAGCCATTCTACCCCACTTTTCTCCACATTTAAGCAAGTGCAATCTAAGTTATATTTCAGCAAAGATCCAAAATTTCATCTGGATAATATCAGGAAATGGAGTTAAAATTGAGGCAACTCATTATGCTGCAACTTGAGGACATGTAGACTTTGCTGTGAAGATTCATCCAAGCTTTGTTGGTCAAGGGATTGTAACACTGGTCTTTTGGTTACCCACAATCACACCTTACCAACTGGGACTTTATATTACTATAGTCAATTTATTGTACTCTCTCTCTCTCTTCCTTCCTCCCTCTACATATAACCCTACAGAAATTTGTATATTTTAGTGTGTGTATATATATACACACAGACAATAACACATCTAGTCATAAGAATAAGAAATTCTCTGGTGATGCTCCACATGAGTTGGTTCACCAACGGGAAGCCTAATTTGATTCGCCAGTTGGCCATATGGCCCATACTATAACGTGAGGATATGGATATGCAGGATCCTTAGCTTTGGTCCATATATTTCTTTTTGTGTATGCTTTCAAGTCTACTATTTGAATATATCTGCATTATCATTAGCCGTATCTGTATATGTGACTATCAAATTTTCAGGGTATTATGTTTATTTTCGTGTGTGTTTTAATGATTCTGACATGTTTGCATATCCAAGTAACCGATACATCAATATGGCAGTGTCGTCTAATTTTCTTTTCTGCATGTAGGTCATCCAAAAATTATCCACAGGGACATCAAGTCAGCAAACATCCTATTGGACAATGCTTTTGAAGCACAGGCATGTATAAAGATTATGTTGATATCAACTCTTTTCTTTGGTTCCTTCCATGACCATGGTTTTCAAGATGCTGGGATATCCATATGGTTATACCTATTTCTTAATTCATAATTGATTGAAAAGCAGGTTGCAGATTTTGGACTGGCGAAATTGGCTAATGATACTCACACTCACGTCTCAACTCGTGTGATGGGGACATTTGGGTAGGTTACTTATGCAGATGAAAAACTATGCTCCACTGCTAATTTGACCTTCTATGGTTTCTACATTGACCGACGCTTTAGTCCGAGTGTTTAAAATACAAAATACTATCAACAGATGAAGCCTGGAAATCATCTGTACCCAAAATCCTGCGCTACCTCTGCACTGGGCATTGTGATTGATGCATTCAACTTAGAAAAATAATCTCTCCCTCAAAAATTTTTTTTAAGTGATCAAATCAATTAGCATTGTTGCAGGCACTGGTGCATGATTTTTGGTGCAGGCGATATGCACTCACAGATGAAATATCAGGAAATATGGAATCCATGCAGATTGGTTAGGGCAGTAACACCCAAGGAATTTTCAGATATTACATTAACCTGATCAGATAATTTCAGCCATGGAGCCTATTTTAATTCTATAGATTGTTTATGAATATTGGAAGTTCGCACTCCACCCCCCACCCCCCAAAAAAAAATGAAAAAGGAAAAAATTCTGGGAAGCAAGTAAATTCCTTAAAACTGTACTGGACATCAAAGCTCCAGCTGGAATTTTTCATGGCTGAAAATCTAGTTGAGTAAACGGATTTATTCATTTCTTCTTATTTTCCCCATGAAAACAACATCTATAGTTGCTGGATTAGACAGTTTTGAGTAATCGGTCTGGTTCTAAAGATTAGTTGTCAAATGCTATCATTCCAAGAAGATTTGAATTATAAGGTGTGCTTGGTGGAACTTATCGGATGAAATATATATTTCTCTCTTCAAGAATATGCCTTGCCAATCTGCCTACTGATGGTTAGAATGGTCTGAATACTGATATATAAACTCTCTAGCTATTTTCTGGATTTGGGTTTCCAATGCCTAATGGATTCTGTCAAACACTTTATGAATTCCAATTTGCATTCAGGTACATGGCTCCAGAGTATGCATCAAGTGGAAAATTGACTGATAGGTCTGATGTGTTTTCATTTGGAGTTGTGCTTCTAGAGCTTATTACAGGGCGTAAATCTGTTGATCCAAGTCAGCCTTTGGGGGATGAAAGTTTAGTTGAATGGGTAATTTCTAAAATGATAGCATTTACTTTCTTTATCTTCTTAAATTCTTCTATACCTTTAAGTATTGAGTGGGGGAAAAAAATGGTGGTTGTTTGTTCTATTGTTGGGACCATTTTTATGTGTGTGTATGTTTGTTTGGAAAACAAGTCTTATTGTGAATAGTGAATAATATCCTTGTAGAGAACCAGATTCTTGATTTATGCTATTAAATTGACACAATTAATAGTATTTTTTTTGGTTAAATCTCTATTATTTCGCATTGATATGTCCTTTCACCAAACTGGATTCTATCGCTTCTTTGTGTTATCTTTTTTTGTCATTGAGCACATGTATATTTTTTCATGTTATGTCATCCTTGTCTTGTTTCACAATCCATCTATGCCAGGTTAAATAACTAAATCTGATGGTTAGAGGTTAGATGTACCATTTTGACATGTAGAAAAGACTTACAGTTTGATGTTCATTTCAGATAATCACTGGAAGATTTTGTAGTGAATATCATTTCGCCATTTTGAAATGTTTGTCATATTTCCTTGGTGAGAAATGACAATGAATCAAATTCATGTGGTAGTTTCCTTGAGCAGCATTAACATCTTAAAGTTTTAATTGTTAGAACCTTCTTCGTCACACCTTTATTAGCTGCATATGATGTTCACGTGGAATCTACTTTGTTCCTTAAGTTCAATTGCCATCTTGACTTTGGTAGGCCCGACCACTCCTGATCCGTGCTATTGAGACTGGAGATTTTAAAGAACTAACAGACCCGAGGCTTGAAAACAGATATGTGGAGAGAGAGATGTTCAGAATGATTGAGGCTGCCGCTGCATGTGTTCGCCATTCTGCTCCTAAGAGACCTCGCATGGTGCAGGTGATTGGGAAAAAATTGTTATGGCCAATTTGCACTCCCATTATTTTGGATTTCTTTAGTTAAAATATATGCATAACATAAAACATGGAGTACTAATCTTGCTTAACAACGTATGCAACTAACTTGAATAAGTAGATGTTATATGCTGGTTACTTGTTTCGCAAATCTTCTTCCCTATCTAAAATTGAGCAAACATTCATTTTGTGCCTCTGCTTCAGGTGGCAAGAGCACTGGACAGTGCAGGAGATATGTCAGATCTGACAAATGGGGTGAAATTTGGCCAGAGCACCGTCTTCGAATCTGGGCAGTACAATGCAGATATCCAGAGATTCAAGAGAATGGCATTCGGTAGTGGCGACAGCTCTGAATATGGCACGTACAGTGGAGACTACACCTCTATAGAGGTACCTCGCAGACCTCCAAGTTGGAACCCCGGCAACAGTTCAAGCGAGTTTCCAAGTGGCGAGTCTGAAACAAATGCCATCAACCCACAACGTGGTTTCTAACAAAGCGCACACCAACTATGGGAGCTGCATTAAAAGAAAATGGTAATTCTTTGGCATAACACATCACAGATTATCTTCAACAATCTCTTGACTGCGTTTTGCCTCTTCCTCCATACCTATTTGATGGCTTCTTTGATGGAAAGGTTTCCAGCTGCTGCAACACACAATGACTTTTTTGGAGTACGGGGAAGCAATCAGAGACTTCCAACTCACCATGGCTCAACTGGTTTAGCTTTGTATAATCATTCTTTGATTATTATTTTTTTCTTTATTTTATTTTTGTTTGGATTCCTTTCATTCTTTTGCTCCCTCTTAATCATGGGAAGTTAGCTTGTAGAGCACAATTCAGGTCTTAACGATTTCATCAGAGCTTGTTCCTAGTGGTTTTGATATTTTTACCATTGCAGATGTAGATATTGTAAAAGCAAAGACAATCTCATGTTTCCTGTTTTGAGTTTTTCTTATAATGAAATTGGTCAATTTAAGACCCATAAAGGGTTTAATTGCTCACGTCTGAATGGTTAATTGGTCGAAAGCCAGGGTATCATGCTTAAGTTGATGTTTTTCGCACTTGCAAAAATGGGAGGACAGAAACATTGGATGGTACTTGTTTTGGATCAAAACTGTTAAAAAGGTTTCCAGCACAAATTTTACTGCCCAATCAAGGCGATATGTATTTTCAGTTATGGCATGCAGTGCAATGATTGGTCCGTTGCATTTACAAATACATTTTTAAAATAAAGCGGTTGTTGAGGGGCTGAAATCGTTCGGCAGACCTTGCAGCATCCATGGGATGTTGTCACATGTAGCATTTCATAGATGTTGTTTAAATCACATTTTCCCATATGAAATATTGTTTCAGGTGACATTTCACCTAGCATCCGTGGGATGCTCAACGTGGCAGCATCCCACAGATGCTGCAGGGTTTGCCGTAGCTTAATTGTAGCAGACGATTTCATCTTGTTGTTGAGAACTTGAGAATTTACATTGATAGCAAGTCAAGCCACGTCATCAAATTTTAAAATAAAACGGTTGTTGAGAATTTACACCTTTCATTGAGCTGTGGCTGAATTCATAAAGTTGTCGGAAATGGTGGTTCATATTATGAGTCCAAGGGGACTCCTGAGGGGTATTTTTGGGATTTCAAAAATTACCGGATTTAAGGTAGGTACATATACATTGATGTAACCTTAATTAACTTTTTCTTAGTGGAAATTATTGCCGTACACAATGAACATAGACACATTGCCGAACCACTTAAATTTGTGTATTATTTTTCCTTTTCTCTTCTATTCACGTTGCACAATTTCACAATGGTTGCTTGACCATATTCAACAGTTAGTTGGCATTTTAGCAACTAGGAGACTATCCAATTCCAAAACACCTAATTTGTAAATTTTTTCGGGAGCACACTTACAAAAACAATCTTGGTTAGTTATTAGGGCATGAAATATTAGGCCCGAATCTCCCAATTCTCTTTATACTAATATAGATAGATTAGTTGTAAAAAAAATAAATTAAAAAGTAAAAATGGATTTTTGTTTTTAATAAAAGAGAGAAAAAGAGAGATGTGACAAACCAGCTGTTAGCTTGTTAGAGCACTAGCATCAGCTTACCCATAAGGCTCCCCATCCTTAAAATAGGGAACCAAAATAGGGATTACACTTATTTTAATCCACTGTCTACCATTTGATGAAGTGCACTAATTATTTGTTTATTGTATAGGCATTCACATATTTAACTCTTCTTGTCTGCTCAGAATAATAAAATATGGTTTGTAGTGATTGGTTAGTGACTTAGTGGTGTCTGCATGAGTACTTAAGTCTAGCACTCAGTGTCTAGATTTGATGAAGTGCACTAATTATTTGTTTATTGTATAGGCATTCACATATTTAACTCTTCTTGTTTGCTCAGAATAATAAAATATGGTTTGTAGTGATTGGTTAGTGACTTAGTGGTGTCTGCATGAGTACTTAAGTCTAACACTCAGTGTCTAGATTTGTGCAAGAAAAGCTTTGCAGAATGGATATCTTCTCTTAGGGAACAATAATGGTTTCAGATCTTTGGCAAAGAAGAAAATTATTACTGGAAGCTCAATGTCTCGGGTCTATTCTCTTTTCTGCTTTTTCATGTTTAAGCTGATTTCAAATATTTTTGCTAAAATTGTGATATATATTGCAAGAAGTACAAGAGTGCAATCATTTGCTAGGAACTTAAATAAATTGGGGAAAAAATCTACCAACAGTGAGATTTTGCTGGAAATATAACAAACTCCAATGAAAATATGGAGACAAAATCCAGATTTTGAAGGTTTCATTATAGGGCAGTAGATTATGGACCGGTAAGTTTCACTTTTATTTTTTGAGTTCTTGTTTTGTTTTGCATTGATCTATTAGGAAACCAAAAAATGAATTCATAAGAAAGTAAATGATTATCCCGCCTCATCAAATGGAAACAAGCCTACAAGTAATTCAACTTGTTGCACCCCACTTTAGCAAGATGATTACTAATTTCATTAGATGTGATGTCCCCATTTCAAGCTTGATGTGTTGGTTTGAACATCCTCGGATACATTATACTGTTTAAGATATGTTTTATGTCGTACTCTCTCTTTATTGCTGGATATGTAATCATTTCTCATGTGAGTCTGGCTTGTTTTGGGTATTAACTAAGGTTTTAAATGTCAATTGCTGGATGTGTTGCTTTATTTATAAAGTAGAGAAATATCAAGGCTGGTTATTGTTCTTAAATTTTCTGTATTGAGTGCTTTTGCCATTTTAATCAATCTAGAGCCTTATATGGGTTGGAGAATATAACTGTTTAAAATATTATTTGAATTTCAAAAAAATTGTTATTTAAAAAAATTTTTTTTATTTAAAAAATTAATATTTTAATGATTTAGGAAAAAAATAGGGAATCTGATGTAGTGATTTGCTGAGAAGACAATCCCTATAATAGGAAAGTGAACCAGATTCCCCAAAATAGAGAATTTGAATGAGTAAGCTGCTACTAGTGCTCTTAGGCATGACCCCAGTACCCTTTACGGTCGGAGAGGACTTGAATGGTACAAGGGGAAAATTATGAAAAATTTGGCCGCATTTATTAAAACAGTCCAAAAAGATCTCATTTTATAAAAAAAGATCACTTTTAAAAAGTAATTAACCTGAAGGGTCACACTTTTAAAAAAATTAAAAAATAGTATCACTTTATTGTAGGTAAAATACACTTTGTGTCGATGTAGGATGCCCTCATATCCAATGTAGAATGTGCTTGTATTCATGAAAGATATGCTCGTATATCATATAGGTTTATTTGCGGGTTCAATAAAGTGATCCTCAAATTTAATTATTTTAGAAAAGTGATCTTATAATTTAATTATGATTGACTGTTTTTATAATTATGAAAAAAGTGACCCTTTTCTCTAATTCTCAATCTTTGTGGATTGTTTTTACAAAATCAACCCTTTTTCATAATTTTCCCTGCTATAACTTTCTCCGAAGTGGCAACCTTTTCCTCCCCAGAAAGTTTCCTTTGGTGCGATTGGCACCGGTGGGTGTAGCTTGCCACATCGACTATTTCACTACCAGTCATTTGTGGGACGTACATTTCTTACTGTTGTCTAATGTCTTTGTGGAATTAAGTTTCTTTGTTGTTTGAGTAGAATGTTGTGTGCTTTTTATGTTGTTCATTCTGACGTGTGGGACCTGCTCCCATTACTTGGTTGGGTCGTTGATAAAGATTGAGCGTCTGATTTTTCTCTCTCTCATGAAATCGAGAAATACACTGTACAGAGACAAGGTAACTGTGACGGCACGAGCTCAAATCGTGTGCTTCGTATTAACTGTTTTCTATTAGAGAAACGAGCCTCAGCAAGTCAAACAAACAATAAAAAAAAAACGAGATTATGACATAATAAAAACCAATGCAGAATAAAGTTTTGTCTTCATCTTTTGAGCCCTTGTTTTGTTTTGTTTGTTATGTTGCAATTTATCCTAGGCAGGCAGTGGCGGAACCAAGATTCCAAATTTTAGCGAGTAAAAAAAATTTTCAATTAACACTTCTTAGAGGGTGTAGAACCAGAAATTTTAGAGGGGGTAAAATATAAATTTTAATTAAAACATATAAAAAAAACATATTTTTAATTAAAAAATAAAATGGTTCTGCCACTGCAAGCATGGCCTCAATTAGACCCATCCTAAAGAAGTAAACCACGAATCCCATATGCAAGACTCATGTATCATTCAAATTAAATAGCAACAGGAGGCAGTGGCGGAACCAGGACTCCAAATCTGGGGGGGCAAAAAAAATTTTCAATTACACTTCTCATGAAATATAGAAATTTTAATGAGTTGGAGGTAAGTAAACCAGAAATTTTAGAGAGGTTCTCATGAAATATAAAAATTTCAATGAGTTGGTGGGGGTCAAACTAGAAATTTTAGATAGAGTTCTCATAAAATATAAAAATTTCTATAGGTTGGGGGGGCAAACCAGAAATTTTAGGGGGGGCAAAACATAGATTTTATTTAAAAAATATATAATTTTTTATTAAAAGTTAAAAATTAGGGGGGGCAATTGCCCCCCCTACAATCAACGTGGTTCCGCCACTGACAGGAGGAGGTTTTGAACCATGGGTTTGAGTCATTTGTTGCTGTCCACTTTGAGTTTAGAGCAGGTATAGTCTGCACCAAATTTCTCATACACCCATGCATCCATTCATTTTGATATATGAGAATTGGGTGTAGACTACATATTTGTTATGAAGTTTAGTGCCTTTGCTTCCATGGAAGGTTCGGTGAGCATACGCGGAGCACGTGCCATTCATCTACCACAACGGAAAGTCCACTTGATTAGACAGCAACTACTCAAACCTTTCACAAGTGGTATATAAAGTTCAACCATATATTTCTTCTTTTGTTCAAAGGACAAAACAATGTCTCCACTTTTATTTTTCCTAAAAGGAGATGCAAAGTGTTATTTTTCTAATAAACACGAATTAAATTGTTATGAAAATTATGAGTGGGTACTTTTGAGTCTTAAAAAAATTAACGGATATTTTTTTAACAAAGGAACTAGAGGTACAGTTTATATCGCAAAAAAAAAAAAAAGAAAAAAAAACGTGCGGTAAACCTTTACATAGATTATTGCGCAAATCATGAGGGTCGCGGTTTAAAGTTCAAAAAATTCCCATAGTAACTCATGTGAAGTTACTGAAATTGTCTGATGCATAACTGATACACACACTGTCTGTCACGTGTAGTATCCTGTGGATATTGCTTTTCAAATTTGAATTGTCTTTTCATATTGAAATATGTAAAAATAGAGTAATTGTGAGATGTTGCAGGTGACGGCAGACGATTACATTCCATTTTTTGGGATATCAGAATCTTTAAAAATTTTGGCATGATATTTTTTTTGGTGTGACATCCTCAATATTTTTCTCTTTTATGTATAGAAATTGTCTGCACCTATGCATTATACCATTGTGATTATTGCATTCAAATTTAAATAATGATTTTTATCTCCCTAAAATGGTTTATTTAAGTTAAATTGCATTAATCACAATGGATTAAATTGCATCCAAATGACTGGTACAAGTCACTTACACACTCATTTATTGATTTGTACAAGTCCACTGAATGGTATAAGGGCATTTTTGAAAGAATTTAATAATGAAATGTCACTAAAAGTTAATTATCTTGATAAAAGTTTATTAAAAGTTAAAATTTAAAACGTTAAACTTTAATGACTGAATCTTGATTCTTTTGAAAAGTATCACTAAAAGTTAATTCCCTTATGATATTACACAAGTCTGGATCCGCCCGAATCAAGCGCAATAAAAAAACAAGAGAAGCCTTCGTCTGAGTCCTAACTTTGACCCTGACGGGTAGGTGTTGATAGGGCGGTTTAAATCCTGTAGGGTTGTTTTCTAGGATTGTTCATAAATTTATAGTTATACCATCTACAGTAGCATGGCTTGGCCTGATCCCAATGCCGGCTACAAATAAGATCAGATAAAGTCCTACAAGATATCCATTGTTGATAGGGGCAGATACTTGACTCTTTTTTTTTGAAGACCTAGGGGCAGATACTTGACGTCTCGAATCGCGACAAATTCTAGGATTTAAAGCTTCCCCATTCCACCCCATCCGCCACTCCGTCTAATTATTTTCTTTTCGAGTTCCTCCTCCTTGTCTCAATCTTTGCTAGTTTGCTACTATTATTACTCCTGTCCTACTGGTGAACCAGCCTTCCTCGTCTTTCCGAACTTGCACAACCACACCATGAATAAGTTGAGGGACTGATCCCCTCTTGTCGTTTATCTTTTGAGCCCTTGCAAAGGAGATGGGGATTGTGAGGACGATTGAAAGCAGGAAGGCGGAATTAGAGGAATTCCGCCGGGTTTTGTTAGAGCACGCTGGTGTGCGCAGAAGAAAAGAGTTTCAAGAGGAAGGGCAAACCAAAGATGCCAGTAAGATGGGGGAGGAGGCGGGAGAGGAGAAAACGGTGTGCGTCACCAGCGGTATTTCCTTTCTGGGTCTCGCTATCGTGAGCCGGCTTCTGGATCGTGGCTATTCCGTCCGAATCATCGTCGATAACGAAGGTAAATTGTTCACGCCTAAAAACAGAGGTCTTTTCAGGAGATTTGTTTATACGCTCTCATCTAATCGATCCGCGGATTTATCTCCTTGTCTTTATGAATAATGTCCGAAACGTAAATGATCATTAATAGTCTTCTTTAATACATTATTAGAAGGAACATTTGAGAGTTTGGTCTCAATACGAATACTCCTCTATTGTTTACAGAAGAGTTGCAGAAGTTAAGAGAGACAGAGATGTTCGGGGAGATGACGGAAACAAACAGTAACGGCCGGAGAATCTGGGCGGTGATGGCGAAGATCACGGATGCAGAAAGCTTATGTGAAGCCTTTCGCGACTGTCGTGGCGTCTTTCACACCTCCGCTTTCGTCGATCCCGTTGGCCTCTCTGGCTACTCGGTAAGTCCTCTCTCGCTCTCTCACCGCACCTAAATACCTAATTACAGACAAAACTTCTACCATGCACGGAAAGGAGGAACGGCCCCCATAAAACCGATAAATTGAACCGAACCAAACCTATTATGGTCGCTTTTGGGGTTCAGCCGAACCGAATCGAACCGAACCGATTACACTAATACATATGTTTAAGCTAGATTACCAACAGATTGTTCGGTTTATCGGTTAAAACCACTGATAAACCGAATTGGAAACCAAACCCCTTACTAATGCCTGGCACCATCTAGGTTCCCAGCATGGATGGATGGGGGCCACCTGTTCAAGTTCTGACGATCCGCGGGATTACTGAGCACGTGGCAAAGCATGGATCGCAGCAGATAATTTAGGTGTATTTCCTCATTTAAGTAGTGGGCCACAGTATCCTCTTCACCATTCGATTCAGGTAACACCGAGGATCGGCGAGATTACTGAACACGTGGCAAAGCATGGATCGCAGAAGATAACTTAGGTGTATTTCCTCATTTAAGTAGTGGGCCACAGTATCCTCTTCACCATTCGATTCAGCTAACACCGAGGATCGGCGAGATTACTGAACACGTGGCAAAGCATGGATCGCAGAAGATAACTTAGGTGTATTTCCTCATTTAAGTAGTGGGCCACGTTATCCTCTTCACCATTCGATTCAGCTAACACCGAGGATCCACGTACGAAGGACCTACAAAGCAGTTGTGCGGGTCCATGGACCATCTACCACATCTATGTATGTTGCTTTGGGCATACGCAGAGCACATAGTGGATACTTTCATGAAAAACATCTCTAATGCAATTGGCTTGAGGAGGATAAACTCAGAACATGTCACGGACATTCTGGGTGGACTAGGGCTTTGTTTGCCACCACAATATTTTCTTAGGAAATGGTGGATGGTCCTACTTCATATATTAGTGTTAATTATTTTCTACACAAGCCAGTGGTACAGAATATAGTAATTTTAGGAGAAAAAATATATTGAGTACATCCACTTGAATGCATATATCTATATATACTTGTTATTATGTGAAGGGAAGATTATTGTGACCCTACATTTGGATTTGGAAAAAAGTGTAACGATTTTAATATCGCCTAGAAATTACTTTATGGTTAAAGTGCTTCTTTTAGAATATGCTTGTTAAAAATTTTAAAAGACTTTTATAAATGAATGCTTTTTAATTTGTAATTTAAAAGTACAATTACTGTTATAGTGCTTTGGCGTGGATCTATCAACTAGTTGATCTATCAACAATTACTATTTATGTGATTTCTTCACTATCTTTTTGGATTAAGATTATGCACTATCGAGCTTGTAAAAAAGGCTTAATGGTACGGTTGTTTGTCACATTAGTAGGTTGATGTTTCTCTCTTTTGTTGAAAGTAAAAAGCTGCTTGTAAAAACTAATTTACCGGCACGGCTGGATCCTCTTGCGTTTTATTATCATCCTAAATGTTACGTGATTAACCAACGTAAGTCTCCATAAGCCTTGGGGCTTTTGGAGCAACGCTTAGGTATGTAACAAATGGTATCAAAATAAGATTTTTACAATCCTAAATGTTAACTGTTTAATCAACGAAATCTTGTTAAGGTTTGGGCTTTTGAGACAACGGTTAGGTGAGGCGCGTAAGACGTTTCCCTCAATTTGAGGAAATTTCACAGGCATTCTTTTTTTTGGTAAACAATTTCACAGGCATTCAATTGCCACAATTCAATTCCAAATTTTAATTATTTTCAGAAAGTGATGGCCGACTTGGAAGCGAGGGCAAGCGAAAGTGTGATGGAGGCATGCGCAATGACTCCCTCGGTCAGAAGATGTGTGCTTACATCGTCGCTGGTGAGCTGTATTTGGCGAGATAACAGCCTCCACAATCTATCAGCCGTGGTGGACCATAGTTGCTGGAGCGACGAATCACTCTGCAGAGACAAGAAGGTACAGAATTCCCTCCTCGATCTGGAAGAATCGGTTGTTAAAAGAATGTGTTAATAATATTTCATACTTTTCACCTTCAACCATGGCAGCTGTGGTATGCTTTGGGCAAGACAATGGCTGAGAAAGCCGCCTGGAGAGTGGCTGAAGCAAGTGATCAGGTGAAACTCCTGACCATCTGCCCGGGTCTTCTTACTGGCCCTGAATTCTATTTCAAGAATTTGACCGCGTCCATCGCCTACCTCAAAGGTAAAATTAAATTTTGATCGCCTACCTCAAAGAGCCAAAGCTTGATTTTTTAACGAACCAGTAATTGACCTAAATTGAGATATTGCAGGAGGACGAGAGATGTTCGCAGATGGATTGCTGGCGATCGTCGATGTGAGGAGAGTGGCACAGGCGCATGTTTGTGTGTATGAGGCGGCGAGCAGTGCAGCGTCGGGAAGGTACATCTGCTTCGACCGATTGATCGAGACAGAGGAGGACGCTGCCGATTTGGCAGGGCAGATGGAGATGCCTTCAGACCGGATAACCGGAACTGCCCCACCCACCGCCGCCGGTGAGTCACTTGCAAGGTTTGAACTGTGTAATAGGAAGCTTTCCAGGCTTATGTCCGCACCATCACGATGCTTTTCTCATGTCTGATGCCCTCTTATGGTCAGATTGGGTTTTAGTGCAACTTTTTAAAAATAATTCATATTCAGTCGGCCAATTCCTAAAAATTGAGAATTAGTGGCACTTTTTTAAAATAATTGAAAATTCATATCATTTAACTGTTCATAGATGAGATTTGCACTGTCATTTTACTTTTCATAAGTGACACTTTTTTAAATAAGTGAGAATCAATGTCATTTTACTTATTTTATTGTGACAATACTCTCAAAAGACTAGGGTTGGTAGTGGGTCGGGTCGGTATGTGGGGTTAACGGGTTAGTGCTCGACCCAAACTCGCCCGTTTAATAAACGGGTTGGGATATGCCAACCCTAACCCAACCTGCTCTGACCCGTTTATTAAATACTAAATTCAAATTTGAAAAGACCAACCAACAACATTGAATATTCTTGTTGCCCAACGTGTTCCTGTAAGAGCAGAATGGGGTTTTCAATTGTGTGGATATGTGTTCAGCTCCTAATCACTTCTAATGGAAGATCTAATAAGTTCAGTAAAAGCAAGATTCCACTCGGTCCAATCCCTCTTCCACTAATTGGCAACCTCTTCAAAGTTGGAACCCCATCCAAGCCAGATCATATCTGAACCAAGGCCACATGTAACATATCCATCCACGGTAAAAAAGATAAACGAATTTCTGAATGAAAGTTGCAATATCACAAGAGTTGATGTGGAGGATTTCTGAAAAGAAAAAAAGATAAACGAATTTCTGAATGGAAGTTGCAATATCACAAGAGTTGATGTGGAGGATTTCTGAAAAGAAAAAAAAAACGATTTATTTCGGAGAGGGAGAGAGAGGGAGACAGGAAGCGGGAGAGAGGGAGCGTGAGCGAGAGGGATAGAAGGAAAGGAGCGAGAGGGGAAGGGAGAGAAATGGAGTTGGGAGGGAGGCAGGGAGAGGGAGGGGGTCGGAGGAAGAGAGAGGTAGCAGTAGAGGGAAAGGGAGCAGGAAGAAGAGGCAGCGGAAGGGAGAGAGAGAGAGATAGAGAGAAAGGGCATTGGTGGGAGGAGTACCTGGTTGCAGGGTTGTAGGCTTGTAACAGGAGGAAGGCGACGAGCTTGACGATGCAGATGTAGGGTTTGAGACCTTGAACGGCAGCCGTTGTAGAGAACACAAGAAAGAGGAGAGAGAGAATCAAATAGTTGATTAGGATTTGGGGTTTCCTTTTTTTCTTTATAGGTTTTTTTAACATTGATTATGCTTATGACCTGTCGGGTTGAAAGGGTAAACCCGAACCCAACCCGTTTAACTACGGGTTGGGAATTTCAAACCCGAACCTGACCCACGGGTTTAAATATCCAACCCTAACTCGCATTAGAGCTGGCGGGTTGGCGGGTCGTAACTGCTAGCTCTACAAAAGACTTTGAAAAGCTTTTCACTCATTTAGGTACAACTGAGGTTTGCAAGTCTTTTGAGGGTATTTTTGGAAGAAAGTTTTCGTTAATAGTAAAATGACACCGATTCTCAATTATATTAAGAAAGTATCACTAATTCTAAATTTTCGAGGAATTAGTCGATTGAATCTGAATTATGTTTAAAAAAATCACTAAAAACCAAATTTCCCGTACAACTATATATAATTTGCCACGTCTCCTTTTGCTAATCTGCTATCGTTTTGTCACTTGTATTTTATTTCTTACTCTTTCCTTAACCTAGACCTAGACATAGATTATGAGGAGTCTTTCATCTGATCAACGGGAGAATGAATAAAAATAAATAAATTATAATTTTATTTTCCTAATTTAAACAGTTTAACACTACCAAGTTCGATTTTTCTTCTTTTATTATTGCTGCATATATAAGCTGTTTATCTTGGTATGAAAACAAGCAGTGATCAGACATTTATGTCACTTGGACAAAATTTATGGCCAACTCACATCAGTAAATGCACTCTATTATTTTTTGAAGTTTTTTACTTTCAATATTGAAAAGATGTTTTTACCTAGAGAACCACTCAGTGGTATCAGAGTGAAACACACGGATGGATGCTCATGTCAGGAGGGGGCCCCACACATTTAAATTTCATCCCAGCCTATGGTTTCATTGAACCTCCGGATTTTGGCTTTAGAGGAAATGCTTTGGATTTTATTACATGGCAATCCTATGAAAAGCTCCAGAAAAAAGGTGCAGATTGACAATCCACCGGATGTAAACTGCTGAAAGTATACATTAAAATCTACCATAAATCACCTGTTACGTTTATTTGAATCGGTCTTTGTTATGCATTTGAGATGTTGTCCCGTGGAACATCTCGCTGACTGTGTTATGTGGGCTCCACTCGAAACATTTGCAAGAATTAAAAAACATAGACATGTGAGCATCTTGGCGGTTACCAAAAAAAAAAAAAAAAAAATTGTGAGCATCTTGGGGCCACACGGGCAAAGCATAGCAGAAAATTTCAACCCTTCCACGAGAGAACCTCGTCTCTTAAATTATTAAATCGAAATTGAAAAAAGGCGGGGCAGAAGATTCCAAATCGTTAAAGCTGCAAAATCAGGCGACAGCAGACAAAAGAGAGAAAAGATTCGAGAAATCCCACCCCAACCGCTAAGATTCGAAGATAGCTTTTTATACTTAATTACTTACACAAAAACGACGATTAAATTAACCTGGTCTAAACAAAAGCACCATATGGGCAATGCTGAATTTCATGCATTGGAACTATATGGACGGTCCGACTGGATCGCATGATAGCTTGAGCAAGGAATCCTTAACATGTTGTGCTTGAATCTCCTTGCCACCGTTTGCCTTTGAGCCGCCAATTACATGCCCAGTACAAATCAAAACATCATTACAGCAACCGCAATAACAACAAATTACTTTAATCAGCTTAGCTATTATATCATAAACCTTCGCCGCTCTTACCTCTAGCGTGAGAATGTTCAAGACCTTGCCCCTGAAAGTAGTAATATTGGCAGCTGTTACTTGAAGCCTAATAGAACTAATGGCCTCCATCAACCTTGTAAATCCTCCTCGATTCTGCTCACTGAGGAAATTAACCAAGAATTCGTTTTCGCTGGTCTTGTTAACGTCCACCTGCACCTAAACATACAAGCAAAGAAAGATGCGCAAGTCTCAGCTAAAAATTTTGGCAACATTGTGTAGGAAGCTTGATTCAAATGGCTTGCTATATACCTCCACTTGCCGCTTCTCATGGTTGACACTCGATGAGCCCTGATTTTGATCTTTAGGAGTGGTGTATCTAGTTCCCAGTTCTTTTAGCATGATCTTTGAGGTGGTGGTGTTGCTGCCATGACCAACACAATTTGAGCTTTCGATCTCTGTCTTTAAATTGTTCGAGTCGTAGTCTTCTGCTTCCATTTCCATGAGCTCATCCTGGAGATTCTTTACCTTCTTCTGTAAC
This sequence comes from Buxus sempervirens, assembly GCA_947561395.2. Lineage (NCBI taxonomy): Eukaryota > Viridiplantae > Streptophyta > Magnoliopsida > Buxales > Buxaceae > Buxus > Buxus sempervirens. The sequence goes on from OX387188.1 coordinate 42,356,059, forward strand.
TCCCCTATGTAATCCACCGCGTCGCCCAAGATGGCTAATCTATCCATCTGAAAGTAGAAGAAAAAGTCATTAAATAACAGGGGAAATGAAAGTCAATTAAAGGAGGTATAAGAACTTTTGTGAAAATAACAGTGATTTAACCTTGGAAATGTTGGGAACCACAGCACGTAATGCATAGAGCTTATCTCGGATTCTATGCCTCCTGTTCCTCTCTGTGACCAGATTCTTTGATTGGTATTGTTCTCCTTCCGACCTCTGGCGAAACTTCAAATTTTCTTCTTCGGTTATACAACTACTGCTAACAGAAACTAATTCCGTATCTTGCTTGATCAAATGGTTCTTGGGCCTAGAACGTTTAGATCCTCCTCCCGATATCCTGACTGACTGCTCCAAAGCTGCAAATCTTTGAGACCCACGATCGAATTCTGAATTAAGTGTCAAATAATTGTCCGAAGAAGCCAATGCAGGCCGTGATCCTCTGGATGGAGGATTGTAATCCAAATGGGTATCTGGAAGATGAAAGTTTTGACTTCCATCTAAGCTAGAATAGCTCATTGATGGTGTGCAATCTTGCATGCACTCGTCGAGGCTCCCATCGGTATAGCTCGTTGTTTCTTGCTCGGAAGTGATTTTGCAATGAGCCATAATGAAATTTATGACTGCTTCATCTCTGGGAATCTGTAAAGCACTTAACAGATTTTGTTCTTAGGCATCAGAATTGTAATAATAGCGTTTTTAACAAAGCGTATAGCAGGACTTACATGTTTTGATACAAAGAGCTCTATAAGCCCATTAGCAACTGGAATCAAAACCCGTGTTCCAACAGATTCCTATCAAAAATAAAAGAAGGGGAAGTATGAGAGTTGATCATGATCATCCATGGAATTAGTTCTTATGTGATGAATCTCAGGTCAATCTTCTTGGATATAAGCATGTTAAGAGAGAAAGAAAGAACTCACATCATCTGAAGGATTGGAGATCGGGGCATTGAGAATGTTAATCCACCTGGGTTGGGATGCTAGTAAGACCTCTCCTCGAATCCTGGTTTCTAGCAAACAAATTAGATGGAGTTTTGGCTCTTTCTTATCTGAATTCTACTATTTATGTCTGAGGAAACAGGACAAAAACCGTGAAAGAGTGACGAACAGAGAGATACCCGGAATACAAGGGCATGGAGCGAGGAAAGTTTGCTAGAGCCTCGCAAGCCTTTGTTCTTATAGGGTGCTGAAAGACTTCATCTTTACACATTGGAAGAACAGGCTTCTTTCTTCCTTTCTCCTCTCTGATGTTGGTCTTAGCTCCACCGCAACAGCAATCCATCCATTCAATAAACCTAAAGCCATTTTGCACAATAGAGTAGTTACAAAAAGAAACTGTGAACTTCATATGCTAAAAAGGATAGAATCTGTTTTCCATGTTTTTTTTTTACCTTGTTGGGTCGTTTCCCATCTTCCAAACAACACAGTAATCCCAGTTGCTCGGCTTCGACCCAACAAGAGGTCTTAGCAACTCTGTTACTGTCTCCATAACTCTCGCGCCTCCTCTGCTAACAGTTCTTTAACCTTTGCCCTGAGATCTCGACAACCATTTATGTCCCCCTATTAACAAACTCTCTTCATACATATAAATTTTTTTTTGGTTGAAACTCTTCATACATATAATAATTATGTGGCTTCTTCTCCTCTGAAATAAAGGCTTTTAAACTGTACTATCCTCGCGTCAGATAAAGTAATCTCTGTAAAGGGAATCCGATACCCCTCTCTCTCTCTCTCTCTCTCTCATAACAAGATTTTAGCTGAAAGCTACTGATAACTGCTGCTTTATACTCGAAGAAAAGAATCCTGAAGAAGAGAATATTGGTACTCCGAAGGTTGTGGGCAGAAATATTTTCACATTTAAGAAACTTTATGGATCTACACAAATGAAAAGTGAACACCTTAAAAATTGGATCTCTAACCCATGTGGTTATAATTTTGTTCCCTGACTTTTCATACATATGATTGCAACAAGTTTTTTCATTTTGGTTGAATTTTTTTTTTTAGAATTTTGAAGGCATGGAAGTTCAGGCCTGATTCTCTTCATTGTGGTAATCATCTAAGCTTATTGGTCACATCATGAAATTGCAGGAGATAATTATAGAGCAAAGTATAAGAAAATTAAGCGTTTAGAAATATGTATGATCATATATCAAGGTCTGAAATTGATACTCATTTTATTCAAATAATTAACGAACAAGTCCAATGAGAAGAGAGTGAGAACTTTAATTATATTGATCATGCCATTGATCCAAATCATTGGAATAAGAAATTTTACTGCAAATTCTTCACACTTTCTTCCCTTTCAATCTGTATTTATGGTCACCTAATAACCTACAGAGAATTAGATGTTCCAATTCATTTGTACAAAATTCAAGCTTTAAGTTTCCTCCCCCACCCCCTCCTTTTTTTTTTTTTCTCAATCGCTTAGGTTTCTTTATCATGCCTTATTATTCGTTAACCATTAGTTTAACAATGCCGCAACCATTAGTGTTCACTTGATTAGTTTTTAACACATAGAACTTAGTGTTGAGCAAAGTACTATCTATGTATCTAAGAGGGTCTGAATACATTATCTCAATATAATATTCCTCTCTACACGAGACTTGGGAAACATACATGAGGAAGACAACATACACCCTAAATGCAAAAAAATGCCAAGGCAACTCGCTCGGAGTCGAACACAAGATTTCGTGCTCTAATACCATGTTACACAGTTGTTACACCAATAAGTAAAAGTATCACTATGTATACAAGTAAGGCCCCTAAATGCAATATCTCAACAAAATGTTTACATTAGGACCTTTTATTTGATATTACGGCTAGGGTTGAACCGTGTCTGGCAGTGACAGGCCCTTGAACCGCATAATAAATGTTTAAAAAAATTCAAAAAAATAGAAAAAAAGGAATAAATAAATAAATAATACAAAAATTCTAAAAAAATATTTATAATTCACACATATTTTTATTAAGATACAATTTTTCCCAAAATTGAAAAAAAAAAGTAAAAAACCTTAAAAAATACAAAAAACTCCATTCTTTTTAACACAAACGCGCGGGTCGGCATTGTTTGGCATGCTTAAAGCATATTGTGCCGCTCGCATGCTTCACGGGCCACTGCCCGCCGGGCAGTGCCTTGATGTGCCAAATACCCAGTACCCCAAATACGGCACGGCCCCGTGGCCCCACTAGCTAGCAGGCCGGGCCGACGAATAAGCAACCCTAGGCCTAAATGCAATTTCTGAACAAAATGTTTACATTAGGACCTTTATTTGATATTACGGTAACCACAGCTAAAAGCATAAATAAATAATAATAGAACCACATCCGCCGCCAAAGCGGGGCCTCGATCTCAAATTCTCAATAGGGTAAGGTCGACGAAGGTTGAATTGAGAAACGCTTCGACACAAACAGGGACTCGGTCTCGATTCTCGAAGTCGCAGCCCTAGGATTCAGTGGGGCTGTTTAGTGCTGTGCCGTGCTCCCTAACAACACTCTTCTCAAATGTAAGGTAAAGAAAAAGAGATTGAAAAACAAGTCCGATTCAGGTACATTCGACTATGATGAATCAAAAGTCTGCTACAATCTTAGCATTAACATTTTATCATTTGAAAAATATTAGGAAGCCCCAAATATTATGTTTCCGATCGTCGAATGAAGAAGAAAGAGGGAAAAAAGATAATCAGATCATCAAGTAATTAAAAAGAAATGAACAAAAAGAAAAGCCAAATGCATAGGCACATCCTTTCCCTAGAGCCAGATCGGGACGGAGATCACATTCAAACCGGAAAGAAGGTTGAAAATCCAAAAGATGACAAAGCGGAAAAAATTGAATAACAAAAAACAAGAAGTGGGAAAAAAAGAAAAAAGTGATAAAGATCGGCTCAGAGAGTTGCTTAACTGTGTTCAAAGAAGAGCTCTTGACAGAGTCAGAGAACTCTTCTCATACAAGAGGTGTCAGAAAATGCACTCTTCATCTTCGCCTTCTAATCCATAAAAACGCAAAGAGAATACGCAAACAAGACAAGGAGTGAAGGAGATCCACTCACCGGAGACTCGCACAACCACTAGGGTTTCTTCAGAGAAGATTCGCTTATATAATGTGTTTATGTTTTCGGTCTAACAGGCTGGGCCATGGATTCCGCCCAAACGCAACCCCTCACAAGTCACAGACTCACAATACAATGGACCCGATCTGGTAAATCCGTGTTCTATAATTTGTGAAAGGTGCAACCTAATGAATACTTGGAAGGACTTTGATTAACACTAATGCCGAAATATGAATTGGTTCGGACCTGGACCTGCATCTGTATGAAGGTCCAAATGGATCTTATTGTGATTGAGATCATGTCAGCAGGAGCCCACGTTGTGGGGATGGCAATGGGGCGGGTTACTTGCCCCACCCATACCCCACCCATAATGGTTAGGGTTTGGTATGCTTAAAATTGGGTTAGGAGAGGACTCAGGTTTGGCCCAGACCATCCAACCCCACCTCGAACCAGACATTCATATATAAAATATTGTTTTTAATATATTTTAAATACTAATTTCATATATATTATATATAAAATATACGTATTTAATTAATAAATATATTATTAATGTATATATTCTATTTAGAGAAGTAATCTTTTTGTATTTTATACACCAAAGGGGGGCAGACCCACCTCGCCTCGTTATGAACTCAATAGGGGTGAGCTAGGGTTTGGTAGTGGCTAAACTCCTATAGGGATGGGTTCGAGTTTACCAAAACCCGCCCCATTGCCATCCTTACTATGTTGGTAGATCTGCTGGTCTAACAATGAAGGACGTGTACATGTCAGCGTCATTCAGTGATATGTACACATGCACCACTCATTGTTGGACCAGCAAATCTTCCAATGATGGGCTTCAACTTGTAGCCTCTTAATTGATTCATGATTTTTTTTTTTTTAATAATCAAAGTATTATTGCAGTTTTTTTTTGGGGGTAGAAATAGCAAAAAATTCTATTGATCTTCTTAGCAACATATCTTCGTTGATTTACATTAGCAAAAAGGGAAGTAATCTGTTTCTTCAACCTTAAAAGTGCAGCAGCTTTCATTCCCTACAACCTTGAGTGAGATCATAAATGGGTGTGTTATACTTGCGCTCTATTGGGCCAATTCACTGTGCCTGGTTCAAGTGCAAAAAGGAAAACGGCAAAACTTCCTCTTGTTTCTATTTCCATTCTATCAAACAATAAATCCGAAGGATCAGAAAATTTAGATCCGGGTTGGGTTTCACTTGTAAAAACTAGCTTTGGACTCTGATTAGGCTTGATTTACTTTTACTAGCGGGTGGAACGTGCAATACGTAGGTAATTAAAAAGCGCCTAGGATTCTCTGTGAAGCGCTTCATAGAGGATCGTCTGTGAAGCAGGAAGGTACCCTCGGTTTATACTGAGGTATCTTTGATTTATGTTGAGTACCTTAGGTTTAGAAGAGGTACCTTAAACTAATTTTGGTAACTGCATATGGCTTACCATGAGGGGGTTCTTTAGGCTTATATGGGAGTACCTTAGACTTACATGAGGTACCCTAATATAAATCGAAACCTAAGGTACCCTCAAGTCTAAGATACTCCCATATAAGCCTAAGGTACCCCTCATAGTAAGCCATATGCAGTTACCAAAATTAGCCTAAGATACCCCTTCTAAACCTAAGGTACCCTAATATAAATCGAAGGTACCTCAGTATAAACCGAGGGTACCTTCCTGTTTCACAAAGGATCCTGGACCATTAAAAAGGGAATATGTGTAATTGTTTAGGATATCTAACATACCCTTTGGCATAAATATTTACACATATACTTCTTAGCTTAATCTTTTACTTCCAATGTTATTAAAGTAAAAAAGAATAATTTACCTCATAGAAATACATAAGTTTGTTTTGGGAAAATTTTTTTTATATATTTGGCAATCATATTTGACTCGATTGGAAGCCTTTCGAAAACTTTCCTGGGTTGGGTTATCTTGGCTTTCGATCATGACTGAGCCATTAAGGTCGATGTAGCGTTTGTGTTAACAAGTTCGATGCTGAGCACAAACTTGTTCATTTACAAACAAGTTGATAAATGCAACCATGGTTTCTAAAATCTTAAACCAAACCCGTGTAGATGTTTTTGGTTTTAACAGATCTTTTACAATATAACATCGAAATGTGAGGATGACATTCTGCACAAGCATGCAGAGTGCCAAACGATCAGGATCAAGGGGCTTAGGAGCGACTGAAATCGTCTGCATTTAAACTGCGTTGCAGCATCTCACGTATAACATTGAAACCACATTTTATATTGGAAAATATAAAATGAATAGCAACCGTAATATGCTGTAGGGGGCAGACTTGCCGTAGAAGATTTCAGCCCTGCCTGGAGCGTCCTCGGTGTCCGCTGGATGATAGCATGCTTGACGTCTTGCTGTTGCGTAAAATAACAGGCGATCTTATACATGTTATAACGCCAAACACAAAAGCAAAAACAAGGAAGAAAGAGAAAAAAAAGAAAAAAGAAAGAAAGAAGCCTTCATGGGAATTAGGCTTCCCTACACTTGCAGATCTTAGCTGCAATATATGAAGAGCAAGACACCCTTGTCCTAGCGCGCTCTCATCCTTCACTTGGCCTGTCTTCTTCGTTCTCGGCAAATTTGGGTTGTCCTTTCATTTCACCATTGTGAGCTTGCTTGGAGCCTCTGACTTCCCCACTCCCGCTTGGTTTGCCTTTGGGCATCTTCTTCGTTGTCGGGAACCCAAATTCCAGGTCTTTTTCTCTGACAGTGAAGGTATGGTCTTGCCTGCTGCTGCGCTTTGGATGGGAGAAACGACGGCTACAGAGTCTGCCAAGACAGCAGGCTATGGCCGAGACGACGACTATAACAGCGAGAACTATGAAGACCACTCCAAATGAGCCTTTGGAATGGGGCGAAGGCTGCCTTGAGGAGATTGTGTTCGGGTACACGACAACCGGAGGAGGGAGCGACGACATGTTGAATATTATTTCGGTGGTTCACCGACTCTTGCACAGAGGTGATAATTAAGGATTAGGAGGAAATATGGCTTCTTGGGTTTTAGTAAGGGCTCTGGATTAGGGGACCTGTTCCTTGAGTGCGAGCCAAGCTAATTTCAGGTGAAGGCATAATATCAAACAAGGAACTGAAACATTAATGGGGTTGAGTAGTGAAGATGGTTTTGTTTTGTTGATATATGGGGTTGTGATTAGTTCTTGAATTCAAAAAGTGAAGAGTGTTGCTTTCTTTAATAAAGACACACAAGTAAAGATATTCTTCTTTCTCTTTATAAAGGAAGAAGGGGCATCGCAATTGCTTTGAAACAAGAGAAAGGTTAGGTTTTGGTGCCTCTGTAAAACCACCAATGAGGAGGGCCCATTCTCCGAGAATAATTTAATTTGGTTTTGGGGGGTTTCCTGTTCATTATTGGTGATCATATTCTGCAGCATGTTTATCCACGAAATTGCATGGATGTATCATGTATATAAAGGAATTCACCAAAGGTGAGAGGAAGAGAGGACCTTAATGGGGTCTGCCTTGACGCTTGTTTGCTGGCGAGCTTTTCTCTTTATTCAAAGGAGGGACTGCTAGCTAGACTTATTATCATCTTAATATTCTGTTTCTGTTCTGTCATGGAAACTACAATTGACGCATCATGAGTGTAGACGGATAATCTTAATATTCTGTTTCTGTTATGTCGTGGACACTACAATTAATGCATCATCAGTGTAGACGGTGTTGCACAGATAAGCTAGGGCCATCCATGATTCTGCAACCCACATGACCCAGATAAGTCTAAGTTTCATAGACCAGGTAAATCTAAGTTTCATAGACTTTATGCAGGTGGCCCAAAAGATTGTGCCTAAGAGAATTCAAACCTAACACCTCAGAGGGAGCATACCTCTAAACCCAAAGTATTGGCTACCAGGGTAATCATTGGGGTAGATAAGCCGAGTTAGTATTAGTATTGTTGTTGTTTTTGTTTTTTTAATTAATGTTCAGAGGACCTTGATGAGCATCACGGAAAATGGTAACCAACCAAAGCTTTGGATCGGGGTGTACCCCGAGGGGCGAGTTCAGGTGGTGGGCGCTGTATCACTTACCTAAAAAAAAAAGGGAATGCACGCATCCCGCAAGTGGAGGTCAAAAGAAACGGAAATCCTTCGAGCAGCAACATAAAAAGCATATAAAGCTTACACTTTCCTCGCCTTGAATGGAAGAAGCCACAAACTTATATTAATTAGTGCTAAGTGCTCATTCATCCCTACCATCTTTCCGCTCATTAGCCGCTACTTCCGTCTTAAATCTCATCACTCTAAAATGATCTTAAACGCTTTCATATGAGCCAAAAAGAACTTTTTTTTTCCTTTCATTCTATTTTTTGTAACGTGGAACCTACCCTAATTTAAACACGCCCTAGCTAGGAGAGCAAAAGTAATTTCCAAACAGATGAACCTACCCATAGAGTGTACAAAGGAGGTTTGAGCCTAACAAATCACAGCCCATTAATGCATTTTATGGTTATAATATCGTTTTTTATAGATAATCAAAAAAAAATTGCAAATCAAGATCGACACTTTCAATTGAAATGAGTATGACTAGATGATCCATGGATGAAGATATAACGGTTTATTTGTAACGCATCCAATATAGATTGTATTGTTTGGAAATATATAAACATAAGATATTTCATATGTGGTTAATCTAAATTGTCTTTTGGCAAGTCGATGGTTTGAATTACACATTATTTGTCCACTTGGCAAAGACTTGTACAATAGCATCACAACAAATTGAAGTATTCTTTCTAAAATAAACTGTCAAAAAAAAAAAAAAAAAAAAAGGAGAAAAAGAGTTATATTGTAATATTAAAATTTGTAATAATAAAAGAGAAATAAATCTGCAAAGTTCATTACTTTTAGATTTTATTTGGAATTTGTTTGTGGAAAATAGATAAAATCAATTTTTATGGAGTGCTTCATAAGATTTGCTTAAGAAGAGTGAGGCTGCATTTGGGATTGCTTAGAGTCTGTTTGGTATAACTTTTCGAAATAGAATTTGTTTAACTTTTTTTATTGTGTTTCCACTTTGAAAAGTTATACCAAGCAGCGTCTTAATTAAGCATAATTATTAAGCAATCCCAAACACATCCTAAAATATATTCAGTAATGATGACAAAAAGATACTTTCACATTTTTTAAAATGCCAAGAGGGACAAGGGAGATTTTACAATTTTTTTTTTGTTTCTCCTTAGTTGGCTTATGTGAAGGGATCTTATATAAGAGATATATGTTAGATAGGAAATTTAATAAAAGTTCCACATAGAGAGGTATATCTTATGGATAATATATATATATTAAAAGGTTATATCAGAAGATACAGGACAATAAGATAAGTTTTTACTAAAAGGATTTAAATCCTCTCATCCATAGAGGATTGCCATCTGCAAATAGAGCTGTAAGTAGGGCGGGCTGGACTGGGTTTCAATAAGTTCGGGTTCAACCCTAACTAAAATTGGTGAACTTAAACTCTCCTCGGCCCTCCCTAATCCAAACTCTTTGAGCCCAAACCCAACCCTAAAATTATTTTTTGAGTTCGGGCCAGCCCAAACTTTTTTTTCTACTTGATACAATGATACATTCACATATATAAGATTACAATATTTTGATATATATAATAAAGTTTATTGGCATACATTGATTTGTTTGTGTATTAGGTTAAAAAATGATCTCTATAAGTCCACCAAACTTTTGAGCCTGTTGTGGACCTGTGGTATCAGGTAAACTAGTTTTTGAAACTAAGTAGCACAATAAAGCAAGGATATTTAGACATAATAATTACTTTCAAACAAACATAAATTTTAGAACATATTAAAGCAAGGTAATTCAACTCAAACTTCAAGTTCATTTATTGGTATTAAGGAGGCAAAATTTAAATATATTACATACCTGGTTAAAAGCCCAAACCAATGCATTTGAAAGCAAAGCCTTACAATTACAGCATTCTCTAATGAACACAGATCTTTAGTATCAAACATCATGGCTATAGTTAAGTCTTTGTAACGGCAAAGAGCATGGCTACAGTGAAGTTTCACAAGTTTAAAAGAATACCTTTGAAATTCCAGAATTAGTTTCATTGTATTTTCACATTGTTTAAGTATTCAAACCTTAATCTAAAAATAATACTTTTTACAAAATCAATCAACTTTTGTAATTTTAAATAGACTTAATATTCATGTTTCCTATATCTTCCAATTACTTTAGAATCTATGTTTTTTTTTTGCTGAGTTAGAATCTACATTTCAAATATTAGAACCATGAAATTACGTAAGAAATACATAACTCATTTGCATATGACCAAACAAGAACAATAAATCAAGATTTTAGGGGATATATATTGATGTTAAAAATAAAATATTACTAAAGTAACAAGATTTTTTGTTTTGCTACCTTATAGGAAATCAAATTTTAATGAAATTTTGTATCCAGCAGTAAAAGACTGGGGATTGAAATATTTGAACTAACTTTGTAATCAAAGGTGGGTATATAGTTTTAGATTATATGGTGCATAGCCGAGGAAGAGAAACAAACCCTCCCAAGCACACATTAATGGATCTCATCCAGATCGAGTACTAGAAAAGAGAGGAATTAAACAGTACCTGAAAGCAGTGAACAAATGGGGAAAGATGAGATGCCCAATTTGACAAAAATAGCAATCGCAAATCCCTTGTGACTTGTGAGCGATGGAACTGTATCGCAAATCCCTTGTGAGTAATCGCAAATCCCTTGCTGCCTAAACTGTATCCCACTGTATTGATGGCGACGCTGACGGCAACTGTATTGCTAGCTCTTTCCGATCGAGCTCTTTGTTGGGGGTTTCTCTAGCTAGGTTTTCTTTGAGATGTGAGGTATTGATAATAGAAGAGAGGGACAGTGAGTTAGTGAGAGAGACGAGCAATTCCAACTTCCGTGGTAGAGATATGGGAGACGACAATAAACTTTTAGGTTTGCAAGAGACAATCGTATGGAGGTTTGCAGGAGGGGGTTTTAGTGGTATATATATTTCGGGTTTTTTCGGGCTGTACCTTGTGAGCCCGAGCTCAGCCCGAATTCAACTTCGGGCTCAAGATTGAGCCCGGCCCAAACCCAAACGCAAACCCAAACCCAGACCCAAACCCAGACCCAAACTTATTTCTTAAATCGGACTATATTCGGACTGGGTTGGGCGGGCTTCGGGCGGTCCGAGCCAAACTTACAGCTCTATTTGCAAACCATAAGCTATATATCTGCATATGATTGCCAATATGACAATCATCTACAAACATTTGAATGATTTGAATTCAAATCAATTTTTTATTGCGGATGAAGCAATTCCAATTCTTATGGAATTGCTTCTAACATGGGTTTAATAAATACTTATTTATAAATTCAGAGCACTTTTTGGCTACTTGGTTTGAAGGCCCTGAGAAGCAATGCTTAACACAGTTTCAGTCAAACGTAAATGATCTAATAGTCACCAATTAATCTCCCTTCATAGATGCTACTTCACCTTAAAATAACTATCATATCATTGTAAATTTTGCTCAATTACGAAACAATAATGCGCTCATCAGAGTTATTTTGAGATTTCAAGCCATCATCTTGGAAAAAAAAAAGAAAAAAAAAAGTACGAGGGCTTCTATATTTATCTATACACTCACCCGGTTCAAAAGCAAAAGCTCCAATCTTCTTGCAACGGTAATTTGAAACGCACGGTGAAGGGGACGCACTCCTGACTCCTCCACAACGGCTAAATCATGGAAGGAACAAATCTCGAGAAAGCCAAAGAATCGAATATCAAAGCAAGAAAGAACTCGCCTCTCCGTTATTTAACTAACCATTGATCGACCTTCGGACCACTCAACAAATTCAACTCCTTTCTTCCTAATTCGTTCATGAACCCAATGGAGACGACGGACCTCCTTTCGATTCTCCTTTCAATTCTTCTCCTCTCACCTTTCACTTGTATCAGTTGTATGTAGCAGTTCCGATGTTAGATCGCTACTTAATTGATTTCCCTCCATTAACGGTGACTAATCCTTTCTTCTGTTTCTTTGCAGCTGCGGCAAGCGTCGGAGTGTGTTATGGTCGCGTCGCGGACAACCTTCCTCCACCATCGGATGTTGTTCGTCTCCTCAACTCCAATGGAATAACGAAGGTCCGGCTCTTTGATGCCGACGCAAATGTTCTCCAGGCCTTCTCGGGGACAGAAATTGAGTTGATGATTGGAGTCCCCAACGAAGTCCTTCCTTCGCTGGCCGGCGGCGCGGTTAACGCTTCCGTTGGATGGCTCCAGTCTAATATCCTTGCTCACGTCCCTGCTAATCAGATCCGATACATTGCTGTGGGAAACGAGGTATTCTTGAATGATCCATTCTACACGCCCTTCGTTGTTCCTGCCATGATAAATCTCTATCGAGCCCTAGAAATGCTAGGTCTTACTAAGGAGATCAAGCTCTCATCGCCTCATGCTGCGACTGTTCTGTCCAAATCGTTCCCTCCATCTGCAGGAGCTTTCGATTCCTATCTTGAGTCTTCAATGCATCCTCTGCTTCAGTTCCTTTATGACAGCAGAGCTCCTCTCATGGTGAATGTGTACCCCTTCTTCAGTTACTCAAACAATCAAAAGGACATTCCCCTGAACTATGCACTGTTCAATTCTCCACCTGTTTTACGAGATGGGGATCTCACATACGATAACCTCTTCGATGCAACAATAGATGCCTTCGTATCAGCAATGGAGAGGGAGGATTTTGCAGGGATACCTGTGGTAGTAACAGAGACAGGGTGGCCAACTGCAGGAGGGGGAGCTGCTGGGCCTGCGAACGCGTTTGCTTACAACAGTGACATCGTTAAACGAGCCTTTAACGATGTGGGGACGCCAAAAAGACCTGGGGTTGGAGTTGAAGTATTCTTGTTTGGTCTTTTTGATGAGAACGGAAAGACTGGAGACGAGTATGAGAGACATTTCGGGATTTTTGGCCCTAACGGCGTGAAAGCCTATGACATTAACTTCAAGTGATTAATACCAATAAAAAAAGCAAAAAAACCTTCCAAGTGATTTTCATTTCTTGCTTTACCTATCTAGAGTCTGCATCTTTGTATTTTTCCCCCCTTTTTGGTGGTGAGAGATGCATGTAACAAGGAACCATGAATTCTTTTATTCATTTTCATTGTAGGAGTATTTATTTAGCAAAGAAACCTGTATCATAATATTTTTCTGCTGTCCTTGAGACAAGGCCAGAGTTTGACCCTCCGAACCTTCCCCCCCGATAAGGGTTTAGCACATTCTAAAGCAGTTCCTAACCCTATTGGGATCAACAGGGTTTGTTGATCTGAACATTGAATCCTTTTGAGCTTTCAAAGTCTATTCGAAGAAGCTTTGTTTTCCATATACCTGTCATAATGCAATTCAAAACCCCGAATAAGTGAACATCATGCAAGAATAATCACTAAAACCCATATCTAGATGCCTACACATAGTGGTAAGTTTTTTCAATCTCAGAATGCAACTTCTAATTTGCAGAAATGTGGTATTATGACTGGAAGCAAAATTGTTCTTACATGACCAGAGTTTTCAATCTTCTCTTGACAAATATCTAACAACAGAGTAATTTGAGACTTTTAAACCAAGGATTCTGGAAGAAAAATCTAAGGGAAGAAAAAAAAGAATGGAAAAACCAACTCTCGAGCAGTTGAAATAAACTTCATTTCATCTGCCCCAATCCTCACACACAATTAAAACATGGAAGTGAGGCCGAGATCAACAATCCAGTTCACAAGAACACAAACAAAAGCATAGTTTTTAAGGATGAGGATCTGTGGCTATTTACAACAACCAAGAGAACCACTGGGAAAGAAAAAACATACAGATCACAAGCCATGAGATGTATGTATAATATTTCCTGCCAGAAGAACTAAAATCTGAGCACATCCACCATTGTATCAGACATTAAGAATTGTGAAAATTCTGGCAGTCGACAGATCACCTCATTTAGTCTTCTTTGATTCGATTCTCAACAACGGGCCCGTAAGACAGAGGGAAATAATTATGCTAAAAGATAAAGTGGGATGATTTTGGATGAATTGCATCATTTTAGCACGCTTGAGCCAAGCTTAAAATCACTTTCTATAAAAACTACTCATTCATAAGAGAGGAAATTTTTTTGCCTCATAATGCTCCTCACTGTGATATTTGACAAGTTAACATATAAATTAAAGAGATTGGACTCAAGAAAGATTTAATGCAAAATATAAGTATCCTCATGATTCTAGTAGCTTTGTTCTTTTGCATGATTCTAATAGTGTTTGCAAACCACCTTATAACCCAGAAGCTTAACTGAGTTATCCAGATTGGTCGATTTGATCATTAACTCATCTAAAAAACCAAGGTGAATTTATGACTTGTTTTCAGAAATTTGTAAAACATGGGCCATTTTTCACTGCCTCAACTATTAAATTGTTTTTCTAATCAAAATATCCCTTCACTATCATACAAACTTTCCCTTAATCACTTAACTACAAAACCAAGCTTTTTATAATAGGAAATCACCACCCCATGGCATGTGGGTGGGGTTGGCGGTCGTGTACCAGCCAGAGCATGACCTGCTTAAGAGGAATCCTGTCTTCTATTTTCATTGTATCTCTATGGTATGATCCTACTTAAGATCTGTGGCAAGGTATACAAAGGGAAAAAAAATGTAGGATCATAATCCAGATAATGTCCGGGGTGGAGAACTGATCCCAGTCGAATATTTTACTGCTAGGACAGCCTGGCACCTCCATGTGCAGGCACTAAAAATGGACCATCATCCAATGTAGCAAACATCCAATCAAGAATTTTACCACCACAACCTTTACGCTTACCAGTACTTGAAATTAAATAATTCCTTACATTTTCATTTTTAAATTTTAATTACATGGGCTATACATTTAAATGGGGATACTGACATCATATTATAGCACTTTATACAGAAAATTTGACCAAGAATGCACATACCCATGATAGCATCTACAACCAATATAATCTCAATTTATAACAGCAAGGAAAATCCCTATGAAAAAAGAATCAACAAAGATAAGAAGCCGCCTGTACAAATCTCGTTGGGTGCCACTGTTGCTAACCTGATCAATCTCTGGATCACAACCAAGCCCCCCATCCAGGGAACATTTGACAAAGCCGCTCTGGATCAATTGCATCTTGTATCAGTTGTTGGACCTACAATTAAAGTTTTTTAACATGGTTACATCAATGAAACAGAAAGAGAAAAAAAATATAAACTTTTCTTAGGCCTAAAATGTCCAAAAACTGAACACTGATCCTTCTCTTGTAAGAACTGTCAGATAAAGCATTCTTGCTTAAAACAACTGGTGCCCCCTAGTTGACGAGGTCTGATTGTTCCAAACTAATCTATCCACGTCCTTGGACCAAGAAAAGCTTTTGGGAACCACTTGCAAGCAAGATCCAATAAAAAAAAGGGAAAATAAACCACCCACTTGCTTCATAATCATTGAAATAATCCAAAAGTTACAACATGGAAATGATGTATTCAGTATTCTCCAATTCTGCATGGAAGAAAAATTAGATAGCTGGTGGTCTTCCAACATCATAAGAACTCTCAACCATGGCTCAAAGTATCGTATCGACGTACCGTATCGGACGATCCAAAAATGAAAACGTATCAAGGATACGCACTAAAATGGTGGATACGCATAAAAAATGGTGGATACATGAAGCAAAACCTATCATAGGTCTACATAAAGAATATTTATGCATTATGGAAACAAATCAACATACATGCAAAAAGACTTTAGGAAGTTTAACAAAAAATAAACAAAAGCCATAATATGCTAAATAAACAAATAAATAGAGTAAGAAAGTTTATTGTGCATACCAATTTAAAAATTAATATTAGAGTAATAATTACGATATATTATTATTAATAATTTCAAGAAATATATTATTAATAATAAATGTATATATACGTGTTTGTAAATAATAAAAAAAATTTGTAATTTTTAACCAGTCAAGTATATTTTTTACAATTATGTATGTAAATTAAATATAATTATCTAATACTATATTATATATGTATGTACATAAGAATAAAATTTTTATAACTTTTTACCATTCAAATATTTTTTAATTATATATGTATGTAAAATATAATTTTCTAATATTATATATATATATATATATATATATATATATATATATTTATAATTTTTTCAATTATTTTATGTATATTTATAATTAATTTTATCGCATTTATCTATATTCATATTCTATTTATTATATTTATATAATTAAAAAAGAAAACTCTTTTTTTCTTTTATATATAATATATAAGAAACCCCTTTTGTATATAAAAGAGTGTCTCTTTTATATACAAAAGGTAAGAAACCCCCTTTATATACAAAAGGGGTTTTTAACGTAGATGATGCCGGTGGGAGAAGACGAAGACAGAGGGCTGGTTCGTCGCCAACCAAGTACGCCTCCCCTCCTCTTCCCACCTTCTCTCTCTCTCTCTCTCTCTCTCACTGCCGACGGCCCCCTTCCCTCTTTATATCGGCTCTCCCCTTTCTTCTTCCTGCTTCTTTCGTTTCTCTCTGTCACATCTCCCCTTTCTCTCTATTCTCCATCTCTTCTTTACTTTATTTTCTGTTTTTTTTAAGGTTTTGGCTGTATCGATCGATACAGACTGCTGTATTGTGCCGAGAGTCACAATACATGATACGTATCGCGCGATACGATACGATATTTAGAACCATGCTCCCAACTACAAACCTCAAAACCAAGACTATTCTCATAAACTGTGAATCCTATAATTCTATTCACAAAAATCAAATTCACAAATTGAAGCGTCAGCCACAAATATCTGCATCCTAAACCTCAAATCCTTGAGCTACATGAACAAGTAGGGGAAGCTTTGACTTTGATACAAGCATAGTTATCCACTGTGCATGTATGTTGAAATATCAGAAACTGTTAGAAATAAACCCCAATAGTAAGGTTTGAAGCAGAACAAGTAAATTTTGCCCTCTAATAAATCTTGGTGGAACAACAATTTTGGGATTTTGGCAGAAATCATGGAAACACAGCCCTTTCTGTTCAGGGTATTGATCCAGAAAGCAGAAAATAGATAGATGAGAGGACAACAACATAAGTCACACAACATGCTTCTGGAAGTTGTTTGGAGTCCCACCAACCTTAGCTCCAAGTTGGTAACAGGGCACAGAAACCACCATGAGAGGATCCTAAATGCAAACAAGCACGCCATTGCAAATCTTATTTCCTTATTACCTTTGCATGGAGTCTTATATTCCCTTTCACAGAAAAGGCTTTTTAATTACCCAAAAAAAAAAAAAATGTAAAACATATAAAGATCATCATTTCTTTAACTTTCCATTGAGTTCCAAGTACCCATATAGGGATACAACATTACTTTGGGTTCCAAGTAATCCATGTAGGGATCTACGGTTGAGGCGCGGGGCTGAAGTTGCACCATGGATTGGAATTATGGCAATTCTCTTGCTAAAAAATAATTGGGGTATGACGAGTTGGCTGCTTGGTATTTTTTGTACAAGAAACGGGGTTTAGCCTTTGTATATCTATAGTCTTGAGCACGTCCATCTTGACATAGACTGCTTCTGACATTTTACAAAGCTTTCAATATCCCCCGTTACATGTTGAGACTATCAAACCATAAAGTATATCTGCATTCTATCCTTTAGGCTGAACCACTTGACCAATCTTAATAGTTTCCTCTTTATTTGGCTTTGATGTAGTGTCCACGATAGGCAATTAGATCTTTGACACAGGAAATAAGATTCATCAGCATATATGATGCTGGTTCTAGGTAGTGCGCATCCAGGCTTTTCTTAAATACTACGAAGATTATGCACTTTGAGATTCATATTTACATCATTTGCTGGGATTTGGTGCTACTGAAATCCCAGAAAATCGACATAAGACCTTAGTCCCTAGAAAAAAGGAGGGGGGCAAGGATGTAGTGAAAAAAATATAAGCTCATTTAAAAAACTGGATCGAAGGCAAAAAAGCCTTCTCAAGCCTATATAACCTAAGAAATAATTTCAGGAGATTATAAACATTGTAAAATTCCTGAGAAGAACCACGAGGGCCTAGTCTAGCAAGAGCATCTGCAATAGAGTTCTCTACTCTAAACCATGATCAAGATTGAAACCACAAGAGGTAAAAGATCCTTGATCTTCAAAAGCCAATAGGTAAGATGCCAAGGGAAAGAATATGAACCATTAAGCCAGTTAATCAAGTTCATTGAGTCAGTTTCAAAAAGTAAATCCTTGAAGCTTAATGAAAAGCACAATTCCAATCAAATTACTGTGAAAGCTTTAACTTCTGATTCATTATTAGAACATGAGCCAAAAAAACTGAGAAAAGCGTATTCTGTGAAGCAATTTGCCAATTCTCATAAAAATGGAAATACTACTATGCTGAAATCTACGCAAATGCATAACGTCTGGAAACCACAAAGTACCTGGCCATGCACACTTCTCATTTCACCCTCTTCATAGCCATCTAACTTCTGTTTGACACGCATCAATGCACGTGCTGCATCCTTGTTTCCTTCATATTCATCTTGTGAACCTTCCAAACTTGACACCAAATCATCATCTGTTTCCTGTGAGAGAAATAATGGAGGTTAATAATCATCAATCGGGAAAAAACATATACAGATTTCCCATTGAATCTGATCTGATCATGTGAAGTTCACCAGTGATATAACAAGAATAGAGTTACAGCAAATTATAAATACAGATGCAAATGTATCATGTAAAATGCAAATGTATCATGTAAACATTCATGACTGAAAGCAAAATAACAAGCAAACAACCAAATGCCTTTCGTAACTAGTTAGGCTTCGCACAAATATGCAATGACTAATCAATCTTGAATTTGCGATGGTTTGTGAACCACAACAGAAAAGCTCAAAGAGCATGATGAAAAAGAGCAATATAGCTTGCATAATTTGGTTTCTGCAAGGAACATTAATATATTATTTCATTTCAAAGTGGGTATTCTCTAGCATTCAGTTGTTATCAATTCCACATGAAGGAAGAACAAGCAGTGTCAAAGAACCTTTTGGCGCTGCAAAGCCTTCAAAGGGGAGAGAGCCCATTTATAAAGAGGATCATGGATGAAAACCTGCATAACACTTTTTGATCTATTACTTCAAATCAGAAAATAAAAAGACAGTTCGTTTCCTTATTGAATGATATTTAGCTAATTAACCATACTTCAATAATGGTCAACAGTGCTTCTTTATTTGTTCGCATGACAGAGACCGTTTCCTCACAGCATCTTCTAAAAATCCCCTCCACTCCAGTGACTCCCATACCGTCCATGATGTCTCTTGTAAGCCTAAATGGGACCTGCCATAGATGGTCAAATGTAACCAGTGAAAAATAAGATGACCCACATGCAAGGTTGTTCCAGAAAGATTTGGTGACAGTTGAAAGAAAATTTCAAGGTTCAAATATACAGACACGCTCTGGCGTTTTCAGCATCAAGCCCTGTTCGAAGGCAACACCTAGGTCAATGTGAACGACTTCTGCAGTGGCTTGATCAATGAGTATATTCATTGAATGTCGGTCTCCAAGTCCAACGATGTAACCTACCTGAAATCAGGACATTTATCTCATTATTACAACCACTCAGAAATCATGCTATAGTCTGAAAGATTCATTATGTGATTTGATTTTTCAGTTTGATATGCAGATGCACACATCACTTGTACAAAATATAGCAGTTTATTATGTATCATCCACAAGCAAATGCTTCAAAGATTCATTACAGATCCTTAGATATCCTTCACTTATTTTCCATGACAAAGCTGGTTGGCTTCTCTAAATATTGGTTTATAATAGAACTGGTTGGCCACTCTGAAGGTTTCCTTATAACAACTTCAGATTTAAGAGGTAAAGCATCCTTCAGAAAAATATTTGCATTAGACTTTTGGTAGAAATGTAAGGAACGTCATGTATTTGCTAAAGACCAGGGAAAAATAAGGAATTTTTTTTTTTTTAATGGTGAAAGTGCATGTGACCTTGTGTGCAAAAAGAATGAGCTCAGTGTAAACCCAAATAAACAAAAGACCAAGGCCAATCTTTATGGCAAGACCAGAATATACCCACCATTGAACTTGTTGCCACACTTCGTGTATAAGCAAGTCTCTTCTCAAACCAGTCAGCAGGTTTTATGAACCTCTCCAAGAAAAAGTAATGCATGACAGGCCTATATGAGTTGTGAATGAAACAGTAAATTCAACAATGCTAGCTTAAATTATTATAATATGGTGAAACACAAGTCAAGAAGAAAAGGAAAAACCTGAAATTCTCACACACTTTCTGAAAAGCCTTGCGTTTGTCCTTTTCCTATATGAAAGATCAAAGTAATCACATCAGTATGTTTGTCGGTAAGAGATGGGGGGAAAAAAAATCTTTGGGAATGAAGATTATATTTCCGTATGCATTGTCACAGCCTGAAATTTAACGGTAAGTCATGGACGTCAAACCAAAAACCATTAATGTGGCATTATATTTTTGGAAAGGATGCCCAAATTTCATTAATATTTCTGTCTTTCACATATATTGGAAAAATATATTTTTCAGTTTTCTTTTAATTATCAAACTTTTACCAATTTCAATTTATTGCTGAATGCTGGATCTTCATGTGGAGTATGATGGAAGGGATTCTCATATTTTCAAGTGTTACAAATTGTATGCATCAGTGTTATTGAATTTTTTTTGGTGCATCACATGTAGTGTCAACCCCTCTACAATGAGAGCTCTTAGATGTCCTCCTCAATCAGCTACATTCTTTCATCAGTTCCATGACCACAAGCACTCGCTACCTCCACTTACTTTTGTAGTATTTTATTATAGAATAAACGGCCGCTATAATACCATATGATGCAAACAACAGTTGCAGGAGGAGGATAAAATATGAAACCAAGCTGAAAAAAGTCTTCTATGCGTTGCTTATATAAACTGTTGCAATGAAAACATGAAAGCAACAGAACAATCAAAGAATTTTCAATTTTGCATACAGATTTTACGTGGTTCAGCATTGTGCATATGTCCACAGGAGAAATCTTAAAAAGGGTTATTTATCTCAATGCCCAAGTTATAACCTTAACCCTGTACATCAGAGAAAATTCCCAATATACACCCCCTCCCCCTTTGGCCCGAGATTAAATTATGAGCCACACTCCAACACTAAGTTTACCTATAAGCTTAGTCATAAACAAATCCTAGCAAACTGATTAAGCTTGCAGTCACCAAATATTGTTGTCACCAATATTTACATTGATAATATAAAGAGAAGATAAACAAGGAAAATATTAATATGCCTTCATTTAATAGCATGGCTTTAGAAATCATATTATATACCATGTTGGATGACACAGTAAGAGTGTTACCAGTGATGGATGAAAAGAAGCAAGCTACAATTGGTTACACATACGAGGCCATAAGAAGAATTAAGCTTGCCATTAAAGCAACTGCACCTAGACAAGCTTAGGAATATAGAGAAATAATTAATGAGGTATAATAACCAAAATCCTCCAGGCAAGTATTTTATATTTACTACAAGCTTGAAGATTCCATGCGCCTCTGTCCGTGTTTGTTTGTTTCCATATATATATATATATATATGAAGTCAAAATTTTGGGGCATGTGGTGTCTAATGATGGAATCTCTATAGATCCATCTAAAGTTGAGGCACTCTTGTTCTTTTCCAAGTTCTCCTTAATTACTTCAATGTTTTATTATTTATTTATTTATTTTCTAAAATGTTGCTTATAGGAAGAATAGAAGGAGAAATCGGAAAAAGCCCTGAAGGTATTTGGATCTTGATTTATATCATTTGTGTGTACGCATGACTTTGACAACAATTCCAAGCATATGTGATACATATCTCAATACATTGATATTACCTTAATAGATATTTTGAACATTTTTTACTAGAAAGTCAAGAATACTATTTTATTGCATATATGTCCCAAGATATGCAGTCCAATATTTACAGCACTTTTTGACAAAGCTATGTTCAATTAATAGGATTAATGACTCAGAAAGAGAAGTCTTGTGAAATTGCTCTATGTACGAATTGAACCGACTACACTTCCCTTGACTTCATGCTGAGAAAAGAGACTAAAGTACACCATAAAGTAAATTTTATGATCACTAGAATTTATGATAACTAGGCATTGTACAATGATCAAATTATTTTCTTGATAAATATGGAGATAACTTGTACAATTTCTTAAACTTTAGAAAAGACAATAAATTAGTAAGTTCTAGAAACAAATTTGACAAAAATATACTCTCATTATGTGTGTGTGGAGGTGTGTTGCTCTAAGTGTGTGTGTTTTTATGAACTGATATTTGTATAGACACACAAATATGTAAAAAATGTATTTATAAACATATTCAGGCATATACAGAGAGAGACACCCCACAAACATGCAGGCATGCACACACACACACACACACAAAATCTTGAATAATATGACAAAATTGGAAGAAGATGATACTTGCATTTATCATGTGTCCTCGGCACTGGAGAAATGACCAGTCTCCAAATCCGTAGCGTCCATGGGCTCCTCCACTCCTCGTGCTAAATATATTAAAGACATGATATTATCAAATCAGTTAAAGCATCTCTTAGAATGAGTAGTTATAGAACTATACAGGTCGCTATTTATCAAACCTTCCTATAAGGTATTCACCAAGTGGAATAGTACCATCAACCCATTCAAGTACACCGGCACTTGGAGTAAAAGGAACAACCTGTTTCATTAACAATAACATAGATTGTTCATAACCGTATTGCTCATAAAGTAAAATACGAATGGTTAAAGAATATATATGAAAGAACACAATAAAAAGCTTGTGGTTGAAATTTCATAAATATCAAAAACATGATGCCCTCTGGAATATCATGCATTAAGTGGGCAGATCTTACTTTAGAAGAATTGAATAACAAGATCTAAATAGGAATACATAACAGTTGGATCTGCATTTCAATAACAATAATAGCAAATAATGCGTATCATCAGAGCAACAAATGGGAGACAAGATATTTTTTCAAAAAAAAAAAAAAAAAAGTTTCCAAGATAGAAGCAAATACTAACAACCTTCTTAAATATAGCTGGTAAGGACATATGTAGAGTGGTCAGTGTAGAAGGTGATGTAGATTTTTTGTAATACTTAACAACTCTTTTCTAATTAGTAGTCAAATTAACTCAAAACTCACCCACATAAACATGAGTTGCTTGACATTTTGTAATACTTAACAACTCTGTTCTAATTAGTAGTCAAATTAACTCAAAACTCATCCACATAGACATGAGATACTCGACTTTGTTAAATTTCATGCCTATTTGGTCATTAACTCAGTAATTCTGTATTTACAAAATTTAATTGAGTTTTGGAGTTATCTTCATTTGGAAACTCAATCAAAATTTTCTGATCCAAAATCCATGCTCTAAGGGATCAAGAAAACATATTCATAAATAAAAACGGACTGAAAAAAAGGGAATTCAGTGAAGCTTTATGTTGTCTGATAACCTGCTCAACATTTACTAGGCATGCAACTAACAATGCATATAAAATACAACAAGTTGAAATCACATCACTTTGAGGAAGATCTAAAGGACATGGATGGAGTCACTCAAAATGATTTGAGACAACTACAGTCAAAGGTATGGTTTTTGACAAACCTGGATGGCTGAATGCAATTCATGTTGCCAATCCCCACTAGTTGTTTAGTCATTTTGATAAAAACTGTTTTATTTTTCCATCAAGATTTCATTTTTTTCAGGTGGAACCACCAATACTTGCTATTTGAATATCAGCGTCTGCGCATGTATATGTTAGTGAGATAAACATGAAACCCTTCTTGTCATTACCATCCTTCAATTTGAATTCAAATACGAGCTATTTGTATATATGCCTCTTCCCAGCTAACAGTGTAAACACAGGCATAATATGGCTAAAACATGGTAATGTCCCTTATAAAGCTTATTTCAAGGTTCAGGTGGCATCAGGAGAACAATCCTTTTAAAACAGTGAGTGCAATGATCTATTTGAGGAAATTAAAAAATGTAACATAGAGAAGTTCCAACTTGACTTCCAAATCTTGAGGAACGATGATTCATCTAAGTGATTTGTCCTACAAAAGTATGACTAGCAAGTAGGAATCCTTCTGTAAAATCAATAATTTACTACCATATGCTCCCTATCAAATATTGTAAATAGCCGGATCTAAATTTATTATCTGATTGTGGTTCTTGAGTCCAAAAAAAATTTCTACAAGGAAATGTGAAAAACACCATCATAAATCATAATAGCTGCCTCTAGAGCAACTGCAGTAGGAAGAAATACACCACACATATGTAAGCAACGGACTCAATATTTCTTTTATATTCGATATGTAAACTTAAAAATACTTTTCAGTTGAAAAAGTTCAGGCTATCTAGAAGCACCTGCTCCTTAGCATTGTCATTATTATTATCTAAACCAAATCTCCCATTTAGAGCCATATCTTGCATTAGTGAGTTTCGTTTGATTCTTTGTAAGTTTTGAAATGGTGAAGCTACCTTGTATGTACGTACTCCTAATCTTCTTTTCCAAGTATCTCGATGATTCAGCAAAAATGTGTTCACTAAGCCAAAAAATTGTTCCATAACCTGCATAACATCCATCCACAGCAATTGCTATCAATGAAGATAATATCTCGAGAAAGCTTTAAGGCATTCCGAAAATTTTTAGTTATTTTTGATGAATGATAACATTTTGTTAAAAAGAGGAAGAGGAAACAGTAAACATTAAGATACCAAATAAACCATGAAGGTATATTGTCAAATCAATGTATGATGAATGTAGAAGCAACATAGACAACATGAATTGTTAAATTCAAATAATGAGTCATCCACAAAGCTAGATGTGTAACCAGCCTCAGAGAAAAGAAAAAATTTCAAATAATGGATATGGATTTTGGAGTATTTGGCACACCTCTCACATCCATACCTATGCGGCATATTCTACATGGGAACACTGGGAAATGAAGAGTTCAGATATCATAAGCTCTACTTCAAAACCATCACAAGTCTGTGTGGTAAAGCTTTACTTCAGTATCATCAAATGTGACTAGATAGTTCCATGGCCATGAGAATTTGATTATATTTATAGCTATGGTTCAAAGTAAGAAGTGAGTCGTCTCTTATAGTTAGGACTTTGATAATAATTAGGATATTATTATGCTTTGGGTAGGTTTATGGGAATGGATTTCGTTCTAGAATACCTGTATGACTAAGGGCAACTGGGTAAGGCCCATATAGATATGGAATCCACATGGAGTTTTGTTATAATTGTTCTGACAACTCCTTATTCCAATAATTAATGATGGAGATATAATTGAATATTAGTGAAGATGAGCACAAAAGTTATGTTATCACCAACACATGAGCTGGGTGTAAAATTGTTAATCATGTTACTGCTCAAGTTAGGATGGAGATGGTGCCTTTGAGTTGTTCCAAAATTTTATTTGCTTGTGATTAATATATTTAGATGATTTATTTGTGTCCTTTATTTATATCAATCAATGTATTTATGTTATCATGTCAGTCATAGTAGTAAAATGCATGCAAAATTCGATCCCCGTAGGAAATATTAGAATCAAAAGGTTTTAAAATTAAGTTGAGTTAAAGCAGAGTATGGAGAGTGTAACTTAGCACAACTAACAATAGCAACAGTAAGTCTGAGACCATATTACAGCATCAATACCAGTATATATAGAGGCCTTTGGGTGGGTAGTGCGAGGGGAGGTAGGATGGAAGCAAAGCATCCTTCCAAAAAGCAAGACCACTTGCTTTTGCAAGCAGTGGTCAGAGAAGAAATATTTCTTTCTTGAAATAGGTAAGAGCAAAGTTTACCATTTTGGTGCCCACCTAGGGCACGCCGAAACGTTGGAAAATTGAATGGGAAAAAAAAATGGTGTTTATTTTTTTTTGGATTTTGGGAACTTTCGCCCAAATAGAGCGAAAGTTTACTTCATGCCACAAAAAAAAAAAAAAAACTTTTTTTGAAAAAATTTCTGTTTTGACCGTTTTGCTCCGTTTCACTCGACATGCTGCTGCATTTTGCCGGCGTGCGGCTAAAAATCACTAGAAATGCAATCTGATGATTTTTACCTTGCAAAACGCATCGCTATGAGGTCTTGGAGTGAAGCGTGCTGCCGAAATGGAAAACACTAGGTAAGAGAGCCTGACGTGAGAGACAATACTGGTAACAACACTTAGATAGCGATGACCATGGCGCACAATACCAAGTCTATAGTTTTAGAAGAACAGAAAGAATCTTTCTTGAGTGAGACGAGAGCCAGAGAGTCAGAATCAAAAGATTCTTCAAAGCAATCAATTCTATTATCATGGATTTCTTATCCATAAGAAGGAAGAGAAAGTTGCACATAAAACTAGGGTTAAATAGAGAAAGGCCTTTGGGATCAGCAAGTTCAACTCAAACTGAAAAGGAAAGATTTATAGGATAGCCATTAGGATATTACGATGCATGGATTAGAATCTGATGCAAAAAAGAAGCAACAAATGCATAAGATTAGCATTTCTGATAAGGATGTTTAGATCAATGTGGGGGAAGACAAGGAAAGATAATATAAATATATTCAATAGTGTTGTGTTCTTGTCTAAATAGGAGATGAAATACAAGAAAGTAGTTTGACTTCTTAGTGTGTAAATATTCATGTATTTCCCAATAGTTCTTTAAGTGTAACTAAAATTTTTAAAGATTTTCTTAATGTCATCTAAATTTCCTCCTAGGTTGAAAAAAATGAATTTGTATATTGAAAATATCTGTATAAATTTCCCACATAATGGCAAAAGAGCAGAACAGCCAAAATTTAAAACCTTAAGTTTGTGAAGGTGTATGTCCAAGTAATAGCCACATATGGAACTTGTTCATTTCTAGACTAGACACACTTAATCTCGAAAATTCTCTTCAATATATTGCAATGTTTTTATTTATCAAAAATAAAAAAAAAGGGGAAGAGGTGAGAGTAGGGGTGGGAAAGACAAGGGGAAAAGGAGGAGGCGCCGCACGCGGGGGGGGGGGGGGGGGGGGGGGGGGGGGGTGTGTGTGTGTGTGGTGGTGGTGTTTGTGTTTTCAGTGGTGTGCAAGGGACAAAATAGAGTAAGTTCATACCGCATCTTGTCTTAGGTCATCATTTCCAGATTTGGCTAGTTGACGATATTTGTTCCCATCCGAACCCAGGCACTCAACCACTTTTGGAGCATTTATGCCATTCATTATCCTGCACATAACACAGTCAATGAGAAGAAATGTTATTGTGTAACTACTTACAGGGTGGCAAAAAGTAAAAATTTATTACTTATTAGAATAGTGACTAAGGTAAATATAAAATAAATAACATAGTGCTTGCAGTATCATTTCCACATACATAACTGAATCTGCTAATCCCTTGAAGTGTGGAAAGGATCCTTCATGATATTGACAACTACGATCCACAGGAAAAGAAGCTGTTACAACAGGTACCTGAGGATAAGATGTGAACCAAAAGGCTTAAAAAAAGAGAAAAAAATAAGAAAAGATAGAAAAAAAATGGAAAGAGGAACTTCAAAGTTCAAACACATCAGACCAAGTTAAGTTCACATATGATATTCACAGGGCAACATAAGGTGCAGCCATTGATTGAAAAACAAGTTACAACTGATTGAAACATAGCATGAATTTTGGGGGAGATAAAAATCACTTGATTGAATTTGTGATGAAATTTATATGGCCATAGAGATTGAAGAATTTTCTAAATTATAAAAAGTATGTGATTGATTTAGAAATTAAACTGAAGAGATTCTCTGATAACTTCTTTGGAGGTTATTAGCCTTTCTAAACCAGTTACGATTCAGGGAGCTACAAATCCTTCTTTTCGTAAGATTCTGTATTATTGGGAAATAATTCATCCTAGGCTTTTCCTGTAGGGTAATACTTGTGAAGGGAACCACTCATATTGGTATATTGATGGATCACTATATGTGATACGAATTTGTTAGATGCAACTTTGCACAAAATAGGAACAAGTTTATAGCATATTCCCATGATTCAAGATCCACTGGATGATGAGCCACACAAAGGTGTTTTCCTAATTCACATCAGGGAAACTACGAATGATGTAACACTTAGCCTGTATCACTGTATTATAGTTATGAATTTAAGGCAATCATCGAGCTGATAGAAGATTCAATAGGATCTTCATATGAATAACTTTCATAGTTGATATATATAAATGCATATCTTTATGTATGCATGTATGTACGCTGGTATCTGTTTCTAACAAGATGTCATGGTTGAAGGTAGAGATGTTGCACATGTTTCTCGCGCCAGCCTTAATTGAAAAGAAAGAGTGGCAAATAATTCGTACAAGGAGAGAGAGAGACTATCAAACCACAATGAGTAATTATCAATACATTTGGAGATGAAGTCATCATCTCTTCTCTACCTAATATATCCTACAGGACAAATGCTCAAATAATCAGCAAGGAGAAGAGAACCATTTGCCATTCCTAGGTATTTTGATAATACAAGCAGCATGTACAATAGTATTTCCCCTTTCCCCCAGGTGGACGGTGGACCTTTTGGTAAAGAACAAAAAAATTTCCTTGAAAACTTTGTCTCATACAGTCAATACCAAAAAAGTGAACAAAAGAAATCCATGACATTTCTAGTAAAAAAGCAATAATCTCAAGTCACACAAGCAGTGCTGCACTCACAAGTTCAAGTTGTCGAAGACTACGTATTTCTCTTGGTAGTGGAATCCTCTTACTAGTATCCTGTTCACATAATGTAGTTATCTGTCACTATCAAACACAATATTAGCATGCCTTAATGATTAGAATCAATTTTCCCAAATGACTCGGGAATTTTAAATGATGATAGAGGTTGGTGTCAGCAATACAAATCTTGCTCTGTCATGCCAGTTTATCCAAAACCATATCTTCAGTAGGATCATATGCAATTAACTATCTCCGACTTCGATGTCCTTTTTGTTCGTCTCTTAAACCCTACCGATCCTTTAATATATAACCCTTCGCACCTTGTGAAAATACCTCCCTATATATTCGTTAACCTGTCCAAACAATCTTAGCCTACTTTTCTTTATCTTATCTCCTATTTGACAAATCATTAAACAATCTTTGACCCATACAATCCTAGTCTTTCCATACAACCAGCTCAACATCCTCACATGAGCAACCCTCAACCTCTATTTTCATCTGTAGTTGAGCAGTTAAGTGTTCAGACTGGAGAAAAAAACTACTTACTAACCTCTCTTTTTGTCTCCAATTCAGCAAGTTTGATGTAAATCTCCACCATTTGCTTCATCTATAGAAAAGATCAATGACATGATTTTGATAAAAGAACCAGTTAATTGGTGGAACTCTGGAATACAAAAATTGGAACTACGGGAAATCAAAGTCCAAAATGATAAGCGGTAGTACCTGTCTTATTATAGCACCATGGTGGGAAGATAACTCACTCAAAAGATTTTCTGCTGCAAGCTTTTTATCCATGTCTACCACGAATGAATCTCTACTCCGCTGCTTGTCCTTTACACGGTCACCATTTGCCAGAGCTAGAAGCTAAAGCAACAACAATTTAGACAGAAACAAAAGAAACATGTACAAGTATAACCACTTTACATATGGTCTAATATCATAGCTATGAGAGGAAATTTTAGTTTTGCCATGATATGGATAGCGACGGGCTTGTTACACAGTATAATTATTTATTGCAGACATGCAAAAGTTCCTCATTATATCTTCTGTGTGGATAGCATCAGAATTGTTGATGTTATGATGGATGAGAATTGAACAATTGCACCCTGGCCATGTATAGCCAGGAAGAATGGTTGAGTTGAGTACCTGAAAAATGGTATGATATGGATGGTCCATGGCCATCTTCTTCACGAGAGAAACCAAAGCAAACTGCATGATCCAGAAATTATCTCAATTAAAGGTAAACACCATTTTCCTCCTTTAAATAGACAAGACATCTTTTAATAGTACCTGGAAACTATGTGGTCCATGCCCATCTTTTGAGCTACCCATTCTTGATGCTATTTGGTATACCAGTGGAATAAACTTGTACGACTGAACCTGCACGCATATTTATGTGAATTAGGTGCCACTAGTTACATAAGTTAAAAATATTATATTTCACAAATCTCCTCCGCTGTAAGTTTAATGTGGCATATAGTTAAAATATAAATACCGTTGCCTCATTGTGTACCTCCTTTACAGTGCTAAGCATTGCATATACAACATTTTGTCTTGATGAGAGACTAAACCACAGAGAAACAAGCCGAAATACCTGGAACACATGCCTTTCCTTGTCATGGTTATGATTTCTACTTTACGATTGCAATATGAATAAAAACACATACAGATGAAGCAGCATAGTGGTGAAGTGGACATTTAGATTTTTCTTTTCTTTTTTTTTTTTGTTTCTTTTTTTAATCACAAGACCTCCACTTAAAAGTATAGTAGAACTAGCTAATACTTCAAATTCAAGATAGAAAAAAGAAAAAGAAAATCAAGCATTACATATATAACATAAAATGTCTGGACTTTTCAAACCCCCATCTTTTTTAACCAGAAATGATTTCACTTGATTTGAATAGACGATGTTAGTGATAGCTGACAACTACATACCACTTGTACATCATATTTATCTCCTATGACCAGACAACGCTTATATCCTTCCAATGCTAGGCTCAGGAAATTGTCCCTGTCATCCTGAGAAGTTAAAGGCATGAATTAATCAAACCATGTTCCATTTAATAAAAGCCAAATCAGTTCAACCTTGATATTAATTGCAAAATAAAAATGAAGTAGCACCAAATATCTAGTGCAACATTACCAAAGCCTATTAAGTGTTAAAACAAGCATTTCAGACTTCATTACATGCATGGTTCAAAGTATCGTATCGACATGCCGTATCGGACAATCCAAAAATGGAAACGTATCGAGCATACACACGGATACGCACTAAAATGGTGGATACGCATAAAAAATGGTGGATACATAAAACAATACCTATTTAGATAGAAAGATAAGTTAAAATATGAAAAATAAACATGTTTCTCACATCATAGGCTTAAATAAAGAATATAGATTGATATGAAAATAAATCGGCATATGCGCAGATGAATGACGACTTTAGGAAAATTTAATTAAAGATAAACAAAAACCATAATATGCTAAATAAACAAATACTAGAGTAAGAAAATTCATAAATATTAGAGTAATAGTTATGGTATACTATTAATAAATACCAAGAAATATATTATTAAGAATATATGTATGTGTGTGTAAATAATAATAATTTTTTACTAAAATTATTATTCCAATATATTTTTTACAATTATATATGTAGATCAAATATAATTATCTAATATTATACAATACATACGTATGTTTATATGTATGTATAAAATATTTATTTATAATATATATATATGTATGTGTGTGTGTGTGTGTGTGTGTGTGTCTGTGTCTGTGTTTATGTTTATATAGCAACAATCTTTTACAATTCACATTTTTTTTTATTTCCAGATAAAATATAACCTTTCTTTTTAATATAAAAAACCTTTTATAAAAAAGAGGTCTTTTCTCTTATATATATATATATATATATATATATATATATATATATATATATATATATATATAAATATAAAGAGGCCTTTTTATCAAAGAGACTTCACGGCAATATCGACTAATCGAGTTGAGGCTGAGGGAGGAGGCAACGGCAACGGCAACGAACCCCTCTACTCTCTCTCCAGGTACGCCACCCACCCCCTCTACTCTCTCTCTCTCTCTCTCTCTCTCTCTCTCTCTCACACACACACACTCTCACGCTCTCTTCTTCTCTCTCGCGTCACGCTGTCTCCCTCTATTTCTTCTCATTTCTCCTGATTCTCTCTCAATCTCTCTCTCACACCTCCATCCTTCATCTCCTCTGTTTCTTCATCTGCTTTTTTTTTTCTCGACTCATCCCCTTCATTTCTTCATCTGTTTTTTTTTTCTCGACTGTATCGTGCAATGGTTGTAGCACTAATTAGGACGAAAATAGGTAAATAATAATGGGGTTTCACATATTTTGGAATGGGGTTTTCACTAAAGAGCTATCTTCATTCTTCTAAAGTGGTAAAATCTGTGTTTTTTGACGTTTTTTGGCCTTCGTATCGACTTGATACAAGGTCGATATGACCTGTATCACGAAACGAGAGTGTGTATCGTGCCTAACGGCACGATACATGATACGTTTCGCGTGATACGATACGATATTTGATACCATGATTACATGTTGAAAGGTCCATAATTTGGAATGGGTGCCACTGAAGTAGGGTCATCTAAGGTCTGGACAGATAAGAGAGGTAATCTTTCGCATTTTTATGCAAAGTGGCTGCACACTGACTTGAACAGATTACAGTACATGTGCTTGATTTGAAAAAGGAAAATTTTCAAAAGGATTATCAACCAAAAAATCTATGCGGTTACATGATTTTTATGAAGAGATTACACAGCTTTATATAAATGGAACAAAAGGTTGCATTTACATAATTTGGAGAAGAGGTACATAGCACAAATTTAAGAAAATAGAGTGAAGTTCATACAAGATTATTCATACTTTTGAATATAACCATTAAATTTTTACAATTATCATACAAAAATAACAGAAGTCATGGATTTATTTTCATGATCCTGCTGGTGACTGCCTGATTTGGCTGTCCAATATGATCCTTGTTCCATAAATAGGTGGCAATGATAATATCTGAAAAGACTGGTAATTTTCAAGCATGACTGAGAGAAAAGTAGAATGTCAGTGAACTTTTAAAGCATACATGCAACTTTTGAGCCTCCTCATTGTCCATTGTGAGCTGCTGCTTCAACTCTTGTATTTTGGCAGAGTAGTCAGTCTTCTCACCCTGAGCTCCATTTGGAGAAAAAAAAAATATTATGGAAAAGAAACTTAGAAGGAATTATTTCCCCAAGAGAATGCATCATGAAAGAGAATGACCCAAAAAAAAATTTCCCAAGAGATTGAATCATGAAGGATAATGACCCAAAAAAATTTTTTTTTTTGAACAGTAGAAGTACTTGCCTTTATTGAACTTTTAAGTCGCTTACTGAGTGCTTCAAGCTCTTTAGCCTAAATCAAAATTCGTAGCAAATAAATCTTATAAGTCCAAAAATTATCACATACAGCAAAACCAGATACCATCATACATTAGGAAATTATTATTATTTTTTTATTTTTCCATTTTTTGAACAGTTACCTTGTGTTTCCTTAATCTTATAGCTGCTTGCCACTCACTAGAGTTTAGTCTTTCCTCATAATTCCTAAATAAAGCATCTGTATAGTGCGCAAGATGGAACTGTGTTTGGCACAGCCTTGCAAAGCATGTCTCATCTGTACTGTTGTTGGCCTCAGCAAGTTCCACTGCACGTTTCAGGTACTGCTCTAAAATAGTTTTTGAGCTGCATGTTTATCATAATCCTTGAGAGACAGAAAGTTGTCAAAGAATTGAATTGTGACCAACGATGCGTCACCTGTGTATATCTTACATTTTGTCCAGCTAGCGAAAAGTCATTTCCTGGAAAGGCAAAAAAAAGAAAAAGAAAAAATGAAAAACTTACTTGCTGGATCGAGTTTCTGCCAACCACTTCCCTATCAAGCGATGTACATTTGAAGCCTCTCCATTTAACTGGTAATTATGTGAGATATATTTTGCAAGACTAATAGCCATCTCATTTTGACCTTGGGCACGCAAAAGCTTAGCTTCTTCAAGCTGAATTTACAGAAAACAATTGATCAACTGATAAATCCTATTGATGAGGCCATATATGAAATAATGTTTCAGGAATACAAAGAGAAAAGATGCACGTTGAAACTGGTATTCAAATTTAGATGGTTTAAATATATATAGAGCAAACAATGTATAAAAAACTGAAAATCAAAATAAATGTATCAAAACTCATAATGATGGAAAAGGAAGTCTTAGCTCTAAAGTCCTTTAAACTGAACAAAACTACCAAGCGGAAGTTAAAAGAATTATTCAATTAAGAAGAATCAATTTGAAAATAGAATAAAGAAAAACCCGTTCTTTGAGGCCAATGTCTACTGATGGAAAAATGAACTTTCAATATTCTCAGAGAATGATGAAAGCACAACAATAATACCCTTCCAAGGAAGCATAAGTATGATGTTGAACACTGTCTTTCCATTCCAGCAGTGAAGAACTTCAACTCTTGCAAAGCAGCAGCTGCTAAGGTAAACCTAGAGCTCTACATGCCACCAAAGAAAAAATTATACAACAGGAAGAATTCCTGATTCCTTAATATCTAAAACAAATATCTTACATGCCAACCTTACGAAGAATGGATGCAGACTGCAAGAGATTTTTTATTGTCCATTCATTGCAACTCAAAATTTGAAGTAGAACTCGTCTAAAAGCTATGAATGGTTCAAATAAATTCATATGTAGTTGTGCTTGTTGCAAAATGCAGCTCCAGTTGGTATTCAGCCATGCCACCTAGAAGTAGTTGATAATGAAGAAAAACATCTGTTAGTTTTCCACAGTTGGTAAATGGAAATAAAATTATTTCTTTATGTACATGTAGCTAAAACCTGGACATAATA
Source organism: Buxus sempervirens (assembly GCA_947561395.2). Classification (NCBI taxonomy): domain Eukaryota; kingdom Viridiplantae; phylum Streptophyta; class Magnoliopsida; order Buxales; family Buxaceae; genus Buxus; species Buxus sempervirens. The sequence continues at coordinate 42,390,923 of OX387188.1, forward strand.
AGAGTAATGCAATTAAACAATTCCAAATAGGATTTAAAGAACCCAAAAAGAAAAAAGGATTTAAAGAATAATGACGAACTTTCAGTCCAAATAGGATTTAAGTTTGAAATTGAAACTGGGGCCACAAATACAGGAAAATCCGATCCAGAAGAAAAATGAAATTGGGGCCACAAATACAGGAAAGTTTCCTAGCAGCCTTCTGTTAAAGTAGAGAAGGTCACTTTCATTAAGCATCTTGGCAATTCTTGAAGGAAATAAGAGAGGAACTTGTTTGGTATGATTCAAGTTTGAAAAAAAACTATAAGAAGATACTACACTGGCTGTAAAGAAAAGTGCCAAACTCTGAAGAATTACACTTTTATTAAAAGATTTTTAGTTGCTGTTTGATTCACTAACATGATAATTCATTTTACTCTCATGGTCATTTGCTACACTAAATCCATTTCAATTCTTGAGTTTTCTTGCTTCTAGTTTATTAATTTCCTTTTATGTTTGATTAGTATGTCAGTTTCCATCGGCCGGTACCAATTTTGATGTTATTATAAAACCAAGAGATCCCTGTTTCCACATTAAGAAATGGGCAGGCTTATTGTGCCATAATGAATTTGTTTAAAGGATCTACAAGTATGATGAAGGTATGACTGGATGAATACTCCACGACGATGATTAGAATTAAATAATGGGTGGGAAATGATGAGTTCAATGGTGGTAGCATCAAATTTCAAAGTCTTGATGAAACTCGCTTGACCTGATCACTAGGATACAGTAAAGAAAAACAATTACAATAGTGGGCTTCAACAGAGTGATGCCCTCTGCCTCCCAAAGCTGACTTCGTAGAGAACAATGGTGAGAACATGTCCCAGCTCTATGGATCATGATAATATAACCAATCGAGCTGTCAATATAATCTCTCACACTGATCATCAACACTATAATCTCATTGGTCAAAATGAGATTATGTGTTATTTCCAATTTCCAACTCAACCTTGTGTTATACATACTTAAACGTTTGCCTCAAAAAGCAGTTAAGGAAGATGAAGTTTTCTAGGTATTCCTAGCACCTTCTCATGTGGGAGGAAAATTGCAACGTTGGTGCAAAACTCAAGGTTTGTATTACCATTTATCTAGGGGAGAACAAGTTAATGTATAGAATTTATTAGAAATTCTTACTAGGGATAATTGCAATTACACCCCTAACATTAGTCACTTATGCACGTAAACCCTTTGACATTTGGAAATATCAAAAACCTTTCCTTACATATCCATAAATGGTCACAAAGCCCGCTTTTGTCTAATAAGAACGATCAAAAAGACCAAAATACCCCTTGAGATATAAATTAATTTGGAAGCCTATTGTCACAACCTGCCAAGTTGGAGCACGCTAAACGCCCCACGGATGCACATTTGGATGATGGAAGTGGTGCCTAGAGGTTTCTAGAAGCTTCTAGAGAACTCTACATAAGTGTAAATACAAGAGGAGTGTAGTCTTCTCTAGAAGAGGAGGGAAGCTTCTCCAAGAGAAGTGGGGTATTCTCTAAAAGATTCTCTAGAAGGTGAGGGAAGCTCTAGAAGAAGCCTTGTATAGATACTTTACCTAGAGAATTCTAGAGGGCTAATCTCCACCATTGGATAGTTGTAATCCCCACCATCCATTGAGGAGGTGGAAGACCTATATAAAGGGGTGGAGCCCTCATTTGTAACCATCAAGAAATCATCAAGAAATCATCCAGAAATCATTGAGTGAAATACAAGTTCTCTTAGTGTGTTCCTCTCTCCCTCTCTTGAGAATCTTTCTTGTTGGTTTAGGCTTACTTAGCATGTCGAAAGGGACGAGTGTCTAAGTGCCGCACGGGTTAAGGCAAGGGAATTTGTGACCCCGTGACACTATGTACTGCAAAAATAAATAACACAAACTGAAGAGTAAATGCAACTAAGCAGATTTAAAAAGAAAAAAAAAACTAAACTTCCAACTTCCTCTATTGTGCATTCTCTATAAGTTTCCTTGTAAATGAACATATTATGGTAATTTTGTCATTTAGTATCTAAGGTAAAGTATTTTGGTAAAACCAAATGGTATTTCAGGTATAAAACCATTTTTTTGGTTGACGTAGCAACTTTTATCTGTGGAAGGGGCGTAGTAATCATTTGTTCATATGCGAAGAGACACTTTTGGCTTTTTCCAAACTTCAGGGTATCTATATGCATTAGTGACAAACCTTGGGTGTAAGTGCAATTATCCCCTCTTAATATTAGAGATCCTTTTGGATAGGTAAGAAAGGTACTTTTGTCTTACTTGGAATCAAGGTTTGCAACGAAATGTTGCGACATGAAGTAAAAGTTATCAGATTTTCCTCGATGTCGGCGAAATGTCACAAATTTACTTTTTTTTTTTTAGCTTTTTTTGATTTTTCCCTCAGTTCAGCGAAATGTGACACCTAGTGAAATGTCGTTCGGAACGACATTGTAAATCTTGCTTGGAATCTGTCCTTGACATTTGAGTTACTAAATTATTATGGATTTGAGTTTTTACAGGAAACTTTAGAAGGGTTATAATCTTGTCTATTATGCTATTTGGGTCACCGTTATTGTTTATAACTTGCTTCTTCTATGTATTAGGTACTAATTTTTTTAGTATGCTTAGGGGTTGACAATAAGCCTGTCTAAAAGAAAATTTCTGGGTATATAAAAAACGACATATTTTGAAGAATAAAATTTTCAAGTGATGAGTTATTACTGTTTCTTTTTCATAACTTTAATTATTTTCCTTTTTCTATTTTAATGTTCTTTTTATTTCCATTACCCTCTATAATTTTTTTTCTTTCCCTTCTGTTTGTCAAATCAACTACACTTTTCATTTATATGAATTCAACTGTAATGCATGGTACTAATTTCTAATTTCTTATGAGAACACCAAACTGAAGTAAATAAATCAAATTGTAAAGCAGATATATTCCACTATATTTCCACTAGTAAGGATTTTGAAAAAGAACTTTACAAGACTAAACAGCAGTGGATTTTCCGGGAGCAGGATAGTTTATGACAAGACAAAGAAACATGTTATCAAACAAGTAGAAGATCACATTCATGCAATAGCAAGCCTTGAAGAAGCTAATTAAATTCAAGATACACATTCTTTTTATAGGAAAAAAGGATAAGCTTGAGTATAACACCTGGTCCATGGTAGGAATGACCGGTTGAGAAGGAACTTTCTGCTTATCTAGTAAGGATTTTGCCCTTCCACAAGGGGATGGCTTCCAACGCAGATCCCAAGCCATGCCGAGATGATCTAAGATCTGCATAAGGATTGATTAATGACGTCAATAGTGGACAAAGCAATAAATATAAAATATAGAGATTGTTTCCAGGACACCTGGTCCATGGTCAGAATGACTGGTTGACAATTGGAATGTTTCACCAGCTTTTGGATTGACCATAACCACAACCTTTTTGCTGTTAACAAGAACCTAACCATCTGCTTGAGGACATTTATGACGAATAAATCCAGGCAAACCAACTAAAAACAATACATTAACAGAGGAAAACAATGTAACTGGTCCAGTTGTAAAAATGTTAGTCCACCAAATGGCTCCAATAAAGGGTGAATTTATCAATGTAAGAATGTGTTCATTTGGAAAGCACCTCCTGTTCTAGGATGTATAGCAGATGGCAAGGGTTCTTGTAGTATAATGTTTCTTGCTCTTTAGTCAATAGAAAAGTTGGTCCAACATTTGAATGGTCATGACCTTTGGCCATCTCTCATGTTAATTACAGAGCAGGAGACACTGGCTTGTTGATCCAGAGAGCCTTTATCCTAAAAAAATAATTACCTGAAGTTTCACTATTGACGAATAGATGTATTCAGTACTTTCCCTGCTTGCTTGATAAACAGAAAACACCAGTTCCTAGTGTAAATTGTAAAAAGCATCAGCAGGCAAGGTAAATAATGTACAAATGTCTTAATGATAAAAAGGGATCTGAGTCACAATCATTACCTGCTTTGAATCCACAAGCTTTCTATGAAATTCATTGAAATCACCCTCTTGCAAAGCCCTCAAGCAACTAATATTTTAGAACATAGAAAAATAAAAGGTGTGTAAGTTGCAACTTAAAGGGCAAACTTGCTAGCCTAGTAAAAAATCTACGTCATATACTAATGGTAGAGAAAAAAGGGGGAAGAAAGATCCTGCAACAATAACGTGTTAAAGCAAAAGATACGCAGAAATAGCAGAATCCTAAAGAACAATGAATACGCTTCAGTATTGATTATTCGGTAAAGAACACCAGATAATCAGAGAACTCACATTCAAAATTTTGTGCCACACTCTAGGACAGTGCAAGACATGACATGATTACAGATTGGAATTTATTCTTATCTTCATTTTTAACTATAACTCACAAAGATAACAAAAGGATCCGGTACCTATAACAGAAATGCAACAAAATGGTAATCACAATGATTGGATGAAATTGAAATAAGTGACAATTACATTTATTTTCCAACTAATGATGGTCCAATATTATCCACATTCAGTCATATGAAGGAGGAATATATTTAGCTGGATGTTTTAGAACTAAGATTCTGGAAACCAGATCTTAAGGGGAGATTCTTTGTCTGTTCTTTTTATCGCTACTTGCTGCAGGAGGGACATTTGTGAATCTCTTTTATTTTCATTATTTTTACGTTACTAGCAGATGGGAGAACATTTAGAACAATTAGCCGACATATGAAACCTGTTTTTTGTTTAACTAGATGGTTTGCTATAAAAGAGATCATAGAGAAGATACTTCACCATTTTATTCACAAAACCTTGTGATCATCATTTTATTCACACAAGTGTTGAAATTCCAAACTACTCATATTTTTTAAGTGAACAAAGCATTCGATGGGTCCTTCAAATTAATTCCACAATTAGCTTCCTGAATTAGATTTTCAGCTTTAGTAAAACTACTGTACCACGGTAGTGAAAAGATCATTATTTCATTCAAGATTTCAGCAGCACAACTACAACAGTACTTGTACTGTAAGGCTATGGTGCATACAGAGGTCGCTAAGGGGGACAGCAGTTCTTACTGGTTCAATAATTGCAGTTTTGGTAGATATTATAATTACATAAGCAACTGCTACTCAATCAAGCAGTAGCACCATGTACAATTCAATAAATTATTATAATAATATAATCAGTAAAGATTAGAGACCATTTCTACAAAAAAAAATTCACTAGCGTCCTTTACGAAGAGTACAACCCATTCAATTAGCACTTCCAAAAGCTAGATGATGGAGACCCACAACATGGATTTGATTGTTGGATATCATAGTTACAGAGACAAACAAGCTACTCAGTCAAAAAGTAGCGCCATCTATCATCCACTCTAAGGCCTTGTTTGGTTGGCATTAAGGATTGTGGATTAACAGTATCAGATTATAATTACAGATTTTTTGAAATCCTTAATATTTGTTGATTATACTGGATTTTGAAATTTGATTATGATATCGGAAGCCTAATCTAATTTGGATAACCCTGATTTACGTTGAATGCTACAGTTTCAACAAGAACGATTACAAGTAACTTTCACAGTTTCACTTAGGAAAAAATTATTAGGATCACAAAATTCTGTAGCAATTTTTTTTGTTGACAGCTTGCCATGCCATGATGTTAATTACAATATTTCTTTTTCTTTTTCCTTTTTTTGCTTTTCACTTTTTCTTCTAGGTATCTTGGAATTTTATGAGCTCTCACATGACCAACTAGCTGTTTTATTATTTTTATTTTTTAGTTACGATAACTGCGCCAGTTTTTGCTTTTATTGTTATATCGTTTATGAGCTGCCAGTCCCAAGCCAAGAGAAAGGAGGAGGGTTGCGTCAGGTTAGCAGCTGGTATAAAATTCTTGCCAAATCTAAACATGACATTAATCTTGAATTAGAATCCTGTACACATGCTAGGTTGTCATCCGTTTTAAGTGATGCGCTGCAATAGAGCCCGGTTGTAGTGAGAAATGAGCAAGGCTTGAGAGGACACGCAGCCTAGTTGCAGTGAGAAGTGAGCAAGGGTTCTCACGTAAATCTGACAAAGCACAGGCCTCGATGGGTAAATTGACCTTAAAAGGAAGCATTTGAATAGAAATAAAATAAGCAAATGGAAACTCAAAATTCCTTCCGCCTATACGACTCCTATGTCGAAAGCATCTCCCTCCACGAATTCTATCATAGCCACCACCCTCCTCCACGTGGTATCTTTTTTTTCCCCCTCTTAGATAACACACAAGAAAGGCTTAATAACCAAATGTCGAAAGGTTTTTGTGGAGCTAGGAATGAACAGTTGACAAAAATATATGCTCCATAGTAAATGTCAAGTAAAAAAGAGTGGAGAAAAAAAATTACAAATCACAATTTATAAACTAGATCCCAATAGTAAAGCAACAAAAGAAAGTTAGATTGGAACCTTAAATTATCAGATAGCAAAGAAATTTAGCGGATAGCAAATTCCAGATGGATAATGGCAAGATGAAAAATGTGGGCCAAGTAAAACTCCAATATTTAACAACGTAAGGCTTTTATCTAGTTCACATATAATCTGCATGTGGACCTTATTCAGCAACAAGAAAAAAACTTTAAACATGAAAGAAGCTTCTTTATCATCTTTGATCCAGAAATAGAGGGTCTAAACTTCAATAATTGTGAATGAGAATTTTAAAGCTATACATTAGAAATATCATACTTGGCTTAAATGACAATACCTATGCAAGTTTTCATTGAAATGATCATTTCTGATACATTGTCCAGCAGTTCGAGAATTAGCTTCCATGTAAAGTAAGGAGAAATCCCAGTTCCCAGCACGCCATGCAGCTTCATACTGAAGATCGTTAACAGGGGAAAAAAACACAGCAGGAAAAGGTGAGACATAGCACTCCAATTGACATATTATAAGGGATCTAGATAGTAAAAATAGTAAGTAATACCAATAAGACAAGAAAATACGTTTAATCATGCTTTCAAATCTATAAAACCTACAAAATTGCAAACGTGTTATGAAGAAAAACTAAGGAAAAAGGCATGAGACAATAAGATAGGTATAAACTAAGGAAAAAGGCATGAGACAATAAGCTAGGTATAAAGAAGGTGAACACACTCATAAAATTGCAAAATTGAGATCCAATTAAAATGCAATATGTTTGCAATACTAGGTTTTGTGAGGGTGGAGGGAGCTCTATCAAAGGTGGAAATCACAAAGGATATAGAGCCAGATAATATTTCAATTAAAGTATGGATGTAAATGGCTAAGATCCAAAAGCATGTGGTTGACCCAAGTAATTGATGGAATTTTAAGGACTAGAAAATGCCAAACAGCAAGAAGAGCTTTGTGATAGGTGATACCTGTATTTAAGAATAAAGAAATGTTCAAAACTACAATTATTATGGAATCAAGATTATGCGTCATGCCACGAAATTATCAAAAACAGTAATAGAGCAAATGTTAAGAAGAATAATGCCATAAAATTGCATTAAATGGAAAAATTTGTGATTAGCATACCCGACAAGAAAATGAAGTGTGATGATCTGGGATCCAACATCTACCGACAACTTTACGAATTAAGTTAGGTGTAAGGGTTCGAGCCCAATAGTAACCAACTTGATTTTATTGTTTATCACAAAACGTTGTGGTGAGGGTTACTGTAGCACCCAAGAACCAGCTTGTAGAATGAGAGTATGACTTGAGAACCTTGACTTGAGATTCAGCAAGGCAATAAGTTTAGAATGAGACCATGGTTTGTTTTGGAGTCGGATTGTCACAGAGATGTCTGAGACATTTGTAGATGCTGTCTTTTAAAAAAATAGTGATTTGACATTGTGATCTAATTATTTAAAAGCCTGTAAAACTGTGATATACATGCAAAACACAATAATTGTGCAAGTAGTGTGATGAAGGACTTTACAGTTGGAAATATACGTTGTTTGGGGAACTCAGAAATATGCTACAATGTGTTGCATTCCGCATACTTGTTGCACAAGTATTTGCTAGTTTTGCATAGCATAGCATATTAGAAGGTATTTGTTTAAGGCATGCATTTATCCTAGGCTTGCGTTAATTGCATGAAAGCATATTTGCATTATTTGTATGATTTAATTCAATTGTTGGATTTTTTATTTTATTTTACTTGGCTGAATTCTCCATGTTTACAGTTTCTAACGGGAACAAAGTCTATAGAACTACTGAGTTTTTCTGACTCATATATTCTCACACATACAAGTTCAGGTGAGTTCAAGATTGGACATACTCCAGATTGATGTATTGACACGTTGTGACTGGATAATATCTTTCCAAATAGTTGTATTTGGGCATTCTTTAGTTATTTTATCATTACTTTATGATACGATATTTATTGTGTTCCTAGTCCCAAGTGTTAACAATCTTTTATGTACTTGTTAAAGAAGATTTCATGAGACATCGATGCATCAGTGGTTGCGTGATTTTTGTTTAGGGGATGGAAATCAGAGACTTCACAGTCACATTTCAAATTTTCTAGTATTATTATTACTTAGGAATATACTATTTTGTCACTTATAAGTTGTTAGAATTTGGGGGCAACATGTGTCCCTCAGAACCAAAATGAAAAATTTTGTAAGACATCAACTAGGACTACTATAACGTATGGATCGGAATATCGGACAACTATTCATAAGATTAGTGTCATCAATATAAATAAGTTCATAAGATGGATAAATAGAAAGAATAAGAAAGTAGGTTAAGATGATTGAAGGACAAAGTGAAGACCTAAAGAATCCATCGTGACAAGGCACGGGGTAATCATTTAAAAATTTTATGAAGGTGAGATGACAGAAAACGACCTGGCCAAAGTTAGTCAGAAAGATTGCCACACTCATAATTTGAGTGGAGATATAGTTTTTGACAAATAGAGGTTGAGGGACACGATTCATGGTGCTAATCCCAACGAACTGGGATAGATTTTGTTGTACTTGAAACAATGGTAGATCATAATTAGAGTGAGAAAATGAAGTAAACCTGTAATTCTCTGAATTCTGGATCATTCTGAAAATGACTCTTCTGAGACGTCAATCCCTGGCAATACAAATCCAGCACATGACTACAGCCAATTCGCTGTAAAGCTCTAATAAGCCCTTTGTAAGGTTTCTGCTGTGTCATCTCATCTTGTGATTCAAACATTGATAGTTGAATGCCTGGTTGAAAACACTGTGCCGTCAAATTTTTTGAACAGCCATCCATTTGCATCCCTGGTGCTGATCTCACTTGTAAGTCATAATATTCGAGAGCTTTACTCCAATTTCCCTCATGTTCATAGGTAATTAATTGAGAAGCCAGCTGTGGAATGCCATCATATCAAATATAAACAAAACCAAAAGAAGAAAACAGATACAAAATCCATAAAGTAATTGAACTAAGAGTTCTTGTAAGTGAATATTGTACAAGATTGCAGAACTTCCTGTGAACTCGTATCTGATGAATGTATTGCAAAATAGAAAATGATCCATGAATTGTAAATTCGTAAGATAATCTTGTCCAGTATCCATATTTCGTTCCTCAGTTAACATCATAATTTGTTACATTTAGGGTAAGACCTTTGGAGCTAAAAAGCAGTCTTCATAGTATTGTTTGATATATTTAACACATATTCTATACACATTGTTTGATGAAAAAGAGAGACCCCCAAAAACGATGAAGAAAATGCTGAGCAAAAGTTGAACGTTCCTCTTTGGCTATCTCAAGCAAGAAATGCATTTTTTTCCAGATACTTGAACCCTGTCATAAATCATAAGAAAATAACCCTAATTATTACAATGTCAATTTTTAAGCACAAGTTTGGTTTACTTTTTATAATTATGTTTGTATAAAATAATTATAAAAATAAATATCTTGTTTTAAAAAAAGAAATGTGCTTTATTTTATATATATTATATTACATTAATCCATGGTTAAACTATAAATTTCAAGGATGGATCATATCTGTTACATTTTAAAAGAAATTTTAATGAAAAGTTCCTTTAACGACTATTATTACTTATTTCTGAATATGTAACCCTTGCATGTTATTTTATTCTTATGTGCTTTGACTAAATTTCTTTTTTTGTTTTTGTTATTTGTTATAAGCGTAATTCTTGGACAAAGCGAAGAAGAGAAGATGGAGAACCTATTGATGCAAATAGGCTATGTACCAAAATAGTGCTATCACATGGTTGGGTGGGTAATGTATCTAGAATCATCTTGTTGGTGGAAACCCGAATGTGGGGAGGTACTTAAATTGCCCGGACTCCATGTTAGTGAAGGACCACCTTACAGCTTCAAAAAAAAAAAAAAACAGAAGAAACTGATACAAAGAGAGAGGCTCTTACGAAGAGGTTGGTGGATAGATCATCAATAGGAGTAGTGAAAGACTATATATGTAAAGGATGATGAAGATAATAATTATGATAATGATAAGGGAGAAGATCTGATGAAATATTTTAAAGAGTCTAATGTACGAGTCAATTGATTCATTCATGACATTTCTAAGAGAAAGTAGGCAAGAGAGGCAGTTGACATTGTTTGAACCCTTGGATAGGAGGACCATGCCAGTGCTAGCAGGCATGGGCATGATTTGATGCATAACACGAGTTTTACAAAAAGCTTTTGATAAATTTGTTGGAAAGTCTAGGAAATCTAGGAAGTTGGGCAAAGTGGATGAAGCAAGCTTTTGGTACATAATTTAATTATAATAGTATCCTGCTAGATGCAATGAATAATCATTACAATCAAGAAATGTTTGTTGAGATTTATAACTCTGGTTCAGGAATAAACGGTCTCCACCCATTCAAGATCATAAGTCTTGTAATTGATTTGGAAGTGAAGATACAAACTTACATCAAATAACTCATGAAGAGGTGTATTAGTATGAGGTAAGAATCATGTTCCTACAATTAACTCTTTCATATATTATGCTAGTGGGAGTGTTAGGCTGACTTGGGTCTTTCTGAGGACAGTGGTGGATTTAGTATATCATTGGCGTTTCCCTTTCCTTGGTAGGAAAGTAAGCTGATATACTACATTGTTTTTTATGCTGTAATGTGGACTATTTGGCTCCTCCGGAATGGTGTTATTTTTCATGAAGAATCGTTTAACAGACAAAAAAATATTAGAGGATACTCTGGTATTAACTGCAAGATGGGTGTGTATAAAGGAGGAGTTCAGTTCTATATCACAAGAAGAAGTGCTTTTCAAGTGGTCAACACTAGCAACTATGAATTTCTAGAATTGTTTTGCTTCCCTAACCTTTCTACACACTTCTTGTGGGTACTTTGTGCATTCTTATTTTTGATATTAATGATATTTCCCATTATTCATAAAATAAAATAAAAAAACATTTTCCAAGTATTATTAGGTAATCCGACTTAATATAGTTTTTTGTTATGAAATTCATGTTAATTCAATCATAACTTTAGCTTATTTTTGCTTCTAAACATGCCCTCTTATAAGTATCCCCAGGTTTCAAACATATCCATGATTTTTACCATGCCTTGAAATGCATCTAATACCATTCGTAGATTTTTAATTTCTAATGGATCAATATGCTACTTCAATACAACATGAAACATGAGTGCATTACTGAATCCTCTATATAATATTCACTTGCTTTTAAGATTACAAGCTAGAACAATGTCCTTACGCATGATTCTTTTTTTTCCTCTTAAAAAAAAGTAAGTCAAGCTACAGACTCTAAAATCATGGATCTTTATCCAATTTTTCAATATTACGCAATAATAATTATTGGGAGTGACACAATGCATCTAGCTTTGGTGGCACTGGAAAAAAAGGAAAGTGTGGTCAAGTCATTCCAAAGCGATGTGCTGAAATGACGTCAATTTGCTGTGAAAACTAGAAAAGGATTCTGAAATAAAGCAAGATAGTCTCAGGAACTAAAATTCACTCACAACTTTGATTGAGGAAATCTTTTATGGAAAAGGTGGGATTTGGATGATGAAATGAAAATAGTGAGAATCAATGCCATATCTTGATGAAAGACCAAATGAAAAGATACAAAGCCTAAAAGATTGGAAAGATACAACTAGGTGTACTCTAGTTATAACATGAAAGATAATAGTTAACTCTGAATCGATGAATTAAATCCCTAAACAGAAATGTTTGGATTATAAATTTATAATACATTACAAGAGATCATCGGAACCTTGAAAAATTCTCATAGGAAAACGTCGGAAGCAGATGACCCGAGATCTCAATCTCACAAGATTGTTGATAAAAATGATGAAATGTTCATATTAACAACCACTAGTTACACTTTAGAAAGGAAAAAAAAAAGATACTGTTCACTGTGGCATCAAAATGTGCAAATCAAGGCTTGCCATTTTAACGCCGCTTAGCATTTCGCTAAGTCACCGAAATTTCTTCGAGATGGAAAAAAAATGTTTTGGTGAAATTTAGAGAAAAGTGGCAAGATACTGACGAAACGTAGTGGCGTGCTAGCGAAAAGTTGGCGAAATGCAGTGAAATAGCCAAAAAAAAATGGTGATTTTGACTTAAAATGCTCAAATTATGCAAAATTTAGCCTAATTTAGACAAAATTGCATATGAAGAGTTCTCTTCCTTCCTATTTGGATAAAAATTTTAAACATTTCTTGCTTAAAATTACCCATTTACTTGGGATAAATAAGTGATTTTACGCAATAAATACAAAAAATTTGTATCAAAATAGGGGGAGAATAAAGTTTTGTATGAAATTTCAACCAAATTGGGCTAAATTTTGCATGATTTGAGCATTTAAAGTCAAAATACCCATTTATTAGGTGATTTTGTAGCATTTCACCAACTTTTCGCAGGCATGCCGATGAAAACAAGTTTGGTTTTTTCCCCCTATTTTGTGCCGCTAGGGGGGCGAAAACAAAATTTTGTCGGCACCTCACGAGGTACCACCAAAATGGCAAACATTGGTGCAAATTATAATGAAAGAGTTCATTGCAAACGAGAAACATTGACATTAGAATGGCCAAACAATCTAGAATATTTTCATGTTAAATAGGAAATAACTTGAAAGTTGATTGTTTACCTAAACTTTTACGTACCATAAGTTTTGGTAAATAGTAGTAATGGAAGGCTAACACTCAAATGTTATTGTGTACAAGGATACACCATGGTTGTGTTTGGGGCAAGCCAAGGCTGTCCAACATGCTTGGAAGTGCATTCTGACATTGGCTTCTTGGTTTGCTACAACCCTAAGCTTCTTGTCTTTGCTATCAAGAAAGCAAAGTCAAAATGAACAGGTTTGACAAGCTCAAGCTGTGAAATTGCTAATACCAAAAGGGTATCATCTAATCCAACTCAAGATTGATCCTCTCCAAGACATGAGATGTTTAATTGGTAAAATTACATTAAACACAGTCTAACTTGGTTTCAATTGTTCAAATCTTCCAATCCAACTCCGCGAAATTGAGATGGACCAACTGAGGTAAATTTTTTTTATTCATTTCTTTATTCGTCTTGTTAATTGCAATGATCTTGGATAATCAAATCCTAATGCAAATTACTGATTTGCAAATCAAATTTAAACACTATGGTCAGACACCCATCTTGCATTCCCAATACATGTGCCCTATTATTGTATCGCCTCCAATTTGAGTAAGTAGCTTGTTCATTGACACCTAGAGATAAAATAAGCACCAACAAAGGATATTTATCAAGTGTATTGTTCAAAGATTGGGATACCAATTTATATAGAAATCAAACAGGTATTGCACTATGGCAGTTTAAACCTTATGTGATTGGATGATCCCGTACAAGCTGTCTGGCTCATTGATTTGTGTGACTGCTGAAATTAGTATCTCGATGTGGGCAGGAAGCTGGAAAGATAAGAAGGTTGTTAGTACAATCCTCAACTTAAAGACACAAGGAAATATGAAGCAACAAAAAGGTGTCTGCTTAACTAGCAGCATCCAATTCCCTGATGACCTATTTTCTGGCAACAATTATACCAAGGCATTATTATCCAAACAAAGGTTAGACTTCAATACTACACAGACAAAGCAGATTCTATTGCTTCCATATATTTAGCTCCTTAGCTTACCATTTCAAGGTGGGAAAAATCCGGGCTCCCTAATGTGAGACTTTTGAAGTGCTCTTCACACCAATGCTCCACATACATTACAGATGTGAAGTACGAACCACATTGCTGTTAAAACATTTTAATTGAATACTACATGTTCATTTGAAACAGAAACCAATAATAGGAGAACGAAACTAAAAAAAAGTGTTTGTACTCACAATTGCTGACTTCGCCACCAAAAGATAATCGATAGAAAGCCAATAAACCTTGCAATGCATTCCACTTGTTAGAGAAAGAATAAGATGGTAAAAAGAATAATAATCAAAATATTCATTATCCTGTATGCATGTGATATGCGTGCATGCATGTTTGAAATAAAGGTACAATGAGGAGATCAGTTTCATTACAATGGGCAGCAAACTCCACCAAGAATGGAGTAAAGGGGACTAATGTAAGTTCATTTGGTGAAATGGGACTGGGCTTGTAGATTGGAAAAAGTGGATGGATTGGATTTGAGGAAGGCGAGGGACATGAAATGAGTCTCCCTGCCAGAAGATTTGTATAGAATAGAAACAATATCTAGGCTCACAAAGAAAGGGCATTACATGTAAATACAGCTCCCAAAGAGCGACTCAGATTCCAAAAGAATTCACTTGCCGCATATGGTGAGAGCTTCAAAATATTCCCATGCACACTAGATTCAAGATTGGGAGAGGGAATAGGGTAAGATTTTAAAGGGAAAAATGGGATTCAGGCTTCAATAGGCTTTATAACCAAGCTCAAACTATATAGATCCCATTTAATACTGGTAATCAAGATATTTAGGTTGATGTAGAACTATTTGATATGAAGATTTGAAGGAGGTTGTCAGTCTAACTGTTCTTCGAGGTTTTCAAAAGAGAAGATAAAATTTTTAATGCAATTCAAGTTCAATAGTTAATTCTTTGCTTTTGCTGGAATTGGATAGTTGCAAGGGAAGAAGGTAGTCAACGGAATGAGGACTCACTTGACTATTGGATCATAGGAACTTACAATAGAGAAGAAAAATGTTAGAAATTCATGGTAGAAATGGAAAGAAAGACTCTCTGTACAAATATAATTATGACATAAAGGAAATAGATGAATATAAAATTTGGTAACAAAGAAAAGGAAACAATATAAACGATATAGAGATATGCTATAGAAAGACATGGAACATGGAAATATAGGTGTTGGCTGTTGAAAGAATTAAAAATGGAGTAAGGGCAAGACAATAGGAATGATATAGTTATAGCGTCACAAAAAGACGTGAATGATGATTGCGCAGTTGCTGAGAATTAGAGATGGAATAATGGCCAAAAAAAAATCGTTTTAGGCTCAAAATTATTAGCATTGTCGGTCCTTCAAAAACAATTTTAGGAGGAAATTGATATATTATCAGCATGATGTTCATAAAGGGAGGAAGTTTTGTAGGTGGAGATTTCAAGTCACAAGAGTTAAAGAGAAATACAAGGGATTTAGATCAAATTATATGCATTAAGAGTGACAATCTAAGAATTATGCTAAGCAATGATAATAAAGAAAAGATGAGTCTATATCAAAATTTACAGAACATGGACTTAATGAAGACCATTATTCTAGGTAGATGATCATAACAAGGAGGGAAAACAACATTGTTATGTTCATAACATTAAGGTAACTAAAGGAAGTTCTAAAGATGATAAAAATTGGAAAAGTTAAACAACATGAAAATAGGAAGAGTTTAGGCACCATATGGCTTCTCAAATAAAGTGTGGATATTCATGGGCAGACTTGGTGTCTTGGTTCACAAAATTATTCAATATAATATTGAAAATAATGAAAATGGTATATGTTTGATCCACAATCATTGTTGTAGCCACGTATATGAATATATTTATATGTATGTATTTATGTACGTATCTCTGTGTGTGTGTCTAGAGAGAGAGAGAGAAAGATTAGAAAGCCTATTATTTTTCTTTGGGGGGAAAATCCATTATTAAGGATTATCTAGCTTGGATAATTAACAAATAAGATTAGAGATAATTGGAGAGATATTCATACGTACTATACTATTTTATATTTAAAAAAAAACGTCATATGATTCCTAGAGAAGTCATTTGGTGACTTGAGGACAAAAAGGAGTGAGAATAGATTGCAATGAGATAGATTAGTTCCAAATAATTATAGGTACACACTAAGTGTGTTAACAACGAGTCATTATTTTTTCCTTTTTATTTTCTTTTCTTCTCGCTTATGTACAAAATAACAATCCCAAATTCAAGATGATATACTTTGTTGTATATTAATAGCAATGATAAAAAAATGGTGGAACAAGGTAGAAAGGGATCAATGCAACTTCATCTAGTACTAGATATATCCAACGAAATTTTGCTACAAGCAGATGTATGGATAAAAGAATAATAAAAATGGAAGTGCTTATCTCAATTATCTTGAATCAAATAAGCATGGAAAGGGAGACATTACGGATGTTGCATATAAACAAGAGCTGAAGTTGTGGAGATTCTAGTGTGCCATATGACTAAAGCATTCCCACAAACCAAAGGTACACTTTATGACTTAAAAATTAGACCAGTCAGTCACGATAAAAGAAGCATAATGTTGGGTAAAGGAGTTAAGCATTTATATAATAAGCAAGGTGACAATGAGCTTGTTATGGTGGTTTTGTGGAAAGATGAACAAGGATGATGAAAAATTGCGTCTAAAAGTTGCCCCAATAAGGGATAGAAAGTCAAGTCAATTGAGGTGTTTTGTGCATATTAAGTGGACACAATGAACACATTTGTGAGAAGCTGCAACAGGGAGCAACTTAAAGGAAACAATTGTGCCAAATGAAGACCAAAAAGAACCAACATGGAGTCAGCTGGAAATGATTTAACGGTACATTAAACATGCTAACAATATGGTTTTTGACTTGTTAGGATAGTGAAAAAGGATTTTATTGAAAAAATCAATTAATGGCAATGGAATAAAGTACTATTATCAGTTGGTGATTGCTTAGGACAAAAGTATGAACAAGGCAAAAGGAATTAAAAGAAGCAGCAACGTAATATGAAGGATCATCTTCTAGCATATGCATACCAACCATCGACTATTATGACAATTTATACATTGACATACATAGAATTTTCTTCAAGAATTCGATAAAAACATTTTTGCGTACATGTGTGTGTGTGTGTGTGTGCGTGTGAGCTTACCTTCTCCCATGATGTGGTTGACATTGCCACTGCGTTGGATCTAGTGTTTGAATCTTTAGCTTTCTCCTGCTTCTTATGGGACTTTGTGCAGCTAGATGGCCTAACACTCTGTAAAATACTATAGAATTAATTTTGCCACATGATGAAATTCTTTGATAAATTTATGGCACTTTTCAATTAAGATGACAAACACGTGAGACAAAAGCCACAAATAATTCTCTAAGAAGCCATAATTATCGCTACAAGATATAAAATCAAGATTGTCAAAAGAGCGCAAAATGAATATAAAATAGGTCACCAATCAAAAATTGCCTTAAACAAAAAGAAAATTAGACAATAAGGACTTCGTTGATTAAAGCACATTGCAATGAGAACTTTTTTTTTTGATCGGCAATAAAATTTATTAATAATAGCAAAAACGGATACAAACTTGTACACCAAAGGTGTACAACTCCCCCATGACTAACCTCTACAAGTCACGAAAATTATTACACACTATAGCATCATTAAGCATCAAACCTTTACAAGACTCCACAGCCAATGCTCAATGAAGGGCTAAGCTAAGCGAATATTTTAAGAGAACATTCGGAGACCTTATTTTGTTCTAAAAAATTCTGTTATTTCTTTCCTTCCATAATGACCACATGACGGCTCCTAGAGTCAATCTCCACAGTACCTGAATGGGAGAAACCCCCTTAGTGGTCTTCCAACATAAGAGAAGCTTTGACACATTTTCCAGCTGAGCCCAAGCTATTCCAAATTTAGCCAAATATGTGTTCCAAAGTTCACTTCAAACCAAGCAATGCAAAAGGAGATGATTCACATTCTTCTCACTGGATTTGCAAAGACAACACCTACTAGGAAACTACCATCCTCTCTTCATCAAATTCTCTATAGTTAAAATCTTTTCCAACACCGCCATCCACATGAAAAATCCTACTTTAGATGGGAGTAAGGGTTGCCATAATAAGGTGTGAACCTTAAAATTAGGACTATGCTTACAAATATTGTTATAGAGGCTCTTCACTGAGAATTTCCCGTCACAGCTCCTAGTCCAAACCATTCTATCTTGCTCAGAATCCAGCTCCTTCCCATTTATACATTCCAATAGTTGGGCCAACGCTTCCACCTCCCAATTGAAGATTCCTCTTCTAAAATTCAAATCCCATTGAATGCCTCCCAATCCATAGGAATACAAATCTGCAACCCGAGCTTGAGGAGATAACGATATGTTGTACAACATGGGGTACTGCACCTTAAGAGGTTCATTAGAGCACCAAGCATCACACCAGAAACTTACCCTCTCACCCCTCCCCACCTGATACTTCACCCTCTCCTTGACCAGAGGAGAAAATCTGCTAATAGGCCTCCATAGGCTACTCCCAATGGTACCATACACCTGATCCGGAACCCAACTTACTTCATCATAGCCATATTTAGCTGAGATTAGATTCCTCCAAAAGCTGTCCGCCTCTTGACCAAAACGCCAACACCACTTTGCCAAAAGGGATTGATTGAATAGCCGAAGATTTTTAATTCCCAACCCACCTTCATCCTTTGGTTTGCACACGTCCTTCCAAGCTACCAAGTGATACTTATTGTCCTCCTCCCCTCCTACCCATAAGAAATTCTTTTGAAGCTTTTCGATTCTATCCAATACTGACTTCAGGGCAAGAAGAGAGGAAAGCATATAAGTTGGATGGTTCGACAGAGAACTTTTAATTAACACCACCTTACCACCTTTAGATAAAAATCTCCCTTTCCATGAGGATAACTTCTTCTTCATACGTGATATGATAGGTTCCCAAACTGATTTAGCTTTAAAGGATGCACCAATAGGAATCCCAAGGTACATAGTAGGAAGAGATCCCAATTTACAGCCCAACAAATCACATAGATATGGAGCAATAGCACTTCCCCCTACATCAAGCAACTCGCTTTTGTGTAAGTTGACTTTCAAACCCAATATAGCTTCAAAACATGTCAAAATCAATCTAATTACCAAAATTTGTGAGGCTTGAGCCTTACAAAAAACCATAGCATCATCCGCAAAGAGCATGTGAAATAGAGTTGAAGCAACTCTACCAAACTTCACCCCTTCAATTAGACCCAAATGAGCTGCCCTATCCACCATACGACTAAGGGCCTCCATCACCAATAAAAATAATAAGAGGGAAAGAGGATCCCCTTGCCTCAAACCCCTCGAAGAATGGAAAAAACCCACTGCCACACCATTAACCAAAACAGAGAAAGACGCTGAAGAGGCACACCGCACCATCCAACTTCTCCATCTTTCCCCGAAACCCATCATCTTGAGCATATACCACAAGAAATTCCAATTCACATGGTCATAGGCCTTCTCAATATCTAACTTACATAATACCTCATCGAGACCCTCTCTTTGGATGGAATCAACACATTCACCAACAATCAACACGGCATCAAGAATTTGCCTTCCCCCAACAAATGCGTTTTGATATCTAGATATAACATCAAGTAGCACCACCCTCAATCTTTTAGCAAGAACTTTGAAGATTATTTTATAGAAACTTCCTACTAAACTAATAGGCCGGTAGTCTCTTAATGATGCCACCCCTTCCTTCTTGGGAATGAGGGAAATGGACGTTGCATTCAAACTACCTTCAAGCTTAGACGTCTCATAAAACTCTTGAACTGCCCTCATAAAATCTTCACGGATGTGTGACCAACAACACTTGTAAAACCATCCGGACCAGGAGCCTTATCATCCTCCAAATCCTTAAGAGCGTCCAACACTTCCTCTTCACTTATGAACCTCTCCAGCATATCCCTATGGAAATCTGAGATTGAATCGAAATCCATCCCATCCATTAGTGGTCTTACCCTTTCTTTCTCTCTGAAAAGATCTTCAAAGAAGTCAAGTGACGCCCTCTTTATCTCTTCTTGTTCAACCAAGAGAGCCCCTTCCACCTCCAAGTGATCAATGAAATTTACTCTCCCTCTAGCTGAAGCCGTTTTATGGAAGAAACCAGTGTTCTTATCTCCGGATTTGAGCCATAAGGCCCTTGATTTCTGCCTCTAACTAATCTCCAATAACGATGAGGCCTTCTTGAAGTCTACTTTCAAGCTCCCCATTTCCTTCCAATCATCAAACGACAAACTACCCTCCTCCTCTAAACGCTCCAGCTCCTTTAGCCTTGACGCAATACTATCAAGCTTCGAATCCAATCTTCCAAAAACTTCTTTGTTCCACTTCTTAATCTTAAATTTAAGGGCGCGCAATTTCCTTGAGAACACATATGAACTTGACCCATGAAAGTCCAGCTCCTTCCACCACTTCCCTACCAAATCAATGAAAGAGGAATCTTCAAACCACATGTTCTCAAATCTAAAAGGGGATGCTTTCCAGAACTCATTCTCCCTAGAAAGTAAGATTGGGGAGTGATCCGAAATTGATCTAGGCCAAGCCGCAGCACTAAATTTAGGAAATAACCTCTCCCACTCCAAAGAGACAATGAATCGGTCCAACTTGGAAAGATTTCGGGAAAGCTGATTTTTTGACCATGTAAAATTGGATCCTTTAAGAGGAATGAGAACTTGAAAGCAAAAGAAAGATCAATAACAGTTGCGCACATATTTACGTGGTTGGCATTATGCCTACGCCCACAAGAGAGGGAAGATATCCATTATCTCCCAAAAAATATGGTTACAACTTATATCTCCAATCCACCGTTACAACCTTAGCACGTTACCTTACCAGTAACATAACTGAAATTCTTCCAATTTCCAATAGACATTTTTTTCTGAATTATTCCTAGTTTTTTTTTTTTTTTTTATGAATAATGAAGAATATATTATAAATAAAGGATATAGAGAATACAATCTAAAGTAGTGGACCCATGAGAAATGGGAGCACTAGAGAATAATTAATTGTCGTAGTTCAAATAGCCCTTCTCATGTAATTAATTGTCATAATCATTGATCTCATGGGTGTTATCATTGCTCAATAAAAGAATAATTACCCAAACAAAGAAAAAAACTGATAACTTTTAAGGTAAAAATTTTACCTGTTTCCATTGTTTATGCTCATTTTCTTTTCTTTAAGATATTATTTTTACTTAACTAACCTTTAAGGCGCAACAAACAGTAAAACAATTAATAACTTTCTTAGCAACAAACAGTAAAATAATTAATAATTTTCTTACTTTTCAAAAGTTAGAATTATTATAAACAAAGGAAACAGGTAAAGGCATTGTGATATTGAATTATCAGTTTTTTCTTTAAAAATTAAAGGAAAAACTGATACAAATGAAATATACTAAACATACAGTACAGTCGCAAAACTTAAGCTATGTGGGTAATATCAGTTACCTTCAAACTATCTTGCTTAGGTAAAATCACAGACGATGATGCATTTTCCATAACATGGCATAACCGAAGTTCATTTAGGGCATCCAACACAACCTGAATTGATCTATTCAGGTCATTGGATTCAATAAAGATGTTTTCTTGAACCTGCATATCAAACAAATATCCAATAAGTAAAATAGCCTTAGGAATAATTTAGAAGGATATAAATATATATTAGCCTTACACTTTCAGTTTGTTGGCTGCGTTATTTCATAAATAATCGGTTTCCAGTATTATTTGATCCTTTATTATTTATTTGATATAAATATATCAAACTCTCCAATTCTTCTCCAATTCAGTTTCTTTAATCAAGGGATTCATTTAGAAATGAATTCCCTTGATTTTGGTTGCCAAAATGGCAACCTACAAACAACGAAGGGTAAAAAATAAGTTCTAAAATTTTCACTTTTTCCCTATTTTCTAACTTCTATTTCAAAAACTCCCTTAACTGTTTTTTTTTTTTTTTTTTTTGCAATTTAACCTTTTTGAACACCCAAAATTGGGATTCTGACAGTGACAAGGGATATATGGATATTTATGCCATGCTTACCTCTTCACAGAAATTATTTCAAAGATAAATGACTTAACCTACCTCACTGTGTCTAATGATTATAATCAGTCTCCCTTGATTTCCACACAATTCCCAGAACCATAAGAATTTTAAGACAGTACATTGAGGGTTCCATAAATGGTATTGATAGGAAGCCACCCTATCAAAAAGAAATAGAAAAAGAAATGAAAGCTACATAATCTAATAAACCAGAAAAGGACGTAAGTGGAAAAACTAGAAAAAATAAAATAAAAACAAAAAAAGATAGAAAGAACGTATCACCAAGGCATCGTTTGGCGTTCATTTTGGGAACTCCATCCACAACATGGAATTAGTTTCAATAGTAAAACAAGTGTTTGGTTCCATTTTGGGAATCAGTTTTTCGTAAATGAGTTTTAAAATTACACAGCGAGGAGGAATCACCCCCACACCCGTTTTTCAATTTTCAAAATAAGTTTTGCAAAAGTACAGTGGCATACTTGTAATATTTATAAATTTTAAAAGATATAATTGAAACTTGTTTTAAAGACTCCTTTACACGACAAGGGCAGACTTGTCATTCATGAAAACTTATTTTAAGTTATAACAATGGCAAACTTGTAATATTTATAACCCCTAAAAGAATGAAGAGTTGGTTAAAAAACTTCTTAGTTCTAACTCATCTTCTCTCCAAATCGTTCTAACCCATTCCTAGAGAATGAGTTCACGGAACTCATTCGTTCCAGATTCAGAACAAATACCACGAACCCTAAAGAAATTCAGAAAATTCAAATTCAAGCCAAGTGCTCATGGCTAAAACCTGTGAAGATATTAATTTGCAGATATCAACATTGAGATCTTTCCTTCTTGCAAGATTGATGAGAATGCTGGGCAATAAAAGCTCAGCAACTTCAGCTTTCACTAGCACAATATCTTGACATAACCTGGATAAGGCATGAAAACCTATAGACTCAGTTTGGCCCTGTGTCAGGTCTGTATGAAGAATTCATCATATGCACATAGCAGAAATGAAAATTTTTTACTACAAACCAAATCGTTCAGAAATTGTATACCTTAGAGTCAAATCATTGCTATAACTGATCAGTGAATAAACAAGCGGGCTAATCCAGCTTTGAAAAGTTTTCCCACGTGTTTTCCACACAGATGACATCTCCAATGAGATTGCTTCAGCTGTTATTGACATTAAATGAATTAGAATCAAAATTTTCCATCATACTGATCATATTATAAAAAAACACATACCAACAAAAGCCTCTTCCCCATCACGTACATCATGAAGGCAGAGTTTGGAAGTCTAGATTCGGGGAGAAAAGAAAAGAAAATGCTGAAATTTACTTTTTCTACCATTAGGTTGGAACAAGGAAAGTGATTTAAAGAGAAAATGTAATAAGAAATTCTCTTCCTTTTTGGAGGAAAAATTTTTTTTCCTTCTGAAAGGTTTAGATTTTGAAAAAACAAAAAGCCCAGTGTCACCCACCATTACTAACACCACCAACCCACCCCACTACCACTACCACTACCACCCCACCAGCATCCACCAACACCACCACTGCTGCCGCTGCCAACCACCAGCACCGCTCCTACCATGCCACAACCATCACCTCCCACCACTACCATTACCATCCACCACCACCATAGGATCGATATATTGGCTAAAAGGCTTATCTCAGAATATCAAAATGTCAAACACAAAGGGCAATGAAAAAAATTAAATGATAAGCACCTACCTAAGCTCTTCTGCATATGAATAAACACCTCTAGGGAATCTGTGGAACTCTATGAATAAGATGTTCAACCATTAATATTTTATCTAGGACAAGAATCCACACATAGAATCAATATGTTTGCTAACAGGCTTATCTCAGAAGTATACCAGCCAAGTGTCACAAATTCCTAAAGACTACAGGATACTGAGAGTCGTTCATTATGTCTGGAACTCATAATATAAGATCCTCACATAGTGGGTTAATATCCAAACTCTATATTCCCTGAAACTGGCTACAGCACTCCTTTCTCTCCAAAAAATGAATAACCTCACAAAATCTGGACATAAATCCATGATGTCAATTGTTAAACAACCAGTAGACCTAAAAGTTTAAGCTAATAGATGAAGGTGTAACTATGTATATCAAAGGGCCCAACATATGACAACTCAAAACTCCTCCAAAACATGCAACTTTGCTCTTGAACATACAAAGGGAGAGCAAAAAAAGGGTACACATACCCACGATACAAATGGATGAATAAATGTTAAGGCAAACTTGCCTCTGCAAGTCGAGCACTAATATCACATTTAAGAAAGTTACCAGAAATTATACATTTCAGTCTTGAGCGATACCAATCCATCACACCTTCTATAATCCAGTACCTCAATGCACCAACAATAGCTCTCTGAATCAATCTATGTTGCTTGGTAGGCTGAGGTATCATTTGAATGAATTGGTCTAAACAAGGACTAACCCATATTCCAAACCATCCTAACCAAGGTAAGAATAAAAACAACTGATCGTGCAGGCATAAGCTGCCATACCGGTTTCTTTCTGGTCCAGGGTAGCGCAACAACCCCCAAGCAACAAATTATTTTTTATAAGGAAGCAATAAAAATCTTTCCAACCATAAGATTTGGAGAAACCAAAGGGCAAGTACAAAAGTATACTAAAAAGTTTACAGAAGGGCAAGAAAAAAATAGGAACAGGTCTTTTAGACCCTATTCTGGCATAGGTCATCCAAATGTTACCACTTCATAGTCACAAATGGTAGAGCTAATAAAAAAGTATAAATTAGCAAAACTTAAGCAACAAAATAGAAAGAGGAAACTGGAACCATGAATACATGTAGGTTATCAAGTACAATAAGTTCATGGACCATAAATAGTTAATTAAATGGGGAGAATAAAAATTAGCAAAAAAAAAAAATCATCAATTAACACCCCCACTTATTACAAGAACTACCTTGCGAAGAGAAAAAAACTATTAAGTATTTTTTCAGAAGAAGTCATTCTTTCCCATAAAAAATATCAACTACGTCCGATTAGAAAACACTTACTGCATCTCTAGTTCAAAACTAGAATCAAAAGAAAAACCTAAGAATCATATGTTATGTTTGTGAGAAACTGTTTTCACCACCAACATAAGTGACCATGCATCTAAATCGCTACAGGTAAAAGAAAATACACTTAACAAGAGATGGGCTACGCATTATACGAATGTCCAGGAAACTAAAATTGGAAGATATCCGTGATGAATCACGAATACTTCAACAAGAAGGCATTTAAGGCAGAAAAATCCTCCATATTATTGATATTGATTACCCATAAACTAAGTTGCAAAAAGAAGAATCACATAAATAATATTTTATCAGATTAGCATTACCTTCGGATTTTCTTTCTAAATCCAGAAGAAACTTCTCAACCAGTTCCATGTTGATACCCTTTGAGTGAATCTGCTACAAAGCACCAATATATAAACATATGCTCGAAAGAGATTTCTAATGGAACATAACAAGTTTGCAACCCAATGTAACACTTTTCAAACTTTTAAAACATTCATCATTAAGTCAGATCAGCCCTTCTCCATGTGACAAATTTCCCCTCAATGGGAGTGTTTGTGACAAATTCCATGCCAATGGGGGTGTTCCTTCATGTTCTTTATTTCTATTTTTCTTCCCTTTTCATATTTTTTCAAAACATTCAACAACCAGTATTCACTTGTAGAAGTTACAGAACAGATTTACGATTAGTTATGAGTCTAACTTTAATCAAGTAGTTGACTAGGGGAGTACTATGACAAGAGAACTTTCAATTGCTGAAGGCCTAAAAAATGAGCTAGGCCAATTGGCTGTCATCGGCTTGAAAAGACATCACAACCCAGCTAAATACCCTTCAGGTCCAAATACCAACCATTGAATTGCCAAGATAACAACCAAGAATAAGTAACTGCAGTAGATCTGGAACAAACTACCATGAGCAGAACATGCAATCTGCGGAAGAACAAATAACCACGGAAAAAACTCTAGGGGTTTCAACATTCTGAAACCACTTGCTACATTCTATAAAGAAAGAGAAGGAAAAAAAAAACGAAAAAAGAAAACATATTTACAGAGGTATGTAGACATGGAAGCCTCCTTCGCGTCCTCAGATATATCTTATAAAATAAACTACCACAACTCTTACTTCTAGTAGGAAAAATACCAAACTCCACGATTCATTCTAAATTCGAGAGAACACTTATTGAAGTCAAACTAAACAAGGACCTCGCTAACTCTTAAAGTCCCAGCAAGGGCCATATAAAGCTGTACGTCCTCTACGTTAAACTACTGCAATGCTGGATTATTGCACTTGGGCCAGCTGCATAATGATTAATGAACTGAATCACAGCATCATTAATAGTGGCCTTCAGCTACATAGTGGCATATGGTCTAGGAGTCTGATAATAGCTCAAATGAGTAAGAAATACTTCTTTATGTGAACATCACAATCACTATCTGAGAAAAGGGCCATCATAATGCAGCTTTTCCAAATGTTGACAAAAAATGATGAGAATTATCCATATATAGAAAATTATTTATTCAATATAGTAAACAAAGCTTCTTATGTCTAAACATAACACGCTTCTTCCCACAATGAAGTACCAAAATTCACAAATTTTATAAATTCATAAAAAAAAGTACAAAAAAAGTTCCATTATCACACGTTAAATAAATAACACATTTACCGCGATAAGAGACCTCTCGTAAGTATCAAAGGAGAATAGAGCTTTTTGACCCCTTTCAGTTGAAAGTATTCCCTAGTAGCAACAAAATCATTTGTCATAATACAAAAGAAACAAGAGTTCACCTTCCAAAAAACAAAAAAAAAATGAAAAGCATAACAAATAGAAAATAAAATTGCCTATAAATGTCCTCACCAATATTTTAAAACAAACAACTAAGATCTGTAGCCTTTCCCAAAAGAAATAATCAATATTTTACTTTCTAAAAATCAAATGTAATGTCTGGCACATCAATGAAAGCTAGAATGATTCTTAAACTGTTACAAATCACAAAGATTTCTAGTCATTCCCAAAAGAAATAATCATTATTACTTTCTAGAAATCAAATGTAAGGTCTGGCACATCAATAAGAACTAGAATGATTCTTAATCTGGGTTCATATCATTAATGGTACTTCCGGGTGTAGTATCTAAACGAAAATTGGTACCAAAAAAGAAATGAGATTGTGCATCCTCAATACATTGTTTAGTCTCACGATTTGCATCATATTTCATGAATGGTAAATAAGCTTTTTGTCATCATGAGATTTTCCATCTTCTTCAAAATACAGCATTTGCTATCCATTCCATAGAATGGTCAAATAAAGAAATATTCCAAAAGATTTTTGTTTTTGCTAGATGAATATACCTAGGTGTATTCTCTTATTTAAATTTCCGTTTAAATTTTAGGAAAAACTCTAAAATATTTGGATAAAGCTTTCAAAAGAAAACAAAATTTTACCAAATATACACAAGAATTCATCCAACCCTCATTTTTCATCAAATTCATCCATGAAACAGATTTCAAATGTAAGGAATTCCATAAAAATAAATCAAATCACCACATAATTAATCCAGGGGATTTTAGGCAGAAAAATGGCAGAAATAAAATAAGAGTATGGTATTAAATACATGCATGAGGGAGTGCTAACAAGAAGTATAGTGGTGGGTAGTAAGTCATTTAGTTCCTAACTACTTTCTTTTTACATCGATGCCCCACGATAACTCGATAAGTTCCTAACTACCTTTCTTTTTTGGTCCTAATTACGAATGAATGTATTGTATTCAATAAGAGTTATTATGGTGTATATTATTTGCAGGCATAAACTGAGCTTTGGCAGATGAAACTAAAGAGAGAGTAAATGCACAATTGGAATTATGGATGGATCCCTTGGACCAAAAGTTTTTAAAATAATTTGAACTAAGGCCGACAATATTATAGCTAATTTCATTAAATTATAGAGGTGAAGTAACAATAAGAATCGAGACTCAAGAGATTCCTAAAAAGGCAATAAATTTTACTATCTTCTATCAATTATCCAAGAATAAGGGTTACTGACAACAACTCAACACATCATTCAAGCAAGATAACTTTCGTGCAAAGGTTCTTTTGTAGCGTTATGCAATAAATGTGTTCCTCCAAAACATAAAAAGGAAAATTTGCAAGACAACCATGACGCCCAACATGACACATACATCAAAATATTAGGCAACAAAGAAGTAAAACATACATACTATACACATTAGAAAGATGAGGATGTCAAGATGGATCTACAGAAAGAGTAGGAAATGCAGGTAAGGGCATCAAAGCAAACATGGGGAGGCGAACTTGAGAAGGGCTAAGGAGCTTTCTCAATAAAATATCTAAAAAGACAAGAAGACCCAATGGAAGGAGGGAAAAAATCAAAGTTAGATATTCCTTACCAGATTAAATATATAGTTTTTTACAGATTGGGATATGGAATAACGATTTGCATTCTCAACCCAAAATGACCCTCCCTAGATGCAGCACAACGGCGGGAGCCTTGTGCACTGGGCTAGCCTTTATTCATTTGTAACCCCACTTTGTAGAGTAGGGCTGCATCCTCTTTTTAACCCATTTTGCAAAGAATATACCATTGTATTTCTAATCTATACATACAAATATACTTACATATATATATATATATATACAAATAGGAGAAGATACACATAAACACACATAAATGTGACAGTGACTTAATGAAATTTTCCTTATTTTTCATATAATAGCAGAAATTTCACATCAAAATTTCATTTCCCCCCACCCCCAATAAGCACTAAAACTTCATTGAAAAAGAAAAAAGAGAGCCACAAGGGATGATATCTTCTCTACTACAAATAACAATCAGCTCACGGAAACACTAGGAAGGATAAGAAACGAATATATTTGAGAGTGGTTAGTTGTCACCAAAATAAGCAACAAGCTTAAGTAGGTTAATATGGTTTGGGCACATAAAGTGAAGACCAAGGAGGCAGCTGTGAAAATGTATGAGAAGATATTCATTAAAAGATTCAATAGGTCAAGGGAAAATAAGAATTTGTCAGAATAAATACAAAAACCCTCTAGGCTGACTGAAAATATACTCTATGCTCTTTGATAGCTTGGGATGAAAAAACAAGATTCACATAATAGACACCAACTAATTAGACAAGGTGTATGGCTTTGATTGTAAATTGATACATGGCAATCAACAACCAATGAATTTATTAATAAATTCCCATTGGGTTTTTCACTTTTATTACCCTTTTTTAGAGATCCCAGACAACACACCATGTGTGCCGGGCAGAATCTGACGATTTCAATGGCACACATGAAGTGCTGTCGAAATCGTTTGAATTCCAAGCAGCACAAGGCATATTTCACCTATGCTGGTTGAAATACAGATTATTAACAATACACCGAACTAGGTGGTTTTGGTGCTACTTCAAGCAGGAGGTGGCAACTTTTAGCTGACACAACAACCATAAATACGACTATTGATTTCTTTCGAAATGATTCTTCACAAAAATTGAAACATACTCCATAAATGAAACTCTTTCCTCCGAAAGGCCTATGGTTCGGCCACTAAAAAAATAAGGTTAGGGGAAGTAGCACAAAGAAAAGCCAATGTCAATCCAATTTTTTCATAAAAGAATCTCCAAACTGCTAAAAGAGGGGAAGAGGAATGAATCTATGGCCAAAAAGATCTATTAATAGGAAAACTACCAATGGATATCAAATGTCATATTTTTAAACTCCTTATCCAATGCCAAGGTCTAGGAAATGAACTCCAACAAAAGAGGCATTGGGTTTACCAAAAAAACTAATTCAAGCAATCATGAATGCACCCTGGCTTTCTTAATCTATCACCCATCAAGAAACAATTATTTAGGTTAGGAATACAATTTTTTTTGTCTTCACTACCAAATACCATTTTCCATATGGTTGGTAACATTCTCGTCTTTCCTAAAACCCAAGTGATCTTCTAAAAAGGGAGGACAAAATCAATAAACCATTCTCAATAAAAGACAATGGATAAGAAAACATTTTTTTTATCAGTAAATCAGATATATATTAATGATAATATAGGCTACAAGATTAAAAGGTACACAGACTGTGTACCTAAATAGACAAGCTGAAATAGGAAAGGACTTGAAGAAAAACAAAAAACACAAAAGCCTTCCCTCTCCTCGCTATTCCAGAAATCAGGAAGTCTCCAAGAAGACATGTAAGGGAACCACATCTGGTGGATGATGAACTGACACCCAATTATAGATTAACCTGAATACTCTTCTTACTAAATAATCCCATTTTCTTTCTATGTTCCTGAATATTATTTGACTCCTTTCCCCCCACATGACCCATGCAATGGCTGCCGGAGTGACATTCCAAACTGCCTTCCTAAAAGAGTGGCCTCGCATCATTCCCCAAGATTCCAATACCTTGCCAAATTTTTCAGCTTGCACTCATACAATACCATACCTTGCTAGTAATGCATCCCACACTTCTCGCCTCTTTACAATGAACAAGCAGGTGTTCCACATTTTCATCTTCTTCCTTGCACATGGTGCATCTATTCAGAACATGCCAAACTGTACTCTTGAGGGGATTTAACATTAAACTCTTATCTAGTGCTGAAACCCATAAAAAGAAGGATACCATTCTGTGTACCTTTTAATCTTGTAGCCTATATGGATAAGAAAACATTTTGGCAGTTGAAACATTGTAATTCACAAAGACAGGGACATAAAATGGACAAATAACTCAATCTTGTCCAATCATCTTCCCATAATCTCAACCGATTGCCAACCCCCACCTCAAATCTCATATACCCACATTACTCCTTAAAGCAACCCATGATCACCTTCCAAGAAGCCAGCTCACTCAGAGGCCAAAAAATTCCTAACTTACCTGCAACTTTAAAATGATGAGTTCAAAACTGTACATTTAAATGACGGTTTACTTTTTCATGTGTTGCAGATAGTTGGGACCTGGGACTTTCAATGTATATTTTATTTTTTGTGTTAAAAGTCTTACAGATGTTTGGGACCCAGAACCTTCCAACATATAGTTCACTTTTTATTGTGTTTCTGGCCCATGGTAGCATGATGAATTATTGTCTCGAGGATTCATTCACTGAAAACTGTCATACTTCAAGTAAATCAAACCAATTAGACGGAGTACAAAGATAGTTCACGTCTAGAGCGCACCATTCGCAATCTTGTATCCACTTGTACTTACACAACTATTTGTGTGTGTGTGTGTGAGTGAGTGTATGTGTGAGAAAGAGAGAGAGAGAGAGAGGGGGGGGGGGAGAGAGAGAAGATTCTGTGGAAGGGCAGGTGATAAAAAATGCCAAAGATGATGGTCAACTTTAGGGAAACAAGTGCAAGCGCAATAATAGAGTACTAGCTGTTGTTTTCACTGGAAAATAAACACAATCATAGCACTCACCCGAAGTGCTTGTGAAGTCTTATCAATGATCTTAACAGAATCATCCAACAGATACTTCATTAATAGCCTAATCAGTTCAATCAAAAGTTCATCAGATACGCCCATCTCTGAATCCAAAGGGAACTCTATAGCACTATCACGAATAGTTGGTCTAAGAAAAAGCATTTGATGAGAATCTCCTGGCAAGCGGAAAACAACACCATGCGGATCCGAAATACCAACCTGAAAATATAATTAAAAAGAGATAATAGCAAGTGAAAGAGAGCGTTTAATGCGCAAAAATTTGTGAATAAGGCACATTAAACAAGAAAAACAGTAAAACACAATTATAAGCATACCCTAGCAATGAAGTCAGAAACCAATGCAGTAAAACTGTTTGCATCATGCAAACCACACAAAGGTACTAGGGTCCAGACTGCAGACACAATTTCAGGCTCACAATGCCACTCTTTTGACTGTCCCCCAGAATTTTCCATGTTCTTTCCATGCTGAATGATATCCCCCAGGAGTAATTTCTTGTGGAGTGCTCGGAGACTGAAAGATCAAATCAAACAAGCAATCAACATTAAATAAAAAAGATTACAATTTTACAAAAAAATTAATAAATAATTACAAGGACCCATTAATTTGGAGAAGCTTTCTAAAAGAGGAGGAAATTTTTGAAGTACCTCCACAGAAGTAATTTCGGTGGAAAATAGCAAGACCTCTTCACAAACTGAAAATGAAAAATATTAAGCAAGTTAGAAAAATTCACACAAAAAATTTCTAAAATATTACTTTGATGGTGGCAGTTGTTTGTGTGTCCTTGGGTCAATTTTCTTTTTCCTTTTCTTCTTTTTTTCTTTTTATGGGGGGTGGGCGGAAAGAAACTTTTGAACTTTTAAATCATTGAACTCCATATACATTTAAAAAGCGATCTCTTGGATGGTAGGATACGCATAGTTCCTCATGAAACCTTCGTATCTCATTAAAGCAATTGATTTCAGGGAAGGGCTCCAATTCCTGAAAAAGAAGCGATTGCAGGAATAAATCACACTACTATACATAATTTCAAATGACCACAATCTGAATGCTATGTAATCCAAAAACATAAACGGCCATATCATAAAGTATATATCCGTTGTTAAATGTCAATGACAGTACCCTGATGAAATCATGGAGAGATGAATCAGCATCCACAGTCAGTTCGTGAAGCAAACCCACAACCCGAGAGGACTGAGTGCCAGAATGCTCTTCACCAGTTTCAGAGGGAATACAACATTCAATCAACTTTGGAACCAAAAACTGCAGTTTAAAAATAGCATTTGTTTAGTGAACAAGACAGAGAAGTCCATCCCGAAATATTTCAAGATTGATGTCAACATAATGACTGAAATACCTGAAGTTGTTGACCTAGAACACATGTAGTCTCTTTTGTGGGGTTAGTTTTAAAAGATTTCAGCAGCATTGACAGAATAAGACAACACTGCACTTGTAAAGCTTGACAACTGATATATTGCCCAATCAAGTTGAAAAGATAACTGAAAAATCAAAATATTAAATATGGCAACAAATAAAGAAAGAAAATTGATAGTGCAGCTTTTAACAATTAATTACTTTCCACTAAAATAATTCAAAAGCATCAAATATGACAAAATTTTGTGACAAGACAATCAGTGCGCCAAAGATGAGGGACAAGAAAGCAAATGGCAATGCAGAGTACCTGCATACTAAAATAAGACAATCTGACCAGAACGTGCTGAGCAAACCAATGACTACAACATGATGAACATTGGAACCACGTTTTCCCTCAACTTAACAAGGCTTTTAAGTATTGAGCATGAGGTTTTTCCTATTCTCTTATTTTTCTTTTTCATCCTTGCCATGCACATCTTTTATTGTTTTGTATTGTCATCTCATATTGGTTTTTTTTTATATTGCCAAATCTCATGTAACATGGATCTTGACCCCTTTCTTCCCTTTTATTGACATGCTACTTGGTTGCATTAGCAATACGTATACTTTGGAACAATGTTACAAGGTGATTCTTTATACACAAAAAAAAACCATCCTATTTCATACAAAGAACATGAATATCCAAATTAAACTGAAAACAACAAAGAACAAAATAATGATCAGAAAGAAATTGGGCGAACCAACTCTATATACAATTTAAGGTGGCTAGACAACAGCTCTCAAAAAAATAAGAATTTCTGATAAGCTCCAAAAGAATAAGAATAAGAAATTAACACTTAATAATGCACTTTCCATTATGTTGAACCCCTTACAAACCATTTTGATGCCACTACTTTCATATGCTATTATATACGTGCATAAAGCTAGTCAACTGGATCTAACACAAAATCAACATTCAACTAGCCATGGTTCAACTGGGAGTATCCATTACAAAATCAGTTTAAAAGGAAAAGGTAAAATAAGAAGGGTGGTCATATCATAACCTCATGCACATCCAGCCAAAGCAAGATTCAGGGAGTGCGGAGTACCAATAGATTTAACCTTCAGCATTTTTGTGCACAACTGTCTGTCCTCAAATTAAAACCAAGCTGTCATCATATGGCCCTAAAGTAGGATTACAACTCAATGCAAGTCCAACCTATACAGGGTCCCACAAGGGATTGACTGACAACAGATCTAAACATTGGCATTTTTGTGCAAAGTCGCTGCACTCAGACTCAAAACCAACGCTTTCATATGGGCAACCAATATTTATATCATCCCACCAACTGACAGGCCATTCAAGAACACATATATAAAGCATAAAAATAAAATAAAGAAGGCAGAAATGGATTGAGAAAAAAAATTTTAAATTATTAAACTGCATTTCTACATCAAGCTAATAGATGACAAATAAATAGATTAAAATCTAAAGTTCAAAGTTCTCCTTTTTTTAAGCTCCAATAAAGAAACTGTTCCTAAAAAATAAATTATTCACTTTATTAATAATGATGTAAAAATGGGGAAAAAAAACTGAAAGCAAGAATGAAATGATTGCATAAATATGTACAATCCTGCAAAAAGCTCTTTCACAAACAATACCACAGAAACGGTAACATTATGAACATGGATAATGAAACCTACTTGCATTTCATGTGCATGGATCATATCAATCACATCAACATTAGTAACATCATGAAATGACTCACCAGGAAGTACTTGAAACCAAAGCTCGATGACCAATAATTTTAACAAGCACCTCAATTCCAGATAACCAATTGCATCTATGCCTATGATGAACAGCAGCTGACACCTTGTAATGCATTTCTAGTATGAACTGCACAAACACAGAAGAAATTGACCACTTCAAGAACATACCAAACGTTATCAACTAGATGACAGAAAGGAAAGGGAAACAGGTCTAGAAGAGAGATGTCTTCTCCAAGAAAATGGATAGTCACCATAAATACTCTATCAGGGCGAAAGATGTTGATTTTGTCAACTACACCAACATTGGTAGAACAATCTTCCCTGAAAGGACCAAGCAAAAAGGAAAATATGGGATAAGGATTTTAAAATATTTAAGCCTGAAATGCTGATGAATATACAAAATACAAAATTTAAATAAAAGCACCAAGAGAAGGCTTGTACATTTCCAAGAATCCATCAACAATTGTACGTATTGCAAGGACAATTGTGTCCTGGGAAAAAAAAGGGGCTCTAGGGTCTGATGACCTTGAGGAAAGAGACAACATGAAGCTAACAATTGATACCTGTTAACAGTAAAGAAGACAAATAACATAGATGAAATAGCAGCTTAATGTAGCTCATTATATTAATTATGGAAACATATAAAGAATAATCAACTTCTAATTCGATAGCATGCATCGGTGCCTATAGTAAAACTTTAAAAAAAATTAGTCATACAATAACGATAATAATGATGATAATCAATGACAAAGGTGACAACAACAATAACAAATTTCAATGCAATAACCTGTCTCCACAAAACTCACACTCTTACCCAAAAATCCAAAGCCACCTTCCAAATAAAGTTTAAGTTAAACTTCACAAGTGACCACAATCCCTGTTGCCCAACTTCTTTCGGTTGTACAGTCACCCCCACATCCACAAATTATATTTATGATAGCTTTCCTTGTCACACAGCAAAAACTTTCATTGACATATTTCAAGGAGATAAATAACCAAAATGAGCAATCTGAAAGTATAAATGAAATATGTTGGGAGAGCGGTCAACATAATCATAACCAAATTAAACTGTCCACCAATTGATATATAACCACACTTCTATGCAGCATGCTTCCTCTCCGTGCTTCCCACTAGGTAATCCCAAACAACAGTTTTGTTGAATTAGCCTCCAAAGAGGAGCTATATAATTCAATGGAACCAGTAACAACCTCAACAATCATCAACAACCCTATGGTTCGAGTGAAGTGCAACAGTCAAAGCCCAACAGAACAACCTGAAATATTATTATTGATTTTTATTTTTATTTTTTTTATGGTTAATAGAGACTTCCATTAGAGAGGAAAAAAGGAACCTGAAAGTACAGTAGTCCATGAGAAAATGGACTGTTGATTACCTTACATGTTGTGATAAGGACTAATGCAGAACCAAAGACCCAGCTTGTAGAATGGGATATGACTTGTGAACCATTACTTGATGATAGTCTACCATATGATTTAAGATAAAGACTGTTACATTTTTGGAGTCAGACTGTCAAAGGGATGTCTGGGACACCTGTGGGTGTATTTCTCTTTTCCAAAAATATTGGTCCAGCATTACAATCAAATTGGTTAAAAGCCCGTAGAACTAAGGTTTGACATTCTGCCGAAATTTCGCTTTTCGTGCCCTTAGCGGCATGAAAAATGACTCCAAAATGGTATCCCCAATGTTTCGCTGGGGTGCCTCCGACGTGCCGCCAATTTCGCTAATTTCACCAACATTTCGCCAAAATTTCGCTAATTTCGCAAAATTGGTCTAATGTGCTTGTAGTTGTAGCCTTGTAATTGTTTATGTTCATGTGCTTGTATTTGTTCATAAATTAGATAAAATACTTCCTTATTCTATCTATTTTTTGCATATAAATTATATAGAATCATGTCTATTATATAATTTTTTAACTTATTTATGTTTTTTTTCTGCAAAAAATGGCATTTCGCTAAAAAAGCCTTTTCAGCCCTTTTCACCGGCATCTCGCTGGCAAACTATTTCGGCCGCCTCGCGGCACACCAGGCGGCACCGAAAAGTCGATCCTTGCGTAGAACAAAGATATACGCTTAACGCTATAGATTTACCAAAAGGTCAAGGACCAAGTATCTATGGCAGAAATGTTTTTTGTCTAAGGTTATACAAAATCCAAATCACATAATACATATAGCATGCTGTAAGGAGGGTTGGAAGGCTTTATAATATTGCAAGGGGGGAGGATTTACAGTATTGCAACCCTCTAGATATTGTTATCATTACTTTAATATTAATTTTTCTAGCTATTATAACATTTATATGCTTTTCTAATTTTTTTGGATTTATTCAGTTTTCAGAAATTATTCGGCACAGCAGCGTTAAAAATGCAGTTGCAAGAACAGCATTCCAGTGAAATTTCCACTAAGCAATACTTCTGGAACTCACTGAAACAGCATTGAAACAGGCACAGCTAACGTTGAATTTTTGCATAAATTTAGCTTGAAAGATTCAATCAAAGACCATTTCAAGGTACTCTTAACCCAATCCAGCAATACATAAAAATGCATAAAAAACTATCACAACCAAAATCCATCAAAGAGAGTTTGCAAATTGTACATAAGACAAAAAAAGGCACAAACCATATGTTTCTTTATAAGATTGTCTCGTTCATCCACACATATTTCAGCAATATGCAAAATAGAGTTCTGGAGTACCATCCTTCCCTCTTCCCACCCAGACTTCTTACTGCAATGCAATGTCATACAGATTGCAAAGATTGGAACAAAATGACCCTTTACAAGAACTGCCAAAGGTTGGGAAGCAACCTAAAAGTGGATAATATGTCAGTAAAAAATAATAATATAAGAATAAAGAAACAAGATATAAAAATATGAGGATGACACATATGACTCGAACATCAATTCATATCATTAAGAAATGCTATCCCGTCATGCCATCGATTAGTTTTGCAAGAAACAATCTCAATACTGTTAGTTGCCACCTTCCCAGAAAAAACTACCTTCAGTGTATACAAGAAAATAAGTCAAACGTAACACAAAGATGCCTATACAGCAAAATAAGTTGAAGGTAAACACCAAAGCTTGAAACTTTAACACTCGAAAAAAGATTGGAAATTTAAAAAATGAAAATATATGCAGCATCTTACAGCAGCAGCCCATTTAAGATTTGAGGTGTCCCCATGCAATAACAGAGCCGGAAGAAGCCAATGACAGCAACACTGCAAGAAGCTACGAGGTTCTGTTCCAGAAACAAAAAGATCTCTTATCTGCATGAAACATAAGAATATTTCACAAGATTAGCTCTGAAACAAGGAAGTGTAAGAATTTGCAATAGTATCTATCAGCTATAAACTATGGATAGAAAGACAGATTCAGCTGGCAAAACCCATCATGGAAAACAAAAAATAAATTTCCACTTGAATGCAGGAAATAACAGGATTTAAGATAGGAAAAAAAACCAGTAAGGGAAAAGATGAGATAAGCTTCAACAAGGAGATCAAAAAGAATTTCTTAATGGAGATAAGTGAATTAGATGTCGAACTGTTGACAGAAACATTCAAGGAAGAAATTTAGAGCATTAAGTGAGCTGAAAGGCAAAAGAATTAGATACTTAAAGCTATTCATAACTTGGAACCGCAAAATTAGTAAAAAGAATTTCACAAAAAAAAAAAAAACAAAAACAAAAAACAAAAAAAAACGGATGAAAGCTATTGAGAAGCATGAAAAACAGATGTCAATTAAATGACGAATAACTTCATAATTAAAATTAACATAAGAGAATAACATCTCATCACAAATGTAAATGACTCTGCGTGTATATAAGCTAAGGACAATATATAAAATGATGAACAGCAGCTACAAATATATATTATAATTTTTCTCTGGATAAAAAAGTCACAAAATGGAAGCACCAAGAAGTTAGCTACAAGTGAACATGGTTGTACAAGAATGAAAACTAGCAAACTTACAAAATTAGCAAATGAGAAATATCCTCAGATATCAGATTGTCCACTCTAACAACAAATCACTACAAAAAGTTCTCAAACATATGTCAATTTTGTTCCACCCATAACCTCCAGATGATAGAAGCAGAACAGTAACCTAATAAGCTTTCAGAAACATTTTAAGCATGGATTTTCCGCCAAGCCATTCAATTCTATAGTGGTTTTGCAATATCAATTCCTCTAGAGGATTCTAAGAGGTGATGCACAAATGATATTTCCCACTCAGCTTGAACAAAATAATAGACGATCCGAAGAATCTTCTCTTCCTCATTTTCCATGCAGTAGGTCTATGCACAGCTTAAGGGGCCATCACTTAGTATGATCATTAAAGAAAGAACAAAAAGCAGCAATCTCACAAAATTAGCAAACCAGAAACATCCCGTGATCATTCACTCTAGCAAAAATTCATTCTATAAGTCCTGAAACAGATGTCAATTCCTTCCCATCCATGACTCCAGAAGACAGGAAACCCGCACAGTAACCAAGTTTTGAGAAACATTTTTTGCATGGATTTTCTTCCAAGCCAGTCATTTCTACAGTCCTTATGCAGCTTCAATTGAACTTGTGGGTCATTCAGATTGAGAAAAATAACAGAAGATACTAAGAATCTTCTCTTGCTCATTTTCTGGTGGAGTTGGTCTATCCATAACTTAAGGGGACCATCACCTAAAGACTCAGGCTGAGCATGAGAATGCAGGTTCGTATCCGACACAGCCACAATGTACAAAAATGTCAAACGTTAAGTCTGTCGCCAGTTCACCTCTCTCGAGGACCCACTTCAGCGGGACCTACAAAAGGTTATCATCCCTTTATTTAAATGCTTAGCTCAAATAGTTATATTTTGATTCATCCGAGCTAAGGTCCATCTGCTGCATCCTCTATCATCCTTGAGTGACTGCAAATGACTACTTTGACCATCAAGCATCCAATGCCAATTTTTGCTAGATGATTGAAACATCCTTCGGGTACTTTTTCAAACTCAAAATAAACAATACATCAAGAGTAATCAAGGCTTGCCTTTGGAAGGTGGTACTATTCAAGATACAATAGGCAATGAATATGGATTCACCGTTTACCAGGGGCTTTCACCAAAAAATGGCTGCCCAAATGAGGTTTTTGAGAGCGGCATCTGCATTGTTATCATTGTTATTTGAGTTTAGGTCAATGACTTCCTCATTTATGGCAGAATCATATCTAGAATACATTCCCGCACAAACAAAGAATAAAAGCCTAGAGAAGAAACCAAATCTCCTCTTTTTCTAGGAATCATAGATAGAAACACATTCCCACATACACAGAATGAAAGATGCCTTCTTTTTTCTCTCATGCATACACAAACTATCTTTTCTACTTGGTACTAAGCACTCTACAATCAGTTTTTCCCTTCTAATTTTCTCCCTTGTCCATTAAAAGTCATTATTAATATGAAATATATGTGAATTGTAGTTCATCAAGACTATATCATGATTTTGCAAATTTTTTGGCGAATTCCCATCTTTTAGACAACCATGTTAAAAGTTTAGTGCTCCTTCATGGAGAAAATCTTTACGACAAAACATACACACACACGCGCGCGCACGCATAAACTGACCACATTTTTGTCCTGCTTCATGTGCTAGGGGCTGCCTTCTATATAATCTTATCTCCTAGAATAGTACCAAATTATTCAGAACTCGTCTACTCGTCATTTGTTCTTGCATCTACTTTTATAGTAACACTAATTTAATTTTAGTTTGGATTTAAATCTCAACAAGTTGTTATAACTTGAAAAAAATAACACTTACCATGGTGTTTATAAAATACATATTTTCACTTACAAACAATAACGATAAACAAAATGCCATATCCAAAATGGTAAGGGCTGACAACATGAATCCTCTTACTCTATCCCAAAAATTCAAAGGCAGAGTTTTAAATGCTGATTTAGGATTCAAGTCATATGAGATTTAGCAAAAGTTTTATCCAGCTGTTAACTGGAGGAAAACATCCTCCTTTACACAGGCTCGGGGCCTACAACACACAAAAGATATATCAATAACAACATCGTGAGATTTGTAGCTTAGTTACCAAAGCGCAGAGCGAAAGCGAAAGCGAGAGCGAGAGCGAGATCAAGAGCGAGAGCGTGAGAGCGTCAATTTCAAAAGTCACCTACGGTTTAGAGCGCCTTAGAGTGAGTACGCATACCAATATATATATATATATAGCTTTTGATGGCTCATTGCAAGATTTCCTACATACTAAGCTTACCATATTATAAGAATTCCTTTACTCTTAGAGTTGTGAAGAGTTAATCAAAGTCATATGTGGTGATTGTGGGGTTGATGAGAAAGTGAAAACAGGTATATAAACTAAGGGGGAAAAAACACAATAAAGGTAAAGGTTTATACAGCTCATCACAAGATTATTTGCATGCAAAGATAAGGATTAGAAAGATAAGGGTTGAAAAGAGATAAATATTACACTACTAAGAGAAAATAAGAGAAGCCCTTATTTTCTCCTATAACCTCTCCTAAGACGTTTTCAATCTTTTCAATTTATTAGATTTCTATTATCAGCTAATTAATATTAAATTGTTAAATACCTATAAGCTTCCTAATTTTAGAGTTAAAATATGGATAATTAAGATAAGTAATGATTCAGATAAGCCAAATCGTTATCTAGATTTTGAGAGCGCGTTCTTTAAAGTTGAAATCCGCGAATTTAGAAGGGATTAGGATAAAGAGCATAAATTTGCGTATTGAAAGCGGGAGCGTCATATGTTTTAGATGAATTAGGTAACTAAGATTGTAGTTGTGAATTATCCTCCATTGAAAATCAAATGCAACGGCAGAAGGTCTCCAATCTAGACCACAAATATGGTTAGACTATTTTTCAATTATTTTTTACTTCCAACATATATTTTAATAGTTATTGGTTAACAACCCTCCTAAAATGCAACTCCTATACAATGAAGATTCATAACAGACTCCATTCCTATAGTAGGATGATATGTGACACCTGCTTTGTCATTTCTACTATGTCAATTACAAAGATTTTCAACCAAATATTTGAAGCAGATGAAACACCAAAGTTATTGAACTCATTTAAATGATCAAATTAAGAGCTGGAATTGAAGGTCTCACCTCAAAAAGGGCCACCAAGCTTACATCACAAGCAACCCAACAAAAAATAATTGATCCCATAAGTTCCTCCAAGTACTGCGATAAATACAACATAATCTCAGACAGATTCATTGAACATTCACCCACATCACAGGCAACAGTTCCAACAGGATCAAATCATTAAAAGAGTGAAGCTATCATAACCTTCGGTCTTGTTTCATACTGGAGTTGTCTTGACAGGTTATTGAGTATTGCATATACCAAGTCCCTGAATAAGAAGAAACAAATCAAATCATAACTGATCTGAACGAAAGAACAACCAGGTTAAGGATTGTATACCTCTGGCAAGGATCAATGGCAGCAATCACACATATCATAAAAATAGCCTGCATGTGCAAGAGAAGGTCACCAAATAAAATGATATTTGAGGCCATAAAAAAGATCCAATATAAAAAGGAAAACATAGAAAATAAAAAATCACTAAGAACATCCCAGAAATTTACAGGCACGTATCAAATCTTTTGATGAAGCATGGCTCTTCAACATCTAAGGATATGGAAACATTAACAGTATGCCAACAAAACTATGTTTCCTGCACACGGTATGCAAATATTATGATTGATTTTGATATAGGTCAACACACATGCATATTATCCACCTCCTGCATTCAGTGACAAGTCTCCTAAAAATGATAACTAAACTATTCCTCATAAAGTATTTTCTTTTCGTCCTTTGACTAGATCTCAGTTGTTTTGAATATTGTGGCGATCAATAATAATCAGGAATCAGAACTAGATTCAACAGGATATTCTTTTGGATATTATATAAAGAAAATCTTGCTGCCATGCAATTCATCATTGGACACATAAACTTGAATAATGTATCCTAATTAGAATCTTCCTGCCATTTAATTCATCAATAACATGTGTAAAAAGAATAACTTGATTAAGTTCAATAACATCAATACTAACTACAAGTATACTAACAGAGTAGCAGGTTTCAACACCGAAGTTCTTCAGTCCAGTCATTATTTATAGAACCGAGCCAGCGTTCTCAATTGATGAAGATGTTCAAATATCTTGGATCAATGATACAAAAAGAAAGAGAAATTGATGAAGATGTCGCACATAGAATTAGAGCTGGTTGGCTTAAGTGGAGGGGTGCTTCTAGGGTTTTATGTGATAAGCATGTTCGACTTAAATTAAATGGTAAGTTTTATAAGACAGCAATTTTTTTTTTTGATGAGTAATGAGTGTGTTTGTGTATATATATGTATGAAAAGGAGAAGACAGTTACATCAGAACCTATGCCATATAGGATGCTCTACACACAAAAAATACAACAAAAACCACCAAATGGACCACAATCCTCTCCCAAAAACTGTACCACAATCCCTCTAACCCCTCAATACCTCCATAAGTTACAACAATGATAATGCAGTTAAAAAATCTCAAAGATGAATTTCATACCTCCAATTCTATTCTCTCACTATACAATGCAACATGTGCCAGAGCAACAATAATCGTCTCCATCACTGGTGGAGGCTGAGAAGCATCAGCCAAGACCTCCTTTGCTGACACAAGCTTATCTTTAGAGAAAAGAACCAACTTGACACCAAAGTTGGAACTACAAAAAGCCAAATGAGGAGAAATTATAACTAAAGCAAATTTCATGCAAATCAATAGCCAAGTTCACAAATATTGTCAACAAGACATTTCAATGTTTTACTCATAACAATTATTTCAATGCTAATAGAGATTTTTATATAGGTGGGGATAGAGATAGTAAGCAAGAGAGAGATGATCTATTTGATTCCACTTTATAACAAAAAATTGCTCATCTGAACATGTAACATACACTGTTTTTAAATTATTTAATAAAATCTCAAAGAAGGAACTACCATCTTCTCTAATAATGTAACTTTCCTTTAATTTAAGATTTTATTTTATTTTATTTTTTTTGGTTGTTGTCGGGGGGGTGGTGGTGTCTTACTTTCCGTTTTCTTTTTTTGCCGAATCCCAGAAAACATGGCTCCAAATTTCAAAAATATTTTAGTATATCATGCTATATATGCATCTCACTACACGAGAAAAATCCATAGAGTAAAATATATTCAAAACACTGAAATACACCCCAATATTTTCTGCAATGCTACATTGCATATAACATTAGGAATCTCAAACAAAAATGGGAGATTTTCAGAAGCCAATATAAGCAAAAATAAATTATTCCATTTTTTCTTTTCTTTTAAATATTCCTTGACGAGAATCCATCAACCCCTTTTCAAATCCATGAACATTGCCAATAAATCTGTAAAGCTCTTTAGAGTTTTTGGCCATATATAAAAAAAACACCTCAAACTAAACTTAGGCCTTTTTCCAATTTGGTTTTTGATTGATTCATCATGGAGTGCATTGCGATGAACTTCACAAAACAATTTCTTAGACTGGGAAATTGAAAAATCCATCAAATTTGAAAAACCAAAATTTGAAGTTCATCACGTTTACACTACAAGTTGGACATAAAAAATTGTAGTTCTAGCCCAAAACATTTTATTTCAGTTAACTTGTCAATACTTATGTTTTATATAAAACACAAATTTCGAGAGTTAAATTTAACAAAATGTTTTTAATTAAACATAGCCATAAGCTTGGCCTACAACTTACCAAAAATAATGTCGTATTAAATACTTAA
Source organism: Buxus sempervirens (assembly GCA_947561395.2). Classification (NCBI taxonomy): domain Eukaryota; kingdom Viridiplantae; phylum Streptophyta; class Magnoliopsida; order Buxales; family Buxaceae; genus Buxus; species Buxus sempervirens. Next base: position 42,435,585 of record OX387188.1, read on the forward strand.
AATCTAAAAACATCTTACATCTTAAACAAAACAAAAAATGAGAATGAATACAATCAAAATTACTAAGTAATGGAACAAGTATTATATTCTATTATAAATACTTACCGATAAAGAAAACAACATTCTATGAAAAAAAGACATATATTACTACTTTCTCCTCACCAAGCAACATGGGATTTCAGGATTTCACACTTTTTATTATACTATAATTCTACTGTACACCCTTCCTCTTATAGCCACTGAAAGACTTCACGATAGAAGCAACATAACATTGACTAATAGTATCATCAACCAATTCTAGGGAATAAGATAGAGATAATATAGGGTTTTTCCTCGAAACATATACACAACATTTGAACTATCTCAATTAAAGCAACATTTGAGTAATGGCTTCAGGAAAGTGCATCATTACAAATCAGGCCCAATTGTAGCCAGAACAGGGAAAGAACTTCATTCATCCAGACAATGACAATGAATCACATGTTTAGATGGTCTTCTAATATATTTGAGACTCTATAGAGTAATGCAAATTTTTTCTTCTTCAAAATCTTCTGTATATAACACGTTTATGTTTTTTTCTTTTCAACTATAAACATGCTTAATATGTTAAATTGCATGTTATGGAGTGATTAGGATTATTTGGATGCAAAAATAAAATATAAGAAATAAAAAAATATAAAACTTAGTGATACAAATTTCCCCCACTTCTCATTTCTTCCTTATTTCTCCAATTTCTCACCACAATACCAAACTTGCCACCAATGTTACCATATTCTGCAAGGTGCAATATTCCATACACCATAAACAATGAAATAAGTCTCAATGTCTGTTACCACATTATGTCAAATTCTAGCATTATCATCATTTACAATTAGGTTCACCATGATAGTTTCACTGGCATACTACCCGAGACTTGTCATGCCATTTGGCAGAACTTTCACTAGCAAGCTGTAGGATTGCTGAATTTTCATGCCATCACGTGAAGAAATTCTAGAAGCCTAAGGAAATTCTAAAAAAATAAAACCAAAAAAAAGGCAAAATTTGTAAATATATATTTTGAAAAATTATATTATGAAAAAATAAATTAAAAGTGCATATTATTATGCATTATTATTGTGATATGCATTAAACATATTTCAACATATATTCAAAAAAATATTATCATGCACAACGAGACAATATATATTTTTACGTATTACAGTATTACATATAATTATATAAATTATAGCACGTTATAAAATCTATTATATTTCTGTTAGCATCCGTCATTTTACATGTAATGTGTTATAAGATATAATATGTTACATGTGTATCCAAGAGTAGGATTCTACTAAAAATAGGATTCTACAATGCCCATCTAATGACCCCCAAGACAATGTTTACTAGGGCGGGAAACAAGTCAACAACTAAAAGGAAAGTAAAACAGCACTTTCCTTTCCTTTTCATTGTCACTCCATATTAAAAGGAAAAGTTAAGAGAGGTTTTTATGGAAAAATGTGAGTGCTTTGAAAACATATTTTCCAATGAGCTCATGTTTCCCATGAACAACACATGAAAATTTCATTGGAATATTTTTTTTTTTTTTTTGATTAGTAATGTAGATGTTTGTATATATATATATATATATGTGAGTAAAGAAAGAGAACTGTACAATGCACACAAATCCGTGCGGATGTCAACATGACCAAAAACCTCCTATACACCAACCACAAAAAGCCCCCCAAGAAATGATTACCACCCTCGATCAATGCTCATATCCACAACGAATCATGGCTCATTACGAAACAAGACGTTCAATAATGTGCCAAGGACGACCACCCTCCACCAGAACTACCCAACATCCCATGGTAAGTGTGAAACCATCCCTCTTACCGAACTCCCCTCCACAGTAGATGTGGAGTAGCACCATCTATGCAACTCCTTGACTATATCTGAAAGTGAAATATCCATAAACTCTGGAAGAACCGAAACCCATGACGCCACTGCTATCTGAATACTCCCTATTACCTGGTCCACCGTCGACCGACTATCCTGGAAGATCCTTCCATTTCGCTCCAACCATTGGAATATTTATTTTCATTCCATCTCTTTAAAATTCTAGCTAACTAAATACAGCTCAAACGTTTTTCACTTTTGCCTCAAAAGGAAATGTGTTTATCAAATAGTGCGCGGTTCGATGAAAGGGCCACACTATAGAATGAAGCATCTTCTAGATTTTTTCTTCCTCGTGTTTCTCTGGAGCTGAGCGAAAAGAGTACGAAAAAGGAGATATATAGAGGGCTTTTTAGTATAGGAAAAGGTTGTGGATGCAAATGCAAGAGCAGCAATAACGCCAAAGAAAGCCATGAGCAAAACACAATGATGGTTGTACAATGAAGAACATCGTGTCATTGAAACACATCATCCTCTTAATAGTCATCATTTTTTTTTCGTGAGGATATCAACTAACTACCTGCAACAAAATACTTCCTACCAGCTAAATTGCTATTTTATTTTTCTAAAAAGCCAATGAAACTCATGGAATCAGCAGATTCCGTCAATTTCAGTTGATATTTTAACAGCAAGGGATATTCTCACTCTTACTGGTAAATTATGAAGGGGGTTCTTAACCAATCACAAAACTTATATGCATTCCACGAAAATATGACAAACGTCAATTTAAACAAATTTAGATTTCAAAACCTGCAAATGCCTGCAAAAAAATATGAATTTTGATCGTGTTTCAATTTATAGGAATACCATATCTAGTGAACTTCAATTATCTAAGGACAGAAAGTTTTCTTGTTCATCTACCCTTGGTTTAGAGACTAAGACCCAGGTTGAATTTCACTCCATGGTAATTCGGGCCAAGGATGGTATATTTAAGCCCAAACACTCTGCCTACATGGGTATTGTGCCTTCTACAGGACTTATTCATGCTCTTCTTACAATTAAGGAACCTCGTGGGTTTAAGTCTGTTGCCAAAATTCTGGGTTGGATTTCTGCAATGGATGATGAGATTCGTGCTTTAAAATCCAATAGGACTTGGGAATTGGTACCTAGGCCTCCACATGCCATTCTTGTTGGTTCAAAATGGGTATTTCGAATCAAATATTTATTTGATGGATCAATTGATTGATTTAAGGCCCGATTAGTTGCAAAAGGCTATACCTAACTTCTAGGCCTTGATTTTACTGAAACCTTTAGCCTTGTTGTAAAGGCTTCTACAATTCGTGTTGTTTTGTCATTGGCCATCACAAATAATTCGGTTCTTCGTCAACTTGATGTTAAGAATGCTTTTCTTAATGGAGTTCTTCAAGAAGAAGTGTTCATGGAGCAACCCCTAGGATATATTGATCCAACAAAGCCATCTTATGTATGCCGTTTAAAGAGAGCTATTTATGGGCTTAAGCAAGCCCCAAGGGCCTGGTTTCATCGGTTCAGTTCCTTTTTACTTCGAATTGGATTTTTATACAGTCGAGCTGACCCTCCTCTATTTGTTCTTTCTCGGCCCAGTGGACTTATCTATCTTCTATTATATGTTGATGTCATTATTGTTACAGGTAACAATAATGCTCTTCTTGACGGGTTTATCTCTTCACTGCACAAGGATTTTGCTACCAAAGACTTGGGTCCACTTAGTTATTTTCTTGGTTTGGAGGCCCATCGGACCTCTAATGAGCTTTTTCTTACTGAAGTCAAATATGCACATGAAATACTTCAACGGGCCGATCTTGTGGATTGTAAGCATGTTTCTACTCCAATTGTGGTATCTCAACATTTTTCCCTCTGATGGATCATTGTTTCATGACCCAACTCATTATTGGTCCATGGTTGGTGTACTTCAATATTCGACTATCACTCAACCAAACATCAAACATGCTGTAAATTTTGTTAGTCAGTACATGAAATCTCCAATAAATCACCATTATCAGGCTGTCAAACGTATCCTACGTTATATCAAAGGATCTCTCTTCCATGGTTTGTTTTTCACTCCTTTCTCATCCACCAATCTTGTGGCTTACTCTGACACCCGTTGATCCACTTCTAGATCTGCTATCTATCTTGGAGATAATCTTGTTGCATTGAGTGCAAAGAAACAACCTACTGTCTCGTGATCTAGTTGTGAATATGAATATAGGGCTTTGGCTCTCACTGCTGCAGAAGTTAAATGGCTCATTCATCTTGTTTATGATCTCAGTGTGCCATCTTCAACACCACCTTTATTAAGTAAACACACGTGTGTATAAACTATTAAGTAAATTCACTTATTCAGTATTTAATAAACACACGTGTGTATAAACTATTAAGTAAATTCACTTATTCAGATTTCATCGTGTAATAAGCATCAGCCAAATCTTTAGATCTTTTTTTTTCTAATTTCCCAAAGGAATGATGCTGATTCTAATCCATGCAATTTTAACACATGTCAACTACATTAAGGCATAAAGCCTATCATATCATGCAGACTAATGGAAAAGTACACATCGGTGATTAATTAATGCCTACTACAACTATTTAAAACTACAATGTTAGCTTGTGAGACTGTTGGAGATTAACTAATTATTCTATGATGGCTATATGGATTTTGTCTTCATCTTTAAAATCTATCATATCAATTTCGAATTATTCAACGAAATCATATTTTACATTATCATGTTATTGGCACTGCTTTACAATTTTGGTACTTGATAGCATGCCATGGCACACAGCACACTAGAATTTCACCATTCCCCCTCAGATAAACCAAATGTGGCAAACAATGACTAAATCGTGAAAATTCACTCATGCCACCGAAATTTCAACAATATAGCAACCATTATTTCAAGAGAGATGTTACCTCATTCGACCTAAAATTGCCAAATTACTCTGCATTTTCCGACATTTAAAAAAAGGGCCAAAGGCCCATTCATCACCTAAGAAAAAGACTTACCACTTGGATTTGTCTTAATAATATCATACCATATTAGATACCATCTAAATCTGTTTGGTCATAGTTTTTGATAGTTTCTGGTAATTTTCCCTTATTTAAGCCTCTATAAAATCTCAGTGAACTCAATCACTTCAGCATAAATTTTTTAATACTACTTCCACAAGAAATATATGCACATTTTTTCATTCTTTTCAAGGATTTTTAGTATAATTTTACTGTCACTTAAATACCCTAAAAATTTTACTTGAGTATTCCAGAAATTGAACATAATTTACCAACAATTTCCACATTACAATGAAAGTTTAGTGAAATTTTCCATCATGTCCACATAATTTCAGCATCGTGCCTGCAAAGTCCACTTGGGGAATTGCCAGAGGAAATCAAAATGTAAATCCTTGGTTATTAGACATTTTTTTTTTGGGGGTAATTAAACACACTTCAAAACATATAGATGCATTACATCAAACAACACATAATGAAAAAAATGACATAAAACTATATCAACCAAAAGCATGTAGCCAGAGCAAGTGCCTAATTGGCTATGCGACAGGCAGATTATCATGCTCCCTAGCTTCACCTAGGCCACTAGGAATTCTAATAAAATTTAGCAAAAAGGGAACAAAAATATCACCCTCAAAAATATACCAGTATAACTGTAGAGCCTATTTCACCAACAGCCTCCTAAACCTGATAACTCAACAAGTCCCCTTATGGGCTTGAGCTTTTCATTACTATTTTCTGTAAACCACTCTTCCTATCCATTTAATAACAATAATTTACTGCTTCAAAGCTCCTTGCACTCTCTGCTACTATTATATTTTTATTTTTTAGCTTTTATTTTTCAAATCTCTTTCATCTTCCAGTTCAAACATTCATAACAATCAACTTGTTGCAAGGCAAACCTTCCCATCAAAATACTTTTTAATCGCTATGAATTTGCAAAAGCATTTCTCCAAAAGGGTAATAATTTACAGTCAAATCCACTTTGATCCACTCCTAAAGGTCACTAAATGATCAAGTAGCTTTCAATAATGTTTCCTAACGGGAACTAGGAAGCAATTCCACAGGCAAGAATTACCTCGCCTAATTATTTCTACACCAAAACCTTGCCTGTTCTATTCATTATTGCATCCACAAATGCCTTTTTCAACACAACCATTCAAGTCCAAACAACTTAATAATATCCTCTCCCACGAAGAATTTCTGGAATTATTTTGTATATCAATTGAAACAGTTAAATATATCAAAGTACAAGCTATTGAGGTCGTTTGGAAAGAATTAGAACCATAATAGATAGCAAACTTTTTTCAGAACATTTTGCACACTATACACGCGACCAAAGTGGACTAAAGATACATATTATCAATAAATAAACACTTACCATGCCACAACACTAGAAGTGTCTAATGACAGCAGTGCATTTAAGGCAAAACTTCACAACTAGATAATACAGATCAATTAAAAAATAGAAGACATAAATGAAGCAGGTGAGGAAACTAATTTGAGAAAAATTATCAGAAAATAAACTAAACAAAATGAACGAGAATCTCAGTCAAAATTTTAATGCCATAGCAGCAATGACACAGAACATAAATAAAACATAAACAACCCAAACTATGAAAATGGGTACCGGAGACCCACCAAATATCCTGGAACAGATCATTGTGGCCATCCCAGATCTGAAATAGAACACCAATGCGTCTCGCCAGGAAAAGTCGCACACGATAATCAGTATCATGATGCATCATTAGAAGTCTTTCAATCATCAACTGGTCACAAGTATGCAGAAGGTTCAGGAGAAAAAGAAAAAAAAAACACAACATGGAAGAAACAAAGTTAGTATGTAATATCCTGAAAAATCAAACGTGCAATTAAATTAACACTGAATTTGATAAGCAAGGGAATTCTAGTTGCTAGAATTAATTAAGCAAAGTTTGAAGACTTTTTAACCGTAAATAATAGAAATTGAAAATAAAAAGATGAAATTTTATTGGCTAACATAAGTTAATAAGTTGCATAGGTAACGCCAGATCAAGTTACTCAAGGGGTTAAGGGCCGACTAATAAAATAAAAGAAAATATGGCCACGTCTTTGGAGATTACGTATGTCACACATGCATGGTTCAAAGTATCGTATCGACGTGCCGTATCGGACAATCCGAAAATGGAAACGTATCGAGGATACGCACGGATACGCATGGATACGCACGGATACGCATTAAAATGGTGGATACGCATAAAAAATAGTGGATACATGAAATAAAACCTATCTAGATAGAAAGATAAGTCAAAAATATAATAAATAAACATGTTTCTGACATCATAGGTCTACACAAAGAATATTTATGTGTTATGTAAACAAATCAACATATATTCAAAAAGACTTTAGGAAATTTAATAAAAAAATAAATAAAAGCCATAATATGCTAAATAAACAAATAAATAGAGTAAGAAAGTTTATTGTGCATACCAATTTAAAATTTAATATTAGAGTAATAATTATGATATATTATTATAAATAATTTCAAGAAATATATTATTAATAATTAATGTGTATATGTACGTGTTTGTAAATAATAAAAAAATTTTGTAATTTTTTACCAATCAAATATATTTTTTATAATTATGTATGTAGATTAAATATAATTATATAATACTATATTATATATATGTACATAAGAATAAAATTTTTATAACTTTTTACCATTCAAATATTTTTTTTTCTAATTATATATATATAATTTTTAATTATTTTATGTATATTTATAATTAATTTTATCATATTTATTTGTATTCATATTTTATTTAATATATTTATATATTATATAATTATAAAAGAAAACTCTTTTTTCTTTTATATATAATATATAAGAAATCAAAATATAACATTTCTTTTTTAATATATATAAAACTTTTATAACAAGTCTCGGACTTCACTGTTTCCATCAAAAAAAAAAGGGAAATTTACAATAACCCCCCCTGAGGTATGGCGAGGGGGCACGGACACCCCCTCTGGTTTCAAATTGATCACTTATAAGCCCTAAGCTTCTCGAAACCGTCGTGTTACACCCCCACCGTGAGTTTGAGAGAGACGGAGTTAACTTAACAATTATCAAAGACGAAATTGCCCCTGCTCTTAAGCGACATGCCCTCCCCTGTTCGTTTCTCGCAGATTAAATCGTACAACCTTGCTTAAATCGTACATGGTCTTCATCAAACCCTGAAGAACATCTCGGGTCTCGTTGGCAAGAGCAGAGAGATCACGCTCGACGGTCGGCCCGACGATCTCCTGATGCTTGAACTCTGAATGGTCAGTCGGGGTTTTGGGTTTTTCAGAATTCATCTCATCATCAGAAGAGGAGGTTGATAAAGATCTGGGGTTTTCATTTAATAGCTTATCAGAGCTAGGGCTTTTCGGTTTTTCTTGCAAGTGCGTTGCAGATTTGACCTTGGTCGCAGAACATGAGTATGATTTGGTGTAAACGAGATTAGGGTTTATGGGTTTTTGTTCCGGTGATGGTTGAAACCTAGAAAGGGTAATAGAATCCGAGAAAGCCGAAACGAAAATAGGTAGACTGAATCCACTGTTTACGAGCTTTTGTTGAGAGCAATCTGAGAATCCGAATGAAGGGAAGTAATTAGGGTTAGGTCTTTGACAGATACATCTAGAAATGTGATATGCAGAATAAGTTGAATGGGAAAGTGTAAAAATCCTTGTGGTTAATCTGCGAGAAACGAAGGTCGCCATTACTGTCCCTTTAAGCTTCCTAAGAAGCTACTGAGGCCAGATTGAAAATATAAACCTACCTGTGTTAAGACGAAATGGCAATAACTTATTCATTCCAATGAAACCCTAAAATCGAAAACGACATCAAAACCTAAAATCAAAAACGAAATGAAAGGAAGAAGAAAACCAAAATCAAGTCGTTTGATTTAAACCCTTACCAGAAAACCTCCCTCCGTTGGCAGCTCCGCGACTCGCGCTCGCTCGCTCCGGGTGGGTCAGAGAGAAGGGTTCTTGCGCGAAGGAGAAGGGGGAAAGAGAAGGGCATGTCGCTTAAGAGCAGGGGCAATTTCGTCTTTGATAATTGTTAAGTTAACTCCGTCTCTCTCAAACTCACGGTGGGGGTGCAACCCGACGGTTTCGAGAAGCTTAGGGCTTATAAGTGATCAATTTGAAACCAGAGGGGGTGTCCGTGCCCCCTCGCCATAGCTCAGGGGGGGTTATTGTAAATTTCCCAAAAAAAAAAAAAAACAGAAGTTCACTTCACTCGACTTCTGCGACTTCACTCTGTTGCCGAAGTCGACTGCAATGGCAACGGCAACGGCAGCCGAGAAAGAGGGAAGGAGAAAGAGGCGCGACGGCAACGGCAGCGAACCAGGTACGCCATCCACCCCTCTGCTCTCTCTCTCGCTATCTTTCTCTCTCACACTCTCTGTCGCTCGCTCTCTCTCTCTTTCACTCGTTCTCTCGCTCTCTCTCGCTCCCTGTCGCTTTCCTTCTCTCGCTCTCTCTCTCTTTCTCTCGCTCTCTCTCGCTTTTCTCTCGCTTGTTCGCACTCTCTCAGTCGTTCTCCTCTTGCTCTCTCTCTTTCTCTCGCTCTTTTTCTCTCGCTCTATTTCCCTCACTCTCTCCCACACTCTCTCTCTGTGTTGCTCCCTCTCATTCTCTGATTTTACGTTTTCAACATTTTTTTCAGTTATTATCGACAGTATCGAGTCGATACAGTCGATACACAGTGGATCGACCTGTATCCCGAAACAGTAACGTGTTTCGTGCCGTTAGGCACGATACACGATACGTATCGCGCGATACGATACGATATTTGGAACACTGCACACGTGTCATCACAAGACAACTTTTCTCTATTTGTTTGACAAGGATCAGTTAGCCAAAGCTAATCTTAAGTAGATATTAATAGTTGATTACGTTTTAAAAAGAAATGACAAGGATAATTGATTGAAACAACTTAATATGATGTGACTGGAAATATTGAATCACCTTCAGTTTTATAACTAGAGAGTTCTAGAAGCCCATCATTCAATCGGCATACAAAGGTAGAGAATCGGATGGAACCGGTGGAAGAAAATAAGTTAAAACTTAGAGGAGAGACATAGAATATGGGTTCTGGTGGTGGGCACAAGTAATCAGAATAAGGCAAAATAAGTCTTTTAGCATAATTCAAAACTGGAACTTTTAAAAATTGTAAGGTTTTTTCCCAAGAATTTAAGGTTCAAAAGACCATTTAAACCTTAAATTCTAGGGAAATCACCTTACAATTTTTCTCTCCAACATATTTTTATTTTTTGTCAAAAATTCAACAAAATTTCAGCAATAAAGGATGATAGCCCATCGAAACTCCTCTCTTCTAGCAAAATGGCTATGGCGCTTCAGTACAGATAAGGAAAGTTTGTGGCCCCAAGTGATTACAAGCAAATACGGAAGTGACGATAATTGATGGTTCATTAACTTGAGGGCACGACCTCCAGGAAACTATCCGTGGAAAGCCATTATGAAAATCGCACCTCTATTTTACCCTTATATTAGGCTTAGGGCTGAATCCAGGTCCTTGATTCGCTTTTGGCTTGATCTTTGGTGGGGCAATCAGCCGTTATCTATCCAGTTTCCTCGATTATTCTCACTTGCTCTTCTTCCTAATGCTTCGATGGCCGATACTATGCTTTGGTCTTCTTCTGGATTCTCTTGGAATCTTCATCCTTTTGAATTGGAAGAGATATCTCAGCTCATTGAAGGTCTAAAGGATGTGATTCTTAATCCCCTAGGTTCTGATCGAGCGTGTTGGTCCCTCTCATCCAATACATTGTTCTCTTGCAAATCCTTCTTTAAATCATTTTCACAAGATTCATCACTCTCTACAGTTCCCTTTCCGATTCATCAGCTATGGAAGCCTAAGGTCCCTCTTAAGATTAAGGCCTTCTTATGGACTGCCATTTTATACAGGATAAACACGGCTGATCTAATTCAAAGAATATGAAAAGGGATTGCTTTATCCCCGCATGTTTGCATGTTGTGTAAGGACGCTGGAGAGAGCATAGACCATTTATTTGTTCAGTGTCGATTTGCCAATACCATTTGGATGCGGTTGTTTGAGATGATAGGAGCCTCTTGGGTGTTACCAGATACTTTGAATGCATGGTTTATTCAGTGGCGGATTAAGGGCTCGAGTAAGAGGGGCAAGATGTTGTATGATACGTTGTTCCATGTAGTTGTCTGGTTTATTTGGCTGGAGCGTAACAGTAGGATTTTCAGGGATACACAGTTATCGGTGGACCAGGTGGTGGATTCTATTTTGATTGGTGTGGCGTCATGGGCTTCAGTTTTTCCAGAATTCAAAAGGTTATGGCCTACAGAGATTGTGAAGGATTCGAAAAAACTGTGCTTCAAGTCCATCGTTGTGGAGGATGCCACGACATGAGGGATGGTCCTTGACATGATTTAAGTGATTCACTGTGACTTTTGACTTTGTCTGAAGCTGAATGGCTTGTTCAGCTTTAGATTATGGATTCTTCAGGAGGGCTTCTGTAGTTTATAGTTGTTTAGTGGAATGTCATTGTCTTTTGGTTTTTGGAGCTGCTGGGCCTTGTGAGGATTGTGTAGAGAATTTTTTGTGTTTCGTGCTGTTGCACTTCCGATTGTATGATCCATACTTTTGCTTTTTCATACACACACATATATATATAATATATACATACATTATTCATCAAAAAAAAATTCTTCTAAGGATTTCAGTGAAGTGTTATCGTAATTCTACAATGTATTTTATTGTGTCTTTGTATATAAGTGATTTCAATTGTTAAATGATATTTTCGTTTGAAGAACGACAACGATTGTATACAAAAAACCTTTGTTATTATCATGCGTGAAGCATTATTGTGTTCATCACATACGAAGCATTGCTCATAATTACATTATGCAGAGAAGTCTGCAACAAGTGCAATTAAGACAGGCCCATTATTAATATACATGCTTCACCATCAGAAATCCATAGCTATAGTTATTGTATATGAAGTTTTAAGATTTTCTTATCGAAGATATTGCACTGTATCATATAATAATTCTTTCTTTTCCGTCCATACCTTATTAGTGAGTATTATCATTTTTCAGTTTATTATTATTGTTTTTGTCGTCCTTCTCAACTTTATGCAGAACACCCCCGACCTGAATCCTACATTTTATTGGATAGACAAACCATTGTTCTGGGCCACCGTTTGATAATATATATTTACCATGAGCCAATGGTCAATAATCCAAGCGAGTCACAAGGGCTATCAAAAAAAGGAAGCATCAGACATCCATGCCAACATGGACATACATGTATCTTGGATATTTTGATATATCGTAAAGCTAAACAGCACAAAAGGTGCTATTCTTCTGTATATCAGATTGACAGGTATTTTTATTACGTATCAGATAATTGAGAAATACAAATGTTTATGTTTAATCTAATTATGTATTCAACAAGGAAGATGCTAGAATACTATGTATTCTTGATTTACCTAATCCAAGTCCAACAAGATATAACCGTGTCATGGTGGAATTGGTAGTTTTCTCTTGAATATCATTTCAACTACAGTTTAAATCTCAAGTGATATAATTTTAGATTCCAAGCATGAAACTACTTTTGTCAATGCCAAATTTTGGAACTTCAGTGCCACTAGGAGTTTCACTGCAGGTTTGAAACAAAATTTCGACAGAATGCCGATCGAATTTTGTTGAAGCAACAAATTTTGTTTTAGAGCATAATTTTGTCAATTTTGTTTTATTTTTTTCTTTTTGCTGCTTTGAAAGTCAAAAATTAAAATAATTAGAAAATGTTTAAACATTACAACTATTCTATAAATGAATAAAAAATGGATATAAAATGATTTATAATCATAAAAAAATACAAATCAAACACATAATATTGCACATTATTTCTTACTGAAGATTTCAAATATTTATTATATCTTGCAATAATATATTAACTAAAGATAACAACAACTAAAATTCTCACATGTATACCCTATTTTTAACATTTACTCCGTAATTTGAGAGATTCTCCCATTTTGAAGACATAGTAATTAGACCCTTTATGGCATTATCTCCTCACATTTGCACCCTTTGCCATTCTTGCGGGGAGATGGCTAATCATCTGCTCATTCATTGCTCATTCACGTGTCGGATTTGGCAGCATTTCCTTGCGTTGGTTAGTATTAACTGGGTTTTTCCTAGGACGATGCCAGAGCTGTTTGTTCAGTGGAGGTTTTCGGGCTTGGGGCCTCATGGTCGGTGTTTATACTGCTACCTTTTCTTTGCCATCCGTTGGGGAGTTTGGATGGAAAGAAACAGGAGAGTGTTCAAGGATAGGCAATGTTCCCTTACGGATGTAGTGGAGTCTATTACATTCTTTGTATCCTCTTGGGCGGCATTACTTCCTTATTCTACCATGGTGTAGGGGTTTTCCTCCATCATTGTATTTTTTATGTTTTCTTCTATTCTAATATATGACCTCATTACCAATCAAAAAAAAAAAGACATAGTAATTAGTTCGCAAAAGTTTGGTGACATGTGAAAACTTCAATATACATATATAAATTAAAAGCATGTTTTGCCAAAACATAATGAAATTTCGAATTTTTCCAGCAAAATGTCAATAAAAAAAGATGAATATGATTTATTCCCAACAATTCGTCTCCCTGGAGGACCAGTTGCTAAAATTTCAGCGTGTCACTGAAATTGTGTTTTTAAAAAACAACGAGGCTGTTTGCTAACATTTTTTTTTTAAACAGTTTGAAAACTAAAAACGTTTCTAACTGTTTTTGGGTTTTTGAAAACAAGTGACAAGAAACCCGTTTGGTAACAATTCATAAAAAGTTTTCAAAATTAACAAACATGTGTTTTGGAAGTCATAATTCAAAAACTGATTTTGATTAATATTATTTTATATATCAATCCTCCCATAAGGACCATAAGAAAATTTTAATGGCCCCTAATGCATATGGATGGTGTTTAAAAGGGATTTTTTGGTGCCAATTTTTAATAAGGGAAATTGGATTTTAGTAATATTTTTAAAAATAATTCAGATTTTAAAAAAGGCCCTTAAAAGAGTTGTTAATATCATTTGAAGATGATAACAAACAAATTGTTTACAAGTCTTTTACGGGTACTTTTGGAAAAAGTCCTATCTAATAGTAAAATAACATTCATTCTCAATTATTTATAAAAAAATATCACTACTTTCTAATTACTAAGAATTAGATGACTGAATATGGATTATCCTTAAAAAAGTATCACTAAAACCAATTTTCCCTTTTATATTTGTTCTTGTACGGCGTAGACTCTCCTTCGTGTTCATCGAACAGACGAAAACGCTCTAGTGATGAGTGAAGGGCACGAGCAGTCCAATCTGACTTTCAAAAACGTGGGAGCCTCACCACCGTTTCCTTCCTTACTTGACATTCGAGCTCTGTTACATTTCTTCCCCTTTCTTCATTTCCTGCTCTATCACCGGCCCTCCTCTGATTTTATCTATGCATCTCTGATTCCAGCGGCAACGCCTTCTTCACCAGTCTTTTATCTCCTATGAGTTTTTTCCTCTCTCTGTTCTCTAAAATCTGAAGAGGTTTTCGTCCTTCTGAAGCTGGTTTTTGACTTCTAGTAGTGGTATCACCACTGTTCTTGTAATCTTCTTATCGTTTATCAATCAATCACTCTCATTCCATAGCAGCAAATTCTTCCTTCAACAAGGCACTGTGAAGAATGGCTACCTTTCTGAACTGCTTGAGAACTGAAAATGGAGGAAGACACAGGAAGAACCCTAAACTATCGAATAAGATATTACAAAATTGCCACCATAAAAATAGCAAAAACGTTTTTTGCGTTTTTTTCGGTTTATAAAATTTGTAATGTTTTTTAAACCGTCTTTTTTTTTAAACAATTTGAAAACCATCAATACTAAACATGGTTCTCGTTTTCTGTTTTCAAAAACAGAAAAACGGTTTCTGAACATGTTACCAAACACCCACAAATAAATCTATGATTGTGATCTTAAAGAGTTTCTTACATATAAATTAAATTAGTAAGCATGAAATTCAGTTCAGAGAATGAATACAAGTATTCAGGATTGGGATAAGATAACTTTTAACTACGACATGAGAAAATTACTTATATGACCCATATTAAGTTCTTAAACAAGAATTATAAAAAATGTACACTAACAGTGACATGAATGGAATCTATTGCTGAAACAAGAAAATGTCCGCCTGGTGAGCTGTTTTGGCTCATCACACTACTTTTGAGTGTTTCACGTGAGACCATTAAATCCTTTGAAAATAAGCATCATATTCGAAAGTGTGTAATAAGGAAAAAAGAAGCACACTTTATGAAGTGCAAATTTTTATATCTTCTACAAGAAAAGGGGATTAGTCTAAAATTTTGCTCTCATAGACTTTATAGTAGTTTCAAACTATTTTATAACAAAAGAGAGAATTCTCATATAGTCATATGTTAACTACATAAATCACTAAGCGTTTCATTGTGAATCATGATCCAGCTTAGTCGCCAAAATAATCAATAATATAATGACAGTCACGACATAGTAACTAGCCTCAACAGGGCTTAAAATAAATTGAATTAGTAAGAACAAAATGAACATGAAACATATAAAAAGCATTCAAACAATGAAAATGAATATGCAACTAATGAAGAAAACATGAATTAGAAAATACAAACTGGAAAGAATCAGACAAGGTATCCACAACATTTTTAGGTGCACAAACAGTAAACAAAAAGGCATAGAAACATAATCTAACCTCAAATAACAAAAAGATTGTAACATCGTTTTCAAGGGAATCACCTGGCCCATGTGAGGATCAAGGCGAAAAAAATTACATATGCAATCAATCAGCTTAATACGTCCAAACCAATCAATAAGATCATGCTCAGCAATTTTATTCACCAAGTCTCCAAGAGATTCCAAACTCTGTGAATCCAAAACCCAACAGAACACCCTTTAAGTAAAATAAGCAATAAGATGATACCAAATAATATATCAATCACAATCATCCAACAAAAGGAATAAATATTTATTTAATACATAGAATAATTCAACCTGAATTCAACCACAATGATATTGATAAATATAGAAACAAATATAAAACAATTTTTTTTTTTTTTAATCTTGTTGTGGCATATAACCTCCATTTGACATGCATGCATATGGGCTCCTACAAAGGGTATTTTTTGACATAAACTACCAACCCTCTTGCCTAAAATGCATTTTCTCAACAGGACATGACGCATGTATGTTAATAAACCACCTAACTAACAATTCTCTACAGTGGATTCACTGGCTTATAATGCCTGCTCATCACCCAAACCACTATTAGGCAGGAAAACAAATGCCATCTTGTACTGAGCATATAATCGATATGAAACAAGGGGTGTAAATTTCAAATTATACAAAATGCATCATATAGTTCAATAAAAGACAATTATCAGAGTTTCAACAAAAAACCTTCAATACACAAAGTATTGGTTGATATGATTGCTGCTTTATGTTAAAGCTGGTTTTGAAAAATCTAGAAATCCCCTAAACCCTTTCTTGATCCATAACCACAAAAGGTAATAAAATCCCCTAAACCCATTGATTTAATACCCAAAAACAGAAAAGACAAAAAAATTTGAAATTGACTAATTCAAGTTCATTTTGCATGGGAAAAAGGATCAAAACTAGGAAAAAAAAGAATGAGGTAACTCGAAGATGTATAAGAGAAATAAGCTTAAACTTCTATTTTAGTTCATATTTTAAGCTGAAATCAAAGGTTTTGACTATTTAAAACATGGATTCACATATTTCAAACAAAATATATAGATCAACTCATGTATACTTCTTCTTTTTTTCTGGCTATATTTTTAGGATCTCCAGAAAATACTGAATAATTAAATTTCATTTTTTTACCATACTTGAATGAACATAATTAAATAACATGACTTCATGTGACAGTGAAGTCCCTAAATTCCAAGCATGAGAATGCTAGTTTGAGTCCAAGCGCAACCAATTTACACAAAAATGACAATGATTAAGCCTGTTGTTAGTCCACTCTTATTGGGATCATGCTTTTGCAGGACCTACATCGCTGATGGCAATGAATCCCAGGATGATCTATAAGCACTCCAGATTCATCAAAATGTTTAATTAAAATGTACATTTTTTATAGATTTTTATTAAGTAATGGAAAAAAAATGAACAATTGTTTTCAGCATCAAATAATTCTAACCTGAATTCATATTATTTATACGTGATGGCCCTATGGCTGAAAGGATCAAATCACTTTGAATTAAATTTTTTTAATAAGTGCAGTCTAAGTTACTGATAATTCTATCAAATCCATGGTGCTTTCAAAATTTTTTCCCTAATTTGTTTCACGTTTTCGAATTTATCCCAAGAAAAATTTTAAACAACAGAACAGACACACTTACTCCTTCATCTCATCAGTATGAATTCCCACAAAAAAAATCTGATTTACCTGCACCCTGTTTCTCCATTAGTTGGCTGATCTTGGGACTGTCATGAACTAAGTGTTCATGTCAAGCCCAAAGCTCTAGCCTTAAGCAAAGTATGCCTCAACCTCCAAGGGCCCTCCACACTTGTTTTTTCCTTAAAAGAACGATAGCGTCAAATTGCGGGCGACCATCCCCCCCCACAACAACAAAAAAAACCTACAAATCCAAAATATCCTTCCTTCTTGGCAAATTTCGATCCCTTCTCCACAAGAACAAGAGAAGTCGAGAATGATATGGCAATTCCATAGCAAAAGACCACAGACCTTGGATCCTAACAAGATTCATATGAAGTTAATCTCACATTCACATTCATTATGGGCAAAACGACGATCTTTAAGAATCTTATGAATTGTTTTAAGATGCTCATCATTCCGACTAATAAGAATGAAAGAATAAAAATAAAAAAATAAAAAAAACCTTCTAATATTACATAGAATATATGTCTTCTTTTCCAAGACGAAGAAAAGCTCTCCATCAAGGTTGAAAAACCTGGTACCAGTCACAGTACCGGCCATGACTGGTAAAAGTCATACTGATCAGTGCTGGCCGGTACCAAGCAAATACCAGCTAAGCTTTAATAACTTGATGATGAATACTCCAACAAGCAATGCAAAAAAAAAATAACCTTAGCATCAATGAAATATATTCCTATTTCAGGAAAAATAAAATCAGAAAAAGATTATACTTTGATATGTTTCTTTCAAATATCATATGAACACCAAATCGAGACATTAACCAAACTTAATAAGCCTCTCAGATGTATGCCACTCCCACAACAATCACACAAAAACACCCATAAAAATAATGAATTAGCTGAAGCCAATATAATATATAATCAAAAAATGTCTATTTCTCTAAAGAGAGAAAACTGAATATAACCATTGGATACCAAAAATTTTAAAATATGCAAAGATTTCAACTTCCTAAGAAGAATATAATACAAATTTATGATTTCATATAACAAGGGTTTCTCTTAGACACAATTAAAAAAAGGAAAAATGAAAAAAAAAATAGCACTGGAAATACCTCTTTGGATGCACTTTGCAGCAAAGAAAGATCAATATTTTTATCCTTTCCACCAGACATTGAGAACAGTAGGGTCCTCATCAAACTGCAGATTGCAGCTAACATATTAACACAACAGAGTCTAAGGTTAAATCTTGCTTCGGCCATCTTATGCATGAAATTAACCTGTAGATGCATTCGGAAAATTCACAACTAATAAAATTTGGGTAGAGGAACTCAACTTTCCAAGCAATCAATCGCAATGCTGCATTAAGATATGCAACCAGAAATGGAAAACAAAGATAAATATTTGAATGGATAGTATGAAACATTTTATGATAGATCATGGTACCAAGTCAGAGAACATTGCAGTGGAGACACAGGTAGAATGTTCACAAAGACTGTACAGGATGTTCTCAACTACCTAATCAACAAAAGAAAAAAACCCAATTAAAGAAAAAGGAAAAAAATAAACTATAAAACAAAAACAAACAAAAATGGCACATTACAAACCATAGGATGATCCTCCTTTTCCATGAGACCAAACAAAATTCCCCAGGTAACAACTGGCAAAACAAAGAAAAAACTTGACATCACTGAAACCATGTCCAGCTTCCACTTCACTGAAGAAAAAGAAATTCCAGTGACGACCTTTCCACTAACAGCTAAAATATCACTATTTTCAATGTTGACGTTCACATCCAATTCCAAATCAACAATTCTAGATTTATTGACATCCAAGGCAGAAGAGTTCTCTGAAGTTCTAGAAGACGAGTAGAAGTCTGGCGTGTCTGTCTGAAACTGAAGATCCCTTGCGCATGCCAAACACTCTTCAAATAATTTTGCCAGAGCCCTCAAGAGTCTCTCAACTAAATCAATAGTTTCTATAGAGATTTCATCCACAAAATTTTGCTCTCTCCAAAAGATGAACAATGGACAGTGAAGAAAGATCTTAACAGAAGAAAGAATAGAGATTGTGTCATCAAAACTGGGGCAAGCGCCTGAATAACCAGGATGTAGAAGATCATCGTTGGTTTTATGGACGAAAGAAACAGCATACTCCAGCAACTCTAACAACAGCTGGCATGATTTAGTGAAAGAGGACGATTTTTCTTCATTTAGCCTGCAACAGGAGAAGAACATACAGGACACATAGAAGCACAAAATAAAGACAGCAAGAACAAAAAATTGATATTAGCAAGTGAAGCTCTAACAAATATGCAGTCATAAGTTATAAAATTCCCAAATCTTCAAGTCAAATTCACTGTTTCAACAGTAATGAAATTTGCCATAAATCATTTATTAATTGTTAAAAATATTTGTTTTATAAAACATAACTTATTGCAA
Organism: Buxus sempervirens; assembly: GCA_947561395.2. NCBI lineage: Eukaryota > Viridiplantae > Streptophyta > Magnoliopsida > Buxales > Buxaceae > Buxus > Buxus sempervirens. The sequence continues at coordinate 42,455,413 of OX387188.1, forward strand.
GTATATCAAATTTCCCATTCTAAAGGTTCAAAGTTTCCCGCAAAAAAGAATAACCTGAGTATCAGAAATCAGTATTGCTTACTGTAGTAGTGATATTTACTCAGAAAAAATATTTACTCAGACAAACTTGCTCCAAGCCTCCAAGCCAAATCAATTACAGAAAAAACAAAGTCAGTTGACCATCCAATGCAATTCCTCTATGGACTCCGTAGGTAGGCCTAAAAAATAGACTAACACCGAACTGCTCCCCTGACTACTGGCAAGTGCATCCAGCAGCCCCATGTTATTTGTAGAACGAGATATTCAACTCAGATGCAAGATGTCAAGCTAAACAAACTGGGTGTATGAAGTGTCAAGAGCAACTGCGACGGTATGGGTACCTCACTAATGAGGACCTCACCCTCAACCTACAGCTGGAGGAAAACACAATAAAGCGTGGGTTTTAAAGCTTATTATAGACTCCCTAACAAAATTAATGTAGTCGAGTCTTGGACAAAAAGGAGTATCAACAAGATATGTTGACACTGTTAAACACATGTACCAAGACATCAAGTACAGTGAGCGCAATAAGTAGCAAGAGAAAAAAATTCCCAACAACAAATTTGATCAATGGACACTATGAGTCCCTATGTTTTTGCTTTAATTATGCATGAATTGAATGCTAATATTAAAAAGGAGGAACCTGGGTGTATGTGATTAAACTAGAGAGGAAATAACGAATTATGTGATTAAACTAGAGTGGAGGATTCCAGGGTTTTGGAGCAGGGGTCGCATTTTATATGGGTGGATTTTCCATGCAGTGATATGGCATATTTGGTTAGAGCGTAACCGGAGGATTTTCCAAGATGCTCTTCTTAGTAGGGAGCAGGTGATGGATAAGGTACTATTGGATGCAGCTTTCTAGGCGTCTGTTAGTCCAGAATTCTGAGATTGGAGTCGCTCTCAAGTTATGAGAGATTGGATGGTGTGTTGCTTTTCTTCCCTTGGGACAAGGGCAAGGAGTGGGGTTTCTTGGAAAGCACCTACGACTGGTATTATGAAGATAAATGTTGATGGAAGCTCTTTCGGACCTTCAGGTATTGGAGGAGTTGGGAGGGATAGTACGGGGCTGATTATTTTCATTTTTAGTGGTCCGGTGGGAGATGGTGACTCTACCTGGGCGGAGATGTTGGCCCTTTTGTTTGGTCTATCGGAGGCAAAAAACAAGGAATTTTCACATTGCATTATCGAAGGAGATTCGGTCACGATCATGAGATGGATGCTAAAGGATGACTTAGGGTCATGGAGGTTATCACATGTCATTAGTTGCGCAAGATTCTTGGCACGTGAACTGAATGCCTCGTTCAGTCATGTACCTAGAGAGGCAAATGGAATAGCGGATCGACTAGCAAAGCACGGAGTACAGAGATCGAATATCTATTCTGGCCCAGTTTCAGATGAGTTCTTTGGGATGTGTTCAGTTTAGGATGATGGCCTTTTTTGTTGTCATCTTTGTACGTGAGTTGCATTTTTAGCTTTTTTGTTTTGGGTTTGTGTTTGGGTTGTGGATAGTTCACATGGATAGGTTATAGTTCAAAGCCCTTTTCGATGTTTTTTTTTTGTTTTTGGAAAGGGATCCTCATACTCACTTGTATTTTCATACTTGTAGGTACTATGTACTTCTCCTTTTTTAATCAAATATCATTACTTATCAAAAAAAAAAGTACTCCACTCAACTAAGAAAATTTCACAAGACAACCATTGAGCCTACAATAATGTATTAGTCAAAATGTAGGGTCACAAATAAGCAACATCTGCATAAGATGAGTATTGTTATAACGAGGATGTTGACCTGGATGGTTGGGACGATTTTAAAATATAAGATAAAGAATGAACATGCTCAGGAATGCCAAGGTGTTTCCCAAATAAGAGACAAGATAAAAGAAAGAAGGCCACAATGATTTGGACGACATAAAGAAAGCCTCTATAAGGAGTAAGGAGACACTAATTAAAGGATTTAAGAGGTGATAGGAACACCAAAAAGAACCTAGATATATCAGTCCAAAATAATTTTGTCATAACCCATTTGAAGATATTGACAAAACAGCTAGTCGGGATAAGATATTTTGTTGATGTTATATTTAAAGAACCACAATTTTAAGGAATAAGTTTCATCCATTGAGTCCCAGATTTTACCTTTATCAACTTCATATTTTGTTGATGATAAATGGAATGCAGTAACTATTAATCAAAATGTTAACACTTCAAGATTCTATGCCTAATAAAATCATTCATATGGAATCTATACATACACTTGACAGTGTTTAAATATCAACAAAAACATCTCAACAAAATCGATAACATAAAGATCACAATCAATAAAAGATGCATGTCATAGAAGTAGGAGATAATAACAAACATAAGTTAACTAACTGTTTGTGAACTAACTGTGCCACCAGCTTCAAGAGAAAACCAAGCTCAATTTACAGCAGTGTACAATGTACACTAGAGAAAAGGAAAACCAATTCTGAAACAGCGAAATAGCAAACAAAAGTGTCTAGCTTCAGATGTATAAAGCCTTGAGTAACATAAATCTGACAAACATTCATCACTAACTAGTAGTAAATGGGAAACAATTAATAACAAACATAAGGGACTTAAATGTTTGTGAACTAACTGTGCCACCAGCATCAGTCGAAAACCAAGCACTATGCAGTATGCACTAAAGAAAAGGCTAACCAATTCTGAAATATTGAAATAGGAAACATAAGTGTCTAGCTTCACATGTACAAAGCCTTGAGCCTCATATGTATGATAAACCATTCATCACAAGCTAGCAGTAAATGGGAAATATTTAATCATCTTCCAAATTCATAGCGAAGATGAAAACTGAACTTACCTAGTTAAAATTAAACCATAAATGAAATTGGACAGGAGAGCACATAAAAAGAAGAGGTCAGAGAGAGGAATCTTGTTGATCTCGATATCCAATAAAGCTAATAAGCAATTTTCCATCTCATGCACTAGTGGATCCCTTATCTGCCGGGGGAGACGTAAACTAGGTTGGCTTTGGGACTGAGAAACCTGATAAAAATCATACTATCCAAAAGTTGCAAACCATAAGAAGGAAAAATATAACATAATATATAATAGGAATAAAAAGTCAATGTTTACCCACCTCAACACAAGAACCAAGCTTAATTTCAGCAAGGGCATCCACATAACATTCAAAAAGTTCCTCCTGTGCAGCACAGTCATGTTCCTCCACCTATATCCATGATTCCATATGTATACTTCAGATTTCAGATAAACGAACCAGATGGATAAAAATTCATCAATGCAGGAAATAAACAAAGATAACCGTTAAAATACCTTCAAACAGTCTTCGATGGCTTCAGAAACATCAGCATACGAGTGTGATCCAGAAAGTCCGCTGTAATAATTTGTAAAGGGATTACAACCATCACAGAGTGAATATATGGATCCCGGTAACAACACTATCACACGCTCATTCAACACAGAAGGTTCCTACATAAAATAACATTTATTTGTCAAAGTCACAACACTTCTTAAAAACACCCACAATTGGAACTCAAAAGAAAACCATACATTATGCTACAAGAAGCAATACCAGGTTCAAGCTGGGGAGAGGGCAAAGATCAGATTATAGAGAAATGACAGGAAAAGTAGTGACACTTTGTGTGCCTTGTGTCCTTGCCTGTAAAAATTACAGGATTCCTCCCAAATTTATTTTGGTTAGTGATTACTCTCATATCAGGAACAGTACCGTCGAATATGCTCCATTGGCAATCTACAAAGGTCAGAAAGACTATTAAGATCAAGCCTGGGTATATTGATGAGAGGCGTTGAACCTGACCTTGAAGAAAGGATTCTCAGTTTCTTCCTTTTTCAAGGTCCTATCCTATCACATATAAGGAAAAATTCACCTACAACCCTCCCCCAGTTTGTATTTTAACATTTTCAAAACGAAATGAATAGAAAAATCATTTTAAGTCGATAAGAATGTTGACCCAACCTTACAATGGACACTTAGATGATGGATTGAAATAGCCACCTCCTAGAGGTCTCAATTTGTATCTTACTTAATGAAAGCTTTTTCTAATCAAAGAAAATAAAAATCAGTTAACAACAGAGCAAACAATAATTTTTTTTACCAAGGTTTCAAACTTCTTATGAGCCTCGGTATCACCCGGGGCCAATACTGGGTTGACTTGGCTGATACCAATGAGACCAGCTAGTTAACTCGCTCAAGCTCAAAAATGGCTCAGCAACGGCTCTACGAAGACCACCAAGTTACCTCAGCCTATACCAAGTCATATCATCCAATAGTGAATAGTACCAGTCAATACTTGCCAATAACAACAAAATCTGGATATCAATGTTCGATATCAACTTGTTAAGGGCTGATACCAAGTTTAAAACCATTTTCTTCACCATAATCACCATAAAAGAAAATTTGCAATCTATAAGTTCAAACATGCTAGAGCCTAGACTTCTATTCATTTCTTGGTTAAAATTTTTGGTTACATTGGACATAAACACAACATCAAACAACAACATAAATAAATAAAATAACAAGATCATTCAAAAAGAATATGCGCCAGTAAGGCTATACAAACCTTCCAGCTAAGTAGCCTCACAACTACTCTCAAAAGATCTTGCCTCAGGTGTAAAACATCTCGAATGTTACCCTACACAAGTACAAACAAAGATATATACCATTAGATACCAGAGGTTTAAAGTTCCTCAAAACATGCTAAGAAAAGAAACGTTGTCTCATCTATGTTGTAAGAAACAGAAACAATGTGAGTAATGGTAAAACAGTGTGATAGAACATCGAAAATGTAATATATAAGGAAATATCTACCATAAACTACATTGAACAAATGACAGTACATATCATGTCTGCATGTAAAAATTGAATATATGGAGTCAAAAAAATATGAAATATTGGGCATTCCACATCAGATGCCCACCAAAAGAATCCTACACAAGGACTATGCTGAATGGGTGAATCACTAAGTATCTGTATTATAAATGTACTCCTCTATTAACAAAAAGGTAACAAGAACTTCATACTGTGTTCAAGAACATTATCTTGAAATAGAGCAAAATGAGATAGAAAATGTATCCAGTACTATAAAGCCACATACCTCAGAACCTTTTCTTGAAAAGTAGCACGAAATGAAGTACAAACCAGACCTGGAGAAGCCATAACAGAAACATTACACAGATAGTATTAGAAGATAACATCAATACCATCAATAATCAACTTCAGGCCTCCTTCATGAAGGAGATAACCTTAAAAAGCCATAACATGAGGTCAAAGTAGCCTTCAAAAGCCAATTATGCGTGCTGAAGACAACTAATTATGATGTCTTGCAACAAAAATCTAATTTTTTGTTACAATCATTTATCACACACGGTTACAACTCCAAGGACTATATTTTGATCTACAGTATCAACAAGATTGTTGCTACAGTAGTACTTAGCCGAATGGGGTTGTCGAAAAGGGCCATGGCATACTCCAACAAGGTTTTTCAAAAAGGATGACAACTTATTGTATTTTTATAACAAGACCCAAGGAGAATACAAATGGGATTGCATTTAAGATTTCCAAAAATTGGAGAAATGACTAACGTAGACTTGAAATTACTAGACTAAACTGATTTGATACCAGTTTGATGGAAGCAAAGTCAGGTCAATGGAAAACATGGAATCACCGGACAACAACAAACAAAACAAAAAAAAACCTAAGTTGATAAACGGTCTGGGAATCACATATAGGTCCTTGAATCACCCAAAACTGCGACAAACAAATAAGTGGAATCCCTCAACAGCAGAACCATTCAACTCCAAAATAAAGTAACAATATTGTATAGAAAATTCGTCAAAAAGGGCAAAGGCCTTGCCGATGCCCAAGGTTTCACCATGCTGGTTTTGATGCTGTTTTAGTGAGGGCTACGCATACCGTTTCGCCGAAATTTCATTGGCATGCTACTCGTATCGCCGCATTTTCCACTTCGCTGCGCCGGACATTTCAAAAACTTGAAAAAATCAAAACAAATTTTAAAAAAATATATATATCATTTTAAATTTTTAATTCAAAAATATTGTTTACCAATCTATATATACGTATATATACTAAATATTACTATATTTTTAGATACATTATTATTATTATAATACATAACCTATATATTATAAAATATATATACCATATATTAAGAAGTAAGAAGAAAAGGCATAAGGGTTTGTCCCCTTCGTTCTCAACAAGCGCCAGTAGGTGATTCTCGACAAAGACTGAGAAGCCGAGAAGAATGACGGCAACAAGCGACAGGTACGTGACCCTTCTTCCCCTCCCTCTCCTCTCTCCCTTCCCTCTCTTTTCTCTCCTCCATCTCTTCACTGTTTCTTTTCCGTTATTCTATATTTTAGATTCCCTATCTCCAATGGCACCCCCACTCTCTCTCTCTCTCTCTCTCTCTCTCTCTCTCTCTCTCTCTCTCTCTCTCTCTCTCTCTCTCTCTCTCTCTCTCTCTCTCTCCACCTTCGTTTCATCTTCCAACTTCCAACTCTCTTCCCTCTATCTCTTTCTCCCTTCCTCCGTCTCCTTCTTGTTTTTTTATTTCAAATTCCGCACAGCATGGACGTGATTTCAACAGCACGCAAGTTGCTCAAGAAATGGGAGGAACTGGAAACACGATCCGCCCTTGCCACACATTTTTAATTATATTTCAGCGATTCATCGAAACTAGGTGATTTCAATGCCGCTTCTAGCCAGCCTTGGCGAAATTTCGTAGACACGGGAAAATTTTCACTAGCACGGTGAACCCTATCCATGCCAATACATTAAAGATTTAATACGATGCCCATATAAAATGAATTTCTACCAAGGGACCGTGAGCTAGTGTAAACCCCAACAAAGCAAACTTTTTCCTAGTAATACCAAGACAAACCCAAAAGTAACAATGTAAAAGTATTTACTAAACTGCATACGAATAACCAACATATATAATATACCAATGACTCAAATTGTATAGTATGGCTGCCATACAAGCTACGAACAGAATCACCCACAAACCATGGCAAAACCACAAATTTTTTGAACGCTCTCCCCAAGTGGGGAGCATGACAGAACAACTACAATGGAGAAATACAACACAAAAAAAGGAGAGAAATAATAAGCAAAAAATGAAACACAAAGGTTTTAAATATTAAAAATGCGAATTATATCACCCTCAGCAAAATTGGGAAATGCTATCACCAACAGTCTAATAAATAAAAGAAACATTAGTGCCAGCATGTTAATATATATGGAAATATCTATCACAGAACATAAAAGCCCAACAGATAAAACGATAAACAATATATACAAAATAAAAAAAAAAGAAAAGATTAAGTCGAGTCAGAAAGCATACAAACTTACACTGATGGCTTATGCTTAAATAATCGAAGATCCCACACATCTTGGGGCACAATCGGTCTACTGACTAGGTCCTGCATGATGACAATAAGACTTAAGGAGTTATATTAGCAAATTGATACACAACAAACTTCATCATAGCTGGGATAAAAAAGACATCACTCAATCTTCTATTACCAAGTGATTAATCAGGTAAAGAAAGTATATCAATTAAGGGTTCTTAAACATACATTTGCAATGATATTTCCAAGAACAACCAGAGCAGCATCAGCCTAGAACACAACAGATTTATTAGGCACGGCATTACAAAAGAAGCGCAACAGAACCTACCATTTAAATATCACTCCTTTTCAAGGAGAGATAAAGGATATAATAGAAATTTCCAACAATATTATGGCTGTGAAATGATAGAAAAGGAAGAAAAACTCATCACTTATCAAAAAAAATATAAAATGAATGTGAAATAGTAACGCAACTTTTCACCCCAGCTAAAAGAAAAAAATTTAAACCCCAACGCATAACACTTACCATATGCACAACTCTGTATTCTTTTAAAGGGTCAAAAGTGCAAAGCATTGCTTTGTAGTGCATCTTGAATTATACAGCAAAATTCAAGCAAAACTATGAATATGTAACATATTAACAATAACAAAAATCATACCTAAAAGAAGACTAATGGAACTTAAAATATAAGCAAAAAAAGTAGAAGTAACAGTTGGGAACCAGGGAAGACTTCTCCTCCTGTTTCCTCCAATTTTCCCCTGTCAGCAGCAGGTATGCTCATCAGTCTCTTCTTTCTCTCTCCTATTTTTCACCTAGAATTAAAATACAAGCACAACTAAGTAGAAGGAATGGTTGGGAACCAGGGAAGACTTCTCCTCCTCTTTCCTCCAATTTTCCCCTGTTAGCAGCAATTATGTTCATCAGTCTCTTTCTCTCTCTCCTATTTTTCACCTAGAATTCAAGTAAAAAAAAAAATTTTTTTTTTTTTGGAAAATAAGGAATTGTATAATAACAAGGTTCGTCATGCGGATTTTGACGCTGTTTCACCAAGGGCTTTAAGTACCATTTGTCAGGAATTTCACCAGCACACCTCTCATGCCACTCAATTTTTCATACTTCCATTTTAAGAAAATAAAAATAAAACTTATGTATATTTTGTTTTTTATGACATTGAACACCCTTTTATTAAGTCATAATCTAATTTGTTTAAAATTTTTATTTCTCTAATTTGATTAAAGAAACAAATGTGTAATAAAAAAATAACTTGTATAAAATCAAAGTTGGAAATTTATAAAGTCTTTTAATAAGGTTAATTGGTAAAATTTCGGCTACCAAACAGCAGTAATTTTAATTCTATAAGGGAGATAAACGTAACATTCAAAAAAATAACAGGAGGTTAATATTATTTCAAAAATATAATAAAGGGTTATGGTAATTTTGTTAAACTTTAATGTGTAAATAATGTAATTTTACACATTTTTTCTTCTTCCTTGAGACAATCAACCGTCTCAACAGGTCATTCACCCCACTCTCTCTCTCTCCCTCACACACTATCTCTACCTTTATCCCTCATGCTCTCATTCTCTCTCCCTCCCTCCCTCCCTCCCTCCCTCCTCTCTCTATCTCTCTCTTATATCTCTCCCTTTCTCTCCATCAATTCCAATAACAATCCAGACAGTTGACTGAATTTCAGCCCCACTTTCTCTATATCACTCCCTCTCCCTCCCTCCCTCCCCCTCCCCCTTTTATGGCTCCCTCTCTTTCCATATCTCGCATGCTCTCTCAATCAATCCCAAACAACACAACCAGAAATTCCTATGCCATTGGGAAATAGATCAAAATTGACAGCATCATAAATTTTGATTGATTTTTCATCGGCACGAGTGACAAATTTGCTTGTTCCAGTGATTTTGGGTTGGGGAGGTAGAATTTTTACCATTCCGTTCCAGAATCAACCAGCACCGACGAAATTTCACCAGCACGGGCAAAATTCCGTCAACATGCAAATAATATATATCAATGTCAAAGAGTTGTAAACCAAAAAAAAGGGCTGGCCAACATCCAAACAAAAGACATGGAGGAGCAAGGGAGCACCAACCAGCCTGAACGAACTAAGCTGCAGCAACATCCACCTACCCAAGGTAGAAAGACCACAACCCAGATCTAGTGACAAAAGTAGGGAAAAACACCCTAATTTGCTGCCACATCCCAACCGCTTGGAGAGTCCTCCAATCTAGGAATGCTTTTCATATGCTCTACGAATCCAGAGTGTTTAATTTTCACATCAAAGACAATTACTTAGTGATTTCCTGTTTTAGCAAGCAACAGTTGTTAAATATCAGTCTGTTCCTTCCCCCTCTCTCCCCCCCCCCAAGTCCAAATTTGAAACAAAACCGCTCTCAAAGATAGCTTCATCAGTAAATTAAAAAATGATCCACCCAATTGTTTCTTTGGAGCCCACCTAAAAACTTGGTTACCTTTTCTGATTTTTGTAGAAAAGCAACACATGCATAACAGATCCCCCTAAACCCATGAGCTGAAGTTGCATTCAAAGAATAGGTGCTCACAATACCCACAGCATCTGCGGCAAAGGGAACACATGGAATGATTAAGGATCTGGTATTTTCTCAAGCAATCTAGAGCAGAAAAGCCTTCTTTGCATTGCCTCCCAAAGAGTACATGAGTGACATATTTGGAAAACCAAAGGATAAGAAAACAAGTCAACTTTGGATATGGCCTCCTCAAATTCTGGTAGGAAATATTCTTTTCAAACAATCCAAAATCGGTAGTCCACACAACCTAGTCATGCTGGTTACTGCTTGGTTTATGAAGCGTGTGAACAAAACAGGTACAGGAGCATTACAATCTGTCCCATTGATAATGGCAGAAGCTTTTTCATTACCAGGAATTGTGGAATCATACATGAAATAGTAGCCATACCAAAGATCCAAATTCCCCATTGGATGCCAGTTGTCAAACGAAAAAGATGCATCCCTTCCGTCCCTCATCTTTTTATTTATTAAAGGAGCCATCATCTGTCTCCAACTCAACAAGCAGCACTTAGGAATGTTCAAGGACCAGAAATTACGGTCTCTAATCAAGTAGTTTTGAACCCATGAGATTCACCAACATACAAAAGTGAAGCAGATTCCGTTAAAATGAAATAAAAACAGATCTGATCGGAAAACCAAAAAAAGAAATAGAAAGGCTGCAGCCGTCAGTTTCAAAAATCTGTTCACGTGTTAGCCAGCTTGACCTTTTTTATTAACAATTAGTGTTACAATTGTTCCCACAAGAATCACCACCATACGAAGAAATAAAAACAGATCTAATCAGAAAACCAAAAAGGAAATAGAAAGGCTGCAGCCCTCAGGTTCAAAAATCTGTTCATGTATTACCCTGCGTAGCCTTTGTATTAACAATTAGCCTCACAATTCTACCCACAAGAAACCAGCCATAGGAAAATCCAGCCCACTCCTTCGGTGCTCCACATGTAAACATGAGTCAAAGAATTCTGTTCCCTGAGATCATAAAAACATCTAACTGATACCGCAGAACACCAGGATCCATGCATTCCTTGTTCATAAACAGAAGGGCATAGAATAAAATTTTGATTTTGTAGGATTCTGCTAACCTATTCTCCTCATATGCTTTATGATTTTTTTTTTTAAAAAAAGAATTATGACAATTAAAGCATTGATTCTTCGTTTATTACATCTGATATAATATTCCTAGTCCATAGAGTACAATAGAAAGATAAGGAATGGGAATATCAAGTTAAGATGAAAATGGAACAAATGTAAAGCTTCCAGATAAAAACCCAATTTTCTTTTATTAACAGTAGTGAAAACTTCTATGCACCTTGCACAAAAGAACTTACAGTTAGAGAGGTGAGTTCTTGAAAAAGGGAAAACTATAAACAAGCTAAAAGCTGTCTAAAATAGATTTTTGCATCAACTAACCCAAATTCTCATAAAATGTTCCCCCAACCAAAGAATAAGGAACTAACACTAATCAGTCCAAATTGATAATATAATACCAGTCTCAAAAGTGAAACTTACAACTGAAGTGACATTACTGAAAATAGGTAAACCATGCATCAAAGAGCTCCATATTGCATGCCAGCCACCACAAAGCTGCAGATTTCGTCCAAGCAAACAACTTAATTAGTTCACATAAGGAGACAAAAAAATTGATAAGAAAAGAACATAAACTACTCTATATAAGATTATAAATTTACCTAACCTAATAAATAATGTGACGGTGCCTTTTTTTACAAGTACCAACTCAATTTTGTACCACATATGCATAATATTTAAGCCAATAAAATTGTGTGTGAACAATGTGTCAAAAAAAATTACAAAATAGACAATTCCACCAAATTTGGCACCACCATTATATATTTTGATTATGAAAGAAACTTCACGCCATTTTTCAAGGAAATGGCATTATTCCATGATATATCCCACAAACAAAATAAGCAAAGTAAAAAGATTAAATAAAATTGCAATGGTTAATAAACAACACTCAGCCATTACTTCCACTCAGCAATGCTAAATTAAGATTGACCATATGTGACATCTCTCATGGCCGCCTCGTCTACAACTACTATAACGACCCAACCCAGTGAGGTATTGTCCGCTTGGGGCCTAAGCCCGCACGGTTTTGTCCTCAAAAAGCGCCTCGCTAAGTTAAGTGTCCTCCCTGACTCATATACCTTACCGGGATTTCATCCGTTTCCTATGTAGGATTGGGATATCACAACCAACCCACCCCCCCCCCCCCCCCCCCCCCCCCCCCCAAAAAAACACAACACCCAAAAATTAAAAAAAAAATAAAACCTCCTTTCAAATGAATATAAAAAAAAAATCATTACTCTTTTATTTGAGGATGTCATCAAACAAGCCATCTCTAAATTGGATCCAAAAGCCCACCATACTAAACTCATTTAGTTGACCAAGAAAATAAGTAATAAATTATAAATAAGTAATAAACTAGCTAGAAATATGCAAAGAGGCATAAAATCTACCTCATTTGAGGTGGTAGATGAGCACTTGAAAATCTTCACACTTGAAACTGAAAGTAGAGGCACAATCGACAATTCTTGTAGGCTCCTACAAGATGAGTAAAGCAAGAGAAATAACTACTAAAGAAAATAATAAAAAGAAATAAATGAGGCATTGTCGATTCACAGCTAAAAGTTATACCACGAAAAAACTGCCATTCAAAAAATACATAGATTACAATAAGATGCAACTCAAAAGATCATATGAAGAGAAATAAAGAAGCAAAGCAATCCCACGTCTATAAAATGACTGAGTAGCAAAATGCACTATGTAAAAAATGAATAAAGAAATAAGAAAATAAATAGATATATATCGTGTGTGTGTGTGTGTGTGTGTGTGTGCACGTGTGTGTATGTGTGAATATGTACATATGTATATATATGTATGTGCATGAGTCTATGTATGTGTGTGCATTAAATAGCATACCGTAGCACCCACAGCAAACCATCATAAGCATGCTTTGTATTTGCATCATTCAAGACCCTGCAAAAAAGCTATAATTTAAGTATTTATAAAAATTTTTGCAGTAATACTATAAACATATATAGGGGAAGTGTTAAATTAACCCATAAATATAACAAGAATAAAATACTGAATGTGGAGGAAAGAAACAAGATAGAGAAAATATAGAAACATAAGAAAATCAAAAACTGGAGCATACATATCACACCACCAACAACTTTATCTCCTACAAAATGATATCCACCTAGATATTCCTTTTTCTTTAATTAAACACAAGAATAAAAGCAATGTAAATAGCAGCTTAATTATCACAATAAAGGCTCATTAAACCTTTAACCTAGAATCACATAGTAGCTAACAGCTCTTTCAGCCATACAAACTGAAAAGCAATTCGCATCGTGGCCTCAGCACCAAAAAATACAAAGACACACTAACTTAAAAATATCTTGCAACATAGCTCTATATTCATCCTCAACAACCGCCTGTTTCTTGATCCTCCATGAGGAGGTAAAAGAAAGTGCACTATTCAATAGTAAACTTTTTCTACCAAAGAATGCTCCAACCTGATCAACATCTGAAAAGACTACCATGTCAAGTTGACCATGCTTCTTGAACAGCGATCAACAACTGGGTGTCCCCTTTAAATATCATATGATCCTAAGAATTGCCAACAATGAATATCAATGCTTATTCATAATTAAACTCTTGGCACAAATGACATGTCCAATCCAATCATGGTCAAAAAATTTCAACTGCCCTACCACCCACAAGGATCATCTAATAAACAATCACCATCTTCACAGTGTTCACACAACCTGGCCTTTAGATCCATTAGACATTAGAGGTTTAATAAAACAAACCATTTTCATCAAGCAAATCTGACACATGCTTACACAGAGACAATGAGATCCCCGCCCATATCTAACAACCTTAATCCTTATAAAATATCTCAAAATATCAAGAACTTTAGCATGCAGTCTGCTAGGATGAAAATCCTCCAGATCTTGAATTCCACGTTTATCACTCACTGACGTCACAAAAAAAGTTTATCACTCACTGACATCACAACGTCATCAGCAAACATCATCAAAATAATTCAATTAGATGATTTTTTTTTACTAAAAAAATAGTAATCAACTTTGCATCTTCTTGGATCAAATTCTATAAACACCTCAATAAACTCCCCAAACTAAGTTTATGAGGAGCATTTTAGACTGGTATCCAGTCTATATTTCAATTTTCCTTATCTCATAAGATAAACTTCAACACATGTCAACCAAGAAAAATACTTATTTCCATTAAGCTTAATAAAAGTTACCATCACTGAAATCTAGTCATTTGTCACCATAACACCAGATTTGGATTCCCTAACATCACCAGCAGGAATTTCCAACTGTAAGAAAGCTACCAAAAGCTGAAACTCTAAAGCATCAGGGGGGAAATAGCACCAGAAGAGCACTTGAAACAAACAGAAACACAAGAAAAGCACCTCAGGAAATCTGAAAATTAGGACCTCTCCTCACCAAACAGCACTAATAGCACCATTCCCACCACCAACAGAAAGTGAACTAACCATAACACACCATAAAAGCATAACCTTACTTGATTAGGGTTCCATTCTGTGCAACGAATTTACTTTCACATAGGTGGCTAGAAAATCACTGAAATAGCAAAAAGAAATACCTTCCTTAGAGTTTGAAAATCAGGGCAATTGAGTTAATCTAATTTAAAATCTAAATGGAAGGTGAGAAGGAGAAAACACTTACATATCAAAAAATAAAACCAGGTCTCACATGACCTGCTCTGGTACCATGTTAAATATAATACATAAAAGAAACAGAGAAGAGTACAAGAAGGAATATGGAGCAAAGAAACAGAGAGTATATGAATGGTAGAAATCAAGATGCTATTATCCCTAGTTGTATCACTCCCCTTTCCATTATAAATTAATACTATATGACTAATCTAACCCCAACAATAACAACAACAAAGAGCCCTTTAACAGGAAGCAAGTACACCCAAATAAGAAAATGAGTATATCAGGCCTCCCTAAATCATTTTAACTGTAAGCTTTGTGTTCACAGGAAATTTAATAAACCCGGCATCGAATCCATTTCTTATATATTAACTAAGGATGCATGAACTCAGACTTAACGCCTTCCAAATTTGGGATGAGTAATTTTGCACTCTGTTCCTTACATTTGGGGCTGGAATATCATGACAGAACCCAAAAGTTGGGTGGACCACAACAGAAAAGTAACCTAGGCCCGGCTTATAAATAGAGATATGCTATAAAATCTATTAATATATTATATGCATACTGTTAAATTCCAAATATTAGAGCTTAATTTTAGGCCATGTCGCATGACTACAAAATTTTTAGACTAATCCCAAGTATTTCAGGTTAAAAACATTAATCATGTCCTACTCCTACCATCCAATTTTTCCATCCAACTTTTCAAAAAACAATATATTCATTAGATTATGTGTATTTCAATCATTTCTGATAAAACTTCATCTAGGACCCTTTGTTCTTCCTCTCACCCTTCTAGATTCCCCAAACAGTACTCTCTCATAGGCACCAACCCAAGACTTCAAGTTACATATATAAACCATGTTGAACTACTTTCCTTTAACGTATCTCCTGTAGAACTACACCTGAGGTCTCTGGAAAATGTTAAGGAATCTGGAAAATTCTCATTCCTGAACATTTTCCCACCTTGTCTTCCAAAGATCCGTCTCAACAGCACTCACTCTATGGGTAAGGTGCTCCTCGAATGCCCAGTATTATGCTCCACAAGAAACTCACCTTTTAGCTCCAATTTTTTTTTTTTTGGATGACTAATGAAGGTGTATGTATATATATATATATATATATATATATATATATATATATATATATATATATATATATATGTATATGTATATATAATGGCATATGGAATGTACAATAAAACCTATGCCATAGCCGACATAATACTTTACACCATACAACCCACCCTGAAAGAGAACTTCTGGACCCAACCCATGCACTCTCCCTGTGTAGCACCAAAAAACTACTCCCCCTCTATGGCATGCCTTGGACTGTAGTAGGTGTCAACTACGGTCCAAGGACATCACTCATCTAGTGAAATTATCCATCTTCCATGATCTCGACTGGAGCCGCACCTCTTGTCATACAACTCATACCTACCTCCATAGTAGGTGTCGAATACATCACCTATACCACTTTCCTACAATCTCTGTAGCACATTCACCCCGAAACTCTAGAAGAACAGATGCCCATGAAGCTACAGCTACCAATATGGTATCAATCACCTGATCCATCGATATCCGAGTATCCTCAAATATCCTGATGTTACGCTCTAACCAAATATATCAAACAATTGTATGGAATAAGAAACTACACATGATGTTTCCCCTCCTCCCTAACCCCCTAACTCGCCACTGGTCGAACCATACTCCAAGAGAATCCGATAACACCAAGGTACTCCAATCACCTAAAACAGCGGCATCCAAATAGCTCTCGCGAAATGGCATTGAACAAAAAGGTCAATGCTCTCTGCTGCCTCCATACACATAAAACACACCTGTAGGGATAAAGCAATCATCTTCCATCTTCTCTGGATACGATCAGCCGTATTTATCCTGTATAGAAGGGTAGTCCATAAAAAGGCCTTAACCTTAAGGGGAACCTTAAGCTTCCATAACCAAGGCACAGAAAAGGACGCATTAGGATACGATGGATTCTGGCTGACCTCATTGAAAAAAGACTTACAAGAATAAGAACCAGAGGAAGATGGGACCCAAATAACCTTATCAAAACGTAATGGATCAAGAAACACATCCTTTGGGTTATAGAAGCAAAGCTATCACTTCCAACTCAACAGGACGGGGATATCTGCTAAATGGTAGATTCCAAGATGTGCCATATGGGGACCATGATAGGATGTCAGCCATGGAAGCATTAGGATGGAGAATCAAGGAGAATAGATGAGGAAACTGGCTCAACAACACATCCCTACCCCACCACAGATCATTCCAAAAACGAACAGAAGAACCAGACCCAACACACAACTTGACATGAGGATAAAAGGAAGGTGCCTAACTCATAATGGCTTTCCATGGGCAATCTCCTGAGAGGTGTGCCCTCAAGTTGATCGACCACTCATTATCATCACTACAATATTTGCTTGCAATCACATGGTGCCACAAACTTTCCTTTTCCGTGCTGAAATGCCACAACCATTTAGCAAGAAGAGAGGAGTTTTGGGAAGCAACCTTGCACAACCCCGTTCCTCCTTTCACCCTCCCCAAACACACTTTTTCCCAACCCACCAAATGTGTCTTCTTTTCTCCCCCTCTCCCAAAGGAAATCTCTTTGTGCTTTTGCAATGATTGCCACAACCCTCCTAGGCACTCGAGACATAGACATAAAGTAAACCAGTAAATTAGCCAACACCGGCTTGATTAAGGTGATACAACCCCCGAGAGATAGGTAATTCCGGTTCCATACCACTAATCTGTTCACTACCCTCTCTATCATCAGTTCCCAAAAGATCACATTACATGGAGATGCGCCCTAAGTATGACATAGGCCAAGAAGCCACCTGACACCCCAAAATCCAGCTAAAAGACAGAGAATTCTCCTACCTAAGATTCAGACCCATTAGGGAACTCTTTCCCCAATTAACCTTCAACCCAAAAACAATATGAAATGTATGTAAATACTCATAAGCCATAATATTTGATCTCTAGATGCCTCAAGGAACACTAAGTTGTCATCTACAAATTGTAAGTGGGATATCCTTAGCTCATTCTTCTGACCTGGAACCCCTAAATCATACCCCTACCCATCCCAATCATGAAGAGCTATGTAGCACCTCAACTACTAGAGTAAATAAAAAGGGAAAGAGTGGGTCCCCCTAGCAGATACCCCTCGATGATAGAAAGAAGCCTTTCACCACTCCGTTTACCAATATAGAAAAATGAACCTTTTCCAAGCATCCACAAATCTATCGCCCTCCAAATCCTTTCCACACCAATACCGAGTCTAAAAATCCCCCTCCACTCGATCATATGATTTTTCAATGTCCAATTTGCACACAATTCCTAGAACCCACGAGCGCATCCTACTTTCAATTAAATCAACTCCAAAAGATGACTTTCCACTCTTTCTTGGATAATAAAATCCAATGTAATAAAATGATTACATTTGGGAGCCCATGGTTCTTAATTTCTGAGGTAGAAGGTGATTCAGCCTCAATAATTTCAGTTAGGAGGGTAGAACTTGGGCATAAGATTGAATATCTCATCTCACGTCCCAAGGTTGACCAACAACACAGCAAATAGACTTGCTATGGAAGGGGCAAGGAGAGATTCTACGTTTATAGGCTCAAGCCTCCCTACAGAAGGCATGATGGCAAAGAGGTTTTCATGAATATTTTAGTGTAAGAGAGAGGGTGATTAGATGACTACTTTGGTCTTTTGATTTTTGCTTTTTTAATTTTGTGATTATATTTCCAATTGATTGTACTTAGTTGTTGCGAACTTCATGTATTTACTTTTCTTCTATCCTTGTAATAACATCACTATTATTATTTCAACAACAAAAACAAAATGCCTTATCTCAATAGCTGGGGTCACAAACACAAACCCTACATCGCCATCCTAATCTATAAAAAAAAAAGGTCTTTAATCAAATTATTAGTATCCAAATCCTTTCAGAGACTTCATCCAAGTTCTTTTTGCTCTTCATCTCACCCTTTCAAATCCTCTGATATATACCCTTTACACCTTCTCACAACTACCTGCCCAGGTCTTCAGTTCACATGTCCCCACTATCTTAACTTTTCACTATCTTATCCTCTTCATCATTATAATTAAAAAACAAAACAAAAAAAAATTTGTACACAATTTAAGCCAAAGTTACCTTCCACATACCAAAATTTTAAATAGGTTTATTTTAAAGCCTTTTGATTCTAAGATGTCCCTCCATATTTCTGGTTTTAATTTACTCATCCAGTTTGGTTGACATAAACCACATTATCCGCAAACAACTTACACCAAAAAACTCTTCCTAATTATAAATTTCCAATTGTTCTTCAAGTAGTAACTGCTCAGGCATAGACTTGGTAATATCAATGCATTTGAATGGTACTCTCTTCCTGCGTAAACTACTAGGTTGAACATCTATTACTTATTTTCTGGAACAACTAGAAACCACATGAAGGTCATTCGTCTTCTATCAACACTTCTCCACTAATTGCTTAAGCAAAAAGATAACCTCGATTGTTCTCTTTGCATAATACCAAACTAGTTTTCATATTCTCACGTTATTATTCTGAACCTTTGTGGCTGTTAATTAGTACTATCTTGGACATCTGATCTGCTCTGATATGGTTCTTAAGGAATTTATTAAAATCACTTGTTTATTATGTTCTAAGTTCTAACATACTATTGGTCTACAGCTTGCTCCAAAATACCTGAGGTCCACCTCAAAAAAATGCAGGCATTGAATGTTATATAATCAAAACAGTGAATGCATGCACACAGGCAGTTACATCTTAGTCACTAAATTCAATGTATAACTTAGGACATAAAGAGCATATTATAGTGTCCATATCAGTAAAATGTGCAAATCAGTTTAACGAGAATGTTGCCAACTAAAGAATCACTTCCAATGTCTGATGTTGAATTTAATAAATATATGCAATAGATACAAAAATTTTACCAAACTAATAACTGCATATATCAAACAAAACTTCAATCCAGGTAGCCATAATCCACATCTATGGAAAGTGTGGTATGAATATTCAAGTGCAATCCAAAAATATATTAAATGTATCATACATACAGTTATGAATTAAATCAGGAGATACCTCTCAAAGCTTTCACATATGCCTTCAAACCAGTAGATGAAAAGATCCTTAATTATTCGGAAGTGGTATCTACGGGTAAGATAACAGAAAGCACCATGCCTGTATTATGTAATGGAAACACAATTACCAAATGAAACCTTGCTCGTCAGCTACCTAAACATAGACTTAAAAAGAAATCATTAAGCCAACCCCACTTTTGTGAGAACTGGTTTATGATGATATGATCATGATTAAGTAACTAATTTTCTTTGGCCAAAAATTGAAAATATTAAGAAGAAAAAGGAAATAGAAAAAAAAAAGTCAATTGGAAAATAATTGTATGGAAAATAAAAAAGAAGAAGAAGAAAATTGGCTCACTTAAAAAGTATGAATTCCCCAATTCAATACAATTAACAACTATAAATTAGTGTTTATCATAAGCACTTACTGATCCTGGTTTAAGATGAATTTTACATGAGTGTATATACGAAAGAAAGTCTACGTAGAGTTTTGTTAGCATTCACGGACTTGTTAATATGTAAAATTCACTGGTATCAATTCACCGGTGTCTCATCCTTTAATCATAGAGATATCACAAAGTATACGATCTATAAAAGATGAAAAAATTTCTTAGCTTCTTTAATAATTTACAATTCTGATAACAAGTATTTTTACACATAATCTTTCCAATTATAATAACCTCAAAAGAAAATTATACAGAAATAAACTATATCAGTTGATTATCTTATCATCCTTTCATGGATATTTCTATTATTTCGAAAATAATTGTTTTTTATCCAAAATTTTCCTCAATAAAATATCCTTTTAATGTTTAACTAATTACCAATAAAAGTGAATGAAATTACCATATGGTTAAGAGAATCTTTGATATCAAAATTTTACAAGGGGCCCACATCACGCCATCCTTAACAAATCTAAGACTTCGCTAAAGTTAAATAAGTAACTCTAACATATTCTCACAAAAAATCTCAAAAGAGGAAAAAGGAGTTATATCATAATAAAACAACTATATTTTTCTTTACAACAACATTTTAGCAAAAAAAAGATAAAGTTGTTACACCATAACAAACTTTTGTATGTACTTGTTTCTAAACCCAAGCACATAGAAAGAAGTCCTACTAAAACATCTATACATATAAGATCCAAAACCACTAAGGAACATCAAAAATACCTACTAAAATATCATTGACTTCTATAAAAAATTCATAGATAAATAAATATAATAATTCTAATTCTTACTATCTAATAAATGAAACTCTTTTACTGTTAAATTCCAAAAATTAATCTCACGGCAATAACTATTACTATTGACATAATAATTCACTAAATTGATTACTTATCTCAACTCTTAAATTTATATGATATTACTAGCATTGCTCTGTTCTGCAACGAGAATAAATCCATATGAAGATCAGATATTTCACAAGGAAGACACACGATTTTATCAAAATTAATAAACAAATAATAATATTATATTACACAATTGCATTCCACAAGCAATTAAAGAGCATTATAGTGAAGAGATGGGCTCTTTTAAATATGATAAAAAGCTTAAGATAAAAAAAAAATACTTGAAAAAGTCACTTTACACACATTTTACAAGCTTTCAATAGCTTTGCATTTACAGTTAGCTTGAGCAAATATACATATTGTATATTTTCTTTTTCATAGTCCATGAGTGTAGGATGCAATTATTTTATAATATTTTTATATGCTATAAGAGCCTTTGGTTACTACCAATATTATTAATATCCTACATGCATCAAAAAAAAAAACTTATGTATTCCTTTGTAACAATTGATATATTACTTATCTCAATTATTTTCTCCAAGAAGTTTCTAATTTCTTTTTGAGTAAAACCTTTTAGAAGTTAGTGAAATATAGCATCATACCAATGTGGGTTTACAACTTCACTAGCGAGCCTTAGAGATCATCTTTACATGTGACAGGTATGTTGCTTTAAAGCAACAATAATGCAGTGTCCTGATAAAGAGAGAGAGAGATTGTATCATCTAAAAAATTGCATCCTATGATAAAGAGAAGAGGAAGGGGTGGAGAACAACTACCAACAGCTATTAGTATCCCTTTTGTATACCAAATCCAATAGGATATAACATCAAATTAACAATGCATTTTCACATGAGTTTGGCTTTAGCTTCTTTAAGAAACATTCAAAGAGTATCATTATGAAACAAAAACAAGTTAGAATATGCCCATATTCATTTTTGAACATTCTAAGTAACTCAAATATCTTGCATTTTTTTTTTCATATTTTGACTTATCCTTTGTTACAATTCTTATAATAATTAGACTTGTAGAAGCCTAAGAAACTTTTTTTTTTAACATATAAAATTTCTTGAAACTTAAACTTTTAAAATTTCTTGAAACTTTTTTTTTAAAATAGGCAAAAAGGAAATTTATTAAAATAAGATTAGAACAACGGGGAGGTGAACACGAAGTGTGTAACCTCCAAGAGGTCTTCTTAGAACATCAGGTCCTAGAAGGGAAAAAAACAGACAATCCTCCTAATATAGATGTCTTCTCAAGACTCAAAGTCTAGGAAGGAGTCACAATTCAAGAAATCCTCCAGGGATAGATCTGAGAAACTAGGCAGAATTGATGCCCAATTAAATATTAAATGCAAGACCACTCTGCTGACTTCTATTTGCCTCAAAAAAAATAAAATTCTACAATTCCTTTCCCTTCCCCCCCCCCCCCCATAACACCCACAAAACTGCCGTCAGACATGAGTTCCATATCAAATTCCTCCTTCCATTATTTTGATAATATTATTTTAAAAAATGCACGATTACTAGGTTTTGAAAAAATCCAAATACATAGGTTTGAGAATCTAGGAAATGATGCGTCAAAAAACTCTAGCTTTTTCTTCTTTTCATGATCTCATTTATGAAACACAACTAATGAGCTTCTCTATCCAAAACATGGCACAAAAAGGTAATACCTACCAAAGCAAGCCTAAGTGGGGAAACTAACTATTTGACTAGATGCAAGTATAGAGAATTGTGTTATGAAACACCCTAAACAGATATAGTTTATTTGAAATGATATTGATTACTCAAAAACTCCCCTTTCAAATTGATTTTAAAAAATTCAATGTCTCATCTAATGTACCAAAACCACATTGTCATGAAGCAGGGAATAATTGCACTTTGAAAATTCAATTTTTAAGTAACAAGAATCAGACTACATCTTCTCAAATTTTGTGTGTGGTGTTGTTGTTGTTTTTTTTTTTTTTTTTTTTTGGGGGTCTTGTTGTTGATCTATTTCCAACATAGAAACTAAATGTGCTCCAGATTAAAAAACTATTTTCTTCTTATACTTTTCTTTATAAGAAACAAAAAGATTTAAAAAAAAAACAAATTCAATGGATTTAGAACATATTATTTGGAAAGTCAAGCCCGACTTCATGAAATCCTCAACATGGGATATTCATTACTGTATGAAACACATTTAGAGACCATTGTTCAAAAAGCAATGAAGAATTTTAATTTTTTTAAGCTAGAAGCTATTCCTTTTTTTTTTCCTTTTTCTGTTGCTAAATGCTATCAAAACATTTTACTTGTTTAATAATACATACATACATCAACACACATACAAAAAGGGACACACAAACATATAAGCTATGAATCAAAATAAAATTGTATACATCTAACAAAAAGTAAAAAAGAAAAAAAGAACAATACCTTATGCAATTCAATGATGCCAGTTGAATAAATGACAACAAGAAAAAAAAGTTTGAATAAAAAGGAGGAAGATGCGCATCATACATTTTGTTACCAAGTACAACGGTGTCTCCCCTAGTCATTAGAAGCACATTATTGCCTTAGCTCCCCCAATATTTATAGCTTGATTTAACATGCTTTAAGAAGTGTCTCACAAGTTCTTGTTTCCATTTTTGAAAGAATGAGTAACGCGAGTCTCACAAGTTCTTGCTTCCATTTTTGAAAGAATAAAAAGCAAGGAGATTCCTCACCATACTTGAAAATCTCGCACATTTATAGACTTTTTCCTAAAAAAAAGATGCCCACACAGCGAACACCCTCTCTTGAACATCTCCTACACTCTCTTTGAACATGACTTTTAGCAAGGACCCCAATCAACCAATATGTATAAGTTTTTTTCTTTTTCTTTTTCTTTTTTTTTTTGGTTAGAATTTCTGAAGGATGTCTTCATAAATCAAAACGAGACTAACTACTCAACTGCTAGATCCTAAAGGCATCAATAAAATATCATTTTTCCTTCATTCAGGGTATCCTTTTTTCTCCCCCACTTTCGTTGCATTCTTATCCAAAACAAATGGTATCCTCAAGATTAAAGCTTCACAAATCAATAATAACACACTGCAATGAAAATAAAGCAACCACTGCTATCTTGTCAAATTTCTATTTCATGCATGAGGCAAGGGAGTCATAGACTGATTTTTCCTGGACTGCAATGTTGGAAAAGAAATTTAGCAAAAAATTTGAAGCTTCCATGTCTCTCTTGGGTTATGACATAATCCATTAGCCAATAGTTCTCCCAATGGAAACCTCAAGGTTTGACTTAAGAGGCAAACAATCTTGAGGACCATTTAAGGAGATGAGAATAGAAAATTTGTTAAGGGTAAAAGAGCTTTGATGTTCTAACCATGTTTGCTCAATGAGTCAGCAACTCTAACCCGTCTGATGCATCGCTGGTTCATACATGTTGCAATATTGGATTAGTGGCTTCATCTTCCCCTCTTATAAAGCAGTTTTCGTCAGCTTGACAACCTCCTAGAAGAAGGGAGCTTAAGCTAAAATATAGCAGGATTCAACGAAGAACCTAAACACTTTGAGCATTGGAGATGTTATCAGAGAGTATATGGAAAAAATTACAAATTCTTTCTTTTTAGTGAGAAAAAAACTGAAATCAATGAGGACAGAGTTACATTCCCTTTTCATGGATTTTAGACAGGCATGATTTCTTCACTTCTAAAGTCGAGGGTGATTCATCCAACGTTACCTATGGCTTGTGGATTACGAAGCAATTCATGGAGACTTTACCCACAGAACTCATTTACCAATGTGCCAAGATCAGCTAAAATTTAACCAACTTTTTTGCCAATGGTGGGGTGGATAGAGAGGAAATATGGATAAGCCAGATTGATCTCATTTTGTTTGGTTTAGTCTTTTTTCCTCTTAATTTACCATTTTGTTTTGCCATGCCGATCTTTATGTACCTTCTCTGTCAGTAATAAGTAAAATAATAAGACAAAAGCATATGCACCTCAAAGGCATAAAACTTCTACCCCAAAAAGCATCAAAACAAGAAGATTACTACTTCATGGCTTAACCACAGAAAAATTCGACAGTTATAGTTTACTCTTTTGTTCGATATTACTTGTGCAAAAATGTAGATGGTTTTTTCATTAATTTCTACATTCTGAAGCTAATTGAAAGAAATACCCTGAAAATAACTATGCACACATAATACACACTCATAAATGAAATGTCAAAGAACCTTGTGATAAATAACATTTTAAAGTAGATCTTACCACAACCATCTCCCATTCTTGAGCCCCTCTCTCACAAGGGCAGCAGCATTCTCCCTCCTGCATCTTTTCTCCGAGCATGCTTTAGACGTACCAACACATGCCTGAGAAATTCGAATCAGTTGAAAGCACTCATTCAGAAATCTTTAAAATTTACAAAACTTATGCATCTCATGAAGTATCAATAAATCAGTCAATGTATTTTCCAACTAGTAGCACATCAGAAAATGGATACCACGATTCAAGCTCATCAAAAGCCAAGGTGCCATTGGGAAACCCAAAAATTACATATAATGAATTGGCAAACTTAAAAGTTTCTATTAAATTATACATTTACGAACTTGTGAAAGATGTAAACTTTACGGTATACTTTTTATGGTTTCAGAGGGGAATAATTTTTTTTTCCTGGCAGAATATCTAATTTCTAGTGGTAATTTTAAGTCTAGTATACTTGAAATGTTCAATTATAATCATGAGATGAAGATTAAAAAAGTAAAACTTAAAAAAAAAAAAGGACACTGCTGTAGCTACCCGATAAAAAACCGTAGCTGCAAGCTCCAATAAGCTACCCTGTGAGCTAGTCAAGGTTCCAGATTTATCTTCCCTTGTTCCATCACTCCTGAATGAAAAATATGATAGCATGAAAGCCCATCAGAACCACACGAGGTTGACTCCTGAGATGTCAGAACTGAGACAGCAGCAAACTCACCGGGCCATAATAGTGCAAGGCATATTGCTTTGATCAAGTTCCTTAACAACTACATCTAGAAGTTGTTCTAAGAGATGACTCCCATCAGCAGAGGTCCTTGTTAGCTTCAACTGTAAGTGAGCATATAGAATAAGTGCATCCTGCAAAAGAAAATACAAGTTAATGAAGATAATTAACAAACAAACTATATAATAATATTTAAAAACAAAAAGAGAAAAGTACAAGAATATGATTGAGTTCAGAACCTTCAAAACCCTATCATGGGTTGTAAGCCAATAGCGAAAAACAAATTCCTGCATGGCTGAATGGATTTTTAGGGACCAAAAACCTAGATTTGGACCATCCTTTAACATATATGTGTTAATACACTCCATGAGCTTGCGAGATATTTTTCCCTCATCCCTAAGATTATCCAACACAAGTTAATAGCATATATGAAAGCACAATCAAATGTTTTTGGATTTCCCAAATAAAAGAAAAATGCATAATAATGCATGGTGCATATATATTATACCTTACATATGAGAAAATCCCAACAAAACCCTTCACGACATTTTCCCTCAGATTATCTGGGAAATCTCCTGGAGGGTTTTCCAAGAGGCAATGAAGTGTCAAAATACAGCGAAAGACCTCTTCTCGGGGATTAAATTGAATATTATTCTTCTCACTCAAGCTTGCTTCAACCTTTCCCATGTAAAGAATCACTAGGCCTATAACAGCACATAAGAAAAATGTTAAAGATCACAAAAAGTTAGACCATGACAGTGCTTTGACTTTAAACTGATACTTATAGGTAACCAAAATTTAATACGCACTGCAATAGACCCGCTTCCTCATGTGGAAACGATAATCTTTTACTGCCAAAAGTTGCCGGAGAATAATTCCATACTCGGACTGGAAGCCAGGAACATCCCTAAGGACATCCCATATGTGACTTAGAAGTGGTTTGACCACAGACAACAGAAGCATCTTGCCTGTCAGGAGAATGATGAAATAGAGATATAAGCATAGCTCACAATTTCAAATCCATAAATTTACACAGATAAAATCCATGTCATTTTTTAAACTAATATCGCAATAATAGTATGTTATAATTTTGTCATTTTTCACTGTCCATCCATGACAATATCAAACCTAAAGCTCAGATCAATAAAATAAATCTTCTATTCTTTCCTGTACTTAAGTCAATCAATGACAAGGATTTATATGTTGCATATGCAACTACCAAACGAACATTAAATGAACCAGCCCACATCAGCATTCCAACTGCAAACCTGAAAACTTCGCATCTTCTGCTCGTTGGATAACCATCCGGAGAGTTTTTGCAAAGATTAATTTTGGTGGACGCCTTTTACTAGCAGATATTTCTAAGGATATACATTGTGTAAGCAAAGTGATAAGAAACGGCCAAGTTTCAGCTGCAATACCGAACATCGTATTAGCAACAACAAAAAAATTAAAATCAAAATTAAAAAATAAAATAGAGAGTTCTTATAATTGTTTCCAACAATGAGCAGCAATAGTTTTCCAACAAGTGCAAATTACAAAATAAGTCGCATTCCGTCTTACCGTGAGGAACCTGGTCTGGCTTTAGCTTTGCGGTGTTCTGACCTAGAAATTTACAGAATCCAACCGATCTTTCTCCTTCCAGCCAGCTATTTAACAATTTTATCCCTTCCTATACATTGATTGAAATCCAAAAAAAATAAATAAATATTAAACATGAAGAAAATAAATCCTCACTCAGCGGCGTACAGAGTGAAAAAAGGCTATTCAATGTGAGTAACGGACTTACTTCCCGAGTTTTCGCTTTATCGGATGATAGCTTGGAGATGATCTCTTGAATATCTCTTGACGTAACCATTGATATCAACAGCTTCAACTCCGAAGCTTGAAGATTGTTGTCGTTCGAATGAATTAACGTACATCGACGTAGAGAATAGCAGTGAAAGGCAAGGGTTGTAGACTGAACACTTCCGGAAGATGTGGAAGAAGAAAAGTAGCGTTAAGCGACGGAGCGAGACCGGAAAAGAAAGTCCGTAAGTCGGTAAAACCAGAACCCAAATGGACGAGGGTTTTTCGCCGACCCGAACATGCCAAAAGCATGTCTTTTCATGTGCTTTTTCAAACACATTTTTGTTGGGGGAAATTATGGGAAAGTGTCACTTTTCATCGATATTTATAAAAACATACCATTAATATATCAAATTGTAGAGAAGGGCCACTTTTTGTCGATAATTAACTTGAAGGGTCACTTCTCAAAAATAATTGAAAAATAATGTTATTTTATTATAACCACGCTCGGATCCATGTATGATGTGCTCGCATCCCACATAGAATATGCTCGAATCCACGTATGATGCGCTCGCATCCCACATAAAATACGCTTGTGTTCCATGTAAAATGAGCTTTGTGTCCCATGTAATAAGTTTAAGTTCTATGTATAATAAATTTTTGTCTCGAGAAAATGATGCTCAAATTTAATTATATTTGAAAAATTATCTTATAATTTAATTTCGGCGGATATTTTTATAAATATCGACAAAAAGTGACCATCTTCTATCATTTGTGATGGCATGGTTTTATAAATATCAACTAAAAATGACCATTTTCCATAATTTTCCCTCTTTGTTTTTTTCCCCATTGCGTTTGTAACTTCTGTTCAATTTTTCAATTCGGAATATAATTTTTAATTATTTATAAGTAACACCTCTTGAGATTTCTCACTTATGCACGTACTCAAGTACTTTCGTGATATTTGAAACCTACGAAAAACCTCCTTTCACATGTGCTTGGATGGTAACAAAACTTCCTTTTGTTAATTCAAGAACATTGAAAAGATCAAACTAACTCTTGAGATAAAATTCATTTAGCCTATGTTTGTTTCACTAAAAGAAACTGGAGAAAAGAAAAAAAAATTTCCCAGAATTTAGAATTTTCCGAGTGTTTGGATTAGAGGAAAATAAAAAATACACTAAAACATTTTCCTAAATCCTCCAAAATCAGAGGAAAATAACTCCCCCCAAAATATGACGGAAGTTATTTTCTAGAAAAGAGAAGCTAGCTTTGCAATTTGCACAATCTAGCTGGAGTGATAGCTCTGCCCACTTCATTACCCTCAAACCAATTGATTGGGACCACGAAGACTACTTAGAGAAGATTAGTCGTGATTGCTTCAGAAGAATAACGATGGATTCGAAAAGAGTATCTGGTGGAACAGTGCCAAACACTATCAAAACCGTGAGCGCAACAAGCCCGTTCTTCCATGGCTTCTCTTTTTGGTTTGATTTCCTTTCTGAGCTATCATCTTCTCATCAACTAGTATATCCCAGAATTTGGCAAATACGTTCACCACCTTGCATCACTTGCAACAAAAATAAGGAAGTCAGTCCTCTCAAAGCACTGAAAACCAAGTTTAATTAACTAAAACTGATAGTGGTGGCATCATCAAGGCTCGTTCCAAGCTCTTGATACTTCTGCTATGTTGCTAGGGGCAACCATGGTTGGCAATCTCCTAGTCTGTCACCTGCCTCTCTTTTGCAGCCATGCCCCTTTTGGTGCTACTTAAACATACTTGTACACTTTGTAAGGTGCACGATCATGTTACCGAAATTAGAGAACGAGGAGTATGACTCCTGAGTGATTTCGATGGGTGAAGGTGAATACGAGGAAGAGAAGGCTACGAGACCAAAACAGGGAAGATTTCTGAAATTTTGTTTTTTTTTTTCAGTCAAATTACCACAAAGATAGATTGTGGGTACATTTTTTGTAAATTTGATAAATTTTCACGCCATGTTTGATATATATAAAATTTAGAGTATTAAAACTAAAATTTGAAATTTCACCTTTTCCATAACTTTTAAACTTTCATTTCAATCCCCACTTCTTCTTTTTCCCTCCTTATATTACATCCAAACAACTGGAAAAAGAAAAAAGGGAAAATATTTTTTGCCGAAAAATATTTTCCATTGAAACAACACAGAGCCTTAAAAGCCAATATAATCCAAAAAAATATCAAACAAAAGTTCAATTATTGATAAAATAAAGTATTAAGAAAAACAAACTGCCAATTTTTTCTATTGAACATTCTCTAAAAGTTTCCTTATAAATATACAGATATATAGATAAGCATAATTTAATTTGTCGTTTGACATATAACATAAAGTATCCTATTAAAACTTAAAGGAGATTTTAGGTATAAACTTCGAAGAAGGAGAATTTTTGACCATTTGTGCATGTCAAGTGAGGTTTTTGACATTTTCCAAATTTCAAGGGATCTATGTGCTTAAGTGACAACCCCCAAAGGATATATGTGTAATTATCCCATATATTTGTGATTAAATGACTAATAAGAGCTTCACAAGATGAAGATCTATTAGGTTTGCGTCCAATCACATTTAAGACACTTCTTAATCGGTAATTAAGTTAGAAAATATTTTATTTATCATGAGATTTTTTACAATTCTTTCTTTGCTTTGGGAGTGATTAGATTTTGAATTAAATATATATTCGTCACAACTATCATATTATTCCCATAACAAAGTTGATTAGTTTTGCTGATGACGACTTCACAGACTAGACCCCCAAGAGTACAGTGGTCTCTTTTAAGCAACTAACTCAGCCCACTGGAGATGCCCTACCTTTGGGGCATCCCGCAAGGTGCAAGATTCTGACCAAAGCCCACCCCCTGTTACCAAACCGGTAGGGTTACGTGTGGGTTTCGTATGGATTAAACTCTTATATGATGGGTCGGGTTTGGATAATGACGGTTTTGGCAAAGCCGGACAGGCATGGTGTCTTGGGTTTTAATTGGATTTTCCCTTGTTAATTTATTGTTCAAGTTGGCTCTCTTGCTCGTTGCTTACTGCAAAGAGTTTTAGCCAAATTATTGTTTATGAACTTATCTTCTTCCTTGAGTGTAAATTCTTGACCTCCCAGACAAGCATGGTGTCTTGATTGGGTCCTTTCCTTCCTCGTTGTGCATACACAAGCAAGCAAGCGGTATCCCTCGCACCGTTGGTGAACATTGTTCCAGGAACATTAATTATATAAAGAGCTGTTGTTCATGTGTTGCCGTCCCTCCTCCGTAGCTAGCGCCACAGAACCGTGTTCCTGTAGGCATCTCTGTAGAAATCGATAGAACTGGAAATTAAATCAAGCCTATAAACAATCTTTCCGAGGAAGGTTCCTCCGCCGGCGCGCTGCTATAACGAAGTGCACAAAGGAGGATTATAAAGACGTATATTCAGGAAGGATCATTACATAGTTCGAAATTTCATATAGAGGGGAAGAGGCGGGGAGAAGAGAATCAGGAAATTCTTTCAATCCTGCTGCTTATGATGAAATTTCCGTATAATAGCGTAGAGACTGATCGAGATTTAGGATAGATCACAAAAAAAAAAAAAGAGATAATAATTATTATGAAAGAGGTAACAGAAAAGTGTTTATAATATGGATTTTAATCTAGAACTGGTATGAAATTTGTGTTTGATGGTTTAAAATGTAAACAAAACCACAGTTCTTGGCCGGTTACCTGCATAGTAGTTGAGGTTCCAACAGAAGGTGCTTGCGTTTTTAATGGCGGTTTCCTGACCACCGGTAAAAGGTTCTAAATTTCAGTAAAATAGTAATACGACCTTAGTTGTGGTCAGTGACTAACGCAGTTGCTTTTAAATAAAACAAAATTTACTGTTAGCCCTATGATTGTGGTAATTAAAAATTGTTTCATAAAATAAAGAATAGGCATGCATGTTTGGAAACTTAGACATACAGTAGCATTAATTTCAAAATAAATGACTGAATTTAAATTATCAAATTTTTAAAAAAAAAAAAGGAGAAAGCAAGAGGGTGAAGAACACCTTTCCTACTAAAAGCTTAAACTGGTAGTTGAAGTGAACTTTATATATTTAATATATTTTTTAACACTTCCCTCACGTGTGGGCCGGGCTTAAACCCATTTTTAGGGAACCCATTTTAGGGAGGCCTTATATGTAGAATTTTTTTTTCTCAACAAGTGAAGTGGAAGTTTGAACTCAGGACCTCGTGTTTTGCTTAAGGTTCCATACCATGTAGAATATTGTTCCTACTAAAAGCCTAAGCTAATAATAGGGGTGAATTGTTTTATATATTTAATATATTCGTTAAGAGAGGGTAAAGTCAATCTTATTCGATTTCTGAGAGCCAATGACATGTTGTGCTGCGGCTAGTGCTGATTCACTGTCTACTCATTTATTGCTGTACAAGTCATGGAGAAAGAGGCTGCGTTCATACTCACAAACACTTAAATATGAATTTTTTACGTCGCACAATTCCAGCACATTCTACGATTTTCAACACGACAACTAACCGAAACTCGTATCAGGCCAATAACCCATAAGCGTGCATTCGATTAGTTTGTCCGTTTCAAAATTTCAAACAGACAACCTGCTTCGCTCTTGGATCACAATGCAAAGAATACAAAGAGAATGCGAAAGAAGGGGACAGTGGCCTGGGAGGGAGGGTAGCTCGGTCTGCTTCAAAGTGCCTAAGTGGTTCCCACCAGGCTCAGCATGCAGGCAAAGAACAAAAAAAACTAATCATGTCCATTCAACGAAACAACAAAGAGAGACGGCAATAATAGAACTGCATGCGATAGCGCTTGAGATCCTGTCCACCGCCCTACAAGATTCGTAAAGAAGAGACGGAATGTCGCTGGATGCGCTGCGCCGCTATTGTCGGTTGCGGTGTCACGCATGCCCCAGCCTAACTTCGTTATCTTGTATTTTATTATTATAATTGTATCGGCAGTTTCGAAACGTACGCACACATGGTTTACGAAAGTACTTTGCAAATCCTTCCTGAGCCAATTGGCTGGATTCAGATCTTCTAGATCTCAAAAGACGAACATATTATATATATGTTTACATGGTACATGATCATGAGCTTGTTACTTTTTGACCAATCCCGAGTGGATTGGTTTAATGTTCTACAATCTTTGTTTTCCCTTTTTTTTTGTTTTGAAATGTTTTGGTGGGCTTTAACAAATATCGGATGATGCTTTGCTCAACGGCTTTTGGATCAAGCCATTCAAATGCTGGGCCAGATTTTTGTGATCCCAATAAAATCAGATTGACTGCACGCATTTTGATGCTTCTGATGTTTGACTTCCAACGTTATAACGAGGATGGATACAAAAGACCATAATGTAACGTGGGTGGTCAGGCACACACCGTTAGATTCCAAACAAAGGGTCGTCAGCAGTTTGAAAATTTAAAGCGAGCCATAACGATTAATGCTTGGATCCGCTGCATTTGGATTCTATCGATCTACGGGACTAAGACCACAGCCCTCATTACTATCGTTATCATTGTTATATAGAAGAAGGCTTTGATGGTTACATAGAGTTGCTGCGTGTACAAAATATGTATTTCGTGGGACCTATGTATATATAATGGCAGGAAATTGGTTTTTAGTAATATTTTTTTTTAAAATAATTCAAATTCAGGCTATCAAATTTTGAAAATTAATAATTAGTGATACTTTTTTCATATAATTAAGATTTAGTGTCATCTTACTATCTACAAAGAATTTCTTTCAAAAATATCCTTAAAAAGATTTTGAAAACCTTTTCATTCAATTAGGTAAAATAAGGTTTTCAAAGTCCTTTTAAGGGTATTTTTGGAAGCAATTTTTTTTTTTATGAATAGTAAAAGGATACTAAATCTTAATTATTTAAAAAATATCACTAATTCTTAATTTTCAAGAATTGATAGATCGAAACTAGATTATTTTGAAAAAATATTACTAAAAACTAATTTTCATGACCGACCAAACGGCGATAGGTGCACGTGCCGGTGAATTGCCGTACAAGATGCACGTGGGAGGGAATATATCCTTTTCTTGAAGATGGAGGAGGCGACTGGGGCACGGTAGGGTCCACAGTCCTCTCGTCTGGTCTTACCGGGGATATAAGTGGGGCCCGAAATGGAGTGCTCTTTCGGTTTGCTCTTTTTCGAGGACCCAAATATTCTCAATTCTGTCACGTCAAACATGACCTATGAGGACGACGCCGTGATTTCTGACGTGTATCTGCAAAAGGAATCCAATTCTCACCCCCACAGTACATATACATAGCTGACACCTTAGTCATGAGGGAGATCGGGGCGGGATTTCGTCAAGCTTAGCCCAATCGGTACTACCAAAAAAAAAGCTTAGCCCAATCGGGGCCGTTGTTTACAGGGGAAGTTTTCTGTTTGGGGCACACTTGATCCTGAACCAGTTGAGCCGGATGTTGTGGGCCCGGATATGAGACATAGGAGACAAGATCGGGTCCCTTATACAGACAAGACTGGGGCCCTTGGAATAGCCACCGACGACGAGAAGAGGACCTAGTGCCCTTTTTTCCCCTTCAAATTCATACCCTCCCCTTCCCTTAAAGAGCAATCAATTCTGTCACAATTCTCTACTTCATCTCTTCGGTAGAATCCAGGGTTTCAGGCACCTCTATCTGTATCTTCTTCCCTTTTCTTCTCTTTCAAAGTACTACCTCTTCTCTAGCTCACACAAGTATTTTAACAGTTAAGATAGAGCGTTCTTGAAGGGGATTAAGGTTTGGCTATATATATAGCTGCTCTTGCCTTTCTTAACTGGCTTTGTTGAATGGGTCTCGATTCTCTCCAAGTTTGCATGAATACATCCGACTGGCTACAGGTGTGTAATATTGTCATGCAATCAGTTAATTTCTATACTCAAACTTGTAGTTCTGTTGTGACATCCTTAATTAGTATTATCCTCATCATGTTTTCCTTCTTCTACTTCAGAAAGAACTAATCCTGACCCTCTAGGAGTGTAATTGTAACACTGCCAAGTTTGGAATGCAGTTGGATTCATAATTTGGACTTCAAAAATACCCATAAACTATCATCTTCTTCTTCCTCCTTTAATTTTGTTCCACTGTGAAAAGATGTCCTTAATTTAGTTACCTACTATGGGGAAATAACTGCTTCTTAGTTTGTCTCATAGTGCTAAAAAGAGTTCAAGTGTGCCAATGCTAATTTCGTTAAGCTGTTCATCTTAAAATCAAAACAGATTGCAGCTTAATTTGTGTCTCGGTAACAGGTTCTAACATTCTGGATTTTGGATACTTTTACTCTTCACGAAAAAGATGTTTCTAAAATTCATTAAATATATATCAGGGCGTTGTCGACGAGGAAAGGCCAATGGATTCTTCTTCACCTTCTGGGGATGTGATCACATGCTCAAGACCACCCATGCTAGAGAGAAGACTGAGGCCTCCGCATGACCAAGCTCTCAAGTGCCCTAGGTGTGACTCCACGCACACCAAGTTTTGCTACTACAACAACTACAGCCTCTCTCAACCTAGATACTTCTGCAAGACTTGCAGAAGGTATTGGACCAAAGGAGGGACTCTCAGGAACATTCCTGTTGGCGGTGGCTGCAGAAAGAACAAGAGAGTGGCTACAAAGAAGTCGACTGATCAACCACTTCATCCAAACCCCCTCTCCTCGTGTCATGATCCGACCGATCTTCACCTTTCCTTCCCGGAGATACAGTTATCACACCTCACCACCATATTAGGCAGCCATAGAAATCTTGGAAACCCTAATTTCATGGAGAGCAAGTACAATGCTGCCATGCTAGATAACCACACTCGACCAATTGGATTCATGGAGAGCCAACTTGATGCCGTATTGGAGAACTCCAGAAACCAAGATTTCATTGGGAGTTCTGATCACTTGGGTTTTGTGGGTGGCCTTGGAGATGTGAATCACGGGTTGACACCACCTAATTTTCATGGTTTCATCTCTCCATTTGAAATGAACAGCGGAGCTTTCACGGACACTTGCCAGAGGCTCATGCTTCCATTCGGAGGATGTGACGATCAAAATGAAATAGAAGTGAAGCCGAACAACAAGCTCTTATCCCTTGATAATTGGCAAGATCAAGGTTGCTCGGAGGTTGGAAAGGATTCACTCGGATATCTCAATGGTCTAGGATTGTGGTCTGGCGTGTAGAACGGCTGCGGATTGTCTGCGAGAAACCTAGCTATTAGTCTAGACACGTACACAGACTGCAATTTAGTGAATTGAGTTGAGGCGGAAAAGGTTCTGTGGATTTCTATTTTTTGTTTCGGCTTTGCTCATCGTACTAAACAGGAGACTGAATGCATGACAGAAACGACTGGAATCAACATAATTAATTAATCAGTTGCTATCTGGTTGGATTTTCTTAATTTTCATTTATGTGAATTTTCCTCTTCCCTTCTGAGTTGGTGTCTTGGGATTAAGATATTCAAAGTTATCGGTTTTTGTTTCCATGTGGTGCAAAATAGAACGCCTACCTTAATTTGATTAAAAATATATGCGTTCACACATATATACTTCTTCCCTTGCTTCTTTGTGTATGTTTGTCGGTAAATCCATTGCCCAAAACTTAAAAAAAAAAAGAGTTTGTCTCTTTCAACAGCGAATCTCGTACAACTCCCCCTCCAACAGGCACAAAGGGGTCCACGTCATTGGAACATACTATATATATATATTATAATAGATAAATATTAATAAGTACATATAAGTATATATATATTTGTGCTATGTACTCTGAATTCATAAATATGTATATATATATAATTAGAGAACTAGTACAAGTATATACAAATTTATAAGTGCATATATAAGTTGTAACTTATTATTATTTAGTAATAACCTATTTGTTACACTTAAAATATATAGTATAATTTATTACATTTGTTAAAGATAAAAATGAATTGTAATTTAAAATCAAATATAGGAGATTTTTTTTTCTGTTGTAGTTATCTCATTGACGGTTTGATACAACAAACCTTATCCATTCATTGTACTTTTCTATAAATGAAAAACAAAACCCACAAGCAAAAGGCATCATGGTTTTTCAAACATTGTTATGGTATCAGAGCTTTTTTGATTAACAACATTCGATCCTCATGGCCTCTCATTCCTCCATCTCCTTCAATACCATGGTTCACCTTATCACCATCAAATTAAACTCATCAAATTTTCTCTTATGGCACAGTCAACTTCTTCCTTTGTTACAATCATAAAACTTGTTTGGTTTTGTTGATGGCTCTTTCCCAAAACCACAGGCTCCCTCATCTTCTAATCCTAAAGTTGTTGAATGTGTTCACGCTGACCAACTAGTGCTTAGTCTTCTTTCCTCCTTGTCTGAAGAAGCTCTCTCCGAAGTTATTGGTCTAACTTCTTCTTATGAAGTATGGACTGCTCTTGAACATTCCTTCAGCCACAAGTCTAAATCTTGTGAAATTCATATCAAGGATGACCTTCAGATGATGAAAAAGGGAACCCGGACTATTCCTGAATTTTCTCATGTCTTCAAGAGTTCTTGTGATCAGCTGGCTGTCATGCATGGGACGTTCAGTGGATGATACTGATAAAGTTCATTGGTATTTACAAGGTCTTAGTGCTGAGTTTTCTACTTTTTCTACAACCCAACTTTCTCTTTCACCATTGCCTAGCTTCAAGGACCTTGTACCCAAGGCAGAAAGCTTTGAACTCTTTATTAAATCTCTTGACAACCCAAGTGGTTCAGCTGTTGCTTTTGCTGCCAGCACAACATCCCAATAGTTCAAGAGACATGGAAATGGTCATCGTGGAAGATATGGTGGTCGTGGTAGAGGAAATCGTGGCGGTAGAACCAACACTCGAGTTCCTCGATGCCAAATTTTTCGTGAAGAGGGTCACTATGCCTCTACTTGTCCTGACCGTTTCTCGCAGGGTGCTAACTCTGCACATCTTGCTGAAGCTTTCACAAATTGTTCTATTGCTGATGGTTCTACATCTGATTGGTTCACTGACACAGGTGCTTCTGCTCATATGACCCGGATGTAACTCAATTGGACAAGGCCACAACCTATTTTGGTAAGGATTGTGTAACTGTTGGAAATTGTGCATGTATTCCAATCACCTATACTGGTAGTCTTTCTCCAACTCCCAATATCAATTTACTTAATGTCTTTGTTGTGCCTAATCTCACCAAAAACTTGCTGTCCATTAGTAAGTTAACCTCTAATTATCCTTTCTCTGTTACTTTTATTAATGATCATTTTCTTGTTCAGAACATCACAAGCAAGGTGGTGGCAACCGGTTGACGTAAGGAAGGCTTGTATGTGCTTGACCATGGCAATAAAGCATTCATTTCTCTGGTTCAAAATAAATCTCTTCATGCTTCTTATGATGTTTGGCATTCTCGTTTAGGCCATGTAGCCCATTATGTTATTTCTTTGTTACAAAATAAAGGCTACTTATCTGTTACTTCTTTATTGCTCAGTCCATAAATTTGCTCAAGTTGTCAACTTGCAAAGAGCCACCGTCTTCCATTTCAAGAAAATTATAAGCGTTCACCCTCAATTTTGGGTTTAATTCATTGTGACTTGTGGGGTCCTTCACCTGTCATTTCAAATTCAGGTTATAGATTTTATGTGATATTTCTAGATGATCATTCTAGATTCACATGGTTTTATCCTTTAAAATATAAATCCAATTTCTTTCAAATATTCATTCAATTTCAAACTTTTGTAGAAAATCAATTTGAAAGAAAAGTCAAAAGTTTCCAAAGTGATGGTGGAACTGAATTTACCAATCATCATTTTCAAAATCATCTTATCTCATCTGGCATCCAACATCAAATGTCTTGCCCATACACCATCTCAAAATGGCTAGGCAGAAAGGAAACATCGTCACGTCACAGAAACTGAACTCGCTATGCTTTTCCATTCCCATACACCTCTTTCATATTGGGTTGAAGCTTTCAGTACTGCCACCTACAACATCAATCGGTTGCCAACACCAGTGCTTAAAAATTCATCTACATATGAGACACTCTTTGGTAAGATTCCAACTTATGCTAATTTTCATCCTTTTGGTTGTCGTGCTTATCCCTATCTTAGAGAATATATACCACACAAATTAGCTCCTCGCAGTGCACCTTGCATATTTTTAGGATATAGCATGACTCATTGTGGTTTTTGATGTCTTGACTCGACCATTAATCGTGTCTACATATCTCATCATGCTAAATTTGATGAATTGGTTTTTCCTTTTTTTGGTAAAAATCAATCTAATGCATTGTCTAGTCTACATGTATCATCGTTTTTGGAACCAAATTATATTGTCTCTAGTCCACATACATTGTCACATTCATCTCAAGTTTTGTCTCCAATGGTTCCACAATCTCAGGCCCGTTCATGCATTCCATGTACTACTGATTCTTCTAGAATTTATCGGGCTTCTTCACTTGTGCAAGTTCTTTCAACCCATTCTCCAACTATGGCACAATTTGACATTTCAAAAATCTCAACAGAGGATGCTACTGTCTCTCTTGAACCATTGAACTTGGAAAATGTGGCACCATCAGTTTCAGCCCACTCACTCCATGGTAATTCGGGCCAAGGATGGTATATTTAAGCCCAAACACTCTGCCTACATGGGTATTGTGCCTTCTACAGGACTTATTCATGCTCTTCTTACAATTAAGGAACCTCGTGGGTTTAAGTCTGTTGCCAAAATTCTGGGTTGGATTTCTGCAATGGATGATGAGATTCGTGCTTTAAAATCCAATAAGACTTGGGAATTGGTACCTAGGCCTCCACATGCCATTCTTGTTGGTTCAAAATGGGTATTTCGAATCAAATATTTATCTGATGGATCAATTGATTGATTTAAGGCCCGATTAGTTGCAAAAGGCTATACCCAACTTCTAGGCCTTGATTTTACTGAAACCTTTAGCCTTGTTGTAAAGGCTTCTACAATTCGTGTTGTTTTGTCATTGGCCATTACAAATAATTTGGTTCTTCGTCAACTTGATGTTAAGAATGCTTTTCTTAATGGAGTTCTTCAAGAAGAAGTGTTCATGGAGCAACCCCTAGGATATATTGATCCAACGAAGCCACCTTATGTATGCCGTTTAAAGAGATCTATTTATGGGCTTAAGCAAGCCCCAAGGGCCTGGTTTCAATGGTTCAGTTCCTTTTTACTTCGAATTGGATTTTTATACAGTCGAGGTGACCCTCCTCTATTTGTTCTTTCTTGGCCCAGTGGACTTATCTATCTTCTATTATATGTTGATGTCATTATTGTTACAAGTAACAATAATGCTCTTCTTGATGGGTTTATCTCTTCACTACACAAGGATTTTGCTACCAAAGACTTGGGTCCACTTAGTTATTTTCTTGGTTTGGAGGCCCATCGGACGTCTAATGGGCTTTTTCTTACTCAAGTCAAATATGCACATGAAATACTTCAACGGGCCGATCTTGTGGATTGTAAGCATGTTTCTACTCCAATTGTGGTATCTCAACATCTCTCCTCTGATGGATCATTGTTTCATGACCCAACTCATTATCGGTCCATGGTTGGTGCACTTCAATATTCGACTATCACTCGACCAAACATCAAATATGCTGTAAATTTTGTTAGTCAGTACATGAAATCTCCAACAAATCACCATTATCAGGCTGTCAAACATATCCTACGTTATATCAAAGAATCTCTCTTCCATGGTTTGTTTTTCACTCCTTTCTCATCCACCAATCTTGTGGCTTACTCTGACGCCCGTTGATCCACTTCTGGATCTGCTATCTATCTTGGAGATAATCTTGTTGCATCGAGTGCAAAGAAACAACCTACCGTCTCGTGATCTAGTTGTGAATCTGAATATAAGGCTTTGGCTCTCACTGCTGCAGAAGTTAAATGGCTCATTCATCTTGTTTATGATCTCAGTGTGCCATCTTCAACACCACCTTTATTAAGTAAACACACGTGTGTATAAACTATTAAGTAAATTCACTTATTCAGTATTTAATAAACACACGTGTGTATAAACTATTGAGTAAATTCACTTATTCAGCATTTAATAAGTGTACCATAAATTCATTAAGATAAAAAAACATGGCTTCATCTAAATAAATTGGTTATAACTTGGAACGGGATCATCTACGGTTGAGCTCGTAAATGAGCTCAACCGTACCCAATGGTTGCTTGCCAAGTAGGCAAGCAACCACCCTCTCTCCCATTTGAAAACCATTTTTTCGTTTCCCCATGTAGAAGACAGAGGAGAGAGGGTGGCTGCTTGCCTACTTGGCAAGCAACCACTGGGTACGGTTGAGCTCATTTACGAGCTCAACCGT
The DNA here is from genome assembly GCA_947561395.2 of Buxus sempervirens. Lineage (NCBI taxonomy): Eukaryota > Viridiplantae > Streptophyta > Magnoliopsida > Buxales > Buxaceae > Buxus > Buxus sempervirens. The sequence goes on from OX387188.1 coordinate 42,496,668, forward strand.
AGATGATCCCATTCCTCTAGCTTGGGTCGGCGAGACCCTCGTTTTCCTCTCTTTTTAACGTTTGGACACGCAAGTAGGTCATTACCTCAACATATTTTAGTTTTAAACTTTTAATGTTATTTCATCTTTCTAGAATGAAAAATAAAAAATAAAAAATTAATGGTCGGTTTCTGGTTTGTAATGTAAACGCATCAGGTTTAGTTGAACCAACTCATTTATTATCCGTACAAATTTAAATTGACGGAATTAAGAAAAACGAGCAACATGGGACGGTTTGACCGTTTGAAGCGATCATCTTCCTTGAATGTGATCTGGTGTGGGCTTAATTTCATCACTGCCTTTCCAATCATCTTCGATGAGATGTGTCCAAATCGGCCTCTCGTTTTTCCGATCATCTTAGATAACGCTATGTGGTAATACACGATCGAAACCGGGGCTTCTGAGAGCGATGGAGAGATTTGGATAAAGAGAATAGAAAGAATATTCTCTAGATTCTTGCCTTCTATTTGTATTTTTCAAATATTATCTTCCACAAACAAAACAATCCCTATTATAACCCTTGTTCTTTGCACATTCACATTAAAATATGATGTAACTATCCATTAAGAATGACATGCTATCTATTTTTATGGGGGATTATTTATTTAAATGGGCCTAAAAAATTTTGCTACGCGCGTAGCAAGTTCTCTGACATTATCATATTAATTTGTTGATCTGAGACTAGATCGTCAGGGTAAATATATGCTCATTCATATTCCCCAATCCTAACAAGTTTTCTTTGGGATTTCAGGACGTGAGGACTCTCCTTATAAATCATATCGAAACTGATTTGTCTTTTTCTGTTTTGTAAAATAGTTACTTTCTTCTCTGGAAATTCAATGCAAGTGGCCTGGCTATAAAAATTATTTCAATATTTTGGAATGAGTTGGACTTAAAATGAATTTGGAGAGGGGATTCAAAGGGTATCACTGAGTAACGAAGCATCCGCGATTTGCACGCGATCAACCGGACGGGTCTGGAAGATAACGTTTTGGGTTTTCGGAACTCCTTGCGTCTGACGATTTGTGAGTCCCCAGGCATGGCAGGCTAATCTCTTGCAGTCCCTTTCCCTTTCCCCATCTTGGTCTGTTTAGCTGCCTCGCCTCTGCCCTGCTCTGCTCTTGACTCGTTTTTCAGCTGCTGGATTATTCCTGGTTTCCCCAACTTTCTTTCTTCCTCCGTTCTCTTTTCTCCTCCGTTGTCTTGCACCTTGCTCGATCATGGAAGATCTGTCAAGGAAGCTTAAAAACCTCATCATCCCTCCCAGGCCATCCATCACTTTCAAACCATCTGCTTCTGATCGGGCTCGGGTGGATAAAAAATGGGGGGCCCTCATCCTTTGTGAAGTGCCCGGAACGAACATCCATGTCAACACAATAAAAAATTTTGCGACAAGAGTCTGGAGACCTATAGAGATGAGCTCTGTTACCCAGATAAATGGTAGCAGATTCATACTATGCTTCAAAAATAAGATTGATAGATTTAACATCATTTCTGCCCAACCTTGGACCATCAACGGGCAACTGATGCGTCTCAAGGAGCTTGATGACGATAGGGAAGCCACTACGATGAAAGCTGACACTATCACGTTGTGGCTTCAGATTCATAATATGCCCCACAAATTCAAGGACAAGAGCATCATCCACCAGATGCTACTGAACATAGGGAAAGTCTGGGAAATCAATTGTAATGGGGAAACTTTGGACAGTTTTCCCTCAGCTCGCATCTCCATCCCTGTGGCAAAACCAATTCCTTCGGGGTTGTTCTTTGAAGAAGATACTGGAAAGAAGGTGTGGGTCGAGTTTAGGTATGAACATCTCCCACCTCTCTGTTTTTCATGTGGATTGTTGGATCACAATATTGTCAATTGTTCTAACCCTTTTTTTGCTGAGAACCTCGATGGTAACGATATCAATGGTGAAAGATACTATGAGCCATCTATTGCTGCAAATCCCCTGAGAAGGAAGAATCCCCTTCTCAGGATCATCCCCAAACTCCCGTGCTCTGAGGAATTGGGGACGGAGAACGAGTCAGCCCAGTCGCTAAGGGAAGAGGGTAACTCGGCCATGGCGGTCGTTACGATGAGTCAACCCGGTCATGAGTCTTCTCAACGGTCGGATGGTGCTTCAAGCTCAATGCAGGCGATGCAGTCCCATCACGCTGGATTTTGGCCTACCTCGTGCAGTGTGCATCAGTCTTCTCCTGAACTCACGATTCAAAATTTATGGGTTGATTTCAATCCTAACCCAAACCCGAGCAATTCGGTATCTCCGTATCCCAGTCAGAACCGCACCCAACCATTGTACCGGACCCAGGATCGAAACCGGTCTCTCAGCCCGATCCGAAATTCTAGCCTGCAATCCAACCTTAACCCGAGTCGGAACCGGTCCCCAAGTCCTAGCCCCATACGTGATCTTAACCCAACCCAAAACAATTGCCAGACCCTTCTTCCTAGCCATAATGGAATCTTGGGCCCTTGGGAGCCCAGCAAACCTTTGCTTGATAGCAGTGAGCCCACCCCCATTCAGATCGACCCAACCCAAATCATAATAGACGCTCCCTCTCCTCAACTTAAGATCTTTGCTTTTGGAGCCCATTCCCCTAAGCCCAAATCCCACTCAAGCCATCCCTCAAACCAAACCCATCTAACTTTAAGCCTTATCTCTGATCGTCTAAATACCCAGCAGCATTTCACGGCCAGGAGGAATCCCAGATTTCTGAGAGCTGGAACGGTGAGCAGGAGCAATGAGGCAGAGGCACACAATGGCAAAAATCCAAGGCAAGGTGGGAAAGGGAAAGGGGTCTGCATTCCTAGTAAAAGAAGAAGAACCGAAGACCTAAACCCATTCCCTGCTATCAGCTTTTCTTGTGAGGATCGGGTTTGTCCCCTCGCTGGTGAACAGAGTCAGAAGGAAACGGGGCCTCCCAACGACTTCTGGCCAAAGGCTCCAACATGAAGATACTAGCATGGAATTGTCGAGGGATTGGGCAACCCTCGACAAAACAGTATTTGAGGTTTCTTTTAAGAAACCAGAAGCCTAATCTCGTGCTTTTGTCTGAGACCATGGCCTCAGACAAGAGTTCTGAGAAGTTAATTCGGAAGTTTGGTTTCAGAAATTTTTACTGGTCTGCATCCAGGGGTCTATCTGGAGGTTTTTGGGTCTTGTGGCATTCTAACATTTCTGTTGAGGTTATTTTTCAGGATTCTTGGATGATCCACCTGCTGATTAATAAGAACGCTCCTACGGAAGCCTGCATTACATTCATACATGCAAGCAATGCGGCGTCAGTCCAGAGATCTCAATGGAACCAATTACGTGCTATTGCACAAACTCAGCTGACGCCGTGGCTTCTTCTTGGGGATTTCAACATAGTCATGAGCCAAAATGAGAAGCAAGGAGGTAAGAACTTTAAGGTATGGCAGGCTAAACTTTTGCATGATCTTGTTGCTGACTGTAATCTTCTCCACCTCCATCCTAAAGGCCTTAAATTCACCTGGGATAATGGGAGAGCGGGTACTGGTAGGATTAGGGAAAAGCTGGACCGGGCGTTCAGTAACCATGATTGGATCCTTAAATTTCCTAATACTACTATGACCCAAGAGCCGATTCTCGGTTCTGATCATAGCCCAACTATCATCCAATCCAACCCCAGTAGACCCAATAATCCCAAGCCTTTCAGGTTTGAATTTTTCTGGATGGATGAGAAGGAGTGTGAAGAAACCATTGAAAAGGAGTGGAGTAATAGCCTCAGTCATTTCTGGAACTGTCCAGATAGGTTGGAGTATCTTGGAACCAAACTGGCCCAATGGAGTAGGAAATCCATTGGTAATTTACACTCTAAAGCCACCAAACTGTTTTATGAGCTGAAAGACATTCAAGCCTCTCTTGAGAGAAACTGGTGTAATAAGCTAAAGTTGAAGGAACAGAGCATTAGAAATGATTACTTCCATGTCCTCAAGCAGCAGGAAACCCTATGGGCCCAGAAATCTCGCATAAGCTGGCTTAAAGAGGGTGACCTTAACACCAAGTTTTTCCATGTCTCTACTCTCAACAGGAGACAGAGAAACAAAATCACCTCCATCAAGGATGAGACCAATCAGACCCACACGGAACAGGAAAATATTGAAAATTGTTTTATTGATTACTTCTCTAACATGTTCCAGGAGAATGCTAACCATGATGTGCAGGATTTTGACCTGTTGAATGCGGTCGTTAACGAGGATGATAACAGGCTTCTGGCAAGGCTAGTCACCAATGATGAAATCCTCCAAACAATAAATGAAATGGGGTTAAGGAAGAGTCCGGGTCCTGATGGGTTCCAAGGCCTCTTCTACCAGAGATACTGGGATATCGTGGGGCCCCGAATATGTGGCATGGTCAAGGATTTCTTTAGGTTTGGCATACTTGATAATGGTATAAACCATACTTTCATTACCCTCATACCCAAAGTTGATCACCCAAACCGCACCTCGGACTTTCGCCCCATTAGCCTGTGTAACTTCGGTTACAAAATCATCTCTAGGATAATTGTTAACCGAATGAGACCTATAATGGGGAAAATTATATCCCCAAACCAGAGTGCGTTCCTTGCCAAACGGTCCATTCATGACAATATTATCTTAGCTCAGGAAGTCATGCATCATATTAGGAAAAAAAAAAAAGGTAAGTCTGGAAGCTTTGCCCTCAAAGTGGACCTCTCCAAAGCTTATGATAGACTTAGATGGGATTTTTTACACAAGGTTTTAAAATCGGCGGGTTTTTCCCATCATTGGACTTACTTGATCATGCAATGTGTTACTACTGTCACATATTCGGTTCTGGTTAATGGTAACCCAGCGGGCCACATTGTCCCATCTAGAGGTGTGAGACAGGGTGACCCCCTATCCCCATACCTCTTTATTCTAACTCAACAGGCTCTCTCCAAAGCCCTGCTCGAAGCCGAAGCAAACGGCACTATTCATGGAGTCAAGATTTGCAGCAGAAGCCCTCAACTTTCACACCTGATGTTTGCCGATGACCTCCTACTGTTTGGTAAGGCAACGCAAAGGGAAGGTATGTGTATGCTTAAGATTATTCATCTTTTCTGTTCTTTGGCGGGTCATGAAATGAATTTGAGCAAGACGGAGCTTATTGTGAGCCCGTCTATCAAAGGGAGAGCTCGAGGTTTGATTAGTAGGATGTTTGGTGTGCAAGCTAAAACAAAATTCCAGAAGTATCTTGGTATCCCTCTGGCGGAGGGAAGGATCACTAATACCCTCTATCAGGACATTACCAACAGAATTTCTGCCAGACTGGCTTCATGGAAAGCAAATTTACTCACTCAAGCGGGCAAGGCCACCCTGATCAACTCAGTGATCATGGGCATGCCGCTGCATATTATGTCGTGCACTAAACTCCTGGCTAAGACCACTGATTTTATTGAGAAGCAGTCCAGGTCTTTCTTCTGGGCTAAGCCAAACAAGAGCAAAACCCTGCATACTATTGCATGGGAGAAGCTTTGTAGACCTGTGCAAGCTGGTGGATTAAATTTCAAAGATTTGAGAAGCTTTAATGCAGCGCTCTTAGCTAAAAAGGGTTGGGAGCTGATGCAGGATAACGGTACATTTTGGACCAGATTTTTCAAGGCTAAGTATCTTAATGGCAAATCCTTCCTGGAGAGTACAGCTAAGAGGACTGATTCTCAGATATGGAAGCACCTAAATAGCACGAAAGAACTGATCAGAAAAGGTCACGGCTGGGTGATTGCTAATGGCAGGTCAATCGACATTGAAGACACTACATGGATCCCAAGTACCAACCTGAATCTAAGGCCCAATCGAAGAGATTTGGACAACGTCCAAACAGTGGAGCAGCTCATCTCGCCGGTGACTCGACAATGGAAGATGGATATAATCAGCAAGATGTGGTGCCATGACATTGTAAACATTATAAAGACAGTTCATATTAGTCACAATGGTGATAGAGATGTTCCCATTTGGAAACCTGGGAAGAATGGTGCCTTTACCGTTGCTTCAGCCTACAAATGTGATAGCAACTATGAGGATCTTATCACGAACAGATGGTGGCGAAGATTATGGAGGATCAAGGTTCCCCATAAAGTCCGCATGTTCTTATGGAAAGCAATCCATGATGGCATTCCCACAAGTGACGTGTTACACAGGAGGCTTCAATCCCCTACTCATCTCTGTGTTCTATGTGATAAGGTCAATGAGACTGGTCTACACTTGTTTTCTGAGTGTGATTTCACCAGGGCGCTCTTCTTTGCAGGTGCAGGAGGACGGCTTGATGCGTTGCAAGTGCATGAAAGTTGCAAAGAATGGTGGTTTAATGGAATCAAGAATAACTTGGATGAGCCAATGCGGCTAGCTGATCTGGCGAATTTGTGCTGGACTGTCTGGAAGACACGCAATCAGGTACTGTTCGAAGGAGTTACGCCTAATCTCAACCTTAGCCTTTCTGTCTTTCACTCTCTACAGGTTGATTCCATGATGATGATTGATGACAAGCCCATGACAAAGAGGAAGGAGGCGATTGCTGTTAGATGGACTGCACCACTAGAAGGCATTACTAAACTCAATGTAGATGGAGCGTCAAGGGGAAACCCAGGAAACGCTGCTTACGGTGTCATTGCTAGAGGACCTCAAGGGCAGTTCTTAGCGGCTATGGCAAACTCAATTGGCAGCTCAACAGCTATAGTTGCAGAGGCATTCGGCATGTTGGAGGGGCTCAAGCTAGCTCTCATGATGAACTTCAGGAATGTGGTTATGGAAAGTGATTCTCATAGTATTGTACAGCTCATGAACTCGACTTCACAAGACATCCCTTGGTCCGTATTCAACATCATTCAGGAAGCACGACATCTTTGCGGGGGTTTCGATTCTGTTTCAGTTCTGCATATTTTTAGGGAGGCTAATGCTGTCGCCGATGCATTAGCAAGCTTTGCTTTGGATGACTTCTCGTGTCTGTGGAAAAATTTCCCCCCATCATTTCTTGGTCCGCTCCTTATTTCTGACTATATGGGAGCCTCTCATGTAAGGTTTTCAAGCAGGTTTTAATGAAGTTGTGGATGTGTTTTTCCTACCCAAAAAAAAAAAAAAATGAATTTGGATAATTTTATTTTGAATTTAATTCAGACCAGAGAAATAAAAATCTAGGAGCCTTCATATGTCAGAAAAAACAAAGGTTATCCGCACATGGAATTTCTCCGGCTTCCTCCTTTGCACGACCTGTGAGGTTTGAGATGATGTGAACTTGGAATGAGAATGAGATGTGACACTGACAGGACAGCGAGGGAAAGCGAAAAGTCAGAGAAAAGGTTAAATGGTTAAATTGGTTTTTAGTGATATTTTATCAAAATAATTCAGATTTAGTTGGCAAAATCTTGGTAATTGATTTTAATGATATTTTTAAAAAATAATTAAGAATCAATGTTATTTAATGTTGGTTGAAAGTTTTTTCCAAAAATACCCTCAAAAAGACTTTGAAAGCCTTTTCATCCATTTTGTTATAAATGAGGTTTGCAATTCTTTTGAGGACATTTTTGAAAGAAATTCTTAATAAACTGTAAAATGACATAGATTCTCAATTATTTTAAAAAATATTACTAAAAATCAATTACAAATATTTGGTCAACTGAATCTGAATTATTTTTATAAATATCACTTTCAAAAGCCCTCTTCTCAGGCTAGGCATGTGTTGGGCTCTTACTTATTTTTAAGTTTACGAAGGATGAAAGTAACCTTCTAAGGTTGTTCTTGCCAAAAAAAACCCTTCTAAAGTTGTCTCAAGAGAGTACGTAGAATTTGTTTAATCTTTGGGAAAAAGAGTAAGAAGAATTGAAAAAAAAAGGACTGTTATGACATAGAATATGTTTTATTTTAGTTATTTTAAACTATATTTTATTGGCATTAAGATTTGAATTAATGATGACAAGGGTGCTACTTGCATATTTCTTCAAACAGGAGAAGAAAAATATACTTTTTCCAAATTATGGAGTATAAGTGTAAATTTCCTTACTAAAAATTATATTACAGAATAAATGTACAAAAAAATTGTAGTATGCACGTGCACAACACGTCATATACACCAGAGATAAAATCAGTTTTGTGGCGTCACATCACACGGTGGGTCGCAAGAACAAAGTGAAAGGAGCCTTGGCACAGAATAAAATAACCAGCCTCGGCCATTACCAGAAAAAAAACAAAAAGAGAGAAAATTAAATTTTAGTGGTAGTTTATCAAACTATTTAAGATTCAGTCGTCAAAGTTTGCATTTTTATATTTCAGAGCACTTTTATCAAACTATTTAAATTTTAGTGGTATTTCACTATTATAAATAAATTCTTTCAAAAATACCCTTACATCACTCATACAAATGACTTGTACAAGTTATTTTATTGACTTGTACAAGCCAATTTATTAACTTGTACAAGTCATTTTATTATTTATACAAGTTTAAAATGGCTTGTACAAGTCTTGAGAGTGACTTGTATAAGGGTATTTTTGGAAGAATTTATTCATAATAGTAAAATACCATTAAAAGTTAAATAGTTTGATAAAGGTGTACTGAAACATAAAAATGCAAACTTTGGCAACTGAATCTTAAATAGTTTGATAAAGTACCACTAAAAATTAATTTTCCCAAAAATAAATAACCAGCGTCGGTCGGTACAACCAATGAAAGATGTGGTTGTGGGGTCGAGTCCGCGTCGTTTCCACGTAAGGTCCGAATTTTCGATTTCCTTCGCGATTAAGGAGAGGACTTCCTTATATTGACATCATAGGTTCCCACTGCTTCATCTTCCATTATTACAAACTAAAAGTTGACAGCGGTAACGGCGATCGAAGCTTCAGAAATGGCGAAGGACGACGTTGGTGGCGCCACTCACGATCTGAAATCGATCCTCTCTTCGGCTGAGAGGAACTACCTCATTCGGAATAACGGCAATCAGGTATATTACTTCTCCGATCTATTGTTTGTATGTGTTTTTCTTCTTTCTTCTTCAGTCTTTCTTGTATCATAAGATGCAAACCAGACATCCAGATGCCTCTCTGAAGATTTAGGAAATCCGTTTTCGGTTTTGAGGGGCTTTTTGACGAGGCGCATCTAGGGACGTACTTTTGAGTAAGGTTACTCTTCCGAGTTTCGACCAATCAAATTAAGACGCAAATTTCGTCGGAAGAGTTCGTTTTAGTTTTCGTCGTTCAGCTTTCCTATTCTTATTAAATCCTTGACTGATCATCCAGTGAAGATCTTTGGACGGGCAATTTCTGGCGCTTTAGAGCTGAGCTTAATCTGATAAAACTGTTAACAAATTACGATTTCAGTATCTTTTAAAATTTTCAAAGTGACAGAGTCTCCTTGTTGAATTTCATTCTTTTCTGGAGAAAATTTTATTCTTAGTGAATCCAATCCACTTGGGAGAGCTTAGAAGGTTTGTTTCAGAAAAAAAAATTTACTTGCTTTGAAAGAAAAAAAAATAGTTTGATCTGATTCTGTAGCAGAGCAGTGTCCTTTAGGCCATCACGCCAGAAAAATCGATCAATTTGGCCGAATAAAATTAGTAAAATCGCATTTTTTTAGTTGTTTTCGATTTTCAGCAGATTCAAGGCCTTCGGGTAGGTTGTTGATATCTGAATTCACAGGTAGCAATTGACGATTTAAGTGGAAAGATAGTCGGACTCTATTTCTCTGCATCATGGTGTGGTCCATGTCACCGATTCACTCCGAATTTAGTAGAGGTATACAATGAACTCTCGCCAAAAGGCAACTTTGAAGTCGTCTTCATATCGGCTGATCAAGACGAGGCGTCCTTTAATGAGTACTTCTCCAAGATGCCGTGGCTTGCTATTCCGTTTTCGGACTCAAAATCGCGCGATCAATTGGACCAATTGTTCGATGTAAATGGAATACCGTATCTTGTGATTCTCGATGCGAATGGGAAGGTTTTGAGCGATGAGGGCGTGGAGATCATCCGAGAGTATGGAGCTGACGCATACCCATTTGAACCAGAAAAGATTAGAGAGATTAAAGAACAAGAAGCAGCAGCCAAGAGAGAACAGTCCTTGAAGTCCATCTTGGTTTCCCGTTCCCGTGATTTTCTGATATCAAGTGACGGAAAGAAGGTATATTTAAATCATATTGGCTCTCTTAGATTGCATAGATGTGTTTTCTTCTTCCCAGCTCTTTCTAATTCCAATATTGACTTTTTATTGAACTTACAATGTTAGGTGCCAGTCTCAGAGCTTGAAGGGAAGACGGTGGGCCTATATTTCTCCTTGTCTGCTCACAGATCATGCCTGGAGTTCACCTCGAAACTTGTGGAAGTTTACAAGAAGCTGAAGGAAGGAGGAGAGAGCTTTGAGATCGTTTTAATCTCCCTTGATGATGATGAAGAATCATTTAACCAAGGTTTTCAAAAAACGCCTTGGCTTGCTTTGCCCTTCAAGGATAAGAGTTGTGAGAAGTTGGCCCGTTACTTTGAGCTCCGTACCCTCCCTACTTTGGTTATAATTGGACCAGATGGGAAAACTCTCAATTCTAATGTTGCTGATCTTGTCGAAGAACATGGAGTTCAGGCTTACCCATTTACACCGGAAAAACTTGCAGAGCTAGCTGAGATAGAAAAGGCGAGACGAGATGCACAGACGCTGGAGTCAATTTTGGTTTCTGGGGATCGAGATTTCGTGGTTGGGAAAGATGGTGCCAAGGTAAGCTTCTTAACAAGTCTTTTGGTATCTTACCTTCGGTATATGATCACTGCAACTTTATATGTTAATCCTAACCCTCTTTCCAATGGCACACACTGGTAACTTGATTGAAAAATAACCATTTGACATTGTTTCAGATTCCGGTGTCTGACCTTGTGGGGAAGAATATCCTCCTGTACTTCTCTGCACAATGGTGTCCTCCATGTCGTGCTTTTCTGCCCAAGATGGTTCAAGTTTACAATGAGATTAAGGCAAAGGATGAAGCATTTGAAGTGATTTTCATATCTAGCGACAGGGACCAGTCATCATTCGATGATTTCTACGCGGGCATGCCCTGGTTGGCACTTCCCTTTGGAGATGAAAGGAAGAAATCCTTGGGTCGCACGTTCAAGGTTCGTGGGATCCCCACGATTGTAGCTATTGGTCCCACCGGAAAGACCATCACTACGGATGCAAGGGAGCTTCTGGTGGCCCATGGGGCTAAAGCATACCCTTTCAGTGATGAACGTCTGAAAGAGATAGAGGCAGAAGTGGTGGAGATGGCAAAGGGGTGGCCTGAGAAACTGAAGAATAAACTCCATGAAGAGCATGAACTTGTGCTCTCTCGTCGTAGGTTTTACACTTGCGATGGGTGCGAACAGGAGGGCCACGAGTGGTCTTACTATTGTGAAGAATGTGATTTTGATCTCCATCCCAAGTGTGCTCTGGAGGACAAAAAGGGGGACAAAGATGAGGAGGAGGACCAAAACAGTGATGATAACCCCGAACACGCTTCCAAGGATGGATGGACCTGTGATGGAAATGTTTGTGTTAAGGCTTGAGAAGTGCTTCTAGCTTTGGCGTCTTTATCTAGTATCTGCAGTGTCGCGTATTGCATTCAGCTTTACTGAGCATGGATTATCTTGCATCTAGCTCTGTCTTGGTTGTGGTTACTATATAACGATAATATTGAGATGCCTCTGCAGTGGAAGTGACAATTGTGTGTGGACAAACTCTGGAAAATGTGATTAATTTTCTAATATGAGTGTGGTTAATTATCTATTATTATCTCGCACAAAAAAAAAAAAAAAAAAAAAAAAACCTCCCTATCTTCCAGTGTTAATGTCTGTGCCTTGTTTCTGTCATATTTATGGCATTATTATTATACATTTGACCTCCCTGCTTCGTCCAGGAAAAAGGTTTTTGGGGCGTGTGTGCGTATAACTTCAATGTTTGTTATTTTTAAGGGCAGATTAAGCTTTTTGGCAAGGATAACAATGGTTCAGTAGGTTTGTACACTGAACCAACCAGCCACACACACATGTTTTGAATGAGAACACCAATTAGGGGTGGACAGTTTATTGGTCAAAGCTGATAAACCGATCCTATTAGGATTAGTTTTTGGTTTGTATTAATCGGTTTCAGCTTTTACACTAAAAAGATCGACGAGAAATTGTAGATCTAAGTTTGATTGATTAGTTAAAGAAAGCGTCATATGTAGACATAAGGCATCGTTGCTCTCAATGCTTAATCAGTAAATCTTGTGTCACTAGTTTATTTTTGCCTTATCTGTTTGGTTTGTTTTATAACAACATCTAGTTTATAAGTTCTATATGAACCACCGACTTGTGTTATCGAACAACTTAAGGCAGATGTTACAGCCTACAGGCTACAGGGGAGACTGTGATATCTGCCTTAAGTTGTAAAAGGAAGACTGTTGTATATAAAAATAAAAATAAAAAAAGAACTGCAGGGAAGACTTCTCCCCAACTTTGTACAGATATATAGTACAAATAAAATTTAATTTTGGTACCATAACATAAAGAAAGTGTAATTTGACATTGTTATTGCCAAATTTTTTTATGGTAGTAATGGAGGAAAAGATTACTATAAATAGTAATCACTGCTTTATTTTGTAGGCAATTGTAATCATGAATTTAGTAGATAGAAAAGGATTAAAATCATCAAGTTTAGTTTAAGGTGAGGGAGAAATAAACTTGAAAAATACAAGGACAAAAATGGACAAACCACTTCTGTCTCTACTTCTTGTCTGTAGGTGGTGTTACACTGTTAAAGCAGATAGACAGCAGAGATGAAAGACTCTCTACCAAAAGCAGATAGACAGCAGAGATGAAAGACTCTCTACCATGAGAAATCCTATCTCCACCTTGTCGATGACAAATGCAAGGGACAGAAGATTATCAAAGGAGGAGCAAAGCATAATTGAAAGCAAAAAAATGAAAGAGGACCTGAATTAAGGAACTTTGATGCAAAGCTTGAACTAGTATCTATGTACCATCTGAAGAGATTTATCTTGCATGAACTAGTTATAGAACTTAATTTCACTATTATGATAGTTACGAAAGTAAATAAGGCATTACAAATAGGCAGGTGTTTAGTAAGTGCTCATAATCTTGAATCAATGGCTGAAGTATGGTTCTCTTCACAAGCATACCAAATAATGACAATATCTATAATCCTATATCACCTGTCTACTCTTTGTACGCAATTGTACTTGGTTGATTTATCCCCATTGGGATCCAATTTTCAAGTAATGAGCAGCTCTTTATCTGTTGCAATCTTGTAGTTTTGACTACAGCCTCAAGCGTATGTTCCTTGCATGACCACAAACTTAATTTCTGCAATTGGTGGCAGTCTGGTTATAAAAATATCGGTTATCGAGTTTTGAATCCAAGCTTTGAACTTGCTTGCTTCTTTTAATGGATTCCCATTCATCAGATTGAAATCCTTCATCCTCTTCCTAAACGAAGGCATCTTAAACACCTTTTCGGGTTCCTACAGCAGATAAACATATTCTCTAGAAGAATAGTTTACCATTTGAAATGCAATACCTCCACACCTACACCTTTATCCCATTCATATTATAAATTGCTAATGAGTGGACAACATAAGAACTTCAGTTGCAGAAAGAGATGATATAACAGCAAAATTTTTCTTCTTAAATAGCTTAAGAAATTTAGAAAATTCTAATTCGTTACCAAGTCAAGTCTCAAAATATTTCCTTCCGATCGACACACGGATTGAAATTCTACGCAGAGATTCATTATCCCTCATCGGTGCCTAATTCACATGAAAAGTATTCAAACCACGAAACAAGTTTCTAGATAAGATCCCTCCCTTAAGAGTGCACCGTGGAAATGAAAGACTAATTATTCCAAGACAGGGACAAGTTTCCATCATCTAAAACAATTAAGCAGTTACCCAGGAGAATCACAAACAATTTAGAACTCTGTATAACAAAGGGCCAGGAAACATGGAGAAGGCCTTATTTGTAAACGACTTCAAATTGGGATTATTCACAATGTGGGTAGTGATTTCAGTTCAAGAACAAATATATGATTCACTACAAGTAAACTTAGTGATAAAGAAGCAGGGGAATTTCACAAAATTTAATAATAAGAATGCATCACTACAACAGCATAAGAAAGCAGCAGCATCTGCATCACAATTTAATGTTCACTAGATTTATCACAAAAAAAAGAAAGAAAAAAAAAGGACCGAAAGAACTAATTTCACCTACTCGTCGGATTGTTCTAAACGATGGAAACCTTTGCTCCAGCCTCTTCAAGTTGCTTTTTTGCCTCTTCGGCTTCATCCTTTGACACCGCCTCCTTGAATTTCTTTGGGAGGCCTTCTATCAAATCCTTGGCCTCCTTCAACGCCAGACTGGTAAGCGCTCTCACAGCCTTAATTGTTGAGATTCTCGAGTTGCTCGGGACTTCGTCGATTACGACATCGAACTCCGTCTTCTCCTCGACAACTTCCGGGCCTGCAGCCTCAGCCGCCGCACCGGGAGCTACGGCAACAGCGGCCGGAGCCAAGGCCGCTGCAGAGATACCAAGCTCCTCTTGTAGCCAGTCAACGAGGTTTCGAGCCTCTTCTAAGGTTAGGCTCTTGAGCTCGGTTCCAAGCTTCTCGACCTTTTCGGGAACGGAGACGGCGGAAATAGGGGTAAGAAAGGTGGTTTTGCGGGAGAAATTAGGGCTCCGGACTGGAAATTCTACGGCTCGTCTGGGGAGAGTGGGGAGACTATGCGTAGGATAAGCGGAAGAGGTTGTAGGATAAGATGGAGAGCGGAGAGCGAGAATTGAGAATGTTGAAGCCATGGCTCCCTCTTCCTTCTTTCTTGGCAATGGCGATGGAGAGGTGGGGAAAATAAGGGCGAGGAATGGAAATGGATAGGAATAGGATAAGACACCGCAAAGATTGCTGGTGGCTCTGATGATTTACCAACATGTCCTTCGAGGATTGAGATTGAGGTGAGAGAAACGGGAAAAAAAAATTTACCGAAAACGGTAAATGTGGGGCATTCCGAGAATCGAACTCGGGACCTCTCGCACCCAAAGCGAGAATCATACCACTAGACCAAATGCCCTCACGTTGGTGTTTGCCACAAACATGAAATATAATTAGATAGCTTTATAGCCGAAATTTGCATAAATTACTATTAAAACGAAAAAAAATCCCAATTTGTACATGCAACTTTTGATTTATCTTAAAGGCAAATAACGCCGTAATCCAAGTTCCATATAATTTTCAATTAAGTATAACATTTGGAAATGATGAATTACGCTTGGAAGGCATTTGCATGAATAGAGATGATCAATTAATTCAGATCATCCAAGCATCATTTCCCGCTCTTTTATGTACAGATACTATAACATGAATATTGCAGCCTTAGATAAGCAAGGGCTTGCAGATGTCCAAAAAAGAAAGAACTTCAAACAGTTCACCACCTTCGGCGTCTCCTCCCGTACCAGTATGCAAATATCCCTATTGAAGTGGCAATGACAACCCCGGCTGTTGCATGCCATGCGTATACTGGCTTTTCCAACACTAGGCCTGGACAGATAACCTCAACAGGTGGTGATTGTGGCGGTTGCCGACTAATTGACAGTGCAAAACCCAGACCTTGTCTTTCAAGCTCAGCAATGTCTTCGATTGCTGGCTTCAGCCTGGTCACCGTGGCTATAGCTTCATACTCTTCTTTTGTTCCACCTTCCAGAAAAGACCCCACAAGCTGTCCCTTACTGACCCAATAAGCACCAAAGGTCCCTCCAGAGAAATCCCCAAAATGAACAACATCCCCCACATTGTCACCGAAAAATTGCCAAGACAATGTGAAGACCCTGGAGTAGAAGAATGGTAAATAGTCGAAGTTGTGAGTCTTGTCTGGTGCCATTATTGCAGCAACAGCATGCCTTGCCGACTTCCGAGCTGAGTCAACATGCTCAAGCCTTCGTGTCTCGCCAAATAATTTCACTGGAAATGCGGCAACATCTCCTACAGCATACACAGAGCTGTTGCTGGTTTGCATCCGCCCATTCACTCTGATCCCACCTTTCTCCAAATTCAGCTGGCCTTCAAACAAACTTGTATTTGGACGGATCCCGATACCCACAACAACCATGTCTGTCTGTAGCCTTGTTCCGTCCCTTAGTATAACTGCTGTCACCTACAAATAAGTAACAAGTTATCTGACAAATGGATATGGCTATATAATGAAAATAAGATCATAGGGAACGTTACCAATTTTTCACTGTGCAAATAGAGCTTGTACAAGATGAGTTGAAACAATGTCAAACCACAGAGTGAGAGACCAACATAACCAGCAAAACGCATTGACTTGAATAGACCAATGTGAACTTGGTGACTGATTCAGAACTCAGCTAAGTTAACTTGGTCCAGCTCTAAGCTATGTGTCCAAAACATGATTTATGAACACCTAGCCTCGTTGCTGACTATAATTTGTTGTTTACCAGTAAAAGCAAAAGACTATCTTATTTACTCTCCAAGTATGCTTTGGACATCAAAGGTCAGATTGGAAATTTATTAATTTATATTGTTTCCGAAATGAGCTGATGTAATGACCAAGTTAAGAAGGTCTTACATCAAAAGTTACCTTCCCGTTGGACTCCATTTCAAATTTTGAGAGGACAGTTCCTTTAATGAACTTTACTCCTTTTGACTTGTAGTAATCCTCATAGTAACTGGCAATATTGGGTGTAAATAAACGAGCCACTGCAAAAGCCAAGAACAATCAAAACCTTCCAGAGAACAAATCCTAATTTCAATTACACCAGAAAATATAGTATATCAACATCATAAGTTATGAAATAAATCAGCACAAATCTTATAAGTAAGGAATTATAGGCAGGTTTGTAATAATTACCATTTTATATGGAAAGATATGTCCATAGCTAGCAGCTAAAATGTATTTGAGAAAAGGACATCATACTCTTACACACACACACACATATAAGTAAATTCCATGAAAGACAAAAATTTACCTTAAAATCTGAAAATTCTCCTGACAAAATAAAGCTAAAGTAAAATATTGACTAATGACTCTGTGAGAATAATACATACTGCAGCAAGGTAATCCACCAGTTGATTATATGAGAGGACTGGAATTTCTAATTTACCTAATACTGAAGTGGGTTTCAGATAACAATAGGGAAAGAATCAAACAGGAAAGGAAAAAAGTGCTTACTGCAATGTGCTTCCGGAAAGACCATGGTTACATTTATTTTATTTATTACCAAAGATGCAGCACACTCCATTCCAATGTAGCCGCCACCAATGACGACAGCATTGCCACTGCCACAAGATTGCATCACACTGACAAGCCTAGTTGCATCAGCTAAATCACGTAAATAACATACATTTTCAGCATCCGATCCACTCACTCCGAATTCTTCAAGCTTCAAAGCCTATAATTTCAATTCAATCAGAGATAATCAGATTCATTAATCTTTTTTTTAAATTTTTACTTCCCTTTGTTTCATAAATGAAGATTGAGCCCTTTACATCAATATTGCATGCTTGGTATCATTACTGATGCAGAGAATCAATCTCTACAATCATTTAATCATACATAACTTTC
Source organism: Buxus sempervirens (assembly GCA_947561395.2). Lineage (NCBI taxonomy): Eukaryota > Viridiplantae > Streptophyta > Magnoliopsida > Buxales > Buxaceae > Buxus > Buxus sempervirens. Next base: position 42,514,304 of record OX387188.1, read on the forward strand.
TGACAATATTGCTAAAATTTCATAAAACACATGTTATGTACAGAGTATTTGTTCCAGTTTATATGCATATAGAATATCACTAAAGCTGTTATTTGCCAATTAAATGCAAGAAACAGGAATTAGGCACTTAAAAGGTCGGATTCAATACCCGAGCACCTGTTGCAATGATAAGAATTTTATAGCTTATAGTTTCTCCAGTGGCTGTTAAAAGTGTTTTCCGCTTCACATCAGCAGACTTCACTCGTGTTCCAAGAACCAGTTCAATTCCTAACAAGAAAAAGACAGATGCTGATGATTAGCGGCCGTGGTAGGAAAGATGGCAATAATAGTAATAATGAAACCATCAGGTGCTACTCTTTTGGTTGTTTCCAATAAAAAATTTGTAACTGTAAACAAATGTTAATTACATATTTTAAAAGTCACACCCATCACAATTTTATGTTTTAGTCATGCCAATTTTATATAACTTAGATACACTGGGAGCAAAAGAAAAAGAACTTCACAGGGAAAAATTAAGATCAAAACATTGGTTCAAATATATGTCTTCAGGGACTTTAGCAAATTATTAAGTCGCTAAGATGCTGCAACCCTCATCTGCTATTGAGGCTTGGAAAAGGCAATGCCCAAAAGATAAAGCAAAGCAGAAAAAATTTTCATGGAGAAAAAAATTACTTACCAAATGTTAGGTTCCCTTTCCCTTCTTAGAGCATAATCTGGCAAGAAGTATAATGTAAAATCCACCATTTTTGAATGTCATCATCACACAACTTAATCATTAAGCCTACTCTAACGACTTGGTCCTTACTCTGTCTCTTTCCTAGAATTCACAATGCTACTTATTTATTTATTTCAGATTGAGTAAGAGTATTTGCTGCATGCATTCTGTCGTAACAACTAACAAACACCCACTCCCAACTCCCTGCAAAAAGAGAATTAAAAAAAAGAAAAAGAGAAAACAGGAACCCGCATCTTCGAAGAAACTTATACTTCTTTTCCTTATCTATCCCTCTTCCGTTTGACTTGATCTGTCTCAGCGCCCAAATGCTACTCCAAACAAATTCCTCATGGAAAATTTTACAATTTGAAATATCTAGCATTCAATGCTTGTAACTTGGATGGCGAGGTCAAGATGCTAGAAGACTTGGTTACAGCTATACAACCCATTAACAAGTTTTCAATAATAATTATAAGCAGCAATAAAGATGCTTATTAATCTCCACCAGAGAACATAATTATATCATTTCAGTTTGCATAAAAATGACAAAAAATCAAACTGAATTGTTTCTCTCGAAAACTGAATTGTGACATCAAATAATTTTCAAGTGAAAGAGAAAGTACATCAGATTAGAAATTTCCTATCAGCAGAAATGGACTTTCAATTATGGTGATGAAAAAGGTTAAAGGATTTGCCATCATTTCATCTCTATTCTGAATGTTGAGATAGATGTAGAAAATAATAATAATAATAATAATAAAATAAAGAACACATCCAAGGCAGCTTAAACATCCTAGAATTCAGGTGTATAGATTCTATAACATTTAGTGTTTGCAAGCTTCAAAAGGCTGAAAAATTCTGCTTCTAAAGGTTTTATATTATTTCCTCCTTTTTTTTGGGTGTTTTTTCAGCATTAGACAGCAATGATGCACACTACAGAAAATTACCATGTTCCTTGTACCACTTTTGAGTTAATCTTTCCTCATTAGCACCTACACAAGTATTAAATGATGGGACACGCGCAGGAGCTGCATAGAACAAAAGATTACTGAGTTTAACACTTCAACAAATAAAAATAGAACAAAAATGTAAATAAAAGAAGAAGAAAAAATAATTATTTTCCAACAAAAGAAAACAACTTATATAATGCATGCTAATCAAAGGGGGACACAAGTCCAAGACCAGTGGATCCCATTCGATGTCAATTTGTAATATTGATTTGCTATCTAACTACAACAAATCAAGCCTATTTGTGTTGCTATAAATATTTCAATGACCAAACGAACTCATTTTATGAAGATGAAGACATGAATCCCTCTTTAAAAGAATCATGTTACAATTACAAAAAGGGATCCATGCATATGAGAGTATGTGAACATACTGTAAAATGGTGATTAGTGCTTGCCACATACAAATTAGCCAACATTATGTCAAGAAATGTTTTATTCACAGACCTCACTAGTTCCAAAAAGTCATGCGATAATAGGTTATCACTGGAATGAGGCCACCTAAATCATTGAAAGATTGATCAACGATAATTAGAGCATGTCACATAGAAAGAAGGCAACACTCTTTCCAGGCATGCACTCCACTGGTTCTGAAAAGACATGTAAAGGAAGAGAGCTTTCACAAGCATTCATATTGGGTAAAGCATGCAATTGGAATGGACATTCACGTAACTGTCTACTAAATTTTATCCTTATAAAATCAGGAAACATGAAGTAACTGTAGTGTAGACGGAATCATATGATCAATTTCTGAAATTGTTCTGTATTTAAATAAGCAAGGTAAGTAGATACCTTCCGGAAGTAAGAAACCTTTACTTAAAGCAGGTCTCTCATAAGGCAAAACCTGACAAAAGTGTATCAATTGTTAATCAAGCTCCAGAACTTTAATGAAGGTGCATAAAAACACAACAATAGATAAGGAATATGGGAATTTTGATAGCATTCATGAGATATTTTGTTCAATATCTTGCAAGGTGAATTAGAGAAGCTTCATATTTGTCAACTTGACGATTAGATAGAAAAAAGTCTTCCTGGCCACAATTCATGTAAATAAGTTCTAGAAAGTACTCAATGATGTTCAAATTTCGGTTTCTAGATTCATCTAATCAGGCCAGTTTTCTCCCAGGAGACACTGTGGACACAACAGTGTTCTTGTTGCATAGACAAAGAGGATGAGTTCTTCACACCTCCTCACAAGACCATCCCATTTGAATTTTTTCTAACTTGGTCCACTATAAGGATTGGCCCGATTATGCAAAACAGAAAAAAAAAAGTCCATCTATTTTGACCATTTTTCAGAGAATGACTGAAACCAGTTAGTTTCTGGTTGTGGAGATCTCAATCTCTATTAGCGAACAATGGGGCGGAAAAGGGCCTTGATCTAGCTTCAGGTTCAGAGATGGAGCTACATAGTTACACTATAAAAAACAAGTAAAAACAAGAAATCTGTAGGCCACCTGAATCTGGAAGAGTGTAAGCTACTGCGCAGGTCAGTACAACGATTTAAAGCATAACAATTTCTTAAGATACGAGCTAATCAACGAATATTAGACTCAAATGTTTTGCTGGTTCAACAAGATAAAAATCTTACCATGCCTTAAAAAATAAGGGAAATGGCATCAGAAAACAATCAGGTATCTAAAAAAATGAACTAAATATTGTATGGAATTAATATTATTTTTTATTAAAACAAGACGAAATAGATATGGTAACAATTTCGATAACCTTTCGAGCTAGAAAATCACGGAAACAGGAACACGTAGTGACTCCAAGACTGAATAATTAAAGGAAACACTATAGTCATATAGTTGATAAACCGAATAAAATCCCTTGATCAACTGAATCTCCCATAAACCCAATTCAACAAGTTCAAGACTATCCAAATAAATTTGAATTTTGTGAGTATTGTGAGTAATACACATAGCCATGGAATCATCGAGAAGCACAATTCACAAATTCAAGGTAGAAGAGAAATCCAGAAAATATATGAATCTAAACAAGCTCTTAAAAAGTATAAGACATGAAAGGAGGACAGAGTGTTTAACTGGTTCTTCAGAAATTATGCAAAGTTCACCATGAGAAATTCCTCTCTTTGAGAATTCGAGAGCCGCGTAACCTGCTGCGACGCCTCCCCCTAGAATCACATACACAAATGCCCTTCCCATCTCTTAATCTCTCCTCTCTTCCCCCCACCCCGCGTGTCTCTTCCAAATGAGAAAAACGAAAGATCATAACTATTTCTATTTGGAAAATTTTGAGTGTTTTATCCAATACCTTCCGAAATCCAAATCGAGCACACACTGCAAACTTCAAGAAAAAAAAATGAAACTAGTTTACTTGATTGCCCCTCCTTGGTTTTGCTTTTACCATTTTATTTTTCATCCATGCGACCATGCCCTTATACTTTTGTATCTTTACATCTATATCCTCACCATTTTTGTTTATTCTTATTCGAACCTTGTCTATTTACAACATTTTTTGGTCGGTATCCTTCACATCAAATTGTTTATATTAGGGCCAATTAACCTGGTCATGGTAATTGCTGGTATTAAATGTAAATACCATTTGGTATGGGTACTATTTCCGGGTTTTCGAGCCCTCCTTATGGTTAAGAAAAAAAATGTAGGGGATTGGAGCAAAAATCAAGAATATAAAGACGCCACCAAAAATCTGTCAACCAGATAGAGTATGGATATATGGAAAAGTACGTTTTTATTATTATTATTATTTTTGAATTCAATTTATGTCCACTTGAGGTTGGTTTTTTTAGGTGGGACTCGGCCGTTAAGTTCTTATCTTTCCACAGAAGATAAGGTGTGATAACGATTTTAGTTGAAACTACGTCACCGCAGAGGGGAGAGCCGAGGGCTTCCCAGTTTACATGAGAAAGCTTCTGGGCCAGAAATGCATTGCCCCAGGCCCAAACTAATCTAAAAAAACTCCTCTGTGGCCCAGTTTAGTTTCCGAAGTTGTGTCTTAAAGTCGACTTCATGTAATATGGTTGAAATCGTTACAGTCAAGCTGCGGTAGACCGTGCAGCTGCTACGTGTAATATGGGATGAAATCGTCTACCGCCAATGTTTGCAGCTAACCCAGCTGCTTCATTCAGATGTTGACATATGTAACATCCAATGGTTACAGCCTTTTTCTTTTCAAACAAAGACAAAACAACTTTTTAATGAAAAAACCCAATCGTGAAATGCTACATATGGCAGCATTTCACGGTTGTTGCATAAATAGCAACAGTAACGGGCGGTAGATGATATCATCCCGTGTAACTTCTCTTGGAGGTTGTTTAAATCACATTTTCTCATGTGAAATATCATTTGAGGTGACATTTCACCTTTGTAAATGTGAAATGAACAGCATTTCGGTTGTAATAGGCTTGGGTTGGGTGCTAACTTATTGCGGGCCTAATTTTATCTTTTTGTTTTTTGGTAGAATATTCCAGGCATGATTACCATTTACCAGCTTCATACCTAGTTTGATCTAGTGTTGCAATAGACTTGGTTCCTATTCGAGTTCTCATTGTAGGGATGTGCTCGAATCTACACTATACATAAGGAGAGGCGCCCCCGAGAAGCGTGTCAAACTAGTTAATTTTTTATTTTCCTAAACTAACCTTTTAATGTTGTCATATATTTTTCTAGCGGTGGCACGTGCATACTGCACGTTCTCACCCTTAACTGTGATATATAAGTAGGGGTTTAAATTCGAATCTGAAAGAGTAGTGGGATGGTTTTAGTTTTGGATTATTTTAATTGGGAAGGGCAATAATTGGGAAAAAAAAAATGACAGCCAAAATCTAAAGGGAATATTACCCCCTCTTCCCTTTATTAATAGTATAGATATGAGGAGTTTTATGTTTTCTATTTTTCACTTTTGGAAAAAGACCCTTCAACAATTCCTTATCCCATGCGCACAATAATGAGCGTGCACCCTTCTTATAATTTGAACACAAACAAGTACAAGGTATCCCATCAATCAGACATGAATTCGTCTTAAATCCATGAAACATGAGGTTGCACGCTTGTTGCAGTAAGGGGCCCACACCTGAAAAGACAATCACAGATCGTGGTATCACCGTAGCACCGGCTTCTAGCACCGGGGCAAATGCGTTCCATCAATCTAGTTCTGGACAGCGAATTGATGCTAAATTCTGTCCTTCTAACTGCTAGATTGTGGTGAAGCATGTAAAGAAGTCTTCAAATAAACCGTCTATAGATCAAGCTTCATCTACACCGGCGACAAAAATGGAAAAAGGAAATGATCGAACAGGAAATTAAGAACCTCTATTACTCTATATGTATTTTAAGCGATCTTTGTATTTGGCTACTACGTGCTATCAATTTCTTACTTATGAACGGCCTGGCATCAGGCAATAATTTTAATTGTTGTGCACCACTATGAGTTGTCATCTATCTGGATGTCATCAACTCTATTTTTTCGTTTACACAGCTCAAATGAACCACCACAAAGTACATGTCAAGTAGTTATCAATCTCCAAGCTCCATCTTATCCCTTGATGGCAATACCAAACGCCATTATCACTAAATTAATGTTATATATTAATATATATCATGTTTAAATCATTCGCTAGGCAATCTATTATAATTAAATATACTAGTGGTGGGATGAGCATACTGCTCGTCCTCACCCCTAACCCTAGCATATAAGTAAGGTTTTAAATTAATTCAAACGTAAAAAGAGTAGTGGGGTGGTTATAATTTCGATTGTTTTAATTGGGGAGAGCAATAGTTGGAAAGGAAAATGGAGGTCAGAATCTGGTTCTTCCCTTTATAAATAGTATAGATATAGATTACAAGTGACATAACACTTATTAAATAAACCCTTATTTGAAGATTTTCCAAGGATTGTGCCAAGTTTAATAAAAAATTTACAGGTATACCATTTAGGTGATTTTTAAATATTTATGACACAATCCTATGGAGTCTCCAAATAAAAGCGTAGATAGAGGTTCCACAGGATCTCAATTGATAAACCGGGCCTTTTTTTCCTTGTGGCCGTAATACTAGATCATAAGGCCTATATATTAAGAATCATATATAAGCCTTAATGATCTCCAACGTTATGTGCACTCGTTGCCAAACCACATCATGTGATAGCTAGATTTCCTTTCCTTTCTCACATGGCAGTTATACTTTGTCGCTTTCAAGATTTAAGGGGCAATACACATCAAGAAAAACGTGACAAAAAGAAATTGTAGAGGACCATGGACAAGTTCCTTTCGTGTTACAAAGGAAACCATTCCATAAAGCCCACACTGAACGTCCTTTTCTTCATTTCCATATTCAATGCCAAATCCCACAACAGAATTCCATGTCTTCATCAATTCATGTATAAATCCTATAAATATGTGAGAGCGATCACAGTTCATCGATCTCATGAACTAACCCTTCTCTCATGTCTCATGTGGCAGTGCTTCAACTTGGGGGTGGCAAACTTGAATTAAAACCTGGAATTAACTGGCATCGATCTGGCCTCATCCAAATACCTAACTTTTATGTCTCGTAGAAGAAACTGCCAACCCCGCGTTCTATAACTTCGACTAACCGCATCTAGGGTTTGGCTAGTGATTTGAGAAAGCAACAAAAATACCGACCTAATCATGATCACTATTAATATTCATAACTAAGGGTTCACCACATGGTAACACGTTCGACGTGTGGATGCCATGGTTTCGACTCCATGTGAAGACTTCCTGGAGGCCATTTACGAGTTAGGCACACGTCGGAATCTTTTTTGCATGGCCACCCTCAAAAGTGGTTAAAAATGAAAAGAAAGAGTGGGCTTTGCTAGAAATAGTCGGATGAGCTTTCCACGTGTCCCATTATTATTGAGTCAAGTCCATATGAAATGTATTATGTATGTGTATGAATGATCATCCGCATATATGGGTTGCATTGAATCTCGCTTTACATGCATGCTTATCCACATACATTAATCAACACGTAAAATACGATCAAGGCTTCATTCTATCGATCTCCAGATGGATCACAACAAGACTTTCAAAAGAAGATGAAGGGAAGCTGCAACGACAGATAAATCTATAAGAATTAATTCATTATATATGTTCTATTTTGTTTTATTTAACGTTCATTTTCAATTCAGGCACCATTAACTGCCAACAAAAACACTTGCTGAAATTTCCGCACAAAATTCGGATGGTGGTGTTGATGTAAATGAAGCCTTAAGTAAATAGATTTTCAGCTTCTAAAAATCAGGTTTGTTTTTTTTGATTCCTTTTCCGATAATCAACTTGAAAGTTATCCTTACGTACCAAACACAAATTTTAATTTGGGTTTCCTTATCAAAACCCAGAAAAATTTTTCTAACAAAAGATTACCAGACGGCATCTTATTGTTGTTCCTAATTCATTAATGTTTAATGATCATATATTGAAAGAGAAGACTATTCGTAACACAAACAAAAGAAATCACGAGAAGAGATTCTACTCTTCCATTTCATGCTATATATCTTCAACATGTTCATAACTGTTCCATCAAAGCATAAGACCGGAATTAGCTCTGGTTACAAGTTATACTTCCATTCGCAGAGAAGCAACACCCATACGAAAGCCTGAGACAATCATTCATTTTTTTGGATCTATGTTTTTCTTTTTCTTTTTGATTTTTCCTTAAAATCTAACCTATGAACAAATATTTCTATCTTTTTGATGGAAATTCACCATTATCGCCTAAAATTTTTACCAGTGCTTAACTAAAAAAATCAGTCATTAATTTCTATCATACTGAGCATACGTACCTTTTACCTTAATAAGAGGCAGTCAGGCACTGCTCACATTTTGATCACCCATTCCATTCCACTCTCTCTCTCTCTCTCTCTTTCTTCTTTCTTTTCATTCTTCTAGAATTGGAAGTCCACTTTAAGAACAACTAGTTCATCAGCATGAAGTCGGATTTTCTTGGCAAAGATGCAGTGAGAAAAGACCTTCATTTCATAATAAGAAGATTAATATAGCTTAACCACCACGTGAGTATTTACATTTAGCCCAAATATTAACTAGTAACTGATATTTTAGAAGTGCAATAGCCTTAAGTATAAACACACATAATATTCCTCCAATTAAATTTAGATAAGGATCTAGCTAGCAAAGTTTTGTCTTTTCAATCGCTATTAAACAGCTGACTAGGCCAGAAGTCCTCCAAGCTCCAGAAATTTTCATTAGATTCGGTAGGCAATGGGCTCGAAAAATCTTCAGGATTGCCCATATATGGCGGCGGGGAGTACGTTTCAATTCCATCTCCGACTCCACAGATGTTACTCGAGCTAGCCTGTTCGGTTTGATCAGAACTCTGACCGGTGAAAGATTCTGGCTGCTTGAGATGCTTTTGAATTCTAGTCCTCCAGTAATTCTTTATCTCATTATCTGTTCTTCCCGGTAGATGCTTCGCTATTTTTGACCACCTGCATCAACAAACACGTAGACACAGACACAAACATGTAGAAGATCCTTCCCTTTTTTTTTTCTTTTTAAATTTTTTGTCTAATAATCTGTAATACTGATATCCTAAATTTAATGCCAAAGTTTCACTAACATTACACATACCCATCACAACGAAAGAAAAAACAAAAAAGTAGAAATAGAGATGCATTTAGCATGAGAAGATTGCAAAAACAATGGCATGTGATTCAAAGGATTAGGCATTTAGCTGCAAGCGAATGGGTAACATCTGGATCACTAACCATCTCCATGTTATTCAAAAAACAAAAAAATTTTATGATTTCAGATCCACCAAAATAGGTTTCTCATTTCCATTTTGCATAACTATCTACAAAACTAAAGTTTCAACAAATTTCATGCTAAAAACCGATGCCTGAGCTATAAAGGAGGAGTGCAATAGAATAGCATATCTAGACGATTTGCCCCAAAGGTTTATAAATGTAAGTGTATACTTTTACAGCAAAAGAGAGATAAAAGGCATGAGAGCGAATGTTACTTCTGTTCTAGCCGTAAAGTCTAAGGATTTTGAGCCTCAATCCCCCCCTTCTCTTAATTTTGGATGCGCATCCTTGCCATCCCAGAAAAAGAAAAAGGGAATGAGGGCCACGAAAGACCACAAATTCATATGAAATTTGAAGGCTGATTATTGTTTTGTCATATTATATATTTGATTAGTGAAAAACTTTAAGAATTAAGTTTTTGCCTTTCAATTAAACTGTATAAATTATGATAATTGTACCAATAATTTAATAATGCTAAAGGACATGAGCATTGTGTTAACTATGCTATATATCATGCTAGAGGAAAGACTAACTTGCAAAGGCCATTATGTTCTTACACTATTTTTACTATGAATAATATCTTAAGATTATTTTAAAATTTAATAATTTATTTACTCATTTAGTTATTGGGTTGTTAATTGGTATATATTTTGATAATATAGATATTTGAAATTCATACTATATATAAAAGTAAAAAAAAAAAACAGTCTAGCTAGGTCTTCCAACTTATGATTTCTATATATTCCTGTTATTCTAAACTAACCAATTAAAAGCCGGGCAGTTCTAGCTAGTCAGATCCCATTAGAAAGAGATTATATAGGCTCGTGTTGTAAAGCGCCCAGGTAAATAGGAATAAGGTCCTTTGTGTGGAACAATCAGAACCAAAGCTGCATCTTTCTTTTGGTAGGGAAATATCACATGTGAGTAGTTGAAATGGTTCCAGCTTGAAAGAGAAACATTTGACTGGACAATCTTCTTCGAACGCGTTCACGACGTGTCCTACATGTAGAAAACTGGAATTTAGGGCAACAGGTACATCTAGAATCATTGGACAACCTCCAACTTTATTTCCAAAATTAGCAATGGTGGTCCAACAAATCGCTTCGCAATTATTACCCTTTACTATTTCCGATAATAGTTACAATGCTTTCTCTCCAATGAATAAAGGCCTCCCATTAAAGAAAATTGCAATTTTGATAATTTTCAAGGACTGGAATGACTCCATCTTCTTCTTCCTACCTTCGACGAAGGAACTCTCAGACTGGAATATTAAACGTGTATGCCATCTCTTAAAATGATTCAGTAACAAAACTCAAAATTCAATTCTCCTCCTCATTTCATTTCTATTTTTCTTTTCCAGGTTAATTATCGATCTTTTTTTATCAGAGACTAACTAAAAGAATTATGATCCCAGGAAATGATTTTGGATTATATATGACAAATCCAAGGAATATCCAAGATTGATTAGCCACACATGTATAATATGGGGTATAGGTTAAAAAGCTGGAAAATAATTAAGTGTACGAAAGAAATGTGTATACTCATGTGTAAGCTGGACTCAAACCAATTTTTAGGGATGCCTTACATGTGGAATATTTTTTCTTAACGGGTGTATATTCACGTGTAAGCTAGACTTATACTCACGTGTAAGCTGGACTCAAACCCATTTTTAGGGATGCCCTACATGTGAAATATTTTTTTCTTAATGGGTGGAGTGGAAGTTTGAACCCAGGACCTGGTCTTAGCCTAAGGCTAGCTAAGATATCATGTAGGACACTGTTCCTACGAATAACTCAAGCTGATAGTTGGGGGTGAACTTTATATATTTAATATATTCATTAACAAGTATAGATCATGGCGTAGTTTTGTTGAAAAAACAAAAAACTATATTTCGGAGCTTCTGTTTGAACGTTGTACGAATCCACATGGTGATAAATATTATTAAAAAGTGAACAAATAATAAATAAATTAACTGAAAAATCACAGCCATACATGGTGAGCTTTGGGGTTGTTCAAAAGGGAGTCCAGAGACTCTCCAAATGTGCATTTTTCGAATAATATGAACTGTGTGTAATGGGAAATCAATGAATGGCTGCTCAATGTCACACAACAAGGAAAAATCAATAAACGAGAATAGGAAGAAAATAAGCTATTTTGATGTATAAAATCTAAAAACGTGAAGAAGTGCAGATCTAGTATTTTGTTTGTCATGGCTTACCTGTTACCCCACCTAGCGTGAAGCTCCATGATCAGAAGCTGTTCTTCGGGTGTAATATTGCCTCTCCGAACGTCGGGCCTCAGGTAGTTGAGCCACCGGAGGCGGCAGCTCTTCCCTGTACGTCTCAAACCTAGAGAAATAAGACAGAAGAATCAGTGATCTATCTGGTTAACCATTGCAAAACGTTAATTTGGTGGGTGGGTATATGTACCTGCTGATTTGGCTAACGAGTTCCATACCCCTTCACCATGATTGGCGATGTAGTTGATCAGGATCAAGTCTTCTTCCACGGTCCATGGTCCTTTTCTCACTTCTGCATCCTGAGAGTTGCAGGGCTTTTTATCCATTTTCGTTTAGAGGGGTTGGGGAGGTGAAGTCTCAAAGTGAAGAAAACAGGAGGGTAGTGATGTTTTTATAGAGGAGATCGAGGCTCTGGAATAATCGCCTTCCCTAATCAATTTTTAAACAAGCCCTTCTAGCCTAATCTTTTTCATATTAAAGTCGCTTTTTCCTAATATGTACATACATGTATGTGGACCCATCCATCTATACATCCATATATATGCATGGCAAAATTTTTGGTTTACTTATTGCAAAATTCCATTATTAACCACTAATCTTTTTATTTAGCTTTTTTGTTCTCTCTTTAGTATCATTGGCCTATGACGCGCTCGCTGCATGCACGAGCTCGTGTATGACGTAAAGAGAGGAAACCATCAAAGCACATGAAAGTTACCTACTTGCCGTACGTACAGCCGCGGTAAAACGTGTTTACCGTTAATTTGTAAAAGTGAAAACCTGTTTTCTGTCTGGACCGCGTTGTGTCGGCCCGCCAATCACGGATAAGCACGATATCTTCTGAGTGGTGCCAGCTGGCTAAAGCGATAGATACTGGATTTGTGAATGATACTTCCCTACCTCCTCTTCCTTATACTTGACTCGGGCTAGCTCAAGCTCGACTCCCATGAGTCGCCTGAGCCAAGTGAGCTAGCTCAGAACTTAGGTTGAGAGTTAAGCTCGAACTTGACTAAAATATTATAATCTTATGATTTTTTGTTTTTTGTTGTAGACGATTTCCATCCACTAAATTAAGAAACTAAACTTTTTCCAATCCAATGATTATAACTAATAGATTTGTGGACTTCTCATTGCACTATTAACCAAAAATAGAAATGGGTTTGTGAGAGAAGGATCTTCGTCAGTTAGCTTATAACAAGCAGTAGCTAGAAGAAATCAGAGAAAAAGATGACAATAAATGAGTGTTGAAATTTGAATGAGAACCTCTCCTTTCTTGTCTGCAGAAAGAAATGGACTCATTCTAGGTTATAACTTTCCAAGAAACTGCCATTTGACATTTAAGTAATTGCAATATCGATCTTCAGCTTTTATCCTCCTAGGTCCTAGCTAGTATCCTGTTAATTACCAACTCATGGAGATAAAATTTTGGGCAAAAATACAATTAATATCGATCAGGTTCAGTTATAATTCAATTTAATTAATAATTATCTTTCCACCGCTTAAGGTGTTTAACTCGTTCAAATAAAGGAGAAATCTGCCGGCCATTTCAAGAAATTATTTCTCTCATGAAATGATTTCCGGATTGTGGATGTAGACGATATGTGTGCTGGAAAAATCAATTTCAAATAAAAAAGGCCGTCAACAGCTAATAAGTCCGACAAGATTAAAACAAGTTAGGTTCATAATACTTACTAAAAAGGGATTTGGACAGAAGAACGTCCAAGTGGCTAGAGTTATTAATCCATGTCTTAGACAAAAAAAGACAACTAAATCTCAATTTAGAGACAGAATTCGTCAGTGCATGCAAAAGTATAGTGGAAGCATTACTACTTATAGGAACCCACTATGTGGTTCAGTCTCATCTGACGGCTATCTCTCACCATCCCCAAGCTCATTTTTTGTTCTCAAAACTTGTTTTGTTGTCATCGAAAACATCCAGTCCCACAGGTCCCTATCTTAATTTGTTAGAAACAATCTCTCAAGTTGAGAGGACAAACCAGCTTCAAGTTTCTTCCAGGGTTTAGTAATCTTGATGACTACCCGAACTGGAACCCCCCCCACTTAATTAGTAGTAGAACCACTTTGGATTTAAACTTAATTAAGGATAAAAGTTCTATTTCCTTTCTTATCGGTACATCGATTAGGCAGATGTCAACTGCGAACAAACTGTAAAGCAATTATTAAGAAGGCTTTTCTTTCCAGAGTGTCGGAAGATATTTTTCAGTTTCACGATGTTGAAACTTGAAACTATTGTATCGCTTTCACATGCTTTCGGTCACAATCACAAGTCCGTCTATCTGGCTTTGGAATGGAATTAATTAAAGATTACCAGGATATTTCTGGAGGTTAGGGATTGATTTGGGTTATGGCAAACGCTAATCCATCCCGGGAAGAGACCATCGATCAACTAGCAAATCCACTTTTACTTCATGCGCGTTTAACGTAGATCCACTTTTTTAATTTTTAATACTCTACCTCTCTTGCATTCAACGGATCGATAGGTATAAATAAGCATGGAAAAATTTTGTTAGCAAGCGTTAATATTCCATTTACTGGTTAATAGCAATGGGATTTGACCTAGATCAAAACTTGATGGGGGCCCACATGTGCCACAAGTTCATTTTCCATGCCTTCAGTATTCATGGCTTGCGGTCCCAGACATTCATATGTAGAACCGACCCAGACCCGGTCACCAAAACGTTTTCTTAAAGCATTGGTGGGATGCGCCAGGCCCGTGCAACAGTGCAAAGCATGGGCGACGCGCGAGGACCCCAGTAGCAAGCTACTGTGGTGGGCCCTCCCCCAAGAAAAATTAATTTAATATCATGTGGGTCGATGACCCACGTATCAGATATTAAACTGATAAGAACAGATACTACACTTGATCTTAGCCAAAAGGCCGAGAAAGGTATGCTTTGCCCATTTGCCTTCCGTTGTTTCTTATGTTCATCTCTTACCGCCCTTGGTTCTCGCCTAAACGATGTGGGACTCCTTCCTTGGTCGCGTAGTCTAAACCTCATGCGGTCTTCTTTCTCCTAGTATTTGCCCGCTTTTGTATACTGGACTCATAAATCCAAAATCAAACCCTGGTAGAAGTCCTAGTCCAGATATTGGGTCCCATTGGAACGACGTACTACAGACACCAAGGAGCATGACAGATTTCGCATATGGGCTGGTATTGGTTGTAATAAGTCTAATTACCCCGCCAGATCTAGGCCTGGCAGGAGTGTCCGGGCCGTGGGTCCTATGGGACTACTGTATATCATTGTCTAGACCCTGCTTTCACCTGGTCCCGACGGTGAAACGGTCGTGAGTCGAAGCGCAATTCCAAGTTTCCAACCACGCCATCTAAATTTCACCTAGTGCGCGGGAACTTCTTCTCCAGAGGTTTTCAACTTTCCATGGAGGTCTCTTCGACAGAAAAACTTTGCCGATCTGTGAGTTATGATGTTAACAACGGTCCATTTTCTCTCATCGCTTTCAAGTCCTCTGTTAGTTATTCCGTCTTGGTTTTTTTAAACCTATTCTTTTCAGTTAGTCTGTTCTGCAATTCGAAGGTGCCGGATCTCAGACGATCTCTGCAGGTTATCCGTGGTTCTTAAATGTGTTCTCGGTTCTGATATTCCGACCATTCGTATTTCAAGTAAGGATCTCGTCCTTCTTTGTGAATTTGAGCATTATTCAATTTTCTAGACCAAACTCTATTCTGGAATTTATTCAATTCAGTAAAAGAGAAAAAAACATTGGATATCGAATTTTGCTGTAATTAATGGCGACTGGTATTTTGGATTACCCTAACGCTAAAAATTTGAGAGAAATGCATATGCACTGGGGAAAATAAGGAAAAAGCGCACACACACGCACAAAAGCAAAAAAAGAAGGTCCTGCTAAGATTATGCTAAGGTTATTACTGCCGAGAAAATATCACAGGCTAAACAGCAATTAACTTAAGAGTAATATAAGAAGGTGAGATCATGTTCAGATTAATTGTAGTTATATTTTTAACGAGTAAGGACTAATGGTGAAAGGATGTATCCACACTCAAAATTCAATAAAATGACGACGCTCTGTTTAATGTGATCAGTTTCAGATACTGGTGTTGGAAGCTGCTTGGAGGAGTTTCAGGCTTTGGATACAGTGACTTGCGTTTCTGCTGAGAAATGGGGTAAGTAATTGAAGAATAGATGATTGATTGGATTTCTTTTGGTCGTGGACAATTGGGATAGGGTGTGCAACACATTAATGTCATTTTAGGTTATAACGGCAGCTTTTATTGGGATTGATATGGTTGCCAACTTGAGCGATTCAAATAAATTGCCTTTTGGACTTCTTGTTTCGTTTCATTATCTGTGCCGAATACATGCTACAAAGTTCTGGTTCTCAATAATGAGCATGAATACTGCAGTTGCATATATATATATATATATATTTTCATTCCTTTGTAAATTTATTATTTCTGCTTGATTGAACCAAAGTTGTTTTTGTGTTTTAGATGCACATATTGAAGCATTCATTCAGGAAATTTATCCGTCATTAAGCTTACCGCATAAAGATTTGTACAAAAAGCGTGACCAAGTGTGATTTCCTATGTTATTGATGCAGATGGAGTGCTTTCCATTACAACTACAAGTATGTTTTCCTTCATTTGTAATTGTGCCTCAATTTGAACTTGATATAAGGTTAAGTTCTTTAAACTTTCTATTATAGAAATGTCTTTCATTTTGTTACAAGTGAGATAGCTACAAAATTTCTGCTACTATGAATTTGAAAGATTGTGTAGGCTTCATGGGGATTCTATCCAAAATCAACCATATTTATACAGACTTTTATCTATTGCAACATTTTTTCTTTATCTAACAAATAATGGATTGACTGAATCCATTGTAATTTGTAAGTCATCGCCTTAATGGCTAAAATTCTTGTAGGTGTTGGAATAAAGGGTAAATGTTCACCAAAATAATGATCAATCTCATCGGAATGGTGGAAAAATGTTCTTGCATTTATTTTATGCTTTGATGTAGTTACCCATTAAAAGAATGAATAGAAGATTTTGGTTCTCATCCCTATTGTCGACCCTTTTCCTGCTGTTCTCTGTGGATAATTTCAGGCATTTCCGAAGAGGTGATCTATCACTACCATCTGAATTTAAAAGAAAATGCTGCTGCAAGAAGGCTGACAAGGCTACCTTCAAGTCCGAAGAACGGTGTGAAATTCAGGCATGCATTTTTCCAGAAATCCTATGTGGCACTTTATTAGGTTTTTTATCACCATATGAATGGCATATCTTATTCCAGTGGGACTGAAGTTTCTCTATTCACCTCTGAAGACATTGACGAGTTAGGTGCTGGAATAACCCGCTTCTTTCAAAAGGTATGGTTGTTTCTAGAATTCTTAATTTGTTTTTCTCTTGCCACGGTAGAATAGGTGAACTAATGCAAAAAATATGAGCATCTAAACAGTGGAATATCTTGTGATAGAAGCAATGAAGACTTATATTTAAAGTGGTCAATTTCCCATTTCATGCAAAACAGTAAATACTGTAGATGAATTGGTATGGCACATGTGAAATTAAAAGAGCCTATTTCTTAACACATGCTACAAATGGAGTGCAGGCCATGAGAACTGTATCTGAAAAACCTTGGACGTTTGATTTTATATTATTGTGCTGTGCCAATGTTCAAAATAATTATTAGTATCTCAGCCGGAGTATGGAATGGAACATCTGTCAAGGCAAAATTCGTAATATATTGTACTATGAATATTTGGTACTGCATCTTGTTTTTCCAAAAGTTTGTAATTTGTGGTGCATGCCTCGTACCTTTGTTATTTTCCTGTGGTTTACTATGGTACACGGATGCTCTTCATTTTAACTGGTAGATGAATTAGTAGATGATATAATGGATGGTAAAGCATCTGAATTAGTGGATACCATGGCTATTCAAACCAAGTTAGACCAAATCATTTATCATCAAGTCAAACAGGTCATGGCTCCAGTGAGAGTCTTAAGCTGGTACTGAATACTAATGCTAATGGGGAAAAATGATCATCTAGGATGGATTTTTGTTTGTAATAACAATTAGGATGTTATGATATAAATTCAATCTTTAGCAGTTAGGAATTTCTTTTTCTTTTTGACTTATTAATTGTACTTTCAACTCATATTAGTCAAGGTTTGTATTTGTACATATCTGTTTTTCCTTTTGATAGGCTATTGGATGCTGATATCAACTGTTTTTATTTTTATTTTTGCAGATGCTGATCTTAAAAGTACCTGTAAGTTCAAACTTCAAATCAACTCTTCAAAATGCCTCTTTGTTTATATTTTTGTGGCTTGTATTGCAATCACACTTTCCCTTTTATATGCTGAAGAAAATGTGTGTATGTGGCTGTGTGCCCCTGTACATTTCCTGTAAGTTCAACTCAGCTTTGTATGGTGTTTTTTATAGTCAGGGTTGTCCATCTTGAAATTCACATCCCTTGTTCCATGCAATTTTTCTCCTTAAAAAGATGAAACAATGATTGTTTTTATAATAATTATTTTATTTCCCTACCTGAGAAAATTATGTGATTTTGCTGAGGTGGTTTAATTTTTAAAATATCCCTGCTACAGAATTTTTTTTATTGCCATTTTTTTGAAGCATATATTTATGCTGTTTTTCTTTATTCCCAACATGACTGGCATTGCAAATGCATGTTTCTTTTATAACAGCTGTTACCGTTTTAGTCATAGTAGCACTGATCATATCAAACATTTAATCATAGTAACAGAATATAATAAAATAGAATAAATTGCTAGTGTTATGATGCCTATAACAACTATTATGACATGAGTTACTGGTTTAAATTTTGCTATCTTAAACATTGTGAAAACTGAATGAAATTAAGATTTCTATAAAAATATCCTGATGATGATTGTCTAGCTGTGGCCGAATTTGCTTTGATTTGTATTTAAGCAAATCTTATTCTTAAACCTGTGCACATGCTGTACATATGTAATGATATCCACATCAAGGGTACATAGGTCTCAGATGCATCTTAGTGTAGCATGAATGAGCCACCAGTTATAGCTTAGTTGAACTTTGAAGCTTAAAGTTGTTAGCAATTAATGACAAGGATTAACAAAGAACTAAAGAGCAATTAGGATCTTTAGCTTACCGGCTTGGCTTCATATACCCCTTTCAACTAAGTTAACCTTTAATTTTCCATATTTTGTTCTTCTTCACATCCATGCAGCATTTAATTTCTCAATAGCTGAGCCTAATCATAATCTGTCAAATGGTACTGACGTTTTATCTGCTTTGGTTAATCAATTAATTAATTTATTATTACTACTGATGCTTGCTGCTGCTACTATTTGTTATTATTATTAAAACCATATTTTTGCAGGCTATTGCAGTTGAGGTGATGGTTGACCGTGCCTGCAATCCTGGATCAAGATGTGATTATCTTTTTCTATCCAATAATGATGTTGTCTTTCCTTACCCCATGTCATATGTCGAACGTCTGACATCGGGTCTTGAGGGTTATGTTCTTAAACATGGAAATATTTTAAATGAAGAATGCAGGGGTTGTAGGTAAGTTCCTTTGGGACTGCATGTAAGTTAAGTTTGATAGTTATTTGTTCTGTTCCATTCACTTTGATAATTGGATTATTAAATATCTTGACTTGCTTTATATGCACGATGGGTTAGTCTTGAGTAAATACTTGGTTAAGTAATTTTGGAGAACAAAACCTTTTTTTTATGAATTTTAAACAATCTTATTAATCCTTGGAAAGCATATTCTTCAATAGAACAGAATATGCCAAACTAGCATAGGATGCTCTATTTCTCTACATGAGATAAATTTTGTATCTTAAGATCTTCTACTCAGAGATATAAAATCTACAACTTTCCCATTACACTGCAATATCTTTATAAATTTTTTTAAAAAAAAATTCAAATATTATTACTTTCTTGTTCAACTTTTAGATGGTAATACAATATTCTTATTATCAATTATTTTTAAAGTTTTGAAGCACGATTTTTCAAAAATAATCCACTGGGACATTCTTACATATGTTGTGTGACCGATGGGAATAATCAATCTTCCTTATACTTTGTTGTGCTGTGAGGTTCTTTTGATCAAGCCGAAGCTGCGAACTCCCTGTTTCCATTGTTCATTATATGTACATCCAAGAGTTGTAGATCACATTACCTATTCTATTCATGACCTTATCTTGTTGATGGCTTAATCTATCTAAATTATATGTTTTCTCTTGTTAGAGAATTTTTGAAAGTTGGGAGTGGAGTAGCATGCACAGAAAGCCCAGGAAATAGAGGACAGGTTGTAGAAGCTGTAACCATAATCAGGGAATTAAAAGATACTTCAAGTCCTTCCTGCTTGACAGGATGTGGTATGACAACAGAGGTCAGTGTCATTTTATAAATATTCCTACGAACTTATTCTTAGTTAATAGAAAATATCCAGAGAAAATGAAAAAATAATAACATATTTACAGAAGATTTCTTATGTACAAGGAAGTTGCATCTCATGAAACTATGGATTATCAGTTAAAAAGGGAATGTGGTTTATGACACTTGCATGCTAAAGGACCTCCCTCATCGAGCTAACTTGTATTACTCTGCCTGCCTGCTACCTCCCAAATCCAGGATAAAAAGGAGATGACATCAGTTTTAAGTTTTTGAATTTTTTGAGCTAACTTAATTCCTTATAATGTTTTCTTGAATTCAGAATCTAACAGAAACATTTTACAGGTCTTCTATTTCCAAGATTTCATCCCTGGTTCAATTCCTCAATCTTCTTTGAATACGCTGAAGAGTATCATCTGGAAAGACTATGGGTTGACCTTGAGAAGGAGCTATACAAGCAGAGATGGGTTCACAGTACTGGAATGGGAGAACCTACCACCATTTACAAGCATTAATATTGCTATCCACTCTTATCATACACAACATCCATCATCATATCGTGTATGTTACTGCATTGCTATTAACTGATTGTATAATATAACTTAAATTTTCTTTACTTCCTTGCATTTGAACATGCAATCTATTCCTTGACAAGTTGCTAAGTCGTACCACAGGTGCCTCAATTGATTCAAGTTGATCGAAACCTGATAAAGAAAGCTGTTAAACTTTCCTTGGATGACATTAAGCAGAGATATAAGGGAATGCTCCTCAGTGCACGTGCTGTCAAGGTTAATTCTTACTCTCTGGTTTGCTTCATGCATAGAATGCACCTTTAGAGTATCAATGAAGTTTTGTGGCACATATCCAATATGTTTATAATCCAAAATGAATGTCCAACATACAGCCAATAACAGGACCATATTATGTAATTTGTTTACTCTTGGCTAAAATTAGCATATGGGGCTGGTGAAAGCAATATTTCTCAACTCTGTCAAAGCAATCAACAAATTGTTTAAGAGCTTTTCTCAAGGCTTATGATTTTGTATCTATGGTTTATGAAGCCTCCAAGAGGAGTGAAATCAATGGGGTTCTCCCAGTAGTTTATGTATTAACATGAATATTTTTAAGTCCCTGAAATGGAGGCAATTGCCCAAAGTGAAGGAACAAAGAAAAAAACTGGCCAGTAGTGCTTGGCGATTATATTACTTAAGATCTAATTCAAGCTTCACAATTTGTTGGTAATATCATATTGGCATTTGCAGTTTTATCTATCCCTGTTTTTAATATCACTATTATTATTATTTGGAACTGATTAATTGCATTGGTGGCCTTTCCTTCAGGTTTGCAGTTATGCTCCAGATCTAGCAAGAACAATTGCTGGTCTGATCTTGTCGTCCAATGAATTGGATTTCCAAGGAGAATGCCTTTCTCTGCTTGGACTGACACTTGAAGACAACGTTGAAGAGAAAGTAAGAAATTCCATCAAGGAAAAGATTGTTACTGTTATTGAGACCAACGACAGAAAGCCACAAAGAAGCCGAGACCCTGCACCACTCCTGTTTGAAGAGGAGCACATCCAGGAGCCAGATTCCCCGGGTTACGAAGATGAGGGTGAGGAAGGTCTAAGCGTCTTGGATCAATAAACAAGTCTTTGCACCCTGCATTATTCTATCTCTAGCCGATCCTTTAAAAGACTCCTTCACCCATTTAATTAGAAGAACATAGGAACTCAAAAAACGAATGAAGTTTGTTATCTTCAACAGGATCAACATTTCCAAACAACCATGCGAGATTCAGTTCAACAGAGCAATGATGTTACCCACTAAATGCCATGGGTGTAGCTATCAACAACTGATGTGTTGTTAGCTTCTACAAAATTTTATTGAAAATGGACAATGAAGACACCAAATAACAATAAAAGAATGCATCAATTAAATCCAGTAGATAAATCAATCATGGAGTCCCGACTAAAACATAAACATGAAGCCATTACTAGACCCCTCCATAACCAATGCAGCGGACAAAGCCGCATCCGCTGCCTGTCAGAGAATCATTCTGATGCAGAGATAGATTGTTACAAACTTACAATCTTAAGCAGCTACAGATGGTTGGGCTGGTGTTGGGCCTTGGAAGGGTAACGGCATGAGGCCCATTACAATCCTTGGCGTGCCAGAGATTTGTGTTGGGTCTAGGCCCCCTACTTACTTGGAGTGGTACGGGCCAACACGGTTGCAACTTAGGCCGTGCCATGTCGATTGACTACATCGAACACTTGACGTACGCTTCGGTACGTTTAATGTCTGTCAAGAAAGGTCTACCAAAATTTCAAGAATGAAATCTTCTGCCATAGTGCCATGAGGGCATTCATCGTCACATCTCAAATATCGAAAAGGTTATAACCGTCCGACTCATGGATTTTATACTCAACCCTCCTCGTTTATACATCCAGATTCCAGAACAAGAAATGAAACATGGAATGCTCAGTAGTTCGAATCATGTTAGATCCATATTTAAGGAGTACCCACATTCATCCGCAATCTGGTCGGATTTTAAAGAAGACAATTCGAATCCCATGGCCATGTAGAACAGATGATTTTGTCACCTTCAAGCCAAATCACACCCAAAGAAATTGCCTCCTTTAATTGTAGATTGTCAGATACGAATTCTCCATGTCTCCTCCACAATATCTTAGGTGGGGCAAAAGGTGGATTCGAAGTACCCTGATTTACTACCATATTGACCAAAAGGAGGGGAAAGTATATATGGTCGAAGAAGAGTGGTTCCGTCTCATTCCTCCGCTTCTCTTCTTAGGATTTCACTTGATCCAATGGTTCGCGACTTTGCCGACAGCTCCAAGTTGTTCAACAATCACCTAGCCACATGGTTTAGGTTTTAAATGGTGTTTACTTTAAAGTTTTAAGTAGATTTCATGTGATTCAAAAACAGTCTTCAATTATTTAAAGAATACCTGTGGTTAAAATCATGAAAAGAGAAAAGGCCTAATATGTATTGGTTCATCAAAGATTTGAGATCTTAACTAAGATAAAACAGGAAAAGAGCAGTCGAGAACCCGCCGGTTAGATCCTTTGATTGACCATTTGATCTCCCACGATTCCTTTTTAATACGTACAAAATTAACGATGACAGGCCGCAGATAACAAGTACTCGTCCTGGAGGCTTTAGTTTGAAGTCAGCTGTCGTCACAGTGACAATTAATTTCGAAAGATTATTCTTGACTAAATTTAGTGATATATTAATCTTACATTCTTACAAAATGATTAAAGAACCTGGGGTTCTTTGCTGTTTTAATCAGCTGGAGTGCCATTTGCCGTAAACTTGGGGCTCTTCTTTATGAATTTAGATGGAATTGATGGGGATCGTCAGTCAAGCCCGAGCTGAAGATCACCTGAATTCGAATTGATAGTTTTAACGGGATTCACCAAACGCATGGCCTTAAACTGTTAGATTAATTTCTCATGCTCACAAAATTCTGTGTTAGTGCTTGTGAGCGCGCGTACGTGTGAATGTAGTGACAGATATAGCTAGAGAGAGGAAAGGAAAGAGGGAGGAAGGACGAGCTGTAAATTCGAATAAAACCCATCACACAAATCATTTATGAAGTTACAGGATTCTTAAGAGAGGCCACGAGAGTAGCCTAAAGACGTATTCTTAAGACATGTAATCTTGTATATATAGTGTAAATCAAAAAAGACATAATATTACACCAATTTCAACCACTCTCTCTCTTAGTAACTTTTAAGCAGCAGAGGGTGCGGGAATGTAGGAAACGGCAGCAGCTTCAGGCACGTTAGCCATGATCGATGGCCTGGAGAAAGTGTCTCCCTCAGGAACAGCGTCCTCGGCTTTGAAATCGAGGGACTCGTCGTTGTAAATATCCCACCATTTGGATACAAGCATCTTTATATCTTCTCTGTCCATGTTTGCTTCTTTGCCCGTGTACCTCCATGGCTTTGATCCCTGTCGTTGATGATAATATATATTAGAGATTACAGAACATGAAAGCCATCATAATTAGATAAAAACCAAGAGCTAGATGAGAGTTTCAAGGACGAAAGAGCAAACTTACAGCTGCACAGTAGTGCACAACCTTAACCTTTTCCAGCTCAACGTTCTCGGGGTGGCGCCACAACATTGCAAGGACGAGGTTGTATAGCAGTGGAATCGGTTTGTACACGCGTTGGAAGAACATGTTCAAGAAATCCTGTCACGGATCGACATGTAATTTAGAGATAAATCTTAATCATCCAGCAGGTATATAGTTTTGCAGGTTAATTTTAAATGAGCTAGCTGTTTGAGCTGCACGTCTTACAATTCTAGTTCAGATCATGATCAAGAAGAACAAATAAGATTGGTTGTAAGTTGTAACTCACTTGCTCTGCAAAGGGTGTTGGAGGAGTGATCCTCAAGTTCGCAACAAGACTTTCATAAGTTAACCGACTAGGCTCAAACACGAACATCCCGGCATTGAAGTACAGAGGGGGAGGCGAGCCCATCTCGGCCGGCCATTGAACCTTATCTGGGCACTGCTGGCAGTACCCAATTGAATATTGGGGTGAATGACTCCATGTTTTCTCACAGAAACAGTCCATCACTGCGTAGAAGTATCCATCCGGTGCATCGAAGAGATGATCTATGTTGTCAAACACTTGAATGTCCGCATCCAGATATATCATCCTGGTGTACTCCTCAAACTACAATATAATCAATTCATCACTGAATGTAGATATTAATATATATGCGCGCGCACACACACACAAAAACATGCATACTAATTGTTAAAACTGCATATTCATCACTCTAATCTGGGTGTACAGATTTGCTTACATCCCAGATACGTAGCTTGGAGTAATTGATGACGTAGTAAGCCATGGCGAATTGGATTTGGTTGTCGGGGGGGTAGATGGGTTCGATCTCGTGAATGATGCAACCTTGAGACCTCAAGATCTGACGGTGTTCTTCGGGCACATCAGGCAAGATGGCAACCACAAGTGGGTATGAGCTCTTCACCTTACGCAGACCTTTAGCCAGTCCGACAACTCCTTTAACATAATCACCATTACCGGCTAAGAAGGTTACGTAGGCCCTCTTCGAATAACCCGTCTGAAGGCCGGCAGCAACCTTCCCCTTTCCGGTGCCTGTAAAGACATTGGCCGGAACCTTCGGCGTCATTGTAGACAGTTCTCAAAGGATTGATGTTGAAGAGTGAAGGGAGGGTAAAAGTAAAACAACAAAATCTAAAGGATGCCACCTTACTCGCCATATAAGAACATCCCCACCACCTTTATATAAGCCTCAAATGCAGATTACATGCATGCCAAATGAAACCCAAATGAATTGAGTTCCAGCTTCTTTTGTTCCTTTAATCAAAATAATAATAACCTTGAAATTTTTAATTCATTTATTTACTTTTTTAATTGGAAGAGTGTATGTGGATGGAATGAATATGGTGGATCTCACCGTCCATCCATCTAGCCTTATCATCGAAGCGTACGGTTGAGATTCGATGAGGTCGATCCTCTCGTCGTTGTCTAGAGAGGGATGTTGCTCTATAACTTTTCCTCGGAAGGGCGAATGGAAGGGCGTCCAGTATGCGTCCTTTTCTTTGAGGCTATATCAGCTAGTCCCTCACGTTGGAAGATCTGCTGGTTCAACGGTAGAAGGAATGTATACATAGGCTTCATGCACTTATGTGGATACATTCATCACTGTTGGACCAGCAGATCTTCCGGCCAAGAGCTCCAACAGATTTCAAGTCATTTTCTTTGCGGAGGAAAAACGTTCAATCCGGACCTTCTTATGTCGTAAAGTCACAACTTGCAACGAGCCTTATTTGACGTCTATGAAGAATTCTGGTACCTTGGACTTGCCTGGAGAGACTTCCTTCCAATCAATTAATGGGAGCCGAATTTGTCAAATTTTTGAAAAACTTGTGGGAGATAGCTATTAAGTTAAAGTGACTGGCTGATGAAGTTTATAAATTGTTTAGGAATATTTACAGTTTATCCCCTATGAGGTTTTAGTCTTTTAGATAATCCCATTTTTTTCTCTAGGTTTTTAAAATATCAATTTATTACCATACGGTTTGCCATGCATATATCGATGATGAGGTTGCAAGATATATCGATAATTTTTTCTTCTTCTTATTCTAATTATTTAAAATTAAATACCAAAATTACTCTTTCATGGGTTGGATTAAATACCGTGATTACCTTTTCTTGGGGTTTGTTCAATCCTTGGTATTGGCTCGATGAAGAAACCAGACTTAGTTTACATAATACCTTGAGTACGTTCACGTAATACCTTGAGTACGTTTTTGGTACTCAAGGCATTAAAATTTTTTTTTACATTTAAATGTAAATGAGAGGGATAAAATTTTAAATTAACATTTTCTCAGTAATAGTTTTAATGATCATGGAAGATTGTTACGTGTAAAAAACAGCAAGGTGGTAATTGCTATAAAAACTTGTGGAAGTTAAATTTGGATTCTTGGAAAACCCAAGTAGCAAACTGCAAATGTCCCAATTTTTTAAGATAGCAGCCCAATCAGAAAAAAAAAAAACTTACGGTCTTAAGAGTGGGGATTGCAACGGTTCGGTTAAAACCGACAAACCGAACTGAACCAAATCTATTAGGGTCGGTTTTGGGTCTTCAATAATTGGTTTCAGTATGGTTTTGGTTTTTAACTTAAAAAACCAATGTAGTTTCGGTTCAATTACGGTTTAAGGTGAAACTAAACCGAAACCGAACTGACCACATATAATATGCATAAGTTTTGAGTTGTGTAACTACACATCCCCTTAGCTACTTAGCCCATTAGGGATTTATTATAGATTTTAGAGATGAAATAGAACAATGTATAGGAGAAGAGGGGAGGCTGACAAGCTTGATAAGTTTTTTCATTAATTAGCACATCCCTTTATGGTCACACTAAAATAATAAAAATTTAATCTATCTGAACCTCCAAAAAAGGTGAAACGGTTCTGTTCGGTTTGGTTACGATTTCAAGAATATGAAAGTTAAACGATTTCAGTTCTAAAATTAGTAGATCGTAACGGTTATGGTTCGGTTACGGTTTATATTATAAACGTATCGGTTTTGGTATTTTTCAAAACCAAACCGTTGCTATCCCTACTTAAAACAGACAAGATATCATATGCTTCGCTGTTTGGAATTTTTTTTCCTACCTCCCATGATTCAGGGTTGTGTAATTATTGTGAAAACAAGGTATCCTTTCCCTAGCATGTATGATACCATGATAGTTTCCACTACAGTAGGTAGGCCAAATATAGTTTCTAGAGAAGTAAAGAAAACAAAAAAACAAAAAAAAAAAGTGACAAGCGTTCGTATGTGACTAACACCGTACCACACATCACTTGGGTTCTCAATTCGTTGCCCAAAACATAGGTTTCCAGGAGATCCGTGCTGATACGGATTCACTACTCACTGGACATTGTAGATTGTTTGATATGTAACCTGAAAACGTTCCCACTTCCCAGTCCTTTTTTGAAGTACTGGTGCTTGAGGTCCTTCCATGGGTTTCTGCACTTATTATTCGTAAGAAATCCAATGAAATACCCGCAGGCAGCATATCCAGCTTTAGTAGCTCACTGTTAAATATCCTTTGAAGCTGTTGGCTCTATTCCAATTACTATTTTGGCACGTCTTTGTTGCAGGGACGCGAATGGAACCAAAAATGGCAAGGCTGTCCTACAGTGCTCGGGAGATGGTGGCGGGCCTCGTTTACACACAACCCTCTATATTTTTTCTTACGCAAGGCAGTGAAGCAGTTGCAGATTTCAAACCATGCAAGGAGACTCGGAAGAATCTTTCCCTCTCTTCTTCCACACATACTTCTAAATTGATTTTGCTCCACATTTTGTCAAACCATATGACGTAAGATGGCGGCCTTTACTTGGATCTTGTGGGATACCCATGAACAAGGAAAAGAAAAAACAAAAACAGAAACGGGAAGGGGAAGGACCACCATCGCATCGATTCACCAATCTTTGGAGGAGTTAGAATTCAGTAATCT
The DNA here is from genome assembly GCA_947561395.2 of Buxus sempervirens. Taxonomy (NCBI): domain Eukaryota; kingdom Viridiplantae; phylum Streptophyta; class Magnoliopsida; order Buxales; family Buxaceae; genus Buxus; species Buxus sempervirens. The sequence continues at coordinate 42,542,493 of OX387188.1, forward strand.
GCAGTAGTATCGTTGCTAATGGAGGGTTAACGTACGAGAGGGTCTCTTCCAGACCATTAAACAGGTTAAGAGCTTCACCAGAAGAGCGAATGGAGCAGCGCCTAAACAAATAGTTCATCAATTGTAGAGCAGCAAATTGCAATCCTAAAGAAAACCAAGATTTTACCCCATAACAACCCTTGGCAATAACAAAAATAGCTGAGAAATACATTGCAATCTCAACAATGCAATTATTCAAATGTCAAATTTTCGACTTAACCACGTACTAAAACATGGATCAACTTGCACAACCACGAGATCCTATTTGTGTCCATATTTACAGCGGACCAGAGAATGATTACTCATTGAAGAATAAATTACTAGTGTTTAGCTTCATAAAACCCACTCATAAAGATCCCTCTGTAGGCGAACAGAAAAAATTCAATTACAAGCAAGTAAAAGCAACTTTATTACCACCTCAACTGATAGAAATATTACAGAGCTTAGTTCTACCGCGAGTAACACTTCCAGGAAACAAAAGGCGGAAGCATTTCTATGTTTATTACTTGTTAGTCTATACTTATATCAAGCTAACGTCAAATATACATATGCCGTCCTATCTTTATCTTCCTCAAATCCAGAATTAAGCATCAGCAGGTGTAACCTTAGTATTTGGAGCTATATTCACTCGCTTCGCTTTGTAATCTTTAACAGCTGCCTTAATTGCATCCTCCGCAAGCATGCTGCAGTGCAGCTTAACCGGTGGCAGAGACAAATGTTTTGCAATCTCCCTACAAACAATATCATCATACACGTATTATAATTTATTTACAATTTAGGGAAAAAATGAAGAAGCATGGATTCTGACAGGAAGAAATGAGGAGTGGCTCTTTTCAATCTTTGCACCATCCCTCGAATGAAAAACTAAAAGATATATGATAAATAATAAGAATAGCAGGTTCTCATTTCATATTGATCAGTAGACAGTTGGTGCGATGCAATCGATGACAAGTAACAGTGTAACAGTACCATCAAGGAGAGTTCTTGTGCCAGATTTCATGTCTAGGACACAGGAAAACCAAAAAGTGCCAAGATTATTTCAACGAAATGATATGATAACAAGATATCGCCCAGGGTTGAGAATCCACAGAAGAGGTAACAGGCCCCAATTATAATTAGAAAAAAAAACTCTCGACTCACCATTACTGACTTATTATTAAAATGACTTATTATTAAATTCCTTAATGATGAAACAATCCCTAACATGAATTTGTACCAGAAAGGAAGGGAATTTAGTAACAGAACACCATACCAGAAAATTCCTTCAATGAGGAACTGACAACCAATATTTGACTTAACCTCAAACGATAACATCTAATTTATCAAGAAACAAAACAGTTAAAGCTTTCAACACATGTACAGACTTCGGAGGATGCATGTGTAAAAAAATAAAAGGAGGAGCTAGGATGCTGATCAAAATAACGAAACAGAGCTAGAATCAACTCACGTATTCTTTATGGATACAACTTCCTCCATTTGCTTTCCCTTTACCCAATCAGTAGCTGAAATGAGGATAAAGAGTCACTAGTTAGTTACTTCACATTGCAAGTTGCACAGGAAGTGCCATGAACGGGCAATAACAAAAAGGATAACGGGAAAAAAAAGTATGATTCCTAGATCTTGGCGTATTCAATGATAAAATAATCACAGTTGAACTGGTTGCCGGTATTGCCATCACTAGAAAATCAACAAATCACATGACAGACTTTCAATAGATAGATTATATTGTGGACAGTAATTTCAGCGACGCCCTATAATTCTACATCGAATTAGTTCGGATACACATTTCGTAACCAAAATAAATTTTAGAATCAAATTTAAATTAAGATCACAAAATTTATCAAAAGTTTTAGTAACACAAATGCAAGAACATTTTCGAACAAGGACGAACTTGATAATGGAAAGAATTCAAACGGTTAAATTACTTCCAAACCAAATTCGGGAATTTCGAACGGCGCAAACAAAAGAATAAAGCCACTAGCCAGATAAAATTCAGAATTTTCTTTGAAGAGAAAAAGAAAACCTAGAAATTTCATGTAGCATACTACAGCATATTAAAATGGAGAGGAAACATGCATGGAAAACCTAGAAGTTCGAAATTTTGGAGAAACTGACCAACAGAAGAAGAAGCGATGGCGGATCCACATCCAAAGGTCTTGAAGCAAGCGTCCACAACCTTTCCCGAATCTTCATCGATCCTTATCTGGAGCTTCATGACATCGCCGCAAGCCGGAGCACCGACGAGCCCCGTGCCAACCTCGGGATCGTTCTTGTCGAAGGATCCAACGTTGCGAGGATTGTTGTAGTGATCGACGACCCTCTCATGGTAGAGACGAACCAAGGCCTGTACCGGAGTGTTGTTCTGCTGATGTCCTAACCCTAAAAGTCTCCTGCAATTCGCTCTCATCATTTTGTTCTCTTCTTTCCTTCCCTCGATGTAATGACTTATTTATAGTCTCTCCTCTAAAGGCGGTGCGTCGGAAGCTCTGTACGTGTCATAGAAGCCACGGCCCCAAATGGATACCATGAAAATGAAAATATCTGCTGCAAAACACGACGGAGTCGCTCAGCGCCTTTCACCGACCTATTTAAAAAAAAGGAAAAAATAGAGATCATGTAAGTTGGAGCCCCACGCAGCGAGGCCTGATGGTCCACGGTGAATGATTGTAATATTTAGGGTGCAATTCGATCGGTTCGGTTCGGGTTAAAGTTAATTAAGATCAAATCGAAAATATTTGTAGTTAAACCAAATTGAATCGAATCGAATTAAAAACCAAAATAACAAGACCAAAAATAAATAGAAAAAAGCCAAATCACGCGCCAAATACAAAATCACCAAAACCCCTATCGCTTCTCAACTCTAGGGGTTTTCATCGAACAGGAGACGAGCAGAGGAGTATCGATGCGGAGGAGAAAGAGAATAACTAGAAAACAGTCCGAGGCCACGAAACCCAGCTTTCTTTCTCAAGAGCAACAGTAAGTCCCGTTAAAGCTCTCGCTTGGGTTCTCTCCGCTGGGAAATTTGTTCACAATGTCGCATTTGTCGATGGCACTGCAGTTACCCTCTATTGGTTTCTAATTTCGTGTTTGGGTGTTTTTTTTTTTTTAATTTAGGTCTAATTGCTATGAAGGGGAACGTCTTGTTCGCCTCCTCAAATCAATGGAGAGGTAACCATCCAACCACATCAATACATATTCAGTTTCTAAAAATTCGATCTGACTTAACTATTGAGGGGAGATATTGTAAAGATTTTGGTTTCGTTGGAGATCTATGGAAGGCCTGTAGTTGTTATTTTGATCCGCTTAACCGCTTGAGTTGTGCAGAATCTAAAAAATGGAGAAAATAAAAAGCAAAAAAATTATCTTCTACAGTACATCTTTTATTTATTTATTTATTTTTTCCTTGGAGCAAATCAGATCATCTTAATGAAACCGTGGGATCACAGTTCAACTGTAGATCTTCGTGGTACTATTTTCTTCCATGTTAAAGGAACGTTTGTACGTAGGTTTGAAGGACTTGACCTTAGCAACCACCACTACTTTCTATTGTACTGGAAGCATCTAGTGTCTATCTGTGGGGCTGATTTGTTTTTCTTCATTGCTATGCGCTTTTTTTTTTCAGGGAGATAGAGCTGGCGAAGCGTACAAAGGGATCCTTACCTGACAAAATTTGGATCAAGGTATTCAATTTTTGATTGCTCTCTTCTTGGTTGTTGTTCCAAATTTTGTATTATCCTTCTAATCATGAAACTAATCTGTCTGATGCTTGTAATTTTGCGCAGCAACAGTTTGCCATTGGCATTAACGATGTTACCCGCGTGCTGGAGCGAATTACGCCAAGCACTAATTCCGGAAGTTCTGATCAAGAGCCTCCTGTTAGCTGCAATCATGGTAAAGCATCTTCAGTGCAACTTCAGGCTAGTAATCCCTTCTTTATTTATGGGGCAACTCTGCTTTTGCCATTTTCACTTTATGTAATTCGTTCCATTAGGAAAAGCATCTACCCTGTTTATTTTTATTTATGTATTATTTTTCATTTTAATGATCTTTCTCACTTTAATTGATCATTATTAAACTTGGTTTTGCCATCTGTTAATGTGAAAATATGTTTGCCACAAGGAAATAATTTCCCTTTCTTGTTCTGACAACAAGACATAACACCTGTGGTTACATAGCAACATCATAAAGTAAGCCATATGAGATAATCAGGATTTTATAGGTAATTTTAGTTGCTTGAAGTGATATTAGATCATCCTTTAATCTACTGACCAGAGAATGTGATTTTTTTTGGGGGTTGAACTCTGGATATCTTTCTAGAAATCACCCATTACATGAACACAATGAGGTGTCCCAGTGCCATCTGAGGTTTAGGGTCACTGCTACAGAACCTAAAATCAGATTATTGAACTTGGAGAAATCTAGTCAGTGTAGCAGCTAGCAACAGAAAACTTGGAATCCCTGTAGACCTTCTAGAGGTTCTATGTTGCAATGGTGTGCTGGTCTGTTACTAATTTGATTGGTTTAATATATTCCAGAAAAAAGTTTGTTCATGATAGAGGGGATGTCCTCCAGGGACCCTGTTTATTTAAGTATCATCATGCTTCCATAATCAGATCTATAGATTTCTTGTGTTAACATTATGACTGGACTTGGTAAATGCCAAAAATATTAGACGCAGCTAGATATTCATAATTGATGTGCTAGGTTTTCTGATCTGTATGGTGTCATGGATATAGGCTGTATTGCTAGCTTCTGATTGCAACCCCAAGTGGCTAACAAAGCATCTTCCAAGCTTGGCCTCTTCAAGGAATGTTCCTCTCATATTTGTCAGAGATAATAAATGTGGTTCCTTAAGATTAGGTGAACTAGTGAAGCTAAAGAATGCGATGGCCATAGGAGTGAAGGTATGAACATCATTACTTGTAGAAACACGTATTTTCTATCCTCTGCCTAGGCTATAAGGTTCCTGAATATATGTTATTTTTTTAAGATAAGAAAAAAACTTGACTTTCCTTCTTGCTTCTTGCAGGCTAAAGAAAGTGGTATAAACCGATTCATAAAGGATATTCTTCATAATGGAGATATTGGTGACAAAGGATGTCCTGAAGGTGATCTTGATGCACAATGTAGATTATCAGAGCCCTGAATGCATACAAAAGGATAGCACTTTCACTGTCATGAAGGTTCAAGCGTTCAAAGACTATTATCTCTTCAATGAAGAGAGGCAATTATAAATTTGTACCATCTTCAATCTACTCATGAAAAGGCATAATTGTTAATTCATGAAAAGGCGCTGGTTATCAAAACACCTACTTGTCTCTATTATGGAATAATTTACAATAATGAAATTCCAAGCATTACTCATTCAAGTGGCGGGTAGCTTAAGAGTAACTTGTAAATTATACTTCATAATCTCTTTTTTTTATGCACCATGAGCAATATAAATGGTGCAAAAAGTATCCGCCTACCTTTATTTCCACGCTTATATATACAAGCACACATATATATATATATATATATATATATATATATGCACATATATTGCATGCCTTTTGATAGTACATGTTGAGGATCCTCGGAACAAAATTACTCATATTTCAGTTTGTCAATTGAACTATAAATTAAGGTCAACTTAACACATCGAATGCCGTAATTAGTGAGGTAAATTTCCGGCAGACAAAGGACCCCTGCATATCGGTAAAATTTCATAACTCAACTAGAAAAATACGTTCCCAGTTTATTGATGCCGTAAGAAGAATCACGTGCTATATCACGAAGTAAACGCACGCTTCTATTAGTTACATTTTATGTATTGAAATCATTTCATTTAACTTCATTTCTCACCTTATAAGATCCGTCTATACGCATCTATTATAAATTATTCACAAGCACCCCGCACCCCGTCAGACTTTTGCTCATAAACCTAAAACAAATTCACAATGCCTTCTCATTTTATTTCTCATTCTGACTACTCTTTAAAAATTGATGATCCATTTCTTAATTTATGTTCCCAAATCTTTTCATATATCCATCATAACATCCTTGTCCTCATCAATGCCATGACATTTATACGCATGTGTGTGTTTTATATTACCACGAATTTAGCCACCAAGGTTCCTAATTCAAGCACCGGTAATAATGCATTTTTCCTAATTAAGCATCGTACTGAAAGCAGGGGGAGAATATAACACAATATTTTATAAATCTAATTTCAGCAAGGGAAGTAAAAGCATATTGGTTTCGGTTACAGCTATAAGCAGCAGCACATTCAACTCCAAACAAAAGCACGTAGAAGTATTATACCCATCATCCATCCTATTACAACAGCTTCACCAAAAAGTCCCACAACAAGATGACACTCTGAGAGTGATCACAACAGCCAGAAGTCTCATCAAAGAAACACTACTAGATAATAATTACCCCAATCATCCATGAAGCAACCCGGTGTATCACAATCCTCAATGGCCTCATCCCTGCAAACAGCAAGACACACGGCCCCAAACAGAGAAAACAAGTCACATATACTTAAAAAAGATGGAAGGCCAGGGGTATTATTTGTTTTAAACACGTCCTCGTTCCACCAGCAAGTCAGTAATTCAGTGCTATCAATAGTAAAGATAGATTTTGCAAGATAACATATATACATATATATATAGTAAAGATAGCACTTGCCTTGCTGGCAATGTTGTTGGAAAGCCAATCCAGTCCCTCATACAGGCCCTCCCCAGAAGTTGCACAAGTGCTCTGGATGTACCTGAAAGTATAACCAAAGCAGATTAGAGCCAGCACTAGGTATTATAATTGAAAAAAAAAAAGCAAGAAAAAAATGAAGGAAATTTTACCAGTGCCGTTGGCGAAGAGAGTGAAGACCAAGCTTATCAGTTATCTCTGCAGCATTCATTGCATTAGGAAGATCTTGTTTGTTAGCAAAAACAAGTAGTACAGCATCCCGCAATTCATCCTGAAACCGTAAGATATGAAATTCAGCTATACATTCTTACCAACTCACCAATCAAGTCATTGATATATCTTAGGTCTTGAACTTTTAGGTCATGCTTAAATGAAAACCAATCCAAAATAAATGATTACCTGGAGATAATTACGTCATACAAGAAACATCATAAAAGAAGATTTTGGCAAAACAAATATTAGGTAGCATATAACTGAGACCAGGAGAATGTGTCTTTGATTAGGCAGACTTGTGAAGACCAGAATTTTTTTTTAATAAATTACAACAGATAGTAGAAAATAAGAAAATAATTATAACTGGACATATTCATTACCTCATTTGCAATATTCTATTCTTAAACAAGAACTGATCAGGATATAGTAAAATCATCATTGGCAAAAATACGTTTCCTGAATACAACTATAACATGCAATGCAGATAGACCATTGTAAATGAATTAAGCATTCAATAAGACACATGCATGAGCCTGACATTGAGAATTCAGAAAAATGTATAGACCATTTTCTTTATTTCGCATATTCTCAAGCACATGTAGAATCATTTTTACCTTTTCTTAGTAAAAATGGATTATGGGTTATCAGTAAGATTTGTAATCTCAATTATGCCCTGCATGAAACAATTCATTTAAATAAGAAAAATGAAAAGCCATCACAAGCTAAAATGCTGATTTTTATTATGTTTATCAATGCAGAAAAATATTCGTTACAAAAATATTATCTAAATATGCTTCCAAGCCCATAAATACCATATTTCAAGCATCCATAATTCCAACAGGACTCCACACATATCATACTATCACTTTGATATCCAAAACAATGCAATATAGAATTTAAGCATGATTACTTTAGCATTACAAAATGAACCAAAATGCATTTGTTAAATAAAAATTAGAGATATAACTTTGTGTTATGCATCAGAAAGGGAACCAACTCAGGGTGTTGGAAGAAGGAAAAATTACAGGAGAAAAGGTTACATAATTTAAACATTTTAAGATTTCCTGCACAGTAAGATTGCTCAATAAGGACTTTTGGTAAAGACCAAACAAGGAAACAACTAGCAAACAAAAAGAAAAAGGAAAAAAAATTGCAATGCAAAACACTGAGATCCAAATACATTACAGGCCCAAACCAGGCAAATGTTGATGTGTAAATGGTAGAAACCTACCAAAAGGTATACAACCAAGATATCTCAGATTGATTTTGCCACATGTAAGGCTACGACAAACTTAAAATTCTGACAAAATGGAATATAATTGTGACTAAACATTCTTAAGTAATGAGAGATATAGGTCAATATGATCCAATAGCATCTTACCTCATTCAACATTCTGTGCAGCTCATCCCTTGCCTCAACAATTCGATCTCTGTCATTGCTATCCACAACAAAAATAAGACCTTGTGTGTTTTGGAAGTAGTGTCTCCACAATGGACGGATCTGTGTAAGAAACATATTGCATTATTTAGCCATTAAACATAAAATACTTCATCAATTGCCTCCTAACAGATTCAATTATTACCAAACTATTATACTCTGGAAATAAAGGACCTAAAAAAGACACATAACATTTAGAAAATTGATGGTCGCTATTATTTCCAGATCACTGTTAATAGTTGTACATGTTATGGAAGAAATAACTAAGAATTCTACCTTGTCCTGACCACCAACATCCCAAACAGTGAAACTGATATTCTTGTACTCCACAGTCTCCACATTAAATCCTGTAAATAGTTTTTTGTGAAATTGTACTAATGCCAGACATCAAATGGAAAGACATGTATCCTAAGATAACAATTCAAAGTGAGGTATAAGTTAAAATGATTATATAAAGTAAATGAGATGGTTAAGCAATTCGAATAACAGAACTCACCAATAGTAGGAATAGTTGTGACAATTTCTCCCAGTTTCAACTTGTATAAAATGGTGGTCTTACCAGCAGCATCAAGACCAACCATCAGAATACGCATCTCCTTCTTGGCAAAAAGCCGACTAAAAAGCTTTGCAAAAGTCAGCCCCATGTCTCTGGCTGCAAACTTGTCAAAGTTGTGGCATAAAGAACCATATTAGCAAATAAAAATTTTCCAAAATCCATCATATCACATGATCTGTGGTACATGAAACTTTCTATATCACATGATTTTATATATAATGCGAACCAAATAGGAATGCTTGCACTATACTGTTATTGTCCCATTTAGATGTAGGGAAGCACTATTTAAAGAACGGTTGTGGATGCTACCGAAGCAATTTTGGTTTTCCTTTATGCATTTGCATTTATGCTTATCACGTCCATAGATCTGATGACAAAGGCGTGATTCTCCACAAACAGGTAAAACATATCCCCAAAATAAGCATATCGAATTTTTGAACTTGCAAAATACCATGGAGAGCTCATATCTAAAAAAAAATGTCAAAAGCCACTGCATGTATCAAAACCATCCACACAATCGATCGCCGAATAAATAACAGGGAAATTTTTTTTTTCCTCAAATGAGATCCACACTAAACAAACTTAAAGCAGCCAAATCATAGAATCGTCGATTAACTCAAGCCGACTCCAAAATAACTTCGAAGCACAAAATTTTCAACTCAAATATCCATAAAGTCTTGTAACGTATCCTTTTTATTTCAGCAGATCTAACTATCAAGATCCGTAGACCATCCAGAAGAAATCGAAAAAAAGTAGAACAGATGATTCGAAGAAATCCACGAGAATAGGGTTTCAAGAGTAATTCAAACTTACCTTTCAAACGCTTCGTACAGGGATCGGAAGGAAGAAAGAAAGGTACGGAGCACTAGCCTCGCACAAACGCTCAAAATGGGGGGCGACGGATCAACCGCCTCGAAGGTTGAATAATAAAAAGCAAATCGCGAATTTTAGCCCGTCCATCCTTTGTTTGTCTTAAATAACGAAAATACCCTCGGTCGAGAAAATGAAGATTGAAGAGTGCGTTGTGAATGGTGGGGTAGTATTTGCTGTTGTGCAGAGCAAGTTTATTTGCCTGGGGTATATATAACTTTTTGAAACGTGGATTAAAGACATGCCATTTCAAACGAGGCCATATCAGTTGGAGCCTACGTTAGAATATCTGCTGGTTCAACAATGGGTAAGGTGGACACGTCAACATCATTCAGAGACATGTACATTTCCCTCACTGTTTGACCAACAGATATTCCAGCAAAGGGCTTCAATCGATTTCAAGTCATTTCGAGGCCATATCAGCTAGAGCCTACGCTAGAATATCTATTGGTCCAACGATGGGCAAGGTGGACACGTCAGCATCATTCACAAATGTGTACGCTTCCTTCACCGTTGGACTAGTAAATGTTCCAGCAAAGGGCTACAGCCGATTTCAAGTCATTTCGAATCTTTCGCACGATAAATCCATGTCGCTCCAGGTTCTAATTCGTTGCAGCAAGTTGGACCCTTTTTCAACATCCAAGAATTTTCAACTCAGGCCGTAAAACCAGCATTTCGCAAAAGAAAAAAAAAAAGATTCCATCAACTTGTTTCTATGAAATGGAAAAAATGAAAAAAAAAATGGTGAGGACATTTTAATAGATTCAGTTTTTTTTTAAATTAGTGTTTAGTAATACTTTTTGAAAATATTTATAAATGAGACACAATGTTGAGTTGCAACTTTTAAGAAACCTTTATCAACATAATTAAATATTAGTGATATTTAACTATTACAAACTCTTCCAAGAATGCTCTTATGTCACTCACTCAAATAGCTTCAAGCCTCCAACAAGTCAATACCCTCTCGGTTAAGGTTCACACTAGCCAGGTGCACGTATGAAAAAAGAAGAAGGGAGAAACAGTTTTATAACTGATTATTTAATTTCAAAAAAGTCAATTTTACTATTATACCCTTTTATTAATAATTCTTCTTCAAGTAATGTATAATGTATAAAGGTTGTTTTGGAAACTAACCACATTTTGTTGGTGCAGTTTCCGAGGGCGCCTCACGATATATATACTAGCAAATTACACATGCAGTATTGCACGTATGTAGAAAAAGAAGGGAAGGAACAATTGTACAACCGTTAAAAGTTTCAAAGGAATGAAGCAATTTTGACTACTATACCATTTATTTAAAAATCTTAACAATCATTCATAAGGGTTTTTTTAGGAAAGGGGCAAATTAAGATTGGCATGGTTCCCAAGGAGCCTCTTCTCATTATATATAGTATAGATATAGATATTAGATAGTATAGATATAAATATGCTGGAGCGTCGTCTAAAGGTCACATATGCTGGAGCACGCAGATGTGGAGGCGTGGTCATTTTCAAAACTCTTAACGGTCACATTTTTCTTTTCCTTCGAAAAGAACAAGTAAAGCGTGGCACTTGCAATTGTTCTTTTTCTTCTTCGCCTGGCGATGCTACCATCTCCGGAGCTTTTCAAACGAAATAATCAAAATGACGAAGTCCTCTCTGATCCCTCTTCACCGCCATCCTTTTCTTCGTCCAAATCCACGAAATACGACAGTCAATGAAAGGCCCTAGTTTCCTATAATTAAGAAGAACAAGGACGAAGGAGCTTGGGAAGAGAAGCACGTAGGGTTTGTGGTTTACGATGAGGAGAAACAAATTTTCGATTCATGTTAGTCAGCTTAGGAATGACAACATTCCGAAGAGGTAAAGCCGGTACAGCCTGCATTTTGAAGGCGAGTGATGGCAGAGGAATTGGACCGAAGAGGTACAACCAGTACGATGAGGAGAAGCACATTTAATATGACCTTCGCAATTTTGCACTTGAACATTTGAATCTGCATTCAAAGGATAATGATGAATTAAAAGAAACAAAAACATCAATTTAATGAAAATGTTGATATCAATTTCTTGCCAGTTTTTGACATTTACGAATTGTGTGACCTAAATTCTTGATACAAATACATTTTCAAGCGGACCTCGGAAATCTGATTCGTTTGTTGCCAGAGATGTCTTTTGGTTTTTTTGTGGATCTTTGTTGTTTAACTATTCCAAGTGTTCGTTGGTGATTAATCTTTAGGAATCCGCAAGAGATTTTTGTTTATACAAAAAAATTATCTACCATTGGAATGTTGTAACCGGTTGCAAGATTTATCTAGATTTGACCTATATCTATATGCCCTATAACGTTGCATTTTCTTGTTGGAGGAAAACATGGTTACTAATCTGCAGAAAAAGAAAAAAATGGCATAGTACTGTTTTCCAAAAGGATTCAACAGAAGAGACAAATTGCAAAAGAATGGGAGAAAACCATCATGTTAAATTTAACATACAGAAGGAAAAGTCCCCTTTTGTTTTGATTCAAGGGCGTATATATAATTTCCATGTCAAAAGGAATAATTTGCAGGTACCATCATGTGAATGGTAAGATTAAAGAGAAATTATAAGTAGCACTTAATATAATATCATGGCCGTCGAGGAAATTTTGAAAAATCTGGACGTCTACGTTGCATGTATGCAGTTTTACCCTCATTTCCTTCCTCTGTACCATAAAAAATGAGTGTCGCATTTCCACCAAGCTCCTGCGTAGGAAAAACAACACAATTCACTTGGGATTATGAAAAATGTAAGAGAGAGCTTGGTGAAGTTGGAATGTGATGATTGAACAAAAGTTGTATTTCAAATATTGAATGACATCAGTAACAGACTTTTTCAAGCTTTTATTGTATAGAAGTTGTTTAAAGGTACCTGGAGTCCGGCGTGACCATCATCAACAGCATTAAGGGCAGATTTGAGCACCCGAATTGCAGTTGGGCTGTTCCTTAAGATCTCACGACACCATTTCAGTGTTTCTTGTTCTAATTTCTCCAGCTGTCCAGAAGTTGGAATCCATTGAACATCAGCAGAAAATTGAATGGACATCTGCATGCATTTGAAAGAATGCTTGCAAACCCCCCAGTATGTGAATCATAAATCTTATATTCACAAGGCGTGTTTAACACAGACCCACTTAAGGTCCATAAAACACCAAGGTGATGCACGCATGAAGGGGGAAGAACTATATGGTGCGTGGGTTTGCTTAATGCAGTTCAGATAACAATTTTTCCTTGATTGAGGTGTAAATTTTAAATGATACAATGCAACTGTATAATATCACAAAGTTCTATCAGCAACTCACAGGTACTACAGTGTTCACTAATCCCATTTTCTCTGCTTCGTAAGCAGTGTAGAACCTTGCTAGAAACCACATCTCACGTGCCTTTTTTGGTCCAACCTGAGTAACAAGAAACAAAATTAAAGGTATAACCAAGGAGGAAAAAGAAAAAACAATATCAAAAGCAGCCAGCTGAAGAATGCATTAGCATTTACAAGTAACTTCACATTTCTAAGAGGCATTTAACTAATAAAAATAACCAAGGTTGACGCTGAGATGTCGTGCCTTACACCAAGGGTTGAGGAAAACCCATACGACCTAATAATTTAAATATGCTGCAGGAGAAGGAATTAGATTTACTTGTTGAATGAAAAAGAAAAACAAAAAAGAAAAAAATTAATTGTTGAAGACTATCTGATCTTGATTTAACACCCAAATGCAGAATGATACGATGCGATTTCACAAAAGAAAGAGGCAACTGATTTTCACGGCTTACCAGGCGGGACATGATTGAACTTCCATAGCCTGCATCAAAGCTTCCCACCTACAGTAATAAATGAGAAATCAATTATGATCATAGAATCCCAATTATGAGTACAATAACAGAACTTTCTTCCATTTGATTGTCATATCTGTTAGATATTATTATGTGTTAATTATGGGTTATTACTGTAATTATGCTAATTAGCTTGTGGGTATAAAACCCATTAACTATTCACTAAATACAATTTAGATTAATTATTATTCCTAAATTCAACTATACTTACAGTAATAACCCATAATTAACACATAATGATATCTAACAATATCTGCCACACAGGTCACAAAAGGTAATATTGAAGAGAGAGCGAGAGAGCGAGAGAGAGAGGGACTACGGATATAAAATTTAACAGGAAAGATAAGCAAACTTAGGGAGGATAAATAAGTTAGCATGATCAGAACAATAACATTCGCGTTTCCAAAACTGGATACAGAATTCCAGTCGCATGGAGTAAACAGAACTCTTGCCACCGACCCCACTTTGGTGGGAACTGGCTTATGTTGGTGATGATGATAATGATTTTCATGAAAGCCTAACCTGAAGATGGACTCTTCAGCAAAGGAGAGATATGATGGAGGTCTCGAGGGAGATAAACTAAGAAAAAAAAAGGGGGGGCATATAACATTTTTCCTACACTTCTGCAGATGGAATCATGAACTTTAAACAACACGAGTGAAGGTCTAGCAGACCAGAACCTAGTGGACAATCAAAATAACTCCTTTTATTTTGTACAACTTAAACAAACTTTCAATTTTGAAGATTCTTACCTTAATTCAGCTTTAAAAAAAAAATATGAAAAGAGATCCTGCATATACTGAAACACGGTTGGTGAACCTTGGAAACTTTTTATCCTTCATACTTTTGCTTTTTAATTAGTGAATAATGAAAAGAATCAAAAGCACAATTTGTGACATGATAAAATTTCAGTGGCTATATGAAAGTGCAAAGCTGAACCTTGGAAACTTTTGAAGACAGCCTTGTTAAATTTAATAGGTGCAGAATTGGAAAAATCGAAAATCAGAACCCAGAAAGCTGCCTTAACATTCTTAGCAAGCTGAGTTCAAGAGTTCCACTCCAGGCACAATTATGTGGATTTGTTACCATGCTGAAAAGCAATTGAGTAAAATCATCCAAATGACTAAAGGAAAGGGCTTAAAACTGGGTGAATAGATTACATCAAATGAAAATTTTCCATGTTTGCCACGTTTGCAGGGAGATGAATTGAAGAATTCTCCAGAATAATTTCAAACCGAAAGAAGAAATTTTTGCAATGATAGTTGAGGATGTGAAGCTCAATTTCGGTTGCTCATATGGAAAAATCAGACAGTATGAAAAATAGAAGATGGGGAATACAGGTCACATACTACCTTTGATGGTCCCGGCTGATCTCAGGTAGTTATTGTTTGGCAATTTCAGTCCTACATAGATGGCATCTATTGTATTGTCTGTTTACACCTAGAGTTTTTTGTATGTCTTAAGACCTACCTTGTACATTTGCTTTTTAATTTTACCACATCAATGAAACTTAATTCTCCAAGAAAAAAAAATGAAAAATCAGTTGACAAGGTGAAAATGAGAAAAAAAATTATTCTTTGAAACGTTCTTAATGTGCTAAAACACAAGTTGTCCATAACCCACAGTGAGGTAGCTCAATTAAGCATGGTTTTATTTATTGGTAATGAAGAATGTATAAGATGAATACCTTAGGGCCTGTTTGACCAAAGATGGCATTATCAGCAGCGATTGTTAGATCGCAAACCATGTGTAACACGTGTCCACCTCCAACAGCATAGCCTGCAACCTGCCATCAGGGCACAAAGGATGCAGAGTCTAATCCAAATCAAACTAAAAGGAAAAAAAGGGAAGGATTGGGGGAGGGGGGTGGTGTTGTTGGGGGGTGGGTAGAGAAGTAAAGTGAGTATAAAAAACGATGTACCATAGCTATCACTGGTTTAGGAAGACGACGGATTTGTACCTGTTCAAAAAGGGGGAATAAAGGAAAATGGAGAAAAATAAATTGAGAGGGAAATGAAATATTGACAGCCGGATTCCCTACAAGACTATTAGGCTTTTTCAAGATCAGTATAAACAAAATATAAAAAGATTTTCTTGTAAAAATAAATAGAGGAATCTTCAATAGATTAGTATAAAAAGAAAAGAGCAAGTTGTAAATAACCTACATAGAAGGTCTTCAATAAAAACAAGATTTGCTTTGCTGTAACAGTACCTGCAAATCTAAAACGTTAAGACGAC
The DNA here is from genome assembly GCA_947561395.2 of Buxus sempervirens. Taxonomy (NCBI): domain Eukaryota; kingdom Viridiplantae; phylum Streptophyta; class Magnoliopsida; order Buxales; family Buxaceae; genus Buxus; species Buxus sempervirens. The sequence goes on from OX387188.1 coordinate 42,558,382, forward strand.
CAAAGTTTTCGTAATCAGCATATCCATCCGTGGCTCTCAAGGCTTGATCACCACCACTACAAAATGCTTTGGTCCCCTGTATAGATAAATTTACAGTAGTTTTAAATGAATACAGGCTCTATCGACCTAAAGAGCACAATATGCATTCCAAACAAAATGATAATATTAAAATTTTGGAGATACCTAATGCCGCATCCTTGTATCAGTTGTATGGCATGCGAATGAATTCCAATTTATGCAAATGGAAAATTAAACAGAACATTTAAACAGATGCTTTCTCGGAACTAAGAATTTGTCAACATTGCATATAGTCGATTCCATATGAGCTCGGTTGGATAAACAACCTTGGAGCTTGATAAATATCAGTTATTTCTGCAGCTAATGGAAACATCAATGAAAATTCAACTGGTTGTTTGTTCATAAATATGCAGTCAAAATAAAATCATACAAAGGTGGGAAAAAAATAAAACAAGATTTGTAAGATTTTACTGTTATTCAATAAATCTATGGAAGAAAATGTACTTTCCCTGTAAGGATGATGACGCCCACAGAACTATCATCCCTAGCATCATTAAATGCACTAATAAGCTCTTTAATTGTGTGTGGCCGAAAAGCATTCCTTCTCTCAGGCCGGTTTATAGTAATCTACACCAAAAAATTAGAAAAAAATGAATAATTGGAGCTTCATATATGCACTCTTGGAAAGCAATCATCAAGGACTAAAATAAACAAAAAATTAAATAGTATAAAAGTAAAGAAAAAGGACAAAAAAAAAATTTTAGTCATTAAATGCAGAGAAAATAAGTAAATAAGAGGTAGTCAAAAACTAAATCAACAAATGTCCATCAACACTAATAGAACAATTTTTTATTGGAACAAAGAAATTTTATGTATATAAAAGCATGTAGTCAGAGATTCAGTGCCAGTGCATGCAAACTGCAATCAATACACATCTTGTCCGATTGAAAATCACCATATGTTTCTTAGCAGATCACACTGCTTCTTGATAGAACCTGCAATCAATCTACATCTTGTCCGATTGAAATTCACTATATGATCCCTAGCAGATCACACTGCTTCTTGATAGAGTCTAATACCTCATGGTAATGGTAAGTCTACTTCTAATTTCTTACAGGACTCTACGCATCTTCAGTCATCCTGGCTCAGGTTGTCTGATATAAATATTTTTTAATGCAGTCAGAGAAATGTCTTAGTGGAAAATTGTACGACACCAGACCTTCAGGAAATGATATCCAGGTGAAGCAGGATTAATGTGAATTAAACTCATTAAAAGTTTCAAACCATCAGTTATTGCCAACCCTGTTCCAACACTACATGAAGATGCAATCACCAACTAGTCCATTGTCACTTTTCTGTTATCTTTTTTCACTTACAACTACTAGAATATGGCTAAAACTGTGTGGATTTCGTAAACTAAATAGCCTCCTAGCCATTTATTCAGTCTATTTATGCATTAATCAGCCTCTGATGACTGGAAATCTGTGTGATTATTGTCATGGTTCATTCTTGATTGAGCGAAGATGATGCTTGCTTGCACCTCATACCCCCAGGCATCATCGTTCCTAATGTAAAATTTCCTGAACTGGTAAATTAGAAATCAAACATTCGAACTTCAAGACGGAAACACAAAATTACTCGAACTTTAAACCACTGATCAATTGAATGTGCAGAAAAAAGTTTTCTACATTCTAATAGCAGATATGAACTCAATCTTTCGCATTTCAATTGAAATTGAAATCTATGTAGACCACGTCTGACCATTCATAATTCCTACCTTTGCAATTGCTTCTCCTTCAGCCTTCTCGTAGATGATGTCGGTAAATTCCTTTCCCGTTTCATCACAAGCAGGCTTCCAAACAGCTTCGTGCGACGAAACTTCTCCGTGTATGCGGTGGTAGCTGTCGTTCATGGAAGCATTGCAAATCCCAATCGAAGAGTGACTTGTAGTCGGCTGAACCGGAACAAGATGGTTAGCAACTGAAGTCACTCTTCTCATAATGGTTTTGTGATCCTTATCTGCAAATTCTGCCATTACCAGAGCTTGAAAATCTTAGAGATGATGAGATTTTGATGGTCAATTTACATAAATGAACGGAATGGAGTTTCGAGCTCCACTTGCTCATTGATGTGAGGTCGACTTCGATTTCTTTTTCTGAAAGACGGACGATAAGGTGAGCAAATCCTCTGTGTCTAAACAGTACGCCCAATGCTGTGGCCACTGGCCAGCACACCACAGATCCATGTAGCTACTAAAGATAACCGGAGACCGATAGTATCAGTAGCGTTTTTCGCTCGGTCTTTTCTCTGCTGTCACCGAAGTCGCTCCGTCGACCAATTATTGTCTGCTACAGATAATTTACCATCTATGTTGCGTTCCATGGTGGTCTTCAAAAAAAAAAAAAAAAAAAAATGTTGCGTTCCATGGTGGCATCCATGAAACGCACACCTCCAAAACGAAAATTGGTTTTTCGTTTTTTCAAAATATTTAATGGATCAATTATTGAAATTTGAGAATTAATGATACTTTTTAAACATAATTGGGAATCAATAACATTTTTACTGATTATGAAAAATTTCTTCTAAAAATACCTTGCAAACCTCACTTGTACCTAAATGAGAAAAAGTTTTCAAGGTCTTTTGAGGGTATTTATTTTTGGAAAAAAACCTTTATGAAGAATAAAATGATTCTTATTCTCTTTTAAAAAAGTATAATTAATTCTTAATTTTTAAGAATTCACGATTGAATCTGAATTATTTTTAAAAAGTATTACTAAAAACCAATTTACCCAAACATAATTTCCGTGGTATCACCGTACCCCACCGGCTTCCGGTATATACTAGAATTAACCAGCGGGCAGCCCGTCCAATGCACGGGCATCAGATATATAATTCAATAATTATAAATTAATCGGTAAAAGATAATTAACTTTAGTTTAGAATTTAATTAAATAATAAAATTAACTATAATATTATAATAAACTCAGTATTATATTTAGAATTTAATAACTTAATTAATTAAGTGTGGTTAATTATATTAAATTACAATTAATTATATCAAATTTTGTGGATTTTCTTTCTTATGTGCATTTATAAAAAAATTTGCCAATCAAATTAATTATATTATACAGATAATTTAACGAAATTATATTTAAAATCTAATATCTTTGTTATTTAAATTTTGTCAATAATTAATTATATTATTATTTTAATTATAATATTATTTATAATTAAGACAATTATAAATTTATTGGGAAAAGATAATTAATTATATACAACAATGAAATTATATTACCTTTCTTGATAATTGTCATCTTTTCCCAATTACATTATTACGGTTTAATAGTTTATGAAAAGATAATAGGTAAAGGTTTAATCCTTTATCAACGGCACATAACATGTTTATAATAAATTGGTGATGCATATTCGCTATGGAGTAGATAGGAAATTGAGTAAATGTGACACGGTATCCACATAAGGAAGCTTCCATCCCAAGCTTGTGTACCAAGTAAAACGATCATCTAATTTAATTATTTTAAAAAATGATATTGTTATTTAATTATTGCTAAAAAGTGAGACTTTTTGTAAATAAGTTTTTTCATTGACTGTTTTTATAAATACCAGCTAAAATTAACCCTTTTTTATAATTTTCCCAAAGAAAGCCACGAAATCCCTCTTCCAATCACTTCCTCAGGCGAGCGTCCAATCATCTTCCAACCAACCGAAATCGTCTACGGCGTTATTGCCTATCTCGTTGAGTGAGAAACGGACCCGTGGATTATGAAGAGACCTTCGTTCATTTTTTAGAGAGGTCGATAAAGACCAACCGGTCTTCCAAATAAAACAGACCGACCAACCAGTTGGTCCCAAACTAAATCACGAGACCAACCGGTCTTCCAAGAATGAACGGCTCGACAAAGGCGTTCGTCTCAACGTTGAAGCGCCAAACTTTGCAAAAAGTTTCCCGCCACCATTTCGTTGGTACTTTTTCTTGGAGCAACGAAACAGTGGAGCAACTCATTTCCTCTGGTGTTTCATTGGCACTTCATTGTGGATTGGTAGGAGATTTGAAGAGGCGTCTGTTTTTGCATAACTAATTTGAATCGGGATGAAGATTTCTGAGCCTTCTTCTACCTCTGCATGTTTTGTAAATCGTGGTAAGTTCGTCCTATCCGTACTCGTTTTCCCTTTTTTATTTTGTTTTATTTTATTCTTGAATTCACATTTCACATCGTACAATGTGGATTGGGTGTACGTGTGCCGCTGAAAATTTTCAAAATCATTTGTTTGTAAAATAAGTTATATATTTTTTTGAATTGACGGATATATGGATTGATGGTGAATTTGATTTTCGAATATAGATTGATATAGGTTTTAGAAAACGTTACTAAAATTTTAATATTATATAGACTATCTCTGGGTTTGATTAACATCAAATGTATTATTTGATGTTTTTTAAAAATTAGTGATTAGTGACATGTCTTTACATTTTGTTAATTGTAGTGATGGTCAATGTTATAAATAAATGGGGGACTACTAAAATTATTGAATGTATTGAATGCTCTATTAAATTTATTGGTAATTTGCTTCTTTTGAGCTACAAATGTAATCCCTTCTGCTTCATATATATTTAAATTCTGTGAATGCCTCTGTGTGTTGAGATGAAACCAATTTTGCTTAGATATGAAAAGTAGGAGTCAAATGGTGTCTGAGCCAATAAATGGCATTGCAGACATCAATGCTCATTTGGTTGACCATTATGACGTTGTAGAAGAAAGCAGTGAAAGTGAGTTGATACCTATGGTTGACATGGTTTTTGTCACTGAAGATGACGCTTTTAGGTTTTATAACGAATATGCCAGAAGCAGTGGGTTTGGAGTTAGAAGAGATATGGTTCACAGAAGGAAGGATAGAACTGAAGGAAGGATAGGGGGGTCATTTTTGATAGACTTTTTTGCTATTCAAGAGAAGGTCGTCGTCGACATGATAAAAGAGATAGAGAAGTCCAAAAGCACCGTGCTGAGACTAGGATTGGTTGTATGGCACGATTGAGGATTTTGATGAACAGCGAGGGAAAATATGTGGCATCGCAATTTGAGCCAAAGCATAATCATCAGTTAGTTTGCCTAAGATGGCTCATGTGTTAAGATCTCATAGGCAAGTAAGTGAGATTTAGGCTATGGAAATTGATTTAGCCGATAAAACAGGAATTGCTTCAAAAACAATTGTAGAACTTATGCGGAGAGAAGCTAGTGGTGTTGATACTCTTGGATTTATGTGTACGAATTGTTATAACTATTTGCATTCGAAGCGCACGGCTAGCATAGAAGCTGGGTAGGCAGGGGCCTTGATTCAATATTTTGTTAAGAGGTAGGTAGAGGATCGAACATTTTGCTATTTGATTCAGCTCAACGCCGAAGGTATGATAACAAGTCTTTTTTTGGTGGATGCAAGAATGGTAGAGGATTACAAATCTTTCAGTGACATTGTATGTTTCAATACAATGTATAAAACGAATAAGGAGGGCCATATTTTTGGATTATTTGTGGGGGTAAATCATCATAGACAAAGTATTGTCTTTGGAGCAGCCTTACTTTATGATGAAACAATACCGACGTTTTGTTGGCTTTTCAAAACATTTGTTATGACTATGTCTGGGAAAGAACCAAGAACAATTCTTACTGATCACGAGCAATGACAAGTGCAATTGCTTATGTATTACCAAGAACTTATCATCGTTTTTGTGTGTGGTACATGTTTCAAAACGCAGCAAAACATCTGATTAATGTGTTTAATCGTGAGAAATCCTTTGCAAATGAATTTTCACGATGTGTGTACGAGTATGAGAATGAAGATGAGTTCGTGGATGCGTAGAATGCAATGATTACCAAATATAATCTGTCTAACAATTGTTGATTGCAGGCAAGATTTGATGAGAGAGAAAAATGGTCATTGGCATACGGTAAGAATATGTTTTCTGTTGAGATGAGCACCACGCAAAGGTCTGAAAGCATGAATGCAAACTTGAAGAAGCATCTGCAAAGTCAGAAAGAATTTATGCGGTTTCTGTGGCATTTTGACAGACTACTAGAGGACATGAGGTATGAGGAATTGAAAGCAGATTGCAAAATGCTTAATAGTGTTTTAGTTATTGAGGCGCCAAGTATGATGTTAGATGGTGTCAAGGTGGTATACACAATGGTGATTTTTGAGAAGGTTAAGAAAGAGGCATACAATGTCATGAACTGTGTCCCTTGCAAATATGCTGAGATTGGTGTACTTTCGGAGTATAAGGTTTTTAATAATTTTGAGTGTCGGCGTAGAGAGCACATAGTTACATTTGAATCTTCAACTGTCACCGTTAGGTGTAGCTGTAAGAAATATGAGTACGCGGGAATACTTTGTTGCCATGTCCTTATTGTGTTGTTAGTGATTGAAATCACACATATCCCGAAGCATTACATTATGAAGTAATGGACAAGAGATGCAAAGAACTAGGATTTTTTGCTAAGAACCGAGGGATCAATGGAGGAGAATGATCCTAAAGTCGAATTAGCTAAAATATATAAAGATTTGTGTTACATGTATATGCAAATAATAAAGCAAGCTGCGCAATACCAAGAGTTGTATGAGCATACTGTGGAATGGGCAAAGAAGTTAAAAGATGGAGTCCGTAAGATTGCAATTGGCAAGACATTGGAAAATCAATCTCAAAACAATCCCAATGCAAAAATTAATACAGCTGGCTCCCAAAATACAGCCACTCACAACGTTGTAGGTGGCGCTGAAGGAGCATGCACGGACGGTGCAACTAACAATCATACTTCTAATGACGGAGCTTTGATAGAAGATGTACTTTCTAAAGTGAAAAGGTATTTGGAGGAAGGATAAGTATGGTTGGTGGGTGTGGTGTCTGGGTGGGTGGTGAATGATTTGTCGTTCACTACTTAAAAACATCTTCCTTTAAACATTTTTGGTTGGAAGGAAGAAAATACCATTCATAAGCTCGTTTGTACAAATATGCCCGTCTTTAGCTAATTTAAGGGATGTTGTGACCGCAGAAGTGGTGGTTCAATGATCTTGCGGTTATTCCCATGTGGTTTGGTGGCCAAAGGTTTAAGGATCAAATCTCTTGCCAGCAGGGTTAGTATAAGTGTAACGACCCAACCCAACGAAGTATTGTCTGCTTTGGGTCTAATTCCGTACGGTTTTTTCTTCAAAAGATGATCTAACCTAATGAGGTATTGTCTGCTTTGGGCCTAAGTTCGTACGGTCTTGTCCTTGAAAGAGACTTTGCTTGGTTAAATGTTCTCTTTGACTCTTATACCACGCTGGGCGTTTATTCGTTTCCGATGTGGGATCAGGTTGTCACAATCTTCCCTTCTTCAGGGCTGCACATTCCCATGCAATGGTCACCTAGAAGCCTGCTAGCCCCTCATGGGCTTGTCCTCGTTGGTCAAGCCATAATCTACGGGCAACGCTAGGATCCACATTAACCACGGACTACTGGACCTAGATCTAGTATTGATACCATTAACGACCAAATCCAGCAAAATATTGTCCGCTTTGGGTCGAAGTCTATATGGTTTTGTCTCTCAGGTGCTCCATGTTTGGTTAAGTGTTCTTCCTCACTCTTATACCATACTGGGCATTCATCTGTTTCCGATATGGGATCGGAATGTCACACCAAGGACTGAGGCGATTTACTCTGCTTGTAGAATGGTGCACTCTAATAGTGTTGTAGTGATGGTTCAAATCCCTCGACTAAGGTGAGGTTGATTTTGTAGCTGTGGCTTAATCTGAACATTCTGAAACGAGGAGGAAGCTCATATGTTGTGACACCCAAAAAAAAAGGGAAAAGATAAAAACTTTTAAGGGATATTGTGTATTGCTCAGGGACGAAGATGGGAAAAATTTATAAAAAATGAATCTCGTAGACTTCGTTTTCGATTTGTTTTTCACAATAATCACATGAAAGGCTTTATAACCTGCAACCTGCAACGAGCCAGTTTTCTCCCATGAAAGCATAAACTGGTGATGGAAAAATTTCAATGGTTGGGTGAGGTGCGGAAGGGGGTTCAAAGGCCGGTAGCTGGCGGTTCGGTCCCCTCGTCGGGTTTTATTAGAGAGAGACTGGAATGATCTTGATGGTCTATCCTAACCGTCTGATCTTCACCAATAATCGGAGGGTTGAGAGTAGTTATGAAATCAAATAGGAAATAGACATGTGGACTAACACGCAAATGAACTGATTCCTTAACCTACTCGAACCGCACCTCAGTATTTCTCTCCTCTAAACCCTAAACCCTAGAAATTGTTCTTGCCAGTGACCATACATAGCTCATAACACGGAACAGCATACCTTGAACTCCAGGGTTTCGCCGCTTTAAAACCCTAAAAGAGAGTCCCTTTTCACCGAGAAGAATCAAAACTGAGCAAGCTATGTCTGAGATTGAGCTCTCACGTTCCGAGAAGAAAAAGAAGAAAAACCGCAACAAAGAAGAAGCCCCAGAAGAAAAAGTTGCCGCCAAAGCTCTCGTTCCCTTCGATTCGGATACCCCTCAGAAGGAAAGCGATTACCTGATCAAACCCCAGAGCTTCACTCCTTCTCTCGACACCTCTCAATGGCCTATCCTCCTCAAGAACTACGATCGACTCAATGTCCGGACCGGTCACTACACTCCTCTGCCTTCAGGCTACTCTCCTCTCAAGCGACCCCTCGCCGAGTACATCAAGTACGGTATTATCAATCTCGACAAGCCTGCAAACCCATCTTCCCACGAGGTCGTGGCTTGGATCAAACGTATTCTTCGGGTCGAAAAGACGGGTCACAGTGGAACCCTTGATCCCAAAGTGACAGGCAATCTCATTGTCTGCATTGATCGGGCCACTCGGCTGGTGAAATCCCAACAGGGTGCTGGCAAAGAGTATGTTTGTATTGCTCGTCTCCATTCCAAGGTGCCTGATGTGGCTAGGGTGGCTCGGGCGCTTGAAACCCTTACCGGTGCCGTGTTTCAGCGCCCACCACTCATTTCAGCCGTGAAGCGGCAACTTCGAATCCGAACCATATATGAAAGTAAGCTTCTTGAATATGACCCGGATAGGCATTTGGTTGTTTTTTGGATTTCATGCGAGGCGGGTACGTATGTGAGAACGCTCTGTGTGCATTTGGGTTTGATTCTTGGCGTCGGCGGGCATATGCAGGAGCTGCGGCGAGTCAGGTCTGGGATATTGGGAGAGAAGGATAACATGGTAACAATGCACGATGTGATGGATGCTCAATGGGTTTATGATAATTACCGGGATGAGAGTTATTTGAGGCGCGCTATAATGCCGCTCGAGGTGTTGTTAACTAGTTACAAGAGGTTGGTTGTGAAGGATTCAGCGGTGAATGCTATTTGTTATGGTGCAAAATTGATGATACCAGGGTTGCTGAGATTTGAGAATGAAATCGAGAACGGGGAGGAAGTTGTGCTGATGACAACCAAGGGCGAGGCAATTGCATTGGGTATATCAGAGATGACGACTGCAGTGATGGCTACATGTGATCATGGTGTGGTTGCGAGGATTAAAAGGGTAGTGATGGACCGCGACACTTACCCCAGGAAATGGGGGTTGGGGCCAAGGGCTTCAATGAAGAAGAAGTTAATTGCAGAGGGGAAATTAGATAAGCATGGGAAAGCAAATGAGAAGACCCCATCAGAGTGGTTGAGGAATGTGGTGCTTCCTACTGGAGGGGATTCAGTGGTTGCAGGGCTTGCTGCTGTGACTGAAACAGTTTCAGTTAAGATAGAAGCAGGAATTGAGGAAGAGGGGAAAAAGAAGAAGAAGCACAAGGATCAGGAGGACGGGGAGAGTCGCAAGCGGAGAGTGGAGGAAATCAGTGATGGCCTTACTCCAACTACTGCTAAGAAAACAAAGGTAGAAGAAGTTGGTGATGTTGTCGGGACAGAAGAAAAGAAGGTGAAGGTAAGAGATGAGATAAAGGGTGAAACTTTGGAGATAATTGAGGATGAGAAGAAAGAGAAGAAGAAAAAGAAGAAGAAGGACAAGGAGTTTGATAATGGTATTTCTTCCAGTGAGGCGAAAGCTGAGAAGGATACGAAAAAGGAGGAGGGAGAGAAGGGTGAATCTGGCTTCTCTGATGAAAAGTCTGAGAAGAAGAAAAAGAAGAAGAGTAAAGAGTATGACGATAGTCCTTCATCTGGATTGCCCACGAGCACTGGAGGAAATGAGGAAGTGGCGGACAAAACTGAGAAAAAGAAGAAGAAAAAGAGGAATAAAGAAGAGGTGGAACAAGAGTAGATGAGAAGGATTGGGGCCTCATACTTCAATCTAGAAAAACACTCAATGGTATGATTAATTATGCCTCGTCCTCCATTTTGCATTTGTAATCTATCATGTTTTCTTGGCATTAACTGTTTTTCAGTCTATGGGCCTGAACAATAGATTACTCTCTTTCATTATGCTTTCGAAATTTATTAATGAGTTTGTTTTCAGTATTTATTTTTGGTGTAATTTTTCTGAGTATGGAATTTATTTACTCTAGAAAAGTAGAAACAATATTATGCTGCCATCAAGAATCCAAAAAAATAAAAAATAAAAAACAAAAATGAATTTGATTTTCTGTGTTTATCTGTGGGCTTAAAATTATTTTTAGTTGTAGACAGAAAATAGTCAGTCCTTGGGTAATATTTTGAGCTTAATGACATATTTTCAACTGTTAAACATCATCAGATGTTTGCGTATGTGAACTGTATCTCTCTCTCTCTCTCTCTCTCTCTCTCTCTCTCTCTCTCTCTCTCTCTCTCTCTCTCTCTCTTTCTCTTTCTGTGTGTGTAAAATTACAAAGAAGCTGGACCAAAAGCTAGCCAGAGACAGTCCATAAACAGAATCCATCTGAGACCAACTGACGAGGGAATGCCTGAGAATAATGAGCCCCTCAGCGTCCATCTCTTGCTAGTCAATTTGGAAAGTTCATTGGCTGACTAAGCACACAGTGAAATGAGATATTCAGATCAGGAGTCAAGAGTCTAGCCAGACGAATCAGATGCAGGAGGTTCTAAGGGCCTTCAGTGGCATTCCTTATGCAAGTGATAACAATGTGGGAATCTCCTTCTACCTGCAAATTCCTAAAACATGCCCTTCTTTTAGATCTGAATGAGTTATCCACATAACTAGGTCCTGAGAAAGCATTGATGACTTTTACATGAATAATGTATGGAATTGCTTGATTTACCCCACAAGAATGGGGGTGGTTCTTTTTTCTTTTCATACATCCATAGGAGGGGATCTTATTAAAACAAGGAGGTTGTAGACATTCATTATGGGCATCTCCTATGAGGTTGAAGACCTCAATTTTGAAAGCACACATCCTTTAGCACATGAAAACTTGCAGCTACTTGGGTCTTCATTTTCCAAAGAATATTTCCGGTTATTTACGGACAAGTGCAATACCTGAAGTAAGCTAGCATATTCCTTAATCTCAAATATATATGACGAGGACCATGTAGGAAATTGTTCTCTCTTCTTGATTTGTGTATTCTACTCACTTGATCGGAACGATGTTGAGGAACTTATGGAAGAAAATTAGTGCTGCTGCTTTTGTGCTACAGATTGGAGTTAAATTCCTAATTCTGTGTTGGGAGACAATTCAGTTGTGATATAACCCATGCCCGTGACTATGCTATCCCTTGATTTTCATATGGCAGTTGAAACATAGAAATTTTGGGTAGTGTTTATATTTGCATGCAGGTCTGCAGGAGTGCTTTGATGTTAGTTTTATAAGCAGGGTTGTCCAGCTTATAGTTAGATCTATGTGGAACACATTGGTTCAGATTGCAACTGAATTTAATTTTTTGGATCCTATTGAGAGTCAGTTGCATGTCTGGTGACAATTTAATCTTGAGAAGTCTGTGTTGAAACATGATACATGGGCTGCTAATCTATCATTGCCTCTACTGATAAGATATCATTTGGTGTATGGCTGAGAAATGTGGTTGCGTAACTATTCTCGAATATGTTCATTGTCTATCTTATATTTGTACATTTAGATACACAGAATATGTGACCATTGCATATGTGCTTTCAATGCAAATATATATGCGTTTGAATGTAAGTAGCATGCTAGATGCTTTAAAAACCAAAAACTCTTTTTTTTATTATTTATTTTTACATGTATTGGTTTTTAGACATACAAGAAAAATTGAATTTTGTTGTTGGGGTGGGCTTGGGCTAGAAAATGCTAAGGCTGGAATGGGCCAATACTTTTGGACCCAAAATTTTGTCTGGCAGGGGACACACATAAGTAGAAAGCCCTACGTTCGCTCCGCTTTGAGTGCTCTCCTTTACTCAGACGCATGTATTGAAACTCCCAGCATGTTCTTTCAAGTCCTGATAATGTTTTCTGATTTAAGGTTATGGGTTTGTGATTCAAATCTTGAAATTGTGTTTCCAAGTAAATTTTTTTTTTCCCTACCACATCCGTTATCATCTGGTTGCCTTCTCTTTCTGGTGAAATATTTAAATATTATGGGGAACTTTAATTGATCACTTACTAATTTAGAGCTTCCTAATTTAGAGCTGTAAGTTTTGCCCAACCCACCCAAAGCCCGTCTAACCCAACCCAAATGATAGCCCGAACTAAGACTTATAGTTTGGGGTTGGGTCAGACCTTGAACTTAATTTTAAATCCATAGTTGAGTTTGGGTTTATGTTTTGTTGGCCCAAAAAGCCCGAAAAGTCCGAACTTAATCATGAATACATGAGTTACATTCAAACATAACAACTTTCCAAAAAATAAACCCATGACTCAAATCGGAATATAGTTATTTGTATGATTTTTCTCTCTTGTTTAAAAGAATTGAGAATTCTCTCTCTCTTGTTTGAAGTAACTAGGGAGTTCATTTTTCCCAACATACTATTAAGAAAATTACAACACTAATGTTTTGTTTGTAACAGCTTTATAGAACCTTGAAGAAATAGTACCGACCATGTTGAAGTGGAATCTCTGGAGATGGTTTAATACATCCCTAGGAATGGTAAAATTAATTAATTAAACAGAGAATAACCAAACTTTTAATGAAAAAGACAAAAATTTATATGAACCGGGTAATTTTAAGGAAAATGCATCATCTATTATAATCTTTGGTTTCTTTTCTTTTTTTAAAGTACTCAAAATAACATGTGAATTATATTTATCTCTTTATATTTGCATGTATTGAATAATTTTCTACTATGTTGCATCCTAATTAATATTTTAGTTCATAAATTCTAATATCGCTTTACCATAAAATGTTTTAAAATGCAATTCTCTTAAGTTTACATTTAAATTGGGTTGGCTCGAACCTATCTAGAGCTTAAGGAAGAGTTTGGGTTTAGGGCGAACTAAGGTGAGTTTGGACCAACTAATTTTACATTGAGTTGAGTTCGAATTTATTAAAACCTAACTAACCCACCCTAATTACAGCTCTATTTACTACCTTTCAATTTCAAAAAGATGCATTGAGCACCCTTACCATTCATTGGTAGTACATGGCTTTAAGATTTTTTTTAAATGACCAAAATGACCTCCAATCTTCTGCTTCAAAAGCTTCAATGTCACGAAAACCTCCATGAAAGGGCAAATCTACTGCTTCAAAGCTTCTATGTTATAAATAACCCCCATTAAAAGGCAAATCTATTGCGTCAAAGCTTCAACATCATAAGCAACCTCTACTAAAGGGCAAGATAGATTCAAATCTCATGAAGATCGTCCATTGCATCAATAGCCCCAAATCTTCAAAGCTTGATCAAGCGCTTGAACACAAACAAATAGAATGTCTCGCAACTCCTAGATGTCTTATAAGGACTGCATTACCCATGAATTTTGCGTATCCCAAACAATCAAGCACTTGAAAACAAACAAATAGAATGTATATATATCTACGCAGCATGAGGCCATAATATTTTGTTAATTTCGGAGAATTTCAAGAAAAGATCAAGGGGATTCACCAATCGAACAGATTAGGGTTCTCCTTGATTCTTGACCCCTTCACACGCTTTGGCAGGACACTGTGACCACTATGAAGCCCCATCAGAGGGCTACTTGTGCTCATCATTTGTTAAGCTTCTAGGCTATCAGTATAGAATCCTTCAAAATCTATCCTTTATCGAAGAACCATAAAAACCCAAAGAAGGTTTTGCAGCTTCTTTATTGAAAAATTGCTCACCCCAGTTGCCCGTGCTTGTCCAGATGCATACAATTTTTTTCTATGGTTCTATGGTTGTCCATTTCCGGAAGACACATCGAAGCCATGACTTTGGGATCAAATCCATAAGACTCAAAACTTCGTTCCAAATGGCCAGTGTATCTGTACCACAATGTTGTTGTTCAGATATTTATGAAACCCTGGACAAGGAAATCCTTAAACAGTTTCTGGATTCATGTCAGACTTTCTTTTCGGGTTGAAGTAATGTTTAAACTTTAAACCAACATCTTATAATTGATTCATTCCTCTTTGAACAAAAATTACATAAGAAGGTTCTGCATGAGCTTTAAAGCTTTTCCTTCAATGGAGGTTGTTCATGGCCTTTGGGGCTTTGAAGCTTTAACGATGAAAACCTCTCTTTCATGAGGTAGAGATTATAAAAGAAAAGAAATAATACAACATAACTTCTTTTAATATTCTAAGTTAACTCATTCTTTGTCTTAGCTTCTATTAACGTAAAAAAAAAAAAAAGTCTTTAACTTTTGGTCTTGTTCTTAGACCATGAACCCATTTAACCCAAATTTGTTGAGTGGATTCACCACCGTGTCATCGTCCCTTGGGATTCAATATCTCAGAAAACACCATCCCTCATAATGCCGATCTTTCTGGAGACGAGGACACCTGTTCAACTTCATCCCGCTTCTTAGATTCTACATCAACGTCGCACTACATCATCACAACATTGCTTGTAGCGTCCCAGATCCGGGTCTACCCTATCACAGCACCAATCCGTACCCGAGACCTACTTATGGACCCAATAGAACCTGATAAACACAATTTCCTGGGCAATTACAATGTAATTATCAGAGTGCATGACTAAAGAAGCATGGAATAAAAATTTTCCATATAATCAAAAGATCATCTGTACTATAATCTCCAAAACATGATATACATGTGAACAAAATACAACTAAGGCAACTAACCATTCACAATGTTCTTCCCAAAATATACAGATAAGTACAAAAGATTCTCCAAAGAGTATAGGTCCAAAAATATTATTTACATCTCATATACAATCCCCAAGACAAAATACATCATCATAATAAGAACCCTCCTACGGGTAGAAATGGTAGCCCTCTAGTCTTTACTCAAGCTCACCCTCAATGCCTGCCTCAATACGCGGCTCACCAAGCGGATCTGAAAACAAATCCGGTAAAACAAAACACGCGTGAGACTTAAAGTCCCAGTAAGCAGCAAACATGCATGCAGAGAAATAGTTTATGCAATTTCGTAACAACATGGTAATATTCACAAGTATAAGATACCAAATGTAAACCAAAACATCTCAAACAGATATAAAGTGAAATTCCAAGTCAAATATCTCAATCGGGTAATTCATGAAATCAAATCAACCCTTCCAAGTCAAATGTCCAAATCAGATTAATGATCGTTGTCCAAGATTAAGGCCAAGCGGAGTATTTCAACACTGCCGACGAATCAAGGCCCAGTGGAGTACTTCTACACTGCCGACGGAATCAAGGCCAAGTGGAGTACTTCTACATCGCCGACTCATCAAAGCCAAGTGGAATACTTCTGCGCTGCCTGATGAATCAAGGCCTAGTGGAGTACTTCTACGCTGCCCGATGAATCAAGGCTAAGCGGAGTACTTCTACACTGCCCTTGTTCATGAAATCCAAAGTCAATCAAAAACAGGTACCATAAAATCCTCAAAACACATTTCGGCCAAGTGGAGTAGTCTTAGAATTCTCAAATAAGTCATCCTACCAAAAATCAATGGATTCCGAGACAAAAAGTTTTGGACCTCGAAAATATTCTAAGTCTGGATGAAAACGTTGACTTTTAGGTGTAGAATTTTTCTAGACAGATCTACAAGGAGTTTGGGGCTCAAATTCTGGTTGTAGTCTATTGGAGGGTATACAAATCATCTAGAATTTTCTGGGCTTCTGAATCACTCGTTTGGATATCAAACTCAAAAAGTGGCCTTTTATGAAAATCGGGAAAACTGGAAAATTAGGCACAAACTGGAAATTTGACTTTTTATTGGTTGGGAATTGGGCCTTGAGAGTATTTTTATTGGTTCCAAATGGGGGGTAAAACCTTATTTACATGTAAAGACTTAAGTAAATGGAGCAATAAATACACAGGACATTTACTTAAATGACTTTCATGTAATAAGGGTGCAGGCTTGGGTTGTTTGGAAAAGGGTTGAGGAGAAAAAGGCTGAACAAATCAAGAAACAGGGTCCACGATTAGGTTGTGGATTAATCGTCCAGGGGCGATTAGCTTTAGTGTTCGGGCGTTGAGCTTTAAAGTTCGGGTGTTGAGGTTTAAAACAAAGGTAGCGCGCGCACGTTGAAGGTTTACGTTCGCGCGCTGAGGCAATACATAGGTTGACGTGCGCGCGTTGAGCTTTGACGCTCGCGCGCTGAGGTTATGGATTAATTGCCCAGATTAATCCTGATTTGCGATTTAGGATAACAGAGACTTGTTTTTAGAGTTTTGACTTAGGATTAATCGTCAAATTTCAGGATTAATCGCCGGCTCGGGACTTTGAAATATTTTGACTATTTCCAACACCAAACTCGTGGGAATCATTTCCGACACTTCCAACATCAAATAGGATTATCATAAAACATCCCAACATACTTTAAAACTCTTTCCAAACAAAGATTCATCCCAAATCCACATGAACACAAATCTAACACATGCAACCTCATTCAAGACACAAATCTCAAACCCTAATATAAAATATGATCAATGGCGTTGGAAATCCATGGCAAATCAATAGAAAGCTAACCAAGATCATCATACAATCAAAACCTACGAATTTTAGAAGCGAATAGCAACATGCAAGATCATTTCTTCAAGTAAATCAAACCCTAGAGAGAGAATACGAATTTTTGTAATTCATTTTGTTTTGAAGGGTTTGCTACTTGTTAATGGAGAAGCACAACTTCTCTTCAAGTTCTCCTCTCCTTCTTCTTCTTTTTCTTCTTGTTCAAGCTTTCAAGTGAGCTCACAATCTTCCTCTCTTGATCTATACGTCCAAGACAAGAGAAATGGGTTTTCAAACCCTTAATTAGAAATTAGGGCATCCTTTTATATGCCCAAGTTTTTGGTCTTTCAAATCTGCCCCTAAACAAGGCTTTTATTCAACTAAAACCCTAGGGTGTACCTAAGGCATACCAGGGGTACCTTAGTGCTATTCGAGTGGGGTACCTTGGTATTAAGTGGGGTACCTTAGTATTAAATGGGGTGTTTGCCTTAGCCACTTCAAAAGGCATGCTTTAGGAATGCTTGGGAGGTGTACCTCAGTTAACACAGAAGGGTACCTCAGTTATATGAGGGGTACTTTAGTTATTTGAGGAGGTACCTTGATGTTTCAAGGGATTTACCTTAGTTATTCTAAGGGGTAAACTTTGAATAAGATTAGGGGGTGTACCTTAGTTATATTGAGGAGGGTACTTAGCTATAGAAGGAGTGTACCTTAGCTATATAATGGGTTATACCTTAGGCAAAACAATAGGGGTTACCTTACTTATATAGGGGTTACTTTAGTTATACAAATGGGGTACTTTGGCTATATAGGGGGTGTACCCTAGGTAAAACAGTGGGGGTACTTTACTTATATGAGAGGAGTACCTCTAGGAAATACAAGGGGTGTACCCTAGGTAATATAGGGGATGTACCTTAGGTATGTTGGAGGTACTTTAGTTATATAAAGGGGGTACCTCTAGCTGTATAAGAGAATGTACCTTAGCTAAACAAGGGGGTACTTCAAGTAAAACAGTAGGGTACCTTAGTTAAAATAAAGAGAGGCCTTAGGCAATACAAATGAGGTACCTTAGGTATAATTTGGGGGTACTTTAGGTATTCGAATGGGGTACTTTGGGCAAAACAGTGGGGTACCTTAGCCAATATGGGTGAAGTGCCTTAGGTAATATAACGGGGTACTTTAGGTATTCATGTGGGGTACCTTAGGCAAACACAAGAGGATACCTTAGGTAAACACAGGGGTACCTTAGGCAATTAAAGTAGGGTACCTTAGGGATACAGGTGGGGTACCTTTGGTATAATTGAGGGGTACTTTAAGTAACACTTGGGTGGTACCTTGGGTAATACTTGAGCATACCTTGGGCACTCAATGGGGGTACCTTAGGAAATACTTGGGTGTACCTTGGGTATAGAAGTAGGGTACCTGGGGTATACTTGAGGGGTTATTTGGGTACTCTTGGGAGATACTTAAGGTACACTTGAGAGGTACCTTGGGTATTCTTAAGAGTTACTTTGAGTATTCATAGGGGATAATTTGGGTACACTTGGGAGGTACCTTGGGCACTCTTAGGAGTTACTTTAAGTATTCTTGGGAGTATTTTGGGGTATACATGGGTATACACTAGTGTTATCTGGGAGGGTACCTGGGGTAAACTTTAGGGTACCTTAGGTATACTTAAGAATTACTCTAGGTACACATAAGTCTAACTTTTCAGAATTTGATTTCCAATTCACTTAAGCTAATTGGAGAGTATCTTAGACAATTGGAATTGAGAAATAACATTAATTAAACTTACCTCAATAACCTTCATAAAGTTCAATTGATTTCTCTAAATCCTCAAGAATAATCCACATTTACCTCATCTTCATAACACAAATACTTAATTAGTCTAATAATCACACTTTAGATAATTAATCTTAATAATTAAGATATAATCCGGGTCGGGGTTTTACATTGCTGCCATTGAAGGATCCACTCAAGGGAGCCTCAGCATCCTCCACCTCTTCCTCACACTGATTCCAACCACCACCACCACCAATGCCCGCACTCTCATGCTCCAACTGCGGTTGCAACGTGAACTCAAGTGTCCAAACCACCTCACCCATCGATGGCCGTCCGGCTCCCCTTTCAACCACACACTTCTCGGCTATCTCCCTATACTTCTTCAAACACTCTGGAGCAATCTCCCCCTTCACCTTCTTGTCCACGATCTCTTCCAACATCCCCTTTTCGCTGCAACACCGAGCCCAATCCGCTAAGTTCACTTGCTCCTTCTCTACCGTCCGATTCACTGCCAGTCTTGCACATAGCACCTCCAACAACACCACCCCAAACAAGTACACGTTCGATTTCTCCGTCAGTTGTTGACGGAGGTAATACTCCGGGTCCATGTACCCGGCACTACCCTTCACCATAGTGCTTACGTGCGTCTGTGACGTTCCGATTGGCCCCATTTTCGACAACCCGAAGTTAGAAACCTTGGCCACCCATTTTTCATCCAGTAGTATGTTCGTTAACTTCATGTCCCGATGGATGATCGTGTGCTTCGCACCTGTGTGAAGGTAGTCTAGACCATGCACAGCTCCGATGCTGATCTCAAGCCTTTGCTTCCATGGAATATGATTGTTTTAGGTGTTGTACAGGTGATCATGGAGGCTCCCGTTTGCCATGTAGTTATAGACAAGGATCATCTCTCTGCTCTCGGCGCAGTACCCGATCAGAGACATCAGGTGTAGGTGGTGGAGCTTGGAGAGCATCTCAATCTCTATTTGGAACTCGTGCGCCCCTTGCTGAGACGTTGGATTCAACCGCTTGATCGCGACGGTGGTGGCTCCGCCATCTATGTGGCCCTTGTATATATATATTGCCAAAGCCACCGACGCCAATGAGTAGTGCTTCATCAAAGTTGTTCGTGGCCGCTTTTATCTTGAAGATAGAGAAAACACGGCATAGCTCTGATGGCAGTGAAGACGAGTTCGTCATCTTCGTGGACTTGGAAAAGTATGAAGCCGGATCCCACCAAGGTGTCCCTTGGTGGCTATCGAGGGAATTCTTCACTCCCAAGTTTCGCCAAGAGATGACCACTTAAAAGCCTCAAAGCCAGGAGAGAACAGCGAGAGGATATTTTTTATCCGAAGACGAAGAGGGTTCAACATGGAGGAGATGACCACTTAGAAGCCTCAGAGCTAGGAGAGAACAACGAGAGGATATTTTTTATCCGAAGACGAAGAGGGTTCAACATGGAGGAGACGACCACTTAGAAGCCTCAGAGCCAGGAGAGAACAGCGAGAGGATATGGGTTTGAATGATTTGAGCCGCCGATGAACAAAGAGGTGAGATGGAATAGGGATAATAGCGATAGAAGAAAGGGGTGAGAATAGACCAGAGCATTCTAGAATGCGAAAAGATTGAACATTCGAGAACGGAAGACGAAGAGGGTTTCAACATGGAGGAGACAACCACTGAGAAGCCTCAGAGCCAGGAGAGAATAGCGAGAGTATATGGGTTTGAATGATTTGAGCCACGAGTGAATAAAGAGGTGAGATGGAATAGGGATAATAGCGATAGAAGAAAGAGGCGAGAACAAACCGGAGCATTCTAGAAGGCGAAGTGATTGAACATTTGAGAACGCAGATACTGGACGAAAAGAGAGGCTTGGGCACCCCAAACCATGCGAGCCTGCCACCTCAGCCCGAGCCTCCCGAGGCTGACACGTCAAATGCCACCCTTGATTCGCTTAATATAGTAGATAGATGCGTTCAGATGTTCTAGGGCCCTTGTGGAATTTGTGGGAATGGATGACAAATCCAAATCCAAGAGACTGAGAATTATGTATATACTAATTCTATGGAATAAAAAATACCTGTTCTTTTAAGTGGTTGCGTGTTATGCATAGCACGGCACTGAAAATAAAAATAATACAGAAAATAATTTCTTCCAACCGTTTTATATTTCAATAATCCGTTCAATCCATTTGAACTAAAAACTTCAGCGCCGGGTTTGACCGTTTATTTGAAAATCCGCCAGGAAATCTAACGGTCGATGTGACTAGGCTGGGATGTCTTACTACCTGAATGAAATTTAAAACTATTGTTGAATCTCACATGAATTGGTATTCTCAAGTCTCAAGTCATATTGGATGGTAATGCCAAATTTTTGTTGAATTTTAGAAAAACTGGTTGATATTACATGCTTTACTGAATTTTAGTTAAAGCAATTTTTTTAAAGTTAAAAAAGTGTTTAGTAATACTAAATGGTTAAGTAGTTACCCATAAACATTAGAGGAAGATTACCCGTAAGGAGAAGATGATGGAGGCAACAAGTATACCCCATTCCCCTCTCTTTCAATTTACCTCTCCTCCTTCTATATTTTCCCACTTATTTTTGTGCGGCACGTTATGTGCCTTGACAACATGCCATGTAGAAATTGATGGTGTGCAATGCGTGCTGTCGATTTCTCTCCTTTTTTGACACCCCATCGAAATCCACTAGAATTGATGAAATTTTGCTTGCACAATCAACATTCTAGCGAAATGGAAGACACTAAATAAAAACTAAGTAGAAGTTGGAAAATGTAGAGGAGAATTACAATGGATAGTTATTAGTTGAAATAGAGGGGCATTTTTGGAAAAAAAAGTGTCAAGCTAGATTAATTATACAAGTTGTTACTGGAGGGGGTATTTTTTTGTAGCTATTACTTGAAATAAATGAGATTTTTTAAGAAAAATATGAAGTCATTCTATATTCTTTATATAAAAATATTGATGAAAAAAGACTGACCTTACATTATAAAATAATACATAAAATGATATTGTAAACTGTTTTTATTTAATTTTTTTACACTTTTCAAATGCCCCTCCTATTTTATATACTAGCAAGATGCACGTACAGTACTGCATGTAGAGAGAGAGAGAGAGAACAGTTTTGCAAATGTCTAAATTTAAATGAATATGCAGAGTTTTGACTATTTTAACCCTATATTAATTATGCCTCATCAACAAACAGTAAGGGTTTTTTGGGGAATTTGTGCATAGTTGTTGTCACACTTCCCAAAGGCCTATTATCATTATAGTATAGATTATGGACATATATATAGATTAATTAATGAATAGAATCATATAGATAAAAGATGTTACAAATGTACTAAATGGCTTATGTATATTAAAATAAAATTTGTCCATGTGAATATATGTTGCCTAGAGTTCAAAGGTCGCTACAACGTTACTTCCCGTGACAGCCTATGTCACACCCTTCACATGATGCCGTGTGTAGCTGCGGTAGAACATTAGGATGAATCTGTGCTGTCACGATCATGTTCTACCCGGCAAGAAAAGGGCAAAACATGTAGGCGTATCGCGCACCCAATCCCAGATCAGCAGACAACCATCCTCTAGTCTCCATGTCTGATTGAAACATGGATTCTGAAGTCTAATTCGACTGCTATCATTCAAAATCAAGATCGTCTCGCTGTGTTGAGAGTTTACGCTATTGAACTGCTGAATCGAAGCGGTCTTCTTTGATGTCTGTAAGAGATCCACTGAAAACCTTAATGGTAATGGCCATGAATTTATTGTAAAAAAAAGAATTCTCTCTCTTATTTACTGGTTTCTGCAAGCACAGAGAGGTACACAGTGAGTGAGAAACAGAGGCGGAGAAATGCCTAGCGTTGCTGTAAAGCTCTACAGCGTATTCTTTAAATTCCTTTTAAAGCACCGTTTACAGAACCGAATCCAGACTCCATTTGATGATAACGGCACTTTCGGGGTTACTTCTCGACACGAGGAGTCCGTCGCCGCCGCCAATCCTTCGTTCACCGACGGCGTCGCCACCAAGGACATCCATATTGATCCAGTAACATCTCTTAGAATTCGAATTTTCCTTCCTGAAACCTCCCTCGCTGCATCCGATTTCGAGTCTCAGTCACAGTCTAGGGTTAGAACAAGAGCCTCGGCAAAGTCGTCTGATGTGGATGCTGGATCTGCAGCGATCGATGCCAATCATATCTATCACCCACTTCGCCGTAACAGCTATGGTGCCCCTGGGACTGCCAACGCTGCGAGCCAGACGGAACAGATACGTAGGAGCAGCTACGGTGGCAGCAATGATGCAGAGAGCTTGAATTTGAAACAGGAGGGTGGGGCTTATAGAGGTTATTCTCCGCATATGGAAAATAGCCAGCAGATCTCTCGGAAATTGCCGGTGATGTTGCAATTTCACGGCGGAGGATTTGTTAGTGGAAGCAATGATTCCGTTGCAAATGACTTTTTCTGTAGACGGATCGCGAAGTTGTGTGATGTAATTGTGATTGCAGTTGGGTATCGGCTTGCGCCGGAGAATAGGTATCCGGCGGCATTTGAGGATGGGGTGAAAGTGTTGCATTGGCTGGGCAAGCAGGCGAATTTGGCAGAATGTAGTAAGTCTTTTGGGAGCACCCGTAGTGGTGGTGCTGATCTTCGAAGACCTGATGTTCATCGCCATATTGTTGACGCGTTTGGGGCATCGATGGCGGAGCCTTGGTTGGCTGCTCATGGAGATCCGTCCAGGTTTCATTTTCATTTCCTTGTCCGATGGATTCTAATTTGTTTTCAATTTTAGTATCATTGTATGGATATGATCATGGAAACAGTCATTTTCTAGTTCAAATTAATTTGCAGTAGCAAAAGCTGACCTTAGTTCTTAGTTTTGTAGATACTATTTCCCTTAGGCTTACTTGTTGCTGGTATTATGATTTTGCAATAATAAACTTTTTCAGCTTTGTGAAACATTTCTTAACATATTCAAACTCTTATGATCAAGTTATATTTTGTTAGCAAGGAATGAGATACTAATGGAATTGTTAGAACCTCTTAATAGGTGCCATATGCAGGTATCTTGGGATATCATATTTTCTCTTATTTGATTTATGCAATACATTATGACAAAGTGGCAAAAATTTTTTTTGGTTGTTAGATGATTTGAAACTCAGAAGTCAGGCAGTTTAAAAATAAAGAACAAGGTAATTATGTTGCAAAGTAAAATTATAAATCAAAGTTCTTTAGAATTATGTTTTAGTTGTGTTCTCCATAACACTTTACTGATAAGATTTGCTTTTAAACCTTGTCAAGCCAGTGGAATATCCCAAATAGAAGCATAGGTGGTCTGATATGAATTTGATTAGATCCAGGCCCATTTTGGATTATTTGATCTGATTCATATTCTAAACCTTGAAGCCTGTATGTTTTTGATGGATTATTTCATAGAGTATATTGGATGAACTCTTCGCAATTGAGGTGATAAAAATAAAATTTTTTTTTAAGAAATGCCAATAGGAGAAGAAAAGTAATTGAATATGCCCACTTTAAAATTAAGGTTTTTCAAAGCTGTTTAAATCAGAGAACACACAGTAAAGGTTCTATGGTTAATTTTTGTGGTATAAAGTTTTTCTCTGGTGGGAAATTTGAGCCTTTTTGGGATTGAGTGACTTCAAGTTCTGATTAGCACTTCAGCAGATTTGGAATAGCTAGTCTCGAAACCATTATAGGTAAGTGGGCAATATAGAGTCATGGATTGTTTACTTATGCTATCTGTTCAGGATCTAGGAATTCAAACTGGGAGTTCAGTAGGGTGGTTATCATTCAAGCTGATGAGGTTACTACTTGGCTACTTGCTACAGCTGTTATGCTGGTGCTGTGATACTTTGGGTCATGTCTTTTAGTGAATAATTTAACAGATTAAAAAAGGAGAGTTTATGATATTTTCTTGAGAATTGTGTTCTTGGGTTCAAATTGGAGTTCAGTAGAGTGTTTATCAGTCATGTTGATCAGGTTACTAATTGCCACAGTGGTGATTTTTGTTGCAGTGGTACTTTGGGTTATTCTCTTAAGGAAAACGCAAGCAGATTAAACAGGGGAAATGACAGTTTTTTCTTCAGAATTGAACATGCTTGGGGGTCTTAATCTTAATAGATTTTGCATTATTAGGATAGTGATATGCATGCACAATTGCTGCATTTAATTTCATTGATGGTGAATTTAGTTTTATCTAAATGTCTTCCTTCGCCTTGTATCTGATCTGAAGTAAGCATGCACAACCTTGAAAAGAGAGCTTGGGTGTTTGGGTCTTCATTGTTAATTTGCTGCAGGCTTTATTTGGAAGCTTCTAAAATCTCCTGCATCAACTTCCTCTTCCCTTCAAGAGACTTGGCTCTTGTAGTTAAAAGTAGATGATTCACTTACCTACCTACTGCAGCTGAGAACCCGTTGGCTGTCTGAAGGAGATTTGAGGTGAAGCACATGATTACTTCTAGCTTGGACCTATGGTTGGGGAATGATAATTCTAAACACATCAAGTTTGATAATATCACTTCTGTACAAGGATTTCTGAGTCTGATTTACTCATGGAAAATTCAAAAAAGACATGTGATAAGGCACTTTGGTTGAATATTTGCACTTTCAGAACTAGTGGATTTTGTTTAACAAGCCATCTCTATTCAAGCCACAAACTCAAATATGGAAACCACGGTGTCACTAACCTCAAACCTAGATAACACTTCTTATCACTTGCCAGGCACCATTTCTGCTTCTTCATAAGTTATGTCCTGTCCAAATCTCCATTCATATTCGCATGGTGTTAGTTCTTGGCCCTCTCCTGTTATACTGTTTCATTTTTGGCTGGGTTATCTCTCCTTAAAGTTGAATTCCCTTGTTTCTCTAAATTATCAATCATGGTCCTCCATTCACATCTTACTCTGGCCCTTGTTTGGGTTTTCTTGGAGAATGCCTTTGTATATGGGACTCAGACCAACTGATATTAGCATATTGGTCCCAATTCCAGGGCATTTAAAAGATGATTTCATTGACCATCAAGTCAAGAATTCCAGGATTTATTCCCCCAGCTTCAATGATATTGTTTTTAACAAGTCTTGCAAGCTATGCCAAAAGGTATTCTGGCCTGCCTCACCACTTTTAGTTGCATTGTGAGACATAGCTTTTTCCAAAATTTGATGTAATGATGTTCCAATCTGAATCATCTGTGTAAGATGGGAACTCTTGTGTAACATTAGTTGTCAATTATTTTAGTATTTTTATGTTCTTTACAATATGATGTCAGACTTAGGAGATGTCATTTTCCCTTGTGGCAATGCTTCTGTAGCTGAAACTTAGTATGTGATATGGGGTAAAATAGAAGTACTCATGGACAAGTTTCTTTCTATAAATAAGTTGCCATGTGTAAAATCCGTGTCTCACCAGCTGTTTACTTGAGTAATTTTACATGTAATATTAGGCTTTGATTTGTTTATTATTTTACAAGAAAGACAAAAAAATTTTAGGTAGTCATTTTGACACCTGGCAAATGCTTTTGTGATTCAGAACTTTTTTTTTGGGGGGGTAAATTGGGATTTGAAATTAATACATAAGGTGATTTTCCTTTTGTTTTGTTGCAGACCTCCAATTCCACCAGTATTAAATGTAGATTAAACTATAACATTTTCTCTAAGTTTGTGTATTGTTTAATGTGCTTTTGTGATGTGAAATCTTAAGAATTTGCTTGCTTAGCAGCATCTATCCAGTGCTCTTTCATGCAACTTATGGAGATTTTATGCTGGTGCCTCATGGCATCTATGATATGCTTAGGTAATGAAGTCATATCGATCCCCGTACTGGGGGCAAATTTTTTCCCAAGTGTCTGGAGTTTTACAAGCTCGTGGAGAAGTTGGGCTGAAAGGAATTCTAGAATATTTGAGAACTTGTTATCTCAATTTTAATTCGATCATGGGGAATCTGAAAGTCATGGTGGCACAGTGGGGAATAGGTCTGACCAGTTTTGTGGTGCCAGTGTCTGTTATCACGAGTGAATAAAACTGGAGCAACGATCTCTTTGCTCCTTGTCGACTCGGATGTCTTGGAAATCTCTAATGAGAAGTGTAGTCAACCTGAATTTCGATATTTCTTCTACAGTAACCCAGGGTCTCTAGGGTTTTCTCTTTCCCCTTCTTTTTTTCTTCCCCTAGGTGTTGTTAGGGCTTGGGGGAGTGTGGTATTTTGACAAACAAGAGGCAGGATTCTCCTCTCTTGTTTTGGCCCAATCACTGTTGGGAACTTCAACAAAGCTGAAGTTCTGATTCTTTCTATTTGGGATGATGAAGCAGCTGGTTTGCCTTTATGATGCCCTGAAATGAAGTGTGATTCCTCTGTTATCATATAATGTATCTTGTAACTATTTGAGGCTATCCCACTTTGTTATATGGGGCAGTCTATTGCAGAAAAAACAAACATCTCACAATCTCGATGCCTAGATTGGCCAATGAACTTGTGACTAGTTTTGCTAATACTGCTGTATTTAATGACACCCTTAAGATTGGAATTCAACCTTGGAGGTGGTTGTGACTCTATTTTCTGGATGTTATGGCCTCTTTTGTATTGGCTCAGGTACATGCTATATTTTCCTTAACAAAGATATTAGCTTTGCAAGGGTTCTGAATCTTCTGATAGTAGAATTAGATTAGATAAGAAGGAACTTGTTGAACAAAGAATCAGAAGGTGTAAAAAACTTAGGGTTTGAAAACAATTTTACAATTGAATTTGGACAAGAAGCTCTGTGGTGATGGGGAACCAGAATCCTTTTTGGGGTAATGTGGAAATTAAACTTGTAGACAAGAAAATAAACTGAAGTATAACTTTCATACTCGGTAAAGAAAACACAGATTATGGTTTTGATGTAGAACCTTCATAGATTGAAATACATGAAAGCATTAATCCTATCAAAAACTTTCATGATCTTGGAGCTAGTTGGTATCAGCATAAAATAAAAATTTGGAGCCATCCTTCTTCACTACGTACTTACATGTTTCCTTGTCATAAACAGGTTTTGATTTGTTTTCTATAGTTAATATGGTTCTTATTCGTCAGGAGCATTTAATTGTGTGCATTATTAAGATATATTTCAAAGGGAATATTTGATGGAAAAGAAAAAGGCATTATAGAGTTCAGTTAAATTCTTGCCTTGCTTCTGATTTTCCTAATTTTTTTTTTCTACTGCTGTCTTGGAAATCAGATTATTGTTACTAGGTTGTGGGTTAGACCTCACAAGCGCCACCCTGTATCTATGAGTGAACCGGTCTCTGCACAATTAGTTGTATCTTTAAAGGGAAAATTGGAGCTATGAAACAACTGCCTGGTCATGGAGTGTTGATTTTCATCAATAGTTATACAAGCAACCCTTTTGAAATTTTTGAATGCTGTCTTCAATTCATTTTTCTACATACAATACTCTGTACCAGTGAGCAATGCTGGCATGTGGCAACATTCTATATCAGTCAAATTTCCATAATAAAGATTGGATTTGAGAATTTCATCAAGGTGCATGGTTGGTTATTTTCCCATCCTTGACTTTGAGGTCCTTCTTTGATAAGCCATTCATCTTCTGGTATGGGATGTTGGATTCATTCAAATTTCAACTGTTGTGCAATTTTAACAAGTAACAATTATTATAGGATCAACACAGCCATTGTTTGTGGGTATCAAGGTTTTATTTGTGCTGTGTTGTGGGTGCTGGACATGATTTTCAGTTACATGGATATGAATAGTTTGTTACAATTATATTTAATTATCCTCGATTCTGAGATTTTCTAATTCATCAGGCGAACTTAGGTTATCATTATTGAACTTAGAATGTCTGCCCAGATCTAGGTCAGGTCTATCCAACCTATTCAGATCAATTAACCAAGATATATTCACATAATGAGTGAAGAACTATAAAAATTCAAAGAGAGAGAGAAAGAGAGAAGAAAATCACAAGAATAGGATATTGGAACAGCTATCCCTTTGTTTTTTGGCAGTTACTTCATGATTCTGGCAAGAATGCATTATGGGTTATCTTAAAGTGTACATATGGTACTGCAATATATTTTGTAGCTACGTCCATATGGTACTGCAATATATTTTGTACTGCAATATAGCTACGTCCATATGGTACTGCAATATAGCTACGTCCATATGGTACTGCAATATATTTTGTACTGCAATATAGCTACGTCCATATGGTACTGCAATATATTTTGTAGTCCCTTTGCGCTTTTTGTCTAACAATGTAGTCTTACTTCACTGGAACAGATGTGTTCTGCTTGGGGTGAGCTGTGGAGCTAATATTGCAGATTTTGTGGCTCAGAAGGCAGTGGAAGCAGGCAAGCTCTTGGATCCCGTTAAAGTGGTAGCTCAGGTCCTGATGTATCCTTTCTTTATCGGAGGTTTCCCTACACATTCGGAGATCAGGCTGGCAAACTCCTACTTCTATGACAAGGCTATGTGCATGCTTGCATGGAGACTTTTCTTACCAGAGGATGAGTTCAGCCTTGATCATCCAGCTGCCAACCCCCTACTCCCCGGGAGGCAGCCACCTTTGAAGCATATGCCTCCAACGCTTACTGTGGTTGCAGAGCATGACAGGATGAGAGACCGGGCTATTGCATATTCAGAGGAGCTCAGGAAGGTCAACGTCGAGGCGCCGGTCCTTGAGTACAAGGACGCTGTTCATGAATTTGCCACTCTAGATATGCTTCTCAAGACTCCCAAGGCTCAGGCCTGTGCTGAGGACATTGCTATCTGGGTCAAGAAGTACATCTCACTCCGAGGTCATGAATTTTCTTACTGAAGCAGCGAAGCTAGCTCTTAGCAGATGCTAGGGGAAGAGTTTTTCTTTTTCGGTTTTTTTCTTAGAAGAGGAGCGGAGTTCATTGGATTACTCCCGTGAGATGATTATTCCAACCCAATCACAGCCCCAGAAACGAACCAACCCAGAACCTCTCCCCAACCACGATTATGTTGCGTTTGTAGAATATTAATTTGTCTTTAGAGCAGCATTAATCAATGCATTTTCTCCCTTGTTGGAAGAAGCCATATGTGGGATGTTCCAAGGACATTCTTTCTTTAATCTTCTTAAACCCTGTAATATATTTTTTAAATTCCATTGAGAGGAAGCACTTCTTGTTTCTCTTTTTTATATTAAAATCTCATTTCTATGATCTAAACTAATATTTTCGGCACCACACAATGAGTATATATATATATTTCATCTTGTAGGACCGACCATATGATTAATTAATGTCTGGCCTAGGGTAAGGGCTTTCTAAGAAGCAGTTAGGCAGCGCCGTCCGACGGTTTCGATGGCCGGAGAATCTTGTTGAAGTGGGACCAAGGTTTGTGCTGTCAAATTAACAAGGTCGAAGTGCATCTTTTATGGGGTTTTTATGTTCGATGGATACATAAGATGCTTTGACATGAAATAGGGATAGCTGTATTTTACTCGGCGACCGGCCGACTTAAGCGTGCGCTTAAAAGGAGGATTAATCATTACGCACGTTACTGTGAGTGAAATGGGGCCCATTTCCCATGTTTAAGAATTCCTTGATACAGGGGGTAAGCTTGTCATATTATTATTGCTTAATGCTCCTTTCAAGGGAGACAATAACCAGAAAACTAATTCTTGTTTTGTATCGTTTTCCTTTCTTGTTGTGAGTCGTACTGACGAAGAAAGCCTAGAAAATGCCACCGCAACAAGGAAAATCTCGTTCTACTTCTATATATATACCTTGCTTGCATGGTTGCTGGGGCTCAGAGCTTATTGAATATCCTTTGAAAGACAGCGAGTAGTAGGGAAGAAAGCCTAGTTAGTTGCATCAAATCAGATTAGATATGGCTCCTGCAAATTATTACCTTTCAGATGATCTTTACAGTGATGTTGGGAAAATTAAGATTGGTAGCCTTGATCTAACTCTTTCAGCCATGGCATGCTATCCTTTCCCTTACCTGCCCATTTCTAAGGACAGCAGTGCCTGCAACTCATTTTTCCCCATCTCTGATGGAGGGAGGCAGAGTAAGAGGCTGAAGAGGACGCTAAGCGCTGATGATTCTATTGGAGATTCAAGTAATAGCAGTCTTTATAGTGGTGGTGGTGGTGAAAGCGGCATCAGCCGTGTTCACAGTACTAATGATTTGAATAGCTTGCCAAAGCTGCACTTCCGGGATCACATATGGACTTATACTCAGAGATACCTGGCAGCTGAGGCTGTTGAAGGCGCAGCCGGAGAGGAAGGGGATGGAGTGGAGGAGGAAGAGAGTGGAGATGGGATGAGGCTGGTCCAACTACTGATTGCTTGTGCCGAGGCCGTGGCCTGTCGTGACCGATCGCATGCCTCGGCGTTACTTTCGGAGCTTCGGGCTAATGCATTAGTGTTCGGAACATCGTTCCAGCGAGTAGCTTCTTGCTTTGTTCAAGGACTTGCCGATCGTCTCGCACTCGTTCAGCCTCTGGGGGCGGTTGGCGTCGTCGCCCCACCAACGATGAATCCAATGGGAGGTGCCTCAGACAAGAAGGAGGAGGCCTTACACCTTGTGTATGAGGTGTGCCCCCACATTCAATTTGGTCACTTTGTGGCCAACACTTCCATATTGGAAGCCCTTGAGGGAGAGAGTTTAATTCATGTGGTAGACCTGGGAATGACCATGGCTCTACCACATGGCCACCAGTGGCGCAACTTGATGCACAGCCTCGCCAACCGTGCCAGCGGCCGTCCCCCTTGCCGCCTTAGAATCACCGGTGTCGGCCATTCCGCTGACCGTCTCCAGGTGATCGGCAACGAGTTAGAGGCTGAAGCTCATAGATTGGGAATTAATTTTGAGTTCTCACTGGTGGAAAGCAACTTAGAGAATTTGAAACCTGGAGACTTCAAGATCCTCGAGGGGGAGGTTCTTGTTGTGAATAGCATCCTTCAGTTACACTGCGTAGTGAAAGAGAGCCGGGGAGCTCTCAACTCAGTCCTTCAGATCATACATGAACTCTCTCCAAAGATTCTGGTTCTGGTGGAGCAGGACTCAAGCCATAATGGACCTTTCTTTCTTGGGAGATTTATGGAGGCATTGCATTACTACTCTGCAATATTCGACTCCCTTGACACCATGCTACCCAAGTACGATACCCGGCGTGCCAAGATGGAACAATTCTACTTCGCCGAGGAGATTAAGAACATAATAAGCTGCGAGGGGCCGGCAAGGGTGGAGCGACACGAAAAGATCGATCAGTGGCGGAGGAGGATGAGTCGAGCTGGGTTCCAATGCGTGCCCATCAAGATGATGACCCAAGCCAAGCAGTGGCTGGGGAAGGTTAAGGCTTGCGATGGTTACACCATTGTGGAGGAGAAAGGATGCTTGGTTCTGGGTTGGAAATCCAAGCCAATTGTGGCAGCTTCTTGCTGGAAATGCTAAATCATGGCTGCACAATTTGCAATTTGCAGTAATAAAGGAAGGACCTGAACTCAATAAGCCCCCACAGGTATTTCAGGTCAACTGGGTATAGTAATTATAATTATAGCATACAAGTCTGTGATAAAATAAGTATAATCTGCTGCTGCATTGTATGTAGCAGTAAGGAACCATATATATCTATGGCAGCAGTCACTGTGGGGATCCTAGAAATAAGGAATCCGTGTGTGAGATGGTCATCTGATTATGAACAGATGAAAATATATAACAAGTCTATATATATATATATATATGTTAATTTTAACGGTTTGTACATATCCTTCTGTTTCTTGAATGACCAAATTAAAGCTAATTATCTGATTGTACAGCAAATTAATTCGCTTGGACCTATTAATTCAGATATAATTAATCACACTTTTCATGGTAGGAGGGGTCATTTGGATGGATGTATATTAATAAACAGACTTCTTCTTCCATTCCTAATTCAACTGCAGCATCTCATGATGAGATCTCTAATGGGATATTAAAGTTTAATTTACGTAGTGATAAAAGATTAATGGTGGAAGCTAGGTTTCAACTGGGTTGAAAGATATATTCAGTGGGTTATTAATATGATTGAGGTTTTAAGCGTTATTTTCAATGTTTAATTTAATTAGGTGTAAGTGTAACCTAACTTTATATTTTATTTTCTCTTGTTCGGAGTGAAATTCTCTTGTTAGCGAGATTCCCATTATGAAATCTCTTGTGCACACTGACACTGTAATTGACAATCTATGTGAATTATATATTAATAAAGTTCCCTTGTGCAGGCCATAATCGACAATCTCTGTGAATTCTATAACGAAAATTGATAACTTCTAGGTTTTTGCATTTCCTACAACCAAAGTTAATCTATAATATATACAATTAATGGGGACTAGATTATTTAATAATCTATACTATATACAATGGGGGGGCCAGATGGGTCTCTTGGAGAACATGCATGTCATTGATTTTTACAAAAATAACAATACAAAACCAAATGACAACATATTTTTTATGAAAGTTAATTTAGATTGCAAACGCCCATTAATATTTAAAGATCGCTACCTTAAATTGTCCCCCCCCCCCCCCCCCCCCCCCCCCCCCCCCCCCCTTTTTTTTTCCAAAACAACCTCATGAATAATATGTGTCTTTTATGTGCAAGTTAGTCTTTTCGAAATTTTTTCTACCTTTTAAATAATACACTAACAATTTTTTTTCAAAATTCTTGGTTGTTTTAAACAATAATCCATGTCTCCACCCCTCCCTTACATGTATATAGTCTATAGGTAGCACTTCATATAGTAAATGCTCTTTTTAAGGGTGGACTATAAATGAAAATTTTAACCATAAATAAACCAGTTCAAACAAACTTGATCCACACATAAAAGGGCAATGTTTAATATTAAAATCATATCATCATGCGAGGATCCTAAAGATTTTTCATTAACTTGTACGATCCATTTGGGTGAGTAATGTAAGGGTATTCTTGAAATAGTTGATTTGTAATAGTGAAATGTTATTGAGAATTAATTATTTTGATAACGATTCATTAAAAGTTAAAACTCAAAATTTTATTGACTTAATCTTAATTATTTTGAAGAAGTATCACTAAAAATTAATGTTTTATAGTTTTGTGATTGATGACGTACGGATGCATCATCTGTTGCGTCATGGTATAGGAAACAATGCTGTAGGTGATATCTTACACGTGGCAGCATTCATCTTGTGTTTTTTTAACCTTTTTCTCGATGAAAAAACACAGACGGTATCGATGACACGTGCCTTTTCTCTTGTTACATTGATGATGTCTGAATTTTTTCTTGGTTTGAACCGTCAATAAAAAGGGATCGGCCTCCTCCCCGGTTCAAAATGCGGTCTGAGGTTTAGATCCCATCATCAGACCGACTACTGTGTGCTTTGTCTTGTACCGCGTTGAGCACATTCGTAAATCGCTGTTAATCGGTGAGGCGATTTCACGAAAACGAATCCATTTAGCCTTTTTGGAGCAAGGAGCTAGCAGGTTTCACGGAGGAGGAGGTGAGAATGGAAGCTTTGGTCGTGTTTAGAGGAAGTCCATCTGTTTCTTGCTTCTACTCATCAGGTGAAAGGAATGGCAGGGTATCGTGTTCCCGGAAGCTTATCCTACGCACCCACAATCTCTCGGCACTCCAGTCATCGTCTCTCTTATCGTGTTCTCCATCTCAGCTTCATGCTAAACTGCGCACCAGGAAGAACAAACCCCATATCTTTCTTCCCCATTTGGTTGCTTCCATGGTGAGTTTCTTGGTGTTCTTCCTTTCAATCAATCTCTTCAGTGGCTGTAAAATTGACTGTACCAATTTCGACAACGTCCATGGTTTTACTTCATACTAGGAAGAAGTTGAAGAAACCTACATTATGGTGAAACCTGATGGTGTTCAACGCGGTTTGGTAAGCTTCCTTTTTCAGGTTTTTTTGGGACGATTCGTTTGAATTCGGGTGAAATATTTTCTGGTTTGTCGAATTTGTTGAAAGTCTGTTTATATGGGTTGGATTGATTTAGGTTGGGGAGATAATCTCTCGGTTCGAGAAGAAGGGATTTAAAATGACAGGCCTGAAGCTATTCCAATGCCCCAAGGAATTGGCAGAGGTTTGTGGTTGAAACAGCAATCAATTCTATCACTTCATATTTGTGAAAAAAGTGCGATTTGGTTTGCACATCTCCATTGTGGAAAATATGTTTTTCAGCGTATCAAATATGAATGTCATACTCTTCATTTTGTATTTGATGGTTCATGAGTGTGAAGAAACTTCTCGTTTAAAGTTTTATCAGTAAGTATTAATGAGTTAAGAGTCTAGAAAAGCAAATTAATTTTCTTTCCCTGTCTTTTAGGTGCTGAAAATGTTGCTTATGTTGTGCCTTCTATGATTTTTGTGGTTTTAGGAGCATTATAAAGATCTTAAGGACAAGCCATTCTTCCCTAAGCTGATCAAGTACATTACTTCAGGACCAGTTGTCTGTATGGTATGATTCTTCAGGTCTTTGTTTTCTATGCAATGATCAAACAGAAATTAATAAGTCCAGATGCATTTGTAACATTCAATTCATGTGTTGGAGCATAAAATTTTTTTTTTCTTTCCTTCTTTTTTCCTTTTTTTGTTTGTTTATTGTTTATTTGTTTTGAAGGCTTGGGAAGGTGTTGGTATTGTTGCATCATCACGTAAGCTTATAGGAGCAACAAATCCTCTTCAAGCTGAACCAGGCACGATCAGAGGGGATCTTGCAGTTCAAACAGGAAGGTACTCTTATTGAGGATTCAAAAAGAATCAGTTTTGTGTTTTCCCGTTAGCAAATAAAATCGTTAAGACAGGGGCTTATGGTGAATTCCTTGCAGGAATATTGTTCATGGAAGTGACAGCACAGAGAATGGCAAGCGTGAAATAGGTAGTGGTTTTTACATTATTACCGGGGTGGTTCTTGCTTATGAATGCTCTCACAATTGCCATCTTGTTGGACTGCTCGGTTCATTTTATAGCTTATTAGCGGTTACAACTAGAACTATGTTATGGACCTGACGTTTATTCATCCATAGAGACCCAGACCACCTTCGTGATGCAAATGAGCAATGATCCATTAGCTTTAGTAAGTGGAAACTTCTATGATATGAAATAACCAACAAATTGACCATACTGAAACGTTATGACTAACCTGAAAGGGAAGATACATGTGGTTACTGACTTGGTTAAGAGGTCTATATAAGGATGGACTGCACTGCACCAAGATCTGGTCTGTCAAGTGACTACTCGAGATCATTGAGTAGGCAGGGACGCCACAGGTTAGCCATGTAAAAAACTTTACTCGCAGATGATGGGCATCAAGTTGCATTTATCTTTCTATGATAAAATTTGTTTTATAGTTCAAAATAACTTCTTAGACACAATGTGATATTTAAGACAGTTATCTTGAGAATTTTTTTTTTGAAAGATACTATTGTACTTAAGATAATAAGGAAAACAATATTAACAAGAACTACCAATAACTCAGGGTGAAACCAAGAACTACCATCCAACCATACATGAGGAGAACCAGAAAAAGACCCACACTACCAAACCTACACCTGTACAGGAACACCACAAGGGTGGCAACCCTGGTTAGCTGACATCTTGATACATAAACTTTGAAATGTAAAAAAAAAAAGAGTTAAATATTTTTCTTCAATTTCTATGCAAATGAAAGAATCTTGTCTTCATATTGTTTTTTTCTGGTACTATCATATCCAAGAAAGATAAATAAAATCCTTGATAAATAAATAATCTAATAATAATATTTCCTTATCTGTTTATGTGCAGTATATGAGAAACAGATAGATAATTGTGCACTCTCATATCGTTAATTTAAGCAGCAGAGATAAGCAAGAGTTATAAGAATGCAAATTTTGTTTTTGTTGTTTTGGCCCAAAAAACTCAACCTAATAATGAACCAATGAGATGATTAAAACATCAAGGAAATGGGTGCAAGAATCGTCTAGCTCATCCCTTGCTAGTTTGACCTTTAGCTATGGTCATGTGAAGAGCGGTTTTACATGTGGTCCTGTGTTTGGACTGATGAACATCAGTGTCATGCATTTAGCATCTATATCAACAGTGTAGAAC
This sequence comes from Buxus sempervirens, assembly GCA_947561395.2. Classification (NCBI taxonomy): domain Eukaryota; kingdom Viridiplantae; phylum Streptophyta; class Magnoliopsida; order Buxales; family Buxaceae; genus Buxus; species Buxus sempervirens. The sequence continues at coordinate 42,595,275 of OX387188.1, forward strand.
ATAAATTTGACTAGCAGTGTAGTTAAAACTTATATGGTACATGGATGCTTTCAATTTTAGTTGTGAAGTTGATGGTGATCTTTATCAAGAAGACAAGAATCATTGATTTTAGTTGTGAATTTGTTTTCTGGATGTATTCTCTGATGGCACTCTATTCTACAGCTCTCTGGTTCAAAGAAGGTGAGCTATGCCAGTGGGAACCAGCTCAAGCAGCTTGGCTGAGAGAGTGATTTTAACCAAAATAGTGACCATTGGACTTTTGAAGACCTTTCTGCGGCACCTGTAATTCAAAGGGCAGATCCATCCATGTTGGTAGGACTCCAATCAATTTAACGGCAAAAATGAATTCAGATGATGGCCTGTAGCTGTAAGGAGAACAAACCTTTTGAAAGTTTTAGAAATTTTTCTGTGGTTTCTCTTTGAAAAAATTGAATTCAATATCTATCATATATTGAGATCTCAATTCTGCGAAGATCTTCTGCTTATAATTATATGTTCTACATGTTTTGGGTGATGGCATACCTGTCAGTAATGCGAAGGCAACTTTCGTTTGAAAATGATCAAGAACTGGGGAAAAAAAAGTATCATGTCATCATTGTAAACAAACCGTCCTCACCAAGATTTATTATAAAGAAAATGTGGACTACAATTTCCACTGACAAACATGACCAGAACCTTACATGAGCAACCGCCCTTCCTCTTTTAGCACATAAGACGATGGAAAAAAAGCCATAACCCAAAAATTTTGTTTCCAAACTGCCTGAAAAAATTGTGTTATGAGAGGTAGACTGGTACAAAAGGAAAGAGCAGTAACAAGAGTGCAGATGTGAATAAATAAGGGAAGAAGGCAGCGGCAGTGGCCGACCTCCATGAGACTGGTAATGGCGCTGGCACTGAGCAGGGGCAGTTGAAAAGCAAAAGGCAGCAAATCCAGTTTTGCCATGATGGATATGGGAAATGAGGCTGGGAGAGTGCCATGCCTAATGACTGCCACCATTTATACTCTGTTAGAATCAACACTGCAATGAGCATTCAAAATAAAGCAACATCATACAAGGAAAATCAGCCAACCACTTGCAAGCATCAAACCTCTCTCAAACGGGTTTGACATCTCTAAATGAATAAACTTACCACACAAAAAATAAAGTTATTACTGATTCACAATTCATACTGTTCAAAATAGTCGCTAAAATTTCTCTTATCTGAAAATATAAAAACATTTGAAAGGAGAATAGTAAAGTACTTTTCATGGTCCCACATAAATATCTTATCAGATTCCTTTCAACACCCAGGTAGGCAGATTTCATGAATTTGGGAGATAGATCTAAACTCAAACTACTTTGGACAACAGAGAATTGCATTAGTCATTTGCCCATTTGTTGTTCCATCTCATTAATGGAAGCCTTCCCATCAGTAGAACTAGATGGACTCTCTGAAAAACAGTTAGTCTCTGTCTTCATTACTGCAGGAGTGGATGAGCTAAAAGCACGGCGTGAACCATTCATAAGCTTCTCAAGTGTTGCTTCTGCACAAAGAAAAATATAATAACTCAAGGCCCAAATTCAAAAACAAGGGTGCTTAAAACCAATTGATTTTGTGACATTGCAAACAATGACTAGTGAAATCTCTGGTTACCAATTGATATTAACAGTAAATACAACTTATTAAGGAAAAATGAGTATTATTTTCTGAACAAGCAAAAAAAAAATCTTCTCTCACACTTGTCTTCAGAACTCTTGCTCACATCACAAGCTTCATGATGCCTTCACAAGTCACTACTAATAACAATTAGAGCAATTGCAACCTCTTCAAAGTTTTAGTTTGAAAAAAAAAAGTGATCCCAAGTAATTTTTAGGTAATGATAAATTTTCCATTCCAACATAAAACTTAAATAATCACTATCACTTTCTCTGTTTCTGTTTTTAAACCGCAGCAGATAAGCTTGCCTTGTGTGGAACTGGAAACCACATTTGTATCAGTCCTCCAGAGCCTCCAACCTTGGCCCATGTTTCAGTTACAAGGATGACTATTTCATAAGACCCTCCACAACATTTGTATCACAATATTTGTCTTATTTAGACTGCAGCACTGTGCACTTTTCTACTAGTTAGGTATTCAAATCCTGTTTAACCACCAGTCAATCAACCATATTTTCAGTTGAATTATGTGTTCTTAATTATTATTTTATCAATTCCATCCCAATTTTTCTTTGTCTTCCTCTCACCTCTTGGATTCTTTAACATGCATCTCTCTAAGACATCCTCACAAATACCACCTTAGGTATTCGGTTACATATCCAAGAAACATGGAATTATTCCTTTTATCTATTATTAGTGGATAAAACCTAGGTGCTCTTAGATTTGTTCATTCCTTACATTATACTTCTTAGCTTTCCCACGCATCCATGTCAATATCATTGTATCAACAACAAAGATGAAATGGATATCTTGAAATTTGACTTGAGTGGAATACACCATAACAACCTAAAAACAGATCTTCTTAAGTTGCCTAGCTCTTTCTATGTGAAAATTCCTCATCAATATATATAACTGATTGAAGATAACAGAAATGATTACTTTTAGTGATCTCCTGGTTCTCGATTTTATCATATGTCTTGACCTAGGTATCATTTCTACTTTAAGAAGTCATATATAAGGAAACCAAAAATACTGCTCAGTGAAACAAATAAAAAGAAAATGACACACAAAAAAAACCTACTTTTATTGCTAAAACCATTCCCTGAGGCTTAGCAATAATGTGCATAATTATAAGTTATAAAATTCCCTCAAGCCATTAGCAACACAAGAAAACACAAATAACTGAAAATTTTGAACTTCAGTTCAGTCAAATCACAAAAGAAACTAATTCAGACCATAAAATCTAATTATTTTAATCTGTTACTCTGTACATATCAACCTCCAAAGAAGGATTCAACATAAGATAAAGTTTACATCATTCTCACGAAGCATATATACAAATCATGCAAAATGTGACAGCAATTTGGAATAATTGACAAAATCACTAATCTCTGGGAACCATTATCTCCGAAAAAACCTTTTACAGCAATTTCCGTAAACTAAGCATTTCTCCAGCAACCAACCATGGAATTGAAAGAAATTCGTCTGACACAGTCACAAAGATCAGGAAGGGGCATTTCTACCACAGAATTTCAAATCAAACGAATACGAAGGAACCCAGATATTAGCTCCACAAGGCCAGAATCATCAAACGAGAGCATCCCCACACTTAAAAAGCAATTGCGAGAAAAACTATTTTGCACACAAAAACGAAATAACCAAACAACACGGCCCCTTGATAAGTCGACGATAAAAATTTTGAGAAAGAAAAAAAAATTAAATTGGATTGGCAGATTCAAGAAGAACAACACGGTTCCTTAGTAAATTATGGAAAAGAAAATTTTGAGGAAGAAAATCGGACGGCGGAACTTACCGTAGACGGAGAGAGAATCGTCTTTAATAATCTTTGAAGGCGGCCTCTCCAAGGAATCCAACGAAGAGGGCCTCCTCACCCTTCCCAACATCTCTCTCTCACCCCAGCTTGCTCGGTCGCTCGATCTCTCGATTAGCCACAATTACTGCGCCTGTGAATCCGTGGATCCTCCGCGCGGCAACGAGAGTGAGAGAGACAGAAAGAGCGGGAAGCTTGAAAATGCGGACGGTGCGTTATGGGCACTATGCACAAATTAGTCTTCTATGGTGGCAAGTAGAAAATTATCTAAATCTACACGAAAAACCAGAAAGCATCATCGTTAACTATTTGACACTTGGGCTACTGTGCACCTGGTCAGTGAATTGGATGGTCCAGATTAACTAGCATACCTTTTTTTTTTTTTTTTTTGATACCAAAAGATTCAAACATTCCAAATTCTTACGGACATCTTACAATTCTGCTAGAAGTTCTCCCCCTAACATCATCATCCGCCATCTTTGACACATCTGCCGGAAAGCTATTCATCCAGAAGCAAGAAAATGAATCCAGCGCATGGTTTGCAAGCCTATCTGCGACCATATTTGCTTCTCTAAAAATCTTGACCATCTCCACGCCCATGAACAACCCACATAAGTGTCTTGCTTCATCCAGCAGAGGAGCAATCTTCCAAGGGTTGGCAGAAGATTAACTAGCATACCTGCGGACTCGCAGATTGGCGAGTCTTCCACCCTCTTTAATTTCTGTTGAACGGTTGTGGAATGACAAGTCCCAAACATTTGGCAAAGAACATCAGTGGAAACATTGAGTAGGTGTAAGCAATTTTGATCGCAGAGTGAAAATGGTATTTAACAACATCATTTTGAAACCAAGCACTCCTTTTTTTCTGAAGATTTTTCTCATCCAAACTGAAAGGATGCTCTTTGTGGGACTCAGTTACAATCCCATAATCCCCTACCAATAGTTGAAGGGCTGAACAATGACATTTTTCTCACTACAAATTAAAAGGTTACTTTCCAAATCTTAGACTCTGAGTGAAATAGCCTTAATGACCTTAGATAACTGGGATGCTGGAGATTCTAGGAACCTGATGAAAGAGTTAAAACTCTTAAAATTATGAACCGAATTACAGAATCACTAGGACTGTTGACCCTCAATTAGAGCAGTAAGTAGGGCGGGTTGGTAGGGTTTCAATGAGTTCGGGCTCAACCCAATGTAAAATTAGTTGGCCCAAACTCACCTCGGCCCACCCTAAATCCAAACTCCTTGATCCCAAACCTAACCCTAAAATTATTTCTTGAGTTCGAGCTGGGTTTGGGCCAACCTAATTTAAATATATACTTAAAGAGAATTGTATTATAAAACATTTTATGGTAAAATAAAATTAGAATTTATGAATTAAATTATTAATTAGGATGCAACATAATAGAAAATTACTCAATACATGCAAATATAAAGAGATAAATATAATCCACATGTTATTTTGAGTACTTTAAAAAGGAAAAAGAAACCAAATATTACAATAGAGGAAGCATTTTCCATAAACTTACCTGGTTCATATAAATATTTGTCTATTTTATGTAAAAGTAAGGTTGTTCTCTATTTAATTAATTAATTTTACCATTCCTAAGTGTGTATTAAACTATCTTCATAGATTTTACTTCAACAAGGTTGGTACCCTTTTTCAAGGTTCTATAAAACTAGTATAGACAAACCATTAGTGTTGTAATTTTCTTAATATCATGTTATGAAAAATTAACTTCCAATTACTTCAAACAAGAGAGACGAGAAAGAAGAACTTCCATTTCTTTTAAACAAGAGAAGAAGATCATACAAAGAGCTATATTTGGATGAATCATGGGTTTTTATTATGTTTGGGTGTGAACTCATGTATTTATTATTTAGTTCAGGTTTTTAGGGCTTTTCGTGCCACAAAGCATGAATCCGAGCCCAACCCAAACTCAACTTCGGGTTTAAAATTAAGTTCAGGCTTGACCCAAACCCAAACTAAAGTCTTAGTTCGGACTATTATTCAAGTTGGGTTAGATAGGCTTCGGGTGGGTTGGGCAAAACTTACAGCTCTACCCTCAATAGCCCCTTGATTGCAGGTGTGTCCCTCTTGGCTTTGTAGCTACTACCTCATAAAATTATGAGTAATGCCATCATTTATTTGTTTGCTCATCTTATGACTCCTCAAGCTTGAAAAATTTTGGAAATCAGAATAACACTCTTTCAAATAGTAATTATTTGGAAATGAGTGGTCTTCTTTCAGATATGATGGCCATCTTTTTCTTAGTGGAGATCATTTGGTAATATAAACTAGACTAAGTTGCTCTTATTAGGTAGCAAAGATTGAGATGATTAAGATATTTCAAGGAAATCAATTATTATAGGTCTTCTTCATGACTAACAAAACAAGTAATATGAGCCTTGACTGTTTTCCCCCAGGATTATTCCTTATACTTCTTTGAATGCTGGTTAATGGTTTTCAAGTTCTCCTATCAAAAAAAGAGAAAAAAATCTCATGCAGTTTTCCATTGTTAAAGCAACCATGGGTTACTAACCACAAACAACATAAAGGAAACATTAATTTCAGTAACGAAGACAAGCAAGATCACTTAGAATTGAAACAGAACTCCAGTCCAGGCTTATATTGCCCTGCGTCTGATACGAAGATTAACAGCTCTGGATGCCATGGCTCTCAAATTTGCTCTAGCTGAGGAAAGTGTGCTTATAGGTTGTTCCAGGGTTCCTCCAAAAGCTTCCATGAATTCTTCTCTCTGCAACCTAAAAGCCAAGGCAGCATCCCCATCTTGGCTTGGTACATTTCTTCTCCTCACCCTGGCTTCTCTTCCCATCATGCCTGAACTACCCCGTGCATTATAATCCCCAAAAACCGTAAAAGCCAACGCAGAATTCCCAGCTTCATTTTGCGCAACTCTTATTCTTCTTGGATTAGCATCTCTTCCCACCACATTGGGAAGTGGGGAACCTCGACTTCGTGTGTTATAATGACCACCATTTCCAGGGGTTTGAAGCTTGGATTCATGACTGTTTACAGTTCCTGCAGCCTTCCTAGATTGAACCTCTTGTGGAAACAGAAGCTGTATAGTATTCCACAGAACTGTGTTCACAGTGCAGGATCTCCCATTGCTGTAAATTCACAAAGAAAGAACAACCATATAATACGTTAAAGAAAAGAAATTAGAGAGAAATCACTCCAGACATTGACTGACAAACCTAATGAGTTGTCTGCACTTGGGGCATTTCTTTCCACATTTATCGGCAGCAGATCTCAAACATTTCTTACAAAAACTGCATTTGAAAACCAATCTTTCAAGACCCAAATAATTGAAACCCAAAAATATATATATAGATATATATATAAAAGAAAAAGAGCAGTATGTTTTCATTTGATTTTACCTGTGCCCACAAAGAGTGGTACTGGGTTCGAAGCAAATCTCTAAACAGATCTAGAAATGGGATGGGAACCAATCAAAAGAGAGATCCATGCATATATTCAATTTATCTGCAGTTGAAATCAAGAACATGGGAAAAAATACCTCTACTTACCGCACAAGAGAGCTCTTCCTTTAATCGGTCCATACAAGGCAGAATAGAACCAGAACAAGCAGCCGCAGAAACCTGATCAGTCAAAGAATCCCTATCTTTCTTTTCTCTCTTATCCTTTTCCATCTCGCCGGATGTAGGGTCCGACTTATTTTTGTTACGATCTATCACAATAATACAGAAACTTAATCAGAAAAAGAATCAAAGATTACTAGTCATGCACAAACAAAATATCGAAAACGGGAAAGTGTACAACCTTCTCTGATAGTCTCTTCATCATCAAGGTTGAGAACAACAACAGGCACAGAAGCAGGACACCGTCTCTGAGATTTGCGTTTTCTGAGAACTCGAAACCACGAAGTCCTTAAAATTTGAAAGATAAAAAGAAAGGAAATAAAAGAAAAAGAAGATCTAAGAGAAAAATGACTGTATATAATGGTGAATCATACGTTCTGGAAGAAATTGGCGTGCTCTTGAACTGCGAATTGGCACGTTTCTTGTGTTTGGATTCCCTATCGGGGGTATCTTCCACAACAAGACTGGCGAGTAAGAGTGCTTCTTCGTCCCAACCGGCCATGGCAGCCACAGATCGGAATCTTGGACTGATAAGACAGTCCAAGCTTCCGCCATTTTGGACCGTAGACGATTGCTTTGTCGAATTTTTCAAGATCTTCGGGCTTTGTATTTTTTCTTCCATGAACATTTTCTTTGTATCAGATTTATTGGATTTTAGAAGGAATCGCTTCCCTTCTGCAGATTAGATTGGCATGTAGGGTTATACGGAAAGAAAACAGAGACGAAACAGAAAGACATCTAACGGTCATGTTTTTGAATTCGATATGTTAAAAATGTGGAGGCACTCGCTGCTTCCCTACGCTTTCTCATCAACGTGTCCTAGGATGATTGGCTCTTTGAATGCTAATCCCCTCTGGGTCCACATGAATCCAGCTTTTTGCACCCAGTCAAACAGCGAGTAGTCTGAAAGAGAGAGAGAGAGAGGCGAGCGTGAGTAGGACCGTCCGGGTTTTTCCGTAGGCAATCGTAACGGCTAGTCTGGGCGATTTAAAGGAACCCTAAATGAGGAGCGTTCATCCTCTACAGCGGGGCTCTAAATAGCCCCTCACATTCCTTTGTGCCCACACCATACATGTGAGGGGCTGTTTACAGCGGGGGCTGTAGATGATGCCCACTCCTAAATGAGCCCTTAAAGTTGTGTTTGGAATCCTAGATTTAAAAAGAAAAAAGAGATTTTCTCTCCCAAATTTCCCTCCCTCTTTTTCTTCGATCTAAAAAAGTTTGTCTCCAAAAAAATAGAGGTTTTAAAAGAAAAATAAAGTTTACTATAACTTATCACTACTTATACTGCCCACCCATGCCACTACTATCACTATTCACCACCACCCACTAGCGCTCACCAGCACCACCACCCCTCTTACTACCCACAACCATCACCACTCAACACCACCCAACACCTCACCAATGCCACCATTGTTACCACTCCGCCATGGCTGGCAACCATCTCACTGCCACCACAACCCCCACCCACCACCGTCGTCATTCACCACCACAATATACTATCATTGTCCCCTCATCACCACCACCACCCCTACCAGCCAATCACAATCGCCTACCACCACCATTGCTGTCACCGCCACTGCTGCCACCCCACCAACCCTACTAGCATGCACCCACCGCCACCACCCCAATCCATCATACATTTTGCTTTTCTTTTCATTTCTCATATTTTTTTTTTGGGTGAGATTTTCATTTCTCATATCATCCAAGAAAAGAAAACCAATCAATAGCTAAAGGATTTGTGCTTCCGCAGTATTCAATGTGAGACCACTAGTTTTCCCTAATTTAAAATAAGCACTAGATACTCACAAGAGTCCATTGAGAGAATCAAAAATTATTATTATTTTTTTTGAGTTATTAGAAAGCCAGCAAAACCAATGAATTGAAAAGTGCATTAAGCACACAAGAGACAAATATGTCACTCTAGATAATATTTTATTCCTTAAAATCATATTGTACAACTAATAATGTCTCCGATTTTTCGGATAATTATCCAATTTTTTTACTGCTTTTAGCATTAAATTATATAATACTAAGAATAGATTTATTTATTTTTTTGCCAAATAGTGTTACGATCCCAAATGTTAAATGCTTAATTAACGAAGTCTCCTAAGTCTTGAGGCTTTTGGAGCAATGGTTAGGCACATAACAAATGATATTAGAGCCAATTAACCATCACATCCTGGGTTCGAGTCTCGAAAGGGACGACCTATAAACTGGATTAAAATGCCTTGGTATTATGTATGGATATGGTGTTAAGTCATTGAATGTTAATACGCGAGTGGAGCTGCCAAAAGAGAAAATGCTACCATCGGGTCAGTGTCGATAGAGTGGACTGCCGTGGACGTTGACTGCAGAAGGATAGTGGAATGTTACAATCACAAATGTTAAATGCTTAACTAACAAAATCTCCATAAGCCTTGGAGCTTTTAAAGCAACGGTTAAACACATAACAAATAGATAGTTATGCAACTAATTAAGATGGAGATGAAAGGAAATTGGACTTATACCCCTCTACCATGCCACACTAGAAGTGCGCACTAGACTAGCAACACGCCAAAAATGCCAATCCAATAATTTGCAACAAAAAAATTATATATATATATATTATAGGAAGTGCAAGCTCATGTTTTTTCAATTTGGTGAATTTGGAGTGAAGTGGTTAGGTGGATGCGCATACATCAAATAAATTATGGGAATTTATTCATTTGAGTGGATATGCATAAAGATTGTGTTCATGAACCATGCAACCTCTTTGTCCTAATTTCACCCTCATATTCTTTCTACATGTTCTTTAATACGCAAAACTCGGAGGCTTAATTGTACGTCCATATTGAAAGACCCTTCTGTCTTCATACTTTAGGGCATGGTGGCCGACCTCTAATGTTCCTTCTTGCGCTTTCTAAGGGCACCCCTGTCCTATCTGTCCTTTTGTGTTTCTTCTCTCTATAAGTTTGCTCCTCTTAAGAAATGGCATCAAAATACGTGTTAACAAGTTCTTTCTCTCTCTTTCATAAAAAAAGAAAAAGAAAAAAAGTTCTTTCTCTCTCTCACACTCACGCAAAGTTTGGCTCCAAGGGCAAAGCTGGCCAACTTTTAAGGGGACCTAGGAATCCTTTTAATTATACCCAATTAGAGAAGACTTTTGCACTTCCAACGACGACGACCCACGCCTATTTCTTCCTTCCCTGTTATTTCTTTTTCTCAAACAATACCTCGCTCTGATCAGTCATTTTAATGAGGTTGGAGACAGAATTTAAAATATAAACAAGCCTCCATTATGGTTCTCTGAACTTTAGATGCTTTGTCATTCAATCATGAAATTGTTCTAAACAACATTTCTTTTATGAGTGGATGAACTGGCAGCATCTTTGCCTTGGGCTATATTCTGATCCTTCGGATACAGCCCCTGTAATCCCGACCAAGCTAGACTCTCAAGTCTTTATCTCTATATACGCATCTTCCTGCATCTTTCTAATCCTATGATTCATGAAGTTCCGAAATGGGGCGACAACCTTGCTGTGAGAAGATTGGACTGAAGAGAGGTCCATGGACCATTGAGGAAGATCACAAGCTTACCAATTTCATCCTCAACAATGGCATACATTGCTGGCGACTGGTTCCGAAGCTCGCAGGTGCTTGCAGGATAAACTCGTAATCTCAATTTCCCTCTTTCACCGATCATTTAATTTGATTAACAGTGACTTCTTGTGCTATTATTATTATTGTGGTGAAGGTTTGCTGAGATGTGGAAAGAGCTGTAGATTGAGATGGATTAATTACCTGAGGCCTGATCTTAAGAGAGGAGCTTTATCAGAGGCAGAAGAAGATCAAATTATCCAACTCCATTCCCGTCTCGGTAACAGGTCTTTTTCTTGCTTTTGTATGTCTTTTTAGTTTGTTTGATATGTTGTTATGTTATTAGCTCGATCAGTTATGATGTTGTGTAGGTGGTCGAAGATCGCTGCGCATTTTCCTGGTCGTACGGATAATGAGATCAAGAACCACTGGAATACTCGAATCAAGAAGAGGTTAAAGCTCCTTGGTGTGGACCCAGTGACCCACAAGCCCATTGAGCAACAAGAAGCATTATTTGACCTGGAAGAAGCTGAACAGATTTCACACTGCAATCTCCCAAGAGAAGAAGAGAAGAATCGTCACAGTATTGATCATCAGGAGGGACACCGAAAGCAAGGAAAGTTTGAACTGTGTGCGGAGGAAGAGACCAACATCACCCATAACTACGAAATTCTGTGGGAAAGCTTAGATATGGGACTGGTGATGAACCCACCTCCGTATTCTTTGGAAGACTACTCTATCAACCCTTCAATGGGTAAATCTTCTGACACCCTGAAATACCAGTGGGTCGATAGTGTGGATTCTTTTCTTTCATGGGAAGGCTTTCATCATCTCACAGAAACATTTTCCATGGAAAATCAGAACTGAGCCTGTATCTTTGTCTTCAAAAAGAGAGGAAGGCAAAATAATTGTTAATGTCACTTGGGCCACTTCAGATTCTTGTAATTATGTGCTACTTTTCAATTTCCATCAAATTCACCCTCTTGTTTGCAATTAATACTCTTCCCTTCTCTGCTTTGACTGCAATCTTTTTCTTTTCCTCCCCTCATTTTACTTTCATTACTCACAAAAACACCTGCAAATTGGTTCTGCCTTAATACAAAAGAAAACCCTACATTCATCCCAGTACAAGCCTGTCCACACAAGGTGTAGCAAGAAATTCACAGTCATTGATTCAAAGGGTGGCAATAATTTGTGGTTTAATTTGTGAAATTTCATTTATGCGAAGCATTCAAAACGAAGTCCCTTGTCAACCCAGTATATTACGTGCATGCAACTAGCTGTAAAAATAGAGAGCAGCTTAATTAGAGAGTTCATATCGTCTGAATGTGAACTTGCGATACAACTTGAGTGATGCGTTTTTATATATATACTAGCAGAGTGCACATGCAGTACTACACGGCGTGCTGCCAAAATTTCGGTTTTTAGACCCCCGGCGATGCGTTTCGCCGGAGGAAATCGCTGGGGGTGCATCGCTGAGAACTCACTGAAATTTCAACGATTTGTCACCGAAACAGAACAACGTGCCAAGTGAAACGGACCGAAACGGGCGAAACAGAAAAAAAATTATTTTTTATTGACGAAACGGGGCGGCGTGCCGCCGAAATTTTATTTTCGCCACCGGCACCGAAACTATAAACCTTGGTAGAAAAGGACGGAGGGAGACATGCATAGGAGGGAACAGTTGCAAAACTAATTGTTAAGTTTTGAAAAAAATTAGAAGACAGTTTTGACCATTCTACCCATTTATTATTGAATCTTCTCAATGGTGTATAATGGCTATTCTAGAAAGTCGAACATTTTAGTTGGTGTGATTCCCAAGAAGGCAATTACCATTATATATAACTAGCAGAGTACATGTGTAGTAGTATTGCATGTGTGTAAGAAAGTAGGAACGGAGGGAGAATGTGGGAGAAGACAGTTGAAGAACTAATTGTAAGTTTTGAAAATTTGAGACAGTTTTGACCATTGTACCCTCATATTAATAAATCTTCTTAATGGGTGTGTAAGGGTATTTTGGAAAGCTGCATATTTTGTTTGACACGCTTTCCAAGGATCTTATTCCCATTATATATATATATATATATATATAGAATAGATATAGATATAGATTTAAATGGATGAAGGAAAGAAAATCAAGTAATCAAAAATTAACGGGTAGTTGAGACCCACTACTTACTGGACATTACGGCGCCGTCTACACCATTATTAATCGTGTTGGGGACTATCAGGACAAGAAACCAATCAAAACTTTATTATTTTTAATTAAGCATAAAAACTCCACAAGAATAAGGCCTAATTGAGATGGGTCGGTGAGAGTGCATCCCATGTTGCTGACCGAACCACTCAATTTCTCATATTCATGACTTCAGCTAACAAGACACCGGTGCAAAGTGACAGACGCTATTAATTAAGGGAAAATCATCGTCTTAATAAATTTAATAATAATTAATTAAAGACGAAAGAAGGGATGGTGCATGCTCACTATTGCTCCAAAATACAATGTTTGTGGCAAGTACTCATGTCCCCAGATGTACCTCCTGCATGGAAGATCGGCTAGCACATTCACTTATATTTGCCACGTGTCCCACTCAATCATTATGTCAACTTATCATGATGAAATGGGATGTATGGAATGATAAATTAGGATATACTTCATGATGAGTGGGGTTATACCTGTGATAAATCGTGTATCACCTGATAATGAGTTGAGTTGTATCCTATGATAAACAAGGTTGTACCCAATAATGAATTAGGGACACACGACAAAAATCTGTGGACGCTCCAACAGATCTTCCAACATCAAGCTCTAGCAGATATGTGGCGTTTTGTTTGGATGAAATCTTCTGTCATGTTAAACCTGAATTGGTCCAACAGATCTTCCAACATCAAGCTCTAGCAGATATGTGGCGCTTTGTTTGGATGAAATCTTCTATCATGTTAAACCTGAATTGGTCATTGCTTTGGCCGTTAGATGCTCCCATGTGGAGCATCTCATGGTCAATGTTATTTCAAGCCCGTTTAAAAAGACCCGACTATGAGATGCTCGAGATACATCTCACCACCAAACCAATGATCAATTCAAGTAAACATAGCAGAAAATTTTCATTCCCACTTCATTACCATATTATTAAAGTTTTTTAACTTCAAAACGAGACTAGCATTTATTGACTCATTATTTTTTTTAAAAAAAAATCTTTACTACTATAAAAAGTACGAAGCCCCTTAGTATTTGTCCATTTTTCCTTCCCAAAATATCCCCACCTTAACCATATTTCCTCTTATTTTCAAACTACCTTGGCACCCGTCCAGCGTCCACTACTAAAAGTTGTCCAACACCCCTCTTCTCGTCCAACCCAATCGGTATGTCCTTTCAAAAGCTTCAATATCTCATTGTTGAACGTCGTGTTCCAAACGCCATCTCCAAACATTACTTCCTTTCCAATGTATAAATAAAAAGTTGCAATTTATCTTCTTCATGTCCCAAATCTCCAATCAAATCTTTCCTAAGTTGCAAATCTCCAAAGAGAAGTGAAGAACCACCAGTTAGTTTCTTTTTTTTATTTTTTTTTTCATGTCATTTATCTCTCAATTAGTATCCTATTATTTGTTTCAAAAGGTATTGGCATATTATCTCTATCTTACATATGTAACTCATCTTTATCTAATTGTTGTTTCTTTTCTTTCTTTCTTTTTCCTTAATGTCATTTATCTCTTGATTAGTATCTTAATGTATGATGATATGAGTTTCACGTTTCAAAAAGTTTGCATATTATCTTCATCTTACTTATTTAATTCATTTTTATCTTATCATGAAATACATATTTTTATTGAACTCGAGACTACCTTACTGTGTATGAATGATCGATGCTCTATGATCCTAAACTTCTGCAAGTTTCAACTTATATTGGACTCGATCCTTTTGTTTCATCTCTTTAATATCTTTAACTTTCCACAGATAATCATTCTTTTTCCAAACTCGAAAAAAAATGGTGAAAGCATTATTTAGTTCCAGAATATCATTTATCAAAATTGGTAGATTAAGCTTATGAAATATGAAATATTATATCCCTTTATTAAACAATCTTAATGATTTGTAAGGGTTTTTTTAAGGAAAGGTGCACATTTAGCTTGGCGCAATTCCCAAAGGGGCGCCTCGCTTTATATATACTAGCAGGGCCCACGTGCAGTACTGCACGCACGTAACAAAGGGAGGGAGTAGTTTTAAAACTGCACGTGGAGAGAGAATAAATGGGGAGAGAGGGAATGGAGAGAGGAGAAGTGAGGGTAGTTACAAACTAATTGTTTTTGAACGAAAATAGTGAGTTGAGACAGGTATAGCCCTGTATTATTGAAACTAAACCATACAGGAGATGGGTATTTTGTGAAAGTTGTAACTTGTTGTTTGGCACGATTCCCAAAAAGGGCGCCTCGCTTTATATATAGTAGATATATATAGTAGAGATAATAGGAATCACAATAGAAGAATTAATAGGAATCATAAATGGAAACTTTAAAGAATTACGAGGAACCAATATCCTTATCTCCTTAAAAACATGATCATCATTATTGTCTTTCATCTTCTATGCTTATTATTTTTAACTTCTAATCTAAATAAAATTCCTACGTGCAGGTGGATATTTACTGGTATTAATAATGGTCAAATGTGAGTTCAACAAATGTTCTTTTGAGCGAGATTGTTATTGGTGGATTTTTTAGAAAAAGTTCATAAGGTGTTTCAGGCTTTCAGCCACTTGGATAACTAATGCCCCACCACGACCAGGATTTTAACGCTGGTGTGTTTGATCAGGAAGCGTGGTCTCGTCTGCCGATAAGTTCCGTCACACGAAACAGCGCTTCACGAGGGTCGGAGGGCGTCCTTTGAATGAAATGTCATCCGTCACACGAAACGGCGTTCCGTCACACGATACGGCGAGAAAGATTTCATGGCGTCTCTGACCGTATTCCTCTTTGATCGCTATTAGCTTGCTCCTCCATGGCGAAGAGGAAGCGCGTCTTTAAGGGTTCAGGAACTTCAGGTAATCTCTCATCATTCTGTTCGATGTCATTGTCCTTCCCGCGCTCTTTTTGCATCTTTTCGATGTCAGAATCCTAGGGTTTGGTTAGGGTTAATGGTTTATCTCTTTGATCATAGAACAGAAAAAAAATTTGTTAACGCAACCAGATAACTGTTTCTATGTCTAAAAAGATTAAGGACGGTACTATGGTCTGCGTGATTGGGAACAACACTGTAGTTGCCATTCATTGCTGCATCTTATAAATCGAAAGCCGATCTTTTCCTTCTTCTTTCATTTGGTTTTTTACTTTATACTTTGTTTGCTCTGTTTATACCTAGATGAGACCTATCTCTTGTCGTGATACTAAAGATGCATAATTATAAATATTATGGGATTTATCTCGAGGGAGATCCAGATCTCCAGACTTCACACGGGTTTTCATTTCAGAAGTGTCCCTCTTCTGAATTTGAGCCTGTTTCCACTGTTGGACATTACAAAGATGCATTTAAGCTTGGGCAGAAAATATTGCAAGAACTTTACTGTTTCAGCATCTGATTCTGGAGTTGGCCATTTGAAGAATTTCTTTGATTAGGTAAGCATGTTGTTGGGGCGAACAATTAGTAACAAATTTGAAGACAAGAGTTTGAACCCAAGTCAGGGATTCAATGGTCTGTGACTTTAATAGGCTGACATGGTTACTTTTTTTTTCTTCGATGTATGAAATGTGTCTCCCGTCCTTGTTAGTTACCCAAAAAAATAAAATGGTGCGTCCCTTGTGGTTTTTAGTATTTTAATGCTACCATTGTGCAGAGGTGAAAAGGTGAAGATTTGTGATTGTGCTGCATTTCAATGGATGTTTTCTTAGATAATGTGTCTTTTCTAGGTATTGTGGTATGTTGTTATGATCATGCTATGATAACTATTCGAAATTTTGGGCTCACAATACTCCTTCATGTCACCGCATATTCTAGCATTCAAGTTAGAAACCGGTGGTAATAAGTGAGTCAAGAAACTTAACGAGACCCAAATATTCTCAACGAGGAATTTGAACACCGGCAATCAGATTGAGAACATTGTTCTAATTCTAAGAATCGTTTGCTTATCTTCCATGGCCATCTTTGTTAGGGTTTTAAGTTCATAGGTGTGCTATTTGTTTTGTATGAAATTACCTTTTGTGAATAATAGTCTTTTTGACTCATCCCTTTTCGTATTAACCAATAATAATTATCAACTTGGGAAAGCCTTAAATTGCCTTAGGTTTTGTCATTTTGATTAAATATCTTGATATAATATATGGTAATCTGTAAAGTAGAAGTTTGATGAGAGTTGTGTTTTCTTATGATAGAGATTTATTGGAGTTAAGATTTTAAAACATCTTTCATATGGACTCCACACTGCAGCATGTCAACAAGAACTTCCAACCAAAAAAGCTAGACAAGAAACTCAAGATATTTGGAGCTTAAACCAAGCATCAACTTTTTTCTTTGGTGCCTTTCCTCGTCGTGAGCGCTCAAAGAGGCGAATTAAAGCCAAGAATTCAATCTCCAAACAAAATGGGAAGCTAGATACAAATGTGTTTGAATGCTACTTGGAGTATGTTCTAGTCTTCATTAATTGACCGTATGGAAAGCAGCTTCTGATTTTTCTTCTTCATACTGAAGAGTAGTTTTTCACTTGTGTAGGAAATTATGGATGAATTTTGACAAAGATAAGAGAACCTCCTGCACATATCTTGATTGTTTATGGTTTGCCTCATACAAAAATGGAAATCACAGAGCAAAGGTGTTGATGTGGATTAAGAGGAAAGAAATTTTCTCAAAGAATTATGTTTTTGTTCCCATTGTTTGCTGGTAGGTGTTTCTATTTCAGTGATGGTGGAAAATAATTTTATTGGAAAATGCTTTCAGGACAAAGAAGTCATGAAATGCTGATGATCATGGAGTCAAACTACATCTAACAGAAGAGGGGGAGCAGACAGCTTTTAATTTTGGTTTTAACAAGATAAGGAATGACAAGTGAAAAGAAAATTTTTAAGACCTTAGGGTTTATGATGTAGGTTTTGGTGCACAAATTTTAAGGGCTTCAGGAGTGTTTTATTTTGTCCTATTTTTTATTGAGATTTAAAAAATAGGTCTGATTGCCTGTTTGTCTCAATCAATTTGGTTTATGGAAATCAGCAACTTCATTCATCCTGATGGTGGAATTTAATCTTCTTTCACGTGGATCCTTTTTATTTACTTATTGAAAGATAATTTTCCTAGGAGTCATTGGAGTCTGCTGATCTTCTGTCACTTTGGAGGAAATTTGCAATCAAAAGACAGAACACCTTGCATGCTATTATTGGATTCTCTTGCACTGACAAACCCAAAGCGGCTGGAACCTGATATAAGGAGGTATGCTATATTTACCTTTTTCAATGAGTATGTTTATTTTCTTTCAAACATTCTTGTTGTCGATTTAAGGTGCCCAACAAGTTTATCATTGGCTTTCCAGGTTTGTGCTGGACATTTATAAAGCAGAGGGCCGGTCAGAGAGCAAAGAGTTAATCTATAAGATTCCCCTCTTGGTGCCTAAGGTGACAATATTTTTGGATTCTTGGTGAATTTTGTGATCTATCATCCTGAATTGTCATTTATGTATAACAAAGCAATCTTTTTCAGGTACCGCAACAGAGAAATGGCGAGGAATGTGGCATTTTTGTACTTTATTTTATAAATTTGTTCGTGGAAAGTGCTCCTGAAAATTTTAGTATTTCTAAAGGACACTCTTCCTTTGTAAGTTTGGTGGCTGGTACTGTTATGGTAATTATTTTTATTTTTATTTATCTGACTTAACCTAAGAGATCTGGTGGATGATCCTTTGCTTTTGGTACAGATGAAGGAAAACTGGTTTTGTTCAGAAGGCTTTGAAAGTTTCTGCAAGAAGATCCAGGCGTTTGGCAGCTGAAGATTTGAGTGCCAGTGCACGAATCGAAATATTTGGGTGTGAATATTGTTTAAAGCAATTAACAATAGGTGTATATGTATATTTTGCTTGTTAACGTATGCATCACGAGCATGTGCCCTTCAAGTCTCTGAATCACTGGGTAAGGTGAAATTCGAAAATTCAACATGCTTATATAACCTTTTAGTTATTTATATGTGGCCAGTGAAAGGTTTTCGGATGAAACATGTGGCTCTAGCTCCATCATTCATTAGCAATGCTTGTGCAAGCGAAAATTGCAAGAAGGCTTGAAATTAACTCCTGGTTTTGGCTGCTTTTCCTGAGTACTACTTCAGCTGCATACAGCTGACCAATCGCTTCAATCTGACTTTCGCAATATGAACCAAATTGACGTTAATTTTGCAAGAGAAATGTAGAGCTCCAAGTCCAGTATTACCCAGATAGCAACAAGCTTTCCGGAATTCCTGTGTAAAATACAATTAGCGACAAGCTAATTGAACAAAAGACATCATTATTTGTCTTCTTAACGAGAGAGTTCGAATTTCCTTCCATCACAACCAGAGTGCATTTAAAACTGTTGCGTAAATGACCAAGCTCCTGTTGTGCTTATCTGCTCTTTAAGATGCATCTTAAAACCTTTTTAGGTGTTTTATGATGATCTATAGACCTACCTTGCCCAACTGAGATCCAGCTGTTGGGATTGCCTGATGATGCTCCATCAGTTGTCCTTCTGAAGATAATGCCTGCAATCAAAATTTTTTACCATGTTCTGCTCTCTGGATTAGTGTTAAATTGGTTTATTTAAATTTCTTTTAATCTTCAGTCTCCATTTAGTAGTTATTCTCCATATTTATCAGAGAGAGTGTGTGTGTTCTAATTATTCAAAAAAACAAAAAGTGTGTGTATATGTCTTTTTCCTTCGTTGTTCTGACGGTTTACTAGAGAAATGGGCAGCTGGAAATATTTGCCGGGTTGGCTTGTGACCAGGATTTGTAAAATCATAATCATAATCTTTTTCACATAATTATGCTTTGAAGAAAACCTGCCTTTCTATGGTGGCTATTGAAAATTAAACAATCTGTAGCATGTAAGAAAAGGATGGTCAGCTTTCACTTAGTTTGCATCAATTTAATTCTTGATGTTTCTGAGCTTCTTGAATTCTTGAAGTTTAGTTGATAAGATTTCAATTAATAAGATGAAATACTTATGAACAGGGGATCACCTGTCTAATATCACCTTCATTGTCAAAATATTTCTAACCAGCATTCATTAACAAGTACAAAGCAAGATGTTGATGACATAAATTAAAAAAATCAGTTATGACCTCAGATAAAAATTTAAAATTAAGGAATTCAACTCTCTTGGAAATAATTGAAGCAACACTGATTAGATAGTGATCATATGTCAGAACAAAAACTATCAATATGATCATAACATATCTACTGATATCTTACATCTTACTTTAGCAGGAGGACAGCATTGATGACCTAATGCATAACAGAATTTTACTTACAAGAAAAGAAAAAATCCTCACAAGTGGAAGAGGTAGGTTGTACAATGAGAAGGATAATTCTAGTTGTGCTCGCTAGGGGAGGTCGCCTTCAGGTAGTTCCCAATTATCTTCTTCTTCATCCTCTTTCTTCTTGTTCTTTTCTACTTCCTGCTGATACCGTTGTGGAATTCTCGATGACATGCGTCTAAAACATAATAAAAATGATTATTTGGTTAAACGATTATCACTAAGAAAAGCCTAACAACTTTATCCTATTGAAAATTTAAAAAAGCCTCTCATGTTTCTGATGAAATTGCATTAATACATGTTAAAACATGAAGAGAGTACAGAAAATAAAGGTCCAAGCAAAACAACCAACTGTAACAGAAAGTTCTATCCAAGTATGACGAATTAGAATTCATTGAACAATGGCAGGAAAGAAAGGCATTATATGTTCAAAGCCTCAGGGGTCTAAAACCAAACTGCTTTAATGCTAAGACTGATAACCCAGAGCATTTTGTTTCCACATCTTATCTTTCTGCCCATAACAGGTATTGCAAGCATTTATCACAAAAACCAAAGACAATACAAATTATCACAGAAACCAAAGACCAAAAACAGGGTTTTCAAATACAAAATCTAACAGCTATACAATAATCTGCCGCAATCTGTCAAGCAAACCAAAGAAAATCAATTGCTGTTAAACAAAGAAATGATAAAAATCAAACTGAATTCCAACCCAGAAAATACAATGAAAATTATTCCCAAAATACGAAAATTACAATGGTCGGAACCCTAACCTTCTTCGATTCCTCCTAGCAGCCTCCCTGGACTTCCTCTTTTTCTCGTCCTGCTTGTTCTCGTAAAACCTTCTTCTCTTTGCATTCTTGAATCACCCCGGCCCTCATAACCTCCCTTCTGAACCTACCAAGCAACTTCTCTTCGGGCTCGTTCTCGTCGACAATGACCTGAACGTTATACGCAGAGTTGAAGAAAAGGATGTTCGCGTTAACGAGAGAAGGGCATACCACAGATAAGAAATCATTAGAAGAAGAAAACCCATTTTCCATCACCGGAAACACCCCATCTCTTTTTCTTCGACTCTGAAAAGACATGTAAGAACTAGAAGACAAGCGGCTTGGGAGAGAATCGGAAGAGAGACGAGGGTAAGAAGCTATCAGTTGCGTTGGTGGATTCTTTGCAATTTGGGGTTGTGATGGGAGTAGAAAGGAAAGAAAGCCGCAGAGAGAAGCAGCCATGGATCCAAAGAAACAGAAACAATTAATTTGAAGAGTTCTTATCTTGGAGCTTGGAAGAAGCAGGGAGAAGCAGCAGCAGCCATTCATGTCAGGGTGTCACCTTTTCGACGGTGACCGAGGAGCTGAATCATTTTTAGGCGATTCAAACGTTTTTAAGGGTAATTTCGTCAATGTGTTTTCAGAAAAATCCTAAAAACGGAGAAATTTTTTTTTTACGGCCATGATTAGGTGATTGGTGGGGCCGCACCTCCGAAATCAACATGACCTTTCGTAAATGGCGTCCATGTAGATAATCAGAACCCTATCTAGGCATTATTTTGATAAAGTAGTAAAACCTAAATCGAGTTTGATTCTATATAGTTACAGCGTGAGAGCCAATTTCAATCTCTTTTTGCCTCACGATTTGCAGGTAATTAATTTTTCTTTTCGGTAAGTGGGGAAAACCTGAATCAAGCTTGATTTATTCTTTCTTTACCCAAAAAAAAAAAAAAGCTTTGACTCATTCTTTGTTGCAGCGTTAGATTGGTATTCCATCTCTCTCTCTCTCTCTCTCTCTCTCTCTCATGGCGACGGCCGAAGTCATGGAGCCAAGGAGGATGCCTCGGCCTGGTCGAGGCGGAGTGGTAGGGCGCGGACTCAGCGAGGAGGAAGCCCGAGTCCGGGCCATTGCGGAGATTGTGAACGGGATGGTGGAGCAGTCGCGCAGGGGCGAGGACGTCGACCTTAACGCTCTCAAGTCTGCCGCCTGTCGCAAGTACGGCCTCGCCCGCGCCCCCAAACTCGTTGAGATGATAGCCGCGTTGCCTGAATCGGAACGGGAGACTCTGCTTCCTCGTCTCCGAGCCAAGCCTGTACGTACAGCTTCCGGAATCGCCGTCGTTGCTGTCATGTCGAAGCCCCATCGATGCCCTCACATTGCCACTACTGGGAATATCTGTGTATACTGCCCTGGTGGACCAGATTCTGATTTTGAGTACAGCACTCAATCCTACACTGGTTATGAACCCACCAGTATGCGAGCGATTCGTGCGAGGTAACTTACTGTTTCTGCAAATCTACTAGTAAACGTTACAATTTCTTTTTCTGGGTATGTGTTACTATCATCAATTTTGGTTGTTAGAAATTGGAGATGTTTTTGCAATTGACTGGTGCCAAATAAGCCATGCCTTTGTGTTTGCACCATATCAGCAGATAAATTCATCCATACTTTGATACGGTGAAGGAATTTTGTTTAGGATTCCAAATTGCATTATGTGCCTCTAAATTTTATCAGTATGCATCAAGAGCAATGGTTGTCACAATCCTTTAGTATTTACAAAGTTTTAGCAAATATACAAAGTTTATAATTGCGCTCTAGGGAGAAATGACTGGGGCTTTTTGGTAAAAAAAATGTCCAACCTACTTCAAACTATTTAGAGTCAGGATGGTCACTAATAATCTGGCAGACATCACTGCAGTGATATAGTTAATACAGGTCAAAGATGATGATTTGATTCAGATGATGACATATGGTTGGTACAGATTAGATCAATTCAGTTATTCGGCTACAATATTTATTTGGGCGTTATGTTTCATTAGATTTTGACTGATAAGGTAGTAACAAATATTTGTTACTGTAATGCGAAAATATTATAATGATTAGGGGCATCAATGATTGTCTTCCTTTCTATGTGCCGAATACCTGTATAGAAAGTTTCTAATTGAGTAAATTTGAATTTCGATTATGAAAGAAAAATAGATCCTGTTTAACAGGGAAGGCATTTGATATCCCGCATCAACTCAAACAATTATATCTGTGTCCCATATACTTTTATTACATCTAAGTTATATTGTACGAAAGGTGCTATTTTTGTGTACCATGTGATCGATAAGTATTGTGACTAATTACTATATGATTGATGCAAGTTTTTTCTATGTTCCACGTGACCAAATTTGTTAATATTTTATAGTTATATTGCTTGATCATCATGAGCCATATTGGGAGATAGTGCAATTAGGACATACTCAAGCAAATGATCAATAATTTTGTGCCGTGAATTACTTATTGAACCACTTATAAGCATAAGAAATTTCGATGACTGTAATCTTAAGTACATCATGTGCGTGAAACAATTTATATGCAGTATGAATAAAATAAGACGTATGAATAAAACTCTAAATATGGGATTATGAATAAGACAAGTTTGATATGTCTCATGCTTTGTTAAAGTAAAACTCTAAATATGGGATTATGACACATTAGTAATGCAGTCAATATAAGCTTTG
Source organism: Buxus sempervirens (assembly GCA_947561395.2). NCBI lineage: Eukaryota > Viridiplantae > Streptophyta > Magnoliopsida > Buxales > Buxaceae > Buxus > Buxus sempervirens. Next base: position 42,618,923 of record OX387188.1, read on the forward strand.
GAAATGATTTTTAAAATTAATTGGAAGTTGTTGTATGACTAGATTCTGTTGCTGGTAGAAATGAACTTTCTTCCGTTGTGATAAGAAGAGAGTCAATTCTTGTATGATAATCATGCAAGTTACTAAAATTTGATTTTGAATTTAGATTTAATTACCCTGGTAATCAATGAAACTATGGGTACCATTATCTGAGATACTTAGAGCTTGGACTGCTCAATCCTCACTCTGGGACAAAAGATACTACTTTAGTTGATCCTACCTTAAATAGGTTTTGTGATACAGAAATTCAACAATTCCTATGGCATAATCTAGGCACATCTAAGATAAAGGTGTATCGGTGGACCATGATAGACGCATTATCATGCTTATTCAAGATGATGGCATTAACAAATGAGTCGAAAGTGGCGAGAGCTTCAAGTTTGATAGGATGTAAGTTGAGAGGGAATCCTATTTTGAACATTTTGTAGCGTAATTCCACATGTGCTTGTCTACATAGAATTATAGATGGGGCTCATTTAGCAAGGCATCTGGTGACTGTGTGTAGTAGTTTACTCATGTTCAATGCACAGCTAATGAGTCTATGGATAATTTGTATAGAGGATTATTTGCCAGCATTCATTCAAAGGAGATGCTAGATGAAGGAGGCTCATAACGTTATGGAGTAGTCTAATATTATATCTGTTTTAGTAGTTTATGTCCATTTTATTGTGTTGTTGTTGCTGTCGTCTGTTTTCACATGATTTGCACTCTTTTCATTTACTATTCGCACGTCAGTGTAGATCTCTGATGGCCACACTTTGTAACCGAGAACCTTGGTGCACAGGAAATGACACCCTCTACAGAGTTGTCTCCGGAAGACTGTTTTTAGTGATCACACTTACAGACCTGAAAAATGAAATGGGAGATCCTATATAGGTGGAATCAATATCGTACACATATCTGAATTTCTAACCAGTTTGTCCTGTGATTATTCATTTCCATATGCGGAAAAACATTGTTTAAGTGCATGCATTCTGGCTGTTAGCTTTTCTGTGGAATGTGGATAATCTTTGCAATGTTACTTCATTGGATGCATGGTTTCAGGTATAATCCATATGTTCAAGCAAGAAGCAGGATAGATCAACTGAAGCGGTTGGGCCACAGTGTAGACAAGGTTTCCTTTTCTTTTCTTTTCTTTTTTCTTTTGAATAATAATCTGAATACTCATAGTTGTTTGTTCAGCGTGATATGATTTTTTTTAAAACGTTATATTGTTGCTAAATATGTTTTCTGATGTTTGCAGGTTGAGTTCATTTTAATGGGAGGTACTTTCATGTCATTGCCATCAGAATATCGTGATTATTTTATAAGGAATCTTCATGATGCTTTGTCTGGACACACTTCTGCCAACGTTGAGGAGGCTGTATCTTACTCTGAGCATAGTGCAATAAAGTGTATTGGAATGACTATTGAAACGTGAGTGCTAACAGGTTTTTTGAATTTTTTTATCGTTGTCGCCATTTTTAACCCTAACCTGAAAGTTTGTTAGGTCTCTCCATTTATTGAGTGAACTTGGTGATCTGTTCAGCTTGATCCATCCCAGTAAAGTGGTTGTTAATTTTGAGCTTATGATATCGTCTACTTGGCAACCAATTGAAGTTGTGCCTTGTTCCTGTGCATGCTGAGCAGGGGGATGCCACAGGGAGAGAAGATCTAAATCATATCTTCTTAAATATATCCAGGGTTTGAGAATCAAAATAAATTCACTAAAAGTTCAAGGTCCAACAACCTAACCAGACATGGACTTTTTCTTGTGGTACACCGTACTACATGAAATCACTAGTGCAAGTAGTTTTTCAAAGTTGCACTACCTCAGGGTTCATAAATATTTCAACTAGTATATTTATTTTCTCTTTTTAATAAAAATATTACAGGAGGCCAGATTACTGTCTTGGACCTCATCTGAGGCAAATGCTTTCTTATGGTTGCACACGGTTAGAGATTGGAGTTCAAAGTACATATGAGGATGTTGCACGGGACACTAATAGAGGACACACAGTTGCTGCAGTAGCTGATTGTTTTTGCTTGGCAAAAGATGCTGGCTTTAAGGTATCCGCAAACTTGACCTTATAAAACTTAACTGCCATTACTTAAGTATCTCAGTGAAAACATTTTATGTATCTATTTTAAATTTTGTTTGCAGGTTGTTGCTCACATGATGCCTGATCTACCTAATGTTGGAGTTGAGAGAGACTTGGAAAGTTTTCGGGAGTTTTTTGAGAGCCCATCATTTAGGGCTGATGGCCTGAAAATCTATCCAACCCTTGTAATTCGTGGAACTGGGCTTTATGAACTTTGGAAAACTGGCAGGTATGGTGCCCCCCCCCCCCCCCCCCCACAAATCAAGCCTTCATTTTCCCCCACTTTTTTTTCCTTTTTAGGTTTCGATATCTCCCATCAGTCAAAGACATTTTACTGAGGGTGGTCACCTGCTGCATAAGCAGATGAACAGTTGCCCACAATTTTTGAATTCTTATTCATTAGAGGTGCTTAATTGGCAGAATGTAATTGTTATTTATTTTCAATTGCAGATATAGAAATTACCCACCAGAACAACTTGTGGACATAGTAGCAAGGATATTAGCCATGGTGCCACCGTGGACACGTGTTTATAGAGTTCAAAGAGACATCCCGATGCCTTTAGTTTCGTCTGGAGTTGAGAAAGGAAATCTTCGGGAGCTTGCATTAGCTCGGATGGATGACTTGGGTTTGAAATGTCGTGATGTTCGGACACGTGAAGCTGGAATTCAGGTAAGCAGATGCTGTGGTGCTCTTTTTGGAGACGGTATATTGAAAACAACTGAAAACTTGCATTAAACATCTCTAATCATGAATTTTATTTTTAGGACATTCACCATAAAATAAAGCCAGAAGAAGTTGAGCTAGTTCGTCGTGATTATACCGCAAATGAGGGCTGGGAAACTTTTATATCCTACGAAGATACACGCCAAGTACTGGAATCTCTCTCTCTCTCTCTCTCTCTCTCTCTCTGTAGATGGCAGGAAGGAATTATGCCTTCCTCACCAGGTTCAGTTGCTCAGTATGATGTGGATTTTTATGCTACATGGAGTGATGAATTGACCAATCTTGGCTGTAGAACTTACAGTGAACATGCACATAGGCCGTATTGACAATACTTTAATCCATGTTGGCCCCACTAGTACACCTAGATGAAATTTGGTCACTTTTGATAGCAAACTTGGAATATTTTAATAAATCTTCACTTCTCTGTAGAAAAAGACATCAGATATAAAAGATAACTCTTTGACATTCGGTAGATGTGTTTGGGGCTAGAAATCTTGGCATGATGTAGTGTTCACTTGAAGGTACATGTGAATGAGTGAAGCATACCAGATCATCTATCACTTGAAATCTATGCCAAACATAAAGTAATGGTTTAGTCATTCCAGATCATCTACCTGAAAGGGTTTTGTCATGTTTTGTTGACAAAGCCATGGAATTTTTAACATTTTTACCAAAGGCCTTTAGATTTGGGTTTTTTTTTTCCCGTAATAGTTGCTAACTCATGACACTGTTGAACGTATAGACAAAAAGATGTCTAATCATACTTAAGAGTTGCCATAAATTGCTCATTGATGTATATAATATGCAAATTTTCCTTCTTTCAGCTGTAAAAAATGTAAATAAATAAGTAGTTAATTTTGCCAATTAGGACATGAGTTTGGCACAAATGAAAAAGGAGAATCCATATAAATTTTTTTTTTTTTTGATAACTAAGGAGTATCCATATAATTAGTGTGCATCTCATGTGATCCTGATATGGCATATGATCCATGTAAAAAATATGTATGCTGTTGTCTAAATTATGCCTCTGCCACAATGTATCTTCTGTGAATAGCTTTTGGAAAACCATTTTTCACTGGCTTAGTGAAAGACTGAGGAAGTGAAAAAATTTTTTTATTACATTTCAAACTCTGTTTGGCGTTGAATTGAGATTAAATATATAATTTTCATTTATTATGGTACAATTTAACTTTTATGACAGTGCTGCATCGTTTGGTCCAGAATCATGCATTATTTTATAAATATAAAATGGAAAGTTGCTCAAAGGTGCTTTCTATGTTGGAGATTTTTTTATTTCTCCAAGCCTCTTACAGATCTGTTAGTATGGCAGTATTATTTGCAGTCTGATCTCTTCTCAGCAGCTTGTTAGGATCCCAATCCCTCATGCATAGAGTTTTCCCATGCTATACCATTTAAGAAGCAGCTTTGGATTGTTCTGACACTCTTTTCCCTAATTTTGATATTTTACATGGACATAGGATATCCTTGTTGGGTTGCTTCGCTTACGAAAATGTGGCCAGAACACAACATGCCCAGAGCTCATGGGAAGGTGCTCAATTGTTCGTGAACTCCATGTTTATGGAACTGCAGTTCCAGTACATGGGCGGGATGCAGACAAGCTGCAGCACCAGGTAAATATAATAATATGCTTTTACATGCATCTTGCACCACATTATGTGCAGAATATGTGAACCATGATTATTTAGATTATAAGTAGAATGATGAAGTGTTATTTTTGTAAATTTTCATCCCGATAATATGAAAAAGGACAATAATGGTAGAAACAAAAAGAAATGCCCTACTGATGAAGCCTAATTTTGGTGTGATTTCAGTCTTTCTAATTGTTGAATGGAATTGTCGTTTGGGTTTAACAATCAATGGTACAGGGCTATGAAATGTCTTAACATGCTCAAAGTTGCTTTTACCAAGGCCAATCATCTGATATTTCTTTTCTGTTATTTACATTTTCTTTCTTCTTTTCAGATGAATCTTAATCCTTTTCCTTCATGGGTTTCCTGTATTGTTTGTTCACTTTCCTTGGTGTGACAGGGTTATGGCACCCTTCTGATGGAAGAAGCAGAGTGGATTGCTCGTAGGGAGCACAGATCAACAAAAATGGCGGTCATTTCAGGTGTAGGAACCCGCCATTATTATAGAAAACTGGGCTATGAGCTTGAAGGGCCTTACATGGTAAAACGTCTTGCGTAAATGAATGTGATGCAATACAATTTTGTAATCTATGTTATAGTAAGCTCTTTGGCATGTTGCTGTGTATCTCAGTTTGCATTTTTTTTTTATTCCCTCTTATTATTTGGTTGAACTCAGCCTGCATATTGTTGGCTGCAACCATGCAAACACAAATTCTGGAGATAAAAAGGTTGCTTCCTTAAATTCCTTTTAGAGGAACAACGAAGTACCGGAGGGGACATCAAGAAGTCATCTTGTATTCTAGATCACAAGCTATTTGTTCCGGCAATATCAATAATGACTGCAATAATATTACAGTTCGACTATAATTTTACCTTGGTTTTAGTTCTTCGATATTTGTCGGTTCAAATCTTGCTCATTCCATATTAAAACTGGTAATTTTTCTATGTATCAATCAATTTCAAATTTGAAATATGAAATGCAATATCAATCAAATATGGTTCGAATTTTGCTTGATCCATATTCAAACTGGTCATTTTTCTATCAACCTACCATCATTAGTACGATCAAATATGTTACGAGTGTAATTGATCTTGAGTTGAAATGTCAAATGCACTATCAAATTTGAATTCTTAAAAAATATATTTCATAATGAAATTGTACCAATCAATTCAGGGGTTCTAATCGTAGCGTGTGGGTGACTCATTCCCCTAACATGCCTTCTACAACGCATTGGTTGGAACCGTTTTGTTCTCAACCAGTATTACGTGGTTATTTAAATATGTTTTAGTTGAAAACCTGGTTAAACGGTATGTAACTCGGTTCAAGTCCTAGCAGGGTGTACGTGAAGTACTGCATTATTCAGTTTAACTATTTTAATCCTATATTAATCATTTCTTATCAACAAACGAGGCCCAAGGCACCTTCCGTGTTGCGCTCTGTTCCTTCTCGCTCTCCCGCGCGAAAGCCCTAATTTGACAAAATAAGTTATCGGTTACTGTTGTGCACTCTTAAAGGTGGGAGTGGTTGGAGGCAGCACGACAGAGAGACACAGGCAGGTAGAGGAAGACGATAATGGGAAAGAAAACGAAGAAGCCTGGAAAAGGTAAGGAGAAGACAGTGAGAAAAACTGCAAAAGCCGAGGAAAAGAAAGCTCGGAGAGAAAGTAAGAAGATCTCCCAGGAGGACGACATCGACGCGATATTGGTATTTTGTCTAAAACGTTGAAAGTATCCGTAGTTTTATATCCGTTCTCAAATCATCTCAGTAGAATGCATCGTTTTCTTAAAATTAAAAAAACCTGGAAACTTGAAATTTTAAAAAAAAATTATAATTAATTCCTCGAAACTTTCCTCAAAGTGACGATACAGGGGATTTAGGCTTCCAAAATTTCCCATTTCAGTCGTGGAAAAGAAACCTGCTTATTAAAACCTAAAAGTCAGAATTTCTCTGTCACATCCCCTTTCATTAATTAAAATTAATCAGGGATACAATAGTCATCACGCTATCTCGATAGGTACTCACTTTCCCACATCGGGACAACTGGCCATCGGAATACGTAGAAATATAATACAGCGGAACATGGAGACTAGTTGTGCACCAAAGACAAAGTAACATGTACTATTCTCACAATATTTACAATACAGAAACGTAAAAGACTCATATACATAAATTTACAAGGTTTTCCTCTTGTCCTCACTCTCTCTCTTCTCAGCTATACTGGTGAAAGTCAGCTAATCTTTAACCTGAAATATTAAGATGGGATTATAAACTCATAGCCCAGTAAGGAAATCCACTGAATCACAATCAAACAACCAATACAATCAGGTATAATGATTATGTAATGCATTCAAGATATCTCATCACATTTCACCAAATCATGCTGAGTATCGTGAATAGTAGTTATAACAAGATACGCATCCTAATCAAATATGCAATGCATGTATAACATGCTTCCCATGCACGCTATTCACTGACATAATGGAACAAACGAAGTTCTTCCCTCTACCCATCGTGTACAATCCATGGTCCTTCCGATTAAGCGGTAGTGTAGGATCTCGCAAAGAAGCCCGTCACCTTACCCTCCGTCAATGATGGTCTGGGACTGATTATACAACCAGTCTGATTATGGCCAGCTGGAGGTTGTGGGAGCATTTCTCAATCACATCCTGTGTGGTCACTCACAGGGTTTAGGGGACTTTCAACCCCAGGGCTACTTTTTCTCTTCACCCACTATTTTTCAAAGCAACACGAGTTACTACCCATTGGGAGTCACATCCTGACACCCTAGACAGTATCATGCACTCTATCAGGTCACTCCGAAAACCCCATTACATCAAGTGATGCAATATCATGCATGACCACTAGGCAGTTATCATTTTAATTAATTATAAACATAATTATCATTTGACAATTTATAAAGCACAACAGATGCTATAGAATTATATCACAGTTATATGCTTTACATCATTATCTCATGCTCAAGGAGTAATCAAATAATAGAGTACTTATGCACCATTAAAGTCATGACAATTATATATACAAAGTGGTCTAGCAATTAATCGTCCACCACGATTTCCTTTCCAGAGCACTGTCTTGCTCTCAGGATTAATCGTATATCATCTATGATTAATCGACAAGACACAATTAGTTATCATGATTAATCTTACAATCATAATTAGATTTACAGAGTTCATTTCAATCGTACAAACAAAGAATCAAACATGAATTCCACATTCAAGAACCATATACAATTTTATTTTCATATTTTCTCAACTAATACTGACAAGTATTCAAAACTAGAAATTCTACACAATCTCTTAAGACACTTATCATCTAACTTTTTAATAAATTATCAAGCACTTCTAAGGAAGTATAATTCATCACACAAAGATGAAATATCAACCATAGACACGCCAAACAGTTTGCTGCACAATTACAATTTAGTAAGACTCCTTTACCTCTTTTTCCCTTTTTTCTTCTTCTTTCTCTCTTCCGGAGGCTCTCTTTCTTTTCTCTTCAATTAGTTTTACACGAGCATATATACCTTCACTTGCTTGCTTGGGTTTATATAAACTTTTCTTGATTCGGTGTGGCGTCACACCACCAAACCCAAATACACCGCTAATTAAATCTCACCAACGCACACTCTATTTCAAACTGAAATAAAACACGCTATTGGTCACAATTAAACACACACAATTAAAATATACAAAGACTATAATATCCTTGTCATTAACACTAAATTACATAGTCAAAATTATAGGATATTGCATTCTCTTTGATATTTAAATTATCTGACCCATGTGAATGCTTGGGCAGTTGAGTATACAAAAGGAGGAAGCCAAGAAGAAGGAGGTACACGTGGAGGACAATGTCCCAGCACCGTCTCCTAGATCGAATTGTTCGGTATATGATTGTTAACCTGTAACTTAGACGTGTATTACTTAACATGTCGTTTGAATATTACGTTTTCTGTCTCTGCAGCTGAACGTTAATCCGTTGAAGGAGACAGAGTTGATTCTTTATGGAGGTGAATTCTACAACGGTAACAAGGTTAGACGCTGTATATAAGAACAAGTGCTAATAGAGCTTTCAATTTTTCCTGCTAATTTTGGTAAATATGATTGAAGCAGACTTTTGTATATGGAGATCTTTATCGATACGATGTTGAAAAGCAAGAGTGGAAACTGATATCAAGTCCTAATAGTCCACCTCCTCGTAGTGCACACCAAGCAGTTTCTTGGAAGAATTATCTGTATATCTTTGGTAAATAGATAAATCTTTAAAAAAAAAAAAAAAAACAGATTTCTGAGTTGGAAATTTATTTACTTTTTTATGTTTTTCTTCTTCTTTCCTTTATCAGGTGGTGAATTTACATCTCCAAATCAAGAGCGCTTCCATCATTACAAGGTACGTTAATGATTGATGTCATTTTTCCTTGTTCTTGTGAGAGATTTCATGATCCGTGCTTAAGACTTCTTGCCCGCTTTTAGTTACTAATTGATATATGTTTAAAGTTTAGAAATTTGCTTCTGATATTTATGGCTGCAGGATTTTTGGATGTTGGACCTGAAATCAAATCAGTGGGAACAACTAAACTTGAAAGATTGCCCTAGTCCACGCTCAGGTCATCGTATGGTATGTTATGATCTCTTTATAAAGACCTCTGGCCACAAAACCTCTTGGCATCAGTGTGGAGGCCTACATAAAAGAAATAATAAAAAATGATAAAACTAAGATTTGTTAATGGGGAACAGTTAATGTCAAATTCAAGTTTTAAAACTTAACTGGCGATAGTCTGCAATAGTTTTGTCTTAACTGAAACCAGTTCATTTCAAAGTTATGACGCAGATACAATAATCATAATTATGATTTTTTTTTTGTGTGGACTGCGACAGGAGTCATTTCAATAGTTAAGGTGTTTATGCTGGATTTTAGCTCTTCCATACTCACACAAGTGAATTGAAAACCAAACTTTGAAATGCTTATCTTGCAATGTCACTTGGATTGTCTGAGTTTGGATAATGATCTTATTTCACGTCAGTGTTGTTGGCATGGTGTTTTTACAATGCAGTGAGAAGCATTGGTTTAGAAGTGCTACAGTTTTTTTTTTTTTTTTTGAATGTTAAAGCCATTCAGAAGTTTAATGGCTGGAGCAAGTTCAGTGTCCCTGGGATTATAAATTGACAACCACAAACCTTATAAGGAGGAGTGGATGCTACAAAAAAGGCCCTATAGAAAATATCTTCTTAAAAATTGTTTCTATAATTCCTTTTTGAGATTATTTTGTGCATGTTTACTCTTTTAGCAAATATAGGTTATACGTGGGATTTTGTCTGCATCCCATGTGACTGGATGCATGGTTTACTTTTGTGGGAAATGAGAATTGACTTGAGAGGATATGGTATGTTAAAGTTTTGTTTAGACTGATGAGTATGTTTTCCATATTAGATGTATTGACGTGGGTAGCATTGATGAGGTTTTTCGGATTTTTTTTTTATAATTTTGATTTCTAAAACAAGAGTCTTTTATTAATATAATGCTATAAGAAATTATATGCTTTATTTACCAGGAAGTAAACAGGGTGCCTATATGCTCAGCTCTGCAGGAAATTCATTACCTCTCCTCCTTTTCCAACCTAAGATATCATAGTGATTTCAAGATTCTTGGATATGAAACCACCAGATTCCAATCTTCAGAAAGGTGCATAACCCTAAAGTGACATAAATATAAAAGAATATGATCAACAAACTTCTCTTCTGCCTGCACAAAGTACATCTGTTAAGAATTATCTATTACTTAGCTAATCGATAATTAATTATTAGTATCTTATCTAAAGAGGCTGTTCATTTTAGTAAAACCACCTTATGAAAGGATAAGAGAGGCCCAAACCAAGCACTACGTGGCAAAATTTTCTGACCTTGGAAAGAGGAGAACGGTTAAAGGATTGCATCAATATGGTGCTCCATTCTTCTCCTTAATTCATCAGTAATTGTTAGGTCCCTCAACCAATTCAAACTGGAATTAGAATAACAGTAAGGAGATAAACTCAATATTAATATGAAATAAATGTTTTCTAAATTGTAGATTGCTACAATCTCCCTTGATTCAATACAAGATTTCAAAACCCAAGCATCCCCATGCTGAGTAATTAAAGAAAGATCGTCTCATGTGAAGTTTACATGCAAGTATTTTCTTATCCATTTTCATGTGATACGGCTTCCTTGCCATTAGTTGCTTTTATTATTTAAAGATGGTTTAACATTTGTTCTTACCTGACCTTTCCCATCTTTAGTTTAATATTAGGAGTTTGTTGCTGGGAGATGTGTATAGAAAGATGTCTATGTATTGTAATTTGCATTTGATTTCAGGCTCACTGAGTTATAGACATTGGCATACCGCTTGTCATGATTGATTCCCGTTCTTCATGGTAAGGAGTAGCAAATGCTATGTTGGTGGATATTGTTATCACCGTTTTTCCTTTACATATTTTGCTATGACTGCTCTAATGCATTTTTAGTCATTTAATCATTTATAATAGTTTAGTTACCTCAGATATCAATTTTCCTTCTCACTCTGTTTAATGGAGAATGAAGACGAACCATCTCCATTGATGCTTATACATCATTGCTATTTGATGTATTGAGCAAGATCCTTATTATTTCTGAAAATTTCAAGCATCCATTCTTTCAAGAAGCATATATTTATTCCTTTTTTTTTATATTGCTTATTTGCATTTTTCTATGTCACAGGTTTTATACAAGCATAAGATTATTGTTTTTGGTGGATTCTATGACACTCTTAGAGAAGTGAGGTTGTTGTTACAAGCATCACATTTATTAAATTCTTCATTAATTTTAAATTCCATTTTCTTATTTATTACTTGAGCCCCTAGCAGTTTATGAGTTCTTTTATAAAACCTATTTTTTTTTTGTTATTTTTTTCCCTTTGTTTTTGAGTGGTTCAGAATTTTATTAATAAGAAATACATGGGAGGTATTGTCCATATCTTTGCATTCTCAAGTTTATCCTATACATATAGTTATACGTTACACATATGGCTTTCTTTGTGTGTGTGTGTGTTTGTGTGCACGCACACGCACGTCTTTGTGTGTGCTTGTGCACATGCGAACGCATGTGGAATCTGTGGATAGTTGCACTTGTCTGTGCACGCATGTGTGGAATATTTGGATGGTTACACCAACAGATGGAGTCTTTGAATGGTTGCACCAATAAATCTTAAGTTGAGCTATGCGAATTCAATGGTTTATTATTATTATTATTATTTTTATCGGTAATAAGATTATGTATTAGATATGATAAATAACGAGTACAAGGTACACAAACAGTGTACCAACAAAACACCTAAAACAACCTCCCAAAAAGAAGAGAAGCACACAACCTACACCCCAAGAACATCCAAGAATGATTCACAGGATAAGAACATTTGCAGCTGATCACAAGGAAAGGATGAAGATTGAGAAGACCACCAGAACAGCAACTGTAACACCTTCAACTCCAGTCTCTCAGGCCTCGACTCCCTATTCCTAAATATTTTTCTGTTTCTCTCTCCCCAGATAACCCTAAAAACTGCTGCAGGCACCATATTTCAATGGTTTATTATTATTGTTGTTGTTGTTTTGGTTAGAATGAGTTTATGATGGAAATGGTCATTGCATTAAGAAATTCTTTTTGCAAGTTGAACTATCTGAATTCAGTGTGGTATGTTATCTGTAGTTATGTTGCTTTTTGTACTTCATATTTACTTTATCATGATCACAAAAAAATTGCTAATATTAGTACCCATATATATAAACCAAGGATAAAATTTTGGGTATCAATTTAAAATGTGCACACAAACACACACACACACACACACATAATTATATATGTACATATGTATGTAATCAAGTATATGATTTTAAATATCCACTTATGCATATTTTATGAACAGTTAGTATTGATACGTGATTTTAACTTCGAAATATTTACATGCTTTTATCAAACAAAAAGGTTGGATGAAATTTAAAATTTGAACAGTTGGTCATTAATCTCAGTTGTTGATATTTACTTATTTCTGTACATCTGTTGTTAACTGATCTTAACAATCATTTTGTGCTGCTAAATATTCACCTGTTAGGTGATTCTGATTACAAGCTGTATTTGAATTGTAAGTTAGATTAATATCGATCTTAACCATGAACTGATAGGTTTTCAAACTCAAATCTAGTATTTGAGCGCTGAGCAATAATAACTGTTGATTTGAAACTTGAATAACTACCTTTTTCCTTTGGTTTTTATGTTAAACAATTGATCTCGACTATAAATCATTTAATCTAAGAATTTATGATTTGAAACATTGATCATTGGCTTGAAAGTTTCCTTTTATGGCTTTACCCTTGCTTTAGATATAGCTTTACATTTTAATCATATATGTTCTCTATGAAACTTTGGTATTTAAGTTTTATGCACAGTATATATAACTTATGATTTATTTATATGTAGAAATGATCTCTTTACAAGAATGATCTGGTGGATGTCATGCATTTTGAAACATAGTAGACTGGATGCAGCTGAAGAAACTAAGAATTATCCAAGTTACAATATTCAGTTTCTGTTCACACCTTGTTAGGGGTTTATTCTCATGTCAGCATAATTTAGCTTGATATTTTTTGACAATGAAAATCCGTTCTCCACTGTTCTATTTTTCATTTACTTTAATTTCAAGTCTCATCGGATGGCAGCCCACCCTGTTGAGAGTGTAGAGATGGACCTTATCTATGTACTCTCTATCTTCCGCTCTCGTCCTCTTTCCCACTCTCTCTCTCTCATTCAATTTTGTTCTCTCATTTTCCTGATTGTTTAGGAAGGGCGCCCCTCAGGTCTTTCCAAGCAAGAGGCCTCGTTTTGTACTTGTGTCTATCATTGTTCTCTGTATGATCTTATAGCCGTCCTGTTGCCAGTCTGATACTTTATCTTCATTATTTGCCTAGTTGTATCTTTGAGGAAGTCATGCTTTCATTGTCATTTCATGTAGCATATTAACAATGACAGAGTATGGTGACTTTAGTGTCTTATGTTTTCTTAGTCTATTGTTCTGGAACATGTTGCATGAAAACAGGAAATTGACCAACGTAGGTCTGCATTGCTATAAGAAAGTGGTATTGTTGTAATCTGATGGATGCACCCTTATTTTTTAATGTATTTCCATCATTAACTGAGATTTCGTTTTTTTAGCAGGCACTTCCAAATGTCCTTAACAATTTTTAAAGGTCATGGATGCTGTGTTAACTAATTATCACTATCTGAAATTATATGTTAGTATTTTTGGGTAGATTAGAAATTTAATATTGAGTGATATTATTAGTATCACTAGATTTTGCAGAATAATGAAATCTGAATGAATTACCGTTATGAGCTTGGATGCAAGTTAAGTGAAACTCATGGATAACAGCTTTGAAAACAAATGTTTTTAGAAACTTTGCCTACACATTTAAAAGCTTGTGATGTAAGTTAAGCATTATAATCTAATGTGGTTTATACTTTTGTTCATTTGCATATCATGGGAAGGTACTGCATGATTGTTATTATAATTTCATATATAGTACTAATGACTTTATGTTAGTTTTTTATATATCAAATCAGTTGCGTATTTTGCCTGCATGGTTTCTTTCTTCCACCCCCAAATAAGCAATTCTTCCTCAGCTTAGAATGCAATCAAGTGGTTATTAAATCTTAGTGGCATCCAGCAATTAACAACTTTGGTCTTTAATTTATGCAGGTACTTAAATGATCTGCATATATTTGATTTGGACCATTTCAAGGTGAGTACCTCTGTCTCACACGGTTCTATGTTATTGGTTCTTTTCCTGTGAAGGTGGTGTTAAACTAATATTATTGTGCTGTTACATTGTAGTGGCAAGAAATAAAACCCAAACCAGGGTGCCTGTGGCCCAGTGCTAGGAGCGGTTTCCAATTCTTTGTTTTCCAGGATGAGGTGTGATGATCAGGAATTTTCTTTATTATAATTGTTGGCTCCTTGCTCTGGTTAATTCATTTCTCTGAGTTTCAAATTGTTTCGTGTGCTTGCCAGTTTATCTTGCACAATAATTTTGATCCAATATCTATTAGCGCTAACAGTCTTACCAATTTCTTGTACCTCGGTGGACTATTTGTTGCAGAAAATCTATTATGCGGATCTTGTTTACATTCAAAACCTATTGAACCTTTTGTTATTCGTGGCAATGTCCCAATTAGTTGTAAGAGAACTGAGTGATCCCGTAAAAAAGTTCTTCTAGCAACTTGTAGTTATATTGGATTTGATGAAATCATTTTATAGTTCTTATATAAAGCTGAACAGCCAGATGGAGATGAGTTCCACTTTTTATTATTTTTGGTGATACTCCTGATTCAATGTTCCGATGGAAATAGTTATGTTGCAACTCGCAAGTACCATGGGCTTCAAGTTGCATTTTTCTCACTTTAGAAGGCTCTCTCACTCATTCAATTGGTCAATATGGAATGCCAAAATGTTCAAGCTAAATATTCATGTTCCTATAGCTGTTTACAAATTGAATAGCTTATAAATGTAGATCAGTCTATACAGATGGCAGTGAGCTGGGCCAGACTAAAACCTAGCAATTCAGGGCCATTTATGTCCAGTTATAGTTTGGCATGTCTGTTTGATATGATGATGCCGGTCACAGCTCAGCCCTATGGTGAATTTTTGGCTCAGTTCCCTCCTAGGTGGCTCTATAATCACACAAACACATGCAGATGCATGCATGTGTTTGTCTACATTGATGTGTATACGCTATGATATTCATTTATATTCATATTTCATACGTACTGGTGCAACCTATGCACATCCTGGGCTTGTTGCCGTGCACACCTAAAATATAACCAGTGAAAATTAAGGCCGCAATTTTGTTTTGTTTTTTTTTTTCCTTTTTTCTTTTTGGGTTTCTTTTTGTGTGTTTGTGTGTTTGTGTGTATCTAGTTGCCAAAATTGGGTTTTTATTGGTATTCAAGTGCGTTCTTCGTAAAAGTTTTAGAAATTTCATTTGATATGGATGTTCAGAAGACATCTACACACATTACTATGCAGGGTAGGTGTCACGCCCTAAATCCTCACGTCACGACTTACATTGCGTGAGTAGAATCGGGCATGACCTTGCTTGTAAGCGAATCCTAAAATACATTTATTTCCCAATAATACTTGAAAATTTCACTCAATATTTATACAATCAGAGTTACAGCAGAAATTAAACTAATATAACAATTCAAAACCAAAATTGAA
This sequence comes from Buxus sempervirens, assembly GCA_947561395.2. Lineage (NCBI taxonomy): Eukaryota > Viridiplantae > Streptophyta > Magnoliopsida > Buxales > Buxaceae > Buxus > Buxus sempervirens. Next base: position 42,634,715 of record OX387188.1, read on the forward strand.
CCAACTCGAACCATGGTTTAACCAAATACATCCAGTTATAATCTTGAACCCCAATGGTTCATAAATTACATCAACTCAAAGATCTTTGCCAAAGCAATAACATTTCCAACAACATGTTTATCATTCCAATCACCATCTTGTCACCACATTTCATTATCTCAGGATTGCTGGTTTCCTGTGAAAATATAAGGGATGAGTCTCAAAGAAACCCAGTAAGTGAGGCTAATACACCCCGTATGAGAATATGCATAATATTCCTTATTTAAATAATATATGTACACCAAATGGGTATTTAATAGTATTATCATTAAATATGCAAAGTTTTCCTAAGTTGGGTTCATAACATATTTACATATATATTTTAATATTAACAATATTAAACATAAGGGATCATGCATTCTAACATAAGAACAATAAATTAAACATGATAAAAAGAAATAATAAACAAACCTTAATCTAAGAGTTGGAAATACTTACCTTTGATTTTTATGGACATATACCTTGCAAAAATATAAATAACAAAATAAAAATAACCGAATGTAAAGAAATATTAACCACCAAAAATCTTCCTCACATCCCAGTAGACATCTAGGTCACGCTGGGTACTGAATTAGCATTATGTCAGCTAACAGTACAATCATCTCAATATCCTCTTCCAATGGGCGTCCCTCACTGGGTACTGAACTAGTATAGACTAGCAGTAAACACACTCCCAATAGAACGTCCCTGACAGACTACTTAACTAGTGTGTGGCATCACAACTAGAAGTACCACTATATAAGTGTCTGCCAGTCTTTATATTGCGTACTGGACTAGAGAACCCTTGCCACTAGCAGTACAATCGCATCACAATCATCCCAGTGGTTAATCACACACCGGGTACTGAACTAGCGTGGCTAGCAATACAATTTAATCATCATCCCGACATCTCAAAATGCTCGGTACTAAACTAGCAACTCATGCTAGCAGTACAAAAATTATATCTCCCAACAACACTTGGTGCTGGGTACTAGGCTAGTATCAAGATACTAGTAGTACTAATATCCATATAATCAAGTTTCATTTAAAAATTACCAACTCAACATGCCATGCTTTGATTTAAATTTTGCAGTTATTAAACATTGCACCAACTCATATATAATTTCAAATATATAAGCAACAATAGGGTGTATGCACACATTGTTATGCTATGGTCCATGAAACAACCCTATCTCCTTCTCTCTCTTCCACCTTAACTAAAAGACAAAATAGCCAACCCATTTATTCCTTTCACCGTCTTTCTCATTTTCCCTCTCTACGTTCTCTCTCTTCTATCTCACCTAAACAATAAATAAAATAGACAACCCAATTCTTTCTTTATTTAAATTCCTTTTTATACAAAAGTAAGTCAAAGAATTCATTGCCTAGTCTTTATAGGTGTTGTAGACTTAAAAAGTATGCTAAGCCTATTCATCACTCTTTCTCTTTTATTCTCTTATAACACCCGTACCAAAATTCATCTTATTTATTATACTGTACCACCAATCCATAAAGAAGGATGATGCCATCCTACTTTTCTTTTGTTCACAGTACCTTACCATTGTATATTTCTTTAACATACCTAAACCTTCAACCCTCATGCCTGGAGATTGCACAACGTACCCACACAAATTTGAAATCAATATAAAAATTGTGCAAAAGTGATCAAGTCCAATCAAAACAATAAAAATCTGCATATAACCAACAAAGTGAAAAGAAGCATACGTCAACCCCATTCAAACCAATAAAACAATTTGCATACAACCAATACCAATTTTTAAATCATAAATCTGCATATCCCTGAAATTCGAATATCTAAAAAAATTAGAAATCATCAATACATACATATTCACATGACAACAAAATATTTCCCCACGGTGTTTTTAAATGATAAAAAAATAATGAATATGGACACTAGTTTCACTAAAATTATCATGATTTTCATTCCATAAAAATTGTGTAGTTCTCCGTCATCATATACATGGAAAACAAAACAAACCAGATTTAAAGGAAATATGCACATAATCATATAAGTTGGATTAATCCCACTTACCTGTATGAAGCTTTTGGATTACATCCAACTCCTCCTTCCATCTTTTCCATCTTTTTCTTAATCCCAAGAACAATAAAACATGAAGGTAATAATATAAGAAAGAGGTGTGAGAGAAGAAGGGGAGTGAGTGAGAAGAAGGAGAGGGAAAAAGAGAAGGTTAAATGTGAGAGGGGGGTGAGTGGCGGCTAAGAGAAAAGAACAAAAACATAAAAGAAACATATATATATACAAAGAGGGAGGAAGTGACGTGTTGTGAAAGGCTAGGGTTTCTTTAAGAGGAGTTGAGATTTGGTATATGTGCGGGTAGGAAGTTGTGTGTTTAGCACCAAGCAAAAGCCAATATGAAAGACTTTGACCGGTCCATTATTTGACTCGGTCAAAACTCATAAAGCATTTTTTTTTAGGTCATTACAGTAGGGTCTAATTTTTCAAGCGCTGAATCAGAGCATTGAGCCTCTATTCCATGCAAAAGGACCTGTCCAAGACCAGGTAGAACTGAGATGAGCCATGTTGCAGGATCATTGCCAGTGTTTTTCCCCCATAAAACTGTATTTCAACTTGCCAAATTTATTTTTATGGATACATTTAAGTTTGTGGTTGCTTTTGGCTCTTGGATTTTTCCAATATGAATTCTTGTTTTTCTTTTTATAATATGGAATTATACCTTAGTTTAATTCTTGAACTACATTCTGGAACTCAAGAACTGTAATTTTCCTTGTTTTCTAACAATTAGTAATGTTAATATTTTTGGATTTCCTTCCTATGAATAGATGTTGCAGCTCTCTGCTTTGAAAATTCTTTATAGAAAAAAAAATGGCAAATATGTATGTCTTTAATATATTTATTTTTGTAATGGCAGGTATTTTTATATGGTGGTTATTCCAAAGAAGTTGCATCTGATAAAAAGGGTTCTGAGAAAGGAATTGTCCATTCAGATCTGTGGTCCCTTGATCCTAGGACTTGGGAATGGAATAAGGTTCTTGTGATTTTCTTTGTTAATGATGCATTTGTCAAAGAAAGCCATACCTTTTCCTTTCACAATTAATTGTAAAGCTTTTTACAGATGGTTAATTCTGCTGTGATTGTACCTTTCTTTGAACATTGACCTGCTTGTTATTGTATACTTTGGTTCAGAAAGTTAAATTACGATCCTCTGCATGAGAATGTTTATAATTATGCGTAACTTGTCCACAGATACTAAGAAATGACTTTTATTTCTTTATTCATTTTTTCTCTTAAACAAATAATTCACGGAATATTTTCCTTATACCTATGAATGAATAATTTTATTTACCACTGTACCAAAAAAGGAAAAATCAAAATTTTATTTACCTACTATATTCAAAATCATTTCAGTCAAACTGAATCACGACATGTGGCAGTTCATCTGAGCCAAGTCATGTTCAGTAGTCACCAAGCTGTTGTCCTGATTAAAGTCTTCAAATATTGTAGAAGTCTTCAATTCATCCTGTATCACCTAATACAAATCGTATCAACTGCCCTTGGGATTATTTCTTTTATATAATCCATTGACTTTTGATTTAGGATCGCTGGATCAGACGTGGATCAACTGATTCATATACAGATTGGCTGTACAACTCTGGTATGGCCAGGAAGGGAGGAACAATCATTGATATAATCTAAAGTTTTAAAAATTATGTTATTCTTGAGTTTTAAGGCTTCATTTCTTCATTCAATTGAACTTAAATTTCTCTTCTCCAGTTGAGATTTTCATCGTGCTTGCTTGTAACAAAATAATACAATCTTTTTGACTTGCTTGTAACAAAATAACACAATCTTTTTTACATATGCTGCAATAGTTGAGTTGATTCTTACTGGTTTCTTATCTTAAGGAGTATGTTTGATGTGCCAATGCCACAATTGAAAAAACAAAGCCTTTCGCTTATTGATTCTTTTACCTTACATGTTTCCACATCATCTTGGTGGGCAAATAATACTGAGACTCAACAAATGTTCATAATGAAAATTGGAATGCCTCCTGGACTTTGTGTCTGATCGTGCTATATTTAATTTTTTTTTTATGTTGATTTCATTTAAAAAAAAAAAAAAAACAGGTAAAGAAAATTGGAATGCCTCCTGGACCTCGTGCTGGATTTTCCATGTGTTTGCACAAAAAGCGAGCTTTGTTGTTTGGAGGTGTAGTGGATCTGGAAGTTGAAGGTTACTATCTTTTATCCTTCCCCTCTCTTTTGGTTTGGAAGGCTTGGCAGCTCTTAACTTTATCTTTTAAGATGCATCTTGCTTTATATGTAAGACTTGAGTTCCGGCAATTGGTTTTAGCTCTCCCCTAGTCAGTGGTAATTGATTCTGACAGATCAGATGTTTAGATTTGATTAATGATTTTTAAGGTGCAAGAGGTGAAATGGACCTAAATTGTATAGAAGGAGAACTTTCGAGGGATAAAATGAAAACCTACAGCATGTGTATCAGTCCCTTTAACTTCTTCGCAAGTTTTCAATCATAATTGTCTGGTATCTCTTAAAAGGAAATAAATTCTTCAAGTGAGTAAATTACTAGCCTACGTTGGTTTGTTACAGAAAGAAGTGTGTTTTTCTGTTTTTTCATCTTCCATTTAAATTCTTTGTTGGTTTGTGTGCATATGAGAGAGAGAGAGGGAGAGGGGGAGAGAGAGAGAGAGGTGCAATTTTTGTTGGTTTGTATTTTCTTGTTTATATTTTTTGTATAAGTTGCTATGTAAGACAATATAAATTGTGAAATCTCTTGCAACAACCATGAATTGTGCAACCTTCATGTCATTGAGCATAAGCGTCAGCTTGTGTGATGCAAGGAAGAATGCTTGAACCAACTAGGATCCAATCTGATTTTTTAAGTCTCCATTTCTTTTGGTCCTTCCATGGTCTCCATTATGGCCTGTGCTGTACCTGGATGAGCTGGTACCAAGATCTGGTACACTTTTCCGTGTTTGGATTTCACTGGATACTTGATGGTTAAGAGTGACTTCTTGTGTCATTTTGATTGACCCTGAACAGCTGTAGGATCTTACCTGGTAGTGCTTTGGATTAGCTTATGTTTTGCCATCTACTTTAGGTGTGTGCTTCGGGATTTAAGAATAAGCAGTTCTGTCTTCTGGGGAGGCTCTAGCTCTGTGAGTAGAGGAACAGAAATTATTGATGACATTTTTGGGTTTTTGGAATTTGGCAATAATGTTTTCCTGATTCTTTTTTATAACTTAACAAGGTTTAAAAACTCGGTATCGGGTTTGGTATTGGCCCAGCCTGATAACGAGTTGTAGATAATTCCGGAAAAAGCCCAAGTATCGGGATGATACTTGGTATTGCCTCACGGCAATACCAAGTCGTATCAGCCATTACCGATACTTAAAAACTATGCAACTTAGCCTAAGCTATCCTTGATGTATGATGGTAGTGTACATGGTGTTTGCTCCTCTTATTAGTAAAATCGTACTCTCCTGTTCCTCCAAAAAGGAAAAAAACAAATACAACTGCATCTGAAAAGTCATGCATGAGATTCTATTTGATAACTCTCTCAACAGGTGGCTAGAAGAAGGTTCCTTCAGATTGCTCAATGGATACAAACATTTAGTTCAGTCATTGATATGGTGAGCCTTGTGATGCATTCCAAGGTTGTCTTCCATATCAATATTGAAAAACCGTTTACACTTTCCATAATTAGTCCTGCATTAGCTGTCTAAAATGGCTCCAATCTTTCCACGAGGTAAATCCGTGCCTCCCTTGAAATGTATGTGCTTTTTTTTTTTTTTCCTTTCTTTTTTTGGGATAAATTGTACAAACTGGTCATACAGGATGGTATTTTGCATTCCTGTTCTAGTGTCATTCAGCAGCCATGTATATTGCACCTCAATGCTTAAATATTGAAAGAAACAAGGTCAAGATTTATTTCATATCTCAGAATTCTCGCATTTTCCTCTTAGTTCATTCTCAGCTAGATTGCTTTAAAATTTTCTTAAGTATGCAATGCATGCTTGTGAGGTTGAAACAACAAATTTATTCTGAGAAGCTTGTTTTATTCTTGTTAGTGCTCTTTCTTATTTGAAGAATTTCACTTTGATCATAAGTTCTTCATCTTCAAGCATCCTGTCTTCTGATCTGGATATAGTTCTGTGAAAATTGAGATTTCAGTATATACACGCATATGCATACATTGGAACACGTGTATGCATAACAAATAACAAATTAAATGCCTGCCAAGCTATATGTTTTTCCTCTCTTTTTCTTACCCCATTGATATACAGAGGTTTTCTTCCCTTTTTCACTGTAATCAGGTTTCTGATATGTAATACTTCTCATTTGTGACTTTATCTAACCGTGCAGGTGATGATATAATGAGCTTGTTCTTGAATGAGCTTTATGGCTTCCAAATAGACAATCGCCGATGGTGAGTCCATCATTTCCTGTTTTATCTACACAGATTGCTCGTTGTAGAGACTTTTTTTCTTTTCTTTTTTTTTGGGGGGGGGGGGGGGGGGGGGGGGGGGGGGGGGGAGGAGATGTTTTCTTCAGTTCCTTAAACAAATGCATATTTTAAATGACTTGCATGTGGCCCTTCGAGGACATTCACATGTTGATGTTTTATGGTTCTTTACATCTAAAGATTTATAAGTTTTATTGTCAAGTTTAATGGTTTTCAGAGTGAATCCATCATGGTGCATTACTATGAAGCAGCATTTATATCTTTATTTTTTTTAAATTTTTTTTCTTATTTTCATTCATAAATTATACTCATTTTTTTCATGCATAAGACTGGTACAATCAGAATTTATTCATATGATATCAGAATTTATATGGCAGCTAAACATGTATAAGCAACCTGTCATACAAAAAATCTGGATGGATCATAAGGGGAGCCTTTCACATTTCAGATTAAAAAAGAAACTGCACTGACACTACTAGCATGTAACTTTGTGTAGACAGCTTGTCATGTGATGAACAGAGGATATAGTGTAACGTGCAAATGTCACCATTTAGAGAATGTAAACTGTAGCCATAATGTTAGCTTAAATCAAGCTTCACCTTCCCCCTCCTTTTCCTTTTGTATTCTCTTTTCCAGTAGTTGCCAAAATCTATCAAAATGGAAAGTATTTTTGTGCAAGGTAATAAAAGAATATCTAATGTAATATGTCTAGTCTTTTTATGCCAATCTTTGTCAATAGTTGGTCTTGCTCATTGTGTGGGAAGATGCCATGCACCCATGTGAGAATTTGTTGTATTCTGTATTTTTATCAACATGGGACCACAGATGTTGTGGCTATGACCTAAGGAAGAAGGGAGAGCCTTTTTATATGCAAGATGATTATGCTTGCTTTAATATGAAGTCCTTGCAGTGATTATTCTTATTTTGGAATCAGGTACCCGTTAGAGTTACGAAAGGAGAAATCAACTAAAGATAAGGTATTTATAAGTAGCTAAAACATTCATACAGTTTCTGATCAGTGTTTTCCCTCGTTAATGTCTGTTTAAAAAATAGGTAAACCAATTGATGTGTTACTCCTATCTAGCCATGTATATGCCGGAAATTTTCTTTTGGTGTAGATATATCCATTTCCTTAAAGATTTTGACCAGTTGATGCAGTTCTGTTACTTTTGCTTTTTTAACCATTTATGTATCCTTTTTGTTGGGCACATGGAAACTAGTGGATGTGAAGATTTCTCCTTATAAAGTAATGTAGTTGCATGGTTGACTAGATAGTTTTTCAGGGGCTTAGGTGCTAGTAATCTAGGCGATTACTCCACCTAGACTACTTAAACCTTATTTTATATTATTTAAATTAAATATTATAAACAAACTTTAAAGTTAATTCATATTACTAATGTGTATTTTGCAATAGGTCAATCTCGGGGGTGCCCAGGCAGGGATGGCATTTTAAATATAACATCATTTACGTATTTAAAATTATAAATTTATCTACATTACTGGTCAAGCCCACCCATATATCATGCTGGGCCAATTGGGCTTGATGGATTGTCCAGCATGCTACCACCCTATATGCAGGTCTAAGAGATTTAGTCTTATGCCCACTGGAGCTTTTAATTTGAAGGTTCTGCCAGCTTAGGCGGTAAAGCCTCAGGTTGTCATACCCGAGGCCAAGGATCAAATCCTGCCTTCAACCCCCAGACCCCCTTCACTATATCTACCTTCCCAAAAAAAAACTTTTAATTTGTTTGAAAGAAAGCTGAGCTGTATCAAGTTTTGCTACTTCACATTCTCCTCTTTTTTGTCCCTTTCCTCTCTTTCTTTACCGACTTTAATTTTGGAGAGTAATGCATATTTTTATTTTTTTTATTGTTTTCCATTGATGGTAACACTACAAGTCTGATATTTTTTTATTGTCTTTTGGTTTGTTTTTAAGCTTAGAAATGTAAGTGACTGTAGGTTGTCAGGCAATGATCATAGCAAACAGTAAGATAATGAATATTTATGAGAACCTGTATCATATGGTGAATAATTCATCATTAATTCTTCTTTTGTCTGATATGTGTTGGTCCCACCATATATACACTCTGGGTTGTCCTTATGTTACATATGCACAATAAGCAATATGGTGAGAGTTTTCTGGTCTGCATCACCGTTTTTCTGTTCGCACCATGTTATATTTGAATTTCTGATGAGCCCAGCCACTGTTTTTCTTTTCTTATGTTTTTATTTTCTGTCCACTCATTTCCCTATTCTCTCACCTTAATCTTTATCTTTGGTAATGTATGTGATAAATTGATGGTGTGAAACTATGATTGGAATACTTGTGGTTTGCTGTATGATTTTTCATCAAAACATGATTTTATAATTCATTGACCTTATTTCTTAGTTTGATTTCAGTTCATTTTTTTTTTATGTTACTTCGTATTGCTTTAACCTATGTAGGTTGGATTTGAATCATGTCATATTAATTATTTTATGTTTCAAACTCATAGAAAAGATGCCATTAGATGTACTCTAGATGTTGATTAAGTTTGGGAAAAATTTTCATGTGGGGCTTTTTGGTTGGTTGAGTGCCTAATCACTTGTTGGTCTCCTACTTTGCTTAGCCATTTTAACAACATTATAGCCAACATGTTATACAGGATATAGTTACATTAAAATTTCTGTTCTAAAATGACTCTGACGGTGTAGTGGGATTTGTGATTATAAAGATGTCTTATATTCAAGTTATTTTGTTTTTCTTTCCTTCCTGATTTTTTTTTAATAGACATCTCGTGTAACTTTACAAGATCAGCAACCTTATGAGAAGGATATGACAAGTGGACGACATGTTTGTCTGCTGTCAGCATTTTTTTTATTTTTTGTAATAATTCTGTGATTTGAATGCTTGTTGAATTTTTTTACCAGGTGAAGAAACGGTTAGACCAACAATGCAATGGCAGTGAGGTTGATCAAGAGATGGATGAAACAAATGGAAGAGATGATATCTTAGAGCATAATGAAGCAGCAGTTGATACAGGAAGTGGAACTGACATAATGTCTCACAATATTTTAGATAGCCTTACCATTGGTGATGGTGTCTCTCCCATTGTATCTGATAGAAAGCCTCGTGAACATATCTTTAAGATGGATCCAGAAACAATCATTTCATCAGAGGCGAGTTATTCTCAATGGAAAACAATTGCATATTGTAAGTATGTTCCTTCTAACGGTTGATATGTGAATCCCATTTCAACTCTTAGGTAGTAAAGCCCTGCGGACGTATCAATGCTTGCATGGTTGTTGGAAAGGATACATTATACATATATGGGGGCATGATGGAGGTCAAAGATCAAGAAATTACACTTGATGATCTCTATACTCTTAATCTCAGCAAACTTGACGAATGGAAGTGCATCATACCGGTTTGTTATATTTTCTTCCTGCTTAGTGTACTTTTTTTTTCCTTTTTTGCATGTGATTTAGCTTAAGACAAATGAGATAGGTGAATTGTGATCATATGCTGGATCCTAGAGATGCAGACCGTCTATCATGATTATAAAGCATTGAAAAGATCCCATTCCAGGCCATTGCATCTTCTGCTTATATAAATTGCCACCTATATATTCTAGTTTTAGTAGTAAGTGTTTTCCAGTGGGCTTGTTGCTGGACATTGTTGTGTTGTGGCTCTTTGAAGTAATTGATTTAATTAGCTTTCATAAATTATAGCAAAATTTTTTTGCCTAAGAAATCTGTGGAAGTTTATTGTCATCTGTGTATGTGTATGGGTGTGTATCAGTTTCTGGATAGGTAATTGCAATGTACACATTTATTGATCAGCTAAGGCATGATTTGGAACACGGAGACTCCTGGTCTAATTTTCTTCATAAATTTGAAAACAATAGGGAGGAATGGAAAGTGCTTTTTTGCCTTTACATTACTTTCCTCGTAGCCAAACAATCTTAGTGTTAGCCTTCTGTATCCTTACAGGCAGTTCTGGCCACATGTGGTTTGCTACTTTATAGGCTGGTGGTATGAAGTGGGAAGGGATTCATAGTTTCAAGTTACTATCAATAGGTTGTTTTTCTGCATGTGGTTTCTCCTCCTTATTAATCTATTTGTCAGACTAAAATGTAATTAATAGAAAGAACTAGTTGTTCTGATTTTTTGCTATCATTACTTTATGTATATCCGATCCTTGTGATCATGGTCTTTCTTCACACTTGTAATTTATTCCTGCACTTTACAGTACTGTCTTTGAAACTGTTCTTATGACCTCAGGCGTCTCAATCTGAATGGGTAGATATTTCAGAGGATGAAGATGATGATGATGATGAAGAAGATGATAGTGATGATGAAGAAAGCAGCGGTGGGAGCAATGGTGATGATACTGATGATGATGATGCAGAGGTACATCACGTGTTTAAAATAAGAGTCTGCTAGCATGCAGTCTCTTATGTATTTCCTGCCTTCATTTTCTATCATTATAATTCTGTATTTCCGTTCGCAAATTGGGTTTTTGTTATATGGCTTCAATGTTTTTCCCATTTCTCCATATATTAGCTAATTTTGAACGAGGAACAATGCTGTGGGATTGGAATCTGCAGTATCATATTTGCAATACAGGATGGATGTGTCCTCTGTATGATTACAGTTTTCTTGAGTAACTATATCTTACAAGTAACAAAAGTTTGCTCTTACTGTGTTGAAAGTAACACAAAAATTTGTCTCAATTTGAGTGATTTACATTGAAGAAGTGGTGACCTAGTTTGTAATTGTGAAAATATTTGGTTATTTTTCTTAGATGAGAAAGGTAGTAATTAAGGTAATAGAAAATAAATCCTAGCCAAAGAGCATTAACAGATGAAATTATGATAGAAAATCTGATATTGTCTGTTATCTTGTTTTTGGATGTTGGGGTGGCCCTTATCAAACTATAAGTCAAAGAGGCACTCAAAGCGCTAGGAGAGGGCTTGAAAGTACTGAAGCATTATCACTTTTAGTTATTCACTAGATATTGTTATTATGGTAAGTTAGATGCTAACAATATTCAAACATGGTTGTTGGTATCTTGCATTTATGATTTGAACCAAATCATAGCCTAAATGATCCAGATCGTATGTCTAAATTCTATTTGAGATAATCTTGCCATTTTCTTTTGATCGTATGACTTATCATTTGAATCTTCAATTCCTACTAATTGAGCTGAAATCATGTTTTACTGTTTCAAGTGAAGTGAAACAAATCCTAATTTCATAATGATAGTGTTTTATGTTCTTATTTCCTTAATGCTGAGGGACGGATATTTTGGGTGCTATTCCAATTAGCATTTAGTCATCAAGTTAATCTAAAATGCTGTGATTAGGAATTTTATATACTAATATAGTATTTGGCATAGAAAATAACCTCACAAAACATTTCAGAATGAACTGTATTGCACTCCTATATTGTAATTACTCTATAAGAGTTAAAAAAGGCCGAGTCGTGAATTGGAAGTAACACAATTTAAGAAATGATTTATGTAAAAGCCTCAGAATGCCAGCATGAGAATGCAGCTTCCAGTCCAAGCGGCCACTTTGTACAAAAATGTCAAAGTTCTAGTCTGTTGCCGGTTGACCCCTCCTGAGGACCTACCTCTGGGACCTGCACCGGGTTATGGCCCTTGGTCTATAAAAGCAGAACAAGGACCTCTGCGACCTACACTAGGTTATGATCCTTGGTTTAGGTAAGCAGAATAAGATTGGAAAGAATCAGATTTGAATGCCTAAAATGAGACTACAATAAAACTAATTACAAAAATAATATTTTGACTGGTCTAGATTAAAATTTTTTTTTCTCCTTTAAGAACATGGAATTATAATTTGGTAAAACAATTTTATTTTTCTTGTTAGGAAGTTGTTGCAAGTCATAGAATTGACAATAAGTTAGCTTGTTTACACTTAATTCAGAGGCTATTAATGTCAGCAATGAATTTTCAAAGGATTCGTTTTCATATGACATCCCCTATTAATGGGGCAAGGACGGTATCTGTTAAATTTAATGGTTAAAAAGGACCAAATATATATATATATATATATATATATATATATATATATTCAATTAATATTAAATGTATTTGCATATATTTCTCTTTTGTACATCTTATTACATGTTTAAGAAAATTTGCATGAATCCTAAGATTGAAGATATGAATCCTACATCAAATTAAGTCTATTGTCTTTTGATTTCCCCGTTCAATTTGGAATTAAAAACTGTGCTGGTAAGAGATTGACCCACAAGAAGAAAAAACATTATATTGATGGGATAGGTTTTCATAAGATTTGCATCAAAATATTAAAATTTGGAAGCTTTACATCTTGTCTGTTTTTGTGAGCAAATTTGTAAGATTTCTCATCATGCTAGTTTATTTTGAAGGATGTCTGAAAACTATTAATGTAAGTCAGTGGTTTTAATTTATTTTTTTGTTTTTCCTTTCTCACTGTGTATGGAAAAGGCTAGCACTGATGGGACTAGGTCACTTGAAACGGGAGCTGCTGTTGCTATTTTGAGAGGTGAGGGAAAGACTCTTCGCAGGAAGGAGAAGCGGACTCGGATTGAGCAGATCAGAGCCAATCTTGGTCTTTCAGATTCGCAGAGGACTCCTATGGTAGTTACTGCCTTTTATTATTATATAGAAATAATTCTGATTTAGGAGGTTCCTCTTTCCATTCATGTGCCTGCAGCTACCATTTTATGCTCAGAGTTCTGTATATAAGTTGAAATAAATTGTTCTTGAGATACTCTTTTTGAACTGTATCTTTCAACTTGTGTTTAAGTGCTGCTTTATTATGTTTTGTTCCATATCAATTAATTTTTTCCTGCATGTATTTTCTGAAGCCTGGGGAATCTCTGAAGGACTTCTATAAGCGAACTAACTTATACTGGCAAATGGCAGCACATGAACATACTCAACACACCGGAAAGGTGAGTTTTTCCTTTTAGAAGTGTTGGGACTGTATTAGGGTTTCTATTGATTATAACCATAGGATTGATCAAGCTGTGCATGTGCCATCATATTTTTTTTTCCCTGACTTAAAAATTTGTCCAGAGCAATTGTCAAAAGAGAGGAGAATCAGTGAAGAATTGTGAAAATTAAAAACATCATTTTAGCTTCATGTGTTTCCATATTTTGTATGTTAATGTGTTTACATAGTCCAAAGAATGCATCTGCTTATTCGCAATGGAAAGTATTTATAGGAATTCTGTGTAGGTGTGAAATTTTTAATAAATGAGTGGCAGTTGAGTGGATTCGTATCAATAAACCAGCAAGTGTGAAATTTTTTATTTGTGAGAACTTCCTACCAGATGTTAGGGGAAGTCTTTGGTCATCATTGTGGCCCTTGCAGACTTTCAACTGGTGGTGTTGGAGATATCTTCTCACATTCTACTAGATTTGGTGAACAGTGTTGTTAAAATCCTAAGAGAAATTGTTTGTTAGTTCCTTGGAAGGTCTTCTCTTCATTAATCAGTGGAGACTGATTGATAAATTTTTTGTATGCCTGTAGTGTATTACAACTTTTTGACAAGGGTTTTGTGTGAATATTGTCTGAATTGTCTACTTGGGATACCACAGGAGCTCCGTAAGGATGGTTTTGATCTTGCTGAAGCACGATACAAGGAGCTCAAACCAGTACTTGATGAGGTGATCCGACATTTCTATCTTTAAGGGTATTTTTTGTTGTTTCTGAAAGCCGTAAATGATTTAACTCATGTTAAATGTTTCCTCCTCTTGCTTCCCCTTTCCCCTCCCCCCCTTTTTGCCTTTTTACGTGTAATTGCAGTTGGCCACATTAGAGGCAGAACAAAAGGCTGAAGAACAAGAAGGGCCTGAAACTAGTTTGAGAAAGAGAGGGAACAAGAAAAACAAGCATCAATCCTCACACAGGTAGCCCATCTCCAGATAATACTGTTTCCACACATACTCAAGACAAAAGATGCTTTTAAGTTAGAATCATGGCTCATCATCTACTGGTTGGATACCATCAGTGAACACAATGCCGCTCAGTTAGTTTGTAACATTTTGTAGCATTAATATAACCTTCTATAAAATATTGTAATCTTTATTCTATCATAAAGGAAAATAAGAGGTGGTAGGGAACGTAACAGAGGATTTCTACGACACGTGCACTGGAAGCACGTGTGTGGTACACGAACCAAATTCTTTTGATTCAAATTTTAAAGTGAAGCCCTTTTATGGTTTGTGCGGAGACAGATGGTAATAAGGAAGAGGAGAAAAAGTCCAGAGCAATCTCACTAGCAGCATTCTGATTCTCAGAACTAAAATCAACCTGAGAATGAATTAACAAGCATGCCTTATCAAAGACTGCAAATATTTCAATTCTTTGATTTTATCATGACTTATGGTGGAGGGATACCATGCATCTGGAGAACCGACTGGTTGATATTGCACATTTGACGGATGAAGCACAAGCTAGTTACAAGTTCATGAAAAGCGAACTGTAACAATCTGGTTGATTAGATACAAATATCATGGAGCAGAACTCCAACCTGCTGAGTCTACATTATCCATTGGTATCAGAGGGAATTGATAGGGATGAGCAACAGGGCTAAACCAGAAATTATGTACAAGGGATGCTGGCATTTATGGTCCTTGAGCTATATCTTTCCCTTCGACGTCAGAGCATGTAATTATATGTGAAGAAGATGTTCTCTGGCATTGCAAGAGGCAGGTTATCCATATACAAATAGAAATGCCTAACGTTTTCCTGTGAAAGTGTTTCCGAATCAACTATATCACTGGTACTAGTGAGAACCCATAGATCACTTGAATTGACTCTCTTGAGGCTACCTCGGCAAAATGGGCAGGTCTTAGATCTCATAGTCCTGTAATGAAATTATCGCAGAAGTTAGTTCTTTGCTATAACTCTGGAGCATAAATAGAATTTGTTCAGAGAATTACAAATGAAGTGCTTGTGATTACCAATCTTGGAAGCAGTTCATGCACATGGCATGACCACATTTAGGCAACACCATCTTGGTGCAAGCTTCCAAACAGATCCCGCATTCGTCCTCTCTCGCCGGATCCTCATCGCAGTGCACTGTCCCCTCTGCCATCCTATTCTTACTTGACATATCAACATTTTGATTATCGTCTTCTGCTTTGATTGACTCACCTTCTAGTTGCCTAAGAGAAGGATATATAACAGCTACAAAAAATTTCCAATGCAAGAAAAGAAATGAGGAACAAATAGGAGGGAAACTGAAGATGTCAACCAGCAGGAAAGGAACCATAAACTAATACTAACCATAGAATTCCCTAAGAGTAGCTCTCCTTTCTTTCGAGGATATGGATGTGACCCCATTGACATATATCTGTACAGTGATGCAGTTATGTAGAGCTCACTTTGTTTTCCATAAGGAGGGGAGAGGGGAAAAAATAGCAGTGCTAATAATGGAACAGCATATAACTGCCATTGCTAATTTCTCCATATTTCAATAAGATAGCAAATTAGAAAGATGAAAAATGAACCCACCTTGTAGATAAGAATGTGGAGTAGGCCTAAATAACTTGGGAAGTTATCTGTACAACTGTAGTCCATCCATTCAACCAAAAACAGAACAAAGGGTGCAAAAGGGCTATAAGACAATTTCATCTGAAGACATTCCCCATTGCTGTCTGTTGGGAGAGCAGCTGCCCTAAACCCAGATTCAAATTTGAATTGCTAAAATTTAGTAGGATTACCAGCAAAGCATCAACAACAAAACTGAATAAGCAGAAGCATATTGTATTTCTATGTTTCTACAGTGTAGAACGTAAAATCATAAGATTGACCTTCAAGGAACAGATATTGCTAAAATGGATAAATGGGGGTGCCAGATATCTGGAGTAAAATCTCACATGAAATCATTTTTTAAACTCTTGGAGAGCATTTATAATGAAAACCCAACTGTCCAAAATCAAGTTCTGATTCAAACTAATTAACTTTATCATGTTTCAATACCTTCCAACTACCAAAATAATATTTTCCAATAGCGAAGTTTATTCAACCAAAAATATAATACAAAATTTCCATTTTCACAATAAAATTGGGAGAGAATCAAAGGTATTCTTGGAGTGCTTGTTTGTTGTTGGTTTCTAAAGATTTTTATTTTGATAACTGGGAACTGCATAAAAAGTGGAAGTATCACAAATAAAACAGAGAATTTCTTATTAAGAAGAAAGGAAAAGAAAATGAAGAACAAGAACAACAACAGCAGTAGGAGAGAGAAAGAACTCACAGGGTATTGGCATGTTGTATATCAGCTTCAAGAGTTTTGATGGATTCTCTATAAGAAGATGTGCTGGGCTTTATTTGCCACATATCTCCCTTTCGATTTGGAGGTAGAAAGAAAGGAACGAAAAGGATGAAGAAACGACAAGTAAAAGAGACTTCTTTTTGTTTCTCTTTGTAACTGTGGTTTGTTGGAGAGTTTTGGATGACAAGGTTTAATAGAAACAATGTCAAGACTTCCTTTGAAGACAGATATGAGCAAGAGAGAAGAGAGCCGTTTGCTTAGAATTAAGACCTTTCCCCGCCCGAAGGAAAGAAAGGCATCTCTCCTCCTCTTTCTTTCCTGTTCATTTTCCTAAAATCCTCCTTAAAAATGATTCAATGGACTCAAAAAGCCCAATCTAGAACCAATTTAACCAATTCTGAATAGGTTGGGCTTGGGCTTGCTTTGATTCTCTCCCAATTTTAGTGTGAAATGCTGAGATCTTCCCTTTTAACCAAAAAAACTTTTAATTACTTTGAAAAATCAGATTTTGATATAACATTGTCAAAAGTGGTTCTATTATAAGAAGAATGGTAAGAAGCAATGCCTTAATTTTGGTGCCACCCATATTTCCACCTGGCAAGCTGACTTACTTCTCACAAGTCACAAACATGTGTACATATTTGCTCAATGCAGGGAGTTGAGACTTGAAATCGGCTGGAGCCCCTCACTAGAAGAACTACTGGTCCAATGGTGAGTGGTGTATAAACATCTGTGAATGATGTTGACATATAAATACCCTTCACCGTTGGACCAGCAGATCTTCCAACGAAGGCTCAAACAAACAGGGCCTCAAAGTATGAGAAGGTGATTCCCGCCAAAAGCCTAAAACATGATTTGGAGCAAATCAATTTTTTTTATCATGTAGGTCTCTTGACCTTCTTCACATATAGAGCAATGGGTGAAATGATGCATATGGTAACAACCATGCAATTCCCTGAAAAGAAGAGCTACACTTTCTACCTTGCATTCCTCACTCCCTGCCATTGCCTTCAGTTCTTTCAAGTAAATTAAATGCCACCATCTTGCTCCTGCTCTGTCCTTCCCTTTTCAGTTCTGTCGTTACCCTTTTTAGCTTTTCCTTATCTCAAAAGAATTGAACTCCATTTCCAACAACCAACAAAATATTCCCATTCCTTCACGCATGCATTAAAACAGATTTTCAATTCCATCTTTATAATTATAAAAATCATTAAAGCAAAAAACAAGATGGAATCTTACGATTAACGAGAAAACATACAAGTTTTGGAACAAATACGGCCGTTTTATAGGGCTAGACCATCTTTCGTTGCTTCCAATGCTCTCTAAGCAACCAATACTTCCCATATATTATTTGTTTTTACCTACCCAGAACGAGCTATAACTGCTAAATTTAGGCCATTAAATGCCCCCGTGAAGTATATTTATATTCGCCGATAAAGACGAAGACTACCTCAAAGAACTCTGTATTGCAAGAAAGAGATAGAGAGAGAGAGAGACATGGGTGGTAAGCTTTGTGCAAGGTTAGGAGGTGGGTTATGCCCAAGAGTAATGGGATCATGGAGAAGGATGGAGAAAGGTTTGAATGATGCTGTTTCTAAGAGCAAAGTAGGAAGATACTTCAAGTTAGAAGCTAGAAAGAGCTGCTTTACGAAGGAACTGCGTGCAGGGACTGCTACTTTCATCACAATGGCCTACATCATCACTGTCAATGCCACCATACTCACCGACTCCGGTGGAGCATGCTCCGTCTCCGATTGCACTCTGACAATTCACAAGGGTAATGTTTCCATCATTTCAGGTCCAGATTGCAAGCTCAGACCAAATGAAGGTTACCAAAACTGCCTTTCAAGGACCAAAAATGACCTTATAGTAGCCACTACCTTGACATCCATGATTGGGTGTTTTGGTATGGGATTGCTAGCCAATCTCCCCTTCGGTTTAGCCCCTGGAATGGGAGCTAATGCCTACTTTGCATATAACTTGGTGGGTTTCCATGGATCAGGGCCCATGTCATTCCAAACTGCTCTTGCTGTTGTATTGGTTGAGGGTTGTGCCTTCCTTGCAATAGCCTCACTTGGGCTACGTGCAAGGCTGGCCCGACTCATCCCTCACCCAATTCGGCTAGCTTGTGCAGTGGGTATTGGGCTTTTCATTGCATTTGTGGGGCTCCAGGCCCACCAAGGATTGGGCCTTGTTGGTCCTGATTCTTCCACATTGGTGACCCTCACAGCCTGCACAAACACAAACCCAGTTTCTGGTGAATGCATCAATGGCAAAATGCAAAGCCCCACATTCTGGTTGGGAGCAGTTGGCTTCCTAATAATGTCTTATGGGTTAATGAAGAACATCAAGGGAAGCATGATTTATGGGATTCTGTTTGTGACATTGATTTCATGGATTAGAAGTACCAAGGTAACAATTTTTCCTGATACCCCACTTGGTGACTCTAACTATATATACTTCAAGAAGGTTGTGGACTTCCACAAGATCAAAACCACAGCTGGGGCTATCAGTTTCAGTGACTTCAATAGAAGTGAAGTTTGGGTGGCCTTAGTGACCTTGCTGTATGTAGATGTCCTAGCCACTACAGGCACATTATACTCCATGGCTGAAATTGGAGGATTTGTGGATGAGAAGGGTGGTTTTGAAGGTGAATACTTGGCATACATGGTTGATGCAGGCTCCACAATAGTAGGCTCTGTGCTTGGAACATCCCCTATAGCCACATACATAGAATCTTCTGCAGGTATCAGAGAAGGGGGTCGAACAGGAGTAACAGCTCTGGTGGTGGGGTTCTATTTCTTTTTGTCCCTGTTCTTCACACCTATCTTTGCCAGTGTTCCTCCATGGGCTATAGGTCCTTCTCTGGTTATGGTTGGGTTAATGATGATGAAGGTGGTGAAGGACATAGAGTGGACGAATATTAAGGAGGGTGCACCTGCTTTTGTTACGGTGCTGCTCATGCCATTGACTTACTCCATATCTAATGGGATAATAGGAGGGATTGGGCTCTATCTAGCCCTTAACTTGTATGACTATACCATGGGGTCCCTAAGGTGGCTGATGAAGATGAGATCGGTTGTCAGTGGAGTCCAAAACCAAGTCTCTGCTGCAACCAATAACGATCCATCCGTTGAAATTGTTTGATGTTCTAATAATACATGTATGCAATCTTAACTATTTAGGTATATTGATTGCTCTCAAGATATATGCGAATCTGATATAATTGGGGGTTAGGGTTTTTCTCTTTAAAATGGGTTTGATTGGCGTTTGCATTTCTATCTATCAAACACCTGTTTGATAAAGGGGCAGATTCAGATTGAACAGACCCATCAGTGTATTCAAACGAGCCCCATTAAAGAACTTTAAAACTTCTTTAATAATTAGATAAAAGTAAGAAGTTCCACAGGTCACTTTGGCTTTGTTCACTGATGTCAAAATCATTCAGGCCACATCAAATGATAAAGTAGAAGACAGCCAATATTTGTTTACTTCTGGTTTTTTCAAAAGTAGCGTACATGATGCTAAGTCCAGCCTCCCTCGTATCATCAAGTGGGATTCTGCACGTACTTTCAGGGCTATACTACCAAAACTGCAACTCACTCTAATGGTTTCCACCTGTTCTTCAATATGCTGAGATGAAAAAAGAAAATTCTGGGCTGGAGTAGGACCATTAACAAAAAGAAAAGTTGCATGATATTCTGTGCTACCCTTAGCTGTCTAGTCAAAAAAAATCCATGTGTCCCAATAAAGGAGTGAAGCTACCATTGATGCTGATGGAGCCAGGAAACATGTGATATTTTCTCAAGGTTTAAGGGTGACCAATTGCAGAATTTTTTTTTTAGCAAAAGCCAAAAAAAAATTTCTCCAGGGGACCGAAAAGAAGACAGGAAGATATTATTGTATGTAAAAGCAAAAGTAACTGAGTCATCCTGCTTTTCTTTCTTTATATTTATTAAAGATGCTCTAAAACTTGCATGGCCAGACCTATCTCTGTATTTAATTCCATTCAAACCATTAGAAAGTCTTGCAATGCAATGCATAGAGTGAGATCTTAGATCGTACCAATAACATCTGAAAAGTTCACATCAAAGACAGGCAAATATGGACCCACGACTGAATGACTAGTGTTCTTGCCAACCCCAGATTTTCAGTTGTACATGATTGAAGTCTAAGCATTGGATGGGCAGGATTGGCCAGTAAGTTTTTTTCAGAAAAGCAGAAAAAAAATACCCAGAATTCCATGTTTTCCAAGAGCTTGAGGCAAAAGAAAGGACTTATTTTAATCTAAGAACATAAAATGTGAAATTGAAAATGAACTATGAAGACTTTTTATCTACCTTGCTGGAAAAGCAGATTCCAAATGATAAAGATAAATATGCGAATAAACATTAATACAACCAACTGTTCAGTATCAAAATGGCTAAAAGATGACCAAGCTAAGATTGAAGAGAAGTTGAATCATAGCTCTTGCTTCTCTTACTGGTATCTGATGGATCTATTTTCTAATCTGCTGGTTTTACTTCTACTGTTGGTTCCTTGCGTGGTCTGCCAAGTTAAAGGTATGTTTTCCAACATACTCTGTGTAGCAATTCCATGAAAGATCTAAAAATATCTAATCAATAAATAGATAAAAAAAAATGGATGGAATTTGCAGCTTTTTATTCTAATTTTGTTCTAACTAGATTACACACCAGATGAGGTGATACATACCCAACATATCACCAATTCAAATTGATAAAAAGAATGTAAAATTGATGACAATATTTAAAAAAGAAAGTTTGGTTTATTCCTTTATGAACTAATACAATGTTTTTATACTTTGTAAGCATTTTGAATGCTCAAAAATTTTATGGGGGCTGTAAACATTTCAATTTGCAGAGTTTGTAAGCATAGACTGTGGAGGAACAAGTAATTACACTGACCCAAGTACAGGATTGGCATGGATTTCGGATATAGGATTTATTAAACATGGTAAGGTGGTCGATATTCAGAATAAAGATGAATACAGACAGCAGTATAAGACACGAAGGGACTTTCCCACTGATAACAAGTACTGCTACACTCTATCTACTGAGAACAGAAGGCGGTATCTTGTGCGAGCAACATTTCAGTATGGCAACTTGGGTGATGGAGATACATACCCCAAATTTGAACTCTATTTAGATGCAACCAGGTGGTCATCTATAACTGTGTTAGAGGCTTCAAGAGTATATGTCAAGGAAATGATCATCAGGGCAACCTCTACTTCTATAGATGTGTGTCTGTGTTGTGCATCAACAGGTTCTCCATTCATATCCACCCTTGAGCTGCGACCATTAAATCTTTCAATGTATGCCACAGACTACGAAGATGATTTTTACCTGAGTGTTGCAGCACGCGTAAATTTTGGTGCTTCAAGCATGGATGCCGTAAGGTATTTGAATTTTACTGTCTGAATTTTTAGATCCATTGCTAGCAACTGATTTTAGAGTCCATAAACTAATCAAACCTGCAGAAACAAATTATATTAGTTTGGCCATTCATAACAATATAGTTACGTAAAAAGATTGCACAGACAACATAGAACAGCCATCATTTTCCATCCCAAGATCAAAGCTACAGAATATAAACCTTCTGTTTTGCCAAAGTCCTATAACCTGCTTTCAACAGCAATTTGGCCCACTTGAACACAAATCTTATCGGTTCACCTCTTTTTTTTTTTATCAGTTCACCTGTTAATCACAAAAGAAACAAATTCCAGAATGCACCAACTCAAATGAGATCCTCCTTCATTAGGAATTAGACAATGATCATTGCATCCCTGCCAGGTTCTAGAACAGTACTTCTACCCCTTTACTGCTTTGAATTCAAACATAAAATTCCATGCATTGAACCCATCAAAGTATGAATATCAAATTACTTTGCTTTTCTAACAGGTATCCAGATGACCCTTATGATCGAATATGGGATTCTGATCTAGAAAAAAGACAGAATTATCTGGTAGGGGTGGCCCCTGGCACAGAAAGAATCAGTACCACAAAGGACATAGACATAAGAACAAGAGAATACCCACCAGTGAAAGTAATGCAAACTGCTGTAGTTGCAACAAAAGGAATGCTCACCTACAGGCT
Source organism: Buxus sempervirens (assembly GCA_947561395.2). Lineage (NCBI taxonomy): Eukaryota > Viridiplantae > Streptophyta > Magnoliopsida > Buxales > Buxaceae > Buxus > Buxus sempervirens. The sequence goes on from OX387188.1 coordinate 42,657,611, forward strand.
AAATCTAGAAGGCTTCCCAGCCAATGCTCGAGCTTATGCATACTTTGCCGAGATTCAAATTTTAGGGAGGAATGAAAGTCGAAAATTTACAATGAAGCAACCCTATATTCCTGACTACAGTAATGCTGTGGTAAACATTGCTGAGAATGCCAACGGTAGCTACACACTCTACGAACCAAGCTACATGAACATATCACTAGATTTTGTTCTGTCATTCTCATTTGTCAAGACTAGGGATTCTACACATGGACCACTCCTCAATGCAATTGAGATCAGTAAATATGTACAGATTATCTCAAAGCTAGATGGTCAAGATGGTAAGTCAACTTTATGCCCGGATGTAGTTCTTTAGCTATTTACCATTTCCCTTTTTCTTTTTTCCATAGTATAGCCACCTACCCAAAAAAGGTACAGCCACCTATTGTAACCAGGTCTTTGGCTGCTTTTACCTCAAAATCAATCTTCTTGATAATTCAATATGCTTTTCCATAAATATCTGATAAGGATTAATGCTATCAATTGTAAGCAACTGCTCTGGATGCCCTGCGCTCCATGTCTCCTGAAAGTAATTGGGCTCATGAAGAAGGTGATCCTTGCATACCAGCTCATTGGGAATGGGTGAACTGCAGCTCAAGCACACCACCGAGAATTACAAAAATGTCAGTCCTCCATATTTTCTTTGTGACATGCACTGTTGTTAGTTTTGATGTAAAGTAATATCATCATACTACTGAAACAAACAAATGAAAGTTTAAACAGTGGAAATTGGTGGTATCCATCAGTTAGTGACAACATTGAAAATCAGAACATTTTATATATAAGGCAAATAGGCAGGTTGGAAGAGTCAAAATCTGGTGGCTTTGTCCCACAAAATCTCCAATCTGAGACCCATCAAATGGTGGCTCCAGTGTTCTTTTTATGTGCCACATATAGCACTGGAGTGGACCAGTCACTGCCAGAATCAGATTATTAAATTGCCAATGCATTTTTTTCTTATCAGTAAACCAGAGATGCATATTATGTATAGGAAAACAACAGGATTGTGGGTACACAAGAGTGTGTACCTATACAATATTCGAAGACCACCTTAAAGCATAACTTGAAAAAACAACCCTCTCCTATACACCCCCCTCCCTAATCTGGAAATCTCTCACATAGTATGAAACAGCCAATGCATTTGGCAGGCCTGACTTAGTTGCGATACCTGTGTTAATTGTTGATATATGTTATGGTATTCTCTCTCTGCAAATTCAATGGGTATTCCAATAGACATTGTACTGACATGTTAAACAGTGCTCTATCTGAAAAGAATTTGAAGGGGGAAATCCCACCTGAACTTAAGAACCTAGAGGATTTAAAAGAGCTGTAAGTGATGTTAAACTCTGCATATTATTTTTTTCATTCTTCTAGTCAATATTTACCAATTGAGAACTTTATATCCAGTGTAATGATTCTTGATCCTTAGGTGGCTCGATGGTAATTCCCTGACTGGCACAATTCCTGACTTGAGCAATCTTATCAGTTTGACCATAATGTAAGTTTTCACTTCATACTTTTCATTTCATAAAGTTTATCATATAATTAACATCTCTTCAGTGATACTTGGTTCTTTGGGAGGCATGCAGGCACCTAGAGAACAATAGACTGACTGGTCCATTACCTTCCTACTTGGGTGGTTTACCAAGCTTAAGAGAATTGTGCGTATTAGTTCTACCTTACAACTTCTGCTTGACATATTTAGTTGAAAACCTCAGAAGTAACCTAGATTTAACATTTTGTGGTGTATGGTACCCTTTTATGTACATTCCACAATTCTATTTTCCTCCATCTTTTTCCGATTATTATTATTATCATTCCCAATCTAGAATCCTTTTTTGAAACATCTCTAGGATATGCACTAATCAAGAAATCATCATATGGCAGGCATGTTCAGAACAATTCATTGAGTGGGAAAATACCTCCTACACTGTTAACAGGAAAATTAATATTCAAGTAAGTATGTGATACATGAAACACATAGCATTTTACGGCATACACATCATATATGTCATGGCCTAAGATTTCTTTCTTTTTATTTCAAAAAAGGAACAAATTATGCATTTTTTTTTACACAATGGCACAAGTGATTATTGATAGCAAATATTTGTGTGCTGATCTAAGAACTCAATATTTGTTAGCAGAATTCCAGTCACACACACCTTCCAATTTTTTACTAAGTAAACTCAAGATATCAACCCTCTAAGTGATGATATAAAAAATAATTTATGTGTGGGTTATATGTTATCTATGAAGATTACGACAATCTTAACATTGAATTGGCAGTTAAATACACAATGAGCTGCAATATTGACTCTTAGACATTGTAAGCATAAAAATGGGTTTTAAGTTTCAGCACAATTGCTTGATCCCAAGTCCCAAGGTTTTATCAGTATACTGCAGAAACTCCTATGATAGGTGAAAGACCATTTTTAGATATTACAATTTTGCAGAAACAAATCTTTCAACATTTCATACAAAAATAATAAAAAAAAGAGTATATTCCATGAGATATGAGTACGCAACTCAAAAATGTTGAACTTAGAATCCAGGATATGCCAGTGAACAGATTCATCAGAGTGTCATTAAAGCCACAACAGGACATAATGATGGCAGCTTAATAACAAATTATGCATAGTAATTAATTTGAACCGGCTAATAGTAATAGAGAAATTTATCTAATCTAGCTATCTATTGAACAAGTTTCCCAATTTATAGTGCATATCCACTCATCTGTTAACAGCAATGTTATTTCCCTTTCCAGTTTTGGTAACAATCCTCAACTCACCCAAGAGGGGCAACGAAAGAGTTCCAAGTTGATACTTGGAACTTCACTTGCAGCACTTCTGTTTCTTATAATTTTTCTCTTGGGAAGTTTGCTACTATTACACAGACATCAGAGAAAGGCATCTGAGATTAGTAAGAGCCGACGTATGCGCTCTGAACAATTTTCACTTCATTTTTTCTTTTTCAGCCACATTTTCCATATTCAATCATTCTTTTTGTTTCATTTAGGTGATTCATTACGCTTTGGCCTGACGCCTTCAAATGGAAAATCTCTGGTGCGGGGTGGATCTCTGATGGATGAAAACATAGCTTGCTATATAACACTCTCAGACCTGGAAGAAGCTACGGAAAATTTTTCACATAAAATTGGGAAAGGAAGCTTTGGACCTGTTTATTATGGAAAAATGAAAGATGGAAAAGAAGTAGCAGTTAAGATCTTGGCTGATGCATCTAGCCATGGGACCCATCAGTTTTTAAATGAGGTACTCTTTGTATTCAGGATTTCTTCAAATGAACATCAGCACTATCTTTGTTTGCAAATGAGCTTGTTAACACAGTATGAATCCTACATTGCTTGTAACTACTTTCCTCCAATTGGGTACCATGTCCCTGGTTCACCTGTACATAAAATGGACCAGGGACATGGAATTTCTTCATGAGTTGAATAATTTCAACTTCTGAAGAATCGATAGCTAGCATTACTCCTCTGTCACCAGTTTCATGTTGTCAAATCACTAGTTCTTATAAGTTGTTGAGAATCATAAAAATAAGTTAAAGTACATTTTCATGATGGCTAATGAATAATTTGAACTTTTATTCTCAAATTATAAAATCATCAATCTCAGAATGCAATGGGAGCATACCAAAGGAAATGATTTTAGTTTACGTAAATTATCAAGTACTAAGCAGAAAAATGTACCTGATAGCCATTTTACTATCAATAATTTTTCTTATGTATTTAGGAAAATTTGAGAAATGGGGTTCTTAAGTATCACAATACTTCACAGTGTACAAGAAAACTTAAGTCTTGATTCCAAAGATTAATATAACAAAAAAAAATTCATTAGTTTAACATAAATTTAGCATGGTTATCATATAGATAACAAAGGTTTTATCGAATATTGAAGTCATTGAAACAGCAAGAGGTATGAAAGCTTACTAAACACTTAATTTCAAAGAAGTTTACCAAAAGCAGTAAATAAAATTCTTATAAATTCAAAATATCACAACTAATCAGATATTTGCAGGTTGTACTTTTGTCAAAAATTCATCATAGGAAGTTGGTACCTTTGATTGGATATTGTGAAGAATCGCAGCAGCAAATTCTGGTTTATGAATATATGCACAACGGAACTCTGCGGGATCACCTACATGGTCTGCCCTTATACTCCTGTCATAGTGATGTTTCTCCATGCCAACACCACCCTGCCCACACCCCACACACACACCCTGCCCCCTTCACTAATCACTCTTCCTCCTCCTCTTAATTGTCTATTCATTCTTTTCCCATTCATGTTTGCTGCAGTAGAGATAATTCACTGAATTCCATATCAAACTCTTCTGACAGATTCTTATAGACAGAAGCATTTGGATTGGCTATCTCGTCTTTTGATTGCAGAAGATGCAGCCAAAGGTTTTACATAAGACTCTGATCTCATTCATGTATAAATAGGTTTACAGTTCTTAAAGGTAATCACATTGCCAGATTACTATAGGTCTTGAGTACTTACATAATGGTTGCAATCCAAGCATCATCCACCGAGATGTCAAAACAAGTAATATTCTCCTAGACATCAATATGAGGGCCAAAGTATCAGATTTTGGTCTTTCAAGACAAGCTGATGAAGATCTGACTCATATATCAAGTGTTGCATGTGGAACAGTGGGCTACCTTGATCCAGAGTAAGCCGTACTTATAGACTTCTGCTTCAGTTTGTAATCTAAATGCATTCTTACATAATCATGTATTTGCTTTATCAGGTACTACGGAAATCAACAGCTTACTCAAAAGAGTGATATTTACAGTTTTGGGATTGTTCTCCTGGAGCTGATCTCCGGAAGAAAGCCTGTCTCAATAGAAGATTATGGTTCTGAATGGAATATTGTTCACTGGGTATGCCCCTTTCCAAATTTTTTTGCGCATTTCTCAATATGAAAATATATTTTTTTACCAGTAATGAGAATATGTTATAGAAGAGAAGAAGGAAGAATATACAGGTCTTACAAAACAATTGCCTGACCTGACTCCTACAAAAGAAACTCTAGTAACACAGCTACTTTACATCTAGTACAACTCATCGAAAGATGGAATGCTTCCAAAGTAATCGTCTTTCCTAGCTCCTACTTTTGCCAATTTATCTGCAACATCGTTTGCCATTCTAGTCACAGGGTTGAATGAAGCATTCAAATCGATCGCAAGAGCTTTAGCAATGTGAATTAGATGTAAGAGTTTCCAAGAACACATCCCCTCCTTCCTCATCCAAAGAATGATAGTTGCCGCCACGTTCCCTTCCACTAACAAGTTTACAAAGCCTTTCCTTCTTTGCTTCATGTAACCCAATATGGAGTGCAGGCAGTTCTGCATGTATGGAATCACCTTCTTCAACTAGACCAAAATAGGCATGTGTAACAGTTCCCATGTTATCTCTAAACACTTCACCTACTCCACAGGGACCCAGATTGGCTAAGGAGCATTCATTAAGGATAAAAATGTGCTACAAGGTCGCCTGAAAAACAAGCCTATAAGGATACAACCCTTCCACTAGTCCCCATATAGCACCACTGATTTCACGTACCTACTAAAGAGACCAAGCATCACCCAAGTCATGTTAACCAAGGATAGTAGGCGTCCCCAAATACCTCTGGTGAACCTGCAATGAATAAATGTGCTCTATGTTCTCACAATGAAACATACAGCACATAGAAACATTTGGGGTCAAAGCAACCCTCTTCCTCCTATTCTAGAGGTGATCAGCTGTATTGACTTTGCCGATTTGGAAAGGGAGCAATGAGTGAGTTTTCCTCACGATAAGTGATGAAAAAGGATTTGCAAGAAAAAGCTACTGAGGGTTAGGTCACCAGATATGCATTCAGGCAATTTATATCAATGAAAACATTCTGTAGCTGGTCAACTAACATTGAAATCTCAAACAGTTCCACTTGATGTGGATCTCTACCAAAAGCTAAATTCCATTGAAATCCAGAGGGAGACCAAGAATGTCACACACCAGTTCAATTCCAGTTCCATATAGCTAACCACTGTATAGCAACTTGAATTGGTGTGAGGGGTACAATTATGTCCTAATCATCAAACTCAACAAACAAACAATAATCTAGATCTGTGTGTAAGGAAACAAATCATAACCATCTGAACATCAAAAGACAGATAATCATACATATGTTTTCAAGTATCATCAAAGTAGTGCCAAAAATAGAACAAAGATAAGAGTGGAAGACGTACAACTAAACTGGCCTATATACAAACATAACACACTCTCAAGCCTCAAACTAAAGCAAGTCCGGATCAACCTCCTCCCAATCCGGCTCCAGCCACTCATCCTCGGGACTCCTCCTCAGGGATCTCAACTAACTCCAAAGTATCAACTTAGTCTATGGGAAAAATAATAGAATAAGAAATGGAAATCCCAGTAAGTAACTAGCACATGCGTATAAGGAAGAAATAATCATGCTGTTCAAATCAGATACTAATACCAATCAAACCATATAATAACATGAATCTGTAATGAAATATCAAGGTATCAACATATGAGTGAACAGGAACTGTCACAGAATAATCATAAAAACATTAGTATCTGAAAGGTAAAATTTCTAAACATATAACTGGAATCATATGAGTAATTTCATAATGAAAATCAAAGTAGAAACCATAACTAAAATCTTAAGTTTATAACTTTCCAGACTATTCCATGCATTGTCAAGCTGTATATAACAAGATTCACCACCATATAATAATCAAGTTTAGACAACAGCCTCAAACCCAAATATCTATCACATAGGGTAGTTTCACGGTTAACCACACACAGAGTTTGGGCACAAACCCCTTCCACTGATATATCCAAACACAAAACAATGTGTCGATGCCAAGTCGAAACATGAGTCAGTGTGGCAATACAAGTAAACATATTGCATGGCAGATACAATCCCTCTCAATCGATATCATGCCATCCCTCTCCTCTCTCATCATATCTTTTAATCTTTCTTATGCATCAACACAAATCATCATCAAATTGAAAACATACTAAGGACCTTTTTTTTAAGGAAAAAAAAAGGTGAGTTGTATTTCATTGAAAAGAACAGAATATACAGGGGTAATAAAAAACCAAGCCTTTACGGCTATGCCTAACTAGTTGGGAATGAACAAAGGGATTTTTTTTCCATCAGTCCACACTAAGGACTTGTCACAAGTCAAATAGTGTAATTCAATTTGTGCTTATTAACCACAATACTTGTTAATGCCCTCACATGAGTTTACAACAAATCATAGGACATAAAAACCATTAGAATGCATTTAAGAAACCAAAAACATTCATTTTACCAAAGCCAAACAGTGCCTGTTGAAACCTGGTTCTAAACCGGGTTCAACACCCACAGAGGAAAGGAGCAGGCCCTGCGTGCCTATCAAAAGGCATTTCAAAAACATCGAAATGTCTTCAACAGGTGTTCTGTAATCTGCCCAGATTTGGGTCTTAACTGTATCTCAGATGCATAGTTTCAAGTCTTTCTATTTTACTCATTCTGTTGGAAATTAATTTCAAATGATGAAGAAGTGAATTTAACTTGTAGGCACAATCCTTGGTCCGCAAAGGGGATGTGGCAAGCATCATAGATCCATCACTCGCAGGAAACATCAAAATTGAGTCGCTTTGGCGGATTGCTGAAGTTGCAGTTCTGTGTGTTGAACAGCACGGTGTTCTAAGACCAAAGATGCAAGACATAATTTTAGCTATTCAAGATGCAATCAAAATTGAAAAAGGATGCTATGAACAATCTTCAGGTACTTCATTAACAAAATCTTCACGCAAAACTTTATTATCAAGCTTTCTTGATGTCGAAAGCTCTGATTTGTCAAATGAATATGCATTCCCATCTGCAAGATGAAACAGAAACTTTCGACTGAACATTTGTTGACAGTTCAGAATGCATTAGTATCAAGAATTTAGGAATGACTTCTTTGTATTTTTTTCCCTTTGCTTTCTGTTTTTTATTTTTCTTTTGTTGCATTAAAAAAAATACTTGCACCATATAAAACCATTACAGATCACAAGATGAAGAACAAAGCACTAATGCAGGTGATCTGCTCTGACACTCAGTAAATTCAGAATTATCAAAGTTTGGCCAGCTCAACTCACTCAGATGGGCAATGAGTCTTAACTTTATTAGAAACGATTCTCGGCTGAATCTGAATAATGCTCTTGGAGCTCAAATTGTGTAATCAAATTTAATTGTAGCCTCGTGTGAGTTTGGATGGGCTGCGCTACTGTATTTTCCCATCTCACCTAAGGATTGAATCGAGTAACTCAGGAAACTCCGAGTTGACTTGGCACCCTCTCAACGACAGAAGGACCTCATACAACAGCAACAGAAGGCTAAAATTAAAATCAAGGCACCGTTCTCAGTTTTGCAAAGATAAGTACAACAATCTTAAAAAACGGAGTCCTCAGAGAAATGGAGAAGAAACGAAGAAAGTGCAAGTTGCAACAACTTCGTTTCTGTGTTTATCGGGTTTTACAAATAGAATTGAGCGGTTGCTTCTACGTGACTCAAAAAAACTGAAACCATGATAACTTACTCAAACCCTAACAATGGTGATTCTCAAAACATATGATTACCTCTAATCTAGAACAACGGGTTTCAATTCCTTTTTATTTTTCACCACAGATAGGATGGCTTTACATGATTGATGACTGTCAAGCAACAATTACACATATAAATACAGAAAAAGAAGAATTAACACAAAGCCCTAAAGGAAGAGATTGAGATATTCAAATTCCTAATCTCAATTACCCCATTGCCAAATAACAACAATGATCACCGGTTTCAATCACCACCAGGCATGCACATCTCTCCCACCAAGCACCAACCTTCATCTCCATCTTCCAATACTTGATCCCATATAAACCCTACCTCACAGAAACTCATGCTATCGTCCTCGTCACTTCCAATTCCAGAGCCTCCAGAGCCCATGTCTTCCTCTTTTCCCATACAACGAGGTTCTTGAAAGGAAGGGGCGGCATCCCCATAAATGCCTTCTTCTTCGTTTTCAACATCATCTTCCGCGTGATCGTCCTCCCATTGTTCATTGGATAGATGACCCAGAATCCCGGTCGCAGATGAACCAGTGAGATTCAACCCACGCAGGACCTTGTTATCCACGACTCCCCAGGAGATCAACCGGTGATTTGCTACCACATCGCATGACCTGAGTTTATGGGTCCCTTTGGTCTTGTCCTTGGACTTGCAAGCCGGGTGGACGTGACAACCCCCGCACCTGGGCCTCCCACATTTACCAGTGAATTTAGAGTGGTTGGTGGGTTTGGATGACACCTTGGTGAACAATCCGGCAGTCGGAGGCGAATCGAATTTATTAACTCTGAATGCAGGTCCTCGGCTCCACGGCAATGGCAGCATCGGATAGCTCCTGACCATCCCATGTTGGCGACCCTCTCTCCTCATCTATCCTGTTCCTTGTTCTTGCAGACGAGAACAAGTCTACTTTTGTTTATGGAGAAGCCTTTGCGCGTCGCTTTATAGTCTCTGCGTTTGAAGACTCGTGTTCAAAATGAAAGCTTGGGCAACAAGAAGCCAACCGTCCGTGTAGAGCAAGTCACAGACTAAAAGCCGCCTAAGCTAGAAATTTTATATACTTTTTGTGATAAACACCGAGACTACAAAGTCCATACTAATATACTTGTGTCAATTTTTAAACGTTAATATCGTCCATTCGGCTTTGAATAAAATGCAGTTTATTGAAGAGACTTTGATTAAGATCTAAACACCTAGATTCACATGGTTTGAGTAATTAAATTGCTAATTAAGCATAGCAAAAGGCAACAAAATGCGCATTTCATTTTCTTAGTTACAGCCAAAGGCTTGTTTGTTAAGCACAAAAGCAAAAGGACTTGAGTACATTTTCTTTCTTTTTACAATCAATTACATCATTCAAACCAATCCTCTCACACAGTGGGAGGATAGGCAGAGGTTTGGAGTTTGGATGCTTCACATTTTGAGTACATGGCTACCATAGACATGACCAACCTGGCTTCATCATACACTGGATGGAGGATAGAAAACGTTTCTCATATATTATGTCCCATGTAAGACAAGGGACCTCCTAGATGCCCTGTACATAGTTGCCCATCAGCTAGGAGTCTCCTTCCACACAGATCTCATATGCCACCATGCCCGGCAAAGAGGCTTGACAAAGCCCATATCATGAGAAGCATGCCCATGCCATGATAATGGAGCTATTGCCCGAAAGACTAGACAAACAATGAAAATAGGTAACCAGAAGCATGTTGAAACACAAAACCATCAGCAACTTCCCTGTTTTGCTACACTGAATTCAAACAGGAGTTCAACCAGAGGTGGAGGAAGTGGGTCCCAAAATATCAAGACTTGGTGACTGCTTGCTTGACCTACAACAAGAAAAGTAGGATTGGGCTTCAGTTGCACAATACAAGCATTGCTATACTTTCACAAAGAATACTAGCTACTTATTTCACTGTCCTGACAACCATAGGTCAATTTGATCCGAGAACTAAGCTGCAGCAAAATCTTTATATATGAGAATAATCTTTTTGTTGGCAGAGTCATACCAAATACATTCCTTAATCCTTAGATAAGATAACCATTTCTGTTATGGAGTAGCAGAACAAGCTGCCAAATAAAAGTAAGAACATGGTGATGATGAAGCCTACAGATTCAGTTTAAGAAGGATGCTTATTTATGTTTCAGGTCCATGACAAAAAAAAATTGCAAATTTAAAGATGAGTAGCCATCGTTAGACCATATGAGTATAACTATGCCTGTGTCTCTTGTCTGTGCACGTCCACAAATTTTTGCAAAAACTATTTACTAGATGCTCCTTTGACTCTCGTATACTTTAATAACAAACCATAAATATGGCACATCCATATCACCAGAAAAATATAGAAATAACATTAGTCATGAAACATGGTAAAATAGGTTGATCTTAGTACCAATAGGTTAATTAGTAACAGAGACAGTGTAGTTCTATCAAGTTAAATAATGACTGCATAGAGGCATTGGTCATATGTTAAATTGAGGAAGTGCAGACAATCTAATATATTTCCAGACATAGGCACACCAAAATAGAAACAGCAAAACTTGGCTTTTGACATTGATTATAAAAAAAAGACAGGACTTTAAATATGTACTCAAAAGCTTCACAAGAAAGATGTCGGATTTTGAATACATGAAAATATGTGTAGATTAACATTAAGCCTACCATGCCATGCTATCAAACTATGAGATTATAGTTCATAAACATGAAATCTCAATTCTGATCAACACTCTGTCAAGTAAACTCAACCACTTGGCTCAACTTAACTCAAAATTATTTGACTGGATCTCGTCAAGAGATAAGAAAAACATGGTTGAAATTTGATTTGACTGTCTTTGAAGGAGACTAAGCTGTAAAAAAGTTAAACTTGAAACATTAATAACTCAATGAAGTTTTGGTTCAACTCCATGAGTTTTAAAACAGTGCATGAGATCTTCATGCATAAAAATTAATTTGATAGAAAGAGAAAAACATTGGAAAAAAAGGGCAAATGACAAGTATATAAATGTTTCCTCATACATACATGGCAGTGAGCCAAGTTTCCTCAGATGTATATATGGAATGGAAACAAATACTTCCGTTCAAATTCACCTTTCCTGTTCAACTTACTGAGTAAGTCATAAAAAGCCAAACATCAATCATAAAGGCTTTCTTTTTCCAGCCTTTTCACATGAAATCATTTATTCATAAAGAATGTTATAAATTGGGGAGCAACATTCATCAATTTGGATGGATTTTTGAAAAAGAAAACAAGAGTTTCTGGTTCTGTCATTTCAGTAAGTGAACATTTTTTAACCCTTGAACAGCACATTTACTCTGTGTTTCCCATGGGAATCCAAGGTGCAGTGCACATACGAAATCAAACTTGGAATTTCTATATCGCAACATAGGCCCTTATATTTTCTGGTTTATCAGCTATAAATTTTGCATTAAAACAAAGAAAATTTGCAGAAGTTGGAGTTTGTCTTACCTTCTAATGACGTGTACACGATATGAACCTTCAGTTTCATTTTCATTTTCAAAATTGCAGATATCTCCTGGCATAATGTTGTTTGCCTTGGCAAAAGCTTCCCATCCACTCGCCAATACTCTAAATGGGAGTCTCTCATGGTAAAGAACTGGCCACAATCTCATTGCTGGATCACGAAGAAGCAGAATCTTTCTTTCCATCTTTACCCTTCCAGCACCTGTGTCTGATGACCAATCTTTTGGAATCTCCTGCATAAGTGCCCATGCATTTTATGAATTCGGTAACTAAGAGGGGTTACTGAGTAACTGTCTACAAGAATTAAGTGGAGGAATTTCAGTGAAAATACATTCTGTCCACCGCATTCCAATGCATAAATGAGATAGAACCACTAGCTAATAAGTAAGTTAAAAACATCTTTAACCAAGAAAAAATTATGATTATCAGAAACTAAAGCTTTTTTCCTGAGCAATCACCATATAAGTGTAATTTTAGTAAGACTCGCATATCTGTAATTTACAATTATCTGATCCGGTTTTGTTACTCATTGCACATCCACTGGGGCCCAAAACCTCACAAGTTGTAATGCCAAGAAGAAGAAATGCTGTAAGTATATGGTTGTCATTTATTATCCAAAAATTATTAATAAAATAAAAGCTGAAATTAATTCAGTTTCTCTTAATTTCACTCAGAATAAGCATTATGAATAGATGAAACCAACACGTAATCCTGCACTACTTCCAGGAAATCAAGGCCAACTTGAGATCAAAAAATGTTGAAGAATTCCACAACATGAAGAGGCCTTTTATGGAGGTGTTTATTCACTTTTCCGTACATCTCTTAATATAATTCTTACTCAACAATCAATCAATCAATAACCAAATGCTTTATCCCAGCTAGTTGAGATCAGAAACTTTACAAAAGCAATTGAAAAAAAAAAAGGAAGTAAATTGGCTTATCCAAGTACTATTGACCTAACCAAAATGTAGGCAAAGATCATTTATTAGCCAAAAAAATAATAATGAGCCTCTTTCAGGTGGGGTCCATGGGGATCAAGAGTGTAGGCATGAACAATTATGATCCATTAATGAGGAAGAAAGGAGTCGGAAGTAATAAAAAGGAAACATCAGGCAACCATATAAGGCAGATAGTATCAAAAATTACGGCTCCATCTAACATATTAACCAAAACAACGATTTTAGAAATCATGCTAGCTGGCTAATCAAGGATTGATGCATAAAAGTACAGCACTTAACATGAAAGGCTGCTTAGCGAGTGTTATTTTGCCATATTTGAATGATTTTGTGGTGATTCCAAATTTACAAATTCAATAACTTGTGAAATAGCATGAAATTTTATAATATAAGAGCTGATGTCCCAAAACTGGGGATCTCCAAATTCCAACCCTTTGAACCTGATGATACCAGAGAGTCTCCAAGAACCAATATCATCTCTTTATGCCGTTACAATAACATGCACAATTCATCCATTGCTAATATCATCTTGTACCTTATGGGCTTCAGATTAATGCAACTACATGAAAATGGTTACCATCACCAAAAAAGAAATGTCCATTCAATTATTTCATTAATCATCCAACAGCTTATATGATTGAAAATGATGTTTAAAGGGTTCTAAAGATTTTCAATTACTTTCACCTCCAGGTACTGTCTCTACAGTGGGAGCTAATGATATAGCAACTATACTCAAACTCCATGTAAATATAAAGAAACATTCTATTGGAATTCTATTGGCTGTTAAAAAATAAACAATGGATTGGCTTTCCATATTCTTAAAAATATTTTCTGCTTCCAACCCCACACTTCATGAGAAATTGAAACATTCTTTTATATTCAAGACTTGAGAAGCATCAACCAAGGCGTCTCTTAATACAAGAAACCAGAAGGCACACATTGTGGAATCTGTCATTCTTTGATCCCTATAAAATGTAATCTCCCTAACCAATCACATGCATATAAACATGCAAGCGGGTACACACACTCACACAAAGAAATACACAAAGCCAGTTTGATGGGATTGTCATAATTGTCCACGGGCCATTGTTGTTATTTTTGTCATCACTTTGAGGTTTTACTCATTTATGCATGGTATACTCTGTCTAACTACATGACTCTATCCAAGCAGCAGAATATATAAGTACTTGAGTTGTATTCATCCCAAGAAACATGGAGACTTTTCCCTTCAACAATGGAAGAGATACAGTGACATAAAACAAAAAGCAAAAAAAGGTTAGCAGGAGAATGTATAAGCCATTGGGAGCTCGTTTCCAGCATTATAACATGCACAAATAATCTATATTAGCTTCAATAAATGGTGATAAGGAAACTTCATAGCATCGATGAGTGACGTACAAGCCAAGATTGACTGACTACTGGTATCGAACAAGAAAAATTCATGGAATTGTGTGATAAGAGACCAAATGACTCAACGCTTTCAGATTTCACCACACCGAAAACCTTTTTATCATCATTTAAGCCCTGATTAAATATCTCCCCATGCTCTGCTTTGATGACCTTGGACTCCTTCACTGTAGATCATAGAAAGTACTTCCAGTTTAGATGGAGAGCTACATGTTTTAATATAAATATAAAAAAATGCATGCATAACATACATCATTACATGATTCATATATGCAAAGTAGAAATAGAAGAACTGTGAAAATAAAAACAAACCATGCATGTCATGCATCATATACATATATGCATACGTATACATATACATTAACACATATATACATATACATGCATACATATATACATGCATACATATGTTTGTGTGTGCACGCGTGCATTAACTGCTTTTCAAGGAAGAGAAATTGATGATACAAAGTAGTGATCGAAGAACTGTGAAAAAAAGAAAAAAGAAAAGAAACATTGCATGTCATGCATCATCTCCTAGTGTTCTTTCTGAAGACCCTTCTATACTTTTCTGTTCAAGAAGTCAGTTCAAAAAATAGAAAATTCTCTCACTGAAAAAGAAGCACAAAGAAGGAAAACAATGGAAAAAAAAAACACAACAACAAACCAGATTGATGATTTTGTCCTGCCACAGTAGATATTCCAGAAATAACACACAGCGCACTTTCGTTGCTTTCAGTGAGGGGAGTATGTTCCATTTGAGGTATTACCATCCGGTATGCGCCTGATAATTGTTTCATAACAATAAATAGAGAAAAAGAATAAGAAAAATGAACAAACACAATCTTCAGTCAAAATGAAATTGATGTAGAAGTGATAAAAGATAAAAATCAGTATACATAATAAGCAAATATGAAAGCTACTAACAAGGAGTTCATGTCATGTCCTTGCTTTATAAATGTGCATTTTGGGTCGGTACCTTCTGGTGTTTCTGGGTCGACCTTCTCATATTCACCAAGATCCACCTTGCATGCAGTTTGTCGATTTCTGAAGGTATTACCGTAATAGGGATTTTTCTCAGTGGTGAAAGGTACCTTGTGCTTGTCTTCAGTATTGCATCTTTGCTCAGTAATTCCAGATTCAAGTGTGTCTAAAGGATCCATTCTACTAGTTCTCTCATCTACTAAGGCATCTTGATTAACTCTGCCTGCTTCTGGTGCAATTAGATATCTTGAAGACTTATCAGCATGGGAAGATTCTTCTTTATCACTCACTTGTACCTTTTTAGTTTGATCCACACGAGATTTTTTCTCAAACTTTTCTAATTTGGACAAGTCAAGCAAAGAGCTCCTGATTTCTCCTTGTTCAAACCTTGAGTCTCTATTGATCATGTAAAACGGCTCTTCAGCAAAGTCATGTATGGATACAGGTTGGGATTTTTCACAGATATTATCACAATGTGAGTTGTTCATTGTGCCTATCTGTTCTTTCTCCCCATTTTTATTCATTATTTCAATGTTAGAATCAGAAGGAACCTTCGAGCTATATTCATGCATGTTACCTATTTTGGCAATAGAATTTCTCCCATCTGAAGGTAACTTACCAGGGGAAAGCTTAGTACTAGTTCTTTTACCTCTACTGATATCATTTTTCTCATATAAATTTAACTTTTCACAGCCACTCGTACTGTAAATTTTGACTACAAAGTGTGAACCTATAATGTAACTAAAAACCAAAAAATCTCCTACTTGTAAGCCATGTTCTGATGCAAAAGTAGCCCATCCTTCATGAAAGGCCAACAAGCCATTCAAAATAGCCAATTTGACAGTCCAACGGTGCCCACTTGAGTCTTCAAGGGAGGTTTCTTGATCGACCATTGCGAACAGTGTAGAAGTAAGTTTAGGAGGTACAAACTGCAATGGTTGTTGATGAAGAAACAGCGTAATTAGAGAAAGAAGAAGTGATGCATCACATGAGAGAGCAAATCTGTAAAAACAGAAAGTTCAGCATGTTCAAAGTCACAGAAAAAAAGTAGCTAAGATTCAAGGGCAACTGCACAGAACATTTCAAACCTCTTATCATCCAAAAGGAACTAATAGAATAAGAAAAAGGAAAAGAAAAGGGCATGTAACATCACTTCTTTAAATCTGGTTGGACGCTGCTTTAACAGTTACAATTAACTCAACGTGCAGGCGAGAGAGCCTTTTAGGTAAAATACAGCCCATGTGTCGGTAAACCTTATATGTTTGCTAACAAATATTAGTAGGGGATAAAATCCACCATGGGCCTAAACTGCTATGATAGGGGGCTCGGTGATAGGAGATACTCGATGATTGCACCATCTCTAAGTCTTCCTCTTAAAAAATTCTTGAGCCACTCTCTTTGCTCTTTCTATAAATGATCTCTCTCTCCATCCCTCCCTCCTTCTAAATGAGATGCTCTATAAATGCTTGGATGCTCTCACATCTCAAATATGCATATGGGATCCCCCAAGGGCTTCCTCCCTTTTCCAAAGCCAAACTCTGATTTCTCTTCACACAAGTTTTCTTGAGCTCTATAATAGCTTCATCATGCTTGGATAACCGAGTTCCATCTAAAACCACTGTTACGTATCTTTTAACAAATCTCTTCTTCCTTTCCATATTGAACGGTAAGAAATAGACGAATACATGACCCTTGCTACTAGCACATAGTCCCCAAGCCATCACATAACAGTATAATAAAAACGAGTAAAGGATGAAAACTAGGAATGCCCTTTCTGTAAAATAAAAAAAGTGCACAGCCTTTAGCAAGAGCCATAAACTGTTATCCGAACTCCAAACACCCCTAATAACGCAAAACTAGACATATATTACAAGATTATTGTACAAGTCGGCCAATTAGCGACATCGATAGTGAATCATTCAGTACTCCACCGTGCAGTGATGAGATTTAGCACTATGAAACATGCACTTAAATTGATGCAATGAAAATTGCTTATCAAAACTGCTCAGATAAGAATATGGTGAAAACAATAGAACAACTGAAAATGATAAAGACAGTCACGGAGCGATGAAAAATAATCAGTCCCGAATGAGAGAGATGAGTTGCGAGGAAACGTAAGGAGAATACAATGAGTCACGTTAGAGCAATCAAGGCAAGTCGATGTTAGCGTACCAGAAACTCAGAGAATCGATCGCCCATCATGACTTTAAAGAAGGAGGTGACAGTGGCTGATTGGTCTTTCTTCTTCCCATGTAACAGCAAACATTTCTGCGTACATTCTGCACAGGCTTTCCCCTTGCCAACCATTTCTTCCTCGTGTGAAGGAATCCTTCTCGAAACCAAAATCACCTTCTAATTCTGTTTTCCTGTCCGATTCTCACTCACATCTCCGCTTTTTTTCCCTATTTCTTCCCGCCAAGAAACGTAGCAGCAAATTAAGTTTGCCCGTCACTTCACCTCTCACCCTGGACAGGGTTCACCTCCAGACCCCAGACCACCCCCCCTGGACAGGGTTCACCTCTCCCAAGGACGCTCAAGCCCAAAGCACGCCCTCCCATGAGGGTGTTTTAGGGAAGGAGCATTTGAACTAGGGTTTGGTATTTCGAAACGGCATCAGAAGACATTACTACTAATTTAACAGCACCTTTATTTTTAAGTTCATTTTCTTCCATTGGTTACACTTTGGCTGTTAAAAATTGCCCTTGCGCTTTCCCTTTCTAACGTACCAACTATAAGGTTTCATTTGATGAAAGCAAAGCAAACCCTTACCAAACAAACAAAACAGAACATACCAGGGGTAGGTAGATAGAGGTTAAAATAATGCATAGAATAATATATAAAAAAACATTAAAGAATTATTAAAATATAATATAATATTAAACAATTAAAAATGCTAAAGTAATTAGTTAGTTTATTTGATAAAAGTATAAAATAATTATTTAAGTCATATAGTAATATACAAATATTGTGATTATTTAATATTTTAAGAAAATTTTCAAAATACTCAACAAAATTTTTTTTTTTTGCTTAATAAAAAAATACTTAAAAGGTTAAACTTGTTAAACTATTGAAATACATTAAATGGGCATGCTAGAATTAAATGCATTTCCTCTAGTTCTAGAATTCGGTGATACTGTGATACCATCGGCTGAGATAGGGTTTAGAGTGTGGGTCCCTCCTGACAAAGCATCCATCTTCCGATTTACGATGGTAACATTGAATGGTACTAGATGAAACTGTCTCACTAGAATTTAGGCCTTCAACTTGGGGGTGGTGGCGATTTAAAGGCTCTTATTCGTCTCCCATATAAATCATAGGGGCTCGGTGAATTAGTTAAGAGCCCTACCTAGTTTGGCCTAAGTGGTACCAAAGGAAACGGTCCCCAAATTGAAATGTCAATGCAAGGTTATGTTAGTCAATGGAGTAGTTTTCCGTTAGCTAATCAACTTGAACTCCTTTTATCACAAGTCATTCTACATGGAATTTTCAAATCTTTGAAATCTAACATACCCCGGTCCCTTGACTCACAACAATCTCCCAATTGAGCAATAAATGAATAGAGGTCTTCATCGGTAAAGTGGTTAATAACACCCACATATTGGTCACCTTTTAAGGTTTAGGTAATGCAGGAGGCGGAAGAGAAAGAGAAGCAAGTTGCAGCAGCACAATTGTTTGAAAAGCTACGTTGGAGCCACGAGATCAGAAATCCTATCCCGGCTTGTGATACACGGAAAGAAAAATGCTATAAAGGCTGTTTGTTGGAGGTTCAAACAACAACCAACCAACCAAACTGGACTGAATGATTATATTGCAGTGGTTCATCCTATCCATACCCAGCTGTTTAATCATCAGCACTAAAAAATTGCTTTATCGGTTTCTTATGTCGTACACGCCTACCTGCTGGCTGCTTAATCAAACTCTATCCTCTTTTCTTTTTTTATTTCTTTTTTTTTATACCAAATAGAAAGAAAATTTTAATTAATCTACTTGGGTAATGGATCTAACAAAAGTTTTACCATACAAATCATTCAAGATCACCCGGTAAACAGATAGGGGGAATCTTAAACCAGAAACAAGAGTAGAAGTCAAGAGCAAAGTTTGCAAGCTGATCAATAGCACAATTCGCCTCTCTATAAAACTTTGAGATCCTAATTGAAAGAGAGTAGGTCATATCCGCTGGTCCCTCACACTGGAGCATCTGTTGATCCAACGGTGGAGGGTATGTACACATAGGCTTTATGCACCTATGTGGACATGCATTTCACCGTAAGACCAACAGATCTTCCAGCCAAGGGCTCCAGCAGATTTCAAACACCCTAATCAATGGCTCATCTTCCTCTCTTTTCTAGGGTCTTTGAGTAAACACAAATTTAATTAAGATTTGGACCCACCTTAAACCTTTTTTTTTGGTAGGATAGAACTAACTTGCACCCTTAGTGTGTTGCAATTGTATTGTAGTATATCCTCTAACAAAGCTTTGTTGATAATTCCTTTTATTTGTTTATTTATGAGCATCATCAAAACGCATCAAATGGTAGGTACGTATTAGTTAGATTATGGACCCCTTTTTTATTGTAGAAGGTGAAATTATAAAATGATAATACCACATACGCGTGGAAGCGTATTTGATTGACCTAGTTTCCTAACATTGCAGTGTATTTGGGCATATCCCCTTTTCTATGTGTACCATAAGCCAAATCTAGATTAGGCATAAAGTTAAAAAACTGGATGGCCATAAGACGAGGCACATAACTTAGAATACTTTCATTATTAAAGATTATGTAAATTAATATCATGTTTAATATGGAAGGATCGCCTGTTTTAATTGACCAGGTCTATTATTCATCCAGGAAAGTGGTTTTCAACAAAATTTGTTTCGCCAATCAAGCTCCATACTATTATATCTATCTATACTATCTATAAAGAGAAGAGGGGGAAATATTCCCCTTCAAATTCTGGCTCTTATTTTCTTTTTCCAAACATTGCCTTTCCCAAACAAAATAATCTCCCACTATTTAAACATGTTGTAACTACCTTTAACTGTTTATTTTAGTGGGCCCATGTTTTTAACGCGCGTAGCGCGTGTAGCCCCCTAGTGAACTATAAAGTGAGGCGGGAGAATGGAATCTGACATTTGAGTTCTTGGGGAATGTATTTTAGAAGCCTTTGAAGACTCTAGTAACCTCTTAATAATTATATATACCTATATAAATACATGTGTGTATCCCAGGAATGACAATGGGGTGGGCTAAATGTGTAACCAGCCATGCCCTGTCCATAGTGTTTAGGGTTTAGTGTTGCATAAGTTGGGTTAGTGGCGAGTTGGGGTTTAGCTTAGAGTGCCTCAAGCCATCCCTAACCTTGCCTCAATCTATTAGAATATTATTTTTTATATATATTAAATATAAAATATAAAAACATATATTTTATAAAAGAATATATTATTAATTAATATATTCTATTTTTTTTCTTTTTATAGTATAGTTGGGTTAAGATTTGCCAAATCCTTTCACTTTTTGAAATAACATTTTCTTCTCTAGGTTTGTAGAAAGGTTATACTCACACTACCTTGTTAAGTTTTTTACGAAGATGCCTGATAGCAATAATTTCCAAGTCTAAAATGACAGATTTGTCCTTCAAATTAATTTTTAAGAGAAAGAAAGAGAGATATTTTCTCATAAAGAAGAGATAGAAACTTTCCTTAAGGGATTTTTAATTGGTTTTTTTGGTTTAAAGGATATCAACAGTATCATAAAAGCATTATAAATATATTATATCATTTTATAATGATGAAAAAGGAAGCGCATTAAAAGAGGGTTTACCGGAAAGCACCAAAAGAAAGATTTCGGTGGAAACAAAGCAAGTAATAGCGTCCCAACAAACACAACCCCTCGTTAGAAAATTAAATAATAATTAAAAATCTTAAAAAGGGCAAAAAAAATACAGTCCTCCATTATCGTCTTCATTTCTTTGGCTGACCAGGGCTGGGAAAATAAGCCAAAGGATTCTTACGCATAGCCGCCTGACCAAGTTATAATGGCATAAGGAAGGAGGAGGGAACAGAAAGGAAGACAAGGAAAACCCCCAAAACGTCTATCTGATTCCTGTTTCTTTCCTTTTTTTTCTCTCTTGTTGGTTTTCTTTGGTAGTGATCAAGTTCTTAAAACCAAAGCCGTTCGCCCGTTCGGTCCTCACCTTTTCATCCAAATTTCAAGGCCCATCGCCCTTTGCTTGCAACGCGTCTCCTATATAAGATTACGGAGATTGAATTTTCTCTCTAGTAAACTCTCTCTCGGTTTCTGCTTTTATTTGTTTTTCCTATATTAAAAAGACCCAGAAAAGGAAGTTTGTAGATATGATGTATTATCAGACTCCCAGGTCTTCTTATCAGGAGTCCCTTAAAGTATTGGAGGCTGATATAGAACACGCTAATGCTTTGTGAGTTTCTTCATCTCTATTTCCTTTACTTCTCACTGTTTTATCTGTTTCTAGTTTCCTTTATTGGGTACCAATTTTCTTTTTTTTTTTTCTAATTCGTTGTGATTATCGTTTTATTTCACTTTATGCTGTTTAATTTGTTCTCTAAAGCGCATATAGCGTGGAAATTTAGTATAAGAAACCCGTTCGGGGTTTTAGATTTTACATTGCAACGGGCACAGTGGTCTTTCTTTTCATCTCTCTCTCTCTCTCTCTGTGAAATCAACAAATAAGTGAAAAAAATAAGAACCCAACTGGGGCTTCTGCATTTATCCTTTATGTATGGGTGCCTGCTGTTCTTAGTTTTAGTTTGTGCAATTCCCGGATTTTATCTCTTATTAACAGCTCATGCACTCTAAGAGTTCAGAACTGAAAAACTACTTTGAGGATTTCAGCATTTATATCTGTTATTCTGTTTCAATTTTGTTCTGTGGAACGTTAATTTCTTCTCCTGCTCTTGCACTTCTTAATATCAAATTTAGACTTTGGCATTTATTGAAGTACAAGATGCAGTTCATATAGCTCAAGGGTTTTTTTTTTTATGACTGGATTGAGGATTCGATAGAAGACACTGTTGTGGCTGATCACAATTGAAATAGGTTCTCCTCAACACCTAGTTTGTCTGCAGAAAGGCTGATATGAGGTGGGGCGGGATGGGGTGTGCATAAATAGTCAAAATACATAGGATGTTTCTAAGCTTATTTTCCTATTGACTGTGCGCTTTTTATGGCATAATAGTGCAAATAAAAAAATAACAACGATGCTTTAGTCGATCTTGTTTATGTCAGCAACGTCAGTCCTGTTCTGCCATTCTAAACAATCATCAACCAAACAACTCGATAATTGTTGGGCATATAACTAGCTTGTAATGAGTATGATTCAGTTAGCTTGTGGCAATGGATGATTTTATGATTGGCCAACTGAAGTAATTTTTTGTTCACTTTGAATTTTGAGTTCACAGGGCAACCACCATCCCGAGGGCAAAGGGTGGTACATTTGTGCAAATGAAATTGGTTTATAATCAATTGGCGCCCCTCTTTCTGTATTTGCTGCGATGGATAGATTGCTCTTGTACATGCTTACTGCCAAGATATCTGAACTTCTTCCACATTCTTGTATACAAGGTTTGTTGCTCTTCTTTCTATTATTTTCTAATTTCCAGTGCTTAATTCTCACATCTTCGTTATTGGATTTGTTTGTTTTCTCTTTTTACAATTGAATAATGAAACCAGTTTGCATGAAATTTAGTTCTTGAATTCATCTGTTGCTTACCTTTTTATTTTTTTAAATAATAATAAAGGTATATGCTGACGGGAGACGGACTATCTCTTCTTATGGAAGGAAGGCAACCATTAGGGATTTCTATGGTATATTAAATACACATGTAGTTTTCTTCTTGTCTTATTCTATGGATGATTTTGCGGTTTGTGCATTCATTCCAACTTGCATTTCTTCAATTAAAAATCAAAATTGCAGCTGTGATTCTACCATCTCTTCAGCGGCTCCATGAAAATGCAGAGGAGGTACTTAATAGCCCAGAGAGGGGTTGCAGCATGGAGGTGTTTGGCAAAGAGATTGCAGAACAAAGAAAGAGCCTCTCAAATGTGGAATTGGAGAGAGAAAACGAATGTGGACTTTGTATGGAGCCTTGCACCAAAATGGTCTTGCCCAACTGCTGCCATGAAATGTGTATCAACTGCTACCGTGACTGGTAATAAACCTAATTTGTTGTAATAAGTTCCATAATTTCATTATATTGAAGAAATATCGCTTCATTGACACTCCTTTCTGTTCTGATCCCAAATCACAGGAACACACGGTCGGAATCCTGCCCCTTTTGCCGGGGCAGCCTAAAAAGAGTCAAGTCAGAAGACTTATGGGTGCTTACTTGTAGTAGTGATGTAGTTGATACAGAAACTGTGTCTAAGGAGGACCTGTTTCGCTTCTACCTCTATGTCAACAGCCTTCCTAAAGATATTCCGGATGCCCTTTTCTTATTTTATTATGAGTACTTGATATGATAGGAAGAGATTGTTAATGTACATGAAAAAGAAAATGAAAAGTGTTGATCATCGTATGTAAATATTGTCTGGCAATGAAAACTTTTTAGGTTCATTCATAGAATAATCCAATCCCAGTTAATACTTGTGCAGCGAATTGTAACACAATGTAGATCAAGATTAATATCAAAAATTTCATTTCCCAAATCTTGAGTTCTATTTATGTATGCTGCTCAAAATTTTGAAATTGCATTTACAGGGATTTACTATAGGGTTTCGCGGAGCATCTTACGTTAAGTCACTTGCATTAGTATTATGATACAGCAATGTAAGCCAAGTCCTAATACCTTCGTTGAATGAATGAAGTTCAATATGATACTGGTGAGGCAATTTAAGTAAAATTTGCATTGATTAGGCAGCATGTGATGTTACAAGTAATTATTTTCAATGCCTTATGTTGATATTTTTGGTCCTGTTTCTCTACAAAATTAGTTGATTTGTTCTACTAGATTGCAATTACTTTTTTTGAGACACACAGCCTAATTTAAGTCTCTTTTTCCTCTCTCTAAATTTTGCTGGTTTATAAATAAAGTTTTCATCTTCTTTAGTACTTAATTTATAATATAAGATGTCATAGGTATGTTTTCTAGTGTTATTAATTTATTTCTTGATTTCCTTTTTTTTACATTTGTAAATCTTTTTAAGTTTTATTTGATTTTATTCTTTTTCCAAGTTCTAAAATAAAGTATTTTCTCTTTGATAGCCTCTTGGACTACATTGCTCCACCGTCAAGTTTTCCGATGAGATGGAATACTATCTCATGATACTCCTAAGACTTCTTTCCCATGTCTTATAATGTAATCGGTCATTTCAGTCTACATCCTAGTCAGATCACTCGTAAGATCCCAATTGGCCCCATTCATTAGTTTGTTCCTAAATGTTGCTAAATTTTTCTTCCAAATTTGAACATTTTATTTTTGTGTTTATTTTAGTGCATTTTTTTTTCTCTTGCTTTTTAATTAAGATAAATATCCATTACAATTAAAGGGGACTAAGGTGCTTATAATTTCGAGAAACCAGATATTTGGTTTTGGAAATATCAAAAATAATTTTCAGAGTTGTGCGATCAAACTTGACCAAGATCCATTGTACCAGGTTTGATGTTGTTCTGTTCAAGGCCCTTTGGGTGGTTTCGTTGAAAATAACTTTTGCGCCTAAATTTTTTTTATGCCGCCATGTTGATCAACTCAAAAAATTTTAAAATCCAAGCAAACCGTAAAAAAAAATAAGATATCATAAAAATTAAAAATAATAGTAGAAAGAGAAATAATAATGACATATTATTGATAATAATATGTGCGTGTGTATTTATGTGCATATATACACATATATATAATTATTTTTATATTTTTAGGTATATAACAATATTATTGTTATAATAGAGTATGTTTAATAGAGTACATATACGTAATATTATTGTTATTAACCTAATAATATAACAATTTTTGTTATTATTGATAATAATAGGTTGCTATTATTTTTAAAACTATACACGCATGCTTGTGTCTATATATATAGATATATATAAAATAATTTTTTTAATACAAAAAACTTTTTCTTACAACTTAGACACATAAATATATTCATATTACCAGAATTACATATATTGGATTCCTTTTTTTTTTGGGAAGAGGGTTTTTCAGTCAAAGCTCTTTTCCCATCAAGGCATCTCCTCATCACGACAACAAAGCTTCCTGTAACGGAAGCATAGAGCGACAACACAAGCAGTGGCGAAACCACGTTGAATTGCCCCCCCTAGCTTTTATTTTTTAATTAAAAATATATATATATTTTTTATATGTTTTAATTAAAATTTATGTTTTGCCCCCTCTAAAATTTCTGGTTTGCCCCCCAACTCATTGAAATTTCTATATTTTATGAGAAGTGTTAATTGAAACTTTTTTTTGCCCCTCAAATTTGGAGTTCTGGTTCTACCATTGAACACAAGTACGCCGCACCTCTCTCTCTCTGCTCCCCTCTCTATACGCCGCAAAGGTTTTAAACGCTCATTTTTCTTCTGACCACTAGCAAACAAAGTCCCTTCTATGACCAGATATTTTGGTATATGTTCTTTCTCCAACCTCACCTTTTTAATTTTCTTCATTTTCCAAATGCATCGACAAGTGTTGGATTTTAGGGGTTTAACTCTTATAAGAATGGATTTAAAACGAAGAACAAAAAATTTTTTTTTGGATGGAATTTAAAATGAAGAACAATGGATTAGGGTTTTATCAAGTCGGATATTATGATTGCTTTTCACAATTGACTTTTACGCATCTCCTAATAATCTTAGGCCTCGTTTGCCTTCATTTTGGAAATTCATTCCAAGACTTGAAATGAGTTCCAAGGTCTAGAATGAATTCTGATGGCAGGACCAACATAAACTTAGGGGGCGTTTGGTGGGCATTATAGAATCTGGATTCTAATAGAATCCGATTCCATAATCCAAAAGGTGTGTTTGGTTGGGATTTTAAGACCGGATTCTACTATCCGGTTGTATAATCAAGCCCATAATCAGTATCTCCTTTTTTGGTGATTACAAGGATCATGGACATTGGTGCTTATATTTTCAAAACCTGTGATTCTAGAGATTATGTATGACATATTATATAAAACATATTATAATAAATAATAATATTATAAGTATTATAATATAATATATTCTGTTATATGATATATAATTGATAATACAATATTAAATTATATTACATGTAATATGAATATTATTAATATAAATATCATTATTATAATAATATTATACATTATTATATTATATATAATAATATATAATAAATTATAAATTTCAATATAATGTACATTATAAATAATAATAATTATTATAATAGCAACAAATTGTAATATACCTTATATTACATTATAATAATATTATATTATTATAATAAACATATTATTATATCATAAAATATAATAATATAATAAATTTAATATATTATAATATCGTAATAAATTTAATATATTATAATATATTGTAATAAATTTAATATTATAATAAATATATTATATTTAATATAATAATATTTTATAAATTATAATATAACTTATATTAGAATTTATTTTATAATAAACATTAATTATACTATAGTATTATTATAATAATATTATATTATTATATAATAATCTGAAACATATTAATATATTATATATTTTAAACAAATTGATATATTAATATTAATAATATTATATTGTTACAATAAACATATTACATACATACATATTTAATATATTATATTTAATATAATAATATTCAAATTTAATATTATATTAATATTAACATAATAATATATATTAATATATTTAACAAATTTAATATTATAATATATTCTATTTTATTAAATTTAGTGTTACAATAAATTTATTATAATATTATATATAATATACATAAAGTTTGAGTTATAATAAACATAAATTATATTATTATAAAATTATATATTATAATAAGTTATAATATAAATTATAATATAGTTTATATTATAATATACATAATATTATTATAATATTATATTCTAAATTATAATACTATTATAACTATTATATAATATTTATAATATCATATAATATATAATATTATTAAAATAATAGTAGTGTTATTAAAGTACATAATATAAATAATATTATTATCATATTATTATTATAATGTTATATATAAATTTATATATTATATAAAAATATACATGTCACATAATAATATATATGTAAATATGACTTTAATTTTTCTATATATATATATTATATTATTTTTATGTAATTTTTAATAAAAAACTCCAAATTTAATATTAATAATCGGTGGCAACCAAACAAGATCCCAAATTCTAATTTAAAAATCTGAGTTCACAATCCAATTCATCCAAATAGGACTTTGGTTTTCTAAAATTGAGGAAATATAATTTGGGTTATAGAATCTAGGATTAGAATCCTAATCCAGATTCTATAATGCCCACCAAATGCCACCTTAGAGGGTGCTTGGTAACGTGTTTAAACACATTTTTTTTGGTTTTTTGAAATAGAAACCGAAAACATGTTTGGTTGAAAAAAATTTCAAATCGTTTTTTTTAGGAAAACTATTGAAAAATAATCCGGTTTTCAGAAACCGAAGAATTCCGTTTTTGAAAATGATGAATCGTTTTTGGTTGGATGGCATTTTTGTAATAACTTATTTCTTTTCACTTCGATACAAAATCTCTCGTCTCTCTTCTTCCACACGACAGAACTCCTCTCCGTCGCGAGTACGACGAGGGCATCCAAGTGAGAGAAGAAGCAGAAATCAAAGGCATTTCTCTCCATGTAAGACCCTCACAAAGCTCTCATTTCTTTATCAATTTCTTGTTACGATTTCGCTGTACATTCCTGCAATTTCGTTTCTGAAATGATGAATTCTTTCAAGTTTTTACTGTTCGTTGTTGTTCTTGGGGAGAAATCTTCATTAATAGCCAGTTCATTAATTATCATCAAGAGGTGTTTTCAATGGAATTTGTAACTCCCTTGTTAATATTTAATATTCTCATTAATTTGGGCATTTTAAGATCGATGGAATAACAGCATCAATCACCGATGTACAGCGAGGGTTAAAGAGTTACTGGCTTAGTTCTTGCTGTTACGTCTTGTAAATTTCACCCGCTCTCAAGTAGTCAGAAGGAACAGCATTGCTCTCTCTGTTCCCTTCCTCTCTGATCAATTCCACAGCTAGCTACCGGTAGTCCCTCTAACCGCGAAAACACCAGCGACCTGTCAGTTCTCTCTCTCTCTCTCTCTAAGATTGTTTTTCTCTTGTCTTTGTTTATTCGGGGGACGGAATCAGAATCAGAATCAGGGCGGAAGCGTTTATGGTTTTGGAAATTTTGGTGGTTCTTGAGATATATTGTTTGCTGGATCTAGATATTCTTTGACTTGGTTCTTTTAATGCTTATTCTTTTTTCGTTTTTTGCTTGACCTAGTTGAGCCCTGCAAAAATGGTTGTTATTCTTCACTAATTACAGTCATCAATGTAAATTGATCGCTCCGGAAGGCTTTCAAACAGAATTTTTTTCTCTGGTTGATATTAAATACATATCTTTCTTAATCACTTGTTATTCTCTCATTATTTAAACTCAGTTGGACCTTTCTTCCCTGGCGCCTAGAGAAGAGATTTGAACTTTTTTCTCTTATTGTACCAACATATCAGTTCTATTGTGTAACTTATGAATTATTGTAAGTACTAACGGCTTCATGTGTAAAAGCAAGAAATTGAATGTATTTTTCCTGTTATAAAAGATGTTAATGTATCAATTCTTATGGACATAATCTTGAGTTGCTCTAGGACCTTGAAGGTAGAAGTTGAAAATTACATGAGCTGGTCCATCCATAATTCCATTATGATCCACCACTAGATGAAACCCAAACAAAAAAGGAGGAGGGCGGGGAAATAAAGAAATCCCATCACTTTCACTGGAGTTGATTGGTTTGATTTACACTGATCTAGCGGCTTGGATATGAGCTATGACTGCTTTATGAAGAAGACTTGATCCAGCCATACCTTTCATTAGTAATGCTGAAAATTTTGCAATTGTTTTGGCAATGGGTGTTCTAGAATTTGGCTTTTGGATTCAAATGCTTGGATGGTGAGAGTTCCCACATTAACTAGCTATCATTGACCAATGAACTGAATGTTGCAGCGGCATCACATACTACTCAGAAAATAGGGGGAACAATACTCATTTACTGGATTATTTGGAATTAGATAACAAAGATGCAATTGTTGATATGGTTTGATGGAAGATTAGCATTAAATTTTTTTTTTTTTATATTTATGTTTTAATGTTGATGATGTAATTGTGTTATTCACAATGATGATATAGTTCCTTACATGACTCTGTGTTTCTTTATGTGGTTGAAGTTCATGGCAGGGCCAGGGAGCTCCATGCTCTACTCTTTTCTTCTATTCATTGTTATTCCATCGCTTCAAGAGATGTATAGAGGGTCTATTCTATCGAGGCTACTATACTCTCTTGAACATGTCATTCCTTTTATGGGATTTATCCTTTACAATTCATGGTATGGAATTTTGATTTCCCTTTTTTTTTTTTCATAGCAAATTTGTTTTAGTTCAATGGGGCTTGCAGGTTGTATAGCAATGCATATTTGTTGATTTTGAAAACTTGAATCGTTTTTTTTTATCAATTGTTACCAAACGGGTTTCTTGTCACCTGTTTTCAAAAACCCAAAAAACAGTGATTGTTACCAAACGGGTTTCTTGTCACTTGTTTTCAAAAAAAACAAGTGAATCGCCCGGTACCCCCGTTTTTGCCATTGTTTTTAGTTTTCAAACTGTTTTAAAAAAAAACGTTACCAAACGGCCTCTCATTCTCTCAAAATGAGAATGAGAAAAACGGTGGTTTTGTAGAATTGCTCGATCTCGATACCTTGTTTCTGAAATTTGCAAATGATTTTTGAGTTTTTGTGGTGGCAAACTTGTAAAGTTAGATGAAAATTAAAACGGTGGCATAAAACATAAATATAGCTATCCACTATTTGTCTTTGTCGAATCCGTTGCTTTAGTTTCCGGAATAAGGAATTGGGTAATGAAGCTAGCTAGGGTTTTAAACATTTCTCTCTATCACCAATCGTTCATCAGTGGCGTTTGATACGGCATTTGTTACGAAGAAGTTCCTGAGGAGCACCGGCTGCGTGGATCGGTGGAACAACATTTTTGGTCTTGATCGTTCCTCTCATCACTTGTTCGACTTCTCCTAGAGATCCGTAGTCATCGTCTTCAAGTCCAACGAACTTGAAAGAGTGTCGTCGGGAATTGTGTTTGGAGGCCGAACTTTGTGGAAGCGTCTCCGGATTGATGTAAGAAGAGTAACTCGACCGGAATGCTGAAGAAGTGGAGGTTGTGGGATCTGGTCAATCGAAGTAGTAGTGATGGTAAGGATGCCTGCGTCTTCTTACCCCCTTTGATGATAAAGACGAACACAGGAGATATTAAAGGAGCTGAGAGTCGTTCTACATTATAAGGGGTCAGATATTTGTATTTTCTTTTGTGCTTGGTATGGTAGGCTAGCTCCTCTTCTCCACGCAGCCTCGCGGAAGGAATTATCTGTTAATGTATTTGTGTGAGTAGCTATTTTTCCGTTTCTCAGGTGGTATGGATACCTAGAGAGACTCTAGTCACCGTATGGAGGTTTGGTTTCAGTTCGTTTGTCCTGTATTTTTAATTTTGGAGTTCATAGAGTACTAGTTTTCCTTAGAAACTAGAGTACTGGTTTTCCTTAGAAACTACTCTGTTTTTGCCAGGTTCTCTTTGGGTTGCTGCATCCTACATTTTGTACTTTGATTTTCATTAATTGAAACCTTGTTTTTACCTATCAAAAAAATTCTGTTTGGCGAGTTCATAAAGTACTGGTTTCCTTAGAAGCTACTCTGTTTTGCTGTACTTCTACCTAGGTTCTCTTTGTTGCTGCAGCATCCTAAATTTTCATTAATAAAATCTTATTTTTATCAATCAAAAAAATCTTTCAACCAATTTTCTTATTATTATTCATTAAAAAAAAGGGAAAAAATAAGGGAAAAGAATATTTTCAAGGAACTCATTTCATTATTTGTTAACCAAACAATTACAATTGTCTAGGTTAGAATTTATTTTACTTTGCATTAGCCAAACGGAATTAGAAAGCCTTAAAAATTCATTTGCAAAATGAGTTCCAGGAACTCATTCTCTGAAGGAATTCCTAATCCGGAATGAATGCCAAACGAGGCCTTAGTTATCACCAAATTCTCTTGATTCAGGGTTTAGGCAACTTATTTTCTATTCCTGAGAAAAACAAGACAGTCTTTATCATGACTGCTTTTGTTTTGCCTATTCTGCAAAATAAAAGACATAGAAAGAGAAAAAAGGGACATTTGCTTCTTGCTAACAGAATCTGAACCATTTTTGTTGTTTAAATTTGTCTATACAGTGATCACAATCTAGAGAGGGAGAGACTTCTATACTGTCTGGATCTTTTGTTGATTCAGTGATGGCTGCTGCTACTGCAAAAGCAGTGAAGAAATCTTTAAAATCAATAAACCCATTTACTGTCAGAGTACATTTATACAACAATCATCATTTCAGAACAGTTGCCACTGCTGGACAAACAGAAGTAGGCAATTCATCATCTTCATTCACATTTTCCTTAGGGGAAGCGGACTGCGAAAAGAGGGATAAGAAAGACGATAGCATTTACATCAAAACACTGCAGTCAAATTCCAAAAGAGAATCGTCAATGTCTTCATCATCTGTAACAATGCCAATGTCATTTATGACGGGATCCATTGTTGGTAAACGATTTTACAAGCAGGTTACTACAAGAGAGGCAGACGATGGCAATGGGTGGACTGTCATGCTTGATTACAGAACCCTCAAGACCCCCTCCAAGAGGACACTCAAGCTACTAACACCTGCCCTTGCCTTGGCCATTGCAGCTGAATGGGAATACCAGGTGCTTCCTCTTCTATTTGTTCAAGTTATTCAGCGTTTTTGTGTTTCACTCAAGATGGTTGCTTTTGGTATATTTTTCTGGTCTACCATTTCTGTACCCCAGCATGCATACCTTTCTGATAGAATATTTATTTTGATAGCAAACAGATGGAATCAGGCCCTTTACGATGCCTCTCATGAGACTTGCTTGTACTGCAATGGAGAGAGTTCCACTCACCAGGGTGAAGATCATTGAAAATTTGATGATGAAGTTTCATCAAGATTTAGTCTTCTGTCGTGCTCCCGGGGATAATGATTTGAGTAGCGGAATTCTCGGTATATAGCTTATTAGATGTTTGTGTTACTTAGTCATTATATGTTTGATTATTATTTCTTGAATTTTTCCAAAAAAGCATTTGTATTTCCAAAATTTACACGCTTTTTTGTACCTTCAATTTTTTATTCACATTTTTTTTGCTCTAAGAATTGTATTTTCCTTTGATCAATTTATTCAATTATGTTGTTGCTTAATGGCCCTCAATGATTTGCCTCGTTAGAGATATTATGTGGGAAGTAAAACACAGAGTTCCGTCAATATTTCAGGTGTTTAAATTATGGAAAAGAGTTGGCCCTTTGGAAACAGTTTTCCTGGTGGCCTCTATTTTTGGTCAAAAAACCCCATAAAGCTTTCTTTTCAGAAATAGGTTATATGATAGAAAGCAAATTTGAAGCGTTTTTCCACTTTCCTTCCACAAAATCTTATTGACGAAACACATCCTACGATTTGATATGCTATGATCTTAGTACTTGTAATGCAACAAAGTGCTTTGAGTTCAATTTATTTTCAAAGCTCAATCAAAATATCAAATGATGTTGTTAAATGGGAGTCATAGTTGAAAGTTTTGTAGTTATTGTGCACTCTCCAATATGTCATATGAGCAAAAGTCAGTGGGAGAAATATATGGTTATGGCACTCATAGAATTAGATATGGGAAACTGAAGTTGAGATGTGCTTCTGAATTGTCACACAAATAGTGTATTTTGATCAAGCTTAAAAAAGGAGGAATATATTCAAAAAATGCCCATGGAGCCAATTGTTTTTACAGAGTATTGCGCTGATGAATGATAAACAATATGTCTTGATTGTTGTTTTTTCCCAGATGAGGATGTTGAGATAGATTGGTGGGAAAGCAATAATAAAAAGGATCAGGAATCCAGTCTGATTACATGTAACAGTCCTGAAACATGTCTAATTGGGGATAGCATAAAGGGGTTCCAATTGACACGGTTTGTTAAATAAAGGCAACAATTCTACTGAGAAAGAGTAGAGCACTACAAAGAGGATGATGGGAATACCAAAGAGGATATGGATGGAGTTGACAGTAGTTAAAAAGAGGATCCAAATGAATGTGTGCATTTTTGCTTGGTCAAAATGGCTGAACATGATTCAAGCTACAGGACAGAACTTGTTGGAACATGCATGTGCATTAATTGATGTTGATAATGTTGTTTAAGAGTGTGTCTTCTTATATGAAGTTCTATTAAGAACAGATAAAATCAAACATAAAT
The DNA here is from genome assembly GCA_947561395.2 of Buxus sempervirens. NCBI lineage: Eukaryota > Viridiplantae > Streptophyta > Magnoliopsida > Buxales > Buxaceae > Buxus > Buxus sempervirens. The sequence goes on from OX387188.1 coordinate 42,691,644, forward strand.
TAATCTATTTGATGACCTAAAATTTAATCAAATTTACGAGAATTTCAAGATTTGATGCTAGCTGAAATCAGTGCAACTTAATGCTTTATTTAACTAGTCAGGATTAATGACATGAATAATATCTTTATAGTACAACTGTTGATATAATAAAATTAGAATTTGTGACTTGAAGTCTTTCTTAACCGATTTCATTCAAACCTTTTCCACTTTCCTTCATCTCTTTTGGAGCATTTAGCACTCTCCAATTTGCACCTACCAATAGGTAGTTGTGGGTCCTTGTCCAATATGTCTAGGCATCTAACCAACTTTTATTTTTTCTCTTATAAAGGCTTATTCTATAATTTCTTGGGCATATTCCTTCATCTTCTTTCTTGGTATTTTCACTCATTCAACACAATAACCTCATATTTGCCACGGCTGTCCTTTTCATGTGTTGGTTTTTAGTTGCCTCATATCCTGATCCTAACTTTCACTTGGTATAATAGTTATCTTGAAGAATTTACCATTCAGTTTGGGTGTAATGATTTTCGAACACTCTATATCACTTCTTCAGCTAAGTTTTCAGGTTTCTAATTTTTATGCATAAATAATGTCTGATATCTTCCTTTACACTCTGTTTGTTACACTGGAACCTCCTGAAAAGGAAAATATGTTCGGTTTTAAAATTTATGAATGTTTCTTTGAACAGAAAAATAAAGGAAAAAGTTGGAAATTTTTTTCTGAACCGTGTCATCCTGAATTTTTTTACAGGATATTATTTAGCAATTTATGAATGGTTCTCTGGACATAAAACTGGAAAAATGGAAAATTTTTAAAATTGTGTAAAATTTCAGAAATTAAAATCCAGAAATATTTGTGGGGATCCTATTTTCTGCCTCCTTTTACATCTCCTCAGTCCTCAATCTTTACTCTGTTTCTGTATCTGTCATGCCTCTCACAACATTGCAACATTCTTTATCTTTGGCGTGGTCCATCATCTATTATACAGTCATTATAGTCGCTGGAACTTCTACCTGTGTTACCATGTGTTATTATTAGCATAACTGGAATTTCAGCCATCAGAAGCTTCTCTCTTTTCATCATCTTCACTGGTGATACTGAAATATTACTAGTGACATATTCTAGCTCTCTCTAGTGTCACCATCCATTTCAACTGCTGGCAATGTCTTCCTAATGGTTGGCACCATCCCCGCTTGTTGCAATACAACAATCTCTTTCTTTCTATTGTCACACATGCATATTTCTCACAATTGCTGACAGAAAACTTTTTCTGATGATATTCCTAACTGTCGACACATAACTGAGGACCAAGTGTTGATGCATAACTGCACATGAGGATAGTAGCGTGACAAGGATGCTATTGCCTTCCAAGGGCTAGCACCAATGCCGTGCCCCCCACCCCCTTCCTCCTCCTCCTATCTTTCTCTCTCTTGTGTTGTCCCACTCATTACCTGCTACACTGAGAAAATTGGAAACATCTGATAAATTTGAAGGGTACTATATCATTCAGTTTCCATGTTAACTTTTTGATATAAGTATCAAGTGAGCTTAATTTGTGATTAGTAGATTGTTTTTGCGTATGCCTAATCCTCAAATAATATTAGCTTATTATTATTTTATATTATTTTCCCCTGCTTTTTTTTTCTTTTTTCAAACCTTGTTTGGGGTGGGGGCGCAGTAGTGCAGGTTCTTTGCTAGTTTAGGTTTTTTTAAAAATTTTTTTTATATTAATATTGCTTTATTTCTCAATTATCAGCTGCATCTATCAACAATTGGAGCCAATTCACAGTCATTTGTTTTCTTTAAAGGCTTTTGATGCATTTGACATATATTACTTTAACATTTTCTTATTCATGGTCCTTAATGGGACATTCTCGAGCAGGAATTGGCAGTGGTATGGTAGCTGTTACTAGATCTTGTGAACAACACACGAAGACCTTACAATGCCGATGGGATGGTACCTTAGACCATACCATGTTACTGACCAAAAAGAATGCAATGGCTCTAATTATTTGCTGCAGCTGACTAATATTTGGTTTTTTTTTTCTCCTGCCTTTGAAGATCTGCGGGGAAAGAGAATCAATACATGAAAGGAATCTCAAAATTTAATTAAATAGACTAGGCTGAAGTTCATGGAAGATTATATTAAATTTTATATTAAAATTTTCATTTCTTGAAAAATAAGACTAGATTTTAATGTTTGCACCATGAAGCCTCTATTTTGGATATGCAGTATGTAGTATTTTCTCTTTTTTGTGTTGTTGTTTTAATAATACAAACTTTTAGTCATGGTCCATATCTTTCTTTTGAGTTTTAACATATAGGGGATGGTTAACTTGTGGTATAACTTTACATTTAAATTTTTGCAGAAAGACAGGTAGAGAAAATTGACCCTTTACTAAATTGGGTGGAATCCAAATTTGGTTTTAAGCCTGTGATCTACTCCAGTTTTTTTGGTGGCAAGCAAACAGATGGGCTTGTGAATGCCATAGAAAGCCTTCTAAAGAGTACTAATGACTATGAATTGGCTGCAATCGACGCAATTGCAGCTGCTGCACATTCCCTAATAATTTCGATTGGAATCTATAGTGGGAGACTGCAGATTGAGGAGGCCATTGAGTTGATTAGGCTTGAAGAAGATTTTCAGGTTACGGTTACCTCTTTTTCTACCTTTCTGTCCTGTCCACGTTCATGTTCATGCACAGGCACATGCATACATAGTTATGTGGCTGCAAATAACATTCATGAGCTCTAATGCTTGTGTTCTCTGTAGGTTGACCGCTGGGGACTGGTCGAAGGTGGCCATGATGTTGATATTGCCGACATGAAAGTACAAATCTCATCTCCTGCTGTATTTCTTGGACTTTCAAAGAGATACTGAATCCATCGAAGGGGTTAAATATATATCATATAAGTAGCTTCCTTTTGGGCTGTCTATGTAGATTCATGTTATATCATGTGATGCATAAGGTACCGTGTTCCTTTGTTGGTTGGTTAAGTTTTGATTAATGATCAACCTCAAGAGTCAAGAATCACCAAAATCTCAGCGTAATAAGAAGCAGTGAATCAGATTGCAGTCTTTCTTGGTCTTAATGAAGGTTCATGTTTTTTACTTTTTGGTAATGTTGAGTCTTAAGGGCGGAAGTTTCTCTTTCCAAATGTTGCGTTGTATTGTATGTTAATCTTGAGTTATGTCCTCAGATTGCCATGGCTGTCCATTGTGCAGTGAAATTGGAATGTAATAAAAAGAAGAGGGTATTTTTGGTCATATATCTTTGTATGAGTATCGTTTATCATTTTGATCATATATAATATATGTATATATATAATATTTATTTATATAAATTCATTTAAATTCCTATTTGTCATGCAAGCAACTGTAGGGATCTAATGGTTGACACGGTTGACCCAGGAGTCCGACAAATTTAGATCCAGAGCTAGTCTGTGGATTGGAAGTAGTATATAACGTGTCGGATATTCATATTCAAGCGTAAGCATAGATGCGCATTCGAAGGAATTTTTCACTTTGATGGGACGCGGGATCTCTTCTCTTGGTACATCTGCGAGTTTGGTGATCTTCCCAGCTTGCGGTTGCAGCTGCCTATTGGCCGTCCACACGTTGACACGGACAGTTCTTACTTCTCACGTGTATTGCGTCTTTGCAGAAGACTCGATGGAAGGGCGTTTCATTTTCCACGCTTCGAACATCTGAGCTCGTTGCAGAAAGAGAGAATAAATTCATAACGGACAGATTGCGTTATTGCCCTTTTCTCGTGTTTTGCCGACTCGTTTTAGATAAATCGGATCGATCGTCTTGGTCGTCAAGACAGATTATCATTAAATCAGAATAAAGCGCCTATGCTAATAAGATTGTTCCGAGAAAGTAACACTACCTTCCTTACCAGGTAGTAGGTTGACCTGTCTCATTGATTTATGTGTATTTGTGCTCTTTTCGTTTTTCTTTATCACAATCTTCCCGATCTTCGAAGTTGATTTCGGAATATCCATTTTTTTCTTATTTTTATCATGAGAATTTTCTTTTTCTAGGGTTTTCAGTTTGTTTCGTTTTGGATGAGAATTACATTGTGGAGAAATTCTTGATTTTCTTCTCGACTTTTTTGGTCATTGAATTACGGAAAGCAATGGAGTGTCCGGTGTAAATGACACATTTATGGCTACAGTGTATGGCTTTGTTTGTTGCGGCTTTTGAATTTGATTTGAGAGGGAAATTATTACTGTGTTACATGTTTTGATTGTGCTGGAGAAAAATGTCCGAAAATAATACTTCAGATCAGGTCTTAGAAAGTTCAGGCACTTCTGGTAATGGAAACGAAGGGTTTGACGGGAGGCAGCCCGACACTGGGCTATTAGAGCCGTCTGAAAAATCTGATGAAGCTGCGGATCTAGGTTTCTCTTCCGGGGAAGGGGATCATAGTTCTGTTAGAAGGCCAGAGGACTCTGCTTCGGATGGCAGTTTGGCTAAGTCATCTGAGTTCAAGCCGAATCCTGAAACTCTTCTATCTCCTGTTTTGGCGGCAGAAGAGTCAAATGTTTTTGCCAGTTCTGAGTCTTTTATTGATGCTGAGCAAGCAAATTTGGTTGCTGAAAGTGAAATAGAAATTTCTAACGATGATAATGTTCTGATCAAGTGTGTTCCTCAAAAAGACAAGGGCTCTGCCACGGAGGTTGAACCTATGCCTGAAGTTGACGCGCATGCTTCAGTTGATCATATAACTCAAAATGTAAGGTTGCAAATTTAAATGCTGCTTGCATCGCTACTAGAAGTATGTTCTCCTGGATTACAAGTTATGTTTATCAATTTACTTAAAAGTATTAAATGCAGGAATCTATATCTGTGGAGGTGGATCATGCTGATAATGTTAGTAGGGCTCCGTTAAGTTCGGATGGCTCGGTACAAGCTGCCCCTGATGGAAATCTGACCGAAAATGCGGGAAAGGAGGATATGTTTGTTGATGCACCAGACCAGTTAACTGTAATTGATATGAGGAATGCTGATATTGGTGACTCAATGTCAATTGTTGAAGCTCAGAAGAATCCTGAAGAGAAGTCTGATATTAAGGAAGCTCAGCCACAGTTGTTGGAAGCAACGCAAGTTCGTCCTTCAATTGATGAGCTAGTCCATTTGCAGGCATTAGTCACCAAAACTACTGCTGAGAAAGAAATTCTAGCACAGGAATTCAAGGTATTATATTAATGGTAGTATATTAATGCTTTGTTTCTTTCTGGTTAACCTAGTTATAATTGGAGATTGTACTCGTATGCTGCAGGTGGAAAAAGAAATATTCATAAAAGAAATTGCTAATCTGCACCATCAACTTGAAGTTTTGGTCAGTCAACAGTCATCCTTTGAAGAAAATGACAATGGTTTGATTGATCGTCTTCGTCGTGCAGAAATGGGAAATATGGATGTTGATACTCAGGTCTCTGAAATCCCACTGAAGCAGCTGGTGAGTGAGTGCTCTAGGTTCATGTTATGTCTTAAAGGTGCTTTAGATGAGCGGTTACAAACTGAGGGCTCAATGAGAGAACTCAATGCCATTCTTTATACAAAGGACCAAGAGATTGAAGATCTTCATGAAAAGGTTTCTGAGCTTTCAGTATTCCATGATGTTGTTGTCTCTTACTTGGAGTCAATTCAGAAGATATGGTCCCAGAATTTGAAAGAATCATCCGAAATTCAGCTTGAAAAGGACCTCCATGTAGAGACTTTTACAAACAGAATGTTGAGTTCTCTTGCTTCAGTGTTTACCCAGGAAGACTTCTTGTGTTATTCTGTTGCTGATAGAATGTATCATGTTGAGAAAGGCAACTCCCTGCTGATTGAGCGCCATAACCACTACATCTCTGAAATCAATCAGCTGTGGCAGTATTTAGCTGAGCTCAAATCAGATATCAGGATGCCAGAGGACTTTGACCTTGGAAGAGTTTTTGAAGTAGCCCGTGATGTGCTATTGGAGCACAAAAATAAAGAAGTAGATTTGATAAAAAAAGTAGATCAACTTGAATATGAAAACAGGAGATTGCTGGAGCAAGTGGACAAAGATAAAGAAATGGCAAATGCAGAAGTGGATAAATTTAAAATGGAACTCGAGCAGGAAAGGATTAAGTCAGCTACTGCAAAAGAAAAGCTTACCTTGGCTGTATCAAAAGGTAAGGCTTTGGTGCAGCAGCGGGATTCATTGAAGCAGTCTCTTGCTGAGAAATCCGGTGAGCTTGAGAAATGTTTGCTTGAATTGCAAGAAAAGTCTAGTGCACTACAAAGTGCTGACTTCAGATCTGCAGAGTTGGTTAAAATTGAAGAATTATATGCTTCACTTCAGGAATCTTTCTCACAAAAGGACCTACTTCTCAAAGAAATTGAGGAAGTCCTTTCTCAGATTGGATTCCCTGAAGGACTTCAGTCCATGGATATTATTGAGAGAGTCAGATGGCTTGTTGATCAAAAGAATCTATTGGAGGGTGTTTCCTTGGAATTTTGCAAAGTGAAAGATGCCCTTTCTTTGATCGATTTTCCAGTAAGTATTTCATCTTCTGATCTGGAATCTAAAGTAAGTTATCTTGGGGAATCATTTTCCCGGGCTAAAGAAGATATAAGTAAGTTGCAAGATGAAATTGCCAGTTCATTGACAGCTGCTGCAGAGAAGGAGTCGGAATTGGTTGAATTGCGTGGTTCAATTGACCTCTTAAATGCATCTCTTTCAGCTGAAAAACAGGAAAAGATATCTCTTCAAGTGGGATTGGATGACCTCTCTTGGAAATATGAAGAGGTCAATAAAAAAAAGCATCAAGTTTCATCTGAGAAAGATCTGCTGATGAGAGTGCTTCTAGATGCTTCTGGAGTCATAATAGATAACGAGGGAGGGGTCAATGAGGCTTCTATTAACACGGACTTACTCATAGAGAAATGCATCGGGAAGATCAAAGAAAAAAGTGATGTTTGTTTTAAGTCTAATCATGTTGAGCCAGAACTTGTGGAAAGAATACAATGTTTGTTGTATTTAAGGGATCTAGAATTGGTGCTATGTGAGAAAATACTAGAAGAAGAGATTCTGGAGAGATTGAGGGTAAATAATTTGTTAGGCGAGTTGAGCACAATTTCTCAAGAAGTCATGTCTCTAAAAGTTGAAAGGGATATGCTGCAAAAAGATCTTGAGCGATCAGAGGAGAAATCGGCTCTGCTGAGGGAAAAACTGTCTATGGCAGTGAAGAAAGGCAAGGGGATGGTTCTAGAACGAGAAGGGCTGAAAAATTCTCTGAATGAAAAGAATGAAGAAATTGATAAGTTAAAGCTTGACTTAGAGCAGCAAGAATCTGCATTGGTTGTCTGTAGGGATCAGATTAATAGATTGCATACTGATTTGGAATGTATCACAAAGCTAGAGTCTGAACTTGTTGCTGTCAAAGATCAAAGGGATCAACTTGAGCAGTTCTTGGCTGAGAGCAATTACATGATACAGAGAGTATTTGAGTCAATTGAGGGTATTGCTCTTCCAACTGATGCATTTTTTGAGGAGCCTATTGAAAAATTAAAATGGCTTTCAAAGTCCTTTGCTGAATATCAGGTTGCTAAGATTCATGCAGATCAAGAGTTAGAAAAAGTAAAAGAGGAAGCAATTTCTCTGTCCAGCAAGTTAACTGAAGCCTTCATGACCATTAAATCACTTGAAGATGCATTGTCTGAGTCAAAGAAAAATATCTCTCTACTTGCAGATGAAAAGAAAGATATAGAGCTTGGTAAAACTTATATTGAACAGGAGCTGGAGAAAGCAAAATTAGAAGTTTCTTCTCAGGTTAGCATGTTTGAAGAGGCTTGTGCAACTGTAAAGTCACTAGAAAATTCATTGTCATTAGCAGAGAAGAATATCTCCGTACTTCTCAATGAGAAGGAGGAGGCTCAAGTTGGGAGAACATCTGCTGAAACAGAGCTGGAGAGAGTAAAAGAGGAAACTGTTTCTCAAGCGAGTGAGTTAGCTGAGGTGTATATAACAATAAGTTCGCTAGAAGACAAATTATCTCAGGCAGGGAATAATGTTTCTTTGCTTATTGAAGAGAAAAATGATTTACTTGCTGAAAAAACTAATTTGCAGAAGGAGATAGAGAAAGTGAAACAACAAGCTGGTTCTCAGGCTATCAAGCTGGAGGATTCCTTCTCAACCATTAAATCACTTGAAGATGCATTGCTTGTGGCAGAGAGTAACATTTCTGTACGTGACAGTGAAAATAAAAACCTTGAACAGGAAATCACAGCATTAAATGCCAAGCTAACAGCATGCATGACAGAGTTGGCTGGAACTCATGGCGGCTTAGAAAGACAGTCTGTGGAGCTCTTCAGTCATCTTAATCATCTTCGAATCCTTGTGAAAGATGAGGCTCTATTAGTTTTGCTTAACCAATGTTTTGAAAAGAAAATTGAGAGCCTGAGAGATATGGAACAACTTCTTAAAGACATCAGAAACCAACTTGTTGTGAAGGGTTCAGAGAAGCTGCAAATTCATCCTGTCACAGAGGTAACTCTAAAATGTTTTTCTCCTTATCATTATTCAATGAAAAAATAGCTGCATCTTGTTTGTGAGTTTTAATCAGTCCTCTAAAATTTGTTGGCAAAAGGGATGCTACATAGTAGAATCAAGCCAAAATTCGGGACATCTCCTTCTAAACTCATTCTTTATAAAGATTCACCACTATGTTGATGCGTGATGTGTGTATGGGTTTTTGTTCCTGATGGAGTGGTGATGCAATTGGTCTAGGTAATCCAATTGATAGATACACTCTAGAAAGGCCATGTGGACAATTCTTTAATCCAGACAATCCCATTAGTGCTTTTAGAGCAGGTTTATCAAACATATAGAAGAAGTTATATATATATTACCAAAGTTCTATACAATAGATATGATCGTTTAATGGAATATTTCCCTATGTTAAGGATATGTTTGGGACTTAAGGTTGTGTTTGGAACCCTGGATTTGAGGAGAAAAGAAAAGAAAATGCTAATTTTCTTCTCTCTTGTTTGGTTAAAACGTAGGAAATTGAGATTCTCTCCCTCTTTCTCTTCAGTGTAAAAAATTCTCTCCAAAAAGGTAGAGATTTTGAAAGAAAAGAAAATTCACCATCACTTATCATTATTCATACCACCCACCCCACCACTAGCACCATCCACCACCATCACAACCCACCACCCGTATTGTCCCACCACCACCACGCTCACTACCCCACAACCATCACCACCAACCGCCGCCCACCACCATTGCCAACCAGGCAACCACCACCGCCTGTCACTACTACTCACCACCACCGCCACCAGCTGCCACTACCACCCACTGCCCGCCTGCCGCCACCGCCCACTACCACCATCATCACCTCCACTGTTGCTGCCACCCCACCAACCTTATCAGCACCCGCCCACTCTCACTAGCCCACCACCCCAACCCATCATCTTACTAAAATATATTTTTCTTTTCTTCTCATTTTTCATCTCATCCAAACACTGGAAAAGAAAAGAAAATTAGTATTTTTCTTTTCTTTTCTCTCCAAATCCAAGGCTCCAAACATAGCCTAAAAGTATGTTAAATGAAATCATCATCAATAGCTAGTTCCCACCAAAGTGGGGTCTACAACAATTCTTTTCTCTCCATCATGTTCTGTCAAATTTCATATCTTCAGATAATTTACGTTTAAAAGTCTTATTTTATAAACTCCATCCATGCCTTTTTAGCATCCTATCTCATCTTCTTAAGGCGCATCTCTAGTTCTCCGCTTTATATGTCCAAACCACCTTAACCTACTATCCTCCATTTTATCCCTAATGCATCCTATCCCTATGCCTAACCATTTTTAAATATCTTCATTTCTTACTTTGTCTTTATAGTTTTGCCACAAGTCCATCTTATTATTAGCATTCTCATCCTGTTAATACTTATCTTCTAAACATGTTGATTATTTGTTTATTGACGTTCTGCACCATACAACATAGCTAGTCTAATTGCTATCTTATAGAACCTACCATTTAATTTAAATGGAACATGCTTGTCACACGATAACCTATAAGCACCCTTCTACTTAGGCCAACTAGCTCTAATGCTATGTGCTATATCTTCATCAATTTCTTCATCCTTTTGTGCCATTGATCCAAGATATTTGAACTTATTGTTTAAAGAGATATATTGATTGTCAATTCTAGTAGTTTCATTAGTTATATTATTATTTGTTTTAAAAGGACATTTCATATGTTCTAATCTTCGCACAACTTATTATAAAACTCTTTGATTCTAAGCTACTCTCCGTAATTCTAGCTTAACATTTGTTTCATCTTTGGTGTGACCTATCAAGATTACATCATTTGCAGATAAAATTCACTAAGGCACCTCATCTTGAATGTGACTTGTCAATTCATCCATAATTAAAGATAATAGGTAAGGGTTAAAAGCTGGCTCTTGATGCAAACCTATTTTGACTAGAAACTTGATAGTCTCACTGCTAACAATTTTTACTTTAGTTAAGGACCCCTCATACATATCCTTATTTGATCAACTGATTTAATTTCTACGGCTTTTTTTTATACAAGTCGCGCCAAATTAATTTTATTGGAATCCTGTCATATGCTTTTTCGAAATCATTAAAAACCATATGCTTATTTTTTCTATTCTTTATACTTTTTAATTAATTGTCTAAGTGAAAATATAGCTTCAGTAATTGAACTTCTAGGCATAAATCAAAATTGATTTTTTGTTTCTCTAGTTATTAACTTTAATCTATGTTCAGTCGCTTTTTCTCACAAATTTTATAATGTTAGTCATTAAGTTTAATGTTATTGTAATTTACACACTCCTGCACATCTCCCTTATTCTTATATATTGGTGTTATTGTATTGATTCTCCAAGAATATGGCATTTCCCCAATTCTTAAAATTTTATTAAATAATTTAGTCAGTTAAGTACACCAATATCTCCCATGCACTTCCATACCTTTATAGGGATACTATTTTGGCCCAAGACGTTTCCTATTTTCATTTCGACTAGAGCATCTTTAACTTCTACAACTTGAACCCTATGAATATTGATTTGTTCTCTAGTTATTATTACATTAATGCTATAATGCTCGTATCATGTAGATCTCTGTGTACCGTCTTCATATAATAATTTCATAAAATATTCTATCCACCTTTTTTTAATCTCCTCATCTTTTACTAGAGCTCTTGAATCTTTACTTTTAAAGTTTAATACATCTAACCTGATCTAAGTCCTTTGTTTTCCTCTCTTTAAAACTTTCTAGTTTGTAAATAAACTTTTCACCTTTTTTAGTATCTAACTTATCAAAAAAGTTGTGAAATGAAATAATATGTAATTGTAAATACACAGTTTGGGTTTTCTAAATCACTTGTAATTTGTAAAACCTATTTCATGCCTAAGTTCTAACTTTGGTGCTTGTCATCAATCTATTTGGCCTTATTTATATGCAACAATATACATATACAGATGGAAATTTCGCTTTTTGCCAACATTTCGCTGGTGAGCTCTAGAGAAATTTGGCCGAAATGAGGGAATATTTCCTCTCATTTCCCCAGTGAGGGGAAATAGGGAAATATGTGTTTTCTTGTTATTTTTATTTTTTTTTTTACTTTTTCTTGTATCTTTTTGGTTTAATACATTCATAATAAATGCATACATGTGGAAATCTAGAGACCAAATTTCGCTGATATTTCGCCAAAATCAGGGAAACTGGGGAAATCTTGTTTTCCCCAGACATTTCGTGTCGTTGACCTTAAAAAAACAAAATTTCACGAAATGTCAATCCATGATATAGATATAACAAGAAAAACAACAGCAAAATGCCCTATTCCAGGTCCAACAAATCAGTTGGTAAGTAATAGGAATCCTATTTTGCTATTCCAATCTTTCAAAAGTCATGTGTGTTGTCAAATTTTGCATATCTTAATCAATTCTACATCTCTTATGACACGAGTCCGAATTAATATACAATTTTTTAACCCGGATGTCTAGATTCTGCTTGGATCAAGATTGGGAGGGTAGATAGAAAGTGCATCAATTAAGCAGTAGTAGAATGAGTCCCTCTCTCTTTCATATATATATATATATACATATATAGATACATATATATAACAGGAGAAAGATGATGAAAATGGGAAGTCATTTGTTTTGGTTGAGCCCAAGTCATGTTTCAACCTGCCTCACATATTACTCATACTGCATCTGTTGAAAGTAACAAATACACTGTCAATTTTTGTTTTATTTGGAGGCGCCAAGGACACCTATCCCCTATGTTTCTCTATATGGGCAAGAAACTACTGTTACTTCTGGGCTTTTGCTGATGTTTGTCATAATATCAAAATTTTGATTCTGTTTATTCCAATCAAGTTTGAAATTTGATAGAAGTTTGAAAATCCCATGGCCACTTGGAAATATTCATCCTGTTTAACTAGGTCTCTTAGATGTAATTTTATTGCCTATACAAAATCTCAAACTATACTGATTTTGTTTTCTTAATATGATTACGGGCTTAAATTTTGTTGAAGATGATATTCAAAAATTTGACACCAGTATTATGATTTTGTTGGTGAAAATATTTGAGTCTTGTTTCAACATTCTTGAGTTGAATGTTATAATTTAGGACAGTCTTTTGAATGACAAATACAATGAATGGAATCACAATTCTTGTTGCAACAGTAGTAGGTAACTAGGTATTTCTTGTAATGTTATTAGTTACTCAAATTTTGCACTCTTTGCCTTAGGAAACTTTTATCTAATCAACTTATTGTTGGCTTGCAGAAAAGCCATCCCCTGGTAAAGCTTTTCTTGGATGACCTTGATAGTGTGCCAAATGGTGCCGTGGATACTGGTGACATTGTTGCAGCAGACATTGATAGCATTTTGCCATGTTTGACAAAGATTATAGATAAAATTCATATGAAAGATAAACTTACTAAAGATAAGTTTGACAGTTTCTCAAGCTTAGTGGATGAGCTTATTGCAGCTTTGCTGCTAGAATTACAGGCAACAAGGGATGAAGTTGTCGCTGTGCTTGAGCGTATGGAATGCTTGAAGCAAAAAGTTGAGACCTTAGAATTTGAAAAGCAAACACAGGAGGTTGCGATTTCCGTGTTTAAGAATGATATAACTGTGCTTCTTTCTGCATGCACGGATGCTGCCCAAGATATGGAGTTTGGAATTGGGTACAGTCCGGAAGTAATATATTCCCCTAAGCTGGAAAAGTTTAACCATAGTTTGGATTCTGGAGTGAGAGAAGCTGGTGGAGATACAGTGGATGAGCAACGACAAGTTAAAGGCACCAAATATGCTAAGGAAGCAGAGAATTTGTTATTGGCTACTAGAAAAGTTCAGAGTCGGATTAAAGTACTTGAGAACATGAGGGATGAGTCTGTAACTACAATTAATGATTTACAGAATGAACTGAAAGAGGCAAGAGTAACTGTTGCAAATGTGATAGAAGAAAGGGATGCAACCCAAAAAAGGGTTCTTGAATTAGAAAATGATTTAGAGATGTTACAGAACTTCTGCAGTGAAATGAGGCTTAAATTGGATGGTTATCAGACAAAAGATAATTTATTGAAGGAAAGAGAGGCAGAATTGTCTTCTTTATCTGGTGCTTCAACAATGAAAAATCAAGGTAATTCTTCTGGCTCATAATTGAGTAGTTACCAATTCCATTTTATCTTATCATTAACCTTTTTTTTGTTTCTCTTTACCATTTCAGAGGCATACGGGCTAATCATGTCGCAAGACGAAGTGAAAGTCCTTTTAGAAAAACTAAATGGGATTCAAATCCCTTGTGAAGAGTTGGAAATAGGAAACCCTGAGTCCCAAAGTTCCTTTCCTGTACAGAAGCTCTTTTACATAATTGATAGCATTACTGCGTTGAAGCATCAGGTGGAGGTGAAATTATTATCTCATGAGAAAGAGGAGATGCAGACAAGTCTTGTAACACAGATTCATGAGAATGAACATCTGAAAAAAGTAGCAAGAAAAATCATCAGTGACGATAGAGGCTCAGAAAAGATGAGGAGTGAAGTAGTTGAGCTGGAATTGGGTTTAGAGAAACTAATCAAAAAGTTGGGAGGAAATGATTTATTAGAAGACAAAAGATCCGATGGAATAAGTGGGCTTTTGGCATTGCTAGAAAATCTGGTTAATGCTATTATTGCAGAATCTGAAACTTCAAAATTAGAGGCCCAGGACCTAGGCGCCAAGTTGCTTGGGAACCAGAAGTTTGTTGATGCATTGTCATCTAAGGTTAAACTGCTTGAAGATTCAATCAGTGAAAGACCTACTCCTCCAGAAGTGGTCCAGGAAAGGAGAATTTTTGAAGCGTCTCCATCAGGAACTGGGTCAGAGATATCGGAGATTGAAGATGTGGTATAATTTTCAATTATTTTCTCTTCATAGTTTCTTTGCTTATCTTTATTTTCACTTGACTGCATCAGTTCTATATTTTGAAATTAGTTCACTAACTCAATTGTGATGTGTAGCTGTTAAAATGGTTGTTCTCAAATTGTATAAATCATGAATTTCTGAACTCATATAAGGTTTAAACTTCAAGGCCTGCACTTTTGTTTTGATGCATGAGAGACAAACCAGGTGTTTATTGAGGATCGTGTTGATGAAAATTGATTCTTATTCCTTTAGTCTTGTTCGTCTGTTACTTTTTTGCTTTCCATGAATCTATGATCGGTGTTTTGCATGTAAACTAAAAGGAAAAATTTACAGGAGAGATATTAGACCTACTATGATCTATGGATCAGAATATTTTTCTCCAACCGGGTCAGACCTGCCCCACCCCGTTACCAACCCGATAGGGGCAGGTTAGGGTTTGGTATTGTCTAAACTCCTATAGGGGCAGGTTCGGGTTCACCCAAACCCACCCTGAACCCGCCCCATTGCCATCCCTAAGAATAGATTACACTCCGCTTGATATTTGATTGATATCAACATCCTGAGTGAAAAATCTGAAAATATAATTCTTTCCGTGCTGGAATCTGAGGTGATTAATTTTGTACTCATCTAATTATTGCTGCATCTTGGGAAAATAGTTTCTACTGATAAGACAATTCAATGCAATAATACATTAATACCTTCCGTTGCCTTTGCATAGAACACACTTGGAATGATGCCAAACATAAATGATGCAAAGAATGGCCATGCTAGTTGTTAGAATAGGTTCTCATAGAATGACATGTTTTGATTAGAGTGTCATACTAGTTGGTTTTGTTAAGTTGAGAAATATGATCTTGAAAGGGTAAGTTTTTGACTCAGTAAGTGGATAATTGTGTTCAATTGCTCGTTTAACTTTGGCACTAACTACACCAGACTGTAATACATCTCTAGTAACTCTGGGGAAGATTTAATGGTAGGCACACATGCAGTGCCTTGTTGGAAGTTCACTAGCTATTGCACGTGAATTTGCTGCTGTAGTGTTAGCTTGTATGGTTGTAGGATGGTGTCTATGTTGTGTGTTTTTGACTAGAAGGTCCTTCTATCTATTTATATGGTTAATAATTTCTTTGTATTAATATCAAATTCCCAAGAATTTTTTTTTATTTTTATTCTTATACTGATACAAAAATCAACTAATGCGATATCTTACAGCTTTGTTTTCTTGGGTCTTTATTCCTCTTTTTTAAATATCATCCATACCTGTATAAGACGCACGGATCTTTCTTAATCAAGGGTTTTCAATGTTAGGCCAGAAGGTCAAGAATACATAACAACTGTACATTTGATTTTGACTGCATTTATCATTCTTTTCATTTGATGTCTATTAAGAGGTCTGATTTGGTTGCTTATTAGTTGTGGTGTGAGCCATAAGTCATTGATGATTTCCCTGATTCCAACACTATGATTCATGCAATCTTCTGTTATAGGTTTGCTGGAAGGAGCAGATTATCTGAATTTGGGATAGACCTGCATGCTGTTCTCTTGATCTATTTGATGTTTCCTGTTAAAAGATTTACTGATTTTGAGAGTCATATGATCATACTTCCTGTCTACAAAAAATTCCTGATCCCTTGTATTCTTCTATAAGACAAATAGAACAGACTGCACAAGTTAATTTATTGCCAATATTATGCAGGCTCCACTGGGAAAATCAATTTCTCCTGTCCCATCTGCTGCTCATGTGAGAACAATGCGCAAAGGATCAACTGATCACCTTGCCCTTACTATTGACTCGGAATCGACTCGTTTGATTAACCACAAAGAAACTGACGAAGATAAAGGTCTGGATTTTTTTGTTGCTAATTTTCTCAAGTCATTGCGAATGAAAGCTATGGTAGTAACATTAAGATTCTCTTTTCAGGTCATGTTTTCAAATCACTCAATACGTCAGGTCTTATTCCAAAACAAGGAAGGATGATTGCAGATCGCATTGATGGGATCTGGTAAGCTTTTAAAAATGATGATACTTGTTTTGTTTAGTGTTTTAGTTATCGATTCATTCTTGTTCTAGGGCCTAAGTTTCATATCTAGAACATGGGGGAGCATTCTTGACCCTGTGTAGAGATATTTTCTTGCAACAGCTTTACCTAAAATGGAAAACAGAGAACATGAAATTGTTAATTTTGCATGCAAAGTTGATTGCTAAAATATTATGAACATGATAATGAAAACTTGCTTTCACTTGCTTGCTGAACTACATTTCAGATCTCCATAGAGTGCCCTTGTGAAACTATAGAAAAGAATGTGTAAAGGTAGACAAGTAGGTCTATTGGCATCTATTTACAGGATTATGCTAAAGACCTGTCTTTCTAATCCATTGATTGCAGGGTATCTGGTGGTCGAGTTCTTATGAGTCGTCCAGGAGCAAGGATGGGCATCATTGCCTATTGGATTTTTTTGAACATATGGTTAGTTGGAACCATCTTGTAACAAAGCCGTTGACACCTTTTCCATCTTGACCCTGATCACCCACCACAATATTTTCAACAAATTGTATCATATGTAAGTTTTTGCTTTTTACATAGATTAAAAAAAGGAAGAGAAAAGATAGTTTCTCTCTCTCTTCTCTCTCTTATTTTTATTTTTTTATTCCAATTACTTGTATCTTATGTGCCAATATTCATTTTTAACTCATTTTTCTTGATGGTTGACTGCATTACATTCTAGGCTTTGAAAAATTCTAACCTCTGTGCAAATGCAAAGTATGCCAGGTTTGTAACTTCTTTCTCAATTCGAATATGAACCCAGAGATAATCTATGATAAATGTAATGTGAAATCTCCAATCCTTTTTTTTTTTTTGTGAAATCTCCAATCCTAGTTCTGACATCCATGTCATTTGTTTTTATTTTATTTTATTTCAATTATTATGATTATTTTTTTCTCGTATATTTCATATTTTGTTCATAATTTGATTTTAGAGATCGGAATTGCTCTGTCACAGCAGATACAGCGTATCATGCGCACTTATATCTCAAAATAAGGGTCGATGTCTCACCGCTCACCAAATCTATCATGTAGCTCCTTTGCGTGCAAGTTTCACTCGTGCCCCTTTGGCAAAATAACAGATGCTCCCCTCACGTTTCTCAGGTTAGATGCACTGACCTAACTTTCTGTTAGAAAAATTGACTGGTTTTACTTTGATGGGTATATCTAATTATCTATGCTTACTAATAAAGCACGATCTACCTTTAAGTTTTATGCAAAAAAAACCTTTAAAGAAGTTCTTTTAAGGCTTTTATATTTTTTTTAGGATTCTAAATTAGAACATATTGGCAAATTTTTTTTGTCTTGTTTAGAGTAGTGATGGCCGTGTAGGGATGGCAAAGGTGCGGCTTCGGGGTGGGTCGGGCAAAACCAAATGAAAGATGTGAGATTATAGTGTTACGAGTGGTTTGGCCAAATGTCAGTGATTATGCTTGGCATTGTTGATGTGTGGTTCTAGTGTTGGGATTGCTTTGGTGGAATATGAGTAAATGTCTCATACTTGTTTTGCTTGGCATTGTTTCTAGTGATTTGGTGGTATCTTCATCTATTTTTTGCATTTTTTTTCCTAAGCAAAGAATGTTTCTTATTTATTACACAAAATTAATATAAATTGGCTAAGAAAACCTGCTTAAAATTGGGTTTGTAATGGGGGGTGTCAGGTTGACCTGGCTACGCTATATAATGTTAAAATATAAATGTTTTTAAATATAATATATAAAATAATAATGTAATTAGTTATAAATAAGTTTTTTTTTTTTTTGCATGAGATATATGTGAAAGGTATTATTTTAATAGATTAAGGTTAGGTTTGGGGCTGGTTAGGTTAGAGTCAGGTTGGGCTAAACCCTAATCCACCCCTAACGCGTTGTATGTATGTATCACGTCCGAACCATTCGGGGACATTGGGGAGGCTCACTGATTCACCCGCGTTATTTCTATCCCATGCACGTGCCACCCCCCAAGTTCCTTAAAAAGCAGTTCAACATTCTCCTGGTCATTGATCGATTTTAGCAACACCGGTAACTGTACGCCAACTGTTGCTCCAAGAAACGGGATTACATTTGAGATTCGTCGGGTTTCCAGTTTCTATGACAAACCTATACGACCTTCTCTTCCGAGAGGAAAATCTGACCCGAGTCCCTTCGTAATATGGCTCTTGAAACAGTGAAGGGCGGCTTCGTAATTACTGTACCGAGCATACACGGTGCGAATGCGTGAATGCTTGTTACCAAGCGACGTCAAAATTGCCCCCTCAGGCCTCAACGCTTCAACAACCACCTTATATTTTGCAGTCTAAGAATTCCTGTCAACAAAACCGCATTTTTAGTAAATATGAAATCATTTCCCAGATTATGACTGCCCTGCTAACGATTGGAAGCATAAACGATTGATTTCACTGCATCACCGAAGGAGAAGCAGGTTCGGTTGGACAAAAGGAAACAAATCTCTTTGAAAAGTAGAGGTTGGTCCTTTGGTGAGATGAGGAGAAAGAAAAAAGTAGGGTGATAAGGTAACTGTCGTGAGTGGATTCAGTCATTTAAGTCCTTGGGGCTCAATGCGAAGCAAGTTTGACGGGAAAGGTCCAGTGGAGTTCATGCTCGTTTGCCATAGCTCATGACTGAAATTTTTTTATCATGGTTGATGCCAACTGTTAAACATTGTTTCTGTTTAAAACTTTGAATCCCTTGGCTAGAAGAAAAATTGAATGAGATGAGAACAGAACTGACTTGCTATCCCTGAGAAAAAGAAGATGAAGAATATTGAAAAGACAAAGAAGGGAACTTCACAACATGCAGAATTGCAGCGAAAGCCATTTTGTGTTGTAGTGAAAACTAAGAAGAGCTTACATAGAGCTTATAAAAAGGTTACCCTTACATTTTTCGAGTTTTACAATCATGGTATAACATGCACTTTTTTTTTTTTTTTTGTTTGAAAAAACGATTTATAAATCGGTTAATTACAGGTGATTTTGGATAAGCTAATTTACAAATGATTGTCTCGAAACAAATTGAAGGCACTTAAATTACGTATAGGACGCACCACGATTTAACAAAAGTTAACCGTATAAGCTCCAAAAGTTACAATAAAGTACCACTGATTCGAGATAAGCTGCTTTTCAAAGCCTTCCTTTTTTTTTTAGAGGATCTTCGGCTGCATGCATCCAAGCTTTTCAAAGCCACCAAACATGGATACCCTCACTGTAAACTGTTGGAGAGACGCTTCCTTATCTGGTCAGTAACCTCGCCGATGCTTTACATTTCATTCATTTTTCTCTGAGTTACTGATTACGCGACATCGTTCATCCTAAATTCTCTGCTCTCAATTACTCTTTCAATTAAATGTGTTAATTTAGATGTGGTTTCTTTAGCACTCTTTTTTGTCAGTGTTTCCTTATTACTGTGATTCTACCTAACTGATCACATTTGATTAGGTAGAAAATTTGGTAGCAGCCCTTTTCCGCCGAGGAAGAATTTGCCTTCTGAACTACACAGTGTAAGTGGCATTCTT
This sequence comes from Buxus sempervirens, assembly GCA_947561395.2. Classification (NCBI taxonomy): domain Eukaryota; kingdom Viridiplantae; phylum Streptophyta; class Magnoliopsida; order Buxales; family Buxaceae; genus Buxus; species Buxus sempervirens. The sequence goes on from OX387188.1 coordinate 42,711,624, forward strand.
AAATAATAGATTCTTGCAACAAGGGGTTTTTAAATTTCGCAGATGGTGAAGGAATTTGTAGTTTTTTTTCTTTCTCCATATGTTACGGATAATTTCTTCTTTGTTCTTTTAGGGATATGAAGCTACTTTTAAAACTTTTGCTCGACGCAATTCTATAAAGAAATTTACAAAAAATGGGGAAACGCGTCAAACAGGAGCTCTGCAAAATCAAAAGGGTCCATCAGAGAAAGGCAATGGTTTGGAGGCTGATATAATGCGTGATGATATTGTGGTGTCTTCTGGTAACAACTCGGCTACAAATGATTCTGTTGCCGTCGCTTCTAGAAGTTCTGTACTTCAGGCTTGTAGTGTCACCTCTGTGTTGATTGCTGCTTTGGGTGTAATAATTCGGCAGGTAGGGTTTTCTTTCACAGCTTACATGGTTTGAACGTCAATTGTCAGGAAAAAAAAAATATTGCCGCATCTTCTTTTTGGTCTAAATAATATCGATTCCACTTGAGAATGGGCATGACCTGTTGAACTATTTTCTCTCTCCATTCACTTTCCCACTTTTGCTTTTTTATTTTTTATTTTTTATAGTCAATAATATCTGCTTCTTCCTGCTTTAGTTTACTGAATTGTTATGTGATTTATTAAAAGAATGCGGTACACAAGTAAACATTTTTTTCCTTTAAGATCCCATTTCTTTCTGCCAAAGATCCCAATTTTATTGGACTTGATCAAGCAAGTTCTGAATGATTTGTACTTGTCTTGAGGAGCGTAAAATTTAAGTGCTTCTTTCTTGTTTTTTATTTGTAGGTATCTCACAGTGCATCTGTGGAAGGATGGCCAGTTCTTGACTGCACAGCAGTAGTGTCATGTATTTATTTCTTTATTTGTCATTTTTTCGTGTTGGTTGCTGGAAACCTTTGTTTTGTTCTATAGATTTTTGATGAGTAGAAGCTTCTTTGTTGCTTTCCCCATGAAACTAAACAATGCCCGTTAAGAAAAGAAGTACCCATGAAGGAGATCTTTTGGTCAAATTGACTATATTGATGGATGTAACCATTTAACTTTTGACTTCCCATGTACCACTTTCCGTTTCCATTGTATTGACCAAAAGAAAATAATGGACAGTAACTATTGTTTATGAAGGTTAATATATTACCCCAATGCAACTACCCCTTCAAGATATTTCCATTTGAATGATAATATGCTTGGAAGGCTGATCCTTTATTAAACCTTTTTCTTTTATTTTTAATTAGTAACAGTCAGTTATCCTGCTTTGCCTCTGATATTTATGATACTGTATATCCATTTCAATATGATAGGGAGGTTAGTGAGACACACCATTTAGGGACCTTCATGCTAGATGCATCCACCTTGTGGCAAAATGCTCATTTGGCTCTTATGTTATTCTTTCTTCAAATTTAAAGTATTTATTAAAGAAAAAAAATTGATGGATGCCATTACATATGGTTAAAGTGCGATACACAAGATGGATCAAATGAATATGTCTTACTTAGATGAAGAGGTTTTCCATGTCCACATGACCCATCTAGAAGGATCTTTATGAAACAGGCAGGCTGAATTAGCCAAAACTTTCCTTTATGTTGCAGAAAACTCCATCTTACATTAGGTAACTAAACTTGGTGAAATATACCAGAAAAACTTTTCCAGTGTCTTGTATAATATCTTTTTTTTTATTGTAATGTATATTTTTGATTGGACTTAACTGTTATGTTACTCTGGAGAGGATATTCACTTTTTTCTCTGTATATACAGTTGATCTCGAGTCATGGCATCTTGAGCTGATCACAGGATTAGTTGTACTGATATCATCCTGCCGGTACCTACTACTCAAGACATGGCCAGATTTTGCTGAGTCTAGTGAGGCAGCCAATAAGCAGGTAATCCTTCTTCCTATCTGTAGCCTGTAGGTACTCATTCAGGAATATGCCCTTCTATTGATGAGTAATGCAAGTATAGAAGAGTCTTTTAGATGCAATAGTTTCTTGTATTATTTCCTTTTAGTGATAATCAAGGATTGAAATTTCATGTGTTGGTGAAATTTCGCTGGTGCAAAGCATAAATTTTGAACTGCGCCTGCATAAAAGGAATGCATTTCCTCTAGAGCCAGAATTTGGTGGTTCAGTGAAACCACCGGCTGGGATGGAGTATGGATGTGTGGGGCCCCCTACTCACATGGGCATCCATCCGTGAGTTTCACGCTGGTTCCACTGAATGGCACCAGACGAAACGCTCTCGCATAAAAGAGGCAAACAAACTAAAGAAATTGATTATTTCTGTTTTTGTTTGTATTTCTTGTTAATATTTTGGAGTTAGTCAGTGTAGGAGTCAATGAGGATTCTTCTGATCTGTGTGGTGCACATTCAGCATTTAACCACACTTCATAGATCTAATCTACGATATCTTTGGTCGGAGTTTTTTTTTTTTTTTTTTGATGAATAATGAATATTGTATAAAATCAAAAGAGAGGAAGTCAAGAGTTGACCCAATCATATCTTGCAAAGCCTTGTCATGTTCCATACTAATGGTGAGAACAAGACAATAGAAGATGCCATAAAATGTCATCAGCTTATGTCGGCTCAATAAAATGTGTATGCCATATAGGGTCATTCAACAGTAACATTTTTTTCCAGGTGACCTATTTGATGAGAGCCATTGTATATGGGTACCATGTTTTGCTTGCGTGCACTATCTATTGCCAAAGAAAGATACTATGACTTCTTTATGTCTGAAATTTACTGGTCTTATTCTTACAATAATGGTTCCAGGTAAAGCATTAAGTACATAGACTATTCGGCTCATGATTGTAGTTCATGAAATTGTTCTGATTTTATGATTCAGGTGCTCTCTTTGCTACAACCTTTAGATTACCTAGTTGTGTCATTTCTTCCTGGGGCTAGTGAGGTAATTTGAAAGTCCATCTTATTCTCTGTTATTTTTTAACCCGAAACATTATTGTTTGTGATTTTATATTTCCGTGGATTACATCAGGAGCTCCTTTTTCGTGGTGCCCTACTGCCGCTACTTGGGGTCGATTGGAAGGGTGCCTTGGTTACTGCTGTCATTTTTGGTGCTCTACACTTGGGCAGTGGACGAAAATATTCTTTTGCTGTGTGGTATCTTTTTCTTCATTTTCTCAGAGACGTTTTGGAAATAAATAACATAATTGAAAAAGAATCAAACAGCTGATACATTTTCACCATGGGAAAACATGAACCAATTTTCTACGAATATTGGCTGCATTCTGTCATGGTGTATCACACACTAGTACTAACACAGTGGCAAACCAAGCAATGGGCCTTAGCTGATATACTGGTTCAGATCAAAGTTAACTAAGTTGTGCCTTGTTTGCCCATATTCCTCACCCCCGACCACATGCCTGACAGGAAAAGTGTGATGTCTTGGGTTATCTGTCCATATAAGCTTCTGAAATTAGCAGTCATGTCATGAATTCTATTAATAGTCTGAGTTTACCTGGTCAAAGCGTAGGAGCTTACTTTCGCAAAATTCTGGCTTTCAAATTTATGCCGTCTTTGCTGCAGATCATAACATTTTCCTACAATAGCTGCTTATTAAATATTGAACTATTTGTTATTTATGGTTTTACAGGGTCAGAAAGCTACCTTTGATGTTTAAGTATATGTGGCTCTGATATCACTATAAAATTTATTTTCAGGGCAACATTTGTAGGGTTTGCTTATGGTTATGCAACAATTTTATCCTCAAGCATTATTGTGCCAATGGCTTCTCATGCACTGAACAATGTTCTTGGGGGGATTCTATGGCGTTATACATCCGATCCATCAGAAAAGACTGTAGATTAACACGCTTGATTAAGTATCAAGAATGTATAAATTAAATGGTGAGAATTATGGTTTTCTAATTTTCTAGTTGCATCTCACTTAATTTGGTTTTTGACATTGCACATGGTCTCTATGCTCACACTCGCACCATCCCTGTGCATCTGATATAAGCTTGGAAATTCCTCTTTGTCTTGAACGCAGTGATATTTATTATTGATCCAGTAGCAACTGATCTCTCCACATCCTTCAGATCATTAGGACTTATGTCAGGTGGTGGCAGGTGTACTTGCCATGATAAGATGTGCACAAGAACGGCAAATCCTGGTGCAAGCTGAATTCCAGAACATAAAATCACAGGGATTAGAAATATATTTGTCATTTTTGGTACTGCCAAGGCAAAATTGAAGCTTGCATTCTTCAGAATATGAAGCATATGCCCTAGCAGTTGGGCATTAAGGTCCTGCCTGAGGGGTTGCTCAACCCTACAAAGATAAAGCAATTGTTACAGATTGAAATACCTGGTAACCGTTACTCTTCTTATTTTTCCCCACAAGCTACTAAGTGTATTATGGTATTAAATGGAATTCTCTAGATCTTGAAGCTGCATTCATTTGAAGAACAGAAGACTTTAGATAATCCGTACCGACTGTCAAGGTCCTTCCTCGCAGCACTTTATACACAGCGGCGGTTGCTTTCTGATGTCACAATAACAACAGGCTACATCACAGTTGTTGTTGCATCCTTGCACAAGGAAAAAGCCCATAAACACTCTTTTGTTCAGAGAAATATTACACAAGATTCTCATATATTAGCTGCAAAATTCTCATGAATCCGTGCTCGTTGATTGCCATAGCAGCTAGATTTTGAGCAGGTGAAAAGAAGTTGAGGGTTTCGTTACCTGTTACGGTAATATATTGGTTTCGTTCAAATTCTCGACGGCTAATACGGACTGGAAGCCGAGTGCTTGCTTGAACAATATTGGTGCCCACTTCTGTTGCAGAGACCACGAAAACCACCAAACAAACCAAAGCCATGGATTTCATCATCATCGGATTAGCTTCTTAGTCACGTTGAGCTAATGCATATGGTGTCTACGGCAGCTGCTCTGGTAGTTTTTTTTTTTTGGTGGAAAGCTGCTCTGGTAGTTGAAACTGCCATCCTTTTCTTCTCCTATTAATGTTCATGAGGGATTGTTTACAGTTTGAGTTTAGGAAGAAGAGAAGCACCTAACAATAGTCGAACTGATTTAGAAAATTGTCTCGTTTCTTTTATCCACAATGTGATTAGCTTAAACTATGTATGCTCTCCTTCATCAGGGAGATGGGAAATAAATCATAGCAGTTGCATGAACAGATTGTTTATAGATTTTGAGTATCATATGGCGAACATGATCGTATTCATGATTGGATCCAAAAGGTACGGCATATGCGTGTGTGTGTGTGAATATTTTTATGTTATGTATTATATATAATAATAATAACTATAATAATATGATATATGTGTGTGCGCGCACACGTAAGTGTGTGAATTACATATATTATATACTCTGATGGGTCAGACCAGCCAGCACAGCCCAGTTAGGCCTGTGTTGTGCTGCCCTCTTTGCAAGTGGGCATCGCATGGCTTAGAATTGCGATTGAGATCATCTATAGTTAACCTGTAAAAAAGGTTCAACTGTATCCAATAGCTGCTTTACACCTAGGGAAGTAACAGTCCTAAAAAAGTTTTTAAAAAAATTTTTATTTTTTTTAATGCAGGAGAAAGAAGTTGTGAGGACTGATGCTTGCCTAGGTAGCAAGTAGCCATTGGAAAGGGGTTTAACTGTAGATGATCTCAATCCTAGAATTGAGTCACACCGGCTGACTCGTTTAAAATGCCTAGCTACAACTAGAAAAAAATGTATTTGTCCACGTAACTAACGAGGATGATCAAGAATGCCATCGTTTAACATGCCTAGCTACAACTAGAAAAAAATGTATTTGTCCACGTAACTAACGAGGATGATCAAGAATGCCATGTTCACAACCCTGGGAGTTTCAATAGAGTCAATGGAGTTGAAGTTTCAAGGCCATATTTAGTTAAATTTAGCTTTTGAACTCTGAAAATTGGTTTGTTAAACTTTTTTCATCAATTTCTTGGGTAGTTTGGCCTGAAGATTGGAAATTTTTGGGATTTTGTTGTTTGTTTTTTGGAATTAGACAACTTTTGGTTGAAATTTCAACGAAATAACGGATATGTTCTGAAGTTTAACGGCTTGTAAGTCACCGTAAGTTAGGCTCCCAAAAAACTTGGACAAGTGGATTTGGGCCAAAAATATGGCGTGGATCACAATTTGTTAATGACTTTGAAGCGACAAATTAAGAGCCGTGACTTGAACTTTCAAGGGCCGCCCAAATTATCCACCTTGCAATCTTCCATTTGGTGCACATTCAAAGTTCGGAAGAAGCTTCAATGGTCCGATTTAAACGGCAACAGCTTAATCTGATTACGTATGTATTTATGAATATTTTAAGTGTTTTGATAATAAACTAATTAGGTAAAAACAAAAGAGAAGAACTCTTCAGGGTAATGCAATTTGGGAATCTATAGTGTTCCTTTTATTTATAATAAATAATATAGATGAATGTATTCCAATACATAATACTTTGCCAAAAAGCAAATGCTTGATGACAGATAAATTAGATAATTGGATACCTATTAAAACCCCATCAATATTTTATGTTCTTAAAGTAAAAACCCTTTTAAAAACGAGCACATACACCCAAAATCATGCATCATTGCGTGCATCAGTGCTATGATTGGTTAAATTAATTATTTTTTTAAAAAAAAAATCATGTCATGGGAAGGTAATAATTGTTTTAAGTTGAAAGCACCAATCATAATATGGCCTCCGCCGTGCATTTTGAGCATATGCGATTTCCATCCTCGAAATATAGTTTTTGAGCATACACGATTTCCATCCTCGGAAAATAGTTGCTTTGCTAACATTAATTAAAATTATAGGGGTATAATGCGTAGAAATATTCTTGAATATATCATTCAACATCATTGTAATCCAACACGCTAAACTTCTTGGAAACTGTCAATGACCGGGATGGATGGGAACGGCTATCATTTTGCTCTAGGATAGAACTGAAGTCGTGGTTTAGGTAGAAGAAAATGAAAAAAATGGAGAGAGAGAGAAGAAAAACAGAACTTTGTTCAACAAACAACTAAGCAAAATAAATAAATAAATGAAGGAAAGATCCAATGCATCATTAGTCTCTACAAACATCAAACTAAGAAATTTTTCTTAACAATTGACAGAGAGACTTCGAAGAGCTTGAGGATACTTTGTGTCAGTTAAAGTTGAACTAACGAATTGTACTTTGAAGTTAATTAATTACATACATATCTGCAAATTGCAGAAGTACCCTTTTATAATAACGAATTCCAAAAACTTCAACCTTGTTGACTTTGAACTTGGACCAGAACACAAGCCCAGAACACAAGTCCTTCGGCTGGACATCATGAGACATGGAAAGCTGAAGTGGGTGACGGCCTGGAATTGGAAATGGTAACCTAACTTGTGTGGAAATGGAAACAAACGAAAGAATTATTATAGAAGCGACTTCTAATAACGTACGCTACCTTCGTTGGAATGGAAACTCTCTCGGCTATAAAAATGGCGGGTTCTGCTTCAACTTTAGCAGCTCACATCGTTGAGGGAGACGTCCAGTTCCGTTCCAAGCTTTGTGTGCGTACGTTCTTTTCTGTCTTTCTTTAAAAGAAAAGCTTAAACCTCCAACCCCATATCACAGTTTTAATTCCCTTCCCTCCCTGCTTTTCTTCTCTTGATATCTTTGGCTTAACGTCTTGGTTAATCACCTCCTGTGTTTCTTAATTATTCCAGACGCAGAGAGATTCCGGAGATGGACACCATAGTTGCAGCTCCTAAAGCTCCTGCATTACGAGCAAAAGATCGTCTCTTACCAGTTTCTCATCATGCTTTGAGGCTTTTCATGTTGTCATCATTCACAGTTCTGTGTGTAGCTGCAGCTGCATCAAATCCAGGAGTGCAGTTGCTTATGAATCGCCACCATGTATGACTTCTCCATCTTGATCGACAGTTGCTAGCTACATGTGAAATGGGTTAAAGGTGTTACAGATGTTTTCTTATTTCTTATTTCATAATTGGTGATAGTTTTTCTTTGGTGAATGACTTTTAGGTGGTGATGGACAATGGGTTGGTGCAAGTCACATTGTCAAATCCAGGAGGACATGTTACTGGAATTCGTTATAATGGCATTGATAACTTACTTCAAGTCAATAATGAAGAACATGACAGAGGGTATGCTCTTTCCTTTTTCTTTTAGTTGCCTGCATGCGTCAAAAGTCTTTGTTATTTAACAAATCTTCCTAAATATTTATACTAACTGGGGTGAGGTCTGGCTTCAAAATTCAAATACCTTTACCAACAAAACTTTTGGTGGAAACCCCACGACCAGGACATTAGGTTTTGCAACAAAAAGAAATCTTAATAGAATAATATAGGGTGGAAGAGCTTAGCCTCTGCCCATAGTCTCAGAGTCTCGGTATGGCTTTACACCCGTGGAATTTGGACCGGATTTATGATGATCCAAACTCGAATCTAATTAATTAATAAGCTTAAGGATATCCAAATCCGAATAAATATCCAATAAATCCTTCATTTATATTATATATAACCTGAGGTGTCTTTTGGAAAGCGTATCAACTATTATGTTCCTTTTTTGCAACATGTCTTTAGATTTTATTGTTAAGTCCCATTATTCAGGCGCTTAAAACTTAATCAATTGCAAAATTGTTCCCTCCCACCTTTTCCCTACCTCTTCCCTTACCATCTATCTACATTTCTTCTCTTTCTACATACATGCAGTATTACACGTGCACCCTGCTAGTATAAATTATAGAATCCAAATTTTGATGTATTTATGAAACCCCTCTTAGAATTAGATTAATATTCAGATCTGATAATAATCCAAAATCAAATCAAATAGGTTCATTTTTGTTATTAACCTACTAAATAGTACATCAATTCAATTAGGATTTCTTAAATCAATAATCACCCTTTAACATATTTGAATCCAAATATAAACGGACATTTAATAGACTAAAAATCTAATTAAATCGTATAATTTAATTTGATTTCTGCCACAACCCATTGACAGCCAATGTCTCACTCTTATCAGCACCCTTTGGCCCGCATATTTAAATTATGACTTTCAATCTGCGCAGGTACTGGGATATTTATTGGAGCGAAAAGGGTCATGTCGGATTGCAACATAGGTTCTTTGATCTTTTTTAATCTGTCATCTACATATGGCCCACCAAATGAACGCCTATGTTGTTTCTAAGATTGAATCCACCTCTTGTTCAGGGTTGAAGCAACGAGGTTTCGGGTAGTGCTGCAAAACGAAAAGCAAGTGGAGATTTCCTTCTCAAGCACATGGAATCCTTCCCTCACAGGCTCGCATGTTCCTCTAAATATTGATAGAAGGTGTGTGTGTTGTGTTTCAGCTTAGAAAACATAAACAAAAACAACATTACACTGTAACTAAGTAATAATCGAAGGAAGTCATTAATTATCTCTGTTAATGGATATAAAACCTGCAGATTTGTAATGCTTCAAGGTTCACATGGGTTTTACACCTACGCCATTTTCGAGCACTTAAAAGGGTGGCCAGATTTCAATCTCAATCTTACAAGGCTTGTTTTCAAGCTTCGGCAGGACAGGTAAACTTCAACGTACTCTCACCTCACTTCAATGTTGTCGATCAGCTTTAATTTATACACTGATATGATCTATATATGGTGGATAGGTTTCACTATATGGCTATCTCAGAGAGCAGACAGAGGTTCATGCCCCAAGAAAATGATCGTTCTCAGGGGAGAAGCCAACCGCTTGCATACAAAGAAGCAGTTCTGTTGATGAATCCATTAGATCAGAACTTTAAAGGGGAGGTAGGTGAAACCAAGTTACTATAAACAACTGTAAATTTCTAAATTTAAAGAGTATGCATCTGCAGTATCAGTCAATCAGAATAAAATTAATGTTGGTGTTGTATGGATGTTCATGATTAGGTGGATGACAAGTACCAGTATTCATGTGTAAACGAAGAGAACAAGGTTCATGGGTGGATAAGCTCCAATCCACTAGTTGGTTTCTGGCAGATTTCACCCAGTGATGAATTCAGATCGGGAGGGCCTCTTAAGCAAGAACTGACCTCCCATGTTGGTCCTACCACTCTGTCTGTAAGTCTCCCAATCTCTGTTTGGAGGCTAAGTTGTCAATAGGAGATGAATTAATTCAGGATTGCACCACGTGTATTGACTGTATTCGTTTGTGGTTTACCACATTCAGGTCTTTCATAGTTCTCATTACATGGGTCAGGATCTGGTCCCAATGTTCCGAAATGGTGAAGAATGGAAGAAAGTTTTCGGGCCTGTTTTCATTTATCTGAATTCAGGCCATTCAAGAAGCACGCTATGGAAGGATGCAAATAGACAGGTTTCATTAATTAATGACTGTTATAAGTAGCAGTATGATTGTAGTTAATATAAATAATCTCACATATTCTTCTTCTTCTTCTTGCTTAGATGATCAGTGAAACACAAAGTTGGCCTTACACATTTCCAGTCTCAGATGACTTCCATAAATCTAACCAGAGAGGTTCTGTTCGAGGTACACTGATGGTCCGCGATAGGTCTCTCTCTCTGTCTCTGTCTCTGTCTCTGCCTATCTTCCTCTCTCTCTCTTTCTCTGTTCCCCACTTTACATGTACAAGTTCTTTTTGATGTGTTCAGGTACAATGGCAAGGTAAATAAACCAGCAATCTTTGCTCATGTTGGGTTAGCTTTACCTGGGGAGTTAGGATCTTGGCAGAAAGAGAGCAAGGTTGTCTATCATTCTCATTTCTCATCCTCTTAGCTTTATATATGTATAAGTAATTATTATGAAAGCAAAGAAATTAACACTAATATAATGTTTAAATTATCTAAAAAATTTGCCAGGGATATCAGTTTTGGACTGAAACAGGTCCTGATGGCTCTTTCTTGATAAAAAACATTCGGGTTGGAGACTATGATCTGTATGCATGGGTCAATGGTTTTATTGGGGACTACAAACATAACACTGTAATCACCATTACACCAGGTACGTATCAGATATCAAGCTTCTGAAACTCAAATGTCTTGAAATCATTCAGAAAAGATTACATATGCTAATACTTAGTATGTCTATTAACAGGCGGAAACATTGATCTGGGTAATCTTGTTTACGAACCTCCTAGAGATGGTCCCACCTTGTGGGAGATAGGTGTTCCTGACCGTTCTGCCGGCGAGTTCTTCATCCCAGAACCCGATCCCCGCTATGTTAACCCTCTTTATCTAAATCAAGACAGGTTTCTTCTCATCCACTTACTAATCAAACATTGGATTTCATTTCGGTCTTTTTGGTTTTGTAGAAAGGAAATAACTTGATATACCTTTTCTCTTAATTTGTATATATATACAGGTTTAGGCAATATGGACTGTGGGACAGATATAGCAGCTTATATCCTAATGAAGATCTTAGCTATACCATCAATGTTAACGACTACAGAAAAGACTGGTTCTTTGCACATGTCACAAGGTGAAGTGCTTTTGCTAAATATACATCTTCCTTTCTTTCTTATCTTTGCTCCATATTTTGAAATAGCTAATTGGCTGGTGCAGGAAGCCTAACAATGACTGTTGTCTAAATTTCAGGAAGAAAGGTAGATCCTACCATCCAACAACATGGAGGATTAAATTCAAACTTGATAATGTGGATCCAAGAGGGAATTACAAGCTGAGAGTTGCACTTGCATCAGCCACAGGATCTGAACTACAAGTGAGGAATCTATGACATTACAATTAGCTTTGCAAACAATCTCAGTTTATCTAGAATTTTTGAGTTACAACTGGTACTGAGTGAGTTTCTTTTTCGGTTTTAAGGTACGGTTCAATGACTTGAATTCTCGTCTCCCTCACTTTACTACTGGGTTGATTGGTAAGGACAATGCCATTGCAAGACATGGGATTCATGGGCAGTACTGGCTGTTCAACATTGACGTGAAGGGTGATTTGCTCGTCCTGGGAGACAACACCATCTATCTGACTCAAGCTAGACACCTCGGGCCTTTTAATGGGGTCATGTATGATTATATCCGAATGGAAGGTCCCCAAAGCACCTGAGCGAGTACCAAAATCTGACCTCTGATTCATGAAATCTTAGAGCTAGTTAAGGTTCTATATGTTTTCGGTTGGGTCATGTTGAATGTTGTTTCAGTGATGTAGATTAATTTTCCCGTTTGGGTTTGGTAAGAAGAATTCACCTGCCCACCTTAGATTTAGGTGCTAGATTAGGAGATTGATTTGTATTATTCATTTTTATCTTTCTTTTCAATTCTTGTCAGATAAGGAAAGTTCTTTTCCTTCTCCATGCTCAAGTGTAACTCCATTATTTTCATTGTTACTGGTAAATAAAAAGTTTAAACGTTTGTGATTCTCTTATTTGCGAGCCCTCTGCAGTAGTTTTCTTTTTCACTTCACACTATTTCCATTTTAATCAATCTGTCATGCACAACGAGCCAAGTACAAAGCCTCGCCTGGGATTGACTAGGATTTCTATGTTGTAGCATCTATATGAGGTATCTGCTTCATGGTTATCTGGGTTTATCATTGCTCCTATCCCGCATAGCTGAAGATTTGCATGGCTAGTTATACCCAAAAGAAAAGATTGATCAGTGAACAGTTTAATTACAAACAAAAAGTTTGCGGTTCAAGCCCATTTTGAAGTACAAAGCAAGGTACATGATGGGCAAGAAAAATGCCCCTGCTGAGGATATTATTGAATCAAAGTACAGGTTCTAGTTGAATGCTGAAAGCAATTGATTCCAGTCGGTAATATTTGATCAACTTCAAATCCCAGTCGAGATCTGAAGATTCTTGATGGTTTGTATCTCCTTTCCAGGATTCAATCCCTTGGGACAGGCACGGGCACAGTTCAGAATTGTGTGGCAGCGGTACAGCTTAAACTCATCACAAATTGCATCCAAGCGTTCCTTTGTGTACTCATCACGGCTATCACTGATCCACCTGCATAAACCGAAAACACCACATGAACATAGTAGTTTAAATTTCAAGGTTACATATACTAGATGGCAATTTCTAGAAACCCAGTAAAATAATAATATAGGAGATATGAAGTCATTATGGAATCATGAAAATCAGCTTGTCTCATGTAAAGGAAATTATAAAAACATGAAAAATAAATAAATTGATGGAAAGGAAAACAAGAGGGCTACAATGCATCCAACCAAAAAAAGATCAGCTGTTGTGTTGAATAAACAGTGAATATAAACCAATACTAACTCTATTTCCAAATAGTGAAAGGTATCTTTTTTATTCCTTTTTCTGGAGCACCTCCTTGCTGTTCCTTGAAGTTGTCCCAAGAAAAAGAAAGAAAAAGGAAAAAAGAAAGAGAGAGAGAGAGAGAGAAGGCCATGAAAAAAAAGATTACATCAGCTATATATAAGAACCATCAAAATGGCACATATTTCTTCATACCATCCAATGCATGAAGGATATTACAATGACAATAGGGATCAACATGTCCAACTCTAATCCATCCCGTGATTCAGGTGTACCACTCTTCGTGTTAACTAGAACCTCAAAACACAATATTTCTTCAAAGACAAACAAGTAGGCCTACACAAAGTCCTCAAATATAGAAACATTGACTCTTACAGGCCGACGAGACCATCTCTTCATGACTGCATAGCCCTTTTTGGTACCTCTGAGCATATCTATGTAATCCTTAAATATCACAAGATCAACTCTGCTGCAGACTTGTTTAGTTATATTTTAATTTAATGTACAGATGGAAAGCCATCGAAATACTCACTTTATGTTTTGGAATATGATAGCGAGACAATTATAGAGGTTTATAAACCTTATTTTTTATATTAATACAATCTGTTTGATATTTACCGCAAAAAAGGATATTGATCTGAAATCAAAATTTATACCAAGACCATAGGCTGATAAAAAAATCTCCAATTTGAATAGGTTGTGAAAAAAGGGAACCTCATATCATAGGATTATTAAACCAAAACATAATTCACTGTCTTCATGGTCATAAACCATGTTCAAATCAAAGTTGTCAAACTAAACAGGATTACTTATATGGTCATGGGATCTATTCACATGTCACCAGACAGGCTGTCCCCAAAAAAAAGATGACTTGAAATCTAATAAAAAATATAAAATTTTTTTTTTTGAAGAAATATGGAATTCAGAAAAATCAGAAGATGTATAAAATGATAAAAGATTTGTTATTGCTAAACTAAAAAACTAAATACTCAAAAACTAGAAGGGGCAAAATACCCATTATATTTTTGAGCATTTGAGTTGTGGAACCTCACAATATCTTGTGCAACCACACAACAAGTACTCAAAAGTTATCACATATGTACTATACACATATTCAGTTTTCAAAATTTTTTTAAAAAAATTTGTGGTTGCTTTGAAAATACAGCTTCCAAAGCAAATGATTATGATTCTAAACGAATTTTTTTCTACAGATTTGCACTAGAACTGCAACAACTATAGTTGAGCACCTTAAAAGCCCAATTATGGGAGTTCTACTGCAATAATAAGCACTTATATAGAAAGGAAGGCGACAACATTGGAACGAGCTGTCCTGAGATTAATACATAGCTAGGTGCCAAGCCAGCCGATGGGAGCTAACATTCCCATTGAAGAATTTCTGGGGTGCAACAGGTTTTTCGAGATGGGAGGGAGGTAGAGATCTGGCTGATGGTTCTGTTTCTGTAGTGTTGGGCCAGTAATGAGATCTTCTACTGGTACACAGCTTGTGTACTATGTAATCTTTTCTAATTACTTATAATATATCCCTTTGATTACTGATAAAAAAAATTAAATAAGCCTTTATAGTATATGACTCCAGACTCAATTACGTGCATTTCAAGTATACCCAAACTCTAAAGTAAAAAAATTAATACAGCTCCCAAACTACAAATGTCAGTATTTATCTATTTTAGTTTGGTATTACATGAAATCTTGTGGGGTGATCCCACGCCTCATGGGGTGCCCTTCCCTCTCTTTTTGATCTAATGAAATCTTCATTATTCATCCAAAAAAAAAAAGTTTGGTAATACATGAAGCTATTATATAAAAGAATTGGCTGCCTTTGCCTACACATAATATCCAATTAGGTATGGTAACAAACCATATAAACTTCAAAGCATTAAGAAAGCTGCAAAAAGGGATCGTGTATTCATCAAAAGTTGAAGAAATCATGACAAGTATCATATAAAAGCACTTTTTTTTTATCTATTCATCATCACCTTCATTTAAGGTTTTTCTATTTATATAAATAAATAAATTCCTGCAAATATCGTAATGGCTACTGCTCAGAGAAAAAACTAATAAACAAAGCAATATTTAGTAAATATAGATATTCTTAGCAGACAGAGCAATTCATTTCCGCACCCAATTAAGAAAATCAAAAATTAGGGTAAACATTTTCCCAAAAATCCGTATAACATGGAGCACATTATGATCTCATTCTTTATCAGGAAAGAACCTTAGGTTAAATTTTCAAAAATCAAACCACAAGAGCACCGCCGTACAAATTCAACCCGAGGTATTATCTCGAATAATCTGCTCATATTGTGATACCAAAAAAAATTTTCTTTGCAAGTTTGAATACAAGAGGAACCAAAGCTGTGTAGGAATCAAGTACCTGTGTGCGTGAAGCAGTGCGGCAGGGCCCAGATAGGATTCAGGGTTCCACCAGTAACTTGGGCATGAGGTGCTGCAACAAGCGCACAATATGCACTCGTACATCCCATCAAGCTTCGCCCGATCCTTCTTGCTCTGCGGGATCTCCTTCCCCGGCTCAGGCGGTTGGTTCTTCCTCTTCAACCACGGCTCAATACTCTTGTACTGGTTGTAAAAATTCGTCATATCCACTACCAGATCCTTGACAACGAACATGTGAGGCAACGGGGTGACGGTGCTGGGCGTCCCAGAGGGGATCTTGGTGAGGCAGGCGAGGCCATTGCAGCCATCGATGTTCATAGCGCAGGAGCCACAGATCCCCTCACGGCATGACCGGCGGAAGGTGAGGGTGGGATCGATTTCGTTCTTGATCTTGATGAGTGCGTCGAGAACCATGGGTCCACAGTCCTTGAGATCGATCTGATAGTCCAGGAGTTGGGGTTTGGAGGGGTTGTCGGGGTTCCAGCGGTAAATGGAGAAGGTCTTGAGATTGGAGCCGCCTGCAGCCTTGGGCTCCACATGTTGCGCTTGAGCTTCGGAGGCGTGGGCTCGAGTGCGTACGAGCTTTGACGCCATGAAAGAAACCCTATAAACGGATCTGCGGAGCAGACCAGTCGCCATGGATGGAGGCAGAGAGAGCAGTGGCAAGAAACAGAGACGGGAGATCAAATGATCCGAGGATTTTTGGGATGAAAGAAAAAGGGCTCAAGTCCAAGAGAAGCGGTTCGTCTCTGGGTTGTCTGGCCAGGCGGGTAAGAATGAGACGAAATAGCCTTAGCAGTAGAGGGCATAATGGGAAATGCGTGGTTAGGCAGTCTTCATTGGATGATTATGGTTTGACGTGGACGCTTGTAACCCGTAAATCTACATGGAACGTGGTCAACCCGTGCTTCACTCGTTAAATCACCGCCGTTGACTAACATCCGTGTACAGATTTTAATCCTACATTCCACGGCTCATCGTCCACGTCCAAAGCGATTATCACATCTACTGATAGTCCTTTTGTCACGGAAGCGCCATTTCCTGACGTGGCCATGAAATGCTCCCACGTAGAGGTATCTCATGACCAAGGTTTTTTTGGATCAACTTAAAACATTTAAAACGTTTAAATAAGACTCCTCGTGAGATGTTCCACGTGACAGTATCTCACAATTATATCAGAGAGCAAATTAATGAAACATTATACATAATTTCATTCTTTTTGTCACCAACAAGAAAGGGTATAAACGTAAATTTCATTTTTTTTAAAACTGTCCAATGCAAATATTACATTTTCAAGAGGGAGTTACTAATGATAC
Organism: Buxus sempervirens; assembly: GCA_947561395.2. Taxonomy (NCBI): domain Eukaryota; kingdom Viridiplantae; phylum Streptophyta; class Magnoliopsida; order Buxales; family Buxaceae; genus Buxus; species Buxus sempervirens. Next base: position 42,728,581 of record OX387188.1, read on the forward strand.
TTTGAAGTCTAAATAATGGGCATTTTTTAAAGAGACCGGTTCATATCTACACTAATATAAAAAGCAAGTAGGTAATATTCAAGCCTAACATTTCATGACCAAAATGCCCCTAGGCTTTTCCACATTTTACAAAATTATTGGTTGTCAATGTAAGTAATGGAATGGAATGAAATGAGATTTGGGCTCTTATATTTAACGTGAAGTTTTTTGTTAAGTGGGTCCTACATAAACATTTACAAATTAGGGCTTTTGTAATTTGATACACGCCTAGCACGTGCAATCCCCTAGTATCATTATACGAGCATGGAACAGATGGATGGATGCCCCATTTTAATGGAGGGCTCCCCACCCTAGATCACATCCCAGCCGATAGTATAATGGTGACACTAGATTTTGGGACTAGAGGAAATGTGTCCTTTTTCTCAAAAAAATGAATTACTAAGGAAACCCGAAACCAATTGCTTTGGTCTCCCTTAGTGGCGGAACCAGGACTCCATATCTAAGGGGGCAAAAAAAATTTTCAACTAACACTTTTCATAAAATATAGAAATTTCAATGAGTTGGGGGGACAAACCAGAAATTTTAGAGGGGGTTCTCATGAAATATAGAATTTCAATGAGTTTGGGGGGCAAACCAGAAATTTTAGAGGGGGTTCTCATGAAATATAGAAATTTCAATAAGTTTGGGGGACAAACCAGAAATTTGAGAGGGAGCAAAACATAAATTTTAATTAAAGCATATAAAAAATATATGTATTTTTAATTAAAAAATAAAAGCTTCTATGTGGTTCCGCCACTGGTCTCCCTGGCACTGCATACTAGAGCTGCAAGAAATTATTACTATCCAAAATGTTAAGGGGTTAACAAAATTAGTCTTTTGAATCCTTAGCCTTTTAGAAGAACGATTATGCTCGTAACATATGGTATCAAGTTACAAAAAAGGGACACCATAGGCTAGATTAAAATTGGTGGGTATTATATACGTGCATAATTTTAAGTGATTGAATAGTGCGGTGAATGAAGAAAATGATGACCACGCATGAATATGAAAGTTACATCCATACCGATACTATATGTAATGCAAGGCGCGTGAAGATACATGGTATAACGGCCAAAAAAAAAGGGAAAATTAGTTTTTAGTGATGTTTTTTCAATATAATTCAAATTCAGTCGACCAATTATTGTTAATTGATTTTTAACAATACTTTTTTTATATAATTGAGAATTGGTGTCATTTTATTGTATCATTAAAAGTTTCTTCCGAAAATACCCTCAAAAAGATTGCAAACTTCACTTATAACAGAATGAGTTTTGAGGGTATTTTCAAAGGAAATTCTTAATAAACATTAAAATGACATTGATTCTCAATTATGTTAAAAGTATCACTAAAAACTAATTACCAAGAATTACTGACTAAAATCAAATTATTTTGAAAAAGCATCACTAAAAACCAATTTCCCCAAAAAAAAACAATGCCTTACTTTTCTTACACTCAATAATCCGTTATTGAAATCCTATCAATATGAAATCCTCTACTTGCCTGTTAGATAATTGGTTTTTAGTGAAACTTTTTTAACATAATTCAGATTCAATCGTTTAATTATTGTTAATTGAGAATCAATGACACTTTCTAAAAAATAATTGAGAATCAATGTCATTTTACTATTCATAAAGAATTTCTTTCAAAAATACCCTTGAAAGATTTTGAAAACCTTTTTACTTATTTTGTTGCAAGTGAAGTTTGCAAGCCTTTTGAGGGCATTTTTGGAAGAAATTTTTCACGAACAATAAAATAACACTGATTCTCAATTCTTTTACAAATGTATCACTAATGGTTAATTAACAAGACTTTGACGACTGAATCTGGATTATTTAAAAAAAGTATCACTAAAAACCAATTTCCGCGTATTTTTATCACACAAAATCCTTTATCCTTAACACTCAGTGTGCTGCCAAAAAAATTAGTATTTACGATGTTTTTCTTTCCAATATGACCTATCAAGATGAAATCGTCTCTGATTTTTTCGTGCATTTGCTTATATTGTAGGTGTAAGAAGCCATCATGTGGAGCATCTTAAAGTCATTGTCTTTTATTGTCTTAAACGCTTCACATGGGTCCCCTAGAAAAAGCACGTGAGATACTTCACAAGGTAACATCTCATCCCACAATAAGAAGACAGGGATGTAATCGTCTCCAGTTGCTACCAACAACAGATCATGCCGGATCTAACAAGAGTTTTTTTACATGGAAAAACATGATTAGGATAAAGGATTAACAATACCCTTTTATCCCTTTTATCACCTGAGATAGCAAATTTTGTTGTACTTTATCCTCAAGCAAGACGCAATGCATGTGGCCCCACCAGGGTTTTAAGTTTCCCGAAATTTCAATTTTTTGGCCCTGGCGATGCGTTTTGTTGGAGGAAATCGCCAAGGTAGTTTCCCTGGCGATTTGCATCAAAATTTCGTCGATTTTATTTTAGGTTCGAATTGCTCGTACATGTGCACACGATTTTTTTTTAGGTTCGAATTGCCCGCACATGTGCCTTTGCACACGTGCACACGATTTTAAGGGAAAAGCCGGTCGATTTGGGTGAAATTTCGCCCAAATCGACCGACGAAAATAGCAGGTGAGATTTTTTTCAGGGAGACGACGAACAACCTATTTAGGATGGGTTTTTTGCACGATTTATGCTAGAATTTGGCTCTATTTCGTGCATTTTTCATCACTCTACATGATTAGAGTGAGTTGATCCTGATTTGTGTGGATTTAGAGGAGATTGAAACCGTTTACAAAGCTCACCTTAGGTATGATATGTTAATGTCATTTTTTTTCAATTTTTGTTGATCTACAGCTTATAGAATGACTTGATTTCATGGTATGTTGTAGTCTGACACCCAATATATAGATGGGTGTCGGCGTTTTATTTTTTGCATACAAAATTTATTTTTTAGCAATTATTAAATCCGAAAATTCATATAATTTGTTTTTAATTCATTTAAATTATATAAATAATGTATTAAATTATGATAATTTTATATGATATATGGGGACACCCGATCTACAAATGGGTGTCCCTAGATTAATTTTTTTTTAAATTTCCATTTTTGTGAATTATTAAATCAGAAAATTGATTAATTAATTATAAAATTAATAAAAAAAAGATAAGTATTCAAATTTAATTTATAAATTTGATTTATTCATTTTTGGGATGGATAAGCCTGATGGTAGTTCTAGCCCAGTCATTGCACACGCTGTAGCAGAGTTGGGCATCGATGTGGACGCAGCTATGGAGGAAGAAAGGGGGAAGGTTAGCAAAGACTCACTGGATAGATACATCAGAGTTGTTCCTTCCTCCACTACTGCGACGACATCAGCCCCAAACCCATCCGGTAGGCATGTTTCATCATCATCAGAGGAGGAGGAGACAGATGAGGAGGATGAGTCCGGATCTTCAGATGGTGGTACTAGTGGTAGTTATGGTGGTGTTGGCACCAGTGGCCCGGGGTTGAGCCATTTTGCTAGAGAGGCGGCTTTCCATCATGCCACACAGGATACTGACCACGGAGGTAGAGGTCGTGATGAGAGTGAGGCATATTCCTTTCAGAGGAGGAAAGGCAAAGAGAGACAGCATACAAGGATGCACGATGACTCTTCCTCCATAGCACAGAGTTTCGGATCTTTAGATGTTGGAGGATCATCAAGTTCTTATGGAGAACAGTATTCTCACTATCCACCACAGCTGAGCCAAGGACACTATCCAGTCTACTATCCTCAGTAGCTTGAGCCAGCAGATTCATCAGATAGTAGTAGTTACGGTACATCATACGGATATCCTGGAGCACACATGGAGACATCTGATCAATTTGGGATCTTTTCAGTGAATCCATATCCGTACGGTTATTATGCTATGCCTGTACCTATTGCTACTGGAGCTGTAGCAGTAGCCTCTCCATACGAGTATCCCGGTTATCCTAGCCGTTTCCTCCGTTACCACCACAGCCAGAGCCAGATCCCTGCTACTATTATGATGATTTCCCTTCAGTTGGTATCATGGCTCACATGACACATGAGGAGTATAAGCAGCATGTCCGTTCATATTAGAAAAAGTACATATTTTGGATGGGGATGGAAGCGTTACTGTCACTTTATTAGTGAGAGAGCAGGGTTTGAGCCACGTTATTCATTTCATTACTGATTTGACGGTATGATTGTATGTTTTTTACTCTATATATGGTTGTTTCAGTTTAATTTAAAATTTGGATCATCTTTGTCATTTTTTATTTAAACACAGCGCACAGCATCACCTCGATGGACCCAATCATTACATTTACATGTCACATTGTGTTTGCATGATTTTTTGAAGTATATAACTGATACTTGTGGTAATTTAAGTGCAATTATACATGTAAATGCAATTATTTCACATATTTTTGTTGTCAATCTATCAATTTGGACCCAAAAAATAGGGATAAATTTTTTTGGCGAAATCGTGTCGCCGAAATGCCGTTCGGTGCCCTGGGCGTAGAGCTGGAAACGGGTCGGGTCATAATCGGGTTGTGGGTTAATCCAGTCGGGTTCTGGTTGGAATGAATTTAGGCGGGTTGGAAAACCCCCAACCCGCCAATAAACGGGTTCAACCCGCCAACCAGTATATTTTATTTTTCAAAAAATATGATTAAAATAGGGTTGAGGGTTAATTGGATCGGGTTGTACCTGGTTCGGGTCGGGTTGGGAGTTAATCGGGTCGGTGCGAGACACTTTTCCCGTCTTTTTTCTTAATCGGGTTGACTTGATTATTGGCGGGTTGGGGAATCCCAACCCAATTAATAAACGGGTCAACCCAAACCCCGTTTAACTCGAGTCGGTTTGGGTTGACCCATCGGGTCGGGTCGCATTTTTGCCAGCTCTGCCTGGGTGACACGCCCAACGGCACCGAAACTTAAAACCTTAGGCCCCACCAATTCAAAAAACAAATTTATTAAAAAATATATAACTTGTGGTACTTACATGCATTATGTGATTGATTCGGCTGTATCATCTAAATCAAAGATCTACATACAGCCCTACATCAAGACACAAATGTGGGCCCACTAGGTGAATATTCTGTGGGCCTAACTCCTATATGCGTTGGGGTAGGAGTTGTGAACCGAATACATTTCCTCTAGAGCCAGAATCTTGTGGTTCAATGAAACCACCAATTAGGATAGAGTATGGATATGTGAAGCCCCATACTAACATGGACATCATCCGTGCATTTAAAGCTGGTTCCGCTGAATGGCACCGGACGAAACGCTCTCGCTGTGAACGGGATATTTGATGTAAAGCCTCTTTTTCATAAGTATTCCCGGATCGTCGGATGGGGAGCGGGCGAATAGAAATGGAAAGAAGGGTGTGCGCAGTACGCGAGGAGGATAGAATAGCAAGGAAGGGAATATAAAACGGTTACTAAAAGAAAGCGACGTGTACACGTCGTTCAACGCTCGTCCATTGCGGTTTCCGGGTATTGTCTCGGCCGCACCTTAAGACTCGTTCGTTCGCCCTTCACCTTCCCCTTCCGTCTTTCCTCGCACTCGTCTCTCTCTTTCTTGGCTTCGTTTCTCCTTTTTTTTTTCCTTCTTTCTTTGCCTTGTTTCCATATCGTCTCTTCTCCGAATTTCTGAGATTCGAAGCTCCTGCGATCTTCCATCATGTCGTCGGTGAGAATCTCTTCCTACTTTCATTGTTATTGGTTTTCGTTCGGATTGATTTAATTCTGTGTTTGGAACGATGTGAACGGGAGGAGGTGATATTTATATAGCGTCTTTTTTCAAATTAGGATAGGAAATATCTTCATTTTATTAACAAGGGATGTGGCAAGCGGCTGAAAGGCTTCTTGTATGCTTTGAATATGATTCTTTTTCTTGTCCTTTTTTTTTTCTAAGATTTACTTCCATATTCTTTTATGTCAAGGTAGCTTCTCATTTGTCTTTCAATGATAGGAAGGAAGGTAAAAAATCTCTTGATTTCTTAGTCACCGTGGCAAATGATAAATTGAAATATGGAGGCAATCTGGAAAGGAATGTTGATTGATAGACGGGAGATCATGGTACATTTTTTTCTTTTATTGGTGGCGTCAGAAATGACCTAAAAAGAAAGGCTGGGAAGAATTAGGGCCTTATAGAGGTTGTTATTGTCGCTTCTTAAATTTTGGTTTTGGCGAACTTTTGTGGTATTTAAGTACCATCTCTTATTTGAGCATAAGTAGGTGTCAAAGTCAATAAGTGGGTTCATCCCCTAATATATTTTATCATCCTACTACGGTACAGTCGGTACTAAACATTTCCTTCGTTGCTTAGGTGTTAGGTATGTTTGGCGCTTGTTGCTTGCTTTGATTGTGGAAGAATGGGCTATGCCATTATTTGTTCTAGACCTCTTCTTTTAGTTGATTTTTTACTTTCTAAGGAAGAGGGATAAGATGGCATGTTATTGCTTTTTTTTGCCATATTATGGGGTTTGTGGTGAGAAAGGAATAGGAGGATTTCTATTATGACACAAGAAGTAGGATTCAGTCATTGTTGATGCGCATTGAATCCAGTTGCTTCTTAAGAGTTCAGAGTTTTTTGGTTTCTAGGGTTAGTTAATAGAAAGTAGACAAGGACATCCTTCTCATTCATAACGTTGGTAAGATGCAGCTTAGCTTGGAAACCTCTTATAGAAGGGTAGTCAGGCTGAATTATGATGATTGTTCCATAGGAAATGCAGGACTTTAGGATGTCAAGGATATCCTAAGTATCACATGGGACCCATTTCATACACATTCATTAATGGTTATTGCATATGGTCTGGAGTGCTCCTTATTTAATTGCCTGGTCTGAATGTTGAAACAAATATACACATATGTATATGTAGCAGACAAATCCAAGTGTTTCATTTTCCAGATCAGACAATGAAACAGAGAGTACTCCAGATCAAGGTTTGCGATCCGCTGCCGACCTTTATGATTGATGATATATTGCTGGAATGATGCCAATAAACTGCTGGCATTGAGAGAAAGTTAGTGACGGCCTGACGGGAACACACGTAAAAAACCTGTGTCAGTCATAGACCCAGGGAAGGCACAAGCTTAGGGGTTCACAAATTTTCAGGTGCCGGAGGACTCATCAGCAATTGTATCTTGGTTCCCCTTTTGTTAGATATTATTTTGAAGTTTTCCATTTCTTCAAATTGGCTAGGTCTATCGTAAATGAGCTGAATATCTCATTCTCCCATATGCTTAGTTCTACCAATCAATCACCAAATTGATTAGCCAAGAGGGGAGTGGCATGTGGTTTTTTTTTTCTCTCTTTTTAATTTATAGGTGTTTTGACATTAATTGAGAGAGATCCCTTAGTATCTTGTGAAGGATCTAGCTATTTATTTTTTTCATACTCTGTGTGTTTGTAATTTATTCGGTACCTTGTGTTGTTTTGGATTGCTTCCACTTTTTGCTAACGGTGTATATTTTTTCTTCAAGTTGAAATATGTGTCATTCTTCCTGAATTAAAAACAAAAAAAAAAAAAGAGAAAAAAAAATTGTCCCCAAATGTACCAAAGAAGGTTATGCCATTGATAGACTTCCATCAGCTCACTCCAAAGCTTCGTTTCCATACTAGGATTATTTGGTCCATAAGTAGTAGTAACCTCCACATGAACCCATCTTCTTTGGTAGATAGGATGATAGACATTGAGTGCTACCAATCTTTGCTTTATCTCCTGAACTACCTCACTGTACCAATCCTCCTGAAGCTGCATTACAGATGTTGCCACTTGATAACCAAAGTTTTGTTTGTGAATGAACAAGAGCCTGTTTATTAGCCTTTCAGTGCCAGGTATGCTTGTTACTAGGGCTGTCAATGGGTCGGATAAAGATCCGAATCCGATCCGAATTCGACCCGGTTATCCGAATATGGATCTTAGCTCTAGATCCGATTACCCGAATAAGATCCGATTATCCGAATCCGATTATATTCGGATTCGAATATGGTATTGCACATATTCGACCCGATAAAGATCCGACCGCTTATTTTGTATATATGTTATGTTTTTTTAGGTCTTTTTATATATAAGTATAGAAGGAATGAAGGTTTCATATAATATTTATTGATTTAAAATCATAATATAAGACAAATTTAAATTAATACATCCTTATTTAATCCACTAACTTAAGGTTTATAATATCTTAATCTTTTTCCATATATAATGTAATCGGATTCGGATATCGGATAATCGGTCGGATTCGAATTCGGATCGAATTCGGTATTACATACAAAAGATCCGTCGGATAATCGGGTCGAATTCGGATATCGGATTTTCTTATCGGATTGAATTCGGATCTTAGCAGATCCGTACCGTATTCGACCCGTTTACAGCCCTACTTGTTACTTTATGATGGTACCTATTTTGTACGGTATATCCATTTCAATCTCCAAAAAGAATGCAGTTGCTGTGCTTTTAAATGAAGATGTTTATGTCAAAATCTGCTATGATGAGTGACGACACAAAGTTTAAAGAGGAATGGCATTTATAATTGACGACTTTATTTTCTGCTGCGTGTCTCCCCGTGCTAGCTCTTTTTTATTAGTTTTCCTTCATCCAACATGGTGTGCTCCACCAACTAGGTTGCAAGATATGATAGGATAAGGTTTTTAAAATTACGGTAGGTGATGGTCCCATATCGTCTAATGCGAGATTTGGGCAATATGGTTCCATTGCCTTACAAAAAACCCTCATCGTTAAGTGCTCTCTTTGTCTTGTAGCTTAAAAGGGTTGTTAAACTTGAGAGTTGGTGATGTTTGGCACACTGGCATTATTGCTAAAGTGAGGTTAAAATTTATTTGCTATGTTTTTTGGAAATCAGGTTAGATTTTTCCACAGTAGTGCTATTGACCTTTCCTATTGTTGACTTTTCCATTCGCAGCAGGATAAGGGTCGGCCATTACCCAAGTTTGGAGAATGGGATGTGAACAATCCTGCCTCTGCCGAAGGCTTTACAGTCATATTTAACAAGGCTAGAGATGAGAAGAAGACCAGTGGAACTGCTGGAGCCATGGTGTCCCCACAAAGAAATGAGAATGCATATAAACAAAATGAGAATTATCAGTATCCTGCAAAGGTATGATTTAAGTTTGGACAAGAGATAAAGGTTATTGGGCTTCATTGCTCTCATTTGACAGTTATACCATATTTCTTCCTTTTTTACGTTTTGGATGCAGAGAAAGTGGTTTTGCTGTGGCTGAACCACGCTGCCATGGAGCCTTGACATAGTGAACCTTAGTTTATGTGGTGTGATGCTTGTGAATCCTTTCCAAAGACCCGTTTGGTTGATGAGAAGTGGGGAACTTGTGTTCGTTATTATCCATTCTCCTTTAAATATTGGTTTTTATGTTGTTTCCTTTTTGGCCTACTGTCATTCTCCCCATGCCTTCACCTATGTACTCGTAGGTGGAAAAGGGGGAAAAAAGAAAGAGAAGTAAACGATATAAGATGGTAATATATTTCATGATGCTTGCGTGACGCACCGTGTTCTCCTATTTGTTCCGAGTTGTTGACATTCACTCTTTTGTCGAAAATTTCAAACCAAAACAAGAGAGAAAATCCCGAGCCTCGTATAAACGAACGAATTAAGCGTGGACAACGGCCACTTTCGTTGAACTAGATGTATAAGGCTTTGGATTTGGGAAGAAAAGAAAATAAGATTTCTCTCAAATGCAAAAAATTCTCTTCAAAAAAGTAGGAATTTTGAAAGAAAAAAAATTCACCATCACTTACACTATTCACACCACCACTAGCACCATCTATCACCATCACAACCCACTACTAACAATCACCACCACTCACCATCATCCGCCATCATCGCCGAACACCACGGCCAACTACCACTAGCCACCCACCACTAGCCGCTGCCACCACCATCATCGTCGCCGTCATTACCACCCCACCAATCCTACTAACACCTGCCCACTCTCACTCGTCCACCACTCTAATCCATTATCTTATTAAAATATATATATTTTTTCATCTCATCCAAACATCGGAAAAAAAAAAAAAGAAAATCAATATTTTTCTTTTTTCCTTTCTTTACTTTTCATTTCCTTTTAAGCTTTCTTTTCTTTTCTTTCCAAATCCAAGGCTCCAAACACAGCCTAAAAGATACAAAGTAAGTAGCTTGGAAAAGTAGCCACGTGAAAACTCGTCTAATCTCTCATGTAAACGGAGGAATTTGGAAGTAGATTCAATTAACTTCTGGAGCAAACAAACCTTGTACGTAAACCATCTTCGTCGTTCTTCACCCAAAAAAAAAAAAAAAACCAAAAAACCATCTTCGTCCTTTTTTTCTTTCTTTTGGGGTTTTATTCGGTCTCTTTTTGCAACTTTCTGTCTTAAATCTTGGCTCTGTTCTAAATCGCATGACGCAGAAAGTGAACAAAACAAATGCTGTCATGAGAAACACCTTACCGAGTTTTTTCACGGTTGCAAATATTTTATGGGGGGTCCACTTGACCACAGCAGAAAGCAATGCTGTACAACATTACAGAAGATAGGGACCAGCTACGCTCGCCGACTTCCCCTCTTGTGACGTACGTCTTCCAGTCTCACCGGTAATTGGTACCGCGTGGTAGGGCTGTAAATGGATCGGATCATGACCCGTTTAGCGTCCGGTTTCGATTATATTATCCGATTTAATCATATTTTTAACCGATTAAATGATCCGTCGGATCGGATTCGGATCCGATTTTTGGATCGGATTCGGATCCGATTTTCGGATCCGTTTATAATCGGATTCGGATCAGGGCAACATCCGTCCGATTAAGATCCGAATCCGATTAAATAAGTATAATGTATTTGTAAATTACATATAGTATTGAGGATAATAAAGTAATTTTATGGTCTATCTATAAAAGCAACATTTCGATTTTTCCCTAAACCCTAACCCTCTATCTGAAGGAAACGAAGACGAAGAACTGAAGAAGAGGAGACCGAACACCTTGCTTGCACTGGTTCGCTCACTTCGCTGCCCTATCTCTACACTCGATATCTTCTTCTCACCGTGCTCTTTCTCCCTCTCTCTCTTTCTCTCTCTAGTTCAGAAGGAAACGAAGACGAAGAAGAAGGCTTCACATCTTGTCGATTGTGGTTTCTTAAAAGCATTGAAGATGGAAAATTTTAACTTATTGATGTTCTTGTTGGCTTGTTCTGTAAATACACAGCGAGAATCAAGGTGCACGAGCTCAGAGGCAATTTGAAGACCGATTTGTTGAATCAGTTGAGGGATCTGAAAGCAGAACTCGCTCTGCTTCGCATCGCGAAGGTCACCGGTGGAGCTCCAAACAAGCTTTCGAAGATGTATGCACTTCTTCTTCGGTCGTTAATGCTTGTAGATCAGATGTCATCTGGCAAATTAGGATTTTTCTGAAGCGCTTCATGAGAAGGTAGATTTATCGGCGTTCATATAACGGTTTTCATTTGGCTTGCATGTGTTTGCAGAAAGGTGGTTAGGTTGTCGATAGCACAGGTTTTGGCGGTGATTTCGCAGAAACAAAAGGCGGCATTGAGGGAAGCCTACAAGAATAAGAAGTTTCTGCCGCTGGATCTGCGTCCAAAGAAAACCAGAGCTATCAGGAGACGTCTAACCAAACATCAGGTACTTGGTTCAATTTCACACCCTTATTCACTGAATCAGATCTTAACGCCCCCTTTTTTTTGTTTCTATTCTTATGCGTTTATGCTGTTTTCTTTCACCGAGATCCAAAGTTGCGAAGTTGAGATTGCTTGCGACCTTTGTTATTTGCAAATGGCAAAAGGAATTTGTGTTTCTAACTTCCTCGATGGTTTTGGATGAACTGCCTTCACGGCGGTTCAAACCACAAAATACACAATGTCTTTAGTTAATTGGGAGGATATTGATTTCTTTGTTTATCTTAATGTTCTGGTTGAATTGAGATAAGTTTTTTCATATTTGTAATAAACGGGGACTGTTCAAATCCCTTTCTTTTTATTTTTTTTTTCTTCTTTTCCGATTTTGAACCAAGTCTTGGTTTCATTTGATGAATTATTGTAACATCTTTATTGTATTTTGTGGGAACAGTCCATGGCTTGGAGTTTGGATTCGGAGCTCACGACTTTCCAACCAGTGGAGTATTTGAGGTTGAACCTAAGAGCTGCCCGGGTTTTGTCTCACAAATATGTCTCCCTCTGAATTTCGATTATTTATGGAGAATTTGGCAGCAGAATATCATGGAGACACCTACCACCTGCTCTCCAAGAATTGCAATCATTTTACAAATGACATATCCTTGAGATTGACAGGGAAACAAATACCTGGATGGGTTAATCGGCTTGCCCAACTAGGTACTAAAAGACTCCATAATTTGCTACTTCTTGGACATTCATGCTCTCTCTCTTTTTTTTTTCCCCCTTTTTCTTTATCCCTCAACTATTGGATGATTCAGCTGCAGCAAATTTGTGACTGATGTTGCTTATTTTAGTTAACAAGTGAATTTTACAGGCTACCAAGTTTGTTTTTTCTTTTCCTTTCTATTGTTTTCCATCCAGCTTTCTTAATTCAGTAGTTATGATACTAACTACTCAGCTTCATTTGTCAACTTTGTATTCTCTTTGTGCCTTTTTGTGTGTTCAATTGCATGTGTATGGGGTTGTGGGTGTTGTTGCGGGTGTGCATGTTGAGTAGTTCTTCATGGCAGAGTTGAAGGCCCATATTCTGGTTCTAATTTCAGGATCTTGTGCAGTTGTATGTATTCTATGTGTAGTTTTTTATGGCATAGTTGAAGAACCATGTTCTGGTTTTAATTTCAGGAACCATGTGCAGTTGTCTGCTTCCTGAAAGCTTTCAAGTATCTACAGTTAAGCAGCTTCCTGAGTACCATGGTTGCTCTGGTTAGTATCTTATTGTCCTCCTTGATTTGCATTCTCTTGTCCATCGGCGTTTTAACAATGAGCTTGTCTTTTTCACTGATAGAAGATGGGTCGGAATCCTTTTCAACCAACACCCCACATGAGCCAACAGAAAGTGATGATGCTGATCAAGATAGAACTTTTTATGGGGAAAGCTGGAGTAGAAGTTTTATGCTGTAATTTTTTCTAATTTTTTCATGCTGTAATGGTGAAATTTAATCGGATTTTCGGATCTCTTAACGGATTCGAATATTTAATCGAATTCGAATACAATCGGATACGAATACGGATTTAGCAATAACAATTGGATTCGGACTTCGTAGGACATACGAAAGATCCGTCGGATAGTTAAACGAATACGGATATCCTAAATCGTAATCGGATTCGGATTCATACAGATCCGCTCCGTATTCGCTCCGTTTACAGTCCTACCGCGTGGCACGTCTCAAAATTTGTTTTCAAATGATCCAGGTCTACTCCAGCCATTATGATCTTTTCTTAGGAGCTGACGTTCTAATATTTCTCCTCGTCGCTCAAATGTCCCATCCATGGCACATATGAATAAATACTTTTAAAAAGCACGGTCGAGCACGCCAGCGGCCCCGCACGGCATGGGCCTTGGGCCCTGGGCACAGCCCGCCAGGGCACACGGGCCAGCGTGCGCGGGCTGGCCCGCGCGCCGACCCGCTAGGCACGTGTGCCCACAGCCCGCCAGGGCACCCGGGCCCGCGTGCGCAGGCTGCGCGTGCCCAGGTGGGCTGGCCCGCGCGTCAACCCGTTGGGCACGCAGGCCGGCCCGCCAGAGGTTGGCTAGTTCTCTTTTCCCCCCACAAAAGTGGTTTTTAACCATTTTTATGCCCGTTTTACCCCCCCCCAACAATCATATAACAGCTATATTGGGGGGCTATAGTTGTAATTGATGATTAAAAGACCTTTTCTACCCTTCCAACTGCAAAATAACAGTCATATTGAAGGGTAGAGATGGTAAAAAGCCACTGTGCGCACCTAAACCTGGCCTAGATCGCACACCGGGCGCACCTTTGGTGCGTGCCTCGGGACATTCGGAGTCGCCACTGCCTGAGAGTGCAGGCAGACACGGTTTTGCCCTAATCGGGTCTAAGTCTGGTCTGCGGCTTATTAGAGATCTAGCTAAGTTCTCAGTTACGTCCGGGGAAGCCCTAAGACACCCCGGCCCGCCCCGCCGGTTTGACGGGTCCCTCGGGTCTCCCTGGTTTTTTGAGTCATTTTCACCCTTCCTAGATCAACATGCTGACTTGTTAGGTCTGGCGGGGCCCTTTGAAGGTGTGGGTCCCTTTTTATTTGATTTTATCTTTTTATTTATTTAAGTGAAGTGGGTCGGTACCCGGGTCCCGTTGGAAGACCCGTGGGTTGCCATGGTTGGGCTTTAGGCCCAGTAGGGTTATTGGGTAACCCATTTGGTTATTTTATTTATTTACACATTCCATGGGCTTAGTGGGCTTGGATTTGGCCCATTAGCCAAGAGTCAAAGGGCCTGGGCCTGTTTATTGAAAACAGGCCTGGTATAGGCCAGTCAAAGGTGGGCCCACGAATGGGCCTATGATAATCTTGGTGGGCCCGTCTAGGCCCACAGTCTTCTATTGGGCTCACAATAGCCCAAGTTGTCTAAAAGGCCGGTTCAGGCCGTTTTGGGTTGGGTTAAATCCAACCGGGCCAGAAAATTGTATTTTTTAAGTTACTTTTATATTGGACCGTATAGCAAATACGGTCCACCTTGCCCGTGAATGAATTACGGCTTTCCTTGCCCGTGAAGCAAACACGGTCCAGCCCGGACCGCTCTGAGTATACGGGCGTAGCTAATTTTGCCTTTTTTGCTGCCGACTCTGGTTGGGATCTGTTCCGTGGCCTCTTTAGAGCTTTCTACAACATCTAAGATGGTCCCAGATCCTTCAATATGCTGCACCTTCTTCTTTTGGTCCAAATGACCACCTTTTACTTCTTTTTGTTCTTTGAGCAAGCAAGATCTTCTCTTAGCTATTCACCATCAATTCTTAGGAATGGGAAAGGGGTAATTTACAGGGGATTGAGTAATACTCAAGGAAGTCACGTCCCGATCTTACATAGAACAAAGAAGATCATTAAATTAGTTGATTAAAGTGTCCTTTGGACACTTTCTTTCTTTCTTTCTTTTTATATATGACCAACTCCTTTCTTAGCTTTCCATGACTTAGAAGAAAACAGCAAAAAGATTAGTGGAAAACATAGAATGTACAATAACTTGAAAAGAAATTAAAACTTATCACATTGTATTCAAATGAGTGAGAAAAATACTTACAATGTAGTTTAAGACTAGTTTCAATGGTTCCTCTGAATTCGGCAGCGCTTCCGCGTCCTCTAGGATTTTCTAGATTGATTTTGGCAGGGGTTTGGTGGGTTCTTGATGTTCAAAGGATAAAAAAGAAGAATTTAGACATGGTTTTGGTGAGGCAGGGGTACTTTGGGAACAAAAAGATTTGGGTTTAGGGGTGACGGTAATTGGGCAGAGTTTGGACGTGGCTAGCAGGAGAGGGAGAGGGAGGAGAGGCCAGGGGGAAAGCTTGCTCAAATGAGGGGGGTGGCCTCTCTATTTATAGGCAAAATTTTCGTGCCCGTATTTGAACTACGGGCATGCCTTGCCCGTACTTCAAGTACGGGCGTGCCTTGCCCGTAATTCAAATACGGGCGAAAAACGAATATTTGCAATTATCGCAGATTCGGCCGTACGGGACGCGTGTTCCGCCGTACGGCGACGCGTGTCTTCCTTCTAGAAGCGTGCCCGTATTTAAAATACGGGCATGCCTTGCCCGTAATGTAATTACGGTCCCGCACGTTTTAAAAATGTGTGGATTTCAAACATTTATTCAATTTGGCTTATTGCAGGATTTTTATTTGATTTTTCTGATTATTTTATTAGAAAACGAGATTCTCTTTATTAAAATATTATTAAACACATTTATCTTATTTATTTTATTGGTTTGTTCCATTTTTGCTGCCTTTTTGCCACATGGGCAGTTTTTCTGAAACTTCAACTGCTCATAACTTCTTCGTCCGGTGTCCGATTTCAACAAACTTAGTGTCGTTGGAATCAGCTCGGAACCACCTATTCATTGGGATCAAGTTTGGCAGTCGAATTGGGGTCGAGCAAAAAGTCGACTTTTCGCTCCCCAAAAGTTTGACCAGCTCATATCTTTTCCATCTGGACTCCGATTCCAGCAAATTCAGTTGCGTTGGAATCGTGTCGAAATGCTCTTTTCAATGAGATGAAGTTTGATGGCCAAATTTACTTGAATCAAAAAGTCAATTTTTTGACCCCCTCAGGGTTTGACTTTCAGTTTGACTTTTCATTTTTCTCTATTTTGGGGGTGCAAAAATCAGGTGCTAACAGCTGCCCCTCTTTGCTGGAGTCACCTTGGGGGATGAACGGCAAAGAAGAAAAAGAACCTTATTTTTGCACCTTGCATTTCTGTCGACATGGTCGACGAGCTCAATCATTGAATTTGTTTTTTAGTGAAAGGGAAGTGTCAGATGTCTGGTATCACTTCCTGGTTTTGGAATCCCTATACCCTCTTTCGGGTTTGAATAGGGCAGTTTCTTTTTTGAAAAATGAGATAAGATTGGTTTTGAGCTCATCAGCCTGTTTCGGCGTTGATGCAATGCACTTTACACTGTTCTTTTCTTTTTGTTTGTTCCATTAAAGCTTTTAGTGACTTCAGTTTTTTTTTTTTTTTTTTTTTTTTTAGAAGAGAGGCCAGGGCATGGGTTTGGGAGTGCATGCGGGAGGACGGGAGGAAGCTTTTGCGCTGCTGTCCATCATCTCGGAGACCACACACCTACTCTAGCCTATACTATTTACAAAAGTGGGAAATCAAAATTTACAAGAGAGGGCGAATTGGCCCATTATTGCTCTTCCTCGTTGCTTCTCCTTGCCAGGTTCTTTTTCTTGTCAAGGCATTAGAGCTTCTTTTCCATTCAAGAGTTACTTGGCGGAAGCATGATCTGTCTAGATGACTCTCTGGGGATTATTGTGATGTCCCTCTTTGATTTTGAAGTTTTGTTGGAGGGTCTGAGAATCTTGACGATCTTCTTTCTTCATAACTCCGCTGGGGATGAAAGGGAAGAAGCCTCTGCTGGGAAATGAAGGAACAAAGTATCCTCCTTGTGTTCATCTTGCATCTTTCTTCCTCCTTTGAACCTGCACAAGGAACAAAATGTCAGTGCTTGTTCTGTCGGCTAGGGATTGATGTAATCTTCAACTAATCAAACAACTCCGTGGGGTTTTTCTGAAGAGCTTGAGTAGTGGTACTCCCCTGGGGGCTTGTGCCTTTTCAGGATTTTAACAGGTACGGACTTCGGAAAGCTATTTTGGTACCTGATTATAGATCTATTTTAACTGTCCTAAAACAATTGGGGAAGAGAACCCAAAGACAAATTGATCTATTTTAATCATTTGGAATGATTGGGAAAGAGAACCTTGGACCTGATCTATTTTAGCCAATCGGCTGGGAAAGGGAACCCAAAGTTAAACAAGTCTATTTTAGCCAAACGGCTGGGAAAGAGAACCTTAGACCGATCTGTTTTAGCCAATCGGCTGGGAAAGTGAATCCACAGTTAAACAGGTCTATTTTAGCCAAACGGCTGGGAAAGGGAACCCGGTTTACACTGGTCTATTTTAGCCAAACGGCTGGGAAAGGGAACCCAAAGTTAAACTGGTCTATTTTAGCCAAAAGGCTGGGAGAGAGAACCCACAGTTAAACTGGTCTATTTTAGCCAAACGGCTGGGAAAGGGAACCCAAAGTTAAACAGGTCTATTTTAGCCAAACGGCTGGGAAAGGGAACCCGGTTTACACTGGTCTATTTTAGCCAAAAGGCTGGGAGAGAGAACCCAAAGTTAAGCAGGTCTATTTTAGCCAAACGGCTGGGAAAGGGAACCCAAAGTTAAACAGGTCTATTTTAGCCAAACGGCTGGGAAAGGGAACCCGGTTTAAACTAGTCTATTTTAGCCAAACGGCTGGGAAAGGGAACCCAAAGTTAAACAGGTCTATTTTAGCCAAACGGCTGGGAAAGGGAACCCGGTTTAAACTAGTCTATTTTAGCCAAACGGCTGGGAAAGGGAACCCGGTTTAAACTAGTCTATTTTAGCCAAACGGCTGGGAAAGGGAACCCAATGGTCTATTTTAGCCAAACGGCTGGGAAAGAGAACCCACAGTTAAACTGGTTGGTTTGAACTTAGTATCTCAGGGTTGGACCATGTAAAGTCTCCGCAGGGGTGAGTTGAAAAACAACACCCAGGTGTGCTTCAGCCAATCTTCAGTTTAATCACTGGCGGCATTGGTACCACAAACTTTGGTCAATTAATGTGTGAATACATTATGACTCTTTCTGCGTCCCATGTGTGGATACATGGTGACGAATTTTGTCTATGTCCCATGTGAGAATACATGGTGACTCTTTTTCTGTCTTTTTGTCTTGATTTAAAGCTGACTTATTTGTCGGTGGCCTTTCAAACTTCTGTCAACCAATGTGTGGATACATTGTGATGACTCTTTTTGCGTCCCATGTGTGGATACACGGTGACGAATTTCTCTGTCTTTTTGTCTTGATTCGAAGCTGACTTACTTGTCGGTGGCTTCACAAACTTTTGTCAACCAATGTGTGGATACATTGTGATGACTCTTTTTGCGTCCCATGTGTGGATACATGGTGACGAATTTCTCTGTCTTTTTTTGTCTTAATGATATTCGAAGCTGACTTATTTGTCGGTGGCTTCACAAACTTTTGTCAACCAATGTGTGGATACATTGTGATGACTCTTTTTGCGTCCCATGTGTGAATACATGGTGACTTTTGTCTCTGTCCCTTTTTTGTCTTAATGATATTCGAAGCTGACTTATTTGTCGGTGGCTTCACAAACTTTTGTCAACCAATGTGTGGATACATTGTGATGACTTTCCTTGCGTCCCATGTGTGAATACATGGTGACTTTCTCGGGGGTGTCCCATGTGAGAATACATGGTGGCTCTTTTCTTTAGGAGACATTTCGTTTCTTTTGTCTTTGTCCATTTCTTTTCTCTCTCAATCTTTTTCTCTTCTTCTTTTTTTTTTTTTTTTTTCTCAATCCATTTTTCTTTTCTTCTTCTTCTTCTTTTTTTTTTCTTTCAATTCATTTTTCTTTTCTTCTTCTTTTTTCTTTTTTTTCTTTTTTTTTTTCTTTCTTTCAATCCATTTTTTTTCAAATTCATGTATCAACAGCTTTGATATCACAAATTATGTTGGGACCTTCCCTCACCAATTTCTGACTTATCCGTCAGTGGTTTTGATTCCAGTTTCTTCTTCGTCCAATGTGTGAATACACTGTGACGGTTTTGTTTTTTCATCAGCGTGTGAATACGCCGGAACGGCTTTTCTGCGTTCCATGTATGAATACATGGTGCCGATTCTGCTTGCGCCCCATGTGTGAATACATGGTGACGATTCATTTTACATCCCATGTGTGAGTACATGGTGATGGCATCCAATGTGTGAATACATCGTGATGGCTTTTTCTGCGCCCCATGTGTGAATACATGGTGACGGATTTTGCTTTGGCATCCAACGTGTGAATACGCTGTGATGGCATCCAATGTGTGAATACATCGTGATGGCTTTTTCTGCGCCCCATGTGTGAATACATGGTGACAAATTTTACTTTTACATCCAGCGTGTGAATACGCTGTGATGGCATCCAATGTGTGGATACATTGTGATGACTTTTTTGCGCCCCATGTGTGAATACATGGTGACAAATTTTGCTTTTACATCCAACGTGTGAATACGCTGTGATGGCATCCAATGTGTGGATACATTGTGATGACTTTTCTGCGCCCCATGTGTGAATACATGGTGACGAATTTTAGCTTTCTGTGCCCCATGTGAGAATACATGGAGTTAATTTTTCCTGCCTCAGTGTGTGAATTTGCCGTAATGGCCTTGTCTGTCTGTTTTAAGCTTTGTCAATACCTGCAAAAGTTCAAGTGAAATTTAGTTAATCAAAATTACGTGCAAAACATAAGCAATTAAAACCTTTTGGGAATTCACCAATGTTTGGAATTCCCGCTTTTCAAAGTGGGTCCATGACAAGACCAATAATCTTTGGGTCAGTCACCTGACACTCTCATTTAGACTTTATGAAATGGTGCTTCTCAGTACTTTCTATGAGGGTCAACATGTTTGCCTTCAATGGCATTCCCCAAGTTGGAGTGAGGGGAATTGTTTTGGGTTCAAAGGGGTTTCTTTGGCACTGCCCTTCCCCAGCTCTTTTAATTTTCTCTCTCTTTCTTTTTTTCTTTTTCCCACCCTTGGTTGGGGGTTTTGAAATGGTTTTTCTCTCACTTGGTTCCCTTATTCGGGTTTGGTGCATTGCCCCAGTCTAAGGGTCCTGTCAATTTCCATGGATCACGATCCAATGATCAGAGAGGACTTATTAGTAGGACGAAATGTAGGCTTTGGTTCCAGTGTTTAGAAATGAAGGATAAATAGGTTCAAATCCTATATAACTTCATTCTATGGGTGACCATTATGTCTAGCCAAAGTTCTTTTGTTCCTTTGATTCTGTCATTGCCAGTTTGTCTGGGAGTTAGTGTCACATTCTCTGTAATCAGAAAGGACTTCATAACAGGACGAAACGTAGGCTGGGTTTATGGGTCCAAAAGAAATGATATAAAGGCTCAAAATTTGTGAGTAGGGTAAGAGCCATGTCCTGTCCACTTTTCTTGGTTAGGGCTTGCTTCATCTCTTGTCCCTTCAGCTTTGTGTAGCTTCTTTATCTTTTTTCCATCTTTATTCTTTTCTTTCCTTTCCTTTCTTGGGTTCTTTGCCCCAATTCTTGACTTTTGCTTTTGGGGTTTGCCCCGGCTTTTGTTTTTCTTTTCTTTTTCTTCTTTTCTTTTCTCAAAGGGAATTGCCCCAGTTCTTTCTTTTCTTCACATTCTTGTTTTCTGGGTTTTATCCCATTTCTCCTTTTTAGGGCACTTTTTGCTTTACCCTATCTTCTCTTTGTCTTTCCCGTGTCTCCAATTTTATGAAGCTTGTGTACCCCAATTTTGAAGACAGGACATGTAGGGTCAATGAAGGGATTGTTAGGCTCAAAGTGTTTTGCTAGGGTTTCATCTTGTGTTTGATGACTTTTGGAGAACATCAAGGATGGCATCAAGGATGGCCTTTCATCCTTTTACAGAGAATGTAACACTTACCTGTTTTTGTACAATTAACTGGCTCAAGAACCACTTTCATTTTTCTTTGACTTTGCCCCAGTTTGGGGTGGCTAGACATAACATGGGTTAGAAATGAGACGATCAAGCTCAATCACGTCTGACTAGCGGAATTTGTTTGAAGTATTTTAGCCAAAAATGGCCTCTCATCATGTCATTGGGATCGTTGATCCTGGATCATGTCAGTGACCCTTAACTGGTATGGGCACCTTGCCCCTTCTTCCTCTTTTTTTTTTTCTTTCAGCTTGCCCCACTGTTTGGCAAAGTAGGGTTCAAATGTGGTGGAGGTGGGGGATCCCTTGGCTATGTTGAGACCCACATAGTTTGTGCTGTTCAACACATTTCATCTGTCAAATTTGATTGTTCAAGTTTGTCCTGAGATCATAGTCATGCCTTTGTGTAGTTCAACACTTTGGTGATTTCCCAAAAGATTTCAATAGCTTGCAAAAAAGAAGCATGTTATCAAGTTTAGAAATTAAAACAAAGCATAAACGCAAAATAGCAAATTATGCAAAAAGGTGGCTGATGCGAATCAGCATTCTTGGAATTTAGTTGCATGCCGAGATCTTTTTTAACCCTAAGGAGGATCAGTTTTAGAGTTCCTCGGCTTCCAGAAGATCTTGAACTGCATGTCGAAGGCCCCAACATTCATTGGTGTCATGGCCTTGTGCACCCATGTGGTATTCACAGTTCTTGCTTGGATTATAGCCCTTCATTTTTGACGCCTTAGGGTTTGGTTTCGCCAGCTGCAGGTGTCCATTTTTCAAAAGCATTGGCAACAATTCTGCCAGTGTATAGGGAAGTGGAGTAAACTCCCGGTTCCTTCTTTCTTCCTTCGTGAGGCGCTTTCTAAGGGGAGGTGCAACATTTTTGACAAAGGGGAGGCTCACTTTCAGATTGCTCCGAGGTATTTCTGCCTTCAAACTTTCAATCTCTTTTTCCAGTTCCCTTACTTGAGATCGCAGCTCAAAATTTTCTTCCCTCAGTGCTTCCCAGCATTTGTTCCATGCTTCTTCTTTGTCCTGCATTGCTTGTATTAAGATGCGGAAAAGATCCACCATCTGGACCATCACAGGAATTATCCCTGAAGTTTTATCCATGCCGATTGCTGACAGGGTTCTACCTGCAGGAGAGGCAAACATTAGAAGGCAGAATACATGAGATGCATAAAGATGATGATGATCTTTTCTTCTTCTCTTTTTTTTCTTTTTCCCTTTTTTTTTCAATTTTTTTTCTTTTTCAATTTTTTTCAATTTGGCGGAGGATCAATTTTGAGTTCCCCGGCTTCAAGGAGATCTTGGACCGCATGACGGAGGCTCCAACATTCGTCAGTATCGTGCCCCGGTGCTCCTTTATGGTAACCACATGTCTTGGATGGGTCATACCCTCTACTTGCTGGTGCTCTTGGATTTGGCGGAACCTGCTTCAGGTGTCCTTCTTGCAGCAAGGTAGGCAACAACTCGGCCAAGGAATATGGGAGCTGTGTGAACACACGGTTCTTTCTTTCTTCCTTAGTCAAGGGATCCTTCAGTCGAGCCATGGTGACATTTGCACAGGGGTGATCATTTCCTTTCTTGCGCTTAGCAGATCGGACATGGTTGATTGCTCCCTCATATCTTATGTCTTCTTGGGAGGATTCTGTCATAGAAGCTCCTATTCTTCCAGCCTCAATCGCATCTTCAATCCTTTCTGCCACCTTGATTAGATCGGCAAAACTTGCAACACATTGTCCCAACAGCATTGTAAAGTATGGTTGCCCCAGTGATGAAATGAACAGAGAAGTTTGTTCTTGTTCAAGGAGAGGGGGTTGAACCATATTTGCTAGTTTTATCCATCTTTTAGCGTAGTCTCTTACAGACTCGCTATTTCCCTTTGACAGTCTCTGTAATTCTGCCCGGGTTTGAATCGTCGGACTGTTCAAATGGTACTGTTGGATGAATACAGTAGCAAGGTCGTTCCATGTCTTGACCTTCTGCTTGTCCAGACTTAGGAACCAAGAATATGCTGCCCCACTTAGCGATCTCTGGAAGAACTGAACCATGATCTTTTCATCCTTCACATATTGGCACATGTCACCAACATAGGATCGCAGGTGTATCAAAGGACAGCCAGTACCGTCAAACTTATGCAAGTCAGGACATCGGAACTTTGCTGGCAGATGGATGTCTGGGAAAAGACACAAGCTCTCCAGTGTGGTTTCCCCACGTACTGGGTTGGGCTGGAGTTGTTTCAAGAGCTCTTCTCTTATTGCAGCTATTTGGGCCTTACTGTCTTTCTTTATTGCAGCCAACATTTCTTCAAGTTGGGCCTTCCGTACCCTGTTCCGGTCTTGCTCTTCCTGCCCCAGCTGGACAGGCATGCATGGTTCTTGTTGTGGGAATTGGGTGTCCCGTGGTGGCAGATCAATTGTCATGAGGTTCGGCTGGCGTGGTTGTCTCTGTTGGATTTCTGGTACTTGAACCCCCGTGGCATGTGTCATGGCTACTTGTTGACTTAGATCCATCATGACTTGCTGTTCTTCAGTTCTTGGTTGTGAGGATGACGAAGTTGGAGCCTCAGAAGAATTCATTGCAGTCCTTTTTCAATGCAAATGCAGCGTTCTGGGTAGTGCTTTTAATGTGAAGTACCTGAATTGTACCTGTTCATAAAAGATCTCAATCAGTTTCTTTTCCACTTATGAACAAGGTGTTGTGTGTGACGAGATCATTTACACTGTGAGTGGTGCTCTGGTGTCACGATGAGCGAAAACAAATATGGGACGATTTATGCATGAAAATCACAAATTTAACAAAACATCACTGTGAACAGTGTGACAGTGCCATATCCAATCAAGAGTTTTTCCTGAAAATTGCGATGTTAAAAAAAACTTGTGGTTTGATCTTTCGGAGATTGAGACTCTGGAGATCATATCGTGTTTGATGGTTTTTAAAACCGTGCAACACGTGCTTTATGAGTGCAAACCTCAGGAAATCATATCCGTGCCTTAATGGGCGGTGACTGAAAATTTCTTTGAAAACGTGCCCTGAACAATTAATATCATGGCATGGAGAATTTACGCCGCAAGATGGGCGATTTGATTTATGTCTAAACAGCTAGCTCAATATAACCACTGATGACGGTTTTATTGTGCGTAGCAAAAGACAACGTTAATGTCCGTCGTGGAGACGATTCAATGTAGGCTTGAAGGCCACTTTATTGTGTGCTTTAAAAATCAATTTTGATGAGCGCCTTAAAAGTTGGCTCAAAGCATGCCCGGAAAATATTTTGTGCATTTTTGAAAACAGTTCGACTAAACAGGTTGGTGTAAATGATCTCGAAATGTGGGTGCTCAATGCATGAACAGATATATGTACAAGTAAAGTGAAAGTTAAATATTATAACAAATATATCACAAACGTGTGCACAGTCCTAGAAGGGTTAGTGCCTTTCGAAGCACGACTCCTAGACATACTTGTGTAAGGAAGCACTCCTAAGTTTTAATCAGCCTTTTTCTTTCATCTGTTCTTTCATCTGCTCATGGTGTCGGACCAAAGTGAAGATATTTACAACTTGCCATCAAGGGCGAAATTTACAAAAATAATTCTGTAAAGAAAATCACCTTTAGGGTTGTTGGGAACCCAAAAGGAGGGTACAAGTTTGCTCTTTGGTAGGTGGGCTGAAATCCTAAATCTAGGGTTTTTCTGCCCCTGTTCTGATCTGGCCTGTTTCTGTTTGATTGTCTGATCTGGCCGGCTCTCATCTGCTCAAAAGGCCAACTAAGACTTAGAGTGCTTCCAGCGGACTCAATGGGTCAAGGCCCATGGTTTACAGGACTCAAATGCATGGATCTGGTGTTAGACCCCTGATCAAATTGGGTTGGTTTCCTAAATTAGGGCTAAGGCAGCCCATGGTCTAGGTTTTACTCAGGTTGATGCAAAAAACGGTGGGGGTTGCTACCCCTGATGGACTCTTGGGTTTTAAATTGATTTTTCCCTTATTTTGTTCCAGCATTCGCGTTCACATTCAGATTCAGATCCATTAACATCCAAAGTATCAAGGTTTTTCAGAATCAATAGGTGGGGAAGGATACCCAGCCCAAGGTACCTGCCTTCAAGGGTCTGAGCCAAGTACTAGACCCCTCGCGTACCATGGCAAGAAACCAATGGCGCTTGAAGAATCCAGAAACCTGGGGAGATGGGTTTACCCTGCTTTCCCTGGCAAGCCAAGGGAGCGTAGGGCTAATACCATCCCAAAAGTAAGTTTCTCGATTGAAGAAGGGTGGCTGCTAGAGAGATCTAGGTTTTGGTTAAGAAGAACATTCACATGGTGCAGACAGCATTCAATTCGGATCATTCATGCAGACTCCCTCGTGCATGTCCCCCCACGCAGTTAAAAATTTATTCATGGTGTAGTGAGGTGCTTGTATGTGCAGTGGGGTCAAGTGCTGTGTCTATTCGGGTGATTCTCGGATAAGGGCCAACAAAGGGTTCCTTAATGTCACATTTATAGTAAAAGTGCAGAACAGCATGTAATACAAGTTTTGGGTGGATCCCCAGGTAAGTGGGCGGGTCACATTGGTCCCTGTTAAAAACCACTTACCTTAGGCGATTATCATGTCCGTTTGACAGGATCCCCCAATATCATGTAATTACATGAGTTCCATACCTTACTAAGGTTGGACAAAAAGTACTTCCTAAATTAGCCTATATCCTCCTAAGTTGACTCATTTGATAACCAGGGTCCGACTGGGTTGAGGGGTCCCCAGCAAAGTCGCCAAGCTGTGCGAACCTAAACCTGGCCTAGATCGCACACCGGGCGCACCTTTGGTGCGTGCCTCGGGACATTCGGAGTCGCCACTGCCTGAGAGTGCAGGCAGACACGGTTTTGCCCTAATCGGGTCTAAGTCTGGTCTGCGGCTTATTAGAGATCTAGCTAAGTTCTCAGTTACGTCCGGGGAAGCCCTAAGACACCCCGGCCCGCCCCGCCGGTTTGACGGGTCCCTCGGGTCTCCCTGGTTTTTTGAGTCATTTTCACCCTTCCTAGATCAACATGCTGACTTGTTAGGTCTAGCGGGGCCCTTTGAAGGTGTGGGTCCCTTTTTATTTGATTTTATCTTTTTATTTATTTAAGTGAAGTGGGTCGGTACCCGGGTCCCGTTGGAAGACCCGTGGGTTGCCATGGTTGGGCTTTAGGCCCAGTAGGGTTATTGGGTAACCCATTTGGTTATTTTATTTATTTACACATTCCATGGGCTTAGTGGGCTTGGATTTGGCCCATTAGCCAAGAGTCAAAGGGCCTGGGCCTGTTTATTGAAAACAGGCCTGGTATAGGCCAGTCAAAGGTGGGCCCACGAATGGGCCTATGATAATCTTGGTGGGCCCGTCTAGGCCCACAGTCTTCTATTGGGCTCACAATAGCCCAAGTTGTCTAAAAGGCCGGTTCAGGCCGTTTTGGGTTGGGTTAAATCCAACCGGGCCAGAAAATTGTATTTTTTAAGTTACTTTTATATTGGACCGTATAGCAAATACGGTCCACCTTGCCTGTGAATGAATTACGGCTTTCCTTGCCCGTGAAGCAAACACGGTCCAGCCCGGACCGCTCTGAGTATACGGGCGTAGCTAATTTTGCCTTTTTTGCTGCCGACTCTGGTTGGGATCTGTTCCGTGGCCTCTTTAGAGCTTTCTACAACATCTAAGATGGTCCCAGATCCTTCAATATGCTGCACCTTCTTCTTTTGGTCCAAATGACCACCTTTTACTTCTTTTTGTTCTTTGAGCAAGCAAGATCTTCTCTTAGCTATTCACCATCAATTCTTAGGAATGGGAAAGGGGTAATTTACAGGGGATTGAGTAATACTCAAGGAAGTCACGTCCCGATCTTACATAGAACAAAGAAGATCATTAAATTAGTTGATTAAAGTGTCCTTTGGACACTTTCTTTCTTTCTTTCTTTTTATATATGACCAACTCCTTTCTTAGCTTTCCATGACTTAGAAGAAAACAGCAAAAAGATTAGTGGAAAACATAGAATGTACAATAACTTGAAAAGAAATTAAAACTTATCACATTGTATTCAAATGAGTGAGAAAAATACTTACAATGTAGTTTAAGACTAGTTTCAATGGTTCCTCTGAATTCGGCAGCGCTTCCGCGTCCTCTAGGATTTTCTAGATTGATTTTGGCAGGGGTTTGGTGGGTTCTTGATGTTCAAAGGATAAAAAAGAAGAATTTAGACATGGTTTTGGTGAGGCAGGGGTACTTTGGGAACAAAAAGATTTGGGTTTAGGGGTGACGGTAATTGGGCAGAGTTTGGACGTGGCTAGCAGGAGAGGGAGAGGGAGGAGAGGCCAGGGGGAAAGCTTGCTCAAATGAGGGGGGTGGCCTCTCTATTTATAGGCAAAATTTTCGTGCCCGTATTTGAACTACGGGCATGCCTTGCCCGTACTTCAAGTACGGGCGTGCCTTGCCCGTAATTCAAATACGGGCGAAAAACGAATATTTGCAATTATCGCAGATTCGGCCGTACGGGACGCGTGTTCCGCCGTACGGCGACGCGTGTCTTCCTTCTAGAAGCGTGCCCGTATTTAAAATACGGGCATGCCTTGCCCGTAATGTAATTACGGTCCCGCACGTTTTAAAAATGTGTGGATTTCAAACATTTATTCAATTTGGCTTATTGCAGGATTTTTATTTGATTTTTCTGATTATTTTATTAGAAAACGAGATTCTCTTTATTAAAATATTATTAAACACATTTATCTTATTTATTTTATTGGTTTGTTCCATTTTTGCTGCCTTTTTGCCACATGGGCAGTTTTTCTGAAACTTCAACTGCTCATAACTTCTTCGTCCGGTGTCCGATTTCAACAAACTTAGTGTCGTTGGAATCAGCTCGGAACCACCTATTCATTGGGATCAAGTTTGGCAGTCGAATTGGGGTCGAGCAAAAAGTCGACTTTTCGCTCCCCAAAAGTTTGACCAGCTCATATCTTTTCCATCTGGACTCCGATTCCAGCAAATTCAGTTGCGTTGGAATCGTGTCGAAATGCTCTTTTCAATGAGATGAAGTTTGATGGCCAAATTTACTTGAATCAAAAAGTCAATTTTTTGACCCCCTCAGGGTTTGACTTTCAGTTTGACTTTTCATTTTTCTCTATTTTGGGGGTGCAAAAATCAGGTGCTAACAGCTGCCCCTCTTTGCTGGAGTCACCTTGGGGGATGAACGGCAAAGAAGAAAAAGAACCTTATTTTTGCACCTTGCATTTCTGTCGACATGGTCGACGAGCTCAATCATTGAATTTGTTTTTTAGTGAAAGGGAAGTGTCAGATGTCTGGTATCACTTCCTGGTTTTGGAATCCCTATACCCTCTTTCGGGTTTGAATAGGGCAGTTTCTTTTTTGAAAAATGAGATAAGATTGGTTTTGAGCTCATCAGCCTGTTTCGGCGTTGATGCAATGCACTTTACACTGTTCTTTTCTTTTTGTTTGTTCCATTAAAGCTTTTAGTGACTTCAGTTTTTTTTTTTTTTTTTTTTTTTTTAGAAGAGAGGCCAGGGCATGGGTTTGGGAGTGCATGCGGGAGGACGGGAGGAAGCTTTTGCGCTGCTGTCCATCATCTCGGAGACCACACACCTACTCTAGCCTATACTATTTACAAAAGTGGGAAATCAAAATTTACAAGAGAGGGCGAATTGGCCCATTATTGCTCTTCCTCGTTGCTTCTCCTTGCCAGGTTCTTTTTCTTGTCAAGGCATTAGAGCTTCTTTTCCATTCAAGAGTTACTTGGCGGAAGCATGATCTGTCTAGATGACTCTCTGGGGATTATTGTGATGTCCCTCTTTGATTTTGAAGTTTTGTTGGAGGGTCTGAGAATCTTGACGATCTTCTTTCTTCATAACTCCGCTGGGGATGAAAGGGAAGAAGCCTCTGCTGGGAAATGAAGGAACAAAGTATCCTCCTTGTGTTCATCTTGCATCTTTCTTCCTCCTTTGAACCTGCACAAGGAACAAAATGTCAGTGCTTGTTCTGTCGGCTAGGGATTGATGTAATCTTCAACTAATCAAACAACTCCGTGGGGTTTTTCTGAAGAGCTTGAGTAGTGGTACTCCCCTGGGGGCTTGTGCCTTTTCAGGATTTTAACAGGTACGGACTTCGGAAAGCTATTTTGGTACCTGATTATAGATCTATTTTAACTGTCCTAAAACAATTGGGGAAGAGAACCCAAAGACAAATTGATCTATTTTAATCATTTGGAATGATTGGGAAAGAGAACCTTGGACCTGATCTATTTTAGCCAATCGGCTGGGAAAGGGAACCCAAAGTTAAACAAGTCTATTTTAGCCAAACGGCTGGGAAAGAGAACCTTAGACCGATCTGTTTTAGCCAATCGGCTGGGAAAGTGAATCCACAGTTAAACAGGTCTATTTTAGCCAAACGGCTGGGAAAGGGAACCCGGTTTACACTGGTCTATTTTAGCCAAACGGCTGGGAAAGGGAACCCAAAGTTAAACTGGTCTATTTTAGCCAAAAGGCTGGGAGAGAGAACCCACAGTTAAACTGGTCTATTTTAGCCAAACGGCTGGGAAAGGGAACCCAAAGTTAAACAGGTCTATTTTAGCCAAACGGCTGGGAAAGGGAACCCGGTTTACACTGGTCTATTTTAGCCAAAAGGCTGGGAGAGAGAACCCAAAGTTAAGCAGGTCTATTTTAGCCAAACGGCTGGGAAAGGGAACCCAAAGTTAAACAGGTCTATTTTAGCCAAACGGCTGGGAAAGGGAACCCGGTTTAAACTAGTCTATTTTAGCCAAACGGCTGGGAAAGGGAACCCAAAGTTAAACAGGTCTATTTTAGCCAAACGGCTGGGAAAGGGAACCCGGTTTAAACTAGTCTATTTTAGCCAAACGGCTGGGAAAGGGAACCCGGTTTAAACTAGTCTATTTTAGCCAAACGGCTGGGAAAGGGAACCCAATGGTCTATTTTAGCCAAACGGCTGGGAAAGAGAACCCACAGTTAAACTGGTTGGTTTGAACTTAGTATCTCAGGGTTGGACCATGTAAAGTCTCCGCAGGGGTGAGTTGAAAAACAACACCCAGGTGTGCTTCAGCCAATCTTCAGTTTAATCACTGGCGGCATTGGTACCACAAACTTTGGTCAATTAATGTGTGAATACATTATGACTCTTTCTGCGTCCCATGTGTGGATACATGGTGACGAATTTTGTCTATGTCCCATGTGAGAATACATGGTGACTCTTTTTCTGTCTTTTTGTCTTGATTTAAAGCTGACTTATTTGTCGGTGGCCTTTCAAACTTCTGTCAACCAATGTGTGGATACATTGTGATGACTCTTTTTGCGTCCCATGTGTGGATACACGGTGACGAATTTCTCTGTCTTTTTGTCTTGATTCGAAGCTGACTTACTTGTCGGTGGCTTCACAAACTTTTGTCAACCAATGTGTGGATACATTGTGATGACTCTTTTTGCGTCCCATGTGTGGATACATGGTGACGAATTTCTCTGTCTTTTTTTGTCTTAATGATATTCGAAGCTGACTTATTTGTCGGTGGCTTCACAAACTTTTGTCAACCAATGTGTGGATACATTGTGATGACTCTTTTTGCGTCCCATGTGTGAATACATGGTGACTTTTGTCTCTGTCCCTTTTTTGTCTTAATGATATTCGAAGCTGACTTATTTGTCGGTGGCTTCACAAACTTTTGTCAACCAATGTGTGGATACATTGTGATGACTTTCCTTGCGTCCCATGTGTGAATACATGGTGACTTTCTCGGGGGTGTCCCATGTGAGAATACATGGTGGCTCTTTTCTTTAGGAGACATTTCGTTTCTTTTGTCTTTGTCCATTTCTTTTCTCTCTCAATCTTTTTCTCTTCTTCTTTTTTTTTTTTTTTTTTCTCAATCCATTTTTCTTTTCTTCTTCTTCTTCTTTTTTTTTTCTTTCAATTCATTTTTCTTTTCTTCTTCTTTTTTCTTTTTTTTCTTTTTTTTTTTCTTTCTTTCAATCCATTTTTTTTCAAATTCATGTATCAACAGCTTTGATATCACAAATTATGTTGGGACCTTCCCTCACCAATTTCTGACTTATCCGTCAGTGGTTTTGATTCCAGTTTCTTCTTCGTCCAATGTGTGAATACACTGTGACGGTTTTGTTTTTTCATCAGCGTGTGAATACGCCGGAACGGCTTTTCTGCGTTCCATGTATGAATACATGGTGCCGATTCTGCTTGCGCCCCATGTGTGAATACATGGTGACGATTCATTTTACATCCCATGTGTGAGTACATGGTGATGGCATCCAATGTGTGAATACATCGTGATGGCTTTTTCTGCGCCCCATGTGTGAATACATGGTGACGGATTTTGCTTTGGCATCCAACGTGTGAATACGCTGTGATGGCATCCAATGTGTGAATACATCGTGATGGCTTTTTCTGCGCCCCATGTGTGAATACATGGTGACAAATTTTACTTTTACATCCAGCGTGTGAATACGCTGTGATGGCATCCAATGTGTGGATACATTGTGATGACTTTTTTGCGCCCCATGTGTGAATACATGGTGACAAATTTTGCTTTTACATCCAACGTGTGAATACGCTGTGATGGCATCCAATGTGTGGATACATTGTGATGACTTTTCTGCGCCCCATGTGTGAATACATGGTGACGAATTTTAGCTTTCTGTGCCCCATGTGAGAATACATGGAGTTAATTTTTCCTGCCTCAGTGTGTGAATTTGCCGTAATGGCCTTGTCTGTCTGTTTTAAGCTTTGTCAATACCTGCAAAAGTTCAAGTGAAATTTAGTTAATCAAAATTACGTGCAAAACATAAGCAATTAAAACCTTTTGGGAATTCACCAATGTTTGGAATTCCCGCTTTTCAAAGTGGGTCCATGACAAGACCAATAATCTTTGGGTCAGTCACCTGACACTCTCATTTAGACTTTATGAAATGGTGCTTCTCAGTACTTTCTATGAGGGTCAACATGTTTGCCTTCAATGGCATTCCCCAAGTTGGAGTGAGGGGAATTGTTTTGGGTTCAAAGGGGTTTCTTTGGCACTGCCCTTCCCCAGCTCTTTTAATTTTCTCTCTCTTTCTTTTTTTCTTTTTCCCACCCTTGGTTGGGGGTTTTGAAATGGTTTTTCTCTCACTTGGTTCCCTTATTCGGGTTTGGTGCATTGCCCCAGTCTAAGGGTCCTGTCAATTTCCATGGATCACGATCCAATGATCAGAGAGGACTTATTAGTAGGACGAAATGTAGGCTTTGGTTCCAGTGTTTAGAAATGAAGGATAAATAGGTTCAAATCCTATATAACTTCATTCTATGGGTGACCATTATGTCTAGCCAAAGTTCTTTTGTTCCTTTGATTCTGTCATTGCCAGTTTGTCTGGGAGTTAGTGTCACATTCTCTGTAATCAGAAAGGACTTCATAACAGGACGAAACGTAGGCTGGGTTTATGGGTCCAAAAGAAATGATATAAAGGCTCAAAATTTGTGAGTAGGGTAAGAGCCATGTCCTGTCCACTTTTCTTGGTTAGGGCTTGCTTCATCTCTTGTCCCTTCAGCTTTGTGTAGCTTCTTTATCTTTTTTCCATCTTTATTCTTTTCTTTCCTTTCCTTTCTTGGGTTCTTTGCCCCAATTCTTGACTTTTGCTTTTGGGGTTTGCCCCGGCTTTTGTTTTTCTTTTCTTTTTCTTCTTTTCTTTTCTCAAAGGGAATTGCCCCAGTTCTTTCTTTTCTTCACATTCTTGTTTTCTGGGTTTTATCCCATTTCTCCTTTTTAGGGCACTTTTTGCTTTACCCTATCTTCTCTTTGTCTTTCCCGTGTCTCCAATTTTATGAAGCTTGTGTACCCCAATTTTGAAGACAGGACATGTAGGGTCAATGAAGGGATTGTTAGGCTCAAAGTGTTTTGCTAGGGTTTCATCTTGTGTTTGATGACTTTTGGAGAACATCAAGGATGGCATCAAGGATGGCCTTTCATCCTTTTACAGAGAATGTAACACTTACCTGTTTTTGTACAATTAACTGGCTCAAGAACCACTTTCATTTTTCTTTGACTTTGCCCCAGTTTGGGGTGGCTAGACATAACATGGGTTAGAAATGAGACGATCAAGCTCAATCACGTCTGACTAGCGGAATTTGTTTGAAGTATTTTAGCCAAAAATGGCCTCTCATCATGTCATTGGGATCGTTGATCCTGGATCATGTCAGTGACCCTTAACTGGTATGGGCACCTTGCCCCTTCTTCCTCTTTTTTTTTTTCTTTCAGCTTGCCCCACTGTTTGGCAAAGTAGGGTTCAAATGTGGTGGAGGTGGGGGATCCCTTGGCTATGTTGAGACCCACATAGTTTGTGCTGTTCAACACATTTCATCTGTCAAATTTGATTGTTCAAGTTTGTCCTGAGATCATAGTCATGCCTTTGTGTAGTTCAACACTTTGGTGATTTCCCAAAAGATTTCAATAGCTTGCAAAAAAGAAGCATGTTATCAAGTTTAGAAATTAAAACAAAGCATAAACGCAAAATAGCAAATTATGCAAAAAGGTGGCTGATGCGAATCAGCATTCTTGGAATTTAGTTGCATGCCGAGATCTTTTTTAACCCTAAGGAGGATCAGTTTTAGAGTTCCTCGGCTTCCAGAAGATCTTGAACTGCATGTCGAAGGCCCCAACATTCATTGGTGTCATGGCCTTGTGCACCCATGTGGTATTCACAGTTCTTGCTTGGATTATAGCCCTTCATTTTTGACGCCTTAGGGTTTGGTTTCGCCAGCTGCAGGTGTCCATTTTTCAAAAGCATTGGCAACAATTCTGCCAGTGTATAGGGAAGTGGAGTAAACTCCCGGTTCCTTCTTTCTTCCTTCGTGAGGCGCTTTCTAAGGGGAGGTGCAACATTTTTGACAAAGGGGAGGCTCACTTTCAGATTGCTCCGAGGTATTTCTGCCTTCAAACTTTCAATCTCTTTTTCCAGTTCCCTTACTTGAGATCGCAGCTCAAAATTTTCTTCCCTCAGTGCTTCCCAGCATTTGTTCCATGCTTCTTCTTTGTCCTGCATTGCTTGTATTAAGATGCGGAAAAGATCCACCATCTGGACCATCACAGGAATTATCCCTGAAGTTTTATCCATGCCGATTGCTGACAGGGTTCTACCTGCAGGAGAGGCAAACATTAGAAGGCAGAATACATGAGATGCATAAAGATGATGATGATCTTTTCTTCTTCTCTTTTTTTTCTTTTTCCCTTTTTTTTTCAATTTTTTTTCTTTTTCAATTTTTTTCAATTTGGCGGAGGATCAATTTTGAGTTCCCCGGCTTCAAGGAGATCTTGGACCGCATGACGGAGGCTCCAACATTCGTCAGTATCGTGCCCCGGTGCTCCTTTATGGTAACCACATGTCTTGGATGGGTCATACCCTCTACTTGCTGGTGCTCTTGGATTTGGCGGAACCTGCTTCAGGTGTCCTTCTTGCAGCAAGGTAGGCAACAACTCGGCCAAGGAATATGGGAGCTGTGTGAACACACGGTTCTTTCTTTCTTCCTTAGTCAAGGGATCCTTCAGTCGAGCCATGGTGACATTTGCACAGGGGTGATCATTTCCTTTCTTGCGCTTAGCAGATCGGACATGGTTGATTGCTCCCTCATATCTTATGTCTTCTTGGGAGGATTCTGTCATAGAAGCTCCTATTCTTCCAGCCTCAATCGCATCTTCAATCCTTTCTGCCACCTTGATTAGATCGGCAAAACTTGCAACACATTGTCCCAACAGCATTGTAAAGTATGGTTGCCCCAGTGATGAAATGAACAGAGAAGTTTGTTCTTGTTCAAGGAGAGGGGGTTGAACCATATTTGCTAGTTTTATCCATCTTTTAGCGTAGTCTCTTACAGACTCGCTATTTCCCTTTGACAGTCTCTGTAATTCTGCCCGGGTTTGAATCGTCGGACTGTTCAAATGGTACTGTTGGATGAATACAGTAGCAAGGTCGTTCCATGTCTTGACCTTCTGCTTGTCCAGACTTAGGAACCAAGAATATGCTGCCCCACTTAGCGATCTCTGGAAGAACTGAACCATGATCTTTTCATCCTTCACATATTGGCACATGTCACCAACATAGGATCGCAGGTGTATCAAAGGACAGCCAGTACCGTCAAACTTATGCAAGTCAGGACATCGGAACTTTGCTGGCAGATGGATGTCTGGGAAAAGACACAAGCTCTCCAGTGTGGTTTCCCCACGTACTGGGTTGGGCTGGAGTTGTTTCAAGAGCTCTTCTCTTATTGCAGCTATTTGGGCCTTACTGTCTTTCTTTATTGCAGCCAACATTTCTTCAAGTTGGGCCTTCCGTACCCTGTTCCGGTCTTGCTCTTCCTGCCCCAGCTGGACAGGCATGCATGGTTCTTGTTGTGGGAATTGGGTGTCCCGTGGTGGCAGATCAATTGTCATGAGGTTCGGCTGGCGTGGTTGTCTCTGTTGGATTTCTGGTACTTGAACCCCCGTGGCATGTGTCATGGCTACTTGTTGACTTAGATCCATCATGACTTGCTGTTCTTCAGTTCTTGGTTGTGAGGATGACGAAGTTGGAGCCTCAGAAGAATTCATTGCAGTCCTTTTTCAATGCAAATGCAGCGTTCTGGGTAGTGCTTTTAATGTGAAGTACCTGAATTGTACCTGTTCATAAAAGATCTCAATCAGTTTCTTTTCCACTTATGAACAAGGTGTTGTGTGTGACGAGATCATTTACACTGTGAGTGGTGCTCTGGTGTCACGATGAGCGAAAACAAATATGGGACGATTTATGCATGAAAATCACAAATTTAACAAAACATCACTGTGAACAGTGTGACAGTGCCATATCCAATCAAGAGTTTTTCCTGAAAATTGCGATGTTAAAAAAAACTTGTGGTTTGATCTTTCGGAGATTGAGACTCTGGAGATCATATCGTGTTTGATGGTTTTTAAAACCGTGCAACACGTGCTTTATGAGTGCAAACCTCAGGAAATCATATCCGTGCCTTAATGGGCGGTGACTGAAAATTTCTTTGAAAACGTGCCCTGAACAATTAATATCATGGCATGGAGAATTTACGCCGCAAGATGGGCGATTTGATTTATGTCTAAACAGCTAGCTCAATATAACCACTGATGACGGTTTTATTGTGCGTAGCAAAAGACAACGTTAATGTCCGTCGTGGAGACGATTCAATGTAGGCTTGAAGGCCACTTTATTGTGTGCTTTAAAAATCAATTTTGATGAGCGCCTTAAAAGTTGGCTCAAAGCATGCCCGGAAAATATTTTGTGCATTTTTGAAAACAGTTCGACTAAACAGGTTGGTGTAAATGATCTCGAAATGTGGGTGCTCAATGCATGAACAGATATATGTACAAGTAAAGTGAAAGTTAAATATTATAACAAATATATCACAAACGTGTGCACAGTCCTAGAAGGGTTAGTGCCTTTCGAAGCACGACTCCTAGACATACTTGTGTAAGGAAGCACTCCTAAGTTTTAATCAGCCTTTTTCTTTCATCTGTTCTTTCATCTGCTCATGGTGTCGGACCAAAGTGAAGATATTTACAACTTGCCATCAAGGGCGAAATTTACAAAAATAATTCTGTAAAGAAAATCACCTTTAGGGTTGTTGGGAACCCAAAAGGAGGGTACAAGTTTGCTCTTTGGTAGGTGGGCTGAAATCCTAAATCTAGGGTTTTTCTGCCCCTGTTCTGATCTGGCCTGTTTCTGTTTGATTGTCTGATCTGGCCGGCTCTCATCTGCTCAAAAGGCCAACTAAGACTTAGAGTGCTTCCAGCGGACTCAATGGGTCAAGGCCCATGGTTTACAGGACTCAAATGCATGGATCTGGTGTTAGACCCCTGATCAAATTGGGTTGGTTTCCTAAATTAGGGCTAAGGCAGCCCATGGTCTAGGTTTTACTCAGGTTGATGCAAAAAACGGTGGGGGTTGCTACCCCTGATGGACTCTTGGGTTTTAAATTGATTTTTCCCTTATTTTGTTCCAGCATTCGCGTTCACATTCAGATTCAGATCCATTAACATCCAAAGTATCAAGGTTTTTCAGAATCAATAGGTGGGGAAGGATACCCAGCCCAAGGTACCTGCCTTCAAGGGTCTGAGCCAAGTACTAGACCCCTCGCGTACCATGGCAAGAAACCAATGGCGCTTGAAGAATCCAGAAACCTGGGGAGATGGGTTTACCCTGCTTTCCCTGGCAAGCCAAGGGAGCGTAGGGCTAATACCATCCCAAAAGTAAGTTTCTCGATTGAAGAAGGGTGGCTGCTAGAGAGATCTAGGTTTTGGTTAAGAAGAACATTCACATGGTGCAGACAGCATTCAATTCGGATCATTCATGCAGACTCCCTCGTGCATGTCCCCCCACGCAGTTAAAAATTTATTCATGGTGTAGTGAGGTGCTTGTATGTGCAGTGGGGTCAAGTGCTGTGTCTATTCGGGTGATTCTCGGATAAGGGCCAACAAAGGGTTCCTTAATGTCACATTTATAGTAAAAGTGCAGAACAGCATGTAATACAAGTTTTGGGTGGATCCCCAGGTAAGTGGGCGGGTCACATTGGTCCCTGTTAAAAACCACTTACCTTAGGCGATTATCATGTCCGTTTGACAGGATCCCCCAATATCATGTAATTACATGAGTTCCATACCTTACTAAGGTTGGACAAAAAGTACTTCCTAAATTAGCCTATATCCTCCTAAGTTGACTCATTTGATAACCAGGGTCCGACTGGGTTGAGGGGTCCCCAGCAAAGTCGCCAAGCTGTGCGAACCTAAACCTGGCCTAGATCGCACACCGGGCGCACCTTTGGTGCGTGCCTCGGGACATTCGGAGTCGCCACTGCCTGAGAGTGCAGGCAGACACGGTTTTGCCCTAATCGGGTCTAAGTCTGGTCTGCGGCTTATTAGAGATCTAGCTAAGTTCTCAGTTACGTCCGGGGAAGCCCTAAGACACCCCGGCCCGCCCCGCCGGTTTGACGGGTCCCTCGGGTCTCCCTGGTTTTTTGAGTCATTTTCACCCTTCCTAGATCAACATGCTGACTTGTTAGGTCTAGCGGGGCCCTTTGAAGGTGTGGGTCCCTTTTTATTTGATTTTATCTTTTTATTTATTTAAGTGAAGTGGGTCGGTACCCGGGTCCCGTTGGAAGACCCGTGGGTTGCCATGGTTGGGCTTTAGGCCCAGTAGGGTTATTGGGTAACCCATTTGGTTATTTTATTTATTTACACATTCCATGGGCTTAGTGGGCTTGGATTTGGCCCATTAGCCAAGAGTCAAAGGGCCTGGGCCTGTTTATTGAAAACAGGCCTGGTATAGGCCAGTCAAAGGTGGGCCCACGAATGGGCCTATGATAATCTTGGTGGGCCCGTCTAGGCCCACAGTCTTCTATTGGGCTCACAATAGCCCAAGTTGTCTAAAAGGCCGGTTCAGGCCGTTTTGGGTTGGGTTAAATCCAACCGGGCCAGAAAATTGTATTTTTTAAGTTACTTTTATATTGGACCGTATAGCAAATACGGTCCACCTTGCCTGTGAATGAATTACGGCTTTCCTTGCCCGTGAAGCAAACACGGTCCAGCCCGGACCGCTCTGAGTATACGGGCGTAGCTAATTTTGCCTTTTTTGCTGCCGACTCTGGTTGGGATCTGTTCCGTGGCCTCTTTAGAGCTTTCTACAACATCTAAGATGGTCCCAGATCCTTCAATATGCTGCACCTTCTTCTTTTGGTCCAAATGACCACCTTTTACTTCTTTTTGTTCTTTGAGCAAGCAAGATCTTCTCTTAGCTATTCACCATCAATTCTTAGGAATGGGAAAGGGGTAATTTACAGGGGATTGAGTAATACTCAAGGAAGTCACGTCCCGATCTTACATAGAACAAAGAAGATCATTAAATTAGTTGATTAAAGTGTCCTTTGGACACTTTCTTTCTTTCTTTCTTTTTATATATGACCAACTCCTTTCTTAGCTTTCCATGACTTAGAAGAAAACAGCAAAAAGATTAGTGGAAAACATAGAATGTACAATAACTTGAAAAGAAATTAAAACTTATCACATTGTATTCAAATGAGTGAGAAAAATACTTACAATGTAGTTTAAGACTAGTTTCAATGGTTCCTCTGAATTCGGCAGCGCTTCCGCGTCCTCTAGGATTTTCTAGATTGATTTTGGCAGGGGTTTGGTGGGTTCTTGATGTTCAAAGGATAAAAAAGAAGAATTTAGACATGGTTTTGGTGAGGCAGGGGTACTTTGGGAACAAAAAGATTTGGGTTTAGGGGTGACGGTAATTGGGCAGAGTTTGGACGTGGCTAGCAGGAGAGGGAGAGGGAGGAGAGGCCAGGGGGAAAGCTTGCTCAAATGAGGGGGGTGGCCTCTCTATTTATAGGCAAAATTTTCGTGCCCGTATTTGAACTACGGGCATGCCTTGCCCGTACTTCAAGTACGGGCGTGCCTTGCCCGTAATTCAAATACGGGCGAAAAAACGAATATTTGCAATTATCGCAGATTCGGCCGTACGGGACGCGTGTTCCGCCGTACGGCGACGCGTGTCTTCCTTCTAGAAGCGTGCCCGTATTTAAAATACGGGCATGCCTTGCCCGTAATGTAATTACGGTCCCGCACGTTTTAAAAATGTGTGGATTTCAAACATTTATTCAATTTGGCTTATTGCAGGATTTTTATTTGATTTTTCTGATTATTTTATTAGAAAACGAGATTCTCTTTATTAAAATATTATTAAACACATTTATCTTATTTATTTTATTGGTTTGTTCCATTTTTGCTGCCTTTTTGCCACATGGGCAGTTTTTCTGAAACTTCAACTGCTCATAACTTCTTCGTCCGGTGTCCGATTTCAACAAACTTAGTGTCGTTGGAATCAGCTCGGAACCACCTATTCATTGGGATCAAGTTTGGCAGTCGAATTGGGGTCGAGCAAAAAGTCGACTTTTCGCTCCCCAAAAGTTTGACCAGCTCATATCTTTTCCATCTGGA
Source organism: Buxus sempervirens (assembly GCA_947561395.2). NCBI lineage: Eukaryota > Viridiplantae > Streptophyta > Magnoliopsida > Buxales > Buxaceae > Buxus > Buxus sempervirens. Next base: position 42,768,786 of record OX387188.1, read on the forward strand.
CTCCGATTCCAGCAAATTCAGTTGCGTTGGAATCGTGTCGAAATGCTCTTTTCAATGAGATGAAGTTTGATGGCCAAATTTACTTGAATCAAAAAGTCAATTTTTTGACCCCCTCAGGGTTTGACTTTCAGTTTGACTTTTCATTTTTCTCTATTTTGGGGGTGCAAAAATCAGGTGCTAACAGCCACTATTAATTTTCTATACATAGCTACTCCCTTTTTTACTCCAAACCACACCTCTTCTACAATCTTCTACTCTCTTGTAATTGATTATCAAATAGTTTCTTTGCTTTAATTGTTGCAATTGGAAATTGGTGATACTCGATCTCTTCTAATTGTTTAAGCATCAGAAGCGAGAAATTGGACTCTGGAGGTTAAAGGCTTCAATTGCAAAGTTCAAGATTCATTCTAAAGAGGTATTCTTCTATTTAATTTTCCGATTTTAAAATTAGTATAAATATTTTTATTATAAGTAAGTCTCTCCTTCTACCTTTCTTATAAATTAGTATCACCTAATATTTATTATAATATTATTATTAAGAATTTTTTTTTTCCAAAAATTTGATAATGGACCTTAGGTATCCTATGTTTTTTGACACTAAAGAAAGGGAATATCTTAGACCCCTTTCTGATCCAACATTTTCTGATGATATAACCCAATCCCAATATAATGATCCTCCCATCCAAGATCTTGAAACTGAATTGCCTTCGCAAGATATGTGATCATCTTCCCTACCACCTAGGAGCACCAAGAGGAGTAGAACCTCTGGTGTTTGGCTCAATTTTACAATTGAAAATGTAGGGAGTGAAGAGAAGGCAGTGTGTAACCATTGCAAAAAAAATTTTAGTTGTAAAGGAAAAGGTGGTACAAGCCACTTGAACCGGCATTTGTAGAAATGCCTTCCAAAACATGGCCAAATTGACCCTAGGCAAACCCAAATTTCTACTAATAGTGTTACTATGAGTAATTTTTTTTTTAATCAAGAAGAAACTAGGCTTAAAATAGTAAAGTGGGTAATTCAAGAAGAATTACCCTTTAGATTAATAGATTCTAAAAGATTTAACCGTTTATTAATTAAATATTTAGCACCACAATTTAAACCTTTTCACGCCACACTTTAAGAAAGGATGCTATAAAATTATATGTAAAAATGAAAAATGCATTAATAGAAACTTTTTCAAACAATACTTTTAAAATAGCTTTAACCTCAGATATTTGGACAAGTGGACAACAAATAAATTATTTAGCTATAACTGTACATTATATTGATGAAAATTGGAATATAGAAAAAAGAATAATAACTTTTAAACCATCTAGATGCTAGCCATACTGGACTAAATATATCAAATGCTATAAGTAGAAATCTAAGAAATTATAAAATACACAATAAAATAATGGCTCAAGCACTTGATAATGCAAGTGCTAATAATGTTGCAGTAGGAATATTAAGACAACAATTAAACTTAAATATAGATGGAAGTTTATTTCATGTTAAGTGTGCTTGTTACATCCTTAATTTAGTTGTACAAGATGGATTAAAAATTGCTCAACATCATTTAATAAATATTAGAGATGCAGTAAGATATATAAAACAATCTAACACAACCGCTAGAGAATTTAAATATTATTGTGAAACTTTAGGAAAGCAATATAAAAAAATTACCCTAGGGGTACGTTTGGATCGCGGGAATTGGAGGGTAGGAATTGGAATTCGCAGCTAAGAATTTCAATTCTTGTGTTTGGTTCATCAATTCCTATGAGAATTAAAATTCACGTGGGAAAAAAAAGACACCCAATTCTCATGGTTCATGAGAATTACAATTTATACCTATGAGGTGTTTTTTACAATTCTCATTAAACATAAGAATTTTAATATCATTGATTTTTGCGAGAGGACTCATTTTCATTTTTTTTTCCATAACATAAGAAATGTAGCTGATAAAAGTATAATTTAAGATTTAAATTTAGAGAGAGAAAACTCTAGAAAGAAAGTCGAATGCTTTAGAGTGAGAAAACCTTGAAAGAAAACTCTAGAGAGGGGGACTCTAGATAGAGAAAAAAAGGTTCTAGAGAGAATTTTAGAGTGAGATATACTTTAAAGAGAAGATCTAGAGAGAAGGTTCTAGAGAGAGAAAACTCTAGAAAAAGAAGGAAAATGATCTAAAGAGAGAAAATAGAGAACTATAGAAAAGAGAATGCTTTAGAGAAATAAAATCTAAAGAAATTCTAGAGTGAAAATTCTAAAGAGATAATTTTAGAGAGAGATAATACTCTAAAAAGAGAATCCTAGAGAGAAATTTCTAGAAAGAGAATTATAGAGAGAAAGGAATGACTTAAAAGAAAGTCTAGAGAAAAGGTTCTAGAGAGAGAAACTCTAGAAAGATAAGGGTTCTAGAGAGAGAAAATAGATAACGATAGAAAGAAGAAAATGCTTTAAAGAACGAATATCTGGAGAAAATTCTAGAGTGAAAATTCTTTGAAGAGAGAATTTTAGAGAAAGAACACTCTTGAAAGAGAATCCTAGAGAGAATCTTACTGAGATAGATATAGAGTGAAAACTCGTAAAAAATCTTTTCTAGAGTGATGAAATTCTCTAGAGAATTTTAGAGAGAGAAAACATTCTAGAAAGAGAATCTTATAGAGAGAAATTGAATTCCCTAATACCAACCAAACAATATAATTTTAATACATAGGAATTGAAAATCATAAGATTTATAATTCATATGCATTTCAATTCACATGTATATTTGAATTCTTGTCATCCAAACGTACCCTAGATGTTAAACATAGGTGGAATTCAACATATTTAATGCTAGAAGTTGCAATATTTTATAAAACTAAAATGCCTGAAAGTGAATTAGAGGATCTTGATTGGCAAATAGCCGAAATTTTAAGAGATTTTTTAAAAGTTTTTTATGATGCAACAAGATATTTATCAACGGTTTATTACCCAACATCCCCAAGTATTGTAGCTTGTTTATATCAAATAATTATTTGTTTTAAACAATATAGAAATGTACCCATTCCTAAGGAAATTATCCCTGCAATGGAAGCTAAAATTTTAAAATATTGGCAAGAGATGCCTAATTTATATTGTTTAGCTACTACAATGGACCCTAGGATTAAATTAGGAGTTGAAGACTTAATAGATGGAATAAATGAGAATATGAATTCTACTTTTCAAATAGATATACGTAAAATAAGAACCCTATTAGAAAAACTTTTTTGTGAATACGATACTAGTAGTAGCATACAAGGTCATACGCGAACCCAACAAACACTATCAGATAATTCCCCTTGGAATTTTTTAAGTGGGAGAAGAAACGGAAAACAACCAGCATCTAGTAATGGGGGATCATCTGAATTAATGATTTATTTAGAAAGCCCCCCAATGAGTTTCAATACTATAGAAGAGCATAATGCTTTTAACATTTTGACATGGTAGAAGCAAAATCAGGTTAATTATCCTGTGCTTTCCGCCATGGCACGTGATCTACTAATGATTTTGATGTCCACAGTTGCATCGGAATCAGCTTTTAGAGCAGGTAGACGAACCGTAGACGACTACAGGAGCAGATTAAATCCGGAGATAGTGCAAACATGTGTCAGTCTTACAGATTGGTTAAGAGCGGAACTGAGAGATCAAGAATATGAAGATGATCAACTTGTTGGAGACTTTGATGATTTGAATATTAATTTTAATCAACCAGAGTAGTCTAAGTTTTGTTATAATTTTTGTAATCAAAGTATAGGAATTGTACTTTCTCTTTTTTTTTTTTCCTTTTAAACTGCAAATGATAAATAGATGAGTGGATAACAACCTAGTTGAGATGCGCTTATACTATAGTGATGCAGTATTATTTGTTCAAGTAATTATGTAATTTTTGCAAAGTTGTAATTGTACTTGTGATAATTAATGAATTTATATTTTTTTGAGCAAAATCTATCTCAATTTGTGTAAGACAATTTTGTGAATAATAAAAGTATTTTTCAGAAATTTTTTGGGCATTTTTTAAACTTTTTTTTTTATTTAAAGGGGTTTGGCCCGCCGGACTGGGGTATTGGCAAAACGGGCCTGGCGTGCCGCGGCCCGCCCAAGCACGCCTCAGGCGTGCCGTGCCGTGCCGGGCCGACCCGCCGCTCATCCCTAGCCTCAGAATTTGAGTCTTTTAGCAATCCAGGGAGAAAAAAACCCACAAAACGTCACTTAGAATGTCTGTTGGATTGATCATTCTAGCGTATTAGAATTCCAAGATCCCAGAGCCAACCGGTTGCCAAGTAGGAAGTGTATCAGCTGGGTCTACAACAGGTATTACTAAAATGGGAACTTAAAATATACTAACAGGCGAAATAAACAAGGACTAAATACGGTATAAATTACGTACACACGAGTTCCTTCCCTTCAGTTATACCAACATAAATTAACACGTTACATGACACCCCATCCTTTAAACATACATGAGACCTAAACCAATGAAAAAGGACTTTCAAGTTCCAAAAGTAAAGATCAAGAAACTAAATTCCTTGTGGAAAAGAAGAGAGTGACAAAAAAGGACTTGTAGGCTGCCGGATTACAACCTTACATTTCCACGTATCCATTCTACCAAAAGTTTAGAGCTGCAAAAGGGTCAGAGCTGATCTGGTGTGGAGAAAATTTGAGAAGCTGTATCTCCGTAATTTATTGGATGATCAAATTTACATGCGGGACCAAACTTGCAGATGCCATAGCGGCTGTAATGCGTGCAGATGCTTTGATCCTGGGCATCAAAAGACAAGATTTTAGAGACAAATTCCGACTAATGCTGCAGGGACTAGTACACAGAAAGCAATAGCAATGCTAAATCACATACTGGATATCCATTGGCAAAGCTAAAAGGTTTAAGAGGCTTGTATCACAAAAGTTTTTCATTGAATCAGATAGCTAGCAGTTCCAATAAAAAAAAACAAAAACAAAAACAAAAATCGAATCAGCTAGCACTGGAAAAAAATTTCTGATGGGAAAATATAATTCACAAACAGGCACACCCAATTTTCAGGTTTTCATTCATGAAGTTGTGCAAGATTCCAAGTTCTGCAGTGATTTCTAATTGGGCTTCTAGTGGCAACTATACCAATGGTCCACAATAACATACAACATCAAACTGCTGGGGCCAAATTTTTTTTCCCACAAAGCTCTGATCATAGTGATAAATAACAAGAAGCTGCATCTCTTGATAAAACTATTTCTCCCTTGAAATCCTCCATTCAGATGGAAAATGGATGGAAGATAAGAAGAGACGGTTAAAGGTTTGAAATAAAAATGCTGGTTAAAGTAAGTCTAGAAAACTAGATATATATAGATAAAACTTGCATAAGAATAAACTCACAGGCCTCAGAGGCAAGCCCTTATCACTGAGAGCACAAACAGGTGATCTTGAGATCCGGTTCCTTGGATGATGAAATTTACAATTAGCTCTATATTTACAGTCACCAGTTTTCATGAAGTAATTGCACTCTGGTTGACCAGGTCTTTCTGGGAACTCTTCAATCAGCATCTGCTGTTGGTGTTGTGTAGAGACATCTACTTTATTCATCATATTGTTCATCAATAAAGCTGCTGGTGGATGTAAACTCCTCTCTGGTGGATACATTGGAGCCTAAACAAGCAACAAACATGAAATTTTCTAAAACTGAGTTAAAATCATAACCATTCACAATTTTGTATTTCCTTTTCAATAACCACCTGCTGAAAACACACAGAGCCCCACATAGTAACATTGGTTTTTGACTAAACATTTAATAAATAAATAAAAACACACACACACACACACACCGAGCGTGAATATGTTGTGACATTTTGTAATCAATAAATACGATATTTCACTTATACTTGAATTCCACGACACTGTATACTACTCAAAGAGATATATACTACTTGCATTCGATAACACTGTACGCTGAGAGGGAGAGGGGGGAAGAGAGAGAGGGAGAGCTGATGACCTTAATGAATAAGGTGGGTTTTGAACACCACAATGGCAAAACATACCTGACATACCTGATAACCATATTCTGGATTTGTTTGCATAACTGGTACGTAAGGTAAGGATGTATTCAAGTATGGAACAGTCTCATTAATAACTCTCGAAGAACCCCAGGATGCTACAGTTGGCTGTGATGCACCTGTTGAATGTAATGAAACAGAACCACCATTATGATATCCTGGAGAAGAGTCACATCCCCCAACAGCTGTAGGATCTGGATGATTAAACCTGCAATTATTTGCGTACTTGCAAGAACCATTACGCATGTAAAATGGGCACTCTCTCTCCCCCTGCATAAATGACTCAATTATAAAATATCTTCCTCCAAAGAATAATAATGTTTATTAACCCCACTAGAATGTTGAAAAGTAAAGATAGAAGTATTACTGGTCTGATCGGGAGGCCCAGAAAATTAAGGTCTGCCGGTGGGCATACCACAGTTTTTCCTCTTGGGTGATGGTATCTACAAGCTTTTCCAAACTTACATCCTCCTACAGTAAGGTAAAACTGCAAGAATAAAGGGACCACCACAAAATAACAAAATGAATTAAACTTGCACCATGGGAGTTCTAGTTACTTAAAAGCTAAGGACCAGAGGGGCAAATGCCAATACAATCCCTTTTCTTAAATCTTGCTGATCACCTGGGAATGCCTAGACTCTAGGCACGCCTAATGATTACGGCAAAACTTCCAGTCAAAAGATTGCAAAAGAAATAAAAAGAAGTTGCACACTTAAGTATCTAATTATTAGATATTGAAATTTATTTTATCATGACTAATGGTGCCGATACTTTGTATGAAAGATCAAAACACAGTAATGATTAGTAGCCACTTTCTCAAACCAATCATTCTCACTCCCACTGGGGACCCAGTGGGCAATCACAGCAAAAAAATTCACCTAAATGAACCGTGACAATGCTAAGGTGGTACCCTGATACCCAAGACAGTAAGTTCATTTATCAAATTATAGTTCATATACTAATATACTTTTGTGTCACACCTGTAAGATTATTACCAAAATAAAACATACCTCTATTGATTTATAAGATATATAACTATGAACTAACATAAATAAATAAATTAAGTTGAGGGTCTAAAAAGTGCATCAATGAAGCAAATGCTTACAATTCTCTTGAGAATGATAGGGGGACCACAGAAAGATTGTAATGATTGCAGGTCTTAGACACATTAACCTATTATTTCCCTTATTTTTTAGCTTTATGCATTTGAGCAGGAATGAAACTTGGTGCAATTTGTTCCAACATCTTCAATTCTCACATGCTTTAGCTCCATTAAGTTTCAATTTTCTATTTTATTATTTCTAGACGTGTTTCTATAATAAATACTTTTAAAGATTCAAAAAATAATAGGTGTTTCAAATTTATACAAGTCAGTATATATAGGTTTGTTAAAAAAATAAATTATTCAATTATATTTGCTTAGAAAAATCAATTACAGAACATCAGAACTAAACTCTGGAATAGAATGATATTGTATATATTTGAATTCCTTTGATAACTGCTTTATTTGGTTAGTTCAATAGCTTACTTTATTGCCTTTAGAAACTAAACTCTATTATTTACTTGGCCAGCTAAAGATTCTGCAAGAATAGAAGTTTATACACACATAAATACTAATTAGTAGTGCATGCTATGCATGGGCACAAGAATCTAACTTGATTATTACAATACCCTGCATTTGCCTAATCTGTTTTGCATGAGTTTTGTTTGTGCTTGTTCAGGTTTGTGTTCGATCATTTGCTTAACATAATATTCTAATTATTTCTAAGATTCTAAAGCACTAACACTGATTCCAATAAGTCGGATTTATTTATTTTATTTGTAATCATTTTAATTCTGCACTTTTCCTATATTTGGAAGTATGCCAATTGGTCATTTCTATTACAACGTGGTGCGATTTTATAAATGGAACATTTGTGATTTTATGACAATTTAATTGTGATTTTTGGATATTCTATTTGGAGTATTAAAGATTTTTATTTTTGGACTTTTTGATTGGCTGTATGTTATAGAGGACCTTTGTTGGGTGTTCTGGTGCAGGAACATAGTGGTCAAGAGGACCTTTGAATGGTCTTAGTGTGCTGCACCTTAGTGCCATGGGGTCCATGGTTTTGACACATTATGGATGTGTTGTAACTTGTAACCATGAGCTTGCCACATGTTCTTGGTGTTTACTTGTGGCCTTTTCTTAGGCCTAATGGAGGTTAACTTCCCTAATGTGGTTGATTATTTTAACTAATTTGAAGTTTGAGTGAGGATTGGGCTTATGCATTTATTTTCTAATCGAATCCTAATAGTGCCTAGCTAAGGAGAGAATGGACTGAGTAGTAGTACTATGTATATCATAAAGACTTCATCACTATAAATTCTAGTCAATGCATGTCCTCAAACAACTACTACAACCTTTCCTTTCCCTTTTCCACAGATTGTTTGCAACAGTTCTTCACGTATGACGAAACAGATTGATAAAATCCATGCAATAGGAAGTCCAAAGTTCATGATAATAGTAATCAGAGAGGAAAATGAGATCGTAAACATAAACTTTGGAAGCAGAAGCAGACAGAAACTGAAAGAACAAAGTAACAACCTTGCATTCTTGCAACCCTCCCTTATCTGGAACTTCTTCCTTCTCCTTCTCCCCTTCTTTAGCAGCCTTTAAAATAACAAAATAAAACCAGAAAGCCATAATAATGAAGGAAAATAAGTTTGAAGCAAGACACTCACAAATCAAAGTTACGAAAGTAAAAGGCGCCAAGCTTTTCTCTCTTTTATCCTTTTATTATATCATATATCCTTTCGCAGAACGAGGAAAGAAAAATGTACACTAATGATGAATAACTGATTCATCTTAAATGAAACCATGTCCTCAATCAAATTAAGTTTGTGCTTAGATAATCCCACCAGTTTCTTATACAATTATCAAGAGATCTGCAAAAATGAAACATCTGCCTTTTTTTTTTTTTACACCCGTGAGTAACGATTAAAGACTAGAAAGAACTCTTAGCAGGTGATAGATCCAAATCAATTAAAAGTTAAAACCAATGGAAAAAAATACCTGATTTTTTCTTCGGATCGGGTGATTGAACTTGCAATTTAATCCGTATTTACAAGTCCCCGTCTTAAGATAAAAAGAGCAATCTTCCGCATCAGGTCTTTGCGGATACTGATATCGTCTGCCTTTCTCCTCGCTCACTGCCGAATCGGTTTCCACATTCTCTTTTCCGTTCTCGTCACCGCTCTCGTTCTGATTGTTCTCGTTCTGGCTCTGGTTCCCGTCATCGTTCTCGTTCTCGTTCTCGTTCTCGATCTCGTTCTGGTTTTTATTGTTCTCGTCCTGTTTCTGGTTCTGGTTCTCGATATTACTCTCCTTCTCTTTCTCCTTCTCTTTCTCCTTCTCTTCTAGACTTAGCCCCTGAAACTCCGCATCCAATGTTCCCTCGGTAGCAGACGCAAGATCAGAAGTAAGAGCAGGATTAGAAACGAGCTTGGGATCGGGATCGGGATCGGAAGGCACGGAAGTAAAATTAGTCGAATGATGAGTATCAGGAGCAGAAGAAGAGGAAGGGTATGTTCCCATTCTCCCTCCACATTTCAAACCCTAAGTACCCAGTGGAGGAAGATGAGGAAAGCTAAAATATAGAACAGAGAAAAAAAGAAGAATCAAAGTAAAACGCAGAACGTATACGGTATGTGAAAAGGTTATGGCGTCGTACTAAATACTAATACGTGATATGCTTCAAGAGAATACGATCCTTGTAAATTCTCATAATTGCCCAAAGAGAAACGCCTTAATCACGACAATTTCTCCCTAATTCCACTACTTACATCGCAAATTCTGCGGCGTCTTTTTCACTTGAACGTTTTAAGGCAGCTGAAGTGAGACATTTTTTAGTTTTCATTAATTAATTTCCTTCTTCTCTCAAATTCTTTCCAGTAAAACTACTTACCCATAAATTATCCACAATTCAACCTCAGTGAAATAATCATCTAACAAAGGTGAAAGCCTCCAATTAAGGGCATGAAAATGTAGATTAGAGTCCAAATACAATCACTTTACAAAAAAAATTTTGACAACAAGGTTTGTTGTTGATTTATCCCTCCTAAGATCCTATTTCGACAATATTGATGTCTTTTCTTCTGATATGATCTTTGCTAACGTCTATCTATACTATATATAACGAGAAAATTCCCCTTGGGAAGTGTGCCAACAACCATGCATGACTCTCCCAAAAATCCTTTACCATTCATTGTAAATACGTCTTTAATATGAGGTTAAAATAGTCAAAACATTACCTATTCATCTAAAATTTGGACCATTTTAAAACTGCTCCCTCCCTCTTAGAGCTATAAATTTAGCCCCGACCGCCCAAAGCCCGTCCAACCCAACCCGAAGTGAGCATTGAGTTTAGGTTTGGGTTTGGGTTTTAATTGAGTTTGGGTTGGGCTTGGGTTCAAGCTATACAACCCGAAAAGCCTGAAGTTAATGTTGACTTTATGTACATGCTCTCATATAGACATATGTATAAAACTCCACCATATATATATAAGTTAATATTTATTTGTATATATATATATGTATCATTGTTTTCTTTTCCTTTTATATTGTCATTGTATTTATTCAATTAACTATTAACCATAAATTATTAACATGTGATAATAAGTTTATACTCACATACTCTACAAAAAAGATGATTTAGAGCACATACTCACATACTCAAATATTCAAATAAATTATTAACATGTGATAATAAGTTTATACTCACATACTCACATACTCAAATAAATAATTTTATACTCACATACATATACATATATATTACAATGAATGTGATATTTGAGAGCACATACTTTACAAAAAAGATTGTGCAAAGCCACAAATATAGTGAGCTAATATTATATTTTAAAATTTTTAAAGAAATAAATTAATTAAGTGCTTTTTTAACAAATTCAAGAGACAAATCAAGAGGAATTTATAATATTTGCATTTATAACAAACAAACATAAAAGCATGTTGATAGACAATTTAATGAATGATATTCCAACATTTTGTAATTATAACAAAAATTGTAAAAAGATTCAAAATCTTACATTTTGTTTGGACCAACCCGAACCTAGCCGAACTCAAATAATAATGTTTGGGTTGGGTTTGAGTTTAGTGAGTTTGAGTTAGGGCTGGTCAACGATGAGTTTGGGCTAGTAAATCGTAGATTGGGTTGAGCCCGAACTCTCATAACTCGACCCAACTCACCCTACTTACACCTCTACGTCCCTTTACATGCAGTATTGCATGCACCCAACTAGTTTACCAGAAACCCAACTAGTTTACCAGAAAAGGAACATAGACAATAGATCACAAGGATGATTTTATTGAGGACAAGCATGACAACCTTAATTGGAGGGGCAAATACGCTCTGCCAGATCTTTGGAGGGAGAGAAATCCTCTATATCTCTGCTCTTGCCTGCAATGTGAGACATGGCTAACTAGGTGACCTATTTCTCTGAATCATCGGCAGGCAGTGAACCAGTGGCATTAAAAAATGTTCACCAGTCTTGCTATGTCTCATATCGCAGGAGACATTAAGAAACATTACAGGCTAAGATGGGATTGTTTTGGATTCATCATCCACCAGCCGATTCCCTAAACTCATCATGGGAGCTAGTTTCCCATGTCCTCCAGTCCTATTTGATCAACTTGAGTTAAAAGCTAAACCAGACTCTATTTTACGAACAAATATAATGGGTTTCAATACACTTGACATTTGAAAAAACAACCCAAGTGACCACATTTTGACTTTGTACAGGACCTCACAGTAGTCAGTTTTTTGAGATCAAAGCAACTGTTCTTGTCGATTAAGCAGTTTAAGACCTTATGAACGTCCAGCCTAGAACAGATTCAGAGTTGTCACTTCTGTAAAGGAAGGCAGACAATACCTCCAACCCCAACCATGCACCTAGCCCGCTCAAGTCCTAGCCATTTAATTTTAAGAGCATTTCAATCAGCCTGCTATTCTCCAGCTCCTTCCTTTCGACTATTACCTGGACTTCTTCACTGAATGACCCGTCTTCCGCTTGTGACGGCTAAAATCAGACACAAACCGGAATGTCTGACCACAACCTGCCTCATGACACACATAAGGACGGGCACCTGTGTGTACCCTTATGTGCTCCGTCCGAGCCCATGCCCACTTGAATGTCATCTTGCACCCCTTCCATGGGCACTTCAGCGGGCGGTCATCAATGTGGACTCTTCTATGCTGCACAAGATATTTATGCGAGAAGAACTTCTTTCCACATCCCTTCACTGAACAGATGTTGCGCTTGTGCAAGGCCAGCTCTTGCTTTGAGCTGAAACTCATGCTGCAACCGTCCATATCACACTGGTGTTCTGCTCCCTCATCCATTATGACTGCGCCCTTCTTTCTAGCTGAACCTTTCTTCAATTTTCTCTTATCAGCTTGCTTCTCAATCAACATTTTGACTTTTACATCTTCTGTGGGCTTTGATGATCTTTTTCTGAGGCGTGTGATGGGTCCACTTTCAGTATCGTTTTTGTTGTACAAATCATTGCCTCTGCTGTTCTGGTCAGAGTTGCTATGAAGATGAGTTATCTCCTGTTTCCTTTTCCCACTTCTAAGAAACCTTGCATACTGCAGGGGGGAACTACTTTCCAGTGAATCATGCAAGACTTCAGAAGGCTCTTTGGTTTGGGGACATTTCAGTTTCTTTTTTGACCCCATCCCTGGTGTCTTTTTCTTCTTCCGCCCACGCTTCTTAGTTGCAGTACTCGCTATACCAGGCGAATCATCTTCGGAAAGTACCAATTCCTCAGCCTGGAGGTTATTGTTTGGTTCCCTACCAAGCTTCTCATCTGGTGTTGCTTGAGTGTGGAAGCTTCCAAAATGCTCATGTTCTTGGTTGTTTCTTTGTGCCAAATAAGGATGAACTTGGTTAGACATCCAGACCTTCCCACACCATTTGCCTGCTACAACTTTTTTCTTCTTTTTCCCGTGTCCCCTCCTGGAAACCTTGGGTTTTGTCAGAGAGTTAGCAGGAAAACTACAGCCAAATGCACTGTATATGACCGCATTGTATGGCATCTGTCTGCTGCATAGAGGAGAGCGGCTGAGTCTGGCACTGTAATAGAGGTTGATGCCCAGCTTCACCGTCCAGTCCTCAGTCCCATGTAAAGCTTCCTCATTATAAATACCTGATTGGATTCTCTCTAAATCCTCTTTGGTAGCATCCTTGAATGGAATATCATTCCAGATATAATTGATTCCCAAATCTTCTGCCAGTGACTTTGCTTCTGCTTCTACCTTGGCATAGTCTGTATTGTCACAAAAAATCACGAACAAGAAGAGGGAAAGAATCCAATTAACAAAACCTCGTAAAGATTAGGTATCGAAAATTTTGAGAACATGAGAGGTCGAGACAAATCAAGATATCTCTTTCAATTAGTATACATATAATAAATAAATCTGTAATCATAGTATCTTTAGTTTTTAATCACATTTAAGATTTCCTAATGTTTCATGTTTATTTGAAAAAGATATTTTATTTTTAATAAATTATCAATTTTTAGAAATTGATATTATCCACACATAAAGGTCTTTATTGAGAGCCATGCAAGTAGAAGATTAGAGGAGGGCTTTCTTAAGTCCCGTGACAGAGCACCAAAAGAGAGAGCCTTGTAAATCCATCTCCCCCCCCCCCCCCCCCCCCCCCTTCCTATTTTCCTCTACCCCATCGTGGATCAACAAAGAGGTGAACGACACAGGTACACCTCCTTCCCCTCCCCCTTTCTTTCTCTCCTCTTCTTTTCTCCTTTTCTTTTGGCATTTTTTTTGTTGAGAAGACTGCGAAAGATGAGGCATGCCCATTCTCCCTTCTGTCCCCTCATCTCCTATCCATCTCACACTCATTCATTTCTTTCTTTTTCTTTTTTTTTTTTTAATGAGTACTGCACGGCACGCCGCGCGTACTATGCAGAATCCAACTATGGCAGATAGAGCATAACATCGAAACCCTTTGTATTTTGATTGGCAAAAGGTGAAATATTGCCTATGCCAGATGAAATGACAGAGAGGGTGGGGGTTTAATCCCCCAACAGAATCCAGTGGATTCCATTCTACTATCCACCAAAATTGGAGAAATTTCCCCAACAGGATGAACATTTAGCCGAAATGGAATACCTTGATAAAGACCATATAAAAGTCATAGATACTGTCCAATATGAAAATATAAGATTTTGCATGCTTAGGAAGTAATAAAGAGATATAAAAAATAGTCCACATGTGATTGCCATTTAAAAATATTATCATTCTCAAGGGTAACCTCAATTATGGATACCATATCATATCATGTATCTCAGACACTAAGCCCACACTCAAATGATCCCTTAGTTTTTAACATAGATGTATTCATCCATATTATTTGCATATGGACGAATAAAGCTGTAGGTTTATTGTCACCAAATGATATTTTCTCCATTATTATAGAAATATAGAACTAAAAATGAACTTACCATTCGTTATAACTATGCAAACTTTAGTGCTTTATGCACATATCAAATAGTTTTTATTTGCTCCTGCAAAATAAATCTACAATATACGCCAATGAACACAGAAGTACCCCAAAAAAATTTTGAAAGGAAAAAAAAAAGGAGAGAAAGAAAGTTTCAGAGAAAATAAATGAGCCCACAAGAAGAAACTCATGATTTTCATGTTATTCACTATGAAAGCTAGCATGGACCAACATACATGCACCTACCTGGATGACACAGAAGCAGCATGTGCACTCCACCGACTGGACGAAGTTGCTTCTCTACCTCCATAGCATGTTCAAGACAAAACATATGCATTCCACAAGAATTTTCAATAGATCTCTGCCTAACAGATCTGCTTGTGTTCTCTACTGATATTTCAGCATCTATAAAGTTGGTTGTTTCAGCAAAATGAGTAACTGAGGAGCAATTTGAAACAGTGGATGGTGAACTAGAAGGTATAGAGCAATCTGCAGGATTAAATTCTATTCTTTCCCTCACAGAATCACCATGACGTGTGCCAGCAGATCTAGCTGGTGTGCCTCTGGATACTGCTATTGTATCTCGACATGCATCCTCTAATTTTTTTGATTCCATGGGCACTAAATTCTCCAATTCAATAGTTTGTTCACTCCTATCCTTGATATTAGCAGTTCGGTGGTCATGGCCCGCCCCAAGTGAAGTCCAACTAGAATCATCATGCAGACAACTAGTTTTCAAAGGGAGAACTTCACATGCAGACCTATATTGTTCATACTCGTCACAAGCCAATGAACAGGCTCGTAAACTATCACCAGCAGAAGCAGACAACTCAGTTTCAACCCGCCCTTCTTCAGAATCTGATGGATCTCCATAAGCAAAAGCTAAGAGTTCAAGGGAGGAAATGCCATTTTGAGCTTCATTATCTGAATGAATCTCGACAACTTGATCTGCCACTTGGACTTGGTAATCACCAGAGTGGACTGGAACATCATATAAACCATCTTCAATGCTCTTCGCCGTCCGTCCTGTGTCAGGACAAGTAGGTTCACACTCAGAATCTGCAGTAAAAATATTGGAGAACTGCATCAGATAATTTAGGTTGCACATAATTCAGGTTCTTTAACACAGGATAATATTTGAAGGAAAATATTTGAATCTCCAACCAACATTGAACTTAGGCCAAGCTTTTGAGACAGAGACAAAATAGGTCAACTAGACCTGCCATAGAAAGCAGCATAGAAAACAACTCCTTGAAATGATCAACAACCAAAAAAAAAAAAGCCAAACAGAAATACATCCATGATTAATGCAAATTTTGACAAATTCAATGGGCTTTAATAACTGAGAATATAGCTCTGCATCATCAATACTATAAACCTGCACCAATTGTGACAACCAGTAGAAAGTAAAATCAGAGATCAACTTACAATTAAGGTAATTGAGATCAACATGCAAAGAATGTCAGAGGAGAGTATCAATGTGTGCATACTTGCGGCACATGCTAAATGACTTTGGGTCACTGAAATATCAGACTATAGTAGATCAGGTCGTCTCAAATGAGTAACACAGATAAGAGAGTTATAAACATTGGATGTATCAATTTTCCCTCCTAATGTTCACATAGCCTTTTTCTTAGCATCCATGTTTCCGCCTGTAAAATTGAAGTTAGGAACCCTTTTGTGGACCATTTTATCACTGACCAACCTAAGAAGTGCAATATCATTGAATGGAAGTTTCTGCCCTGTATGTCACAGGCATGATTGCATCTCAGAATGCTAGTCTTAGATCAGTGAGGTCTTTGGAAAAGAGAACATAGGAATATTCCATGTCATGACAATGAAAAGTTGCTGGATTCATGCATGTCTACATAAAATGAGTATTTAGATAAGACCTCAAGCCTACCTAAACAGGAATTCAGCTCAATAATATCCATAGTCCTGCTGGCAGCATCGTGTCTATTGCTATTGATTTCAGTATCAACAATCCAATCATTAAAGAAGCTACAATTAGTGGACATAAGGTAATGTGAAGCAGCTGGTTTTGGTTGAACAACAGCAACGCAGGCAAAGCTCAATATCCCACACATGACACATGAAAAGAATCCATGATCTAACAACCCATCACAAAGAGATTCACTCTCAGAGTCTGTAATCTGTATCTCTGCTGTGGATCTGAATAAATTAGAAATTCCATGTAACAGAAGAAGCTTGTCCCGTTCATACACAGAGGCAGATGTTCCTTTCACTGAAGTAGAAGCACCCAAATATCTGAGGCTCCGGTCTTGCTTTGTATTGTTGGAAAGAACACTCTTCGAGGATTCCAGTGCTTTCTCAAGACTACATAAACCAAGTGGAAACCTGTGTCTTACTTTTGATTGGGATCCACCATGTAACTCTGAATAGACAGAAATGCCCAAGAAATTCAGAGGAAGAATAATGCAAGAAGATCCTTTTCCAAGAACATGAAGCAGTTCATTATTTTGCATTACATTCTGCACAAATAGCTCTTTAACCATAGTTTCTCCTTCACTCCTCTTTTTGTCTTTTAATCGAGAGCTCCGTGGTTCAGTACAAATGCTCAAAGGCAACCTGCTAAAAGAAAATAAAAATCCATGAGAGAAAAAAATATATCACCAATTTTTATGTTTTTTTTTGGGGAAATCCTAGCATCATTTTGTACCAGTGTGATAACAAACATGCAGATAGAATATTTTGACTTGGAGTCTCTACCCCTTAAACCAAGGAAACATGGTTCAATAGTATGAAAAGTTTTACACCTTTTTAACTCTGTCACGCAGAAACAAGAAAATACATATTAAGAGGTATAAATATGAGACTAAGAAAATAAAATACATGCACCAAATATATGGAGAAAACAAAAAACAAATAAAGCAAACACCGTCAACTACAAAATAATTGGCATGAACTAAGAAATGGAAAGTGTCAATGTTATCAAATTCTCAGTCAGTCAATGGTGCTCTTCTAGAAAATTGACCCCCCAAAAAAGAAAATTAGTGCTCTTCTAGAACAGTTAATCCCAATATCATGCAGCATAGACCTGTAAAATTGTCCATCTGCATAGGATTATATCAATCTTACGAAGATACAATAAAAAATCCACATTTCAATATTGTAACATCGTCACAGTGTTCAGCTGTACTATTCAGAATCTAGCCACATCATCAACTACTGCTCTATGTATAGTCCCCCAGAAATAGACAGCAACCTGTTTACTCTCCCTTCCTGCTTTTGTTCTTCTGATAGAAAGAATCCTTTTGCCACTTCTTCGGTGACCATATCTTGACAGATACAAAACATGCTTTTTTCACTCAAATCTCCAAAGGCAATACAACTTTAGAGCTTCATATTTCCATTATTCATCAAATAGGAATAGAGACAAAACATCAATCCTCTCCGCCATTAAGTATAATCCCTGCAGCTTAGAACAAACATCCAAGTCCCATTGAATTCAATTCACCATATGTTCAGAATGCATAATGGATGTGTCAAGCCTACAAGCAGGAAGCTGGAAGAAAATCTAATCAATTGTATTGCACTGAAAAGAATGCCTCCAAATGGTAAAAGAACATACCTTGAACATGATGTCAATGCAAATGAATAGAGCAACTGATAATGAGACAGCAATGGAGGATAATTAATTGAAGCCCTGCGAATTGCAGCTTCTTTTGCAACCTGCAACCATTCAGGCGTGGCAATGTTTGCTGCTTCCCCAGAATTAAATCCTAAAACACAAAACAAAATGAATACATAAATATTTCTATTTCAATATAAAACAAATCTAAGTAGTATTAATACAGAACTAAAGAAGTCCTACGTATGTAAACAAATCTGACATCTTCCATTGATAATTATAATAAAGCATGAACATGTAAAACTAAATTGAACACCATAATTAATCCTCTAACTGAAAGAAGGAATTATGACTTGTAACCAAGTTGCAAATCATGAGTAAAACATGATTAAGGGATTAGGAGCCAGACAAAATCTATAAGCCCATTAATGATAAAATTATTTGAGCTAGATAGGCTCTACTTCTAACAGTACTTAAATTCCAAATTTTCCGGGGTCATAATTCATTACAATGCATAACCAGAAGATACGGTTTCTAAAGTCCTAACTGATAGATAACTCACCATGACTGAAACCAGAATGATAGGCTCTTGGGAACGTGACAACATACTCCCCTGCATTTTGTACCAACCTGATTTAAAAAGAAGTGAACTAAGAAACTTTCACCACAAAAATAAAGTTTTTGCGCAAAATGCCCATATAAAACAATATGTGTGTGATTATGGCACAGGAAAACAGTGATAAAAGGTCACCTGCAGCACGGAATCCTTGCATTAATAAGAACTTCAGGTGACATGACTGTCGTCTTCTCACTAAGGATCGAAAAAGTAACTGCCACAGAGTAAACAAGACAAAATAATAAAAAATGCTAAGTATAGTTTGAGATGATTTGTTAAATATTCATTCATTATCTTTCATGATCTTCTCTATAAGACCAAAACCAATATATGAAGACTATGTCACCCCTTTAACTAAATTAAGAACATTTTTTTACCACCGCTGACAAATCCTAATAAGAAACAAACTTTTACACCAAGAATTAACAACGTGCTGAAGGAAACAGGGGAAGAACGCAGGAAACAAGTAACAAGCAGTGGCGGAACCACGTTGATTGTAGGGGGGGCAATTGCCCCCCCTAATTTTTAACTTTTAATAAAAAATTGTATATTTTTTAAATAAAATCTATGTTTTGCCCCCCCTAAAATTTCTGGTTTGCCCCCCCAACCTATAGAAATTTTTATATTTTATGAGAACTCTATCTAAAATTTCTAGTTTGACCCCCACCAACTCATTGAAATTTTTATATTTCATGAGAATCTCTCTAAAATTTCTGGTTTACCTACCCCCAACTCATTAAAATTTCTATATTTCATGAGAAGTGTAATTGAAAATTTTTTTTGCCCCCCCAGATTTGGAGTCCTGGTTCCGCCACTGGTAACAAGCCTGTGACGAAAATATACATAAGACGTGAAAAACAGAAAGCAACATATAAAAACGAAGGAGACCACTTTAAAGTATAAACGAAGAAGCAGGGCAAACTTAACTATTTTCTGTAGTTTAATTTAATACTGAGCTCACCAAGCGGATTGACCTCTCCTCCATATCCATGTACCCTGATTACCTCCTCGAACGCAACTGCAGCATCCCTTGGCACTCCATACCAAGTCTTTCCCGCACCCATGTGTAAATAGTTCAAACCATGTAAGTCATGATCCTCCACATGCCAAGCAAGCCAGCTAAACAGCATCGCAATATACAGCATTGGTGAAGTCACACCAGATATTTCTTCCTTCATAAACCTCAATAACGAGCCTTTTGCCCTCGAAACTACTCTCATATTCCATGGCGTCTCCCCAACCGTGGATGCCTCCCCCGCTTCCCGCCATTTCTTCTCATTAACTGGAGCAAATGCAGAGCCAGGCATGTCATTCACATACTCCACTGAAAAGGGTTTATCCGCACAAGCTTTCCAGAAAAGGGTTTCGATTTCCAGTGCCGACAAATTTTTTTTGCTTATTCTCCTCAGATATGACTTTTCGAACTGCTTTGCTTTCTCTTCAAATTGCTGCAGAGTATAGGTTTCCCCACTCTGCCACACGGGCTTCTGAACTGGTCGGGGCTTCCGCGGGCAAAATCCGATCCCTTGCTGCCGAGTAGCAAATGCGGGCGCGGATTTAGAGCTCGAACTAGGGTTTCGCGCAGCCAAAGAGCGATTCAGGTTGGCAATTAAAGTTTTCTTCGGAAGAGGTTGAACCGGAGGAACGATCTTGCATATACCGTATTCAGAAGCTTCTTTCTCGATCCTGAGGATGTACGCGATGGGGTCTTGGAATTCTGCTAGGGTTGGGTGGTATTCTGGGGCTAAAGGTAAGGATTTGAGCCATGAAAACACTTCTACAGGTGGCTCTGTCGCTACTTCTACTGCCGCCATTAGTGAAGGAGCGACAAATATTAGAGAGAACGCGAATAAGGTTTCATGCCACTGAAATTCCGGAAACCGAAGCGAAGAAGGAAGTATGGAACCCTCTTTCTTTTCCTTTATTGCTCTGTTCTCAACAACTCTGCTTCGCTCCAAACAGGGCACGAATGCGAATCAAAGAGAGAACGCGAATAATGTTTTATAACTAATTTACAACGTTGCCATTGAAATCGAAACGTTGCAGGATCCAGATCAGGTGTTCAACAGAAATAAAGTTTTCCTTACTTTTACCCAATGAGAACATGACAAATGTCTATGCTAACAATCAATTGGACGAGGAAAAATTTGCCGTGTAACAAAAGTTTAATTACGAACGCTTTACGCCGAAAAAGGAGTAAAAAACGAAAAGTTTCAATTGCGATTGAAGGTGAGTGGGAAATTTTGCGAACATCATCGAAGACTATTGCGAACATCATCGAAAAAGCCTTGTTCATTATCTCCTCCTTCAGTTTTTTTTTTCTGTTTCGCATGTGTATCGTGAGGCAAATGAAGTAGCTGACTGGCTGGCTAACTTCGCGCTTGATGATTTCTCTTGTACGTGGGTTAATAGACCGCCCCCTTCTTAGGCCAATATCTGGCCAAAGATTTCATTGTCGTGATTGTTGCATCTGTTCTGCAATTTAAAAATATATATTTTTTAAGTTCACTGTTTACTAAGGGAATTCTCCTTTTAGCCTATTTTTATACAATGCATTTCCTATACAACTAGAATTTGGTGGTTCAGTGAAACAATCGGCTGAGATGAAATATGAATGTGTGGGGCCCCCTACTGACGTGAGCGTCCATCCATGCGTTTCACACTAGCTCTACTAAATGGCACTAGACGAAACACTAGAGGTCCCTTTTATGATGTCAAAGGATTTAAAATATATAGAAATTTACACTTATGTCTTTTTGTGTTTTGTATTTTACTTCAAATGTTATTAAAATTTGAATCTTTTTGACAAATTTACCCTTCTTTAAGTATATAAAAGTGTGAGATTTTTTTTTATGAAAATCAAAACTTTAAGGTTTAAGATACTTAATGTTTAGTTTAAAATTCATGGATGGTTTATTATTTAAATTTTAAATTATATTATTCAAATAAAATATTGATAAGGGATAAAAGAGTTAAAATACATATTATAAGTCATACAAAGGAGGTATTTTGCTGTTGTCATAAATTGGAGGTAAGTATAATCAAAGTTATATGTGGAAAAGAATACAAATCTTCTACATACAAGGCTACAGATATGCTTGCCCTATAGCCAATGGTTGATTGCCACACAGATATGCTTGCCCTATAGCCAATGGTTTATATCTATGAGCTGAGAGAGTGAAAAGGCAATTGTGGGTTGCTAATGTGGCAACCCAGTTTAGGCTGCAAATGAACCCCTTTTACAAGCTCGTCCACAAAGAATTTTAATCCTTTGGGAAAAGTAGATATTTTGTTTAGCATGTTTTCTAAAGAACCGCTTCAAATTATATATTATATATGTTATATGCTAGATATGAATGCAAAAATCCACTTCCAAAAAATTATAAGACATGTGTAAATTTTAACGTTAAGGAAATTAATGCAACAATTTATTTGTTTTGCTAAAGAGGACTCGATTATAATATGAAGTAGTTTCTTTCCTTAAGATGATTATCTACCATAATTAATGCAATATTCCAACTCTTGCTTTTATAACAAAAAATGGAGCAAACATTAAAAATTTTGTATTTTTTTAGGCTAACCCAAGCCTATTTTGTACTCAAATAATAAAGTTTGGATTGGGTTTGGGTTTAACAAGTTTGAGTTAGGACTCACCAATAGTACTTTTGGACTAGTAAATTTTAGATTAGGTTGAGCCCCAACTTATCACAAGAAGCCCCAACCTAGAGATGGCAATTGTGACTTGTGACCCGCCAACTTGACTGATCTCACCTGGTTTTAGGTGGGTTTGGGTTGACTGTTTCAACCTGTGGGTTGGGGTTCGGATCATGAATTCTCAACTTGATTCTAAATGGGTTGGGTTAGGGTTTGGTCCCTTAACTCAAAATGATCCGATTACAACCCGATTATTTTTTTGGGTAATATAAGTTTGGAACATTATACTAACAATAGTTGTGGTTATTCAACCTTTCCTCTTTTAATATAAATAATAACAAAGGATAAAAGTGAAGAAAGATTTTTTACATATAAATATTTCAAATTTTTTAGCCTCTACTAATATAAATCGAGGCATTGATGACAAGTAAAGTCTTTTAAGGTTTTATTATTATGTTTTAGTTATTTTCTTCATATTATTTTAATTCTATCTTAATGATTGTTGTGTTATTATGCTTGCTAGGTGTGCTTTGGTATTCGAATGAATTAAAAAAATAGAATTTGCATAGACTTTTGATATTATAATGAATTAAAATTTTTAATTTTTAGTAATAATTTAAATTATTTAAATGGATTAGTGGGTTGGGATATTCCAATCCGTTCATTAAACGGGCGGGTTTGGGTTGAGCCTTGGCTTGTTAACCCCCTATATCAACCCAACGCGAACCCGACCCATTGCCACATCGAACCCAACCCTCACTATTTACAATTATTGGCCTCTCATAAAAAAAGTATGAAAAGGGCAACTCCCTTTGACCTTTAAACCAAGATATGCTTTACTGGATTGCGTATCTTTGCTTTCGAGATCATGAACCTGGTGTTGTGATGGGCACATTAATTTTAAAAATAAGCAAAAATAGGTTTTTAGAGATATTTTTGGATGTAATCTATATTCAGTCGCTTGACTTTTACAATCATAAAATAATTGAGACTTGTAAAAATGTCCTTAAATAATTTGTTTGCTATAATCTTTCAAGGAGGTTAAGAAATCTGTTAAGGGCACTTTTGGAAGAAAATTTACACTCATTCTCAATTATTTTAAAAGAGTATCACTACTTTACAATTTCAGAGACTGAATCTGGGCTACTTCTAAAAATATCACTAAGCACCAATTTTCCCTAAAATAAATTTACAAATATTTTTTTTAAATTTCTAAATGTATGCGTCAATAAGAGCCTCGCGCATGGCGGTGCAGGAAATTGGGTGCAGACGATTCCCAGTATTTACGAGATTTACGGCCCACTTGGGCCAAATACGTCACCGAATCGCACATAAACCGGCCGGTCTGAAGTACGTAGCTAGTCAAAGTTGGAGCAGTGGGACTGTGGGAGACTTGCTGGATGGGGACGGAGTCGGACTGTACAAAGAGCCGCTATAATTCTTTGGATTATTATTGCGATAGTCTGAAATGTCGTAGGAGGAGTTAACGCTGGCATAGTCAGCCGAAGATCCCCAAACAACGATGCCCGGCTGCGATGTCAAGGGAGGTTGCCCTAGTGATTACATAGCCGTTGCTGTATCTGCTGCATCCATGATTCTGTATGGTCTTCTTTACTTTATTTAAGAATCAAGATTGCTATCATTTATTCTCCTTCTTTGATCGGTTAAAACTAATTTTGTATTAGCATTACTCTGAGTTGGAAACCGCTTGATTATTGTATGAAGGGAGTGTTATGGCGGTGTATATTGTTTAAATTTTTTTAATTAATTAATTTATTTTTAGTTTGGGTGTAATTGTTTGATGTTGATTTTGATGGGCAGTTTGTGGAAACGTGTATTGATGTTGTATCAATCTTTTTTCGGCTTGATGATAATGATTCTCTCAAGTGGAAGGACCCTTTCACTTGAGAGAATTGACTGAGAACTGATCTGTTATGGGAAATTATTGAAATGGGTTGTGATTCAGATTGGATTGTTCAAGTTGAGTGATTTGCATCTAATGGGGAGTGTACTTACGGTGCAAATAGTCTGTACGGGTCTTTCACTTATTTTCCCAAACTTTGAATGCAGTTTATCAACGATTTATAGAATTTGGCATTCCTTGATCTTTTTGTTTTGTTTTTAATTTTTTTTTTCTGGCATCTGTCATGGGTTATTCTCTTAGTTTAATTTTTTACTGATGGGAGGTTATGTGTACCGTGTGCATATTGTGCGTTTTTCTTGTCTGTTGTCATGCCTATGCTGTGTCTGATTTGTCTACCAGAGGCACTTATGGTGTGAGCTAGTGTTTCTCAGTGAAATTTAAATGAATTGTTTATTTAAATTTTATTTTCCACCACCTAAAATGAAAGATCTTTATTCGATCCTAATATATTTATGGTTGTTTTGAAATTAAGTATGCATATATATGAGCATGAGGGAAAAGCCTGAGGTGTGCTTTCTCTGGTTTGCACCTACTTCTCAAGTTGATTGTGTATTATAGCAACTCCTGTAGATCTGATCAAAATTATATCAGGCAGTAGCCTTTTATCATAGCATTCTGTGGATGATATCCTCCTATGCCTTTAATTGAGGCATTAAGAATGAAGGCTGAATGCAATGGTCCCACAGATAATGCTTATAATAAAAAATTATAGTCAATATGATTAACAATTTCTCCACTTTTTGGGTTGTGGAAAATTGTAAATCAACAAGTAGATAAAGTTTTATTCAAAGTCTGGATGCTTCTGGTGTAATGGAGTCAGTTGGAATGGAGAGTGAAAAGAGGAACACCACTGAAATGTATAGAGAAATTCAGCTTACTAACCTGAAGATGATAATTTGGAAGCTTTTGGTGATAATGCTTTAGTGATGGATGAAACAGTGAGACTCTTGTAATTGTATATCTGTTTGGCATTAAGGACTTGGGTGAAGTAGAAGCCCCCTAAGTTATTGTTCATAACTTTTCAGGTAACGTCTTTACTGGCAGAATCTGATTTGTCGACACTGTCAAATATGTCTTGGACCAGATTCCTTATTGGCTCAGATGGTTCTTTGGAATTTGAGAGAGATTAGAATCTGTAGAAATTCCTACGAGGTTATAGTCTATTTGATAAGTTGATGTTGGAAACTGGCTATCTTTTATCTTTTCATATCCGCTTGGCATCAAGGGTTCAGGTGAAGTAGTAGCCCAGTTGAAGTAAATTTTCACAGTTATTGATGCAATCAGATACTTTTTAGGCCAGATACCTCGCTGGTTGAGACAGCTTTTTCAAATTTGAGAGAGATTAGAATTCTAAGAAATGCGGCCTAAATGATAAATTTGTGTTGCTGACTGCATACCAAACGTTATTTTATCCTTTCAATTTCCTTACTCATTAGTCTCTAATATAAGGAAATATCAAGGGTCTAGGATTTAAGACATATACGATGCTTATTAAGCTGCTGTTGACATTCAGATTATGTGTCAGGGGCATCTAGTGGTTCAAAAAATTTTGAATGAGTTTAATGTTTCTCAAATGAATTTAACTCCCAACAATGCATTAAATTCATTCATTGACAGACAGTCGCTTAAGAATTCTTATACAGGTTCATAAGCCCCAGAAATTGGCATATCTACCAAACATTAGTTTTAAATCTTAAGATGGAACTTTTAAACCCTGTTTTGTTTTTTTCGTTTTTTTTTTCACCATTAATTTTGGGCAGTGAACCTGCTATCATGCCCTTCTTGTATTCCCTTCCTTCTTATATATTAATCTATATCTTAATTACCGATCCAAAAGAAGAAAAAAGAAAAGAAAAAAAAATCTTAAGATGTAAATAAAGAGTTCAGGGAGGAAATATTTTTTTGTTCAAATGGAACACAACTTATAAAGGGGGTGATATATTGAGAGGATTTGTATTGTAGTTTCTTTGAAGATGGCTATATGATTAGTCTCACTTTGAGAGATACTGAATTCTTCTGTTTGTTTGTGAATTTGTGTGAAAATTGTTTTCTGTGCCTTGTAACTTATACATATGTGTATTATGTCCTTCCAGGCTCGTCACTCGTTCAATCTTACCCTTTCTGATTCACAAGTTCCCTTATACGAAAGGCAGCGGCTTCTGGATTCTGATGATTCAAAACTTGGCCAGCTTGAACCTTCTTCTGTCAATTGTGGTAAGATGACTATGAGCTGTCATGGCATGGTTCTCCTTTATCATTTTTTTTGGTTAGCATCATCATCTACCCGTAGTTGTTTCAGCAATAATTCAGTGATCATTTTTATTAAGTGGAATGAGCCATGACATATGCAGATGTCCATAAATTTTCTGGGGCTCAAAAAGAGGCGTTGGTGGCAATCTTGCTATATTTGGGCAGGTTTTATTCTTCTTTTATTATTAGGATTTCATGCTATATCTTTGGTGAATCTTTATTTTTGTATCTTGTTTGCATCTAGATTTACTGATTTGGTCTGTTTTTCCAGTTTGGGTTGAAGGTCCGTTTGGCTTTGGTTTGCTGATGAGCTGTCGCATAGTACAGGCATTCCATCTGTATCACATATTTGTTAAGTATGTCAATGGATCACAAACATGAGATATTGATTGCAATATAAATGAAAAACTGACACTGTTAGCTATAGAAGATGAAGCAAATCCAAACATTCAAATGCATAGAAGAACCCAAATAATAGTTCTTCAAAAAGCAGCAGCAACAACAACAACAACAAAAAAGCCTTCTGTGTCTGACTGTTTGGAAGATAAAGATCAGGAACGTAGAGATCAACCAATGGATGGTTCAAGATTATAGAATCTTCATGCAGAAAATTCCCATGATTCAATGACTTGCAAAATCTAGTTAGTTTATGTAGAGGAAAAAGCATATCAATTATTTTTGCTAGCAAAAAACAGAGGAAAATGAGAACACAATAAGATAGTTATTTATGAACCTCATGTCTGAGATGGCTAAGAAAATTGTGACAAAATTTTAACCCTTATAATCAAGAAAATATAAAAAATTTTGTTTCTCTTTAATGGTGCTGTAATTGCTCTTACTGATATTTGCTCTACATGTTTTCTGTTGATATTTTAGGCGGCGTCTACCATTGATCAGGCCATATATCTTATTGCCATTGATTGTCGTGCCATGGATTGCCGGGGCTGCATGTAAGAGTTATTTATTTTGATGATTTTTTATTCTTTGAGTTGGTTTTATTGTCGGAAAAATTAGATGCTTTATTCTTCTCATCCAGATGCATGCAATTTTCTGAAATCATGCTTCTAATGCTCATTTTTATTAAAATTTTTTAAGTTATTGTATTTAAATTTATTCTTCTGTGATCCATCAAGAAAATTTATGCTTCTGAATCCTTGTAAATGAACTTAAAATTTTTAAGTTCTTGTATTTATGCACACATTTTTATGTGCGTAAATGTTTATGTGTGTCTTGCCATGAATCCGGCCACACTGATTAGAGGTGTGTGCAAAGAACTGGAACATAACATTGCCCATGGGTGCTACCTCATCCCTATACTAACATTCCATTCATTTGGAAATGCCAGCATTACATAATGCAATAGTAATAATACTTACAATCCCAATGATGACAAAAAAAATAAAAATAAATAAATGAATGTTATTGATAGTCTCTGACTACACCACTCCCAATTAAATATCACAAATTTCATAAACACAAATACAAGAATTTTTTAAATAAAATAAAAAATGTGTGCGTGAAGACAATGCGCAACTGCTGATATGGTACATTCACTTGTTCATCTCGGAGTGATTTGCCAAGGGATTACTGAAACTTTTAAACAACATGGGTGAGTAAAAACTCAGTAAGCTGGAGTTATTAGTTATTACAATCCGCATGAAAGGATTTCATGAATCTAGACGTATTAACATGCATTGAATAGGAGTGTAATTGGTCATTTATCTCTCACCAGCCTTTTGATCTTTAAAAAGAACACATTTCTCCACTCTAAATCCATCCTCCTTTGATTCAGTTAATTAAATAAGCAGAATAACAAGGAATCCATTATGAATTCTTGGATCACAAATTTAATGCATGTGCGCTCCCTGAGTATCATTAATAATATAGCTAAGGGTTAAATAATCATAAAGTAATAGTAACAAGAAAATCATAGTCAATCCAATGCCAAGGATCTGTCCAAGGTGTTATGATTCCGTACACATTTATGGTATGCACAAAAATGTTGTCATGTAGTTATAGACTAAAGGAGAATTGGACATATAATGCATGACTATATTTTATCTTTGTATGTCTGGTTGGGTTCAGATTATGAAAGAGAAATCATCATTGTTCAAGTTGTCCTTGGGGAAAATTTTGGGCATAAGCCATTCGCTGACATGTGTATTTATGTTTCTGTTTGTGAACACATGTATTTGCAAATTATTTTATGTATTTGAGCTACTTTTTGCTTTTAGTTGATTATTTATCATTTTGTGATCAAGAAATAATAAATAATTTTGAAACACAATGTTTCTGTTTTGTTTTCCATGCATGTAGCACGTGTAAATGATGGATGGAAAAGATAAAATTGGAGCAAGGAGACAATACTTTCACTTTTTGGAATAGCATGAGCGAGACATGCTTAATTGGGTCTATGAAAAACCTGAAGTTAGGCTAGGCCTCAATTTAATGAGATACAACCTTATCAGTCACCGCTTACCAGTCATTGAACACTGCCAAACAATATAGTGCAAAATTTCAGAGTCCTGAAAGTCCCAATTTCATAGGAGCATGCTCCTAGATCACGCATCATGCATATGCTTTGTATGGACCTGGGTGGGGGTGATTCTACTGGAGCAGAGGCTCTAGCAGTATCTCAGGGACAGAGAATGTAAGAGTTAGGTTGTCTGTTGATATTTATCTCACTGGCTTAAGGTGATTGCTTATTTATCAGGGAAGGCAACTGTCTTGTACTCCTGGTTCTAGTCTGCTGTTCTTATATAAGTGGGCCTCCCTTTAGTTGAAAAAAAAAAAGAAAAAAAGAACAAAACTTCTTCTTGACAAATCTTTATAGGAAATAATGTTTTGTTGGCTCAGTCTTCTTATTTAACTTTCAATTGATGAATTTAAGATGTTATTGGCAGCTGTTAGTTTTCCATCATTTTTTGCTGAACCATAGGTTTCATATTGTTTCCACCAACTCCATACACATCTTAAGTTTAGTGCATTTACATTCCTATTGTCTCTTAAATTATAGATACATCTAATAGCCCTAGTAGCAGGCAAATCCTTTTATGGTGGAACTATATGAATGGTTGATATCCTAGATGATGTTCAAATCTCTCTCTCTTCTTTTAATTTTTTAATTTTTGTAATTCTTTTGGTTTAAAGACATATTATATCCTCCAATCAGCTGTTTTTTTATATCCTTTCTTCATTTACAGAATTTTTTTTTTCTCATCGATCTCTTTTCTCCTTCTATTTCTTTAGTTCCACAAAATTTCTTGTTTCTGACAGAAGAGCTTACCTATCCTGTAGTTCTTCATATCAAGAAGCCTTTCAATCCTAGGTGCCACATGGGGTCTAAGTGGGTCATCCCAGTTGCATGCCTCCACACGTTGTATATTGCTGCCTTAGTTGGTATTGCTCGGGCCATTCGGCACATTGAGTTCAGATTTCATGAGCTCAAAGACCTCATGCAGGGAATACTTGTCTCGACCATTTGCATTGGTATGCCACTTGGGTTCCTTACGAGGTTTTACATTTACTTCTTCTGCTTATTTAAAAATTGGAAATTTGATCGAATATATATTATGGACAATGGTTTCATACATTTCTACTCATAATTGGTGCATGCTTGCATAAGTCACATCCTGACAGGGATGGATGACCACTTGAATGGAATGTGGCCTCAAAATATCATTGCAAGCAGAATTATTTTCCCATACAGCAATTTCTGCGTTGGATGCTATTGTGCATTGGCTACATGGCACGTATGTAGAGACACAATGTTGAATTCCTGTTCTTGGAAGTTCAATGGATTCTGTTGTTATTACATGTAGAGGAATTCTTGGAAGTTCAATGGATTCTATTTGTTATCACATGTATAAATTCATTCATGTAGTTATTAGAGTGACTAAAGGAGATAATGCATTGGCACACGTATCTTATATAATTATTATTAAATAATGAGAAGAAATATTAGTTTTATGGCTTCGTTGGGTCCCCTTTTGATCTCCACAACTTCTTTTTGCTTTCCAGGAATATGGGTTGCTGCATACATTGTGAACGAAATTCATGAAGATATTTCATGGCTTCAAGTTGTTTCCAGATTTATGCTACTAGTAACTGTATGCTATATCATTTATTTATTCCTTATCTTTGTGCATGTGCTATCATTTATTTGCTGAAATGAAGTATAGAGGTAGTTAGTTCTTCCATCTTCACCTTATGTTGAAAGTAATCCTTCATTCATATTTTACTTGTACTTGCTAAAATGTTTTGAAGTTTTGTTCAACAGGCAAGCATTCTTGTACTTGCTTTCTTCTCAATATCCATTTATCAACCTTTGCTATCACAAATGAGCTTGAGAAAAAAGGACCCACAAGATTTTGGGACAATGGGTCGGGTTCTAGGCATACCCGATAGTGGATTACTATTACAAGCGTCAACTGCCAAGGTCATAGATCCTAACGAGCCCTTAGATAAACTTCTTCTGAACAAAAGATTCCGTCAGTCTTTCATGGCTTTTGCTGACAGGTACTTCCTTTCTTCATTTCATTCTTGAGTGGGACATGCAAGGTTTGATTCATTCAATATTCAGTGTTGCTGGAGAAGAGAGTAAGTAACATATCTCTGTTGTTTTCTTATAATAATAGTTGTTTGGCCGGAGAGAATGTTCATTTCTATGATGAAGTGCATGAGCTTGGCAAAATTCCCATTCATGACACCGTAAGAAGAATATACATGGCACGCCACATTATTGAAAAGTACATAGTTGCAGGTATGTTTTTTTCTTTCCCTAGTAATGCATATTTGTACCAGAATTTTGATTCCGATGATGATCTCGTGCTTGAGTCCTTCGAACAACTTATAAGTTCATGTGAACTTGAATCTTTTGCCCACTGCTCAACATGCATGACCTGGAGCTATTGATAGATAGTTCCCTTGTTTGGTGGACTATCTCCCTTAAACTTTCATCTGAATGTTTGAGAAGGATTATTTGGTGTTGTTAGATTGGCTTTGACCTGTCTGAAGTGAATTGTCTAGGTCAATTGTCATATATAGTTGGTGGACACAAATGGTGTGAATTTTGTATTGTGGAATGTTGTTTTAAAACTTGGTCAATACTGAGTGGTATTGGCCAAGTTAACTTGGTAATGAGCCTCAACAAGAGGGGTCTGAAACCCCTCAACTTGGTCAAACGCTTGAGTTTGACCGAAATTGATACGACTCAGGCAACGGGGCAGATCTGGACACCCATTTTTGGCTTTCCCAGCCGCCTGTCCCCCCACCATCCCACCCCACCCCTCGCCGCCACGAGGAGAGCAGTTTTTCAGCATCTATAAAATGTAATTTCTGAGATTTTTCTACTTTAACTCTTTAGTCTTTATATTAAACTTAAAATGTTCCTAGAACAGAGCATAGACTAGTAAAAACTAAGGTCTTGAAAATTTTGTTGTTTGGTTGAATTATTTGTCACCGAGATTTTAGGACTTTTTCTATTTCAAAAATTTTTTTAGCAGTTGGATCAACATATTTACTCCCCTGTTCTTGAAGGGAGATCTGGTCTTGTGGTGTTTGTTGGCCTTGGTGAAGCTGATTCCATTAGCCAGGATGGCTGTTGAATGAACATAAGTTGCAATCCTTGCATAGCCTCCATTTGTGTTTCCTTTGTAATATCTCTGTTTCCATTGGATGCTGATAGATAACATGCAGGGGCAGCAATGGAGGTGAACATATCCCACCGAAGTCGGCAAGAAATTCTGAATACTCTTGATTTGGCACGGCCTGGTCTTTTTAACAATGCAGTCAATGAGCTGGTGCAGTTGATGAAAACAGTAGGTTTCCTTCTCGGTTCATGATAGGATTGCTACTCTCTGAATTTCACCCCCAATTCTTAAGCATAATGCAGGTCTCTGATTATGCTTTTTTTGTTGAAGAACTTGGTGAAAGATTATTGGTCGTCCGTGTACTTCCTGAATTTTAAAGAGGAGTTGAGAATGCAAGCAGGCTGCCATGACCTCACTGGACGGGGGATGGGTTGGGACTTCTCTCCTCGGCTGAGCTCTGTCCATGGTGCTGATGATCCCTTTCATCAAGAAAATCCTTCTAAAGTATCCGATCATAATAGCGATGATTCATATCCAGGATAGCCCAGAGGTTATTACATTTAAGCTGAATTCTACGAGTTCAGTGGATATGCGTGTAATACTTGCATTCCAAGATTAAGTGGCTACCATTTTGTTCCCATTATTCTGATAAAATGGTGCCAAATCATACACAGAACAACAAGAGAAAAAAAAAGGGAGGAAATAGAAAGAAAGACAAGTAATAGCCTTACTGAAACAGGTAGAGAATATTGTACCATATACTGTAAAGACATAATGTAACTCTCTCTTACTTTTGCATTAATAACAGCTGAGATGATGTAGCATAATCTGGCCAAAAAATGATTTTTTTTCCCCATTCATAAGCATGAGATTGATGAATGTAATTTCATTTTATTGGAAGGAGAAACTGCCATGATTTATGTTAGGGTTTTCTAGTTAAGAAGTTGGCTCTCAGCTTGGTTGGCGAGTTTCTTAGTTATTGTACCAAGGCTTGCTTTGAGTCTCCAGCAAGCTCCGGAGGCATCATCTTGGAAGGCATAGATAAGACTGAAAATTCAAAAACTTTTTCTGTCAAGCAGCATTCTAATGTATTACATACTGATTTCTTTTGTGTTGTTTGTTAATTTTTTTTTCAAGCAATTTTTTCTTCTCATTTGTTTTTTTGTTTTTTTGTTTTTGTTTGTTTGTCTGTTTATTTTTTCAGCAATTGGGTGCGTGAAAATAAGACGCGTTGGATTTGATTTTAAATCGATGCGGCCGATGCGCCATACGCGCGGTGGAGGATAAGTCGGATGTAAGGCAGTTAGAGGTGCAGACGCATGAGTGAGAGAGAAAGAGAGAGAGCGAGTTCCGTTGATCTGTAATGGCTTCGACCATCGTTTACCATCCTTCTTTCTCTCCGAAGATAAACCCTGTTTGTCGCTCGACCTCTTTTCTCTCTCACACCAAGATATCCTTTTCCAACCTCAATCGCCACGAGAGAAAATTTTCGTCTTCCCCTGGAGCTGCTAGAGTATGTAGAACTACACGTCTGAGCAGGCGCGGTGGCGTGACTTGCTTGGCTACTTCTGCTCTTCCTTCAGCTCTTCTCTTCGACTGTGATGGTGTACTTGTTGATACGGAGAAGGACGGTCACCGGGTTTCGTTCAACGACACTTTCGCTGAAGTTGGTTACTTGCTTCTTTCAGATTCGTGGTTTTGCTTGAGTTTTAATCTGGCTTTTCATTTTTCTTTTTTTCTGAATTTCAAAAAAAATGATCCGTATGTTTTTTTTGCCCTCTCCTACATCTTTTCCTTTTCGGCGAAGGATATTGTTCTTTAGTATCCGTTGGATGAATGTGGGTCAGTTAGCTCACTTTGTTTCTCTCAGGCAAAAATTGATATTTGTTGAGATGGATCTTGGACGCTTATTAAAATTGTATTGCGTTTGTTTCGTGGAGGGAATTGGATTATAATGTTTGCTTCTGTGGTACTTCTGGTGACCATGCTTTCTGAATTGGATATGAGACTACCTTTTGATCGATATTTTCTTTTTCTGTCTTGATTTTGGATCCGATATGCTCTAATGGGTGTTTTGCTCTAAAATTATCGCACAGAGGGAATTGGGTGTTAGCTGGGATGTGGCTTTGTATGGCGAGTTGCTTAAAATCGGGGGTGGAAAAGAGAGGTAATATCCCCTAAACAGTTTGTATCTCTTTCTTTCTCTTGTTAATAGTAAAAATTCGCCCAAAGTTCAACCTTGTCAATTCAAGAAATTTAAAGATTTGACCAAGAAGAATAAGGGGAAGAAAGATTATAAATAGGTTGGAACTTGATTTTTATAGTATAATCAAAATTTTAGAGCTTAGAAGTCTGACATTTACTGTTTTAGTAGTTTATGGATAAATTTTTTATATCACTTTTCTATATCCAAGTAACTCTTTGGGATGAATTAGTTTTTGATTCAACTCTCGTATTATAGGATGACAGCGTACTTTAACAAGACTGGTTGGCCAGAAAAAGCACCAAAGAGTGAAGAAGAAAGAAAGGAATTCATAGCTTCTCTGCACAAGAGGAAGACAGAATTGTTTATGGCTCTAATTGAGAAGAAGTTGCTACCACTTCGGCCTGGAGTTGCCGAGTCAGTTAATTTTGAGATTCAACTTCTTATAATGTCTTACAAAATATTTGTTGATATGATAATCTGGCCTTTGCTTTGGAAATTCTTTGTTATCAGCTAATCATGCTGGTATTTTCACTTCAGATTATCTATTTAATCCTATTAAAAAAAATGGTAACATTTATAATTAGTCTTTAATTTATCTGAGCTACTTGGATTTCTTATTTACATTGGCAAATAGTTAATCTGTCACATTAGGATGCTTCCACTTTGTTCAACTGCAAGCCATTATTTGGAGTATTTATTGGATCATAAGTAGTAATTTAATTAGCTTTAAGCATCCTAATTGTTAAATAATCTTACATTATGGAACTTTGATGTAACCCATATATGTTCTTCAACTGAAGAAGCACCTATGGAATCTCCTTCTTACAAGGCACCTTCGTTGAGTTGTTCAGTTCCATTCTCTTAATTACAAGGCACCAACTGCCTAGTGCTTGAAGGATTTTAATTTCCCCACACAAAACCTAGTTACCTGGCATGTTGTGGAGGATGGGAAAAATGCTCTCTTGTAGAGATGCACAAACAGTCAAGCATGGAAGCTTTTTCTTATTGTTGGTTTTCTATTTGCTAAGGTCATGCTTATTTTAATAGTCTGCAATTATCAGTTTTCAAATTAGTTGGGGATTTTAGATCTAGAAACTATGGTGGGAAGACCTTCTTGATTTATTTGGTATGTTTAAGTTCGTGATATAGGAAGTTGAAAGGTCATATATTAGGCTCCAATGGTGTTTTTCTGCTACATAGAAAACCATGATGACATCTTCAAATTTTCATTTTGATAATATACCATACCATGTTTCTATTTGCATTCTGTGGTCCATTAATCTGGTCAGGAGTACAAAAATTTTCCTTAATAATATAAATTGCTAAACTATGTATGGAATTTGTTTCGATAATCCTTGCTGTCTGATTTGGTGAATTTACTGAATTGGTACAGGCTGATAGATCAGGCCTTGGAAAAAGGAATCAAAGTTGCTGTATGCAGTACTTCAAATGAGAAGGCGGTATGAATAATCAGGTCCTACAATTTGAATTGCTAATTCTACTAGTGTACTATACAGAAGGATAATATGTGGATAAAGTACAGCAAAAATCAGAACTGTTTTGATGTCCTTAGCAAGACCAAATGATGGACCCTATGATGGTCCCAAAGTTCATCAACCTCGTGGATCCATATCCTTGTTATTGAGTAAAGCAGATGACATTGATCTGAGGTTCTTTCACTTGAATTTTGATATCAATTTCAGATTCAAATTAACAATTGATTAACAAGTCTAATAAACTGTCGTCATTGAACCACGCACATTTTTTTATACATCCTTTTTTTAACATGTATAATGTAATTGTGTTGAAGTATTCATTGATGGTAAACCATGTTGTATTATTATGCCATAACTAGCTGGGATATGGCTTTAATTCTTGTGGTTGAATGTCTATATTACTTCTCATCAAATCGTATGGATTTCAGGTGTCGGCTATAGTTTCCTGCTTGCTTGGACCTGAGCGAGCAGAAAAGATTGCTATATTTGCAGGGGACGTAGTTCCTCATAAAAAGCCTGATCCAGTAAATTCTCAAACTTGTTTTTGTTATTTCTTTGTTTACTGTTGTTTATCTTTTACAAAAATTGTTTTTCTTGGATGGTGGGGAGTATTGAGACTTTTGTGTTTGACTTTAGTTCTGTATTTGGAATCTTTTTCCTTTGCTTCTTGGCAGGCCATCTACCTATTAGCAGCCAGCACTCTTGGTGTTGACCCAGCAAGGTAATTGTTGAAAAAATGTCCAGAATAAACTGTAAATGCTACTGAATGTGATGTTGAGTAATTAATAAATAAATATATTGCTTAATTTGACAAATAACAGTTTTTGCTGCCATCGAACTTCCTTTAATTCTGCATTTTCTTTTTATTATTTGATTTATCTATCATAAGATATTAGCTGTATATTTTTGAATGTGGACATGCTGTTGCTTTTTGGAGTCAAGAGGTGCCATAGACATTCATCATGGAAGACTGAAAGTGAAAGAGTCCTA
The DNA here is from genome assembly GCA_947561395.2 of Buxus sempervirens. NCBI lineage: Eukaryota > Viridiplantae > Streptophyta > Magnoliopsida > Buxales > Buxaceae > Buxus > Buxus sempervirens. The sequence continues at coordinate 42,805,668 of OX387188.1, forward strand.
GATATTCATCCTGAAACTCAGACTGAAAGGGGTCCCGTGCAGCTAGTTTAATGTATTAAAAAATGATGACATGTAACACAATAAGCTGATCTGCATGAAAAATTATTTGAATGACACATATTAAAGGGAAAATGATAAATTAGCATTTCTCCTTAAATCAGTATGTGTTGGATGAATGTTTTACATGTTTGAGGGCTATGCTTGGTGTTCTATTTGGTATAATTAATCAGATACCTAATATATTTCTTCTTTTCATTCAGCTGTGTTGTGGTAGAGGACAGTGTCATAGGACTTGCAGCAGCCAAAGCTGCTGGCATGAAGTGCATAATCACAAAGAGTGGGTTAGTTCTAATCTTCTTTCCCTTAACAAGTTGAATTGATACCAACATTCTCCATGGGTGATTTTTATCATCTGTGTCTAGCATTTCATGCATGTGATTTATATATATGAGTGGGTTGAGATCTAACATTCATGGGGTCCTGCCTATCAGAAAACAAGCTGATTGGGATGACTCTAAGCATCAGTCTAGATGACCTTATATTTATGCAAATCATCCAGATCATAGTTACTTGCTGCTGGTGTGATGTATGTTATGACAAGGATCATCTTATTGTTGGTTGCAGATACACAGCCGACGAGGACTTCTTGAATGCAGATGCAGTATTCGATTGTATAGGAGACCCCCCAGAGGAGCGTTTTGACTTGGCATTCTGTGGAAGCCTTGTTGAGAAGCAGTATGTCAGCTATTAAACTGATAAAGACGAGTTTCTTTTTTGCATCCAACTGCATCTCTTGGTTATTCAAGTGTACAGAATGTCTCTCTTGCTAACTGTATTTTATGCTCCAGAACTTCAATAGATCTCTCGTGTTTGTGAAAAATGGCTACAAATTTTGAGCTAGAACATTAAGGTGGCAAACCTGTGACTGTTAACGCTGCAAGCCCAGGACTTGACCCACTATTGTCTCCCCTCGCTCACTGTTGGCTTACCTGCATAAAATGAGAAGCCCCTGCATGAGATGGAATTTGCCAGTCATTTTCTCTGTGGCACGACTCTAAGCTGAGAATCACAACATCAGATAGAGGTGCTATAGGCACTGAGTAGAGGCCACAAGAAAGTGGTCATTGGTCACTCAAGCTTAATCATTCTTTTGATCTCGAAACCTGGAAGCAGAATGGTTCGGGATTTGGAAATTAAATTTTTATTGAAGCTGTTAACTTTGCTAAAGTTTACAAAGCCTTGCGAGATCTGGGACGCATGGCGCAATCTTCTTGTTGTTGCAGAAGATGGACTCCCTTGGAAGAGTCGCTTTTTAGCCAAAAGAATCACCCGACGCTTGGAATGACTAAACCTGCGAGGATGCGGGTCCTTTCGATGATTTGTGACGCGTGCGATACAATGCTGTCAACTCCAGAGATGAAGCCTGGACCGTCTTTCCATTACCATTGCTTGGCCCAAGCCCTTGTTCTAGACTTGCAGTAGAAATCAGCATCACGTGGGCTCCCATTGTTTAGGTTGTAGTCCGCAGTTGAATGCGGTTTGTTATCGGTTTATCTGCTTCAACAACCTTGCCCCATTCTCTCATGAGCAGGAATTAAATGCTCATCCGTCCCTTCCTACTACAAACCGCCTCTTAAGCATGAACTCCTGCTTTCGTTGTATCGTTTGTTGTTTTGAGAAATCCATTGGCTTTTGGTCAAATCTCAGCTAACCTGACCTACCCACCCACATGTAGGACTTTCGTATTTAACCTTTCCGCTCTTAGATCTACATATCTTCACGCCGGATCTAGAGAAAGAGTTCAGTCAACATGGCGCCCTGTCCGATGGAACAGCTCAAAGCTCAGCCTTTCTGGGTTCTTCCGCTTTTGGGTTTGGGTTTTCTTTCCGTTTTGAAGTCTTCCTTAGCTTTTCTCAAATGGGTTTATGTCACTTTCTTCAGACCTGCTAAGGATCTCAAGAAATACGGTTCGTGGGCGCTAGTGACGGGACCAACTGATGGCATTGGGAAGGGTTTCGCCTTTCAGTTAGCTCGAAAAGGGCTCAATTTGATATTGGTTGCCCGGAATCCTGATAAGCTGAAGGAGGTGTCTGATGCGATTCAGGCCAAGTACGCGAAAACACAGATCAAGAGTGTTATTGTTGATTTTTCTGGTGATCTTTCCGAGGGCGTGAGGCGGATTCAGGAAGCCATTGAAGGGTTGGACGTTGGGGTTTTGATAAATAACGTCGGGGTCTCTTACCCTTACGCGAGGTTTTTCCATGAAGTTGATGAAGGGCTTTTGAACAATCTGATCAAAGTTAACGTTGAAGGTACTACAAAGGTAACGCAAGCTGTTCTACCGGGGATGCTCAAGAGAAAGAGGGGCGCAATTGTGAATATCGGCTCTGGAGCTGCCATTGTTATCCCCTCCGATCCTCTTTATGCTGTTTATGCCGCCACAAAAGCGTAAGAACCGTCCCCTTTAATTTTTGGTGCTGCTTTGCCCTTATTTCTGTTAACGATTATCGTCGATTTGTTGTTTGATTTGCATGGAGGGTAGCTGATGAGTTGGAAACCTTTATACTGATCGTTCAATTTTCGAAGTTAAATACCCATTTCATGTTAATAACCTTTTTTAGTCTTGTCCTTTTACAAATTACAAAGGCCTCGGGATTGTTTCCCTCTTTTCTCCAGCTGTGTAGTTGTCTATGCACCAAAGCAGAATATTTTCATTATTTTTTTAATCATGCATTTTGTCTTTTGACCCGTCAAAAAGATACATTTTATTTCTTGATTGTAATGGTCCATCGCAATAGTCAGATGTTATCATTTTTGGTAGAGGTTAGATTCTTAAAATGTTTTGATGCACTAAATCACGTTTTTCTTGGGCTTGTTTTCAGGTACATCGATCAATTCTCAAGATGCCTTCATGTGGAGTACAAGAGGAGTGGAATCGATGTGCAGTGTCAGGTGTGCTTTTTGTGTTTCAGTAGTCAGTATAGAGATAAAATTGATTTATTTAATCATGTATGGATTTGGGAGTATTATGCAACTATTTTATATGGCACAGTTTTGAGAAAATTATCAATTTGCTGGTTTGAAGAATCAGCACATTGAATATGATCTGACGAAAACATCCCATGATAAAATCACAAGCTGTGAACAATTTGATAGTCCTAGTGCTTTTCTGTATTATGTATCACTTGACGTGGACTTGTAAGCCTGCTTTTTGTATGACTTTCATGGAAAGAGAACTTGCATTCTTAATTTTTACCTATTGCATCATTTGGTTGTTTTGTGACTAAGGGAAGCGCCCCAGCATGGATATGGAATTCATTTTAATGTAAAATACTCATTTTTGCACATGTTTATCCTATATGAGATACTTCCCCAAGTGCGCTTTTTTTTTTCTTAGGTTCTTTACAAATGTTTTTCTTCAATTAGCTAACTTCTCTGTAGACCTGTTATGATTCTGGAACTTTTTGTGGCTTCTTGTTGGCCCATATGATTGAGTTTGTGAATTTGACGGCCTCACTGTTAAGAGAAATCAATTGGTGTAAAGGGTGAGAAAATGGTGGTGTTTGCCTAGCTGTATTGTAGGTCCATAAATAGGAAGTTGTTTTGTGTAAAAGGCTTTAGTTGTAACTTTGTGAGTTTATGAATTTTTAGCGAGAGGTCAAGCATTCTTAGTGAGCTTGTAAGTGAATGGTCTAAGTGAAAGTTTTCTTTGTTTATTTATTATATATTATGAATTTTATCCTTATGACAAAAAATTTTGTTTGTATTATATATGTTTCTTCCTTTGTTTACTCTGTTTATTTACAGCCTCATATGCTGAATATAAACAGAGTCTCCAAAAGACTATTTATATACTTTTTATTTCTTTAATTCATGTTTATGGTGATTACAATCTACTGCTTTTTGTAAACTTGAAATTCTATTGCTGATAGTTTCTGAATTGTTTCTATCATTTGCTTGCTCCGTCATTTCTGGAATCTAAAGTCCTACCTTACACCATAACTGTCTTGACAAAGTTTGATCCACTTTGAAATCATATCCTTTAGTTGTGCTCCTGCTACCGCCCCGCCCCCACCCCTTGAAGAAGGAAAATATTAATTATCTTGGTATTTTATCTTCAATGGATTCTAAGGATTCTTCAAAACACAGCTCTGGTTTATCTGTTTCTACGCTTGTCTTCTCTTACAAAATCAGGTGTTCATACTAATCTCTAGTTGGCAACCTTTTTGTTCTTTTCTCTTCTTTTTGGTGAAAGTTTATGGCAGGTTGGTTCAGTTGAGTTCTTTGGCATTAGTAGAATATGAATCTTGAAATTTCACATTCTGTTACATTTTTCCTAATTTTTATGGCTCATCTTCACACTTTTCTGACTTCCCTTATCTTAAACTTCGGCATTATGTGGGAATATGAGTTTTAAGATTCGGATTTTCTGGTGTGCATTTTAATTCATTAAGATGTTTTTGGCTACAGGTCCCACTATATGTGGCAACGAAGATGGCGTCGATTCGGAGGTCATCCTTTTTGGTACCTTCCACAGATGGTTATGCTCGGTCAGCTATGCGCTGGATAGGCTATGAACCCCGTTGCACCCCCTACTGGCCTCATTCTGTTTTGTGGGGTTTGGTACATTGTTTGCCTGAGTCTGTTGTTGACGCTTGGCGCCTTCGGTTCTGCCTTGGTATTCGGAAGAGAGGACAGCGCAAAGACACCATGAAGAAGGAATAAACATCGGTCTGTCTAATCTGATTTCGTTCCTTTTCTCTAGCGAGGTATGGGTTAGCTTTAACAGTGGTTGGTGAACATAGATAGATTTTCCAGAACTCCAACACCAGAATGCTCATTGAATCTCAGCTGTCCTTTGAATCATATGTTATCTCTTTATTAGATTTTGGTTATTGTGATCTGTAAGGTGTTTCCACTGCTTGGCAAGTTAGAATTATTGAACTGTTGTGTTATCTTGTGAAGAATTATTAATCGCTCTCTATTATGAAACGAAGACATTGAGATCTTCTACCTTTAGTCAATTCAAAATATTGTTGGGCTTCGACGTCCGGATTTCTTGTCACGGTATTTGGATAATGTCTAACCGTCAACTCACTTCGTGCTTGTCCCGAGTGAAGATTGCCTTTCACTCATCAAGACTTGATGCTCTGTTCGAACCAAAGATGTCCCTCTCCGAGATTTTAGAATCGTAATTTCTTGGGCTGTAAAAGAGTCAAACTAACCCTAGCCAACTTTGCTCAAGCTTAGGCCCATTATGAAGAGAAGAGTTTGAAGTTTGTTAATCAAGTATTCAATTTTTCAATGATTATAAATATTACAAGTTTGCCATTTTTATAACTTAAAAAAGGGTTTTCGGATAAGTTTATCCTTATAAAATAAAAGTTTTCAAAACAAATTTCAAATTTATCTTTCAGAATTTATAGATATTATAAGTATGCTATTGTATTTTTGTAAAACTCATTTTGAAAATCTAAAAATTCATTTTGAAACTCTAAACACTGTTGTTAGGTGATTTCTCCTTGCAACATATATTTCTTAAAACATTTTTGCGGAAAACTCATTCTCATAACAGAACCAAACGCTGTTTTACTACTGAAACTCATTCCCCCGAAAGTAAATGCTAAACAACACCTAAATCTTGTTAAATTATTTTATTTTTATAAGTAATATAAAACTAAAATATATTATTTTTATAAAATTAAAATTTATTTAAGAGGCAAAAATAAAATTTTAAATTGAATACACCAAAGCGAATGGTCGGTGCACGAACCGGTGCAGCATTGGATTGTTGGTCCAGACCAGTTCTAGGGTTCAGTAAATATGTGATAGGCTTGGGCTTTCCACCGAACGCCGGTCGAGGGCTTCGGAACGTACGAAAAGGCGTAGGGTCCACATTCTGCTTTTTGGACGGTGTAGTGTGAGAACTCCAGGGAAAACTATGAACCAGCAACGTAGTACATGTCGATCTCTCGTTCCTTCACTCGGCAATCGGCGTCTTCTGTGCGTTGAAAGGCCCTAACGAGAGGACTGTGCACCAAGTAGCTGTAAACGAGTATGTATGCCGCTGTAAGAAACCCGAAAGGAACCAACGCAGTTTAATATTTATACACAGTCGTCATTATCAGGCTATTCGAGCTCATTTTGTTTGCTTCAATGGAGAGGGTTCTTTCTGTTTCCGAAACCAACCCTGCTACAGAATACGCCGTCTTCATAGATACCAATCTCAATACCCATCTCGTTCTGAACATAGCTGCTGAAGATAGAATTCAAGATCTCAAAAGTAAAACTCAAAACCAAATTTGTCTCCTTGATTATTCGTGTTTTTGTTTTTTAGTTAATATTTTCGTTACTTTAATAATCATTCTATCGAATGATCTTATGATTCAATAAGATCATTGAAATTGTAAACGAACTCTTTCCCTTTCTGTGTTGCCTGGAAGCCATTGAAATTGTATATTGCTTGACGTTGCTGCATTGTTCCTCTGAGAGATGAGCTGGACCTTCTTCCAGTCTTATTATTCATGTTCGCTTTATATATAGCGGCTACTGGGGCTCGATTTGAATTGACCAAAATGCAATTCCTTGAAAGCCCTTTTCTGATGCATCTAATTCGTTTTTTGGTTGATGAAATATTATGACTGAGAGATGCATTTCTGAAATTAACTTTATCTTCTGGGCTATGCTGTTTTGTTTATTGATCCTAGTTTGTCTTTTCTTTGAATTCTATTGGTTTGAGGTTGGTCCTAATAGAATTATATTGCGCTGAGACATCTAAATAAGTGAAATACCAATGTAGGATGAATCTATGACTTCGATACTTGAATTGATTTTGTGCGACATCATCGGATTCTATTTTCTGTTTTCTATCAAATTTAAAGTCTAATATGTATCATGACTGTTAATTTATCCTATACAAGAGTTTATAAGGTGTACCTGAGGAAATTCATTATGTATAATGTTGTTTAATATGAAATTGAACAATGAGAAATGCTATAAGATACAGAATTTTCATTCAACCGACCTTTTGACCCTGAAAATATTCACTTTCTTTCATTGTGGTGCTGGTAACTATTTTACATTGTCCTCTGCAATGACTTTGTCCTTCTGTTGTGGTCAAAGGTATGTTGCACCAAATTGTGTTGCTTCTTAGAGTCCCTATTTGATTGTATTTTAATACATTACTTAAATATCTTAATGCATCTATGAACCAAATTTCTCTAGTTTGTCGGATCCAATGCACTGTAACCATAACATATTTTGACGTGAGTATACTAATTATCCAACATGGATTTAAAAGCATTATCATGTAGTTTCCGAATAATTTCTTTGAGATACATTTTTCTGGAATCATTCCTTTTGGAAAATGTTTCTGTGTCTGTGGAACACTTCTCAAGAAACATGTTTGTGAACATGGTGAAGCATTTTTTACAACCATAAAAGGAGGTGATGCCTGTTAAGAGAGAGTGAAAAAAAAGTATGTTTTTTATTATGCTCTTCTTTGTTTTGCATATCCAAATTGTATTTCAATATCATTATTTCCAGATAGTATTTTCAAGCTTGGGAGCATGCCTTAGTAAGGAGTCTGGATCATGTGTTTCCATAGTAACAAGGAAAAATGGTTTTGAGCCAGTGCGCTGCCACCACATCAGGTAGCGTCTCATATACGTAGCTGGCATGAATCAGTAAATTGGCAATGTGTTACGAGTTAATTGATTGAAATTGTGTTTTCTTGTTCCTATGGGAAAACATGATCTCAACTCCTTGAACATGTAACTAAAGTCAGCCTTAGTTTCAATTTCCTTTACATTCCAACTCTGGTTGTAATAATCAGTTCTATCTATGTATCACATCAGGGTGATGAGGTGGATTCATTGAATATGGAAAACTTAGCAATGATTTTTTTGGAGGATGCAAAGTAGTATCTTACTAAACCTTATATTTGGTTTGACTCTTTATATTTATTGAATGGGAGATACTAGCACACATCTTAACTTTGAGATGCAGAGAAAATAATGATCGAAAATTCTAATTGCTTTTGGGATACAGCTTATATTCAACTGTTATGTTATATCCTGTTGAACTTATGTGTGTTTCAACAACCATGCTTTTGAGATGCAGAGAAAATAGTAATTGAACACGTTCATTGCTTTCCTGACGTTGGTGAGATCCAAATTCATGCTTTGAAGGTATGTTGCTTTAGGATGTTTGATGTGGTGGTCAACTGTATGATGTGGTAGCTTAACTCCTGTGAACTGATTTATTACACAGGTGAGACGCAGAGGATTCTTTTATCACCTATCGGATTCCATGCTTGTTAAAAGTGTGTTTGAAATGGGCAAGAGGACTTGGTTTCTTTATGTTGATGCTTTCAGTAGGCAAGTGGAGAGTCAATCTTGCTTGGCTCCTAATGTTAGTAAACCAGGAGCCTTTATTTGCATAACAAATGATCATTTGGCTGAAAAGAATATCCTGACATCTCCTTTGAAAAATTTAACCATCCCCAATGATGTCCCTTGTCTGCCCATTGGAAGTAGCCAAGTTGTGGGACAAAAGGTCTCTCCTGGTGAGAATTTTGGTCCAGGTGCCATTAGTAAAGATGTATCAAATGAGTTGGACAAAGAAGCTAAAGATCTGGAGGGTGATAATTGTGGGCATTCTTTATTTGATGCTAAGAAGACTTTAGATTCTGAAATAAGTAAGAAATGCAATCTAGATAGTGACACAATCAAAGTTTCAGGAACGCATATTGAACAACAGAAGGAAAGTTCTCATAGTGGGATGGGAGACATTCCATGCATCAATGTATTAGAATTACCCATACAACCAGAGATTGTTGCAAAGAAGGTGAATAAAATTAAAAAGAAAGATGAAGTTTCTTTGTATGACGCTGTTAAAGATCCTTCCAAAGAAAGTGATCCCATGATTAATATTTCTGGTGAAAGAACGTCCGAGCAGGAGGCTATAATCTCTGTAGGGGATGCACATAATGTCAATGTTCCCACTTCAGATGGACTATCTACTAAAGCTTTGGAAGATGACCATTTGTTTGATACCACTATAAACACTGGGAAGAGGAAAAAGAAGAAGAAGAAGAAATCATTAGACTCAGAAGCTCCTTTTGCAGAACATGCTGGGGAAAAAGTTTCCGGTGCTCCAAAAAACAGTGACAGTGGTTTGAATAAAGAATCTGATGCTGCTAATTCTCTTGAAAAAGGTATTTAGAGTGCCTCCCTTTCCCTACTCTGATGTGCTTGAATTGAAGACAGCTCTTGCTGATGTTAGTATTTGCTTTTTTGCAGGTATTAGTATGTGCAGAACTGATGCTGACAAGGTGGGAGAAAAGAGAGATGCTTCTGAATTACCAGCATCTCGAGGAAGTAAAATGAAAAGGATAAAGAAGCATGTGGCTAGCAAAATGAGAGGTCTTCCAGTACCTGTTGTCGAAGAGGACAACCTTCTGAAGTTAGGGAATGAAGTTGACTCTGCTGCACCTTCATCTATGGAAAATGTTGAGGCAGAGAGTGCTAGAGTATCAGGAAATGATTACAAAAATTCAGGTGAAGAATCTGATAGTGTCCTTGGTACAAAAAATGCTGTCCAGGGTGTGAATGTTTCCAAGTCTGGTGCTACCTATGAGAAGGAAAAGATTATTCCAGATAAAGGAGAAGGAAACACAGTCCCCTTCTCATCGTTACATGGTTCTCATGAAAAGATAGCTTCTGTTGATCACAATGCAAACTCTTCCATAGATAAGTGTGAGTGTGATCCTGCTAAGGTGGAAAGTAAAGAAGATGCTTCTGAGCAAGCAGTTGAAGCTGGAAGAAGAAAACTAAAGAGATCTAAGAAGCAGCGGGCTGCTAATGCAGAAGGCCTTTCACCATCTGTGGTGGCTAAATGTGATGACCCAAAAAAGGATGTCTCATCCTCTGGAACTGATAATATTATCCTTGATGTCAACAAATGTGGAACTAATGTGAATGATACGGGCAAAGGAGAGGAGCAAGGTTTTTCACAAAAAGCTGATGCGAATATAGTAGCATCAGAACAGTGCAAGTCATCATGTACTGATGGAATAGATAAGAACAATGAACGTGTGGTTGTCTTAAATAATTTGCTGGATGCCACTGTTTCAGAGGCTGAGGATCCTGGAAATAAAAGAAAAAAGAAGTTGAAGAGAGTGAAGAAATCTGATGCAAAGGGAGGATTACTTGAAGCTGATGCAAAGGTTAATTATGTTATGAATGGCTGCACAAATGAAGATAATAGTCATCAGGAAGTTTCCAAGCATGATGGTGATAAGGTTAATCTTATTGATTATTTTATGCCTAGCGAAGGCCAGCATGAAGTTGTTGCTTCTGCTAAAGAGCTTGTTTACAAGGAAACAAAGATGAAAAGATCAGACACAGAGGAAAGGCTTATCAAGGGCCAAAAAACTATTGATATGCATTTTAGAGGTGCTTCACCTGATTTACAGAACCTTTTCAAATCAAATGATAACCTGGGACGCAAAAGGAAAACTCGAGGTGGCACCTCGAACATTGTTCAACCTAAATTGAAGGATAAAAATGGTGACATGCCTCATAATGATGGAGAGTCTTTAGTACTTGCTAGAGGTAGTGGGGAAGCTACAACTTCTCATTCAAGTGTTATATCTGAGGCCACTCCTGTTAATGACTTAAGGCATAAGATTGCTGCTGCTGTTGGGGTAGCTTCCCCTCTATGTATGCCTGTGACTCAAAGTCTGTCTAGATCTAGTAATAATCCTCCCTTAGAAGAAAATATCAAAGCTTGGGATGCATCATCTTCCAGCTCAGAGAGTTCAGAGGAAAGAATCAACCAATATGAAGGTGATGGAGAGCTTCGATCTCGTTCAAACCCTTACCGTGTAGCAGTTAGAAACGGTTCTAGTAAGAAAACAGGGGATGTTTTGAGCACATCAAACCCGGACAAGAGCTTGTTGGATATTTCAGGCACTATATTCAAGGACAGTAGCAGCGAGAGTTGTGAAGATGATACGTCACAAGCCGGCACCAAAACGCCATCAGATAATTCATCTCAATCTGACTATTCTGAAGATGATAACAATGCAATTCGAGAGTTGCCACGAACTGGTAATTTATATTCAGAACAGATGCAATTGTTCTTTTAGGATGGACAGCATATCTGAAATTCATGGTTGGTTGATATCATTGGGTTGAAAATAATTGTTATCATTGATTAATATTTTTCTGTATGTGAAAGTCTTGACCATAATTAGTGGGTTTCAGTCTCCCCTAACTGCTCAGAGTTCATCAGGAGCCATGTGAGATATAACTTTTCATATTCTTATGAATACAACTTGGGGTGCCTAATATTTATTTCCATTCGCTATGTTAAAAGTGAATTAATGGTAATCAATTGAGTCTTGAAAATTTCTCCATTGTTTGGTTTGAAAGTAAAGGATACATCATTCTCCCATTTTCTGTTAGTCTTTGTAAAGATACTATTTCTTCAGTGTCTAGGCTGTACTTTATTTGTTTATTTGTTCCTTTTTTCCTCTCTTTGAAGGCCACACTCTTAAACTGAGTTTTTTTTTTGTTTCATTTGTCTTTTTAACAGGTGACTATGAGTCAAAAAGTAAGGAAAATGGAGGCACGAACATCACTAAATCACAGTAAGTAGAACTTATTTATGTTAGTATAATTATCTTCTTTGTCTCATGGGATGAAAAGCTGGTATTTTTTATTTTTGTTTTAATGGTTTTGGGGGATAAATATGTGAAAGTGTGGGAGCCAACTATGAAGGTGCTGTCTGTTCTAGCGGCTAAAGTTTTAGGTTGTTATCCTCGAGACCTGGGTTGAATCCCTCTGTCACCCCAATGTTGACACCCCTAAGGTAGGGTTTTCCTCGCTTGGTATACCCACGCTACCAAAAAAGAAAGTATACCCACCCTACAAAAATGGAAAAAATAAAGGCAAAAAGAAAAAAGTGTAGGAGCTAACTCTTTTTTCCTGTTTATTCTTGTTTTGGGTTAAATGAATGCCTTGAAATGTTTACCAAACTTGCTATGTTTGATATAGTCTCCAAGGAGGGTTAACTTTCTTCCATATCTTCTTTCTTGATTGCATAGACATCAACATTTACACTTTGGTTCTAAATATATCAGCAAGCACGTTGCACATCACTTGATCTCTTACTATTTTTTGACTCGATGCTTCGATGCTTTCGGATCAGTTTGAGATGATAGTGCTGCAGGCGAGCACTTTGAGAACTGTCCTTAATACGCATATCGAATCGGTCAGTATGACAAGGGACTTGAGAACTGGAACAAAAGAAAACTAGAAGGTGGAGATGGTTAGGCATATAAAATGGGGACCTTGAAAGGCTTCTGTGAATAGGTTATCTTTGATGCTGTCTAAAGGATTTCTGCAGTCTGGAAGGCACCTTAATTGGTCCTTCCAGAAATTGATTTTGAGACACATAATCCAACTGGAAATGTGGTTTTTGATAGACTGGCAATAGGGTTATGTAAGCATTTGACCACACTATAGTCATCTTGACCGGCTTATTTTGGTCATACAACCAATTTTTTCAATTATTGGTTTAAATAGATCATCTGTAACACTATAACCTTGACTGCTGTAAAACCTAGACTAACATGGGAAATTGGGAATTACTAATCTTGGATCACGTGCAACCTATTCATGTCGTTTAATGTAAATTCATATAATGGATACTTTGATCACTCTAGGTGGGGTTTCCAGGGTTATGTTGATTCATATTATGTAAAATATACAATACTGTGATCGTAGTCTGAAATATAATCAGGTCTTGGCTCAAGTAATAAGTTCTCTTGTCCACAAAAGGTTTATTTCTGCAATGCAGAATTTTCAGTTAGAATTTTGATTACGATTGATAAATCCTGTAGTAGTTGAACTTCCTTTCCTGAATACTCACACTTCCTCCTCTCCTTTGTGCAGATCCTCTGGCCCGAAGAATGTAACATTGGATATGATCTTGAGAGGTTCTAGCAGATATAGGAAGGCCAAACTCACAGCCTCTCAATCCCAGGTTGAAGACACAGAAAGCCAACCTACTGATTTTGTTCAAGACAGTCAGGCTCTCCCATGACCCCAGTCGGAGATTTCGCCAGATTTCTGATGCCTTTCTTTTCCATTTTACCCACAAAGCATATATGCCATATTTGCAGCGTTACTTTCTTGATATGTTTTACTTATTTGGACTCTTACCCTCTTGTTATTCTCATACTTTTATTCTTTGTGTATGAATGTAACAAAAACAATTAAAATAAAGAAAATGTTAAAACAGAAGTTGGAAGAGAAACAAGAAAGAACTCAGCAACTAGTCATTTAATTTCTATTTCCATTTGAGCAACTGCTTGTGCCTCTTTATCAGATTCCTGAATGCTAGTCTTCCTCTTAAAAGACTTCTGGCTAAACATCCGGGCTAATCCACTTTTCGTCCTTAGAGTTGGGCCACTTCCGTTCTTCTTAGCAAGCTCTTCAGCAAGAGTCTTTACAAGACAGGTAAAACGCCGTCTGAATGTAGGATACCTTGATATAGATTTGGTTATACCTTGGAGCCTTCACCCCAAAAAAAAAAAAAAATTATATATAGCAAATGGGAAATGATAAAGAGGGTTCCAAAAGATTTTCACAGTTGGTTACCTTCTGGCCATTGCATCAAGTTCAGCTCGTTTGTGCTCGGATTCTGGTGGTGACCCAAAAGAACTGTTCAATATCTTGGGATCGCCACTTAACAAAACTAATTTGGATAGAAATTTCTGTTCAGCCTCTGAGAGGTTCTCGGCTTTGATCTGATCTTTAATGATCAACAAGGGATCAAGGAACCAATCAAAAAAGGCATCTTTAGGCCTGTTTTTGGAAGTTATCTCCGTGACATTGTCACCTACATCGGTTAAAACTGTCACCTACATCAGTTAAAACAATTGCAAAAGAAAACACCAGTTTGTTTGCGACCATTTTAATCAACAAAAAAAAGTGAAACGATATGCATTGCTGTTCACTTACTTAACAATATACCCTCTGCATTGGCATTGGCAGAGCGTAGAAGTGCCTGAAGAATGCAATAGGCAGGTAAGCCGATGCTTATGATTCTACCGCCACCTTTACTAGATTTGGCGTCTTCAACATCTTCAATTTTTATTACTCCTTCAGCGACCATAACTTCTCCATGACGTTCACACTCCTTAAACAAACGATCAAGCAACTAAACATACAGAAGATCAATTACTGTATCAATATCTAAAATTGCCAATTTCAAGGAAACAGGGGAGTAACGCATGTGTTGAGAGGAAGCCAACTTGTTTAGCCATTAAGCAAAAGCACTAATAGATGAAAGTCATAAAACATAAAGTGAGTGTTATTATATAGCACGTCAGGCCATATTGGTGACTGGACTTGGTATTTGCCCCTAAACCAAGCAGATAGGTTGGCCGGGTTTAATGCGTGTTTCCAATAATCCATTTGCAAACATGAAGCTCCATGGATGCATCTAAATATTGTTGAACCATGCAAATAAGTAGAGCAAGTTTTCATTGTATAAAGTGCAGTTACCTCTAGTGGGTTTAATTCAAGCATTGTGTTCGTGAAAGAGGCCAAACGAGAAGGAGGATTGCGGAAAGAGTTAGGTCTTGAAAAAGCAGCAGAAGGAGCAGCAGATAGCAAATCCTGCCTTCTGTACTTGAGCCTGGTAATCCCAAAGTAGTTAAAAGTAAATAGTGTAATTTCAACAGAGAACAGTAAACGACACGGTAACCATAAAATGAAAAAAAAAATGTAGGGAAATAAAACCTATGAAAGCAGGACCCTTCTGGCAAGTCGAGCAGGTCATTGCTGTATTCATCATAAACGGCCAAAGAAGAGACAATATAGCAGAGACCAAACCAGAAAGAGGACTCCTGGAGTCCACAGTCCAAAGAACAATATTTGAGGAGGTTTAGATTAAACTACAAATAAAATAACAATAATTTGCTATAAAAATAAATAATTCTGCAACTGAATATTAGAGAATCACTTGTCAGCAGTCTCAATATATTTAAAAAAAAAAAAATTCTAAGAAACATGGGCTGAAAGTCCAGCAACAAGAAATGCCTGTGATGATTTATTTGTGGAAGGAAGGATAAGAGGACAGAAAAAGTGTAGACCTAACAGGACATGGATCGAACCTGATAGCAAACAATAGCTGCATAAGCACCTAAAAAGATACTTGATACCACAGAACCAGATACAGCGCCAACAACTGCTAAGGGCCATAGTAGGATAGCAAGGCCTGCAAATGGTACACATATGGTCTCCAGAAAAGGGCCTTCCCGACCAATAAGGTCATGAAACAATCGATGCCAACCCTTGAAGAGCATGTATGGGCTCTTGACAAGAGCAATGAGAGTGATCATAGGCACATCAACCATAACACCAAGTACTCCAGCTAGAATAGCACCAGGAATAGGAAGCAATCTGTAGCAAAATAAAAATATATTCTCTAAAGTTGAAGACAAGGTTTCCCATATTTCCAATACCAAAATATCCAATCATAATAAACTGAAACATGTAAAGCAGTGATTAAAAAACCAGAAGGAAAAAGGAACAACAATTTTGGAATGCCATCAAAACCATGTCCACCAGAAATGATTGGACTATATATCAAATCAGATATGGATGTAAACATGAGGAGTGCCTCTATTTGGATGTCCAAAAAAGGAACCAGTAGGAATGTAGAGTGAACACATCTACCGGAGTTGGTGGTCCAACCATTTGCAATATAATGAATAAACCAAAACTGTGAGGAGGCTGGATCTTTCCACGACATTGGTAATCAATTCAAAGTGTAATAACGGAGTACCAACAGCTTGAGCGAAGCAATGAACAGCCACAATAATAGCTTTAACAAGAAATTTGGTGACATTATTTTCTTATCTTTCTGACAGCCATCACATTAACACCACAACCTCTAGCTGTCTTATGGGCTCAAGCCCAAGGATACTACCCTCTAGTAATTGAAAAATTGTATTGAATTATCAGTTGATAAATATCAGTCTTCACACATACCTCAACAAAAACAGTACCCGTATACAACATCTGTGGGGCACAACTTTATTATAAAAAAGGAGAAATCAATTTTCGTATCTGAATCTCAAGGTAAACATTTGATGCCGTGTGGTAGTTGTTGATGATTAACATTGTACATCACTCACGCATAACACAGTCAAAGTTCAGAAATGTTTTAATGCATATCGATTTGCTAATGATTTGTTTATAGTGAGGAAAATTAAACTTTATTTGAATATCACATCCAGACTGCACAACTTGGTAATCAATATAAATGATCTGAGGGCAATCATTTAAAATGGAGTAACCATAAATAAATCTACCGTGTTAATCACATAGATCGCACATATGGCAAGAATAAAACTTCTTCATCGAGGTGGTTATTCCTTGGCTAATAAGAGCAGTTGGGATGGATAATTCCAAGAAACAAGCTCCATGAGGCTAATGTATTCACTAACCTGATCTCATATGTTTTTCCACTAGGAGGTTCTTTTTGTCGCAGTTCATCCATATATGAGAAATAGGAATGGAAACAGTAATCAGTGAAATCTTGGACCACAGTAAAGCTTCCTTCAACAGTACTCCAAGTTCCATCCTACAAGTGTGAAAGAGTAGAAATCTCAATAAAGAAAACAAAAAAAAAATGATGAAAGTAAGAGATTAATGATTGAAGTGATTTGTCCTTTAAAATATTTACAACTTACAATGATACAGTGGATAAACTCATTGGTCCTCCCTTCTCCAACAGCTTGAAAAGTAGCAATCAAGGGAGCTAGAAAGCCATACCCCGCACCAGCTAGTATACTCCCAACAATGCCAATCAATGGCCATGAAATCAAGAGAATAGAAATGCACAGACATAGAACAAGCTTCAAAACTGGCCCTAAAAAGTTTGCTCTGCCTTCAGAAAAATTGGAAGGGAAAGGCCACCATGAGAGGAGAGAAAAAAGAAAAAAGTACCCAGCAGGGAGAATGTCAGGCTAAGAAACATACCTAACAATGCAATAATAAGTGTAAAGACTGTGAGCTGGCCATAGACCTAAGATTACTGCAGAGTTACCAAATGCCATGATAAGGCATATCAGTGGGCAGAAGATGATACCTGCCAAGGAGAAATTTGAACAGAATTACAACTGCTCCATGCAGTATCATCTATATCATATTAATTTCAGAGCTAAATATTGTTGAAATATTATATTTGGGCCCCTTCAAATACGGAGTTGCACCTTCACCTATCAACTTAAGCTTTTGCTCCATGCATTATCATCTATATCATATGAATTTCAGAGCTATATATTGTTGAAATATTATATTTGGGCCCTCTTAAATACGCAGTTTCGCCTTCACCTATTAGCTTAAGCTTTTAAGTGCGATGGTCGTTTAACATGGTATCAGAGCGGGAGGTCTTGTGTTCAACTTTCGAGGGCAAGTTTGCCTTGGCATTTATTTGTATCCATGATGTTCATACCCTGTGTTTGTCCTCCCCTCCCACCTGCAATGAGTGTTGAAATATTATATTTGGCCCCTCTTAAATAGTTGTGTGGCTTGCGCCTTCACCTATCAGCTTAAGCTTTTAGGTGCAACGGTCGTTTAACAGATACATCAAACATAGATCACTTTATAGACCATATGCATAGCCAATCTTTGCTTCCTATTCACATATAGACGCAAATTACATGGCATTTAGTGAAAGTAATAGCTTGAAATTTGAAATTTTCTTCATGGGTTACAAGCGAGTGCAGCATGCACAGCCAGTATCTAGCAAAAATGCTGCTTAGATGCGCAGTGACAAAACACAGCAAGGTTGTAATACTTCATAAACTACAACGTCATACCCAATTAATATACTAGGAATAGAGATTAAAAAACCTAAGTTCTATTGATCGAGAGATTATACTTGTTAAACAGGCAATACATAAATAGATACACAAGGAACGATGAAAACAAGTAGTCACGTTTAACTAGTCATTTCAGTTAAGATAAATGACTCCTACAAAAAGGGGAAAAAAATTGGAAGAAAGAAAAGAAAATGAATTCCCTGGAAACAAAATGGGTAAATAAACAGAAGAAAAGATAGAAGGGGGAACAAGTCCCACTTGTCATATCATCTGAAGAAGAGAAGAGAAGTTACTTACCTTTAATGACGCCCAAAAGAAGGAGACCAATGAAGAAGGGCAAAAAGTAGAGAAAGCTCCACAGCGAAGCCCAAAATCCCTTTGGAGGCTCCATGTCTCTTCAGCCAGATCTCCAAAAATCAATCCACATGCATCTTCTTGATCAACATACAAAACGAATCCAGACGCTTAGAGAAAAGAACCCATGACAATTGAACGAATCCCACAAAAACAATGTCGCCAAATCTTGGTATTTATGCCGTCAGAGACAGTTCAGAGACCCAAAACAGCATGAAACATGATAGGAAATCAAATGAATAGAAAATCGAACCTCAGCTTGTCTGTATCGAGTGGTATACGGCTAAGTAACCGTTTGAGAGAGAATCAAAACTGAGAGATTGAAAGAAACGGCAGATACAGAGGACGAGGAGGAGTCGCCATTGAAGCAGAGAATATCTTCGCTTGTAATCCACGGGGAAAGCAAAGTTTTCCACTCACTGCCGCCAGAAAAAAAACCTGTAAATGTATAAATAAATAAAAAGCAAAATCATTACCGACAGAAAGACTACTTAAAAAAATCTAAAGTTTGAACCAGACAGCAGCCATTGCTCCTATTTGGACAAACCGTGGACCGTCGTCCTCTTTGATCGATGAGGCCTATCGTATCCAAAAGACGACCATGCCCTCTGAGCAAGGACAAGCAACAACGAAGCGCCACTATTTTCATTGGTTAAAACCGTTGACCGTTTGAGCAATGAAAGGGCCTTAGGCTTACGCTAAAAGAAAGGGAAAATTGATTTTAGTAATGCTTTTTAAAAATAATTAAATTCAGCCCAGTGCTCAATTAATTGAAAATAATGATACCCTTTTAGAATATTTGATAAGGAATATTATTTTACTATTCATGGACCACAATGTCCTTAGCTACATAAATTATTCGTAAATCTCATTCAAACACTAAAAGAACCGATTTATTAATTTATAAACCTCATTCAAAAACTTGTAATAATAGATTTAGTAATTTATAAATCTCATTCAAACACTTGTAAGCCTTGTAAGCGGCTTATTATAACAACCCCTCTATTAACTTATAAATCCCGTTAGAAGACTTGTAATAGTTGATTTACAAAGTTGAAGGCCTAGCTCGTCTTCACGAGCATTTACTTGATACTTAGGTTCCGTTTGGTAATGCTTTTGCTTTCTTGCTTTCAAAAGCAAGAAAACAAAAAAGTACTTCTTTGCTTTTTAGAAGATCTTTTGTTGAAGCAAAACTGTTTGGTAAATTTTTGCTTTGCTGCTAAAAAACAAAAAAGCATGTTTGGTAACTACAGCAGCATATAAATTGCTTTTATGCTATCATATAAAACTATCGTAAACAGTTGATGCATTTACTTAAAAATATGCTTGACGTATATTGTAACGAGTTGAGCAATAATCGGGTCGGTTCAAGTTGAATCTGTTTATTGGTGGGTTGGGAAAACCCAAAACCAAACCCAACTCGCCAATAATCGGGTTTAACCCACCAACCCGATTAAAATTTTTATTTTTTAATTATAAAAAATAACGTGAATTAGTGATATAATTTAAGATTAAACGGATCATTACCGGGTTAAACCAGTCATTATTGAGTTAAATGAGCCATTATCGAGTTAAACGGGTCATTATCGAGTTAAACGAATCATTATTGGGTTAAACTGATCATTATCAGGTTAAACGAGTCATTATCGTGTTAAATGGGCCATTATCGTGTTGAACGGATCATTATTAGGTTAAGCGGGTCATTATCGGGTTAAATGGATCATTATCGGGTTAAACGAATCATTATCGGACTAGATTCAAGTTGACCCGAATATGAATGGGTTACTAAATCTCCAACCCGAATCCGGCCCAATTATTACACGAGTCAACCCGAACTCATTTATTCGGGTTGGATTGGACATGATGGGTCAATTTTTTCTTGGTCTAGTTTTGTGTCGAGTGTTTTAGAAGCAAGAAAGCAAAATTATGGTTATAGTGAGAAGTAACATTTCTATGCTTCTTTTGAAAAGCAATGAAATTGCTTTTTTGCTTCTTATAAATTGCTTCATATGTGCATAATCAAACAACATTTTTGCTTTCGAAAGAAATTTTTTGCTTTCAAAACCAAAAAAGCACTTTCGAAAACCGTTACCAAACGGTACCTTAGTTTTAAGATGGTTTAAAAAAGTATTGTTATTTTAAAGTTATTGAGAATTGGGAAATCCAAATTATTTTCAAAAAGCATACCTAAAAATCAATTTTCCTTACAAGAAAGAGGTGTGCGCTTATCTCTCTTTATCCATACAGCCGACTGCTATGCACCAAAGAAAATGCGTTCGCTAATTATTTATTTCTATGGGTAACTTAGTCTTTTTTTATTTTTATTCTTTCAAAAATACCCTTCACAAATTTGAAACCCAGATTCTCTTTTGACACCAGCTACACAAAAGACAAAACAAGGGACGGAGTCAACTTTTCGTAAACTTCACGACAGTTGGGCGAATCTGGGTGTTTTGGGAACTGCTGCTTTCTTTGCTTTATTTTATGTTTTTGCTTTAGGATTAGTGCCGTTAGGTCGAGATAAATCATTCTTTAATCAATCTAAACTGTCATCTCAGAATTTTTTTTTGGTAGAAACTGTCATCTCAGATGGGACCTATTGCGCACTGCTACTTCTTAATTTTGGATGAATTTGGACGTGAATGAAGCGATAACCCTAAACTAAAAATCTTAGGATCCAAGCGAGGAGAAAATGACTTCCAAATTTACTTATCTTCGATTCCATCTATTCTCTTGACAACAGGGGAATATTCTCCCAAATTTTGGACCTCACATTTTTAATCCAAATATTATTCTCCACGAACACAACAATCCCCTAACAACACACTCACCAGTTCTCTTCCTACATTCAAATTTAAACACACTGTAACTACTCATTTAAAATAGCATGCTACCTATTTTTAGAGTGAGCTGTTTATCCGACGAGATGATTAACAATCCAAATCCAAATGAATCAAACGCAGGACGCGGAGGTGAATTTACTTCCAAGCAAAAGGCCTTTTGGCAATTGACCACCTCCCTAATTACACCAGATCACCATGCATTTAATTGATTATTGTGGATGGACTGCAATTTATGCCATGAAGAGAGGACAATAAAGCTCATGCTTCTCAGGCCAACAGAGTAGCTGCATCTGTGTTGGGAAAAAAACACACCAAAAACAAAAAATGGAAAGAAAAATATATGGAATGAATCAGAGTCTATCGATTATGCGGAAATCCCATCTCAGTGGTGATATACTGCTTGAATCAGACCCCACATCTTGGCTTGAAACAGAACCAGAGGAACTCAAGCCAGTGAGCAACACAACTCATTAGATGAGGAATGCTTAACTTTGTCTGCCTTGCCTTGACTCTGTCAACACAATCCTTGACACTGGTATCAAATCAGCTGCTTCCGTATAGTTCCATGGCACCTCCCTTCCAGCCTGAAATTTGGGGCTTGGCTCGAGGATTCCTCAGCCACTAACTACCCCATTGCCTGCAACTTTAGATTACAATAGTGTGAAAATGGTCTTGTAAGTGGCAAAATACCTGAATTGTGATCACATTATGAACTATGGGAAGGTCAAGAATTCAACCGTAAATGTATGTGAAAGCACTCTGATATCAAATAATTTCACCACAGCATATTACTTATCGGCTTTCTTGTGATTGTGGATGATAAAGTTCATCTTTTTCAAATGGTTTACTTCTTCTGGGAACATTGGCAAAGTCACAAAATTTGGACAAAGTCTTTCTTGTTTTCACAACTTTCAGCTTCTCCGGAGGCCGAGGTCCTAAAGCACCCACATCTATAGTTGCATCATAATCACAAGAGGATTGTATAACTGTATCATGAGCCTTCGGGGAGAGATGTAATCTCTCGTTGTGAGCCCTCAAATACAGCTCATATGCGAGCCTTGGTTTGCCATCTTTTGCCAGAGCCTCAATCAGCATCTCATAAGTTATCTCATTTGGTGAGATATTCTGGACTTTCATACGATGAAACCACTCATATGCAGTGCTTCCCATACCATTCCGTGCACAGCTACTGATAATTGCATTAAATGTCACCACGGTCGGTTCTATTCCAGACGAAACCATCTCCCGAATCACATAGTCAACCATCTCAGATCTTCCTTGTCCAATGTATACAGATGTCATAATTGTATAGGCATATATATTTGGCTTAACACCTACTTTAACCATATGTTCCCATACATGGATGGCCTCATCATAGAGTTTACCTTTCTCAAGGGCACTAAGCAATGCCCCATAGGAGACAACTGTGGGCTTTTCACCTTTCTCCACCATTCTCCTAAATATTTGCACAGCAGCTGAAGTTTCTGATGCCCTGGAACAGGCTAAAAGAACTGCATTCCACTCCCTAGTTCCAGGTTTTAGGCCCTTCTCTTCCATCTTATTGAGCAATCTAACACCCCATCTCCAAATTCCCCTTCTTCTTGCAGCAGTTAGAAGAACATTGAAGTGAGAAACAATCAGCTCATATGAGAGATTATTTGGCTTTGGTCCCTTGTCTAATAATTCTTCATAAATCTCCAGAGCTGCCCACCACTTTTTAGCCTTTCCCATCAGCCATATCACATGGTTGCAGACAGACAAACTAATCTCAGATTCCCTTTCTCTTATCCGATTATACAATTCTTTGGCCACAACATAATGGCCTTCAAGGGTACACGCCCACACAAGGCGCTCATGCTCGGCCCGACTAGGTTTCAATCCAGCCTTGTCCATATCTGCGAGAAGCTTCAAAACCTTGGTGCATGAGTGGTCCCCCTTCACAAGCGACCGTCGCATCACCTGGTAGCATATCCGGATGGTGAAGTTCTCAAGCTTCATAAATTCATTTTTCCAATCTTTATCGACATCTTTTCCTATCTCACCCTTCTGATACTTCTCCCTCAAATCAACAAAGAACTCAAGAGCTCCATTCCCGTCTTCCATTTTCCTATAAGCCAGCAAGGCCGATGAATAGGACACAGGAGATGGGTACATGCCCTTCTTCTGGATCTCCTCAAGAACATTAAGGGCCTCAGTGGATTGTCCTTGTTCAAGATAAATAGCCATTAGAGTGTTGTAAGTGACAACATTAGGAATGACACCTTGACGCGTCATATCTTCCATGATGTTATCCACCTCTCCAAACTGTCCAGATTGTTTCACTGCTCCCAAAAGACTATTATATATGAAAAGGTTTGGTCCAATAGAATCGTTACTTTCTTCCCTTTTTCGCTTGAGCCATTCAACAAGAGCAACTGCAGGCTCAAGTCTCTTATCTCTTCCAAAACCTTTTATCATGGAAGAATAGACAGGAAGAGGGAGTTCTCTCAGTTCCTTTAGAACCCCTTCCACATCATCCGCAGTCTTGGCAGAGTGTAACCTCGAAGCCAGTGCACGAACATCCACTCTTGTGCTTTTTTCTTCAACTACCCCATTATCAATTTTGGTATAATCTTCTTCTCCTTCTTTAGCAAAAATTATGCCGCTATTGTTTTCTTCATCCTGACCACCATTAGCAACTCTCTTGCACTCTGGTTCCTCCTGAAAACCATCTATGGAATTTGAAGCGTCTTTAAAAAGTTGATTCCCGATTAGCTGTGGTTCTAGGGTCCAAGATGGAGTGACAGAAGCGCAAAATTTACTTCTTTTTGGTTTGCAAACAACAAAACTTTGCAGTTTTGCGTGACCACAGAAACTCCCATGACCCAAATTAAAATTGGAACTCCTAAAATTATCCCGAGTATTAAATTCATTTGAATTGGTTGAAAGAAGTATGAGATGAGAACTTCTAACCCGATACTCAAGATTACTAAAACCCCTAGTTACCTCATTTGTTCTTCTCCTTCTCGAAATACAATAGCAACCCGGATCACATTCCACATGGGCTTCTTGGGAAAAGTTCCCTTTCAAAGGCCAAATGCTTAAAGCTTGCATTTCGAAGCGAAATTTACAAGCAAAAACAGAACCCCGCGATGTCAATTTCCATCAAAGGAAAAAGAAACGTAACATTTCCTTTTGTAATAGACTTCTATTGAAATTATAACACAGTAAAAAGTAACCTACCCGTGTAGTTTGGCTCTGATTAGAAGAATTTCCAGGGATAAAAAAGGAGAAGAGAAGGTGGGTTCGTACCTTGAAGATGGAGGAATACAGCAAGTTCGCGACTCTGCTTCGTCTAAGCTGAAATTGAATCGTGTAGGTGAGGTGGGTTTTGGGTATCCAAGATTTTCACTTGTTCTTCATCTTCTTACAGGACGTAGGTCATCTCCCAGCCATTCAATTCAAGTGGAGAGCGGGCGTATCAGTTGCTTTATTGCTGTTCACGAAGAAGAAAACGAGACGCCTATAAAGCTTGTAGCTTGTTCACGGATAGCAATGTTACAGGGCTAAAAGTAAAACCCAAAGCATTTTGCCGATCGTTATTGGGCCGTTTGTTGAAGACCTCTGGACATACCCACGATCGAATACCGACACAAAAGCTGTGTTGGTCCTTTGACAGTACACGTGTCTGCCACATCCATCCATATCAGACCTTTTTAGTTTTCCACGTGGGAAAAAAAACCCTAATTAGGATCTAGGAGATCACGATTCACTAGTGCAGTTCCAATCACGTGCAGAAATGGTGAGCCCAACTCCGTTTGGGTAACCATAAAAACACGTATGCCAATCTATAATTTATCTATATCTATATCTATACTATATTTAATGAGAGAAGGCCCCTTGGGATTTGTGCCTAAAACAATTCCCAACTTTCTCAAAATGCCCATTCCTTGCATAGTTTGGGTTTCAATAATACAGGGCTATACCCGTCTCAACTCACCATTTTCATTCAAAAACCAGTCACCCCCACTTCTCCTCTCTCCATTCCCTCTCTCCACGTGCAGTCTTGCGCGTGCACCCGTGCTAGTATATATAATGGGAATAGGCCCTTGGAAAGCATGCCAAGCAAAATGTGCAGCTTTCCAAAACAGCCCTTACACATCTACAGTGGCGGAACTAGGACTCCAAATTTGTGGGGGCAAGCGAGAGAGATAGGACGAGAGAGACAAAGAGTTAGGGCGAGAGAGAGTGACAGAGAGTTAGGGTGAGAGTTGGGGTGAGAGAGAACCTGGTGAGAGTTGGGGTGAGAGAGAACCTACTTTTGAATTACAATTTAGGTGGGGGGGAAATAAAAATTTCAGAGGGTGCAATAATATAAACTAATGGATAATTCGGTTTAGCTTGGTCTTGGTTGACAATAAACCAAACAACAAATAGAAACCCAAGGTTCTTGACTATCAACACAAAAAAGAAGTAGAATCAAAGTAAGAACTGATCACTCCAACCAAAAACTGAATCGAAATAAAATTAAATGTCCTCAAACCAAGCCAACCCAATCTAAATTATAAATTTGGTTTGGTTTGCGCTGGTTTAGATCAATGTAACATCCATTAAATGATTTTATTATCTTGATATTTTATAAAGTTAATCATAAGACATGCTTGCCTTTAGATCACAACTACGGTCGTAAAAAAATAAATCAATACACACATTTATATTCTTGTATTATATATATAGAGGTTTGGTTTGGTTTAGTGAAATAGTACATTCATAAGTAAAATTTCGATTTTGTTTGGTCTGGTATAATCAAGACATGAACCCAATATCCAACTAAATTATTATTTTGGGGTTACAGATTTTAGAACTAAAACCAAACCATAAGCTTTGAAACCGAACCCAAATTGTGGACACGTGAAGGATCAATCTTGTTCCTCGCTTTTGTATGGGCGTGCAGTGGAAGATATCGATGCGCTCTCTTCCCCTTTCCTTAGCACCAATCACATCTCCAGATGTGTAGATAACACAAACAAATATTATTCGATTCTCACAATCACTTAGTTTTGTTTTCTTCTCGTCAAAAAATGATTAAAGCCCGTCGTTCCCATGCAACTGATCCATCTTTTTGAGACAGTACCATGTGAAATATTCCTTTCCCAGCCCTTTATGCTCAAGAACTCCCAGAACTGCACAGAGACAGTCCAAACACACGGCCGTCTCATGACAGAGATAGCTATGGAGTCATTAGAGGGTTGCAGGAAGGTGGCAACTATTCTAACTACCACCGGACACTGGTGACTCATGATACTGCTGCATGTGTCCCACATGGGTTGATACCCCTAGAATGCTCAGCCACTTACAGAATATAACTCCTACAGCCATGTCTACAGAGACCTACCTAACACACCTGAAAATTTAAATCACAAATTCACAAGTCAAAGACGAGCACCTAATCTCCATTTTCAATTCCACAAATTAATGTTCCAATTACCTTTGAGATCTGTACATTCTAGGGTGAAGGCCTCTAAATCCCTTTAGATCTAATCCCTCGAGAACCACACCCGCATTAATTAATTATCATTACTTTCTCCAAAGAACTAACCGGCCATTAATTTGACGCAAATTTTTTTTGGGCCGCCAATCAAGCAAGCGTGTTGCCAATCCTCCATGTGCCTTAGTACATCGCTAATTGTTGTTAGTATTTTTAATCATTTTCATTTTGTCCGGATGTGTGTCCCGAACTGCTATATACCTATAGTCTCCTACAACATCTTTCTCTCCCCCTCTCTTCTTGTTGAGTAGTAATTGAGTTGTTAGAGAGTCAAACAGAGAGATGATCAAGTTGAGATCAAAGAGGTTCTGCAGGAGCAATTCTAAGCTCAATGGTGGTGTACCCGTGGCCGGGGGAGCCGGAGGTGTGGGCGAAATCAAATGGGAGCTGCGACCCGGTGGAATGCTTGTTCAAAAGAGAGAAAATGGAGGAAGTGAGGGAGAAGGAATGATCGCAGTTCGGGTCTCAGCTGGATCACAGTGGCATGATGTCTCCATTGAAGCAACTGCAACATTTGGTAAGTTCTTGCAGAATTAATGAGTCAAAACCGTAGTGATTTTTCGTTTTGGCTAAAGAATTAAGTATCTTTGTGGGTACGTATATATTGATTGATTGAGTAACGATTGTCTTATTTCAGGAGAATTGAAGACGATGATGTCCATGATGACTGGCTTGGAACCAAGAGAGCAGAGACTAGTGTTCAAAGGGAAGGAAAGAGAAGATGGTGATTTCTTACACATGGTTGGCGTCGGAGACATGGATAAAGTGATGTTGTTAGAAGACCCCGCCATCAAAGAGGGTAAACTACATGCTTTGACAAGAAACCAAGCCGTTGGGACTTCCGGTCGCACCATTAGCGTCTAAAAGGAAAAAAATGAAATTAGATATGAAGATAGAGGGAACTAATTGAACTAATTTATATTACTTATTAATTTCTTGAACCACCATATTAACAAAGGTTTAGTACAGGCTATGAATTTCCCCCAACTTCTATATATAGGTTCAGGATTTATGCAAGGTTAATTATGTGCTGTGATGTAATTAGCATATAACGTTATGTGCTAGCTGTGATCTAATCTAATTACACACTTAATTTGAGTTGTTCTCATGCTCACACTCGTCTTTGTCTTGTTTTCACTTCTCGGTTACCAGGCTCAAGTTTCGCTTGTTCTAATAAGGTCCACATACATCTAAGGCCTAATAAATTGCAAAAAAAATCCAAGTCAATGGATTACACATTTAATCAATTACTTATAATATTGACGTGGGCTGTGCCACCTGCCTTGACGTGTGCCGTGCCGCCCGTGTGCCGGCCTGGCCACGGGCCATCGTGCTTGGCGGGCTGTGCCTTAACTTGCCATGGGCCCCGGAATCCGGGCACAGCCAGGGGCCACGGGCTATGTCGTGCCAGTCCATTAACGGGCTGGTCAAGCACGAGCATACTTAAAGCACAGCCCAGCTTGATGAGTAACCCTGTGTGTTGTAGTACAACGGCTGACTCCATGAATTCTTATTCTTTTAAAAAAAAAAAAACGTAATATTTTATTTTTTCAATAATTATTTTTTAAACGTAACGGGCCAATCAAAAGCCCGTTTACTTGACCTCACACAAAGCAAACGGAGGGACACGCAGAATTACGGAAATGACACAAAAGCGCACACAGGAGTCTGGGGAGACAAATCAACCACAACGTGGCTGTTTTATTTCACAAGCTAGTCTTGACTCTTGATAGATGGCCTTATACATCTTGAGCCAAAGTTTGGTGATTCATCCCTGGATCTGGACGGCCTTCGCTTGAGGCTTCTTGACCTCCTGCTTGGGGACGGTGACAGTGAGTACTCCGTTCTCCATGGACGCTTTCACTTGGTCAACGTTTGCATCCTCCGGCAGCCTAAACCTCCTAAGGAACTTACCACGGCTGCGCTCCACGCGGTGCCACTTGTCGTTCTTATCCTCCTTCTCCACGTTTCTGTCACCACTAATCTGGAGTATTCTCCCCTCCTCAACTTCCACCTTCACCTCTTCTTTCCTCAGCCCAGGGAGATCGGCTTTGAACACATGAGCTTCTGGGGTCTCCTTCCAGTCCACCAGCGCATTGGTCATTGAAGAAGCGGTGAAGGGATCCCAAATCTCAGCGGAGAAACGGCCGGCTCTACCAAACAATGAAGGAATGAGTTCCATGTTCAAATCACAAGATATATACGGGTTAGTGGGTTGTGAAAGAAGTGATGGATTTTGGTTTAGTACTTGTGAAGAGGGCTCTGGATCGATATTAATTTATAGGGATAGTGAGGGTGATCTTGAACATTCTTGGGTGTTCTAGCTCCCTCTGCAGATTTACGTGTTCCGATAAAGGAAGAAAAAGCCTTGTGATCTTCTACTAGCTTCTTCCATTACTTTTGAGTTGCATACTAATGGCCCCACAATTTAATCCTTTTCATCGTCTTCCACTACATGATATTGTAAAATATAGGTAATCTGGAATTATTGTCCGTTGAGCCCTTGGTGTACATATATAGTTACGTTGTTACTAAAGCTGTAAATTTAACCCAAACTTCTCAAACCCACCTGACCCGGCCTGAACTGATAATTTAGTGTGGGTTTGAGTATGGGTTGAGCTTCATTTGTGGCCCAAATTTTAGTTTGGGTTGAATTCGCGCGATCTCATGCATGCTATGTATTCAACCTCGAAAAGTTCGGCCCATACCAACTTAGTTATATGTATAAACATGTATATACATATATTGATATATATGCACATAAATACATACATATATGTAAGTATATGTATATATACATAAGCTATATATTGTTAGTGTGAGCTGTTAGTGTTAGCTGTCATTGTAACCAATTAAGATAGATGTTAGGAATTTCAAATCTGTAAAATCCTGAGAATAAGGGAAATTAGCGTTAGTTTAGCTTAACTGTACATTGATATATAAGGCAATAGAGAAAGAAGAAGGTAATTTTGAGAATACAGAATACAGAATTTTAACATGGTATCAAAGCCAGGTGAATTCTGGCTTCCTGTATTGCACCCTATTCAAGTTGAATGATCAGAACACCTTTGACGATCATGGCGGACTCTGAAGATCAGAACGCCTCTGGTCTTCACAAGTGTATGATCTGCGACACCGGGTAACTCGCTTGAAGCAAGCCTCTGGATCACTTGAAAAATACTACACTGAGTTGTAGGGGTTATGGCGTGAAATTGATTTTCGCCGGCCAAATCCCATGAAGTGCTCTATTGATATTCAGTATTATAATCGGATTACCCAGGAAGATTGTGTATATGTGTTTCTGGATGGTCTTGACGATCGGCTAGACAAACTACGTGCTGATGTTCTACAAATGAAACCTTTTGCTTCGATCGAGCAAGCATATGCGCATGTCAGAAGGGAGGCTATACGACAGTAGGTTATGATTAACCAAGACACAGATGGGATCCACGGGGTTGTCTTGGCCTCTAAAGGTCTCAAGTTAGCCAACTCTGGCCCTAGTAAATCAGCCAAGACCCGAACTCCTACTGACACAAAAAAATGTTCTCATTGTGGCAACCAGAAACACACACGTGAAAACTGTGTTTTCAGTTGCATGGATATCCTGATTGGTGGCATGATCTACAAGCACGTAAACGTCATGATGGAACTAGCATGACTGGTAGTTCAGGCAAAGTTGCAGTTGCTGCTACTGAACCTCATCTCTCTCTCATTCAACCACTTGAAACATCCACCAATGCTCCTTCTGACTGGAACTCAGGTATCTCTGGTCTTGCTCTTCTTACCTCCCACAGTGATGCGGATTGTAGTGCATGGCTTCTCGACTCGGGGGCCACCGATCATATGACCTTTGATGCCTCGGATTTCTCTTAGAAATCTCTTTCGCGACGCACCAGCATTGCTAATGCAAATGGTGTTATTTCACCAGTCACTGGAGCAGGCTCTGTGACTTTATCTTCATCCTTGCATTTATCCAATACTTTACTTGTTCCATCACTCTCACATAAATTGTTGTTTGTAAGCCAACCTACCACAGACCTAGGGTGTATTGTACTTATCTATCCAAATTTCTGTCTTATTCAGGATATTCTCACCAATGAGATAATTGGGCGTGGTACTAAGAGAGGGGGATTATATTATGTGGACGATCTCAGCATGGGCCAGGCACATCACATGCACCATTCGCATATTGCTAAAGAGACACATATTTGGTTGTGGCATCGTCGTTTGGGACATTGTAAAACCCTGGAATTTTTAGAAAATTTTTAATTAAGATTAAATATATGAATTAAGAACAAATAGAGTGGGTTGGTTAAATTAGTGGGTTAATGGGGTTTGGTTCGTTTGGTTCAGTGAATTGAACCGGTTCTTTGTAAAAAAAAAAAACAATTTACGTTTAATGAAAGAGGTTCTTTCATTTGGGGGTTTTTATTTTTAGGTCACTACAAAAATGAGGAGAATTAGCGACGCTTTTTAGCGGCGGTAACCAAATTCCCGCCGCTAAAAGCACTATTACCGGCGGTAAAAGCACTTCCCGCCCCTAAAAATTAATTTACCATTTTTTTCGCGCGAAATAGCTTTTAGCGGCGGTAGTTACCGCCGCTATATTAAGTTTTCCGGCGGTAACGTAACTACCGCCGGCAACAAGTTGGCGGGAAGTTCCCGCGAAGACTTTTAGCGGCGGTAATCGAATTCCCGCCCCTAAAAGAGGGCTTTTTGGGGCGGTAAATTGTTTTACCGCCCCTAAAAGCCATTTCTTAAAAAAACAAAAATTACTTTTAGTGGCGGTAATCAAATTCCCGCCGCGAAAAGAGGACTTTTAGGGGCTGTAAACAAGTTACCGCCCCTAAAAGACATTTATTAAAAACAAAAATTACTTTTAGCGGCGGGAATTAGATTAACGCCGCTAAAAATGGACTTTTAGGGGCCGTAAGGTATTGCCGCCGTAAAAAAATGTGTTTTCTAGAAAAAAATGTAAATTATTTACCGGCGGTTTTTACAACCGCCGGTAAAAACGAAATAAAACAGGTTTTACCGGCGGTTAACCGCCGGTAAATAAGTTAGTCATTTTTAAAAAAAAATGCAGCTGGAACTATTGAGAGACTTTTTAGCGGCGGTAATTTTGTTACCGCCGCTAAAAGTCTCTTCTATATATACAACCCGAACCTCTTCTTCTTCACCTTATATTTTTCTTCTTATCTTTTTTTTCTTGTCTCTCTCTCTCTACAGGTATGTATTTTTCTTTTTATTTATTATTTATATTTTCTTTTCTCTTTTGTAAAATTATTCTCTCACTAACATCCTAGTATTTCTCTCTCTACAGGTTTCTTCAAAGGTTTCACTCTCTTTTTTATTTTTTATATTTTGTTTACCGGCGGTATTATTCCGCCGGTAATGGCTTAGAAATAGCGGCGGTAAGGAAATTACCGCCGCTAAAACCTTTACCGTCAGCATTTTTTGCGACGGGAGGCCTTACCGCCGGTAATGGTATGTTTACCGGCGGTACCCTACCGCCGGTAAAAACCTGTTTTTTTTGTAGTGGGTTAGGTCATATACGTGAGGAGGGTTTGAGAAAGAAAAAAAAACCGCAGGGGGAAATCGTGGAGAAGGGGACGGAGGAGGAAAAGAGGAAAGAAGGAAGAGAAAGAGAAAGAGAAGGAGAAGAAGAAGAAGAAGAGTGATTTCATTTTGGTCGTTCGTGAGGAGAAGAAAACGCAGAGGAAAGGGAAGAAGAGAAGAAGAAGAATAAGAAGAGGAGGAAGAGGGAGATTCTTCCATCTTTGTCGTGCGTGAGACGGTTGTATTTCTGTTCTGGGCGATTGGACTGTGCGATTTAGGTAAGTAGCATAGTTTTCTTCGATTCGATCAATTCTCGTTTGTTTTTTCTGATTTCTAATTTCTGTTGGAGAAGTTGGGCAATTCTGTTGGAAAATTTTCTGTTAGGTTTTTAAATTTTGATTGTTGATGGATGAGTTGGTTTGGTTTCGGTGATTCTTAAGCAGGTTTTATGATCTAATAATTTTGTGAAATTGGTTTACTTGATCTGTATTGGTAAAGGCGATTTTACCATGATTATTCACGGTTGGGATGATTTTCTCAATTGTTTAGAATTCTTGAAATTTTATTACAATATGGGTTGCAGTAATAGGGAAATTATTGTGAGTTTGAATGATTTTTGGCATTACTTGATCTCAGTATGTTTCTGGAATGGATCATTGTGGTGTTAATCCAACAGTAATAAATCGAAACTTTGGGATCTGTTAGTACTCTCTGACTCCAGAAAAATGAAGGGAATAATCAGAATCCAACTCCCCACGTGTAGGTTTTCCTTCCTGTAGTTGCAAGTAACCCAAGAATAACTTTATTGCATCTGGCTTTTCACCATCCGTATAAGCATTGCTATAGTATCGCTTGATAAACTTGATAAATTCTGTAGATTGAGTAGTAACTTTCTACTTCCTTTTCCTCTTTGGGAAAACAGTGATGCAAGTTGCAGATCCACCATATTGCTGGGCTAGTGCATCACCCATCCTCTGATATATGTCCATAAGAGCAACAGAGTGATTCCTCTATGTGTTTGTAAACCTGGACAATTATTTGAAGTTTAAAAGCAAAATCCATTCTGTTAGGCTGTCTTAAACCTGTGTAAGATTTCGGTGGCTTGCGAGGGCTAGAGATCTTTACAAAGCAAGACTAGTAGCGAAGGGATACACACAGACATATGGTGTGGATTATCAAGAGACTTTCTCATCTGTTGCCAAGTTGAATACAGTTAGAGTGTTATTGTCCCTTGCCGCCAATCTTGACTGGCATTTGCATCAATTTGATGTAAAGAATGCTTTCCTCCATGGGGATCTCCAAGAGGAGGTTTATATGGATATTCCTCCAGGTTACATAGCATCTTCAAAGACTGAAATGGTGTGTAAATTACAACGAGCTTTGTATCGACTAAAGCAGTCACCACGAGCATGGTTTGGAAGATTTAGCTTGGCAATGAAGAAATATGGCTTCCAACAAAGTGACTCTGATCATACTTTGTTCTTAAAGCATAAGTTGGGCAAGATAATGGCATTGATAGTCTACGTAGATGACATGATTATCATAGGAGATGATGAAGAAGAAATATCTCAACTTCAGAAGCAATTAGCAACTGAATTTGAGATGAAAGATCTGGGAGGACTCAAGTATTTCTTGGGAATTAAAGTTGCCAGGTCTAAGCAAGGTATATTTCTCTCCCAACGGAAGTACATATTAGACTTGCTAACCGAAGTAGGAATGTTGGAATGCAAACTTGCAGATACTCCTATTGTTCAGAATCATAGGCTTGGAGAATACCCAGACCAAGTACCAACAGATAAAGGAAGATATCAAAGGTTAGTTGGTAAACTCATCTATCTCTCTCATACTCGGCCAGATATTGCATACGCTATAAGTGTTGTAAGTTGCATAATCCAAGTTAAAGTCATATGGAAGCAGTGATTCAGATACTTCGATACTTAAAGTCATCCCCAGGCAAGGGCCTTATGTTCTCAAAAACTAATAATTAGTTGAAGGTTGATGGATATACGGATGTGGATTGGGCAGGTAATATCACTGACAGAAAATCAACCTCGGGGAATTTTACATTTGTTGGAGGAAATCTTGTAACATGGAGAAGCAAGAAACAAAGGGTGGTAGCTTTGTCAAGTGCTGAAGCTGAGTTTAGGGGAATGGCTAAGGGTCTTTGTGAACTCCTTTGGCTAAGAAAGCTACTCATTGGAATCAGACTTGCTCCCACTTCTGAGATGGACCTCTTTTGTGACAATAAAGCAGCTATTGCCATTTCCCACAATCCTATCGAACATGATTGTACTAAACATGTGGAGGTAGATCGACACTTCATCAAAGAGAATCTCGAAGAAAAGATAATTCGGTTTCCTTTTGTAAAATCCGAAGATCAATTGGCAGATATCCTCACAAAAGCGATGTCTAACAAGGACTTCTACAACTCACTTAGCAAGTTGTGTATGCGAGATCTCTATGCATCAACTTGAAGGGGATTGTTAGCGTGAGCTGTCATTGTAATCAATTAAGATAGATGTTAGGAATTTCAAATCTGTGAAATCCCAAGAATAAGGGAGATTAGCGTTAGTTTAGCTTAACTGTACATTGATATATACAGCAACAGAGAAAGAAGAAGGTAATTTTGAGAATACAGAATACAGAATTTTAACATATATGAGCTATTATTTTTTTTTTCTTTTTACATAATCAACTATAAAACAGAAATTTGTTAACATGTGATCACAATGGACTCGTTTAAACTGGAACGGACTTTATTTAATTATTTTGAAAATGACATTTTTTTTTGGTAAAATTTTGAAAATGACATTACCACCGACGACTGTGCATCCATTTAATTAATTAAAGGAGATTTAAGTGAACCCCACACCAAGGCATAATTGTTTTCTTGGCGGCCCAAAGGCCTAATTATCCGGTTTATTTGACGTCCTTAAAATCCCATATTCCCTGATGTATTTTTCTTTTTCTTTTACCGTAATCTTCTCTAGTTCCCTTAATCAAAACTTATTTTTGACTTAAAACGTAATCCATTCTGTCATAGACAGTAATATAATAATAATAATAATACTTGGATTGACGTTACAATTTAACATCCAAATTAACCCTCACTGATCATGACTTGATGTCTCAGAAACAAAATGAAAGCCGCTTATCTGTTCTTCCTTTTTCCTGAAAACAACTTCGGTGTCCAAGCAAAAGCCGTTGACGTCCCGGACATGAACCACCGCCGACGACGTGGAAGGCCTACTGCTGAGATCTATTCTAACGTGTCAATTTTCAGCTTTGATCAAATCATGATTAACCCTTTGATTACCTTATGCTCTTCACGCTGCACACCAGCAGGCCGGCGGAGGATGAGTGATTGATCTCCATGTTTTCCGGAAATCTTCTTGTTTTGTTTACGTGTAGACTGTATCAACCAATTTTTTTGTTCCATGAAATTTCCTTTTCAATATAGAATCTTTCTTTCCATATATCACAGAACATCAGTCGTGTAAAGCATATAAATATCTGGCACTCATTCAAAGGTGTGGTGGATTCAATCTCTTTCTTGGATTCGCTGTCCTGCAACACAAAATCATGCCTTGGGTGCTGTTGGGGAGTCACATGCTACCTCACCTGAACATGATGTGGTTCATTAGTGTTTTTTTTTTGTTTTTAGGTGCTGTGGGGCTCACTTAAAAGACACTAATCTTTAGATGGTCCAAGTTGCAGCATTTGAGTCCAACAGTAGCAACCAATCCAATGCAATCAAACATAGGAAGAAGATGTTGCGTCCTCTTCAATTACTAAGAATTGGGTAACTGAATCCGAAGGTTTACTTCACAAATATAACTCTCATTTTTTAGAATAGCTTTTAGCGAAGAACATGACTGTTTCATCCACACACAAAATACTTCTGTTAAAGTATATTGGCATTTGATGATGTGGAAGCATCTGATGACATGGAATTTTTAAATCTGTATTTTTCTAGTTGTCATTATCTAATCAGATAGTTTGTTAACAGAGATTTGAATTAACTTTTATCTCATAGAGATTTGATATGCATCTCTTAGAATCTTATCTTTTAGAATCTTATCTCTTAAAGATTTGATATGCATCTCTTAGGATTAACTTGAATTCTGATTTCTCAGATCTGATATGTATCTCTTAGAATCTGATATACCTTATCTAATTAAGAGATTATCTTTCCAGATTGAAAATTTCGAATCTGGAAAAACAGTTAAGAGAATATCTTATCTGTTCCTTATCAGTCAGTTGTAACAAAGTTACAACAAGTTAGCTGTTTTGTTGAGTGATGTTTCAGGTTATAAATACTGATGTGAGTTTGACAGAAAACTCAACTCCTTGAGCATTAAACAAATTTATCAGAAGTATTTGAAGCTCATCGTTCTTCGGGAGAAGAACTTGAAGCTTTCGGGAGAAGGCAACTTATGATTGAAGGGAGTTCAATCATGGATGCATAAGTCGAGGGGGAGCCTTGTTGTACTCAGTAGATTGAAGGGAGTTCAATCTAGTTTAAAGTCGAGGGGAGCTCGCTGAACAACACATTGAAGAGTCTTCTACACATTGGCGACGAAAAAGAGGGAGTCTTTTGTATGTGTAAGTCCACATTGGTGTATGTAAGATTTTATTTAACTTTAGTGGATTGTTCATCATCTGGACGTGGTCCCGAGGATTAGGTTAATACCGAACCTCGTTAAAAAGTCTCCTGTGTTTATGTGTTACAATACAGTAGTTTAACACTAACAGATCTAACAACTTCAAAAGTGTCTCACAAATTGAGGACAACCAATACTTTTTTGGCTTCTTCGACGACCTTACTTCCAATAGGGTGTACAATCAAGCAAAAAGTATTCCTTACTATAGCAAAGGCTGTGATTCACCACACTTATAATACACCCCAATCGATGAGCTCGATATGGGAGAACCTATTGCCAGAGCTGATTATCAGAGAAGTAAATCACACGTATATCTCGCCATAGCTACAATCTGGGTCTTTGGACATAAAGAACACAGAAAGATTACATGTGTCTTGCTTTAGAAAATCATTAAGACCCACTGTGGGGATTGAACATGCCAATTTTTAATTTATCAAAGATTTTTAAGCGTTTGATTTCACTGGCCGGGCTGAGAACTGCAGATCGTCGTCGGAGTTGGTTCTTGTATACATATCACTACGTATGACGCATGCAAGCACACTTGTAGAACCAGCATAGATCAGTCTCCATATTTCTGGAAATCAACTTGTTTTGTATACGTGTAGATTAGGTCATAGTATCATCATACTGCTTTTTTTTCCCCTCCTCCTTTTCTTAAGAATATTAATTATTCAATATAGAACGCATTCTTCTTCGGACAGAAGACTTGTCAAATTTTGGGCCAGATTCTTAAAGTCGTTAAGCACTTGACGTTCCCAAAGACTAAAAAGCTACCATTGTATAATTGTGCTAGTGTTTCAACAAATATTCCAGCAAAAGAGAATGTACGAAACAAATCACGTGAAAAATGGGAAATTCTGAAAATTAAAGCTTCATAAAAAGGCTCAATTTGTGGCCTACTTTAATGAGAGATTCGATGTGATCGGAATCTGACAATCAAAAAAGGGAAAAAAGAAAAAGGAGAAATGGGATTAAGCGGGACCAAAACCGATCTCAAAGAGATAGAGAATATCTTGCATCGCTTTCGGATAATGTGAACTTCTAAATTTGTTATTGAGGAGCTCTGAAATCAAGCTCATCATTCCCAGAGAAGCGAGGGATCTGTGAGTCTGTCGATGCAATCCAATAAAGAGCATCGATGGGCGAGGAGATGAAAGCTCTACACAATGACATGACTCAAGAGTTAACTCTTGGGCTAGAGTTACCAAAGTACCTTGGGCAGTTCGCTCCTTTTTCCAGGATGATCTAAGTGATGATAGAGGAATTACTTTCAACTTTCAAGCAGTACATGATTCCCTCTTAGCTCGTTTGCTAACATTAATTCTTCCAGCAAAGTTTGAGCTTCAGTAAATGAGCAATATATGTGATGTGCAATTGCTCTCCTTACATTTCCGTCACTGTCTTGGGCTACGAGGATGTGACACTTCTTTCTACTTTCTATAAACCTCATAAATGTTTACATACGGGCCTTACTGAACACTTCGTTGAAACTCAGAGAATTTCTCAATAAAACATTTCCTCACACTCTTTGTATTACAGTGACCAGTACTTATATAATACATGTCATAACAGAAAAGAGAATAAAGTTTGTTACATAAATAATGATGATTCTCTTTCTAGAAGCTCCTTTTTCTTGGCTGATGTGGCAAGTTTGCTCTTTGGCTGAGATAGTTCTTTCTTTAGTTCAATACACTCAGCCCCACCTTTTGTAATTCTGGGTGTCTCTTGTGTAAAACCCAAAGTTAGGGTTTCTGGTCATCATGTCAAGAGATTGTGTTGCTTTCGGCCGGGAGAGGATTGTGTGCTTGTAACCCATATTTTAACATATCTAGTGAAGGAACCCCATTATCTGTGGACGTAGGCATCTTTGCCAAACCACGTAAATGGCGTACGTCTCTTGTTTACGTTATTTTTTCTGTTTTGTTTTTACTATTAGTTTTCACAACATGTTTCTTAACAAAACCCAACGCAATCAGTTGATTCTAGCAATAGGAAAAATAATTCCGATTACGTACAGAACATTGTAATGTGATACTACATTGACATATGATCAGTATTTTGAGACCCTCACTGCCAGTCAGATGTTTATATTGTCGTAAGAAGGTTTAAAATATACAAAACATCATGTGAAAGTGCCATGGGGACCTCATGCTAAGATGCAACACATGCATGTGGCTAAACTCGGAAAGCTGTGGGGATTAATAGTAGAAACATGGAGAATCGACTAAGGAGGGAATAATATTAGACTTTTATGAATTGAATCTTGAGGCTGTCCATGTTATCTGGGCTGTAATAGATACAACCCATAAACTTAATTTGAAGCTAACTTGAGATAAAAAGAAGATCGATTGTGGATAGCATTTGTCATAAAAGGCAGAATATATGTCACTACACATGCATGCATATATATGATGAAGCTACTTATATGATCGAAAAGATTACTTGAAGAGTTGAGCTATTAATTCACAAAAACAGAAAACAAAAGCAAACCCCAAAAAAAAGAAAAAGAGGGGAAAGAAAAAGAAAGAAAATAAAAGGTGATAGAACTTTGTAAAAGTTAGAGTGCATATTCGGCCGCTAGAATTCTTGAAAAAGTTAATAGGGTAGGAAAAAAAAAATAAGGGACTAAACATCAGATCTTAACTTCGAGCTCCAGAACTTACAGTGGTGGATCGAAACGCACGAGAATCCGTGGAAGACGAGAAAAGCTGGAGAGGCGAAAATGAAGAACCCTTGACAGATACTAAAAATTCAGTGAGCTAGGTTTTGACTACTTTTTTCAAAGTAATTAACATTTAGTGGCATTCCACTGTTGCGAATCGATTTATTCCAAGAATGCCCACTACCTGATTCGTACCAAAAGTACCAAGGTTTCTAGTAGTGTGTTTGAGTACATCTTTATTAAACTAATTAACTTTTAGTGACATTTCATTATTAAAAGCCAAATGCTTCCAAGAATGCCCTTTTCTCATTTTAAGTAAACTAGAAAATTAAATACAAAGATTTCAAAGAATGCTGTTGTTATTGGAGATCGATTGAATTAAATAAATTTCTAAAAGTACCCTTTTGCCCCCAACATTCTTCTACATTTTTTTTATTTATTTTTAGAAAATAAAGAAAGAAAGGGAGAGAGAGAGGGTCTCAATAAAATGATTTGTAAAATACTTAAAACATTTGTACCCTTTATTAATTAACTTCTACAATAGCATGTATTGACTTATACAGCTATAAGGTGACCTATCCCACTTATTATAATGATTTTCACAATATATATATATATATTGAACCGACTTGTACGACTATTTACAACTTGTACGACTCAATAAAATTACTTGTACCTTCTATCAATTGACTTGTATAAAAATATACACTAACTTGTATGCCTATGGAGATTTTATACATCTATGAGATGACTTGTACAATGTTATATACTCATTTATACAGCTATAAGGCAACTTGTACCATTCAACCAAATGATTTGTATATGTTATCAGTTGACTTATATAATAGTATACACTAACTTGTATGCTTATATAGACTTATACCTCTCTGTCAGATAACTTGTACAATGTTGTGTACTGATTTGTACATTTATAGGATGACTTGTACCACTCAACCAAATAATTTGTACCTTCTATCAATTGACTTGTACAACAATATACATTGACTTGTATGCCTACAAAAACTTATACATATTTGTCAGATGACTTGTATAATGCTGTGTACTGACTTGTACATTTATTAGGCGACATATACCACTCAACCAAATGACTTGTATCTTCTCTCAATCGACATGTACAAAATATACATTGACTTATATGCCTACAAAGACTTATATTTATCTATCAAATAACTTGAACAATGCTATATACTGAATTGTATATTTAAGACAACTTGTACCACTTAACCAAATGACTTATACCTTTTATCAATTGACTTGTACAACAATATACACTGACTTGTATGCCTACAGAGACATACATCTTTGTCAGATGACTTGTACAATGCTGTGTACTGACTTGTACATTTATAGAGTGACTTATACCATTCAACCAAATGACTTGTACCTTCTATCAATCGACTTGTACAATAATATACACTGTCTTATATGCCTACAGAGACTTATATTTATTTATTAAATGACTTGAACAATGCTATATACTGACTTGTATATTTATAAGATGACTTGTACGACTCAATAAAATGACGTGTACCTTCTATAACTTGGCTTGTACAATAATATACACTAACTTGTATGCCTATGAAGATTTTATATATCTATGAGATGACTTGTACAATGCTATATACTAACTTGTACAACTATAAGGCAACTTGTACCACTCAACCAAATGACTTGTACATGTTATCAATTGACTTGTACAACAATATACATTAACTTGTATGCCTATATAGACTTATATCTCTCTATCAGATGACTTGTACAATGCTATGTACTGACTTGTACATTTATAGGACAACCTGTATCACTTGACCAAATGTCTTGTACCTTCTATCAATTGACTTGTACAACAATATAACTGACTTGTATACCTACAAAAAGTTATACATCTCTATCAGATGACTTGTATAATGCTGTGTACTGACTTGTACAGTTATAAGGCAACATTTACCAATCAACCAAATGACTTGTATCTTCTATCAATTGTTTTCTACAACAATATACACTGACTTGTATGCCTATAGAGATTTTATATCTCTCCACCAAATGACTTGTACAATACTATATACTGACTTTGCAGCTCTAAGGCGAATGGGGAAAAGAGAGAGAGGGGAGGAAGGAAGGGAGGGTGTTAATCAAATGAATTGTAAAATCTTTGAGAGGGAAAGAGGGGGGAGGGAGTGGGAGTACAAGTTATTTTATTGAGTGGTACAGATCGTCTTATAAATATACAAGTCAGTGCATAGCATTGTACAAGTCATTTGATAAAGAGATATAAGCCTCTGTAAGCATACAAATCAGTATATATTGTTATACAAATTATTTTTTTTTGAAAAAAACCCACGAAGGCATGAATAGCCTTAGTGGAGGCAGACCCTGACCTGTAGATTAATACTAAAAGGAAAAGATACACCAGCAAGGAAAAGATACCGAGTTGGCTTCCCTGTAAACATGCTTCACGGGCCGGTTAAAACTATTGAGTCTTTCTTTGATTTCTTTCCACCAGATAAGAAGTTTCCATGGGATGGAAGCCAGGCCATTAATGATATCAACCAAGACCTTTGTCAGATTCAATGTCCAAATCCTGAAAGCCTTGAAAATCCGCCAAACGGAGGCCATCCCTTAAAGCAAGCAACTCAGCCAAGAGGTTAGAGTTAAAACCATAGCTAGCAGAAAACGCCACCTGGAAAGAACCGCAAGAGTTACGGATAACTTCCCCACCTCCCGAAATTCCAGGATTACCTTTAGAAGCTCCATCCACATTCAAAGTGAATGGAAAGGTCCTTTGTCTAATCCAATGAACCAAGTGAGCTTTTGGGGGTCTGATAAAAGGAGAAAAAATATTCATATGATCCAAAATCAAAGCACCTTCGAACTTAAAGTTTTTTGAAGGCTTAGTGAGGTAGGAAACTTCCTGCAACCAATGCTGAACTTTTCTGATAATTTGACTTGCGACCATGGCTTCATCTTCAAATCTGCTTTTACACCTTGCGATCCATATTTCCCAACATATAAACAGAGGAGTTGCTTTGAACAATAAGCTACACTGGTCGGAAGAGCTAGCACTAAACCAAAAGGAAACTTTGGTGGCTAAATCATGAAATGGATGAAACTGGCACTGAAAACGATTGGTGAAGTAGTCCCAGACAGATTGAGCAATAACCCCAAAATAAAAGAGGTGGTTGAGAGACTCTAATCTTTTATTGAAGCAACAGCTGCACTGAGAACACATCTAGATTCCACTGAGTTGTATCCTATCATCTGTAGGAATCGCCCCTTTCAATTTTCCAAAAGAACACAGCAATCTTGTTTGGAATAAAATTCATCCAAATGCTTTTACTCCAGGGAAATGGAACTCCACGAGTTCTAACCATGTTCCAAGCAGAGAAGGTAGAAAAAGTACCTGAAAAAGAAGCCTTCCACAAAGGCTTATCCTTAAGATTCGAGAGGCTCAGGTGGAGGTCCTTGATCTAAGAGATGATATTGTGGGGGAGAACATCCTTAAGAGCATCAATATTCCAGGTTCCAAGGGGGCTAATGAAATCCATCACTCGGGCTTCAGGAAGAGGCAACACCTCTCCTTGGAGGAAATCCACCAGTTTTCCTAAATGAGACCAGTGGTTAAATCAGAAGCTAACTTTTCCTTCCTCAATAGTCCAAGCCGTATTATCAACAATGACATCTTTCACTTTGAGAATTGCTTTCCATATTTTTGAACTTCCGCACATTTCCCTAAGATCTTGAAGATGGTGCCTTCTGCAGTACTTGGCCCGCATAAAGTCTGCCCATAAGCTATCCCCATAAAGCACCCTCCATCCCATTTTAATGTGGAGACACTTCATGACATCAGCACTAGACTTAACGTCCAGACCACCTTCAGATTTGACAGTTGCAATTTTGTCCCATCTTAACCAATGCTTCTTAGCCCCATGTTCAGAACTCTCCCCCCAAAAGAAATTTGCAAATAAACCTTCAATTCTATTCAAGACGGCTTTGGGAAGAGGAATAGTAGATAACGAATGGATTGGAATGCTAGATAAAACACTTTGAATGAGTGTCAGTTTCCCACCATGAGACAAGAGCTTGGATTTCCATCTACAGATACGCTTTTGAATCTTCTCAAGAACTTCAGAAAACATGGATAAAGATGCTCTTCCTTGAAATAAGGGAACCCCCAAGTATTTAATTGGCAAACTGACCTTTCTGAACCCGGAGAGGGATTGAAGCATATCCAATCTAGAAGGAGATATTTTAGAGGATGCAATGAAACAGCTCTTGGACTTGTTAACAAGTTAACCCGAAGCTTCCTCATAAGCCTTGAGAAAGTTCAGAAGATTAACCATTGATGATCTTTTACCATTTGAGAAAATTAAAACGTCATCCGCAAACAAAATGTGAGAAACCCGGATAGGTATTCTACCTGTATGAAAGAAACCAATAGATCCTTCCTGAATAAGAGAGAGCAC
This sequence comes from Buxus sempervirens, assembly GCA_947561395.2. Taxonomy (NCBI): domain Eukaryota; kingdom Viridiplantae; phylum Streptophyta; class Magnoliopsida; order Buxales; family Buxaceae; genus Buxus; species Buxus sempervirens. Next base: position 42,849,669 of record OX387188.1, read on the forward strand.
ACCTCTACTAAGAACCTCTTCAGCTATGATAAAAAGCAAAGGAGAAAGAGGGTCCCCCTAACAAAGACCCTGAGATGATTTAAAGAAGCCACAAGCTGAACCCTTAAGAAGAACACTGAACCAACAGTTACTTAGGCAACGGAATATAAGATTACACCAAGTATCTAAGAAACTGAACCTTATGCACACTTCCAAGAGAAAGTCCCACTCCATTCTATCAAAAGCCTTGGCCATGTCAAGCTTAATAATAATGTTACTTCCCAAACATTTTCTGTTAATGTCTTGACACATCTCATGGGCAAGAGAGATACTGTCAGATATGTTTCTCCCTTTGACAAAAGCGCTCTGCTCACTGCTGATAATACTAGGAAGAATGTCTGACAGCCTTGAAGCCAAAACCTTAGCAATAATCTTGTATGAAAAATTACAAAGGCTGATTGGACGGAAATCCGAAAATGAACTAGGCTGATCCATCTTAGGAGTGATAGCAATGTGAGAAGCAGTGAAAGAGATGGGAAGGTTACCTCCATTAAAAAATTCTGTAACAGCCGCCAATAAGTCATCAACAATAATGTCCCAACAGCTTTGAAAGAACCAACCAGTAAAGCCATCAAGACCTGGAGCACTATCCGGGCAGAGATCAAAAGTAGCTTTCTTAATTTCCTCAAGAGATGGCTGCAGGGTGAGCTTCACAATTGCATTTGCATCCAGAATTTTAGGAATGAAAGCCACGGAGTCATTAATAGAATGGGAAGCAGTAGTGAAGCAATCAGAAAAGTAAGCTACAGCTTCATCCTAGATACAAGGGTTGTCTGATAGCCAACCATTCCCAGACAACAAATTCTTATGCTTCCGGACTTGAAGAGACGCATGAAAAAACTTTGTGTTACAATCCCCTTTTTGGAGCCACTTAACTCTAGATTGCTGTCGATAAAAAGATTCCTGTTGGGAGATAGTAGAAATTAAATCCTTTTTTAAAGAGTGGAGAATCTCTAACTTAGGCTGCTCCCACTGATTCTGTAAGTCATTTTCCAGGTCAGAAATTTTCATAGAAAGAGTCTCAACTCTACAATGAACATCACCAAAGACCTCTCAATTCCACTTCCGGAGTGCATATTCGGCCGCTAGAATTCTTGAAAAAGTTAATAGGGCAGAAAAAAATAATAACAATAATAAAAACGTGATAACAGTTTGTAAAAGTTAGAGTGCAGTGTACATTGCCATAGTGCATTGTATTTAGCCAGAAACCATTTTTGTAATGATAAAAAGGGTCATAGCTCTTTGTAAATTTCGTACAACTTTGGGGGATGACAAAGGATTGATATCGTCAGATTTGACTCCGTCCTTCCTATGTTTTACAGGTGTCGAAGTACAGGCCTCTAAATGTGGGTTCTTAAAGTAACTGTCGTACAAGACAAGAATCTTATGTCTTTCCGTCGAGTATAAATCTGTGCAGGTTTGGCAATAATGAGGCAATGTTGCCTGAATTTTGGGCACTTGAAGAACTTTGATTCTTCAATCTATGGTAATACTTCTCATGGGAGTTGGGGCATGAATCTTCGTCGGAGTTAAGGTGGCAGAATTCAGTGGCGCGCGGCTTGGAACAAAACCCGATCAATTCTGCATGTATGCAACACAGCAAAAGTTTAAAAGGGTGATACTATTGCCCTGCCAATTTTGACTATATCCACACCCTTTTTCCTTTTTCTTTTTTCTCCTCTAACAAACTATGCTAACGATCGATGAGGTTTAATTAGGATAACATGTGAACTTGTGCGATCAAAGAAAAGGGAAGCAATATTGTTAGGGCTTGAGAGATTGTATTTGTCATGTAATCATATGTTGCTGCATCAGCATGGCAGTGTGTTAAGATAGTAATTGTCAAGTTAATTTGTTGAACCGCTACGTGTCCTCTGGTTTCTGAAAACAAGTTTGGTGGCTCTCGTGAAGCCTTCTTCTTCTTCTTTTTTTCTGATAACAAGTCTGGTTTCTGATGGCGTCATGTGGTTGTTAATTTATTCAGGTGGAACATTTTCTTTACTCTTGGGGTTGCAAGGCGGTTGGAGACGGATTTCTGTTGAATCTTGCGTTGCTGTGTGGTTGACAGAAGAGAGAGTACACAACTGAACATACCCAAGAAGCCTTGCGTGTGTGCAGCTTTGTGTACTCTCCTCTTCTGTCAACTGAACCTTCACCATGCTTAATTCTCTCCGTTTTCGTCAATTTAGAAGAGGTAAGTAAACAGGATTCTCATCAGCTTATTACGTCTTCATGTTAATTTGGAATTTGATTCTCTTCATGTTAAACTCTATATTGAGTCATGTGGCTGTAAGACAGATAGCAGAATATTACCAATTAACGTTAAAGAGAGAGACTTTCATGGAAGAAAATCCTTGAAAATTATATATATTGAGTCATGTGCCTGTATGTACCACATATATACCTTGTTTTCTTATTTTGTTTTTTGTTCCCTTTGTTTCTCCTTAAACCTTGAGCTGTGAAGAGATTGTAAAGGTGATGAAGGAAAACACCGTGTGAAATTATTTCTCACATCCTTGCCTCTTGTTCATGTGGAGCAAGCAAAGACATGACAGAGTTTCATCTCACGTTCTCTTTTATTTCCCTGGAAGAGATAGAGTACCCTCCGCATTCTGCAGAAATTAATCTGGTACTGAGGAAAGTTCCACATAGCCTCACTTGTCCGCGTTGTTCCCCGTATTTTCATGTACGTGATTGTTTGCTTTTACTCTTGGGTGGAAGGAGACTGCAGATGCTTCGGCTGAAGCTTTTTCTATTGTTGTTGATAAAAGATAGAGAGCAAAAAAGAGGATTAATTTTCATCAGCTTCTTCATTTCCTATAGTATTGGAACGATTTTGCTTCTTAATTCATCTAATGAATTTGAAATTTGAACTGTACTATGCTGTTATTAAACTGTCTTGAATCATGTGGCTCAAGGAGAGAGTTTCATGTCCACCCAAAAAAAAAAAAAAGGAGAGAGTTTCATGGAAGCGAAATTCTTCTATATATACGTACAATTTAAGAAAGTTGATCGACTGGGTGGAGAACCGATTTCCTCTCCGGCGTCGTTTCCTACGGCGCTTTTACAGCATGTATAAGGAAACGACGCGTGGACATTCATTGAATGAGTTTTTTTTCACAAAATATAATACACACGATAGAGCCTCTTCCGTCCATTTTTGCTTTTTTGCCGTTAGTCATCATTTTTACTTTTTTGTTTTTTAAGCAAAAAAAGCACCGCAGCTCAACAATAAGCCCACGTGTCTCTTGAAATGTGTACCTGCATCTCACAATTATTATTATTTTGTGTGTGGAAAAAACAGAAAATAGAATTGTATTAATACTATCAAAAAAATAATGATAATTGTATTAATCTGCAAACTGATTTGTACGAACGTATCCACGTGTCTCTTGAACGTATCGGGCCATAGTGGGACTTGTAACCAAGTATAGTAGGACTTGTAACCTGGCTTGTAGTACTTGGACTTGTAATTTGGCATGGTAGGACTTGTAACGGGACATGGTGGGACTTGTAACGGGCATGGTAGGACTTGTAACGGGCATGGTGGGACTTATAATCGGGCATGGTAGGAATTGTAACCAAAATCCCCATTATAATCCACACGTCGTTTCCTACCATGACTGGTTACAAGTCCTACCATACGCGGTTACAAGTCTCACCATGCCTGGTTACAAGTTCTACAATGCTTGGTTACAAGTCCCACCATGCCCCATTACAAGTCCTACAATGCCTGGTTACAAGTCTTACCATACCTTGTTACAAGTCCCACAATGCCTGATTACAAGTCCTACCATGCCCGGTTACAAGTCCCACCATGCCTGGTTACAAGTCCTACCATACCCCGTTACAAGTCTCACCATGCCCCGTTACAAGTCCTACCATGCCATGTTACAAGTCCTACTATGCCTGGTTACAAGTCCCACCATGCCCCGTTACAATTCCTACCATGCCCCGTTACAAGTTCCACCATGCCCCGTTACAAGCCCCACCATATCTGGTTACAAGTCTTACCATGCCTTGTTACAAGTCCCACCATGCTTGATTACAAGTCCTACTATGCTCGGTTACAAGTCCCACCATGCCCCATTACAAGTCTTATCATGCTTGGTTACAAGTCCAAGTCCCACCATGCCTGGTTATAAGTCCCACCATGCCCCGTTATTATTTTTTGAATTTTTAAAGATATTTACTCAAAGAGAAAACGTCTAACGTCCGTTGCTAAAGTCACAACCCATGATTATAAGCACCGACATCTCCACGTATCGTTTCCTTATGCATGCCGTAAAAGCGCCGTAGGAAACGACGCCGTAGAGGAAATTGGTCCCTGGGGGGACCATCGTTAAGTTCATTTATTGATTGTGGTCCCTACTCCTTTAGACCCATGAAACATATATAAAGAAATATCCATATCGAACAATTGTGCCAATCTAAACGAAGATTTACTAAAAAGGAGCATCTGCATGAAAGATCCTGAATAGTTGCAAAAGTTTTGAGAACTAAAGCTTTGGAAGTAATGACTCAACCCAGCGAGGTATTATTCGCTTTAAGTCTAAGCTCGCATAGTTTTGTCTCTAAAAGGCGCATCGCTAAGTGAAGTGTTTTCCTAGCCTCTTATACCATACCGATCATTTATCAGTTTCTAGGATGGGGATGTCACAATCTCCCCCCTCCCCGGGTTGTATGTCCTCGTGCAGTGGCCACCTAGAATCCTGCCAACCGGGTAACACTATGACCCGCATTAGCCACAGACTACTGGACCTGGATCCAGCTCTGATACCATTAGTAACGACTAAATCCAACGAGGTATTATCCGCTTTGGGCCTAAGCTCGCATGGTTTTGTCCATAAAAGGCACTTTGCTAAGTTAAGTGTTCTCCCAATCTCTTATACCATATCGGGCATTCATTCATTTCCGATGTGGGATCAGGATGTCACATTAGAAATGGCTCAAATATCAAATATTCTAAAAAAATTAAGAAACAAAATTGAACCTAAGATCCCATGTGATGAAAACGTATTCCAAATTAGGAAAACTCCTACTTAATTGATTTCAGGATTATATGGTGTTGAGAATCTTGCAACGTGAATGGTAAAATGTACAGAAAAGAAGAACATAGAAAATTTAAGTGGTTTGGGAATGTGCCTATGCTCATTGTGTACAACAAAATTTCCACCAAGAAAAAAAAGTCAATTAGGGTTACATCAATGTATATATACTAACCCTAGACCCAGTAATTTTTTCAAATCCCAAAAATACCATGTACCGTACTGCGGGAGGTGAAGCAACTTTTATATGTTTATTACCATTCTGCTTGTCCCAGCGCGAAATTATACCTGTGGATCTACCGAAAATGCATGCGTCCATCATTGGTAAAAATTCACACCAGTGACAATATAGTAGACAATAAGATTAAGTTGATTCGTAACATAATGTCGCTCAAACTTACATCATCAGTCAAATAGGAGGTTCTGATGGCCTCACGGTGTGATAAGGGTATATTAGTAAAATTATTAATATAACGGGCTTAGGGTTGTAACAAGGATCCGGTTATAAGACAAAAGTTGTAAACCTATTGATGTAATCTCATTTTCTGAAAGGTAAAAACTTCTCTCTTCAGTAGATGTAGGCCATCGCAGTCATTTGCACAGTTTTCTTTCAATCTTTCTTTACTATCACAAAATTAATATCTCAACAATTCCGAATAAAAGCTTATCCGTTTGGTCAAAAGCTTTTCTCGAGCTTAGCTTGTGTGGTTACTTTGATCAATGGTGACAAGCAGATAGCTATTGTGGGGTCGTTATTCGGCAAAATAATATCTCAAAAATTCCGAATAAAAGTTTAGCTTGTGTGGTTACTTTGATCAATGGTGACAAGCAAATAGCTATTGCATGTGGAGTCGTTATTCGGAAAAAGAAAAAGGTTACTCTTCATGTTGCGAGAATGCTGTGATGTTCATTATTGTTGGTGGGCATTTTTCTTTAGCAACTCGATACATCATGCTCTAGGCCCACCTCCCCAAGTTCATTGCCTGACAAGATCATACAACTCTTCACCAGTTAATTTCTTTTCTTTTGCTGTTTTGCAGACAGTACTGGGTGACAACTTCAATACACCTCATTGTTGATCGTTCTTCCTTGTTTATCTTCTACTCTTCTTTTGGGTTATTTTGATGACCTTATATGATACTGTAGTTTTTATTTGATTTAAATTCCGCTCTTTTGCAGACAGTAATGGGTAGGGCTAGCAATAGGTCGGATATATATCCGAATCCGATCCGAAATTACCGAATTCGGATATAGGATTTAGATCCACGGTTCAGATACGGATCTCGAATTTCGGATCCGAATTTTTTCTGATTCGGATTCGGATATACATGTATCCGATCCGAAAAAAATCCGAACCGAAAACATACTTATAATATATATAAACTTAGCTCAGACCATGGTTCAACCATAAATTAAAAGGGTTAAATCATCATTTGACCATTAGACACTTGGATTTGTGTTAAAATTTATAGTTAAATTTACTTTAATTGTTAAAATTGTTTTTTAAAGTTTCAGGTTCAAACAGGCTCGAATTCGGATTTTTGATCGAATTCGGATTTAGGATCGGATATCGGATCGAATTAGGATTTCGGATATTCATTGAATTTTGAATTCGGATTTAAATATTAAAGATCCGTCGGATATCGGATCGAATTCGGATATCAGTAAATTTTTTTCAGATCGGATTCGGATTTTAGCAGATCTGTACCATATTCGACTGATTGCCACCCCTAATAATGGGTGACAACCTCAAGCCACCTCGTTGTTGATCGTCCTCTCATGTCATCTTCTACTCTTAATTTGGGTTATATATATTTTTTGATGACCTTATATGATAGTGTAGTTTTTATTTAATTTAAATTCCGCTTTCGTTATTTCCCTTTTTTGTATCACTGGTTCTACAATGCAAGCTGAAGGTTCCCTTCAGAGTTCACAAGCATAACTTTCTCTTTATAAAGAATCGTTTTTGGTGAAGGATATGTCTATTTCATCCCTAGAGCCCTTCGATCATCCCTGGTCAAAAGACCTCAAAAATCGGTGTTGCAAATTGACTATCACCTTCGACGACCTTACGTCTAATTAATGAGATGCACTAACTTCAGGAAAAAGTCTTGCAGCTGTACCATGGTAAGACAGACTTGTCTAGGGAAAAAAAAAAGTCAGTAAGAAATGAAGCATTCTAAAGTGGTTAGGTATAAATGCATTTATTATAGATAAAATGGAGGATATATAGCAGGTTAATGTGGTTTGGACTTTTTAAAACGGAGACTTAGAGATGTACTTAAAAGAAGGTGTGAGATGATGCATACATATTGATGGGCATAAGAGATCAAAAGGAAAACTTAAAAAGACTTTGATGAATTAATTACAAAAAAGGTCTTACAAAAACATAAATTAACTGAATATCTGATTTTTGAAAGAACAGAAAGAAGAGACAAGATTTGTGTCGCCAGCCATAATTTAGTATGGAATTAGCTTTTAATAATGATGATGATGATGATGATGTGTGTGTATATATATTATCACATGCATGCATCCAAGCATACTTTCTAGAATAAGCATAAATCAATCTCAACATTTTTGGCAATAACCTTGTTTCTTTTACGTGAAGATTAGATTAAACTATTTTTTTTTAGAATATTGCGTAATCAACGTAGAATATATCATCTACTACTTATAGATTCAATTAGTATAGGGTATGTCTTTCTACGGAGAGAATATAACCGGTACACAGCAAACAATTCACTTCTTTCTTAAAATGCCCATTCCTTACGTAGTTTGGGGTTTCAATAATACAGGGCTATACTTGTCTAAACTCTGCAATTTCATTTAAATCCCAATTAGTTTGAAACTGCTCCCCCACTTTTCCTCTCCCATGTCTCTCTCTCCACGTGCACCCCTGCTAGTATCTTTTTATACATTTACACTTGCCAAATTATGGGGCTCAAATTCTGGATTCTTAAAGTCGCCGGACCCTTCACGTTTCGAAAGGGCAGAATTCTCTCCCTGAAGAGGATGAGATTAGGTATGCACTTGCTTTTTGGCGAATCCAAGGACTTTAATTTTTCCTTTTTGTCTCAACTAGAGATAAGGCTGTGGAATAAGTCTTTACTTTTGATGAGGGTGAGAGATGAACCCAAGTCTTGGCTATGACTATTATAAGACTTTGTCACCAGCCCAAGTGACACCCTGAAATTCGTAATTGTTATTGATCGATGATTGGCAGAATCTGATTGAGCTTCTATGCTACACAAACAAACTTAAAGGGCTTTTGCCTGTTGCCTTGCCAGTTTTGACAATATAGCCACGGCATCATTAATGATTCATGAAATGGTTCTCCAAGATTATCAATTTTATTCCAAAAATAGGTCCAGCAAATGCATCATCCTTTTATATGGGTGTCTGCTTAATAATGAATCACTTCATGCTCAAAGAAACTACTGAAGTTCGTACTCAACATTTAAATTGTGGATTACGTGCAGCTTCAAATGTATCTCAGCCCGCCCACCTCACCCAATAGGAAGTACCAGACCGAACAAGTTTAGGCCTGAAGTTAAAAGACTCATCTAAAATGCCTTTCACTTTTATTAATCTTTCAATTAATTGCACATAACTACCTACTATTGCCAAAAGGCTTTTCTTTTTTCAATTCTTTGGTAGAAGAATTCTCGAGCTCTTGTGAGTTACTTGTCACACAATCTGTAAAATCCCAAATTTTTAATATTATTAAAAATTTTGGATTTATAAATTTTTTATTGATCAGTAGTTTAATATTGTAGGTGGAAGAGTAAAAGTTCAACTTGAGGAATTTAGACCTAGTCAAGGGATAATTATCGAATTATTCAAGGTAAAATTGATTAAGGAGTTCTATTGGTGGAGTAGGTAAATTTGTGGAGTGGCATTTCATGTGATTATATTGGTTAAATTTTAGTTGAATGTGCATGTAATATGGAGTTGTAGCCTTGCATATTAATATTTGAGTTTTTAATTTATTGTTGGCGTATATAGGAGAGGTAGAGTGGCTATACATCAGATTACAGCTTATATTTAGGTGCTCATGTAGAGGGTAGTGTGGAGTGGCAGCCATATTAGCATGGGCATTTTAAAAGAGGTGATTTGGCGGCAGATATAAATAAAGACTAATTCCGTTGAATTGGTTGATGATGTTAGATCTGGGAAACTTCTGGAGGCAGGGAAGAGATCTGGGAGGGAGAAGTATTCTCAACTGGTCGATTGAAAGGTGGAGAAAGATTGAAGAGGAAATTTAGTTAGAAGCTGGAAATCATGATCGTTAGAAGAGGAGAGCTAAGAAGATGCAGATCATAGAGGAATCCAAGTGAGTAATTGCTGAATTCTCATAGCTTGATAAAATCAAGTAAAGTGGATTTAATCATATCTGTTCCTTATCTAAATTGGTCGAAATGGAGTTTTTGCAGATTTCTATAAATTGGAGGAGAAAATAGTGTGGAAACTTCAAATTGTGAATTCGAGATTTCCAGGAATTGATCTTCATAGAGGTAAGTAGCACTCCTTGATTTCAATTTTATAGCATTTAAATGAGCTGTTTTTGAATATTTGGATGAACAACTGAGATCAAAGAATTGATTGCCGATTATGCGAATTTGGAGTTATTGTTCGGATACTTGGGTAAATTAATTAGGAAAACCTTGAATTATGTTCTACAGATGATCTAGTATGCTTATAGATAGTTTGAATCAATTCAATTTAGGTCAGAAGTGAAGAAACATGAATGGCAGACATTGAATTAACCACTGTCGAAATTTTCCAGCGATCTCTAGCTAGTTCGCCTGGGCGACCTACCCAGGCGACCATTTATTCTTGAAGGGTCGCCTAGGTGACCAGTTAATTTGTATATAGGACACCCAGGTGACCTATGATGTATTTTAGAAAAGGAGACACTTAGCCTAGGCGCCTAAGCGCCCAAGCCAAGTGTCCATTCATAAAAAAGTGTATTTCTCTAAGCTCTGAATAGATTTTTATTATGAGGATCTTGCAATAAGAAATTCAATTGGTGTTAAATAACTGTCTTAGTGATTTAGATGTAATTCCAGGTGGAGATTGAATTTATCCAATAAAACAATAGAAATTGAGTACATTCACGAAATTGGTCTTAGTTTGTGAATTGAGGGAATATAGGTTCTATTTTCGAATTTTTGTCAAATTGGAAGATCCTACACTAGTTTGGATTTCTTATAAATGTGTTCAAACTTCTGAAATTGATTAGTTAATGTTTTTCCACTACTTTGAGCATATTTAGCTAATTTAGGGATTTCCAGACAGATTTAGAATACTTGTTCTATTTACTTACTTGAGTTGATTTAAACATTGTTTTGATTGTTGAAATTGATCTTAAGTTCATGGAATTGAGATCCTCCATGATGGAGTGGATTTGGTCATTTCCTATGATTATTTGTTGAGTACGCTGGTTTCCATATTGGTCTTGTATTAAACTATTTTGGGCTTAACTTGTTATGGATCCATAGTCTAGCTAGAAAGTGAAGTCTGTCTAACTTTGTTGGATTAAGTCTAGTCTCCTTAATGTGTTTCCTCTATGATGGAGAGGCCTTCCATGAGGGAAGTGTTGCAGCAACTCCATTTCCACCATGAGGGTGATGACGTTGGTATCAGATATGGCAGTGGTTCTCGGACTGGATTTTATCCGTTTCCACCATGATGGTTAGGCCTTGTGTATACCAACATGAGGGTGATGATATTAGAATCAAATATGGCAGTGGTACAGATTTGGCAGATGTTCTTTGACTGGGTTGTTTGGAGCTAGATCTTAACTTTCAAAGTGGTCAAATCTCACGAGTCCCACCATAATATATTGTTTGAAATTGATATTGTTGTTTGGATTTATATTTACTGGATTTTGTGGATTATTCGTGTTATCGCTATTGATATATGTTTTATATCCGAGTCATGTTTAGAATTGTATAAAATGTATTTGAGCATGCATGTGCTACTTGTTGAGATATTCGTATCTCATCTATTTTGTTTTATTTTATTTTCAAATCTTGGAGAGGACGATACTCTATGGGTAAATGCTTGGATCATGTGAGTTAGACTTGAGATATGGTATTTTATAATTGAGCTTGGGATTGTAGTTGACTCTGATTATGTAGTTTATTGTTTTATTCATGTTTTCCTTCACTCTGATATATTGATCTTGTGTCAAATATTAACCCTGCGAAGATAAGTTACGGTTTTCACTGTGTAATTCAGATTTGGGGCGTTACACAATCCAAATCTTGAAGGCCTAAAAGATTCAAATATTTTTCTTTTTATCTTGTTCTTCTAACATTCAAAAACACATGTATAGTTTGGAGCAGACTGAACCAAGCTCGAACTTAGAAAACAGTATATGGCGTGGGTTTGGGCTCAATGAGCTTGGGTTAAAGGCAAGTAAGGTTCATGAATTAATTTGGGCCGAAAAATATCAAATGGGGTTGAGCCTCAACTACTCTCCAAAATATAACTGGATGAAATATGCTGCGGAAGTGCATGGGGTTTCTTACTTGCAAGCGACCACTGTATAACTGTGTCAATGTGTAGAACACCATTCCTACTAAAAGCTCAAGCTAATAGTAAGGGGTGAACTTTATATATTTAATATATTCCTTAACACTCCTCCTTACGTGTGGGCCGGACTTAAACCCATTTTAGGGAGGCGCTAAACGTGGAATATATATATATATATATATATATTTTTCTCAACAGGTGGAGTAGATGTTTGAATCCAAGACCTCAGCATTTGCCTAAGGCTCTGATACCATGTAGAACACCATTTCTACTAAAAGCTCAAGCTAATAGTAAGGAGTGAACTTTATGTATTTAATATATTCCTTAACTCAATGTTCAACAAAGATTCACATAATGTGCAAAAAAAAGTAATGAAAAATGGAAAATTCTAGAAATTAAAGCTTAGGAAGAGGCTCAAATATTAGCTATATGAATTGTAAAATTATGAACTTTGTGACAAACTTGAATCAAAGATTCAATGTGATCAAAACGTAAAAATCAAAAAAGAAATGAGATTCAAAGTGACCAAAGCCAATATCAAAGAGATAGAAATTAACCTCTTACTTGGCTTTCGGATTATGTGGTAACTTTTATATTTGTTCTTGAGGAGCTCCGAAATTAACCATAGCAATCCCCAACCTGCGAGGGATCTGAGTCTGTGGATGTACTCCAACCACACATCTTCCCAAAATTTTATAGTTTCTCGATTCCCTATTATCCATCTTTTTCCTTCCTTAAGGAAGTCTATATTCTTGACTATGTTTTCCAAATTTAATAACCGTCATTTCTTCTTCTGTACTCCAATAAGCTATTCCTTTTATTTTATTTTTTCTTTCACAATTTCGATCCACGACTTCTGTTCTTCAGTCATAATTTTCCATCCCAGTTTCATCATTACAAAGCTTATTAACATCTAATATTCTTCTGATTCCTAACCCTCCTTTTTTGGTAGCAGGTTTTCTCCCAATTTAAACTGTGAATGCTTTCTTTTTGTCTATGTCACTTCAAAAGAGCTCTCTTTGCATTTTTTATGACTAGTCCCTAGTTTCTTTCTTCTTAATCCGGAGAAGAAGAAGGTAATGACGACGATGAAGACGGAGGAGGAGGGGGAAAAAGGGATAAAAATTACAAAAAGCAAAGAACTGCAATCATATTGCTGGGCTCCGATATACTTTACTTGTACTAATAAATAGCCATGAAATTACCATCTATACGTAATCATTTCCCAATTTAAAGGAAAAGCAGGAAGAAGAAGGTACAGGAAAAAAAGGAGGAGAGGGGCGGGGGGGCAATTCACAGTTTGAGTTGCAACTACATCAGAGCCATTTCAACCCCAGAAGGCCTTCTCACTGTGACCTCATCCTGTTGAACTGATTCAAAGCCGGTTGAAGAATGTTGTAGAGGACCCAAACGATAGCTGGGGCTACAACGAGTAAAAGAAGCGTTCCTCGGTTGTCGCTCGATGCGTCAGCGATCATGGCGATTTCTGTTGCCGACGCGCTCGGCGTAGATCCAAAGCTTGAAGCTGCCAAGCCACCAAGTCCCAGTCCAATAATAAGTCCCTTGGTGCTCCGCATCTTGTTAATCTGGTTAAGAGCCGGCTGGAGGATATTGAAGAGCACCCAAGCTAAAGCCGGAATTATGGGAAGTAGAAGTGCAAGTCCACGGTTATCACCCTCAGCAATCTCTGCTATTTGTTGTGCAGCTAAAGCGGCATCGGAAGAACCCAAGCTGGCAAAGAAGGCACCAGCGATTGCTGTTGCAGTTAGCGGAGTTGGGAAGTTGAAGTTACCGGAGGATTTGGAGATGGCGAGGCCTTTTGGGAGGTTCTGAAGGGAGAGAAGGGAGACGGGCTTTATGATTGGCTTTGAAGGGCTTACGATACTCTTGGGTGAGTTCAAGCACTTGGTGTTGAGGACAGCCATTGTAGCCATGGTTGCCGCCATGGATGTTGTAGTGTAAGCTGTAGAGTGGCTTAATGTGGGGGAGATTCCGAGACTCTGAGGCTCAGACAGGGAAGAAAAGGAGGATATGGGGTTCGAAGGGGAATTGTATGTGATGCCCCAATTGGGAGAATGGGAGCTAAGAGGAACAAAAGCAGGGTTGTCCCGTCCAATGGAATTTCGTCTTTTAGATTCTCTTCTTATCCATGGAGTGGAGTTCGTGTAATAAGGACCTCATGATCGTTACCCTCGCTACCTTTTCTTATCACTTCCCGCCGAACGGACCAAGGCACATGAACCCGTTTTCCTTCTATCCTTTTACCCCCTTAAAATTTTTTTTTGGGCCTCCTAACGTGAAAGCTACCCTGGGGGCTGGGGCAGTGCCATTAGGATCCAGGGGAATAAACCCCGGATATTCGTTTTGAAACATTTTTATTCTAAGGTCTTCCTCCATAATTCATGTCTTGCTTGCTCCGTAAAATTCACACAACAAAAGTATATCCTCTTAGATATGATTAGTTAATTCATCACCGTATCTAATTGCTGCCTTTTATTTTCTAACTAAATCCACTAAAAGAGACTCAATCATGTACTTTTTGTAGATTAATAATCTATATCTATATCTATATTATATATAAAGCAAGTCCCTCCCTTGGGAAGAGTGCCTAAATTAATAGCCTTTTTCCCCATATCACCCTTGAAATTACATGCCATAATATAATAATGTAAGGTTGTTATTGTCTTTTCTGCTCTTACCCACGTTGGATAATCAATTACATTAAGCCGTAAAACCATCACATAAGTGTTTCAATCCTACATTTTCTCTAACCACCTCCACTCAAAATCACAAGTACACTGTTAGTATAAATAATGAGAAAGCATCTCTCTTCCATCGACCTCTTTGATATAAAGCTATAATATTAATTTTTCTAATATTTATACTATGCTTTACATGTCTTGCTATTGTCTCATGTCTTCAATATCTATACTATATATAACGTAAAGCGCCCCTTGGGAAGCGTGCCCAAAATAATTTACAACTTTCCCAAAATGCACATCCCCTGTATAGTTTGATTTCAATAATACAAAGCTATACGCGTCTCAACTCACCATTTTCATTCAAAAATATTTACTTTGCAAGTGCCCCACTTCTCTCTCCATTCCCTCTCTCCCCACTTCTCCTCTCCCCATTCCCTCTCTCCACGTGCAGTCTTGCACGTACAACCCTGCTAGTCTCTTTAATGTAAGACGCGCCGTGACCTGTTTATCTTGTGTTGGCAAACAGCTAATCAAATCTTCAAACAAGGTTCAAAGGGACAGCTGAGATCGTGCTACTGTCTCACATACCGAACCCGCCCCAAACTCTACAAAGTAATAGGTTCCCAGAATTGCAAAACAAACCCCCTCAATTATACGTGCATAAAAACAAATCTTTGAGGTATCGTCCTCAGATAACATCCCTCCCCTCGTATTGGGTAGTGCAACCTCGCCAATTCAATTTAGAAGCCACTGCAACGGATCCACGGATGAAATTACATAGGTTAATCGAGAAGGGAATTACTAGCAACATACACCACAAAAACTACAGCAGTATTTGTTTCTCAAGCAACTATAGCTAGTGGATTAAGAGAATCAGAGCCGGATAACAATTCAAAGGAAGGTACTAACCACCCACTCTTCTTGGCATGCTCTATATAGAATCTGAACTTCTCTTTTGCATTTGGAATGTCAAGAGCTAGATCATCAAGCCCATCTCTGATCCTTGCAAACCCTTTAGTCATTTGGTTGATGGTGATCAATCCCTCCCCAAAGCACTCCTGCAGCAGATCCAGCATTCTGTCATTCTTCTTCTCCATTGCCATAACCAGTGCCTTTTTTACAACCTCATGGTTGAAGAAGGGCATTCCAAGCTCACGAATACATTGGCAAGCTTCACCCACCACACCTCCACTCTCATACTCCTCCAAGAGCTTTGTTATCTTGTCCTTCGCATCCTCCACAGCCCATCCAGTTCCACCACCCCAGCATCTCAGGATCCTCTCACCCGCATGTCGGGCAGCAAGAAGGGAGCGAGCCATGTGCACCGTCTCACTTCCACTGCAATTTGGAGGCAGCTTACTGTTGATTTCCTCCAAATTTAGAGGAACCAGGACATCATCAATCACTGCTCTGGCAAGGAAAAGAGCTAGCTCATTTGAAGCATCTAAAATGTCAAGAGCTGTATCCTCTGCAGACTCCAGAAGCAGAACAAATCCATTCACAATATCTTCAGTCGAAAATATCTCAACGTGAAGCGCAGATAGCAGAACAGATGCCATTTCCTTTTCCCTGTTCTTCCTGTCCATGGCAAGAGTGATCAACTTTTTGAGGAAAATTGGATTAAACTCAGGAGCTGAGAGATCTTCAAGGCTTCGGATGAGCTCAGGGATGTCATCTGAGAAAAAATATTCATGGATTATTGTGACAGCTTCTTCCTTATATCGCCTTATTTTTTCACAGTCTCTATCCTGTGAATCCCCGTCTTCACCGGAGGATTTCAGAAATGAAGAATCCAACCAGCCTTCTGATATGGCCTTTGGAACAAGTGACTGGAACAAGGCTTTTGCAGATGGGATGTCAAGAGAAAGATCATCAAGGCTCTCAGCCAAACGACCAAACCCCTTGATCATCTGACTAGAGCTTACCAAGCCCTCATCAGCTGCTTCTTTCAACAATTTCAATATGAGCGGTTCTGCGGTTCGGATTTCCATTGCGAGAATCAGGGCCCTCTTGACAACCTCATGATGAAAGAATGAGACCCCCAACTCCCTAATACATCTACAAGCCTCTGCTGTGTCTCCACTTTCAATATACTCCCTCAATAAATCAGCAATCTTTCTCTTCACCTCCTCAACAGTGATGTGAGTGCTGCCACCCCATCGTCGTTCTACAAGTTCTGCATGGTGTGGAGCGGACAAGTAGCTCTTTTCAGCAGTTTGTAGAACCTGAAGTCCTTTGCATGGTTCTGGGAACGTTTTCTTTGCTCTTGTGAGAAAAACTGGGGGAAGGATGTCATCAACCACTGCACGTGCAATGAATAATGCAAGGACATCAACCGCATCTAGTATGTCAAGTGCAAGGTCATCAGCAGATTCAAGAAGCATGATAAACCCTTGGCTAATTTCAGCAGAGGTTATCACATCAGCATAGAGAGCTGAGAGCAAAACTGAAGCCATTTCTTTCTCTCTGTCATGCCTATCCATGGCCATGGAAACAAGCCTCTTCACGAAGTACGGATGATACTCATCTGAACCTAGATCTTTGAGATCAGAGGCAGCCAAATCCACATCACCGGTAGCAAAGTATTCCTCTATGATAGCAACAACAGCTTTCTTGTAGTCATCAAGAGGATCAGAGACAGCAGATCCTACAAGCTGGTAAGGCTCCTGTGGAAATCAGGGAAAGGGTAAGAAACATCTTTGCAGGTTTTTTTTTTTTTACATGACTAACATCCACAGAGAACATTGCAAAAGAAGAAAACAAGAAATTTCACTCCACTACAATAGCATCTCAATCCCAGAAATAAAACAGTGACAATAATATGGCAAAAGAAAATAAGATCACCTCGCCACTATCGTAATTAGGATCATTGCGGTCAGGACGTGAATCACCATCTGTGTCTAGTAGTTTACCCCATGTGCCTTTACCACCTGCACCATCTGTTGATAAAGGACAGAACTTATCAATTGAATTTCTGACAATAAAAGAAGGATTTCTGAATATAACTAGTGGTTACTAAAATACAGTGCAAAGAGGAAAATTAAAAATAAATTCAAAAAGCAGGAACATATTGAGTCACCACCCATGGATGAAACCTGTCTAAAAATTAGCCTCTAAATGTGTGATTATCATATTAATTTTTACAATTTCCACACCATTTTTTCACCATCGAAAATAAGATGATGAAGTCAAATGGCTCAATTATTTTATCAAGCTCATTTTTGGTACAATTTGATCACTTCAGTGGGATTCATCGGATGTTGACCTCGATCATTTTAACGCCAATTTATCCACAAGAGGACTTCCTAAAGATTTTTAGATGGGCATCTATCAAGCTAGGTATAGGCAACTATTGAGAAACTTCGTCAAGGGCCCAATTAACTTCACAGAGCTGGAATTAAGTGAGAAACGAATTCCAGTTGATGGGTTTATGTAACCATTTATTAATTTCATCAAGGGCCCAATCATTTCACAGAACTGGAATTGAAGTGAGAATCAAATTCCGGCTGACAGGAATTCAAACTAGATAGAACTATAAGATTCCAGTAACCAGATGACAAGAGGATTGAACCTCGGAATTGAAATCATTTAGCAGTTAGGTTGAGATCCAATTCCACTCTCAATGAATGAAAAGCACTAGTGAAATTTTATTGACATTAAATTAAAATATGGAACAGGTCTCAATCTTAATGTGGGGTCTAATGGTGACAGCAAACCAATTGCATGAGTCAAACTATGAACCATATATCACTCATTAGAACAAGAATCCTACTAATGACATAATAATTACCTTATAGATGCCTAATGAATATATATCACAGAATTATAAATATAATTATCACCATCACACCATGTCCATTAGAGGATCTTGAAAACGTGACCTGAATGGAACTATGGTAGCCACATCAGGTCCAATGAGGAATAACAGAACATTCTGTTTCAGTCCTCTTAGCCGTCTTCCAAATGAATCAGAAGTCAGATAAAAGCTGCTAGTTCAACCAGCAAACCAACCAATTTTCAGTCCATTTAAATTAAGGTAGAAAATTTTACAACATATATATATCATTCAAATCTTTTAAAAATCTTAAATATCACCGAAATCATTTCAAAAGGTAATAACAGTTAATTGAAGAAATAGTGGAAAGAACCTTCAATTAAAATTCTATTAAAAAGGTAACAACCTTTAATTGAAGAAAAGAAATTCAAATGTCTTTTTTCCATACTGGATTCTGGACTTATAAGTTTTTCATACAAGAACAGCAGAGGAAAAAAAAGAGAAATTCAAGAAGACACACCAATCTAAAGCTTGACTTCTTCAACTTACAACGTGGTCCACTGTAGCAAAACTGTCTGCATCAGTAAATTTCCATTATAGGCTGGGTTTGTGGCTGCTCTCTAAATTTAGTAATACTTTGTCCTTAGATGCAAACATTACAAATAATGCCATAATTGTTAAAAAGATTAACTACAGCTTAGTAGTAATTATCAGTTCTAGAATGTTACAGTCCTTTTTCTTTTCTTTATTTGGATTAATGAATTTGCCTATTCACATCAATTAAAATTAGGAAAAAAACATATAAAAATTATCTTAAGAAGATATCAAAGGTTTAACTCAATGAATTCCCTGCTTAGGAGAAGAAAGCTATAAATGAAGATCTAGATGGAAACCCTTGCTCCACCAAAGCTATAAATGGGTAGCTTTGTCCCCAAATGCTTATATGCTTTGTATATGCCAAAGTGAATCCATAGACAATATATTTGTACATTGCAGAATGGCTAGAGATATTTATGGGAGGTTGCTACTGATGATCAATATTGTGCAGGTGGCGCCGGAGGCAGTAGCAGCACTGTGTAATCAATGCTTCTACATGAGGAATTAGAGGAAGTGGGGACATATTCTTTATATGCTTGTCTTTCTAGCTACTTTGCGGCACATTTGAAAGAAAAGAAATAGGAATTTTTAGGTGTAGAACTTCTACTGAAACAATAATCGAACCTATTTTGGTACAAATTGCATCTTGGGCTCTGGGATATGTAGATTTCAAGGGAGTAAGTGGCTATATTAATTGGAAAAGAGTTGGTTCCTCCTAAAAGATAGTTAAGTGTGGTGTGGATCAATGGAAACCCCATATAAAACAACCGTCAAGCTTAATTTTGATGGGTGCCCCTTTGATAATCCAAGTAGGTTTGGTGTAGGATGAGTGTTTAGGGATCATAAGGGAACTATTATTCAAGCATAATATGGTCCAGTAGGGTAAGGCAATTCCATTCAAACAGAACTTTTAAAACTTCTCATTACGTTAAAACAAGCACAAAGGGAATGGTAGTGACAGGTGGTGATGCAGGAACCATCATGGCTTAGATGTAAAAGGAGTGGGGATGCTGGAGTTTATTACATCTGCTCCATTCAACCAAGTGCCAAGATCGCCTAATGAAATTGCTGACAGATTGGCCAAGATAAGAGCTACAAGATCTGATTTCTTTTGCTGAATCTCATGCATGATGAGC
This sequence comes from Buxus sempervirens, assembly GCA_947561395.2. Taxonomy (NCBI): domain Eukaryota; kingdom Viridiplantae; phylum Streptophyta; class Magnoliopsida; order Buxales; family Buxaceae; genus Buxus; species Buxus sempervirens. The sequence continues at coordinate 42,869,509 of OX387188.1, forward strand.
TATATAAGAGCTTAGGTTTGATTCCTCATTATTGATGTTGAGATAAGAAGTTGGGTGGTTAACCTACACCTTGTCGGTGTAGTCTGGTCAACAGATTAGTACCACTAGTATATTCTTCTGCTTCTGCTCCACAATAAAATATTCTTCACTGTCAATCTAAGAATAAAATAAAATAAAATAATGGTCATGTTGAAGATGTGAACAGGGTATATGATAAAATAAACACAGGATGGAGTTTTGGAGTCAGGAATGAAATGGAAGAAGTAATCCCTAAGTTATTTGTGGTAGAACCAAAATGGATATAAGCTAGTTTCTTTTTTTTTCATGAAATCAGGGAGCAAACCCTACAAATATATATGAAATGGTCAGTTACATCAAATGAGAGGGAAAAGAGGCCTTACAAGAACTCAAAAGAGAAATCTAACCCAGAAAAATAAAAAAGAGGGAAAATGATAAGATTTAAAAAACAAAAAACAAAAAAACTGTTCAAAAGAAAATACTTAATTTTAAGACCTGAAAAGAAAATAAGGCTAAACAAGACCAAAAAGCATAGTGTTCCCTAGGTGAATTAAGCTTTTACCTAGACAAAAATTAGAAAGGCTTCAGGACGAGACAATATTTCAATTGGCATATCAAAGCACATGTAAGAGACTATTTTGCTGTGACTTACCAATTCATTTGATCTATTTGTGTAGACAAGAGAGATACCAAATGTCTAGAGGAAGAGTCTGATAGTTCCAATATATAAAAGTAAGTAGATTTTAGAAGTTGCATCAGTAAAATGGAATCAAGCTTACCTTCCATACCATGAAATTTGTGTGTGTGCACGTGAGAGAGAGAGAGAGAGAGTAAAAACACAATGATATGGAACCCTAGAAATCTGTGTCAAGACACAACTAAAAAAAACCCCAGAAATATTCATCATCTAATTCTAATTCAAGCAGGAATGTTGTTACAGCATCTACTCACTCCAGATATCTCCCAAAACATGATATCACCAGGATCTCAGTATGAAATGAGTAACTTTTACAGTGACTTCATAGAAGCCCAAATATAATCGCCATACAGAAAAGTTTTTTATTCATATATATCTCAATACATGGTATCACCCGAGACTCCCAGTAAAAAATGAGTGAAGTTTACAGTGACCATGGAAAAAAAAACCCTAATATAATCCGCTGAGTGAGATGCAAATTGAGACTAAATGGTCACGTGTCCTGTGTGATTGGGATGTACACAAACATCCATAATAACCCCTTGGCATTGCAATCTCTTCAAAATTGCATACTACTACAAGTGAGGGGAAAAAAGCGGCTCAAACCAGATCAAATGCTAACAAAAGGGTAATAGAATGGAGCCACTCACCCTTCTTCACTCGTATAAGTTTTCCAGAGTGCGACCGCCTTACATGCCTTACAGCAAACCCAATAGTTGGCGCCTTACCACCTGTGGAAACTTTAATCTGATGCTCAGGGAACAAGGAACTCGTGGATTTAGGAGACGAAGACAGAGTCTCTGCATTCTGAGCTGCTTTTTTCAATAACTCCCTTTGATCTTCAGTTAGAAACCCATCATCAGAAGCCATCTACAATCACAAGTCCATATACGGTAGAGAAAAAAGGATAATAAGATCAAACTCAACAGACCATTAAATCTTTTGCAGTCAAAATACAAATCGTCTCTTCTCTCGGCATAGAATAAGGAAACTCGCAAATCAAATCAACAAGAAATTACCGGTATAGTTTAATCGAATACTGTTGAAGATAATGAGTATACAGACGCACGAAAATTGCAATCGAGTATATCTCCGCAGGTAAATCAGCAATCAGAAACTAGTCCGCCATTGAAGTCGCAGTGGGCTTTCCCAAAAATGCTTCTGGCCTTGGCCCGGATCTTGAGCCAAGGCTGGAGAAGGAGTAGGATCTTCAAACCGAGATCGAAGAAGACAAACCTGATCAAAAGAAAAGGAGCCCTCCGAGAAACCCTAATTCCTCTGGAATCGAACTCAGAGTCTCTCCCCCGCTGCTTGTTGCTCTCCTCTCTCTCAGGCTGAGTGTGGAGAAGAAAAAGATTTGGAAGAATCGCAATACGATCGACGGGATGAGAATGAGAGGGCGGCTCGTGCTCGGAAGCCGTTCTTAGACGTTTTATATGGGGAACTGGTAACATCGACACGTCACCGGGCTTCGAGGTTTGAGTATATCTCTTCCTAGGTATCCACGTGGCCTTCGATTTATAGCGCGAGATGGCTTCCCACTTCCCATTCACGCTACTTGGAAGTTAGGGTTTCGATATGGAAATTCATATATTACCCTTGCTGTTTATAGCCGTCCCCGTATGGAAACCAGGGTCAAAATCGTCTCATAGTTTCCATGTAATCGGGCCATCCGTAAAAAGAAATAAGATAATCAGTCCCGGGTCGAACTGGGCTAAAATCAGAGTTGGGAGGGCTTTGGCTATGGGCTAAGGATTAGCATTGCCCATTTCCCTACTTTTGCAATTTTATGGTGGGCCACTGCCCACCCTGGGTTCTATGTAGCTCCGCCCTGCGTATGGTATGCACGTGCCACCACTAATCACAAGAAACAAGAAAGGGCACAACAGATTCGTTGTCCACCCGCGATTTCATCTCTGCTCTTAACTAAAACGACAAGTAAGCTACATTATACATTGTTACAAGACTACTACGTCTCTAGAGGGAGAGGTCAGCGCAGCCCCCGTTGGCAATCCAAGAGGATGCTATTTATTAATTAAAAGCATCGAGCGGATGCCAACGAGATGCCTTTGCGTACACGCAGAGCTCAAACACATATATTGTATCAAAAAATATAAAAAGATAAGAAACAAGGGAACTTGAACGCACAAGACACAGAAATGCAACAACCAAGAAGTTACCATTCTAATAAATTATTTACCTTAATAGCAAGGATTTAACCATAGATTGTGACTCTTACCAAAACAATTCCCTAATTTAAGTTGGAGATCTATTGCATGTTGGAAATTGAAGTGATCTTGTCAATGGCCGCATATTCAATATTATAAACTCGTGTGTTGTGCATCTGTGGGATTATCACACTTTGATCTATTAGAACACGTATCATATATCGCAGGACCCATTTTGAATAAATTAATTAAATATTCTTTGTCGTATTTAAAAATTTTTCTTTTTTCCCAGCATTTGGATACCAAGAACTTGCAAGAAATTACAAGATTCTTATATGTCATGTTTCAATGCCAAGAAAGAGAAAATAAACTTATAAGACATAGCATCTAAAAAATTGCAAGATGAAAACCAAACCTATTTTTCATCCTACTACTTAGGTTGGGAAATGAAAGAAATGCACTGCGAGTAATAGGGTTACTCATGATGCAATTTTCGTTACTCGCAGTGCAGTTTCTTGAGGGTTTCTCGCGATGCAATTTCTTATTATCCAAGCAAAACCTTGGAAAAGTAAGTGTTATTGATATGTATTACAAATAGAAACACCTTATATGGGGCAGTTAGTTATGACATGTGACGGTAACAAACCAGGTATTAGAGTAAAATTAAAAAGAATTGGGGGATACTTTTACAAGTGAATGTCAGCGAGAAAAGACAGGGTTGGATTTATAATAGTAATAGATGTGCACGATAAAAGTGAAAGCTTATTTTACTGTATTTTATACACTCAGTTGTAAGTTAAAATACATGTGAAAATAATTTTCGTTACAAAAAAATGACTTTTTTTTTTTTAAATATACCATGTTTACCAAATGTCCATAACTTATAAAATAGTTAAAAAAAAACTAATTGGCAAAATGTATTATGCATATATTAGTATAGATATGCCTATATATTGAAGAATTAATCTGCCACATAGAATGCTGAAATTAATGGTCTTCGCTTTGGTGAAGTGAAAGAATGGTATAGCCAATTAATCTTCTAAGAGTATAGAAAACCCCAAATGTCACCACATAGCTAAATCTCATGACAATGACGAAAATACCTCTCACCCTATTCGTAATAAAAAAATAATATGCCATGACTAAAGATGCTTTAAATCAATCACTTTATCGTTTTCTAACATGCATACAAAAGTCCTTTTAATATTAGTTATAGCCATCATAGTTAGCGAGACATTTTCCAAGATACTTTGTATTCGGAATGAAGAAGAGCCAAAATTTTTAGAGACATAATATGTATATCTTTCTACAATCCAGAGACAATCGCTTTAATCTTTAGTGCATGTTTGGCTCAAACACTTAAAATGTCTTGAGATGAATCAATCATTTGAGCCATGGACTGGGCTGGAGTTTTGGTCGATTTGGTTCGAGTTTGAACATAATTAGTTTTGTTTTGGGTTGATGTTTGGGTCAGACCGAGTCAAACTGGACCAAATCGAGATACGTATATACATAGTTTACAACTAATATACAGTAGTGTGTACTATATATAATGAGAATAAGCCCCTTGGGAAGCGTGCTAACAACTATGCACGACTTCCCCCAAAAAAATGCTTACCATTCATTATAAAGGCATTATTAGTACAAGGTTAAAATAGTTAAAATTCTACCTATCATTTACGATTGGACAGCTATAAAACTATTCCCTTTATTTACATGTGCAGTAGTGCAATAGTGCATGTGAATCTTACTAGTTAATTGTAATACAAAGACAGGTCTCTGTGCCTTATCTTCATGGTGGATGGATGGATCAATTCTAAATAAGTGAAATCGACACAAACCAAACCCAATATATAATCAGAGTTAGTTAGAGTGGTGGGATTCCCAATTCGGTTTCGGTTTGGTTTTTGGGTTGACATTAAAACGGTTCAAACGAACCGAATTGCACCCCTGGTCTACATCAGCCACCGCGCGATCCAGGGCTCTTAAAACACACCACAAGTGTCTCTTGACACGTCACATCGATAGACGGGAGCCCGTTTGTTGCCAGCTCTGGATCTGATTAAAATTTTCTCGTGGGTGGCTCGTGCCGTGGCTAAATGAACTTGATTTCGCTGTGAAGGAGTGTTAAATGAGATTTGCTTGCTAAACCTACGTGGGTTTGGGGGACACCTCATCGCTTTAGAAAAGGGTATAAAAGAGGAATTCACACACACAAACAACAATGAGAAGGAGAAAAGCTCTTGGAAGAAGGGAAATGAAATCCCTCTCTCTTCCTTCTTCTTCTGCTTCTTCTAGGATTCTTCCGAATTTGCCTCGGTCCCCAAAAAATCAAAGCAAGTTAATACCTTCTCAATCGGATTTTCAGCTTCTTCTCTTCTGAATCGTCTCGAAAGCTCCTCCTTTTTCGTCCCAAAAACGTCGATTTTCGATCTTAATTCACGGATGGATTTTGAGGAATCATCGTCGCCTCTCATGTGTAATCCTCTTTTCGGATTTATGATTCCTTGATTTGCACCGATCGGAATTGTGGATCGAACGCTCCGATCTGTTGTTTTAATGGATTCTGAGATTGCGTGCTCTGGGATGTGAATTGCAGCACCTCGTTAAGCGAATAAGATAATCGATGTATTTCTTTTGTTTTAGAAAAAGTGAAAAACTGTTTTTTCTCTAAGGCTGAGGAGGCGACGGGCGTAACAATACACTGGTCTTTGATTTTCGATTTTTGGGGGTTTTTCTTTTGTTTAATCTTTAATATTGATTGAGCGATGATTCGATGCTATATTTAGTTGGTCCGCAAATTGTTAACTGCACTGAACAGTTCAAGAAAAGGATCCTTTTTGTTAATTCTTTTCTTTCGGGTGGAGAATATACTTTGTTTGTGGATGTACTATTCTTCTTCTCTGAGTTTTCCTCTCTGTTGTTTCATTGTATATTTCCTAATTGTTTGCTTTCTTGTACGTACATCTACTTGTTTGATTCTATATGTTCATTAATAAATTGTATCGAGGTTTGTTTTTGATCTCTCACTGACTGATTTGTGTTGCAAATTCCTTGTGTTTCTTGTTATTCTCAGTTCATTTGTTCTGTTTCCGCATCTCAATTTCTTCTTGATGGTGGCTATTTTATCTTAGAGATTATTTCTCAACCATTTTCTTTCATAATCTGAGAAAATTTTTCATCGTTTAATGCTCATTTGACTCGCTTCCTCTCTTTGGCATTATAATTAGATACATTCCATTGCTTGCCTTGATCTTTCGTTACATTCAATCCTTCCCTGTTATGGAAAGCCAATTGGTGACAATGTTGCCTGTTTTGTTTCGTACGTAGGTTTCAGAATAGAGGCTTGTTGACAAATCCATATTAGAAGGTATATAGTTCTGCTCCCCAGGATTATTCTAGTGAATAAGAGATGCGGAAATGTTGAACTTTAGATTTGTGTAATTGAATCAGTGGTCATTGTATTGACAGAGTTTCTGTTTCAAGAATTCCCAGTTGTTTAGATCTTCTTGTCTGCCGAGGTTGGGCACTGCAAGCTTTGGCAGTGCCCATGGATGCCACCGCGAGTGGAGCTCCAACCGTACAATACCATAACATTGTTGACCAACCCATTACTCCTCTTGTCGTCGTCTCTCCTTTGCCAACATTTCAACGGCAGCAGAGGCATTGCTTCGGGGAGTCGAGTCCTGGAGAATTTCCATTGGCTGCAAGCCCCTCCATTGTTCTCCATGTCCTGACAAGCTGTAATTTGGACCCTCAAGATCTTGCAAAACTCGAGGCAAGTTCCATGTTTTTGTTTCGTTTTACAATGGAGTGCTTTTCCAATGTTAGAATTGATAATGCTTCCAAATGGATTGCCATTTTTGCTGTTGCAGGCAACATGCTCTTTCTTCAGGCACCCCGCAAACTTCACCCCTGATGTTGAATTGTCTATAGCAGAGCTTGCTGCTTTGGATATGTGCCAAATGAGAGCCATATTTAAGCTAATGACAGCAGAAGAGCATCAGGATATGAAGCAAAGGTGTGGGGGGTCATGGAAGCTGGTCCTGAGGTTCCTGCTGGCAGGGGAAGCATGTTGCAGGAGGGAGAAGTCGCAAGCAATAGCAGGGCCAGGTCACAGCATTGCTGTGACATCGAAGGGGGCTGTCTATTCCTTTGGGTCTAACAGTTCAGGCCAGCTTGGGCATGGGACCTTGGAAGAGGAATGGCGGCCTCGCCAAATCAGGTTCATAGATTTTGAGATGCTATTCTAATGATAAGAAAAGAAAAAGTCCTAAACTTGACTAATCGAAGCCCATTAATGTTACACAGTTCTCTGCAAGGCATACGCATCATCCAAGCAGCAGCTGGGGCTGGAAGGACAATGTTGATAAGTGACGCGGGACGTGTTTACGCCTTTGGAAAAGATTCCTTTGGAGAAGCTGATTATGTGGTCCAAGGTGTTGATGCAGTTGTTTCCACTCCACAACCAGTTGAGTCTTTGAAGGACATATTTGTTGTTCAAGCTGCAATAGGAAATTTCTTCACAGCTGTTCTCTCTAGAGAGGGAAGGGTTTATACATTTTCTTGGGGCAGTGATCAGAAACTTGGTCATCAAACTCAGCCCAGTGATCGAGAGCCTCGTCCTCTGTTGGGTCCTCTGGAGAATATACCAGTGGTTCAAATTGCAGCTGGATACTGCTACCTTCTAGCTCTGGCTTGTCAACCTGGTGGCATGTAAGCTTTCCCTCTTTTATTTAGCTCATTCAACTATACATAGATGAATTACTTAGAGAACTAGTGATCTAAATTTGTTTCCACATAAATATTTTTGGATGTCTTCTTGTGTCCACTTACCAGGTCTGTATATTCGGTCGGGTGTGGTTTGGGGGGTAAGCTTGGACATGGAACAAAAAATGATGAGAAGTACCCTAGGTTGATTGAACAGTTCCAAACTTTGAATCTACAGCCAATGGTGGTTTCAGCTGGTGCTTGGCATGCTGCAGTAGTGGGGCGAGATGGACGGGTCTGCACCTGGGGTTGGGGGCGTTATGGATGCTTGGGTCATGGAAATGAAGAGTGTGAGTCAGCTCCTAAGGTTGTGGAAGCCTTGGCAAACGTCAAAGCTGTTCATGTTGCCACAGGGGATTACACAACATTTGTGGTGTCTGAGGATGGGGACGTCTATTCATTTGGTTGTGGAGAATCATCTAGTCTTGGACACAACACAGGGCCGGATGGACAGGTCTGTCATTCTATGACTAGTTCCTTTAACTTTTTGTTTACATGCTAAAAAATTGTCTAGTTATCCGGTGTGCGGTCATGTTTGTGCTCTGATTCCCTTGCAAAACATGAACTAAATCACCATTTTCTTTACTGGAGCAATGGGATCACAATGTTATTTATTCTTATTTATTTGGGGGGGGGGGGGGGGGGGGGGGGGGGGGGGGGGGGGGGGGGGGGGTGGGTTTAGATTATGGGATCACAAAGAGTGTATAGATTTTGTTCTAAAGCTTCCATCACTCCTACTTAAATTTTGGTCGGAATCTGCATATATGGTCTAATGCATTCATTTTGACACAAGCCTGAATCTACGTATATATACTGCAGGAAAATGGACATGCTAATTTTCTGAGCCCAGGGCTAGTGACATCGCTGAAGAAGACGAATGAACGGGTGGTTCAGATCAGCCTCACCAATTCCATATACTGGAATGCACACACCTTTGCACTCACTGAATCAGGGAAGCTATATGCATTTGGTGCAGGTGATAAGGGGCAGCTCGGCGTGGGACTTGTTGACAACCAGAATGAAAGGGGGAACCCAGAGCGGGTGGATCTCAGTCTGAGTTAGTCCTGATAGCCCCTTCTAATTTCTTGGTAGTCGCCCTCGTAATCAAGCTTATTTCATGTGGTGATTAGATTTCTTTTTCACTTATATTCTGTAAATACATAGAAAGAAAGAATTGGGTAGGTCTGGCAAGGTTCAAAGCGACAATAGCACAGCATGATTCCCTGAGGGGGTTCAGGTTGGTGGTGCTTGGAAACCTAAGCTGTTGATAGTTTATTACACTGGGAATTCTCTTTAACCTATTTGATCTTCTGAAAGCCATTTCATATATCCGCTGTCTTTGGCATTGCCTAATTTAGTGCTTTTTCAATTGATTTATCAAATTCACCAACTGAAAAACCAGTTTTAAGTAACCTACAGCAAAGTGGCCTCCATGTCAGGTTTCTCCTCCTCTGTGAGAGCTGAAATGCTGCCCATTAATAGTCTCTTAGCAGGACCTATTTCGTCCATTGTGGTGAACTTGGTTGCAACCACATTTTGAACCTGTCTGTTTGGGCTTGTATGGCTCGTTAAGAGACCCTGTTCTAAGTTCATCCCGCCACCATGAAGAGTACGCTTCTACCCACACAAAAAAAAACCATGAAGAGTACGGATGGAAATGACTCCAACGGGCAGCGAGCTGTGTATCGGCGGGCCCGGTAAGGGACTCGCTGGTGTGCATGCCGTTGAAATGTCAGTATCAGTAGATGACTAAAAGAAAGTAGAAAACAAAATAATTAGAACGGAGAGAATGATATTGCTACTATGTTTTTTCAACAATTTTAGGGACATTTCTAATTTTTATGTTTTTCTTCCTTTTTTTCCTCTTTTTTTTTAATTGATGGAAACGCCTCCTCTCAATCCCCATGATTACAAACTGAGTAACCGGTAAGGTTGGCAGAAACAAGTGCTTAAGTATTGATAGACTTAAAAAAAAAAATTTTGTACATTTGATTAATCCACGAATATAGTAATTAGCTTTGGTAGTGGACTGTATAGGCTATGTATGAGGGGAGAGTGCGTTTCAAAATTATAGAAACTTCTTTCACAATATCATACTAAAAATATTTAGCTTTTCCATAAATTATCTTAAACTTCCTATAATTTTTTATGGGATATTTATAATGTACCCCTTTGAGGTTTCTAACAATCCAATTTTCTCCCCTTTAGGTTTCTAAATTATCAGTTTATCACTTTGAGGTTTTTTGCATGTAACAATCTCCTTCCTTTGATAGGTTTGGTCATTAATATCTTAGGCAAGAAAATATTAATTTGCAAATTTCTCCTTCTTTACATTTAAAATTAAAAAGTCTATTTATACCTTGAGTATAAAAAAAATGTCGTTAGAGGGGCAAATTGTTAAGATGTATTTTCTCTTTTGCCACTTTGCCAACACAGTTAAAACTTTGACGGACAAATCTTCCGAAGAAGAAGATTGTTACACATAGGAAATCTCAAGGTGGTAAACGGTTATTTTAAAAACCTCAGGAAAAAAATTGGCATTGTCGAAAACCTCAAGGGTCTAAATTATAACATCTTTTTTTTTTCTTTCTCTTATTATTACTTAAACTCTTTTATGAGAGTCTAATCTTATGTATCTTATCCAAAAAAAAATTGTTTCAGTTACATTCTTTTACAGGATAATTGGTTTTTAATGATGCTTCTTCAAAATAATTCAGATTCAGTCAGCCAATTCTTGGTAATTGGTTTTTAGGGATACTTTTTTAATATAATTGAGAATCAATGTTATTTTACTTTTTATTAAGAGTTTCTTTCAAAAATATCCTCAAAAAGACTTGCAAACTTCACTTGTATCAAAATGAATGAAAGGGTTTTCAAAGACTTTTGAGGGCATTTTTGAAAGAAACTTTTAATGAACATTAAAATAACACCAATTCTTAATTATGTTAAAAAAGTATTATTAAAAAACAATTACTAAAAATTGACCGACTAAATCTGAATTATTTTGAAAAAACATAGCTAAACCCAATTTACCATTTCCACAATAGCCCTTAAAAAATGGACTTTCATCCTCTGCCACGCACGCTGCATACATCCCTTCACATTCAATGGAGGGGGCCACCATTCATTTGGGGGTCCACCCCATTCATGTGAAGGTGTTCCCGCTGTAGACGATGCCCATTAGTAAAAAAACGTGTCGAGCTACAACTGCGCGTTAAGCTCTAAGTAATCATTATGGGATGTTCTCAGCCGCCAAACGTCTGGCGCTGAAAGTGGCCCACTTTGTAATTCATAGCTAGCTAGTGGCCAATTGAGATCCTGTGCATGCTTCCAAACAATTTGGTGGGGACTGTGCTGTGCATGCTTCCAACTATTTAGAGGGACTGTCTTTTAAAACTTCTAAAAATATTTAAGTAGAACAAATTGTCACATTAAAGTTTTTATTTTAATATAGATAACTTAATCTCTAGTATCTAACAATTTAAAATGAATCATCAATAACGCCAAGAAATACCAACAATTATTATTGTTATATTCGTCAAACCAAGCCTCCAGAGTGATCGCGAGACTTTAACTGTAGACTTGAACCCAACCCTCAAGATTGATGCCGAGACTTTTAACCAGTAGAACAGGCTTTCACAGGGGTACCCCATAAACCCTATAGAACGTCACTTCGTGTACTTGGGTTTGGGCAGTAACATTAGTCAGCAACGAAAAGTATTCCAAGCAGGTTGTGATTGGCCTATTAAAAGTTAAAAAATAATTCAACGCAAGTGAACCCAACCATTTTTTTTTTTTGAATTTTTAATTTTCATCGACTAATCATTACAGTAAAACCATCCTCTTGGGTAGGGCTAGCAATGGGTCGGATATATATCCGAATCCGACCCGAAAATCCCGAATCCGATCCGAAAATATAGATCCGCAGTTCAAATACGGATATCGGATTTTGGATCCGACCGAATTCGGATCCGAATCCGAATCTGTCCATATCCGATCCGAAAAAGATCCGAATCGAAATCAACATATACTTTTCATTAAATTATTGGTAAACTTTGTATAAACCATGGTTGAACTATCCTTATTCATATCTTACTTTAATATTTATATGATTCATTAGTTTTGATAATTAAAATTTGCTTTAATAGTTAAACTTAACTTTTGAGTTTTAAGTTCAAATCGGATCTAATTCGGATCGAATTCGGATTTCGGTTATTTATTCGGTCGAATTTCGAATTCGGATATATTATATAAATTCGGTTTCGAATTCGGATTCACATATAAAAGATCCGTCGGATTTCGAATCGAATTCGGATATCGGATTTTTATTTTCGGTTCGGATTCGGATCATGACAGATCCGTACCGTATTCGACCCGTTGCCAGCCCTACTCTTGGGTAGGCGAGAAATATTTGCTGCAGATCATATAGGCCACTGTACTATGATGTGTGATACTTTAGGATCGATGGTATATGCTGCCAAAGGATGGGACCAATTGAGAAATCCAATTCCGTAACACTAATGGGATCATGAAATAAGTGAACGTTTCATCAGTACACACCCAAAAAATCATCAAATAGTTCCAAGATGAACCGTAGAATCACAACCATATTCGAATGCAACGCAGTAGCCACACCGCAAAGCCAAACTGGTCAAATTTCTGTTAATGTATTTTTCTCGTAAACGTCTCAACGCTTGAGGACAAAACCATATTTGGTTGATACCATCATTTGTATCCTTCCCCAGTAAGCCAAAGCTTGGGTGAAGTTACTTAACAACCTGAAATCAGTAACTTGAAGGGCTGATGACATCATCAATCTTAAGTATCATCTTGACCACCTGGGTTGCTAGTAAAACCTGCTGCTGCTTTCCAATGAGAGTCTCAAATACATTTTGCTCACGCATGTCGTTAGTCCCAACATCATTGCAGTCTACCCCGCAACAAGTGTTGTTCTCCTGCAGACACACATGAAGCTTAGAGGTTGATCAGCAAGTGATAGAGATGTTCTCATGGAGCAACATACTCTTTAACTTACCTGGATTTGCTGAGATTTAACAGCAGAGAGTGTTTCAATGGGCTGAAGGCCACTATTTTCTGCTAGCGCCATTGGGATAGAATCCAAGGCGTCCGCAAAAGACCTGATCGCATACTGCAGAATATGGGGAAAAAAGACATTATTGAATTGCATTGACAAGACAAAAGAACAAAAGAAAAACAAAAAATCCTTAATTACCTGCTCAACACCAGGATGTCTATCAGCTGCAGCCTCAACAGCAATTGAGCAAGAAATCTCAGCTGACCCACCACCATATACAATAGAATTGTTGCGGATCAAATTTCTCGCAACACAGAGTGCATCATGAACGCTGCGCTTTGTCTCCTCTATTATCATTTTATTACCTAAAAACCCACCAAACACCAAAACCTAGTATAAGATCTAAAAATATATATCTCCTCATTTTAGAAATTACTCAGCTTTATTACTTTTTTCCTTGTCCCTTAGCCTACTATTTTTGTCAATAATGATGAGTGTAAGTCTTAAGATGCATATGTGTGTGTGTGTGTGTGTGTGTGTGTGTGTTTCATGAACATTTGTGATATAATCCATACAGAAGTCAACCAGTCTGATTCCAGAAGGAATAACCATTTCAACTGTAATAAGGTGGATTCCATAATAATTGATACAGGCATGAACACCTCCCTTAGCAAGATCATGAGAATTTAAATTATCAATAACTCAACTTATCTGCAGAGAGAGAAATTGTATCATACTTACCACTAAAATAGAGAGAACCCACTTTCTAACAATCAAACTAATCATTTATTGGTGTCACACAGCATAAAATTCACAAAAGTCATATTCATGCTTTGGTAATTTATCTATATAATAAGGATACGATTTCATAATGTCAACTACCAAAAAATGCACAACCTTGAAAATGAAATCTACTCAAACTTAAAAATATGCTTCTTTCACTATCTTGTTTCACAAAGAAAATATGATGCTAGAGACATAGAGCATAACCTACAAATTCAATAGACCAAAACAGAGTCAATGGGGCAAATTTAACTCATAATTACATGTCCATGTTTAGGCAAGACATAAATCACAGAAGGAGAATATAAAACCTACCACCACGAATGAATATGGTTACAGCCCTCGAGTTTGCACATTGTTCAATATAAAGCATCCGTTCTTTTGTGGTGCCAAATGATTTTTCTCTGACTAAACCCGCCTGGAAATGAGAAGAGAATGGAAAAGCCAGAAATTCCCGTCAAAACAGCGGTTCTAACACGACAATAGTTAGGCACAATGTCAAAACGACAATTTTCCACTCTAATTTTCCAATTTAAAATGACATTTAATTGGATGTTTAATTTCTAAAATGTTTCAGGAGTATGAAAGGTGACGTCTTTATCTCATACAAAGATTTTAAGCATCTATTTATGCATGTGTGTCTGTGTATGGTCAAATGAGTGACAGAGAAAGAGAGGAAGATTAAAGGCTAATAACGTCTCTATCTGATCAGTGTCAACAACATCAAGAGAGGCAAGACAGTATTTCAAGGAATCACCCATATCATGCTACATTATCCAAGACGCAAGATTTGTTCTATTGACATTTTTCTTGCCTTACAAATGCAATCCAGAAAGTTATGTTCCACAAAGAAACTCTTCTGGGAACAAGATCTCCCTTTCTTTCTAGGTAATAAACACATTTGGGTGAAAGATTTGTCCTGCATGTAGTTTTCCATTTCTTCTTCATCTGGATTTCTTTTGTTCTTTTTTTTTTTCTTTTTTTCTTTTTTATTTTTTTTTGGGTGTTTCCTTACTCTGGGTTCCTAAAGACAAGCCAGTTGGCGAGCCATCCTTTGTATTTCCTTCCCCCTTTCTTCATAGAATATTCCCTATACATCAAAAGAAACACACAAAATTGCTGACAAAAGCTTCCTGGAGAGTCAATATTTTGGTAGATCTTTACATCATCTAACTTCAAGCAAGACAAATACTTTTCATTAAAATATAACATATATTTCTAAAGTAACCTACAGTATGCAATCTTTTTGTCAAGCATGAGTCTTCAACTTTGGAGGCTATACATGGTCGTTATTTAAAGAGAGGCAGAGAGAGAGAGAGAGAGAGAGCAAAAAACTATATCCAAGCAAATGAAACACAGAAACCAAACAATAACTCATTTTTATAGATTTATGGAGGAAAAAGCACTCAGAACCAAGGAAAATGAACAAAGTAACCAATAAAAAACAGCTCATTTCCATTGACTTGAAAAGTAGCAGTACAAAGAAAGTAGGGAGTCACCTTCCCCAGCTTTTCTGGTGTCAATTCTTGAAACCTAGGCACAATTCTTCCACCTACAGATAAAACCAGACCGTACATAAGTGAAAAAGACGGTATATGTCATAGCTACAAATTCCACATTTGGTTTTAAGGAAAACTGAGTTGACACGAACCAGTTGCTATTGCAATCAGCTCCAGTTCTACTCCCCCAACCCATCTAACAGCAGGCAAGTTCCGGTGCATTAATAAATGATTAGCTTCATCATCAAACCCCCACTGACAGATAACAAGGGTAGCACCAACATCCTGCATATCATTCAAAAACATTAGAAACAGATGACTCATAGTTAACCATATAGGCTTACAAACACAAACAATGAAACATAAATCTTTAAAAAAGAAGTTTAATAATTATTAAGTAAGAGGAAATATTGTCCAGTTTAAATTAAAATTTTCATAATGTCAACCAGGAAAATAAGACTCTTGATTTCCACCAATATCAGAAACATATTGGTAGAATACCCCAAGCATAAAATAGTTAAAATACCCACCATTATGGCTTATTAGTCTTACACTTCTGCTTTAGAAAAATAAATGCCAGAGGCAGCCAAGTACAACTTAGTGAAACCCCTAAGAGACTCATACTGGGGAGATGTTGAAGAAGAAAACATCCGAAAATATGAAAAATAAAATAAATGTGTCCTAGGACAACAAAATTGTCATATAATTATGAAAGAGGCAACTTAACAGTCGTCAAACAACAGTAAAGTTTTGGATGTCTGGAAACTTATGTTGACATGGATAACATGAGTATCATAATAGCGAGCCTCCAATACATAAATTCTCAACAGTGATAAGTTTCCTAAATATCATTGATTATGAAAAAAATTCATCAGACATAATTATATGGCAAAAATTGTGCACACCATAGCTCTTTATGATATTAAGATACTTCAGAGTGCAATTGTACCTTGCATTTTTTAACCATTTCATCAAAGTATTTCTCTTCTTGTTGACGCAACGTCTGGAACTTTTCCACCGTATCAATGTCAACCTTATGCTTAGTCTTGGGCTTTGGTGGCTCAAATGGGCAAGTTAATATAGCAATTTTTGCATTTTCAATTCTCTTAGGCATCTGGGGATGGCTCATATCTTTATCGACAACTATTCCATAAATGAGCTCAGTATCTTCCAACTTTCCCCCAACTTTTCCCTCTACTTTTATTAAATCTAGATTCACATCCTTCCGCTCCAAATCTGCAACAGCTAGGACTGCTTTTACAGCAATCTCTGCTAAACTGCGCTTGCACCGATTCACACTGC
Organism: Buxus sempervirens; assembly: GCA_947561395.2. Lineage (NCBI taxonomy): Eukaryota > Viridiplantae > Streptophyta > Magnoliopsida > Buxales > Buxaceae > Buxus > Buxus sempervirens. Next base: position 42,885,781 of record OX387188.1, read on the forward strand.
AAAGCAACAATAATGGCACAATCAGATAAAGGTATTATCTGACAAAAAGTTCATTTCAATTTATAAGAAGTAATTACCATGTGCCAACATTGATCCTAGCATCTACTATATCATGTGCTGTAATATATAAAAAACATCCCAAACACAGAATACAAGGATCAGTTTAAAGAATCATACTTCCTCTAGCCGAGGCACCCATTACTCATTAGTTACCCATCTTACGGCTAGGTATGGCAATGGTAACATGGAATATGAACTGAACATGGATTCAAAAAATCTTTGATTGTTATCCAAAATTAAGCTTACAACAGCAACTACTTAACTTTATAAAAATAATTGTATTGATTTGTGATGAACTATAGAATAAACAAAAGCATTAGAAAATTACCATATAAAGTTCCTTTTCAAGGTTACATGGTATCAATTGAAAATTCCATATACTAAAGATAGAACACAAAAACAATGATAAGGAAAGATCCCCAACAAGAAAAGAAAACATTGTCTGAAACCAAAAACTTCAACATAATATATGATTTCATGGTTAAAGTGAAAAAAACAACCAATAAGCAACATTTTGAAACACTTTATATTTTACATCAGCATTGACAAGTAAAAACAGCTATATATCCATTTTTCAATAGTTAATCAATTAAACTAATTACTTTTTTTCTTTTTTTTTCCCTACTTCGATTATAAAAACAATAACATAAACTACAAAATGCATTGTCCCAACCAGTTAGGGTCAGCAATACAAATCCTGCTCTGCCATCAAAATCAATAAAAACCACACCTTCAGTTAGATCGCATGCAACTAAATCAACTAAATTATTTCTGTTCCATTCGGCCCATACCCTTTTGGAGTTCCTCAAGTAATTTTTTATCCTCTAATATTCCCTGTCAAACCTTCAAGCTACAGAACATTAATCCTCATTAAATTCAAAGGCTTGAGATTCCACGACAAGCACAGTGGTTCAATAACAGTAGTTCAAAATTAATATCCCTTTTATTTCATCGTATTAGATACTTTTTAATCTTACCAACAACAGCTCTTACTGAGAAATTGTGTCATTTCCCTTGTGAAAATATGCTTTGATAGGAAAAAACCAAAGAATAACATCATTTCATAGGTTAAACTAGATACACCAAAACCAGAATGCAAATAATAATAAACTGGAAAGGAATATCAAATATTCATATGCAACTGACAAGAATTTCAAACGAAATAAAACATGGTATGAGGTCACAAAAATAATAGAGAATGAAGTTATCCTCAACATAATAGTTTGGACAGAGAAGAAATCGGTGGTGAGAGACTTTACATCTTTGAAGATAAAGTAGTCATGCAAGTCTGAACAAGAGGCTCTATGTTTGCTATGCCAAAATCAAACTTATGAGCTATATGCTCCAAATGATCAACAGCTATCCTGGAAGCCATCTCATAGCCCTCTGCAATGCGAATAGGATGAATACCACGCTCTAATAGTCTCTCAGCCTGCTCTAGAAGTGCACCAGCCAAAACAACCACTCCTGTTGTACCATCACCAATTTCATAGTCCTGGCTCCGGGATAATTCTACCATCAACTTTGCTATTTGATTGTCAACATCCATTTGTTCCAAGATTGTTGCACCATCATTCGCTACAAGGACAAGATACAAATAAGGAAAAGTTGCAAGCTGACATCTGTATGAACTATCGAATGAAATGGTAGCTCATAGTTTATGGAACAATCAACAATCCAAACCATACGGTTCATGTAATGAGCCAAATATATTCATCAATAACAAGATATTTAAGCATGAAAGAGTAGATACAAAGATAAAGAAGAAAAAAAGTTCATGACCACCTTGTATTAATTTATCACATTGCTACAGAGGTTAGAAGATTTATTTATTGGTTTCACCAAATTTCCCATCATATTCTGAAGGCTATAAATATCAACCTAAAATTCACATTTTGCCAGTTCAAACATGCATAAACTGCAACACTGGATGCACATAAGGATCTCATACTAGGGGGCAGAGGAAAGTAGCACGTTATATTAAGCGCATAATCATGAGTACGAACTTCAAAACTGGATAGCACGTTCTAGAATCTCTTCAAGCTGAATCACTAGCTCTAGAGACCGGTGTTCGCTTGTCTATTAGGGAAGGGTACAGACCAGTGGAGGTGGAAAGGGATGTAGCTTCTGTTATTAGTTGGATGGAGGGGGAAGACTTCGAACCTTGGAAACCACATCACCTGGTTAGGCTTGGATATCACTAGCATGTGGGTTAAACATTATATTTAATCATGTGCCTAGGAGTGCCAATGAGGTGCTTGATAGACTAGCTAAATTGGGTGTTACGGCTATAGTTAGTTGAGGTAAATGTGGCAGATTGTATGTTTTGAGTATTTAGGGGTCTCTGGTTCTCTTTTTGTTTGGTCTGGGGTAGGCTTCAGATCTGCCTCTACCTTTGTATACTCTTTTCTTTGCCTAATCTAATATAATCTTCATCACTTGTAAGAAAAGAAAGGAGTATATGGATGAAGGATCCAAAGCATCCAATTTGACTGAACACATTCCTTTCAATAAGTTAGAACATGAGAGTAGGATTAATATTCTAACCACAAATATATGGGAGAAGGGATTGTTAAATGATTGATGATTATTTGAAACAATTCTTTAAGAAGTGCAAACTTAAAAGTTCAGAGCATTGTAAATAAATCTTAGACATAGATACTCCCTGCCATCACAATTGATCCTTTTACTGCAGCAAACCCATACATCAATAAATCACAGGTTAAAATTTCACACCAGGTATGAATGTATGATAAAAATTGAAATATCCTGGTCAGTGCCTAGATGCGAGGTTACTTGATAATAAATCATTTTCGCAAGTTGTATATTATAAGTGCTATGTATTACACTCAGAATAAGTTTTACATAACCCAAAAATATGAACATGACGAAAAAAGAGAGAATTTGGGTGAATTTGAAAGGTGCCGGCGTCATAGTGTGCACTGAGAAAACCTTCTCTGCTAAACGACTATAAAGTTTGAATCCTTCGCATGGAACATAAGATTCTAGTACCACGACACATTGCTCACAATCTAGACTTTTCTCCATAAGCTGTATCTAGAAATAAGCTTTCGTACTTTCAGGGCCTACTAAATCCCTGTAAAGCTAAATAGAATCCGACTCCCATCACCGCTTACCATGGTGCCTAAAATCAACATTTTCAAAACCACTTATATGGATTATGATCCCAAATCTAAATGCCGACTCGATCAGCCCTAACAACACAAAGTAATGCAACCTGAAATGCAGGCCCGAGACATACTAAAGTGATCTAGGAGAAACATCCACTAAAGCAAAACGAAGGAGAATAAAGAAGAGATAAACAACATCCATTGATGCAGAAGCTGTAAAGTCAAGCGGCCTCAATCAATAGCAATACATACAAATGGATACGGGAACAAATATTTACTTGCACAATATAGACAAAATCATCAATAAGAAAGGGGGTGGGGAAAGGAACTAACTGATAGTAACATCTCCGTCAGGGCTCTGGAGAATCTTGTCCATGCCCTTGGGACCGAGTGATGTGCGTAAGATTCGAGCGATGGCTTTTCCAGCCGAAATGTTCGCCTTCTGCGCATCTAAACCCCTTAGTCTGCTCTTGTGTTCCTGCTCCTTTATTATTATGAATGGACGCCCAAACTCATCAAAGGCTAAAGCCATTTTTCTCTTCAACCGCAACTACAGTTCAAGAAGAAAACTTGTATCCCTGATGTGTGCGTCTGTGATGGGAGAGACAGAAAGAGATCGGAGAAGATTAATGAAAGCAGAAACCGCGCCGCATAAATGAGATGGAAGAAGAAGGGAGAAGAGTTCTGGAACCTTGAGAAAGGAAGGCAAAAATGTTCAAAATTGGACTCACCTCGTAGCGTAAAGGCAGTGATCGCGAGCCCTAGCTCTTTGTGTTAAGCTCCATCGAGTAAGGACCCCCCGCCCCGAGATTTATCTGGGTAGGTTGCGTGGTCTTTTTCCAAGAGGGTGCTTTAGGTCTTTTCTCATACAAGTCGAGGGACCATCCGGGATTACAGTCTATGCGCTCTTCTCTACACTCATGTGCGCACTTTGTCGAGATAAGCAAGATAATGCCAGCGAAGCATACGAAGGTTAACAATTTTTGTGAGGGAATTTCCATCCTGAAAAATCTACAATAATAAGGTGCTCTGTAATAGCATTTTTTTTTTCAGTGCATAGATAAGTGCAAAAAAAAAAAAATACAAAGAATGTCATCCCCCATCCAGGCACCATAGCTTATGCCATCATGGTACTTGTTTGTGCAAGTCACATTCACCGTTTGAAATCTTCTGCATTAGTTACTCTATTGCATTGGGATGCTGGCACGTGCGGCATCACATGATTATAATATTTTTTCCTTTCATAAATTTTGTTTTATACATGTTTACCTTGAAAACACTAATCATGGAATGCTCTATGCATACGGCATCATCCTAATAAAACACTGAGAACCAATGCAGCAAGATTTCATCCCCCACTTACCATGCAAAGATGAGTCCATGTCTTCTACACGAGATCCAGGGCACTAGTGAAAGACAGATAGGCCTTACAAATTCAAGCAAACTCATGGAAAAGAATAAAAACATTAGATAAACATTTGAATTTCAAATGTAGGAGGCATTTTTAAAAGAGAAAATTACACTTCCCTTGTTTTCTTATAACAGTAGGGTTTTGCTTTGATAAACTGAAATAATACTACCATTCCTTTTCAAGTTCAACAATTTCAAATGTTAAAAATATAAATATATTTGATCATTTAACCATGTTATATATTTTCTCTTCTTTAAAGATACAAAATTAAAACATTTAAAGTCAAAGAAGGATAAAGCACATGCTTCATTGAGAGCAACTTTTTTAAGGCTTATAAAACACTTGCGAAGGGCTTCTCTGCCCTTGGGATGAAGTTGGTCAAACATGGTTTTAAAATCCAACAGTTGGGTAGAAGGCATTTTTTCTATTCCCTATTTTGGGAGAAGTCATTGTGAAGTAATCAACCGGGTACTCGTCTATCAATTAGAACTCACTACTAGGAACCTAACTTTTTAAAACGGCACGGTAGTTATTAATTTGAACGCGTTGGAGCGCAACCGCAAGGGTTATATCAATAAACAGGTTATACTATTAATTAGGTTTGATAATTGTAATTGGGTTTAAAAAACACAAATACAATCATCATTCAAAACGGAGATGAAAGGTAACGACAACGACTCAATAAAATCACATAAAATCACAAGACGACGCTGCAAATGTCCTAACACAATTCGCAGACAAACACAGGCTTCACTCAAACTCGATGCAGCATCTCAACGATGCGTAGCTCAAAAGAAGAAGTAACCGGCAACGGCTGCAACTCCGGTGACGGCGGAGAACCCCATTACGGATGCACCGCTTGCATCACCTGAAGGGCCTTCAGCACCTCCGGGTCCTTCAGCGATGGAAGAGGTTGGTCCCATGTCAGCTGCACCACTAGGACCGGTGGCAGCAGCTCCAGGTCCACTGGCGGGGCCCTCAACAACTTCTCCTTCGGGTGCCTCACTGGAAGCATTGCCACCGCTCGGGCCTGGGGCCGGAGGGGAGGAGACATCAGCATCTGGTGAGGAGGCAGGGGTGGCGGCTGAGGCAACAGGGGAAGAGGCGGGGGACGATCCGGTGCTGGTGGCAGGGGCTTTTGCTGAGGCCTTAGGAGCGGGGGCGGATGATACGGGGGCGGTGGCGGAGCTGGTGGGTGAGGATGAAGGAGCGGTTTTTGAACCAGAGGGTGCTGTTTTTGGTGACGGGGATGTAGTGGGCGCCTTGGTGGGCGACTGGGCGGACACCGCTCCGACCACGGCGACGAAGATAAGAGCAAGAACGACGATTTGACGTGCCATTTGTGCTTTTTGAGTGGTCGAAATTTAGAGATAGAATGGGGTGATCCTTTTTAAAATGCAGCACTTCTCTAACGTTTAGAGAAACACTGCAATACAAAAGAATGAAGAAGGTGGTGGAGAAGCCTTCTGTTTAAATAGGGTGGAGGTAACAAGGACCGTTCGCGTGTATTACGGTAAGTGTCTATTCTCTAATGGAGACGTAAGGATGCTCAATAGGACAGTTGGTTTCAGTTAAAACCGTTATGGCCTCAAGGCGACTACTGGCTTTGTTGACCGAATCGGACGGTCCTCGGTAGTCGGTACTAATTAACAGAGCGGGTCGTAAGATGACAGCCCTAATTTTTTACCGTGACTCACCACAGCCATGAGAAAACAAAGAGGAATTGAAATCTGCTGGAGCTATAAGCTGGAAGATCTGCTGATCCAACAGCAATGCATGTGTCCACATATGTATGTGAAGCTACATGGATACATGCATTGCCGTTGGACCAACAGATCTTTCAGCGAGAGGGTCCAGACGATATGATCTCGACAAAGAGCAGGATCGATGGATTAATTTCTCTTTCAAATAAATATGTCGAAAATGAAAGAAACGAAAAGGGCATATTAAAGGTGAATATATATATATTTCATGAAAAGGGGTCTTCTTACTGAAAAAATCCGAACAGGGAAATACTTCCATTTCAGCATGTTACTCAAATTGCACCGAGAAGCAGACGATGTCATCCTGTTTTGTGTGACTGACATGAATTGGAAGTAGCCAATCAGAATGGTCACGGACATCCTGTGAGCTAGGGCAAAGGTCCGATAAGTCCTGACATAGGCTGAGATGCATTTTTAGTGGGCCCGAACCCGACCCATAAACATTAAACCCAACTACCAAAAAGTCACTTCTTGCATTTAGCTAGGCCCAAAACCCGAGATAAATATGACCCAATAAGCCTTCAAGACTGACATCTGGTTATTAATGTGAAATGTTTCTTGACACCTGTTTGTAAGACGACGCATACATTACCAAAAAAAAAAAAAGTAAGACGACGCATACATTTTCGTCAAAAAAAAAAAAAAAGTAAGACGACGCATAAATTGCAGAGAATCAATTTTAGGATATATTGACGGCAATGCCCGTCCAGACAGACATGATTTTTTAAACATTGACTTCAGATACGTCTATTGCTGCCTTTCTTTAGCCCAATCTGCAACTTCAACTTGTTAATCCTCCATCTGGGTACCAAAATTTCGGATTAATGACTGAACCAGGGCCGAATTGGCTCTTATTAGGACTGCTGACTGCATGATTTCTAATTGGGCAGACTAGGGCTATAAACGGGTCGGATTCGACTGGATCCATAAGATTCGAATCCGAATAAGTTATAGGGTATCCAAATCCAATTAAATATCTGATAGATCCTTCATATTTGTTATTAAATCCGAATCCGAATAAAATTATAAAATTCATATATGATGTTTGAATTTGAAAATTCAATAAAATAGGCTTTGTTTACTATAATTGTATTGAATAATACTTCAAATAATCTTAAAATCTATATCTTAGGTTTACATTTTAGATGATATATATATTTTAAAAGAAGAATATTAAAATTACTTAAGTATCCTTATAAATCTGGAAAAATTACAAACATATATTTCAGACTCGGATATTAATTGGACAAATATGACCTTGATCTGAATCCAAATCCGACCCAACGAATTATTTAATCATTATAAAATCCGATTAAATCGAATTATTTAATCTAAAACAGGCCGACCCATTTACAGCCCTAGGCGAACCTAAGTCTTATACATGTATCCTTTAAATAATAACCACGACTTCTTTCGAAAACTTTTTTAAGGCATCTCATACCCCTCAAATTATTCACTTATGCAATTATGCTTAAGGCGAAAATTATAAATAAGTCTCCTATCACTCAACCATTTTCATATCCTCCGAATGGTCTTTCGAACGACCGGCATGCGACACGCGTCCAACAATAACTTTGCACCCCTCAACGAACGCAACGTCCATTTGAGGCGTTTTTATTAGTTTCGAATGACATCGTCTGTTTCCTTCATCCTCTCTCCATCGTCTACCTTTGATTAAAATAATCGAAAATTGCTGAAAAATTCAACCATCCTCTTCGGAGTCCACTGGCAAAATTCAAATTTTAAATTCCAATCCCGCCTAGGTCAAAATATACTTCCAGTCTTTCTCCCTGTTTTCTTTCCCTCCTTCTCCTGCAAGTAAGAAATGGAGGAAATATCGATGACAAACAAGCATGTCGTTCTAGTAAATGGGGCATTTCTTAGAGCTTGGACTTGGGACAAGCTAAAACCTCTACTTGAGTGTGCAGGCTACTGGGTCACAGCCATCGACATGCCTGCTTCTGATGTTAGCGAGGTCGCTTTTGCCATGAAAATGTTCCCGGTAAGATATCTGTGCTAATATACCTCGCCACTTTCATGCTAGATACAACACCCGAGTCTTCTTACATCTTGGATCACGTCGGAAACCACGAGATCCCTCATTTAAGGTCCTTTATCTATAACTTATTGTAAAACCGATTTTTCTACATGATTTTATTGGAAAAATATAATTAATAAGCTGTGTGTATGTAGGGAATCTCGGTGGGCGAGCATGCACCGAATCCCAGGTTTTCAAAAACTCGTTGAGTGGCAAGTATGTATGGTAAGTATAAATACTTAAGGTAGTTGCTTCGTAGGTTTCGTTTTCGCACATTGAGAAGGAAGGAGATCACGGCTGTTTGTTTTAGGGTTTTGGGAGAGGAGCCGACTTGTGGGTCTTCCTTGTCGCTAAGAGAAGTTCCGAAGATCGTCCTTGCAAAGAAAATTCAGAGGGTCGACTGTTGGACTTGCTAACAGAGGATCGAAGGAGGGTCGATTGTGGGCTTTGCTGTTCGAGTAGTTGTTGTTGTAAGGATTTGAGCGTGCAAGAGGTGAGTAGCATCGTTTTGATCTGGGTTTTGGCTTTGATCATTGAGTTTAGTCGTATTGCATAAGTTTCTGGAAAATACAATTTTGAACGTGAGTTTTTGGAAGGATTTTTAGAGATAAATTTTGATGTGGTTAAAATAATTTCGAAACTTGTTGAAACGTCCTTTGGGGATAGTAGAAGGTTAGGAAAATTGTTACAAAGATCAAATTTTTGGTTAATCATGGAGATCTAGGGTTAACAGAGAGTCGAAACTCGTAGGTGGTGTCCGCTGGGTTGGCGCCTACCTAGCGCCAACTAGTTTAGTCAGCGCGAGAGGTTGTTTTAGTTCTCGCTAAGCTCGCACTTATCTCGCGCCGAGTGTTTTAGTTAAGCGTGAGATTGATTTTCCTTACCGCTGAGTTCGCGCCTATCTCTCGCCTAGTTTATTTTGAGTTAACGCGACGTGTATTTGTATAACCGAGTTATCGCCAACCTCGCGCCAAGCGCCAGAGGTCAGCGCAACCCCTAAGAACCAGCCGAAATGTGTTTTTGACCAAATTAAGCAAGAGTTTGATTATTTGGAGGTTTCAATCACTTAACTAATGACTTGTTTAGGATTTTAGAAATACTATTACCTGTTCAAATACCCGGAGATCATTAGGTGGAATTGTTGGTAATCCTTAGGAGTTTCCAAAGTAAATTTTAAGGGCTATCGGTAGGTTATGTTATTGTTCCTAACACTAGGAGTACATGATTTAGATCTCTCCTTTGTTATACACTTGTTCTTGATTGAGAAATTATTTAATCTGTTTTACTTGATTTAAAGTTCTAAACTGTATTTGTAAAGTTTATCTTGGTGTGAGTAAATGGGTTTTATTACCAAAGGTCTTGTGTTCTGGAATGGGAATAATCACTGAAAGTACATAAAGTACTATTTCTGGTCCGAAGTGATCTGTGTTGAGCTGTGTTGTGTTGTGCATGATGATGAGTATTGTTGATTTAATATGATGTCAGAGTTGAGTTTATATGATGGTTTTCTGTTTTGGTTTAGCTTGTCCTGGATCCATGCTTAAGCTTAGTAATGTGATGGTATTGTTGGTTGTTGTAATTGCATGGCCTTGTGTGTTGCCACGACCGGTGTAGAGCAGCCAGAAACCATGAGTAGGCTTGGTTGTTAATGCCGAAACCTGGGGAGTAAGCTGACATTGGATGACGAAACCCTGAGTAGGCCGTCATTTCAGAGTATCCGAAACCCTGAGTAGGCCGGAATTGTGTACATGGAGGTGTAGAGTGTCTACTTGGCATGTTAATTAATCAACTTAACAATAGTCATGACATTGACCATTCAAAGTGTTGTCGGTATTGTTATTGAAATATGATTGGAAACTATTATTGGTTTTGGATTTAAACTTGGAAATTGTCTTGGTTGCTTTAATCGTACTGGTTATTTATCAATGCATAATTTGAACTGTTGTTAACTATTTTCTGCATGCATATGTTACTCGCTGAGATATTCATATCTCACTCTTTTGTTTTTGTTTTGTTTTCAGATACTCGAGGTGAGGCGACTACTGGGGTAGATCCGACTGAGACATATAGGGAGGAAGATTTCTATTACATTCCTTAGACCTGTAGGTTATTTTTGAATTGAACTTTTGAATTAATTAAATTTTGGAAGTGAAACAAAGTAGTTCGAGATTGAACCATTTGATTTTAATTAAGTTGAATATTGAATTCTTAGATAAAATATGATTGTGCACTCTGATATGGTTTAGTTTAGATATTTATCCAACGATCACAATTCTTTAAGATCCTTACCTAACACTCCGTGAGACGTGTTATACTTTTATTGAACAACACGGATCCGGGCGTTACACTTATGCTCCTTTTGTTGACATTATTCTGTTTTTTTAATGTTTGAAGAATAAAAGTTATGTGATAGAATGCTAGCAAAGTGTTGGTCTGATCTTCACAATATGTATCTTCAGAAAATTCCTTACAACACTAATGTTATTTGGCCTCAAGTTTCTGCTGTCCAAGTTATATCGACTGTGCCTCCTAGACGTAACAGGTCTCTTTATTTCTTGGCTCTTTATTTGACTGAATCCATTCTTGTCTTTTCCTTTATTTTGTATTTTTTAATTTGCTGCAACCTTCATGTTGTTTTCAGGATTAGGGTACACTGGTAACGATTTTTGATAAAGGTGGGATCATTGTTCCAAGAGTCGAAATTGAGAAAGTTCTAGATTGAGGGATATGGTTGTGTAAGCCGAGTCCATATAGTATGAAAGAAGATAAAGTAATTATTGAGGAGTTCTAGCGGTGGACGATAGAGAACAATCTGGTGAAAAGTTGAAGGGCATTGTTTTCTTTTGCTATGTTTTCCTGCCATCCATGCTAACTGCATGCAACAAAGGAATGAAGACTGGGCTGATGGGCTCATTTGTGTATATTGTTTCTTTTTAATAATTTAATTTAAGAAAAAGAAGGGTGTATCATTCCACCCAGTATCTACGAATAACCCTGTTATTTTTGTTGAAAATTCAGAGTACCAATCGACAGAAGCAATAAACTGCAACTCTTACCTAATATCCAATGTCTCAGAGACAGAGACATTAAAGAATGTTTGGGTGGTGGGAGGGTGCCCAAGTGATAGAGAGAGTGGGGCAGGGGAGGCAGGGGTAGATGGAGATGAGGACAAGCAATTGGTGGGTGCTCATCCCTCTGTTTTTTGCATCCAAAAGTTTCTATTCATTTAACTTCCCTCCTTTTGGTTCAATTCCCAATCATTGTTTGGTTGCTTTACACGTTAAGATTAAGGTAAAAGGAGCCATTAGAGTACTCATAAAAAGAGAGATTGATAACATGAAACGAACTAAAAGAAATATAGGGAACTTTGGAAAAAGTAAAATTGAAGAGGTCTGTCTGCTAAGCATTGAGTCATTGACCCACAACCAAACGTTGTAGCCATCTCCTTCAGATTGAGAAGCCATCCACAGAAAACAATGATCAATATATTAGTGAATAAAACACGAGCATCCGCACACACTTGCACCAGATTTTCACCAATATTACGAACTCAACTAAACCTACTACTTAGATACGAAAGAATTTAAATCGCATACTTGTCGGGCATAGCTCTTCGACCTGAAAATATGTTTCTGGTCGCTAGAAACAAGTGGCCAAGATTGGAGTAAAATGTACAAAGCATAGTCGGAGTCGGATTTTCGGCGATTCCAGGTCTGAAATAGAGATCCGGCTGTCGTTGATTTTATGGTATGCTCAATTTCAACCAGCTGAGAAAGTGGTCAAACGAGCGATTTTCCAAGACCAAAACCACTGGTTTTTACAGGGCCTTTGATTTCTGCGTTTCTTGTGAAAGTTAAAAGATCGGGAGCAGATGACAAGGTATAGAAGACAAGGACAAGTGAAATGCTACTGCCCCATCTTCGATGACCAGAAAGCGGAAGGAAAGAACAACAATGTCCAGTTTTGAGGAACGTGAGAACAAAACTAATAGCTTTTTAACTTAAAGACGTGGGGCACCAGTTCGCATCCTGTAAGCTCCTCTCTTAAATCACAGAGCTCTCCTCTACCGTTCCGTCAACTACCATGAAAGCTCGTCGGCTTCTGTGTGACAAAAAATTTGAGGAAAAAAAAAGGAAAATAAGAAGAATAACATGGTAAAGAAAAGAGGGACGAAGAAGAATGTTAATGGTTTTGCCATTTTGATCTGCGAGATTCATATTCAAAATTTGAATTTTGAATCTTAGCTCTATTGACTCCGTTTAGAAAAAGGAGGAAGGAAACAGACGGCGTCGTTCGAAACTAACGGAAACGCCCTCAACGTAGAAACTAACGGAAACGCCCTCAAACGTACGTTGAGGAGAGAAAAGATATTGCTATACGCGTGTCGCGCGCTGGCCGTTCGAAAGAGCATTAGGAGGAGATGAAAATGGTTGCCCATCACCATGTCCCAACATTGTAACATCCGTATTCTTTCCCATAAGTATGGTAGGACCACTCGCACATGCATGCATATGCACCACAAAAATTCACTATCGTGGTTGCTCGGTGGCCCCATCTATCATTCTATCATATTTGAGGCTGGTATCACGGCGCAATAGCTCGAGCTCAATAGTGATGGATTTCTGTATCAATGGAACCTCATGAATCACGAATCCCCTCAATAAGGCCACGGTTAATAAAAAAGCACACTTTCATGTGCTCCCCACACGAAAAATCGTGTTTTTTAATTATCAATTTGGAAAATTAGGTTTTAGTGATACCTTTTGTAAATAATTATAAATCAATATTGTTTTACTCTAAAAATGCCTTTTAAAATTTTTTTATTATTATCATGTTATAAGGTTTTAATGAGGCAGAAATGTTAACACTGATTCTCGATTATTTTTAAAAAATATCATTAATTCTCAATTATCAAGAATGTAATGAATTATTTTTAAAAATACCATTAAAACCAATTTTTCTTCGTACGAAAATGCCCTCCGACAAAGATGAAATATCCATATAAATCAATATCTATCAAGGAGATAACGTGTCATTTGAGACTTGCATTTTTTCACACAACGAATAATGTTCCCCACCAAATCGCTAACCTCACCGAAATGCGCATGTTAGCTGTCTCCACAATCATTACCTTAGGAACCAAAAGACAGACGGAGATTTAAAAGAGGCAAATGCGCCGGGCTTAACCTACGCTCTCCTACCCGACCCTGTCCTCCTCCCTCCTCTCTATTTCAAACAACAGGGCCTGTATACTGATCAGCGACTTTAATGGATCTGTTAACTGTGGCAGCACACATCTTTATTTTCTGCAAATGTAATTGCTGTGAACTGCGACAACTGCGAGTTATAGCTGTCCTTTCTTTCTTTCTTTACTTCTTCTGCTTATTCATTGTCTGATCTGCTCATAGTTCGTACCTTATCGTTCTCATGTCATTCCCGATGAGTTTCGGATGGGTTACCCTTTCGATCTCCAACCGGTCTTTGCTTTACTCTGTACAGAGGACGTTTTCGAGGCTTAACATGCTCGAATCTAGGGTTTCTCTTTGGCAAGGACGACGCCTGCTGGAGTGCTATGGTTTGGCATCTTCTAGCGTATCGAGAACGATCCGATGAGATGGGACTGATCGCGGTCTTTATTACTTTTTTTTTATTTATCAATATTTATCGGTTGGCATTGTTTCTTCGGCTGATCTGTGTTTTTTGAGATGAATCCTCTGTGCTGCATTGCTCCGGTTTCGATCGATCGGGATCGGAGCAACCATGTAGTAGCCAAGTCTCCGGCTCAGTGTCAGTCAGGGGTTGAGAATTCTGTTAGAAATGCTGGGTTTGGTTCGAGGCCCAGTGTTTCAGCTCAGGTTTCGTCAGTGGGTACTGATGTGGATGGGCCGTCTGCTGCTGCGAACCTTGAGGTGGAAGATATGGCGACGGAAGGAAGAGATTCGAAAGGTTTTTGCAGCAACGGTGTTGTGAATGGTAGTGTAGCAGGGATTCTTTATAAGTGGGTGAACTACGGGAAGGGTTGGAGATCCCGGTGGTTCGTGCTGGAAGACGGGGTTCTTTCGTATTATAAGATTCATGGTCCCGACAAGATTTCGATGAGTTCTGCTAGAGAAAAAGGTGTTAAAGTGATTGGAGAGGAATCATTGAGGTACATGAGGAAGGCCAATTGGGGAAATCGATTAAGTGGGTCTGTGAAGCAATGGAAGCCATTTGGGGAGATACATTTGAAGGTTTGATCTTGTTTTTCGTCATTCTTTATTTTTTCTTTCTTCCGTAAAAATATATTGTTGGATTAGTATTTGGGTTTCTTTAGGCTATTAGCGAATTTTCGGAAATGTTGATGTGTTATTGGTCTTTCTTGTATGAGTCAGAGAATCCCGTGCGTTGATGACATGTAACTATTAGTTTGAAATTTTTCTTGATTCTGTTTATGCGTTTCACTCTCATCAACATATAAATATGACGAATGTGTATTATTCTTTGTTTGCCTACAGCATTGTGAAATAATATCTGTTCTTATGTTCCATAAAACGAAGCTATTCAAGGTGAATGATGTTGGGTGACCTGACTATTATGGAACCCATATATGGATACTTTGAATAGCTTACTGAATGTTCTTCTGTAATATTTTAGTGCCCATGTATCAAATAATTTGACAATGTTCTGTTTTTTATTTCAATTTATATAATTAAAAAGTATGTTACTGTTCCTTCAATTGACGCTAAGTGAATATGCTATAATGGATGTTTGATGAAGATCTATTTGGGGTGGCCCTTCTTTCTTAAGGGCAGTCAACACTTGTGATGCTATTTGTAGCTGGTTGATGTATTGTCACTGTTTTTGCTGGCTTTGTTATGATTTTTTTCTTTTTATGAGTAACTTTGTTGTGATGTACCTTTATACTTTCTTGGGGTTGACCTCTTCCCTGTTTCTTCTTTTTTGTATCCTTCTTTCTATGGCTTGATAAATTCTCCATTCCATTCCCTGAGTTACTCATCAAAAGAACAATATATCCATGGGATGAACACAAATATTCACGCATTTGCATCACCAAAAAGTCTCACCTCATGTTAATTTGTGTCTGGGAACTCATTTAATTAATTATCAAATTCCTAATGCCATATGGAGGAACTCCTGTCGCAGGTAACAAACTAATAAAAGTCACAGATCTTTCTAATTCGTTCCATGTTTATTTTGTTTGCACTGTGATAACAAGCTTGTTGGAAGATTTTGGTGCTTATGTAGACCTGTCTTTCTGATAGAGTAAAAATTGTGTCTTTTTTGATGATGCAACAAAGAAAATTTTAATTTATACTAGAAGAATTTATGTTAAGCAAATTACGGTTGTTCACCTATGTGAAGTTGATCAAATTTAAATAATATGGCTTACAGGTTTCTTCAATTCGTGCAAGCAAATCAGATGATAAGAGACTTTCCATATTCACAGGAACAAAGACGCTTCACTTGCGGTGTGTATCTAGAGAAGACAGGGCTACTTGGATTGAGGCATTGCTGTCAGCTAAAGATCTTTTCCCCAGAACATTGACTAGCAGTGACTTTTTACCATCTGAAGATATTTTTGTTTCAACTGAGAAGTTGCGATCACGGTTAGTGCTAGAAGGGCTAACTGAGGCAGCAATTAAAGAATGCGAATCTATTATGCTGTCGGAACTCTCTGAGCTGCAAAACCAGTTGAAGACCCTTCAACGTAAACACATTGTCCTGCTTGACACGTTGAGGCAGTTAGAGGTATCTCCCTTTTGGTGAACCTATCCTTTGTACTACACTAAAATCCTCCTGTCACTGGAGGAGGATTTTATTAATTTGAACCCAAAATTGCATTCATTAATTTGAACTTCTTTTGCTTTCAACTCTGCCATATTTTGGTTGTATGCCTTTGTATTTATTTTTCTCTGCTATCCTAGGATTATTTCCATGTTCCTTATTTCCATGTTTTGTGGAATACCTATGACCTTCAAGAGAAGATTGCCAACTTTTGACAAGGGGATTTTTACCTGATCCACTGATAAGCAATCGAGGTGATTATTTGAATTGCCACAAATAATGGAAAAGAAAAGAAAAAACTCATTAGTTTTCTTAACTTCTGTATCCTGTATTTCTCTTTTTACATTTACATATAAAATACTGGGTTTAGTTTGGTAATATGGACGTCACATTTTGTTTTAAATATTCATTTAAATTAGATGTTTGGGCTTTTATGGACTGAAATGTCAGTTAACTTATTTATTTGCTTTTGTCATCAATATTTGTTTGTTTGGAATTGATGGAGTGAGGTGTTTTGTGTGATCCCACAATTTAACTTGTATGTGTTGATGTTTCTCAGAGCTAAGCGATCATAGTTTCTGTTCTTCAGTTCCATGTTGTGTCAGCTCATGTCATTTTTTCTTACTTTTGTTGGCTGATTCTTCTTATGGTTTTTGATTGTTCATGGCTGCCAGAGCATGGAGGGAAGAAATGTTAGTTGTTGGGAATAAGTCTGTCCTCATTCCTTATAATTTTATTATGCAGACAGAAAAAGTAGAGCTGGAAACCACTGTGGTGGATGAAACAAAGGGGCGTGAATCATATTGTGGAGAAGGGAATGGAAGATTCAGTGGTCAGTATTGCTTTTAAATGTCCTCTTTTTTCATGATCTAACAGAAACAATCTTTTACTGCAGAGACTGATAATGTATTCCCATGCATTCGCATACTTGTTTGGGTTTCTTGACTACAATATATTCTTATGACTTGTATTAGGATTTGAAGTTGACACAATTTTTTATTCTCTTTCATTGAGTAGTAAGCAATTTATGTTTGCATCATTGGTATATGGTCCCATGTTTTATAATTTTTTTTAATGATATTTTCTCCTGTGCAAATCTTAGAATCTAAGTTTACTAATTAGCATTTCTTTTTCATTTGATGAAAATCATGGCTCTGTCTCTCTCTCTCTCTCTCTCTCTCTCTCTCTCTCTCTCTCTCTATATATATATATATATAAACTTTTTTCTCCCTCTTCTACTGCTTGCAAAACAATGAAATCTCTTTGATTTAGTTTATCTTTGATGTCACAGATTTCTATTCAATCTTGTCAGAGGGTAGTGCGAGTGATACTGATGCAGATAATGAAAGCCAAGATGGAATCGATGTGGAAACTGATGAAGACGATGGAATATATTTTGATACAAGGGACTTTTTGTCATCAGAATCTCTACGAAGCGGTTCGTATCGTAGTAGGGAGCCAATGGGAGATGCCTGCAGTTCCTTAACTTGCTTTTCTGACCATTTGTGTGAAGGTGGAATAGACATCAAGGCCATTGAATATCCCTATGTCAAGCGAAGGGACAGGTTGCCGGAACCAAAGGAAAAAGAGAAGCCAGTTGGCCTATGGTCGATAATAAAAGATAATATTGGAAAGGATTTATCTGGAGTTTGTCTTCCTGTGTACTTTAATGAGCCACTTTCTTCATTGCAAAAGTGCTTTGAAGATCTGGAATATTCGTACTTGGTTGATCGAGCATTGGCATGGGGAAAGCAGGTCAGATTGTTTGCTGTGCTTTCTTTTGTGGCAAAGCTGTTTCTGAGACTGCTAGACTTATTTAATTCAAGTAGTTTATATGCTAGCCTAAACTTCTAAGTAGTGTTGGTTTTGCTGTTCAGTTGTGCGCATTACATGCCATCATACTTGGAAATTACATTATCAACCATTATATTGAGGGAGACGTAGAACATTATTTAGTGTTGAACATAAATAATGGGTTAACATAGCAGAAAGCTTCCTTTTTCTTTGCTTCTCTATTTTATTTTTAATCTGCTACAGTATAAAATTTTCATTTTGTAAATGAATCATTGCAGTCCATACTATATACTAAGAGAAGCCAAACTGACTGTTTCTTGATTTAAATCAGTTGGGCTTTTTGTGTGGATCTCCATATTTCATGGAGTTGTCTGTACTAAATGTTATTTGAATCTTACAACAAAATCTAAGCTTTTAAATCTGTTACAGGGAAACAGCTTGATGAGAATTCTAAATATTGCAGCTTTTGCTGTATCTAGCTATGCTTCAACAGAAGGTCGGCAGTGCAAGCCTTTTAACCCTCTTCTTGGGGAGACATATGAGGCCGACTATCCGGATAAAGGTCTCCGATTCTTCTCTGAAAAGGTTGCATTCTTTTTAAAACACGATGCTAGACATAAATAAAACTGTAAAAGTTTAGTCTTAAAGCATAATGGGTTAGCCCTTGCTTCTTGAATCAATGTGGACTGCCAACCGATTTATGCAAAATTTGAAAGATTGAAAAAAAGTGGCTAAATTAGGAAGATCAAAGTAGATTTTTCCTTACCTTGGTTTCAGTATTTTCTCCTTCAGAAGGTAGAGCTGAACCCTTTTTTTAGTATGAATTGTATGGATTGCTTTCTTGACAATTGCCAAAAATCTTTTGACATGCAGTAAACAAATGGCTAATTAGTAATAATTTGCTTTGCTTCAGGTGAGTCATCATCCAATGATTGTTGCTTGTCACTGCGAAGGCAGAGGCTGGAACTTCTGGGCAGATTCAAATCTTAAAGGCAAGTTCTGGGGACGTTCTATCCAGCTTGATCCTGTTGGGGTTCTTACACTTCAGTTTGAAGATGGAGAGTTTTTTCGGTGGAGCAAGGTCACTACATCTATCTACAACATCATACTTGGTAAAATCTATTGTGATCATTATGGGACCATGCGAATTAAGGGCAGTGGCAATTATTCATGTAAGCTCAAGTTCAAGGAGCAATCCATCATTGATAGAAATCCCCATCAGGTATGTTAGTATTTGTAGGTGAACAACAAGGAACAATCTTCTATGACCTGTTTTTCAGCTCCTTGATGGATAGTTAAAAGACTACTCCTTGGATAACGACAGTATTTTTTATTTTTTATTTTTACTTTTATATTAATTATAATTACTTCCAACATATCGATTATGCAATAATGCTTTAAAACAGTTATACTATTATAGTGATTACAATGACTAATGATTCATCATGCAAATGTTTGACAAAAATATAATTGTCCCTTTTTTTTTTCGTTATGGTCTACTATGCAGGTCAAGGTTTGAAATATTGGTAACAGTCACAATACAGGCTGTGACTGGTTCTTGTACATACCAGCAGTACTAGTTCCTCTTGATACCTCCTAGATTTGAGAAAACCGGTGTTCCTCCAAAAAGTCACTTCATTTGTCTTTCAGGATTTGCAATACACATGGAACTGCCACAAATTCTGCTGAATACAAAAAAAATGCCAGGGCCATTGAGCACACACTTAATAACTTTTGCAATGTGGATATCCTCTATTTTACTTTTATGTCTGTTCTTTTTTAATGTACTTTGATAGGTATAAATAGAATGTTTGCATAATCATATGCAGGTTCATGGATTTGTGCAAGACAACAGAACTGGTGAGAAGGTGGCTGTGTTGATGGGAAAGTGGGATGAAGCTATGTATTATGTACTAGGAGATCCAACTACAAAGCCAAAGGGGTACGATCCTATGTCAGAAGCTGTGCTGCTGTGGGAAAGACATAATTTTGTTACCCAGACACGATACAACCTCACACCTTTTGCAATTTCCTTAAATGAGTTGACACCTGGTTTACTGGATCAGTTGCCGCCGACAGATTCTAGGCTTAGGCCAGATCAGAGGCATTTAGAGAATGGGGAATATGAATTGGCAAATGCAGAGAAGCTCAGGCTTGAACAGTCTCAGAGAGAGGTTTGCTTTAACTGATCCTTCTCTTCCTTTTCTTTTTGTATTATTGCTTATGATCAGCTCATAATGGCAGAGATGAAGAGTGTCAGGATTCAACATTGTAAGATTCCCCACAACCACATTTATTGTATTTTAGGGACCATCATATAGTAGGGGTGCTTATCAGGCCGTGTTGGCCCGAGCCCGGGCCGGCCCGGGCACGCCTGTAGGCCCCATTATAGGGCATGCAGCCTGGTGGGCCGAAGCCAGTTCGGCACGTGGGCGGCACGTCCCGCGCTTGGTGTGGGCCTCCGGGCCGCCCGCATGCTGGCCCGGCAGAGGGGCCGCGTGGCCCACCAGGGGCTAGCCAATAGCCGTTTGGCTAGCCCCATTAAGTGCCAAAAAAGTGATTTTTTGGGATTTGTTTTGACTGTTTTACACCCCCCAACAACCATATAATAGCAATATTAGGGAGTATGCTTGTAATTGACTGTAAATGACAATTTCCACCCTTCCAACTGCCAAATAACAGTCATATTGGAGGGTAGAGATGGTAAAAACCTAGTTTTGGTTTTCTATATATAGCCTAACTCCTCCCATTCCAAACCACACCTCTTCTACAATCTCTTATTCTATTCTACAATCTCCTTTGCTCTCTTTTAAATTGTTCAAGCATAAAAAGTGGGTGCCAAATTAGTTGGGATGTGCTCATGCTATAGTGATATGATATTATTTGTACAATTGTATTATTTATCACCAATGCAAAGTTGCACTTGTACTTGCAAGAATTAATTAATTTACATTTTTTGAGCAAAATCTATCATATTATGTGTAAGACAATTTTGTGAATTTTAAAGAATTTTTACCATTTTTTTCCTATTTTATGGATTTTTTTGAATTTTTTAAAAAAAAATATGGCCTGGCCCGTTTGGCATGGCGGCGGCTGCCAGCCCGGCGTGCTGGGGTATTTGGCCAACGGGCCAAGCATGCCGCGGCCCTCGTGGCCCGCCCGACACGCCCCAGTCGTGCCCGGGCCAGCCCGTTGAGCACCCCTAGCATATAGTGCTATGATAGAACACAGAGCTTATAGTGTGAAAATTAAGGTTAGAGCAGCCTACCATTGGTTAGGTCTGTTGCTAATCCACCATTCTGAAATATTTTCTGCAGCACCTGCATTGGGTTATATTCTTTTTTGTTTCATTGTAATATATTTTCTGAAGAAAGGTTAGTGGTTGTATGCTCCATGTGCAAGGATAGATTTTGATTACAATTGTACATAGTCCTCCTTACATCGTCCCTTCAAGAGAGAGAGAGAGAGAGAGAGAGAGAGAGAGAACTAAAACCAAACCAGAATTCTCTGGTAAAAGGGCAGCTTGAAAAAGGGAAAAAAATAGTGATTCTTTTTGTTTAATTTTCACAGGCAAGGAAGTTGCAGGAAAGAGGGTGGCAGCCAAGATGGTTCTCCAAGGACAAGTTGGAGGATTGTTATCGTTATGTAGGGGGCTATTGGGAAGCAAGAGAAAAAGGGAACTGGGATGGTATTCCTAATATATTTGGTCAGAACAGTGATGCTTCTCCTTGTGCAGAACACAAGTGAGATAATCTTTTTTCCCAACTTGCTCTTAACTTGCTACAGTTAACTCACATTTTTTAAGTTTGGATGCATGTGTAAGATGTCTGCTTATGTTTGTAAGTTAAAGAAAAAGATTACAAGTCTTTACTGGCTTGTCCCTTGTGTACAGCATTCCCTGATGAATCCATCGGCTACCATAAAACATGTATCTCTAAGATTTCTTTCCTCGAGGGGAGATGTTATCACGAGTATGGGACATATGGTATGTGTTCTAGTACAGCTACTCCCGCGCAGGCTTTTGACTTGGATGAATTTTGATCGTTACCTGTTTTGCACCTATACGTCCTATGCCCTTTAAATGGTATTGATAAAAAAAAAACATTTGCAACTTGGTAGCAGAGAAGAACTCTTAAGACTAAACTAGTCGGAAGTAAAGCATACGAAACTTCAATTCTGTTACCATGGGACTACAAATCCAAGTTATCAGATAGAAGTCAGATTTTACATTGCAGTTGTGTGAACAGTTGGACTAGAGCCTTGAGACCCAAATGAATTTTTTTCGCCAGATTATTTTTCCATGCGTATATTACATGTGGCAACAGCCAACCAAAGAAGTTGCATCCATGTAGAACGAAATGTATCAAAGGGCAAAAGGAAACCTATGGCACATGCCTATAAGTCCCTCCTCTGTCTTTCTTTTTTGCATTAGCTAGAGACAAATGAAGATGGAACCATATCTTTCGGCAATAAAAATATAATGAAGACTTACATGGGTCCATCTTAGTCCGACGACCATATCATATCTTGGATTTCGCAAGATCGACAAGAGATCAGAGTGCCAATTACAGTGTGGACTTTATAGGAGAGAGCTTG
Organism: Buxus sempervirens; assembly: GCA_947561395.2. Lineage (NCBI taxonomy): Eukaryota > Viridiplantae > Streptophyta > Magnoliopsida > Buxales > Buxaceae > Buxus > Buxus sempervirens. The sequence goes on from OX387188.1 coordinate 42,908,359, forward strand.
GAACGTTAATGGGGCATGGTATGAAGGTGGTGTTGATAATTGATATGGCCATTTGCTTTTCCTTGCTTACCGTAAGCTTACAACGAGCACTTGTAAACCCACAATTCCGAGGTATTACTCTTAACCCTCTGCAACTGACTCTTATTGCTCCCACGCTAGGTGCGTGTGTGATTCGTTTTGCTTCACGGTTTCTACCATTTTGCAGCAGGTGGTGCGATGGGAGTCGTGGGACTGGTGGACCAAGTGCAGCAGCAATCGCTGGAAAGAAGAGAGGTGGATGACCAAACAGCGGAGCCTAGGTGGTCGTCGGAAGATTATTCTCCTGTCACACGACGGCCTCCAGTGCATCATGAGCTGGGACCCTGAGCACTGATCTATCTCTCTCTTTCGGTGTGAAGGGAATTCATTCTAATATTCATGCTCGGATTGTGAGTTGGGGACGTCATATTCCTTTGCTAGTTGCTAGATTACATTCGTCATCTATGGTTTCCAGGAAGCTGAGGTTGAGTATTAATGTGATGGATCAATTCTTTAATTTTCTGGGTCTGTAAGTACAGACTGGGCCTGGGGCTATGAGTGTGCTGAGATGGGTTAGCTCCGGCTGGGGCCATGCTACAGGAAGCTCTTCAATGGCTCGTCGAATTTTGATAGGAAATTTGGGCATGGGCCGCTCCGAACCCATAATAATTTGGGAAAATTACATTTACACCCCCTGAGTTTTAGCGCGCGGACACTTAAACCTCCTGTGTTTTGAAAGTGATCACTAACACCCCTCTAGTTTTGTGAAATGTACACATAGCACCCCTGCCGTTAACTTCCTCCTAATGGTGTTAACAAATTTATAAAAAATGACCAAATTACCCTTATAAATAATAGAAGAAAGGGAAAAAAAAAGGAGGGCGTTGGGTTTCTTCATTCAATGAAATTGTCGCTTGGAGAAAGAAAATACTTCACCCTGCTTACAACATGGTGAAGACGAACCTACGTTCGCACACTTCCCCAAATGCCCCCTCCTCCCCTTTTTCTTTTCTTCTGTTATTTAAAAGGGTAATTTGGTCTTTTTTTTATAAATTTGTTAACAGCGTTAGGAGGAAGCTAACGGCAGGGGTGCTATGTGTACATTTCATAAAACTAGAGGGGTGTTAGTGATCACTTTCAAAACACAGGGGTTTAAGTGTCCGCGCGCTAAAACTCAGGGGGTGTAAATGTAATTTCCCCTAATAATTTTGGGTGCTGCTATTAATACAACCTAGTTTGGCTGCTGGAATGAAATCTTCTGCTATTTTTTTGGGGAATAGGCGCCTGCCTTGGTCGTGGAATGCTTCTATGTGGAGCATTTCACGGTCAGTGCTTTTTCATTAGACGTCATATGAAACATATAACACAATGAAAAAACACTAACCTTGAGATGCTTTATCCCTTGTTTGCTATAGCAAACACTATCCCATGTTTGCTTCAGCTATCCCTTGTTTGCTATAGCTATGAAATAGCTGAAGCAAGCATCAATTCACCAAAACATAGCAGAAGATTTCATCCCTTGTTTGCTATAGCAACCGATTAAAGTTTTTGAGAATGTCATTGCCTAGTCTATTTTTATATACAAGCGGACCCCTTGGGAAAATGTGCCAAACATGTAATGTATTTCTATAACTAACTTAAAATGCCCCTTGGAAACTATGCCAAATGCGAATCTTGTTCTTCCATCTGAATTTATTTTTTGATAAATTACCTTATCTTATTTATTTTTAAAATTTACGCAATTTAAGAAATTTGTTTGCAAGGCAAAAGTTACAATATTGTTTATACTACTAGTAAAGAGAATAGGGGGAATATTCCCTCCAGATTTTGGCCCTCCATTTTTTTTTTCCAAATATTACCCTCTACAAACAAAACAATCCCCTACTATAACCATTCCGCCAGTGTTCTTCACACATTCAAATTTAAACATGCTGTAATTATCCATTTAGAATGGTATGTTATCTATTTTTAAAGTGGGCTGTTTATTTAAAGAGGCTCTCCAAATTTGCTACATACGTAACGCGTGCAATCCCCTAGTATATGATAAAAGTTATGAAATATATGGTTTTTATACCAATTCAGTGGATAGTTATCCAAACTTGGCTTACCCAACTTCTTCCGATTAGACCTTTCAAGGAAACAAGATTTTGTTCTAGTTTAAAGAACGCTTTTTGTAACTTGTGATAAGCGAATAATTGAGCAACTAGCAAATTGTGATCAAGCCCAACTTCTTTAATCTTTTATCTGTTGGGGTAGGAACATAATTAAAATAATTGTCGTTTTAGTGTGCTAATTAAAGTTTTTAGGGTTTAGTTTTTGTCGAGGTTCTAGTGTTCTCCAATTAGTGAAGGATTGTGGAATTTGATATATAAGAGTGGTGGGCTTAATGGATCTCACCATTTGATTGGATGGTCTTGGGTTCGCAGTGAACTGGTCACCTTGCATCACAGCATACATGGTCCTATATTCTAACGGTCTCCTTCTGCAACGATAAGATGAAACTTCGGCATGTATCGGCAACCACTGCAGCCGCAGCCATGAAAATCCAGCTTCATTCGGGTCCGTTTTCAAGCAACTACCAGGTTTTTATCGTCACCAAAAAAGTTTGTCTCTTAAGCATATTAATTCTGAGAATATAGCCAATCAATTTCTTAATTTAGCTATCTTTCACTTTTTAAGGATTTAGTTTTCTTATCTGGAACAATCATTTGCAGATACTAAATGTGGTCTACTTAGACTGAGCAATGCGTTTAGGGATTAAACCTCTTTACAAGTAAACTTTCGTTTAACCTAAATAACCAGCTCAAGCGCAACCCTAGTTTGCAGTAAAATCAATACCTAGCAACAAAAACAACATGTAACAGGACCACTCACAAATAGCGGATACAAGAATATATAACCATGAAAAAGCGATACAATTAACAGTAAATAAATAAATAAATAAAGCAATCTAGAGGTTCTTTTTTCCTTTTTTTTGGGGTCGTTGTTGAAGGTATCAGCGACCTAGAGTTGCCATACAAAGAAGTGTAAAGTAGAGATTTGCCTTTAGTCACTAACCGCAAGTTCATGAAGAGCTCTGTTTTGAATTAGCAATTCAAAAAATTGTAAATATACATTTTTTACTGTAAGTTAGTTGGACAATTTGGCTGAACCCATATGATGGTTGAATTGCATACATGTGGTAAACAAGGCGAAGTTACAGAAATCCTCAGTTTATTTTTATATCATTATTACTATATTTTTTTGTTTATGTTTGTGTCTGTACATGTTGTTTTGCTTCTACATCGTGCACGTTTGTATTATTTTACCCCATTGCTGTCTTTTTCATCTGGATTCTGTAATTGCAATGATCAGCTTACGAATGTTTCCTCTTGTCATCAGGGCATCTCCTGCCTGGATCTGTGTGGTAGAGGCTTCATGTCAGAGCTGCTAGATAGAAGGTGGGCACTGATTAATCCATCAACCATAGTCCACCAAGTAACACTCTCTAAAATTCAAAAGCAGACTACAGGTGGACCATCTGTTAGTTTCTCCTATTCAAATAATGCGCAGCCATTTCTGGGTGTTGATATTGTGGAGAATAACAAATCAGATCCATCCTTTTATATTCTGCGGGATGATTTATTGCACCCTTTGATAAATGGTAATAAAGCTAGAAAACTGGATGGCTTGATTCCTCTGATAGAAGATCATTTAGTAACTGATGTGGTGAGATTTTATTCCCTTTGAAGTTAAGAGTTCGTCATGTGCTTGTTCATTGTTTTTATATTTTTTCCCTTTTTATTTTGTGAAGTCTAACCAATCACCCCTCCCTCTCTCTCGTTACCCTTCCAGTGTGCACATCCGCACATCAACACATGCATACACCCAACCACTTTAATGATTTTGAAGTGGCTTCCTTGTGCATGTGAGATATTCAGTTGAGAACAACCCACTATCGGAGACCTCTTAGCAATGAGATTTCCTAGGCCAAGTAAAAGGGTTCTAAATCGTGTAACTAGTTGCTATGCTAAATTGCGCTTGACAATCAGAATTGGTATTTTTAGTGGTCCAGAAATGGTCGAGCCGCCATTTAAGGTGATATGGATGTTTTTATTTTTGGCAGGGAAAGTCATTGTGATGCTTGGTGGGGGTTCCCAGTTATTTTATGTGTTCCCCATGCACCTGTGTCCTTTTGAAATAAAGCATGAAAATGTTCTCATATTGGAATACAAGACCAAATCATATTCTGTTGCACATTTCTTAGGTTACATGTGGAGGTTGTCAAAGTGCACATGCAGCAGCTGTTGGTAAGTATTTAAAGTTGCATTACATGTGGAATACACTCTGGAATTGTTTCAGTTTTCAGTGAAGTTGTCTTCTCCTTTCTTAACATATGAAGCAGAAACCTTGTTAATGAATATTGACTTGCATGTTGTGCAGCAGTTTCATGTGCAGAGAGAGGGCTAAGGTCACATTTGCTTCTACGAGGGGAACAGCCTGAAATTACTACTGGTTACAATCTGATATCTTCAGTTTATGGAAATGTAACATATGTTCCAAGATCTATGTATGCCAGGAGGGAAGAAATGCTCACTAAGCATGCTGATTTAGTGGCAGGCAGCAATGGTTCTGTAATATGGCTTGGTGATGTTGTTCAAGCATCTTCTAGAACTCGGAAATATGGAAAAGGCTATGCAATCATGGATAATTGTAGATGTGCTGAAAGTTTTCAAAACAAAGTAGTTATCGTCAATGAGGGAGCAGGGGATGGCATAGGATTATTAGGTAGGAATAGGAAAACTCAATTCGTTTGTATGCCAATTTTTATATCTCCGTATATATTTTCACAGTTTGTATATAGTCTTTGAGGCAGTAGGTCTTTGTGCTTCTAACTATATTGCATATAAATGATGCAAAATGAGGCAATTTAAGTGTTATCCATCATGTGAATTGCAAAGGCATTCTATTAATATAATAGTCATCTATTTGATGCAAATGAAGATGCCTGGATCTCTATGTTTGTGTTTCAGCTAGATCTTTTTGTTATGGAACGAACCTTATAGATGATCATAAATATCCAATGCATTGAATATTTTTCATTGGTTAAAAGGAATATGCTGGATTGGTGAATGTAAATGGATCAGGCGGTTTCAGTTGCCTATATAGGCAGTTCTGTCATCTATGTACAACCCCCATAGTGCCAAGTCCCAAATCCCAGTTGTAAGCTTATTTTATGCAGTACCAGATGGATACAGGAGTGCCTTCCTATCTGGTAGCCATTTGTTACTTCATTAATAGTTCTTCTGTGCAACATTTTCCATGTTAATTTTTTGGCTTTTGGAGTGGATTTCCTTTTTGTTGATACCGTAACTGCTGAGCTGCTTGAAACATTTAACTTGAACATGGATTCTTTCTTGTAGGTGTCATTCGCCTTGTGGAGCATCTATCCCAGGCTCATTTGTTTGGAAAAGAACAGGCCATACAAATTGTTGTTGATGCTGGCACTGGGACAACTGCAGTTGGTTTAGCAATTGGAGCTCTATGTTTAGGGTGTGTTCTTGTTTATTCTGAGTATCATTTACAGTAGACTTGAAGAAATTTGGATTGATTGCTTGCACTGCTAATGAGATGGATTTTACTAGAAGCATGTAAGTGGAATCCTTTACATTTAATAACTATTGGTGTACCTGTCAGGTTGCCATGGGAGGTAACTGCAGTAATGCTGGCTGATTCAATTGATGGATACAGAAAACAGGAGAAGCGATTAATTTCTGAGTTCAAGACATATTGTGCATTGCATCATGTTGATGATAATTTAGACAGAGTCAACAGTGGCATTGTTCATTGGGTAGAACGCACTCATCCAAGAAAGTAAGTACAATGTCTGCACTCCACTATTCCTTTGGTTATAGCTAAGAGGTGGGATTTTGAAAGTAAGTATGGTATCTGCATGTCCACCATTCTCTGGGGTATAGATATCAGTTGGGATATTGAGTGTCATGGCAACCTTGCTTTGATCCCTCGGTAGAAAAGAATACTCATGTTCCTGTGCCATGGCAACTTTGCTTTTTCATATTGTTTGTTGATCATATGAGGAACTACTTTTGCTTGCAACTAGTACGAGTAAAAATATAGAATGCACTCATCCAGACGATTGATTAGTAATAAAAAGTTATTCTAAGTAATATTTAAGGACAAGTTCATGCAGTATCTGAAAATAAGAGAATTGCTGTTGTACGGTTTTTTCATAATCCTATACCTATATAAAAAGAAAGTTTGCTTCCTCAAGCAGCTCTTCTATCGACCTGCTTCACCAGCATGCTTCCTTTTAAAAATAACTTCGATTCAGTCATTTAATGTTTTATAATTCAAAATCAGGTATACCTTTTATAAAATGACAACAGGTCTCGGTGCTTTTAAAAATAATTTAGATTCAGTCATTTAACTTTTATAATTGAAAATCAGATATACCTTAAATTGGTGGGTAACGGTGCTTTCAAAAATAATTTAGAATCAGTCATTTAACTTTTATAATTGAAAATCAGATATACCTTTTTATAAAACGACAACACTTGCTGCAACTCTTCCTTTTACATTAGTCATTTCTTTTTCTATAATTAAAAATCTGGTATATTTTTTAACATAATTGAAAACAAGTATAATTTAACTGTCCCTCAAGATTTTCTTCAAAAATATTATTAAAAAGACTTATACACCTCTCAAAAATACTTGTAACAAACCATGATTATAAAAGATTTACAAGGAAACTTTTTTTGGAAGCAACTTTTCATAAACCATAAAATAATACTTATTTTCAATTCTTTGAAAAATATATCTGTAAAAATTGTTATTTTTAAATAACACTATTTTCAATTATTTGAAAAATATATCAGTTATCTTCAATTATAAGAATTGGATGATTGTATCTGAATTAATTAAAAAAGGTTTAAAGAAAAACCACTTTCATATGCTAGCTTCAAACAATGTTCGGTGTTCACCCAAGTAAATAATTAATATTGAAACACTAATCAACGTATTTTTATTGTTATGTGTTGATATACAATTTAATATTTGAATGTATGTTGTAAAAATAATTTCAAAAAATTAATTCATTTATCTACCCTAATATATTGTCTGCAAGAAATTTGTCAGAAAAAATTGCTTTCTCAATTTACGAGTTTAGAACATCTGCATATCTCACAGTCTATTTTTTCAAGCAACTATTAACATCGAAGGGATATGCTATGTTGGGTACCGGTGAAAAACCAAGAAAGAAGCTGGAAAGGCTGCAGCAAAGACAGCAATCAATGTTGTAAGGTCCAAAGATCAAAAGGCTTCTTCAATACCGGTATGTCCAACGTTGTAAGGTCTCGTCAATGACGACGAATGAAAGCAGAATGCCAACACCTATATGATGCACGACGTATGAAATGGATGAAGGAAATGTGAAAATTTCAAACAAAAAAACATATCATAACTGAATGTGAACATAATAGCTATGAACCGAATATATAGTTATGAAAAAAAATATACAGAACCTGGAGAATACCATAATGTTAAGCACTGTAGAAATGTCAACCTGAAAAGAACACAGATGATTTACTTACATGAAGAACTTAAGAAATACATTGAATTTAAGAATATTTATTTACTAATGCTAAAAAATATTTACTAATGCAAAACTGACTGAGATCCATTTTGATTGTTCATTTCAACTCGTTACTGATTTGTGTTCTTTTATTTTCCATGTAGTAATTAATGAAAGCAATCAATTCTGTTCATCTCATTATAATTCTGAACTAATAGAGGTCATCATACATACTGCTCGATGTTTTGTAATATGTGCCATAGTTGAACAGAAAAGTAATGAGATGAACAGAATTGATATATCCTCTTTGTAGCCAGCATCTATTACGAACTAATAGGACAATTTTTACTTTGCTTCAAATGCCATAACTTTGTAGCCAGCATCTATATATCCTCATGTTACTGAGGAAAAAATCAGTATGAAACATGTAGCAGAATTTACACTTGTAATTGCATTGCACGTGCGGAGCACGTGCCCTCCTCTAGTTATATTAAATGTTGAGAAGGCATCTTTTTGATGGAAATCACGTAGATTATATTAATAATAATGTTGAGAAGGCATCTTGGCCCAAAAAAAACAAGAGTGTCAATTACAAAGATTCTGAACTGAAATATAACAAAATGACCATTAGTTTTCAACGAAACGCTTAATTTATTCATTCATCTACAAGTGAACTTCATTCTATGCTTTTTGACTTTCTCACATCTTACCTCTGCAGTTGATGTGATTCTTCAAAATATTTATCTTGAACTAATCAGTATAGTTAAATGAATTTCCATGTGTTTGAGAAGCTTCCTTTTATAATTCCATAAAATCATTATTTCTTCAGGGAGCTGAAAGCCAGAAATCATGTGTATGTAAATTATTTATACATCTGATTCTTGGGAATTATTTTCTGCTTGTTCCCTCTGCTCTTTCCCCATTGTTTTCCAGATTTGGCAATGTGTTGAAAGGAGAAATAGAGGCTTGCCAACAAATTGCTCAGGAAACTGGTATTCTGGTTGATCCTGTCTATACCTTGGCTGCTTGGGAACAGGCAAAACTCCTTTGCCAGAAGGAAACTGAAAAAGGTGCCATAGTGGTGATGCTTCACACTGGGGGTACACTCGGCATGTTTGGATTGGCACAGAGGTACAGGTCGTACTTTCATACACTCACAGGCAATGCAAACTTCACTTGAATCATTTAAAATTTTTGTCAGTTAACAGGTGGATGTCATAAAATTTTCTTTTGCATACATGACCCTATTTCATAATGTAACCATGGAATCAATGAAATACATCTTCCTGATATATAGAGTTTTTGCCTAGTTCAAGTTTGTAATTTTACTCTTTCCCTTTGTTGTGCGGGGAGGACTCCCATTGCCTCATTTTTGTTGCAACTGCAAGCCATATAACTTGTTTTGTGTATGTGCATGATAGAGCAGTTAGATATATGAAATAACTGCACTTTCAAGCCTTGACTCAATTTATCTCTACCAAAACCTGGCATGCTTGTTAAGGGCCAGGTGGGTTCTACAACTGTAGTTACTCGCCTAATCTGTTGTTAAATATCAAAACAGTTTATCTAGTAGGTTTTCACTTGGGCTTTTTATTACCTTTTGATGGGTCAAATGCAGAACAAAATTGATTAAGAAAATTTACAACTGGATTTACAAGCGGAAACCTCTGAATGCAGTTGCTGTAAATATGAACGACATGGTTATTCCATTTGTGATGCAGTTTCTCACTCCATAACCATGCAACCGTCAAAGTCATCCATTTTAATACTGACCAACATTAACCCAGTTTGCTACAGTTGAAAACCCATAGCAAGCAGACAACCAAAACCGCATAATGAGGCCAACCTATGATGGGAAAATTGAGGATTTTAAATTTTGATTGTTGAGTTGTATTACTTGGTAGTAGTTATACCATCATGTTTATTAAATTATTAGAGTAATGAATTGTAGTATGTATTTCTTGTCTGCTTCGTACATATTTTCTTGTAGGCCTCAAAGCTGCCTTGATGAATAAGAAAAACTGCGAAGGGCCTAATTCATATAGGCTCCAACACAGCAAAAAGAGAAGGCTTTGCTTTGTTTTAACTAATAAATCTGAATAGCATCTCAGGTTTACAACTGATTATTGCTGCTTTACGGCACTAAAAAAAGGGATTCCCTATAAATAACATTATTGTTCATATGAACTAACATAAGCATCCAATTTTGACAGATTTATCCATGTATGGCACAGGTCAAAACAGCAGCGACATTATGAAAGCTAATACATATGGCATTTATGGCTTCAGAGTTCATCCTTGGAAGACCCCCCTTTAGTGTTATCTGGGGAGTTCTTTACTGGGTATGAAGCCTCCATAGCTATACCACAGAGCCCCTGTTTTGCAGAGATACCTCGCTCCATCCTTATGTAACCCCTTTCTCCCCATTCAGGCCCCCATGAATTCTTCACAATCCAATACTTGGTTCCCTCAACAGTTGTTCCATACCCCACAATTGCCACTCCATGATTCAGCTCCCTTCCGCAGTCTCCCGTGAACACACCCTGCAGTTAGAATCGTCCCAGCCAGACACGGAACCAATTTTAGTACTTATTTCTGGAGTGTTTTTTATTTCTGTCATTTGGCAAGTTATGGGATTAAATCTTATGACTCCATGTTATTGTAGGAGAAGTAAAATCATCCAAAAGAATACCTCCGAATAGAACTGCATGTCGGAACCGCCTGCATCTATGCCAACAGATACAGGTTGGTTTGCAACAGCTTTCATTAATTCATTTTCATCATTAACAGGCACGTTTTCATGACCATCAATCGTCACGGCATGAAAATTCTCCTGTCATCACACAACGAATGCATACATATTATATATACAAAACTAATTAAACCTTCTCTAATGTTAATAAGACTACAAGTTAATTGTAACTAATGGAATTAATCTACCTTTGAACCATCACAATCCCCATCCTCAGCTTTGTAGGGGTAGTTCTTCTCTGTTGTTATCCCTCCATTTTGCTTGATGAAATCAAATGCGTATTCCATCAGTCCACCATTGCATCCTTGGTTTTCAGTGTTGTCACAATCGACCAGCTCTTGCTCAGATAGAGATAACAGATTCTTTGTTCTGATTTGGTTGATGCCCTCCACAGCAACAACAGTAGAAAATGCCCAACAGCTACCTATAACATCAAAGTGATCAAATCTATCTTAGTCAATTAATTGAAGTGAAACTGTATGGTGTTATTACTTATGCTTCCTTGGGATCCAAAGTTAGTGATCAAATTGGGTTGCCAGAACCTGTTAACTAGTGAAAGGTGCATCCTTAGCTATATTATGCAAGTGGTCTGGCCTGTTAAAGCATAGTTTCTACCTGCAAACAAGAGCCTTACCACATTTGCCTTGATCCTTGATGTCTGTGACCGCACCTTTCATCCTCCAATCGATGGAAGCTGGGAGGTTATCGACCTTCTCATACATGAAGCTGCCTGTGCCGCGTGGGCTCCCTCGGAGCATCCTGTGATGGTCGACCTTAGAGCCGGCATAGGAGCTCCTGAATTCATGGTTAGTCATATCTGCGAACTTGTTAAGTTTCAACTTATATGGCTTGTCCTTCTTGTTCGTATGGTGAACATGCATGACATTCTCCTTAAAGACATTGAAACGCTTGTGCTTCTCTTTGAGGTCCCTAGACAACCTGTGATGGCTCCTCCACCTCTCGTACAAGTCCCAGAAAGAGTCTTCCGATGCCAACTCCTTCTCGTGGAAGTCGAAGCTCTCCACGAATCCCAGAGCAAGAGCCAATGAAAGAAAAACTAGAAGAACCTTCCTAATCTCCATTGCTTTCACCCCAACAAAACAAAACAAGAATGAATTTCCAGGGCCTAATGGAGTTGCTTTAAATAGAAGAACGAGAGATCAACCCCAATCACATAAAGTGAATTACGACCCATGCTAGACAAACAAAAATTGGACGTTGCTTGCTTGCGGGCTTCAACAACCAATGATGGATAAAGTTATCAAGATGAGGCTTGTCAGCTTGAGAACTGTGTAACAGAAAGAGGGTAAGCTGCTAAAATTTGATATAGCTAGATGTGCTTTACAAGTCTTTGCATGTACATACGTGTGTTTGGTTCTGCGAGTTTAGTGTAAAGGCTTCCTCATTTCCTTGGAGCTTTAACAAGAAAAGGAGGGGAAGGTTACAGAGCTATTATGGTGGTTTGAGTTTGTGCAGATTGGGGGAGAGGTCATCTTCTCATGCCAAACACGTTAACTTGTTTCACTTCACCATTTGGGGGTGACGAGTTCATTACGTCCTGCACACACGATTTCTTGCAAGCGGGAATAAAGCTTTTATAACCGTTCCATGTTCCATTGAAAACCAAAAGCTCTGAAAAAGCCCTCCTCCCAAGGAAAGCTATCAAAACTGATTTTGAACGAAATCTGCGTGAATCTGTTTTTATAGAATCGCATTCAGACCAAGGGCATCAGCACCCCTGGTGGAGTCAGGGTCTTTCCAGCCTACAAAAGGGTTTAAGATGGTTGGATCTGATATGCCATGGACTAGGCTAGAAAATCTTTTGTTGTGTACACGTCATGTAAGAGCGTTTAATCATGATTCTAATCCTAGCAACTGTTTCTGAAAACTTCTTTTTGACAATAGTGGTGTTTAAACCTGCTTGTTTGATTTGGATTTGCTATTTTCGAATAGGGGATTTAATGCTTTGCTTCCATCATTGGATCAAGGGTAGCCCAAACCAACTTAAATGCACCAAGGTCTAAGAATTCAAAACAAATAAGGAGCGCATTTTATTACCTTACATGTCCTCAAATTTACTTCAATTGTTTATTCAATTTATTAATATTAGTTCAGATTCTTGAGTTTTCATCATCCTGCGTAATACATTACCATCTTTTCTTTCTTATGGTCTGGCTGAAAAAAATATTTTAATATTCTGATAATTACCATTACATAGTACAAAATCTATTACATTAGGATAGTAATGTTTATTTGGATCGAAAAATGTGCCGGATAGCTCATCCAAACCATTCCCTATCAAGTAGAGTGATCTATACAGCAACATCATCATTCCATGTGGCAAAAAATAATCTTGTTTCTCTAAGCCGTTAAACTTGGTAAAGCTGTATAGTTAGCAAGAGCATACTATAAAGTTGAGTAGGAGAGTAATATATAGGAAAAGAAGTATAACATGGTGTTAATGTGTGACCATAAGACGGCACATGGAATGCTCATGATGATGTTATTGGTTGCATCAATTATTCAAGATATTATTTCTATCAAATAATTATAAACAACATATATATTAATTATTTGTTCAAAATCTATGGAGAACGGATATCATTAATCTTGAAGAATTTTACAATTATATGAATTTTATCAAACTCCTTCAAACCTCCGTGCATGTTTAATGTGCGTTCATGGTTGTTCAATAGAAAGTGCAAATTCATCTGCCGGAGTCATTTTATTTAAATCATCAATCGCTGTTTCATGCTGAGGACAAAAATGAACTGCAGCCGATCTCCTAGAGTAAACCGCCAGATTTAACAGGGCTCCTCCACTTGTTTCCCACGAAACGTGTCTGTCATCTCCGCCCAACTGTTGCCCTTCTGCGCCCTTGATGCATATCTTCATCAAATCCCTTCCATTCCCCTTCCATTCCCCACCGTTTCTACCTTCCTTGCACCCTCTCCAGGCTTCTGCATCTTCCACCATTAAAATTAACTTGTAAGCTCTCTCTCCCAATGGATGCCCAAAAAAACCATCATCTAGCAGGAGAGAGGACTGGGATCGAGAACAATTCTTCCAGCAGTAAGAGCAACGTAGTAGTCAACAAAGTGACAGTCATCGGCAGTGGCAACTGGGGAAGCGTTGCCTCTAAACTCATTGCCTCAAATACCATCAGGCTAAGCGCTTTCCACGGTTAGTTCATCTCTCATCACTGCATACCATCAATTGTTCATTTGGTCAACATGCAATAGATTAATTCATTACAGGCATTCCCACATCCATCTCTCAAAGGTCAGACATTATCTCATATCTTTGGAATAGATGTAGAATCTTGACAAACGAGTTAACTATAACCCGATTCATAGAACAGAGATTGACAGAAAAGCTCATTTTCCTATATACTTTTTAACTTTTGCATGAAATTCAGATGAGGTAAGGATGTGGGTATATGAGGAGACGTTACCCACCGGGGAGAAATTGACAGAAGCCATCAATCGAACCAATGTAAAAGGACTAACGACTACTCCATTTAGCTTCTCCTCCTTTTTATGTAGTATCATTGGTCTTTGCCAATGTAAATCTGCTTGCTTCTTCTACAGGAAAATGTGAAGTACCTTCCTGGTATAAAGCTAGGGAAAAATGTGGTTGCAGATCCAGACCTTGAGAATGCAGGTAAAGTATCCTTCCCCTGTTATGCACTTTTTTTCTTTTTCATGAAGTGGATTAGGTAATGGTAATAGATAGAACATCCAGCCTGAAACCTCTGAGTTTACTGATTCCCACTGAAAAGTTTTGCAGTGAGAGATGCAAATATGTTGGTTTTTGTGACCCCCCATCAGTTTATGGAGGGCATATGCAAGAGGCTTACTGGGAAGATAAATGGACAAGTCCAGGCAATTTCACTAGTCAAAGGTATGGAAGTCAAGATGGAAGGCCCTTGCATGATCTCCTCGCTCATTTCTGAACAGCTTGGGATCAATTGTTGTGTTCTCATGGGAGCAAACATCGCTAATGAGGTAATTAACCATATGACCCAACTCCAAAATTCTTCCTATCACCCATTTAATTGTGCTTCCCCTAGAGTCATCCTAAGAAAGAATGAGCATGCAGATAGCAGTGGAGAAGTTCAGTGAAGCAACAGTAGGATACAGAAAAGATAAAGAGGTTGCAGAAAGATGGGTTCAGCTGTTCAGTACTCCCTATTTCCAAGTAACAGCGGTAAGAGTGCGTTATTCATTCTTCAATTTATATATTGTTCGAACTAAAAACTATAATTTAACAAAAATATTGCAAGCTTACCACTTTACCAACACAATGGGCATCATAAAAACAAATTTTATATACTTCATATTAAAAATAAAAATAAAAACATTTGCAAACAAGAAAACAAAATTCATCTAATCATGATTGGAATTTTCCTATCAAATTTTCACCAGAGCATATTATTTTAAAAACATCATCCACTATAGTGTCAAATCATGAGGAACAGAGAAGGATATTAATTGAATAAACTAACATGAAAACACAGCTGTTTCTAACGTTGGTAACACTTGGATAGCCCATTAAATGAACTAACAACAACTTTCCCATAGTTTAACACTAATTGCATGCTTATCTACACCTCTTTATGTTTGTGTGCAAAAAGAGCAGGTCCAAGACGTGGAGGGAGTGGAACTATGTGGGACACTGAAAAATGTAGTAGCCATAGCAGCAGGTTTTTGAAATATCAGAAGTCTTCAGTTTTTATTCATTACCTTTTTTATTATTACAATTATTTTTGCCCTTTAATGCCTGTTTTTAACATGCATATCCATAACTGAACTCTGTTGCAAGTTGCAACAGGTCTTGTTGATGGCCTGGAGATGGGAAATAACACTAAGGTAAATAATAACGTTTCAGTAGACTTTCAATGCGTAAGATCACAGAAATAAAATCTAATTTGATCTTGTATGTAATTTCCAGGCTGCAATAATGAGAATTGGTCTGAGAGAAATGAGGGCCTTCTCCAAGCTAATGTTCTCATCTGTCAGAGACAGCACCTTCTTTGAAAGCTGTGGAGTAGCAGACCTCATTACAACATGCTGTACGGAAGCAGAAAGATTCCATTCCTTCTCAATTAGTTATGGTTTTGTTTTCACCAACAAATGGTATCAAACATAACAATATAAGCTTCTTCTTTTTTTTAATGACAGTGGGAGGAAGAAACAGAAAAGTAGCTGAGGCTTTTGCAAGGAATGGCGGAAAAAGGTAATTCTATGTTGAATCTTTTAGGTGCAATGAAAATAATCTAACTTGAGAGTCAACACTAGTAAATTGTGATCTTGCTTATTTACATCTGTAGGTCATTTGATGAGCTTGAAGCAGAATTACTGCAAGGCCAAAAACTACAGGTAGATAATAAAGTTATTACTAACAACATCAACATCCATTGCTAGCGTTTCTGCATCCATTTTCCAGTAATTCTGATTTTATATGCACAAAGAGAGTTGTATGAACCTATGAGGTAGTCAATTTTACAAAATAACTTCAATCAAATTGGTGGTGGAAACCAAAAGAACTGGAATCTAATGTCAACAAAAATGGAAAACTATGTTTCTCAAGGGTAAGGAAAGATAGTCTCAATAGCCCAATAGACAAAGCAAAATAATTTCCCATGCTTCCTAGATGTACCAGATTATTTCATTGGTCTTGTTGTCCTTCACTATCTAACCCCTAATGCTTTTTCTTGAAGGGTGTCTCGACAGCAACGGAGGTTTATGAGGTTTTAAGCCATCGTGGATGGCTAGAGTTATTTCCACTTTTCACCACAGTGCATGAGATTTGCACGGGCCGTCTTCCTCCCTCGTCCATAGTAGAATATAGTGAACACACACCAAAGTTCTCTCTGGTGGAAGGATCTGCTCAATATTACTGATCCTTATATGGAGAACAAGAATTCAGTTTAATGTTTGGTGCAAGCAGCTTTTTTTCTTCTCCTGGAGGCATTAACTTACCCAAGTCTTAGATGGATAACATGGAGTCAAGATGGATATTAAAATTGATAAGTAGCATATTAGAGAGCTTTGACACTTTAAGAAGTAGATGAGTTCAAGAAATAACATTTGTTGAGAGCCAGTAATTTTGCTTTGAATGGAATTATAGCTGAAATTAATTTGAGCCATTCATATCTACATATATCCATTCTAACTGGTAACAGAACTTGCCAATTTGTAATTCTATAGCTAGTATTAAAAGGCATCCAGATGGAAGATGCAGCAGATGCTAAACCAAAGACCCCTCCACAAACTAAGGACTAGGTTGGCATTTATACTCTTTTTTTGGCATTCAAAGTAAAGCGTAGTTAAATTAAGCAGTTATAATGTCAAAATACATTAACAAAAAAGAATCAGATTTGACATACATGCATTCTTTGGTCTTTTCAAATAGGTAATTGACTGTCAACCCATGGAAAATAGAAAACCAAAACAAAACGAAGGATTGAAAGGCAAAATGATAAAATGGAAATACAGAAACAAAAATATTACTTACCTAGAATTGGAAGTGCAGCTCGACAAAGGCATAAAGATATCTGTGACGATCATTAAGCCAACGCCTGTCTTATGGATTCACTTCCTTCTGTTATTTGTAATAAAAAAAATTAAAACATGACAAACATTTTTAGCATATATGTTTGTTTTTTTCTGATAAGTAATGAAGAATGTATTAGATTAGGCAAAGTTTAAGAATATACAAATGTGAGAACAGGACGAATGCCAGTCCTAAGGCAAGAGAGAAAAAAAAACCAGAAACCCCCTAATGCTCAAAATAAGCATGTACTTTAAGCATAAAAGTCTACTAACATCACTGAAAAACCTGGGGTTAGTTAAGCATAGAGTGAACTTGAGGAGTAGAGAAATAAAAATTCTGTTTATCGCATAGGGCTATCAAAAATGTCACCAGGCACAGTGATTTCCTATCCAGGGTTACTGAAGCTGTAGAAGCAATGTCATAAGCCTTACAATTACTAAGTCTCATAAGAATTTCAATACGCTGGTAAAAGGAGATGAAAGCTGATGAACATGTCTAGAGTGCAAATCTTCCAACAAACATGCCGTGTTAGAATCAATGCCATGTTCCAATAACAATCAAATCTATGGCAAGCAAAATAATTTGCCAGCAACCACCAAATCACCTTTTCTTGTTATTCAATAGAAATAAATATTACGAAAAAAAAAATCAGCTTAAAAAATCAATCATGATTTTTAAAAATACCAAGGCAAAACCAGATGAGAATACTTCAAAAAAGAATAAGGCATTATAATGTTATAAATTCACAGCAAGAAAACCTGGGACCATGGGACCCGAGCTAAACAAGCAAGAAGCTTATTCAAGAGATTCCTTTTGTTTGGCTTGTTGTAGTAGCTCTTCCCTGACTCTCTTGATCTCCATTTCCTTTTCCAATCTTTCTTTCTGGAATAATGCGAATAAAATACAAAATTAAATGCAAGCAATCAAAGCTCCAACCAAAGGCCTACAGTGACTGAAACACAGTTCTTAAGCTCCAGACCTAGAATGAAAAATAAACAGTTGGAGTAACCAATGAGCAATTAGTAATGAACAATAAAAAGTTGGAAGAGCTGCAACCAGACAATCCCTTGAACAATAAATATAGAATACAGCTGGAGCAAGCCTATTTTCACCAATAAGCCTGCTGAAAATCATGAATGTCGCTAATTTTGCAACAAACACCAACAACTACGAAGGAAGATGTGATTTTCCATTTCCACCTAAGATGAACCTTTGGTACATATAGGGATCAAGATCATTCAAATCTCATGTCCCCTAAAAGGATCCTTACTAAAACGATTAATGCGGTCCTTCATGACAATGATCATATCCAACATCCACCGGTAATAAAACCTAATATGGCAGCTTCCTCCATAAGCCAAGAAGACCTCATAAGAGTAGTTTTAAAGGCCTGCAACCTAGGACTCTTATAGGAACATAAACATCATAAAGAACAAACAAAATTAGCAAGTCTTGCTCTTATTCAACTCAAAACTGAATCTAATAATTTCCCCAGCAAGAGGAAACCATAAACATTTTCATGACAAAAGCAAAAAATTATTCGCTTAAGTGTTGATGATCGTTATTATCATGGAAAACTATTATGGGCTGAAGGATGCAACATAGAGCTCAGAAAATATATAACATGATTATCATATAGCTTGATCAATACAAAGATTCATGTTAGATAATGTAACAACATTCTTATGCTAATTCCCAATGAATTCTTAACTTTTTCATTTTTTTCAATAAAGTTTGGTTCCTAACTTCCTATATACATTAAATTTGGGATCTTTTTTCACTTGTTCATTTAGAGGAACTAAAGAGCAATACTGGATTTTCCATTATAGTAACACTTTTCAATAAGCACCACCAGAAACAGGAAACCGGTTTGTTTAACATCAATGAGTGGTGTATCCTTGACAGTCAAATACTTCAATTGCTAGGCCTTGGGGGTTCCAGTGCATCTGCTTGGGGCATAAGGATGTGCATGGATCAGAATCTGAAGAACATATATAACAATGGGGACTATAGTACAACTTTGTAGGCATGAAGCTCAAAAACTTAATATTAACATGTTTTCCTTTCAATTCTGATGACAAATTATCGTGTAGTTTGACCCTAGCTGAGATATAGCCTGGTAGACATAAGCAGCAGAATGAATTTGCTCTCTTGGCCTAGGAATAAATATAAAAATAAAACACCATCCAACTTAATTCTTATAGTCAGACGATTACAAATTAAGCTGCAGAAACATCTGTTGTTGATAATCAAAACAGGCATTGGACCTTCAACCAAAAAATGAATAATGACAGTATTATTTTAATTTATAATGCAGGGTAAGGTGATGCTTTCCTCCTACACCCTAAAAATAATAAAAATAATTATAACACCGTCAACTAGATAGCATTGAATCTAATGAAATGAAACAGAATGTCTGATTAAACTTCCAGTGTCTATGTTACAGAAAAGTCTTTCCACAGGAATCTGAGATCAGATGATGAAACGATAGTAATAAGAGAAAAAGAAAAAGATCAGAGTCCTAGAGAAGTTGTTGAAATAACGGTTTATACCTTCTCGTCTTGATGAAGAGAAACCCATATGTGGACCTTCTCCATGGACTGTCAGAATATGAAAGCTCCCAGCGTCATTGCGAAGTAGGTTGCTATTCTCACCATCTTCTTCCTTCTTTCCCAGGGATTGGTAAATGCTCGATGCCCTTCTTTCCACACAGAAGACAATGGCGAAATACGCTACTCTCCCAGTGTCATTCCGAGAGCTTTTTATTAAGGGGTATTTTTTGTATGTACTTTTTTTTGGAGAGTATTAAAAAAACAAAAAAGAAAAGAAAGAGAAAAATATACTTTACCTAGGCATTGTACTTATGTAGGTTCTTAAAAATTTATTACATTTATATGCAACACAGATATGCTTTTGAAGAAAATTAATTTTTAGTCTCACATTTTTAATGCTTTAGACCATGCTCATGGAATTGAATCCAATTATCAAGCTCGTCTCTGCTTAGAAACAAACCTGTTTAGGACAGACTTTTAATGAATTTTTTTTTAAGTATTGGTTCCTTTTAACCGCCATGTGCCTTCTAAGTTTTGGAAAGTGCCCAAACCAGACAATTCCAACCATCCTTTCAGTATTATAGATTCTCATTCAAATATCGTGAATTTTCCATTCATTGTTCAATAAAATCATTCTGAACTTTACATATATTGTCAGAACTTATTATCTGAAGAAAGCTGTTAATGTTACCAACTTCCATGGATTAATTCCTGCTTCTAATTCTACCACATTAACCCTTTTCCTGTTAAGTAAGCTTATACTAAAAAAACTCATAGTTTGGCCTCTCACATTCAAGAAAGCTAAAAAAACAAAGCACTAGATCTTTATTCACAGGCAACTTGGCAGGAACTTTATCATGCACAAAATAACAATTAGTGGCCGAGGAACTTGATGGCTTACGCTAGTAGTGATTGCAACAGGAACAACCAAAAAATGGTATCAAACAGGCAGCCGGTGATGAAGCATCTCCCTGTTGCTAACTCTCATTGATAATGCCGTCACGTCCATATACATATAGTCCCATTCTTATCAGCAGAAGCTAGATGTTTTCCCAGCCCACTCCATGAACAACAAAGGACTGGAGCAGCATGTTCCCTCAAAGAACTGACAATATCTCCTCTTAATCTTGACCAAATGTAAACAGAACCATCAGCAGACCCAGCAGCAACATAGTTGTCATCTGCACTGATGCATGATCTGCTCCAGTTAGATGCCACTCTATTACCATTTGCTCTTAATGTGCCACAAACCTCCAGTGATCGCATATCAAATAAATTGTGTAAGTTGTCCCTCCCACTAGTCAGCACGGTATTTCCATTTCGAGAAAGAGAGATGGATGTGACAGCATGTGAATGTGCAGCAACTTCACTAAGTAACTTCCCAGTCTGAATATCCCACAAGCGAAGGTTCCCATCAACATGACCTGAGCATATGGTCTGTCCATCCATGCTGAAGCAAAGAGAATTGCAGTTGCTGTGAGAGAGAATTGTATTGATGCAGTAACCTTTCTGTAGATCCCAAGCTTTTATAGTCCGATCATAAGCTGCACTCACTACGTAACGGCTTGAAACTTTACTCACATCTACAGCACAGACTTTGTCTGTGTGGCCAGTAAGAGTATGACGGACCCGGCCTGAACCCACATCCCACACATATAAGTTGTTTGAGCTGCTTGCTGCTATAACAGACTTGTTGTCATGAGTAATAGCAAGATCAAGAACAGAGCCGAGGCAACCATAAAGAGTGCAAATTGGTGTCCCTTTGTTTGTATCCCATATCTTGACTGTTCGGTCTTGCCCTCCACTGATCAACCTGCTCGAGTTGTACTCAAACACTATAGAAGCACATCCACCTTCATGGGCCTGGATCTTGTTCATGCATGCAGTGGGAATGGGTGATTCCACAAAGTACTCAGCTCCTGCTTCACTTTGGCGGACCACACCATCAACTTGCTCACGTGCAAGTTGTTCTATGCTGCTGGCCTTGAGCCGATCCATCATATCTTTATACATTGCATTAGCCTATCATTGTAACCATACGTGGTTAGCCAAAAATGTAGCATTTGATTCAAGGTATCAACCAATATAAAGAGCAGAGAAACTTCTTGAAAACATAGAGAAACTGGTTCCAAATTGTTAACATAAAGAAAACAAAATATCAAAGCCATGTAACCCGTCATTCAATTATTCTTGCAGTTCATCATTTTCAGACATTGAGGTCACTGTCACAACACCACCATGCTGCCACTGTAAGATTTCAACAATCACTTTTAAAGATGTATTCTCAATTAGGCAGACTGAAAACATATGACTGGTGGCCAAACTGCCACAGTGGCATTTTAACCCTTTTTATTTTTCTTTTTCTTTTCTTTTTTTCTGAACTTTAAGCCCAAAACCTCAACAAACATCTTTAAAATTTGAACAAATAATAAAAGACCTTTATGGGTTCTTGATAAAAATAGAACACATTGCAACATGATGATATAAAGAATTCACATGATTGATAATAAGCTCAAGAATAGAATTATATTAAAGCAAAACAACCTGTTACAATAAATTTTAAGGTATAAAAGAGTTACTCATAAGACAAAAAAAAATCAGGTAAAGGAACCTATTTTAAGATTGAAATCATTTACTCTGACAAATTAAAAAATCATAAAGACCCAAACCAATCAAACTTTCAACTTATTCATTTTGACCTGGCCCAAGCAGAAACTGAAAGTTGATCTTCACAAACTTTTGAAAAGACACATTCATGGTAAATATACACATTGTAATACTAGATTTTGGTTTCTTCATGCCTAAACATGGCATTCCAAAACTAACTAACAAATGCAAGTGTTGTTAGAAAAAGTAGTCATCAAAATAAAGGCAATGACAGGCAAACAACTTTTAAGGGCTCTCCATCACAAAGGATTTGCACTTTTTCACATATAGCATGAAGAGCTATTGCTAAACTTTGAATCAAAAAAATTAATAATAACATGAAATACCTCGTTAAGGCGTTCTGCGTCCTGCATTTTTTCCAACATCCAGCGATCAATTAACGACTTGTTTTCTGCCTCTGCATTTTTAGCTTTTACAGTCATATCTTCTAGTTGTTTTTTAAGCTCCTGGTTTTCACTTAAAACCAAGTCCAAAGCTTTTGTCTTTTCCTCTAAAATATCCTTCAATTGAGAAGAATCCTCCCTGCAACAAGTAGATAAGTTTTAGTTCACATAAAAACCCGAATCTCAACAAGCAAATTCAAACCACGGATAACATGAGAATAAAAAACAACCTTGATTTATCAACCTCATCTTGCAGATTAGCGATCTTTGCCTCTTTCTCTTGGATCAAAGCTTTAGATTTTCTGCACTCTGCCACTTCCAGAACAAGCTGCTCAGACAACCGTGCTTGAGCTTTGTAACATTGCTGCAGTTCCACTTCCAGGTTTTCTGTTTTCTCTTTCCATTCTGAGCCCTACGTTGACATATGCATTAACTTAAGCATAAATTCAATATTATTAATCAAGAAGCTTAAAAAGAAGAGGAGAGACCTTCATTTTATTTTGTTTATTTATTTATTTTCTGTTAAATATCAAAGTACTATCCAGAGTGAACAGGGATATGCATTGTATACAGGCAAAAATTCATTGCTTCATACTCGCAAGGGAAAATTAGAAGTGCTCAAGAAAAATGAAAATAAGGTAACATAAAATCAAAGAGAGACCATCTCTGGTTTTTACCGACATATTCTACTCAAGCTACAATATAAAAGATAAACAAACATGTTACAGAGAGTCTTGAAGTAGGCCCAAATAGGAAAAAAGACCAAGAAAGTAAGCCAAATTTATTTTGCATGTAAAACAAAGACCAAATAAGGGGCAAGAGGGCACATATTGAAGGATCTAAAATGGAGGAAAATGAGGGGGGGGGGGGGGGGGGGGGGGTTGTTGCAAAGGATTTACTTGACTAAAGATATTCATTTTGCCGATTCCAACAACCTTGGATAAGGCATTTTGTTGTCATTATTATTGTTATATAACAAGTAATGAAGAGGAAACGACAATTTTAAAATAAAAATAAAAACTATAATACTATTAGACGAAAAGTCACAAAAAAGATAAGAACAAAGCATGATTCTTATGATTAGCAACATGAACATGCAAACTGACTATCTGATGCTCACACAGAGGGTACTTATAATTAAAAAAAATATTTTCCACTAAGTTGTTCTATTAACTTTTACCAAATTGTTGGGTTCATCAGTATAATTCATTCTCTTCTATTACAAAACAATCAATAGTCATGTATTTTGTTTCACTGTGTGTTCCTCAAATATTTATCATCAATTTCATTAAGCTTCTCATCAGTCTTCCCCTTGATCCTCTAGATCCTTCCAATCTATTGTTATTAACAAGAGAAAGAAGATTTTATGAACGAATTATTTCTAGGTCCAAGAAATTAGCTTGCAAAGACTTGAACCTTCATCGAAAATTATATCTACGTTTACATATAACACCCAAACACTATAAACCACTCACCTTTTCTTTGACTTTAATTATTGTTTGTTGCTTTATCCTAATAAGGACACTTTCAGATTACTTCCAACATGTTTGTTTCTAATTTCATTTTTCTTTCTTCCTTCCATCACTTGTATCAGCATCCTCATTTCATTAACATTGATCTTATTTCCAATAATAATCAGATGGGAAAGAAATTAAGTCTAAGCATTTCACACACTTTTCTCGACCTTTTGACAAATTTCTTTTCTCATCAGTTTAAAGCCTGATATATGGTTCATTTGATACTTGACCAGTTCACTTTATATTGGAGATGAGATGTGCTTCATTAGACATATTTACCAAAACTAAACCACCTTCTTGTGTCGCCTCATATAATAATAATAATAATAATGATAACAATCATTGAAAAAAAAAAAAAAAAGAGTAATGCAATCAACAAACTCAGTATAGAAGCTCTGATAGGAACCCAATTGTGTTGTAATTGAGGGCACCATGAAGACTTACAAACGTAAAAGCAATTAGACATTTTCACCAAAGCAATTAATGCTTATTTGATTGGACTTACAGGTAGAGGAGAACTGTGAAATTTTCTTAATATTTAGTTTCCTTCTCTCATTTAGAAAAAGGGGTAAATAGGAAATAGGATCAAATTACAAGACTGTTCATAAATAGTATTAATGATTCAACAAGGATTTATACTAGTATTGGACAGTATTGCTACAAATAAAAATCAGCTTTTAACAAGTTCTTACATCTCCCTTTGAAATCTATTTTAAAATATGCTCGTAACCCTTTTACGTGTATTTTTACAAGACGGAGATGCCCATAAAATCGAAATCTACCTATGCCCAAGACAGTAACTGTAATTCCAAACATGACAAGTACGAAGCACCAAAAGATGCTCATAAACTAGGACTTCTGGTAAACATCAACTGAGTTGACACCAGGAATACCATTCTCACGAACTATAAGCCAATTTATGCAGGAAGACTACGACGTATTTAAAAACTAAGACCTCCTCCACTAAGAAAAAGAAAAACCTAGTTCATCAATGGAAAAAAAAAAGCGTACCTGAGATATGAAAGGCCGCGAAAGAGCAACAAAAGCCGGAGCGTGAGCGCCTTCTTCAAGTAAATGGCGCTTTCGCAGCGACTTCAGAGCGTCCTTTATGGCTTCCCTAGCGATTTCATCCAGAGACCTGAAATTCAACAACAAGTACGTCTTAATCAAATTTACCGCCAAAAGCAGAAAGCCAGGAAACGCGAAGAAGAAATAAACAGGAGAAATCGAATGTTGATCCTTTCGCATCCAAACGTACATGTTGATCTGAGTAGATTGCGTTCGAATAATGGCTGCTTTTATTGTTGCAGAAGAAAGGCCATCGGAATCCCAGGGATCCAAAAGGGACAGCGGCGAGCACCGATATATTTTTCTTTCATCTCCATCTGATGTCTCGCTTACGTTACAATCTTGATCTGTCAAAAACTCTTGGAAAACCGAATCTCCGGGGTGCAACTCGGTGTGGTTTGGTCCAGAGTTGACGTTAACCACAACCAAACCGAGGTTCCGGACTGTCAACTCAAAACCGAATCGAGAACCGGTCACTTTATCCCAAAAATCGAACCGAAAATGAAAATTGGAAAATCGAAAAACCAAATTATAATTTCCGTTCGGTTTAATTGGTTTAGGTTGATTTCGTTCAAGTTTCAACGAGGAGACAACGTTAAGATACTACTGACCTGTACTTTCGGGGTTAGGTTTACAGAAGAACAGGGGAGAGCAACAAACATGGTGGCTCCGATCAAGTCTGTACAATGTTTCGGCAAAGAGACGATAGGGGTTTCATCAAGATAACTGCTATCTCATAGAGATGGTGGAACCCCCCAAGGCTTATGTTCCATCACGCTTCCACAACCAACGTTCACAGTAGCCCATTCTATCGACATTGATCCGATGGTAGCATTTTCCCTCTTGGCGGTTTCATTCATTTATCAGTATTCAATGACTTAGTACTATGCCCATATATAATACCAAGGTAATTTAATCCAGTCTATAGGTCGCCCCCTCCGAGACTCAAACCTAGGACATGATGGTTGGCTCTGATACCATTTGTTATGTGCCTAACCGCTACTCCAAAAGCCCCAAGGCTTATGAAAACTTCATTGGTTAAGCACTTAACATTTAGGACCGTAACAGATTCATATTCCGTGTTGTTGGCTTCACTTACCCTTTGTAATCCCACAAATTAATCGTAGAGAAGAACTCAGGAAGCATGGATCTTGCCGCAACTACCTTTCTCAAGCCCCTCTTAAATCCTTGCGTTATTGTTCCTCCTCTTCACCACTGCCCCTAGCCTCCTACTTGCCTTATGGTCCTTACCTTTTCAGAATGCAACAAGACTGCAACTTAGATCTCTACAATGGCAGTAGAAATCGCTCTCGTGTTTGGGTATTCCAAGCGATCAAGGACCGTCGGCAACCGACGCCTCTGAAAGATCTTTTGGATGCTCTTTCTATCCTATATCTCGTTGGAAGAAGGATAGAATTAATAAATTAGAAGTGTAGGGAAGCAAAGGGAGGAATGAGAGCATTATGGTTTTGAATGTTTTTAAAACGCATGTTTATTTGGTGTATTGAGAAATGGATGATACTTAGTCATAAGGCGTTAGGGTTTGAATATGAAGGGTAGAAAGGATAGGTTAAGCAGAAGGAGGTCTTTAGATCATAAGTTAGGTTTCAATTCGGTTCGATTTAATTAAGACATTAACCCATATCCGAACCAAAAATAATTCGGTTTAAAATTTTTGTACCAAAAGCGAACCATAGGCTTTGAAACCCGACCCAGACCAATCCAAAGTCGGATTGGGTTGGTTGGTTCTCGGTTTCAACCGAACAATTTGCATTGCACCCCTAGCGGACACAATGAGTTCAGAAATCAAGCCGTTGCTATGTTGTGGGATGGAAGACATTTGGGCCCAGTACCATTGCGGGCTGCGCCTAGATACCTACAGTTTACTATAGAACGCGAGTCTGAGGAAGTGAATGTGTAAGTTTCTTACTTTGTGTGATCTCCAATAATCCTTTTTTCTGTTTTGGCAACTTTTAAATCCAAATTAGCCGAGTGCATGTGCAGTACTACATATATAAAGAAAAAGGTTAAAGGGAAGGAACAGTTGCAACTGATTATTAAGTTATTAAAAAATTGAAGCAATTTTGATTATTGTACCCTTTTATTAATGAATCTTTACAATGATATGTAATGGTTCTTTTGGAAACTTGCACATCTTGGTTGGCGAGACTCTAATGGGGCATCTCGTTTTATATATAGTATAGATTTGTCAGTTTTCTATCAAAGTTATAATTATATCTATAATTATAATATTGAATAGATCATAGATGTGAGAGTATTCTTAGCACTTACGAACTTTAACGTCATTGGTTTTCTACTTGTACTAATCTCTATAATGGGAACGGGATCTTTAAGGAATGTATTTGTCTATGGGTACAAGACATGTCAATGAGATAATTATGGACAAAGTAAGAAACTAGGTGGACATTGATGTTGATGTCCAACAAGTGGCTAAAGATTATTTGCAGTAGTATTATTGAAAGATGGTAAATATGATGCCAATGCCCAAATGGCCATAACTTGGGATGGTAGTTAGATTTTGATTGTTCTAGTGGAATATAAGGAATAAAAAAATGAAGTTTTTGAGGTAGATTAAGAATTTTATCTTTGGGATAATTTTTATTATTATATAGACACCAGGCTTCTTTAAGGGCATAGAAGCCTCAAAACTCATATCCAAGCAAACTATATTCTATACTATTAAATGAAGTTTTTGACGTTTGGTTCCCAAATAATACCCCTTGAAAAAATTAAAAGACATCAATGTTTAACTTAAATAACTACCATGTCTATGTTTATCCCCTATCAACATAAAAAAAAATCAATAAATAAGATAAGATTCCACATAGAATTTGAGTAGATAGATGGGATTTTATGAAGCTTTCTTTTTTAAAGTGCAAATTAGTTTATGGATTTGTTTCTAGATGGGAATGAAATCATCTCCAGTTTTTTATTGCAGTGACTGTGAGATGCTGTCATGTGGAGCATCTCCAAGTGGGTGCCTGTTGCTCCGAAATTGAGCCGGTGTGGACACGTGTCGGTGTTGATGATGTGTCTCTACGCGGGCGTGCCAATATCGTTTGATACAAATGATTTCGGGTCGAGCCCTGACCCCGGGCACCTGTTCTGAATCTAAATCGGGATCGGTTCAGTCGTACTGCAAGTCACCTGTAATAAAATCGGTCAGGCGATGTTATGAAAACTAGGGGTTCGGTCTTCGTTTGGGTTCTTATAAGTGTTTGAAAGCGAAAGCAACTAATGGCACACAAATCCTTTATTATAAAATCGGCCGACGGGCCGAAAGCGACAACAGATAATCCTTAAAAGGGAAACAAAAAGTAAAAAGAAAACTGACAGGGTTTGCAGGACCGGCCTGTCCTAGTCTTATAACCGTAATCGGGTATAAGGACAGGAGGAAGGAGGCGGCTGCTAGCAAAGCCAATTCAGGGGGTTCACTTTGGATTGCTGCTTACCCGAAAATACACAAGTCACCTGGCGTGATCAGAGTGAGTCTCGGGACCGGCTACTCGGGATTCTGTAAACATAGGACTGCGAGTCAGGGGCGGCCTCAACTTACTCTCCGGTGGTAGGATTCTGATGTTAATCGGAGTAAAGAGGGGTCTAAGATGTCACTGCGACGGGAAGCAGTGAGAGAGGTTTTAGTTTATCCTTCTAACTACAGTGTAGGAGATGGGATAAAGATCATGGATGATCAAAATAATATAATAACCGGTTGCGGTTGGATGGATTGTGTCCCCGAGCTCTTCCAATTGGTGCCTTTTATAGCCAATCTTTGACGGTTGCTCAACGTCCCACTCTTGCACCTTCGAGGGATCCCTTTCCTATGTCAGAAGGTCCATTTTGCTTTACCACAAATTCTTCCAACGACCCACTTTTAAGAAGTTGAACCCACCGTATATAACCACTCCACGTTTTTAGAGAGTGGGGGACCCCACTCTCTACGTCTTTAGAGAATTACAGAGTATCTTTAATGAGCCGTAATCGGCCAAAAGGCATAATTGGTCAAATGCACATTGTCATAAATAAAAGGCAACTGAACATACCTTTTATCAAATAAAAGTATCATGGGGTTAATCAAGCGTCCAGCAATTTTCCCAAACCCAATAAAGTAGCACATGTCATGATAACTCCTTTAATGGCTTTAATGGCAAAATCATTCACCATCGTTTACCCAATAAACATATATATATATATATATATATATATATATATATATATATATATATATATATATATAT
This sequence comes from Buxus sempervirens, assembly GCA_947561395.2. NCBI lineage: Eukaryota > Viridiplantae > Streptophyta > Magnoliopsida > Buxales > Buxaceae > Buxus > Buxus sempervirens. The sequence continues at coordinate 42,937,703 of OX387188.1, forward strand.
ATATATATATATATATATATATATTATACTTAGACCCCTATTTACTCCGATTTCACCGGGTTATGGCGGGTGTAAATATGGGTTTCACTTGACCCGTATGTGGTAGGACACAAATCGGTCAAAAGATATACGTGACCGTAAAACACTACCGTCGGACTACGGCGAGTGTAAATAGTGCCACACAAAACAATGAAAAACATAAATTATCAAATGCTTCACATGGCAGCATATCACAGGCACTGCAGTGAATACTGTAGCATAACACTGCACAAATGTCAGCCCCTTTACCATACGCCAGCTCCACGTGCCAGTTATGAGAATTTTCTTAATATCTACAAGAATTTTCTTAACAAACATGTAACTTCAGTTAAAAATATACGAAAGGGTAACAATCATCGTCACCAGATGCCAGGTTGCTCACTTGATTTTCCATCATCAGCCCAAGCACTTGATCTCCATTTGGATGTTGGCATGTTGCAAATGCGTCTATGTACCACATGCACGACATACTTAATGAAAATCCAACCAAATTTAAATACCTTAAAAAGATATCAGCAATGCGACGCACTTGGTCATTATGAGACCTAATCAATAACCAACATGATGTAATGCGATTAATCTCACATGTACTCACTTACATAGCTTTACAGCTAATTTTGTTAAGACTGGGTCACTGGGCCACTCTACCGGATCCGCTTCCCTTCTTCAGCAGACTTAAGACGGCAGATCCAATAAGCATTCTAGTCCCAGTTATATAATTTTGGAAAATTTAATTTTTAGTGATATTTTATTAAACTATTTAAAATTTAGTTGGCGCAAAGTTTTGAGTTTTAATCTTTAATATACCTTTATCAAAATAATTAATTTTTAGTATTATTTCACTGTTACGAATAAATTCTTCCAAAAATACCCTTATACAACTTACTTCCGAGACTTGTACAAGCAATAAATTGACTTGTACAAGCCATTTTAGACTTGTACAAATAATAAAATGACTTGTACAAGTCATTTAGATAAGTGATGTAAGGGCATTTTTGGAATAATTGATTTGTAATAATGAAATTGCACTAAAAATTAATTATTTTGATAAAGGTGTATTAAAAATTAAAACTTATAACTTTGCCGACTAAATCTTAAATAGTTTGATAAAATACCACTAAAAATTAATTTTCTCCTACGCCTTAATTATAATCCATACGACTTAATTATAATCATGTTTGTCCATAACCTCGAACCAGCCGAACCCACATTTTTTTTTAGGGGAAATTAGATTTTAGTACAAATTTTTCAACATAATTCATATTCAGTCTGCCAATTCTTAAAAATTTAGAATTAGTGATACTCCTTTAAAATAATTAAAACTCAATATTATTTTACTGTTCATAAAAGCTTTCTTCCAATAATATCCTCAACAGACTTTAAAAACCTTTTCACTCGTTTAGTACAAATGAGGTTTGCAAGTCTTTTAAGGGTATTTTTAGAAGAAATTTTTTACAAATAATAAAATGATACTGATGTTTAATTATTTTAAATAAGTGTCACTAATTCTTAATGTTTAAGAATTGTTTGACTAAATCGGAAGTATTTTAAAACATATCACTAAAAACCAATTTTCCCTTTGTTTTTTTTTAAATGCTTCTTCCTCACCAACCAACTACGTGGCATATCTTCTGTTCACCTCGATTACCTCCCGAGTTCATAAACACCCCTTCCCCTAGCTTGTTTCCCTCCTTTTATGCTCGCATGGCGCTCGTATCTCGCCTTGCGGACCTGTTCATCTGTCTCTTGCTTCTCCTCTCAGCTCAAAATTCGATGACGTGACTGATTCTCCGTTCTCTACGACCCTTTCGTTATCCCACGCTGTGCTCTTTCCGACACAATCAGTTCCTACGAAATGCCAAGCCCAGCAACTTCCTCTCACGAAGCCAGTTGTGGTAGTCCCCAAAGCAATCTCTCTCTTCAGACCCTAGCATCCGTTCCTTCCTTACAAAAAATTACTCCCGAATCTTTTAATGCTTCGGTCTCTCATCTCTGCGTCTCATCCTTCAAAACGCAAACTGGTCATATTAGTTGCCTCGCCGTGTCCGGCAATCTTCTCTACGCCGCCTCGGGCAACGAAATTACCGTGTTTGAATTGACGAATTACTCACGCATCGATGCGTTCAACGGTGACGACTCCTCCTCCGGCTCAGTCAAGTCCATAGTTTTCTGTAAAGGAAAGGTCTTCACCGCTCATCAAGACTGCAAGATCCGCGTCTGGCAGCTCACGACCGCTAAACGCCACCAGCTCGTGGCCACACTTCCAACCGTTTCTGACCGTTTTCGCCGTTGTATCCTTCCAAAGAACTACACTCGTGTAAGGCGCCACAAGAAAAGGCTTTGGATCGAGCACGCCGACGCCGTCTCCGGACTCGTCGCCACCAATGGTTTAATTTACTCGGTTTCTTGGGATAAGAGCTTCAAGATATGGCGAACATCGGATCTTCGCTGCTCCGAATCCGTCAAGGCGCACGATGACGCAGTGAACGCCGTTGCCATCTCGGATGACGGAACCGTTTACACGGCGTCAGCAGACGGGCGTATTAGGGTTTGGGGGAGGGCTAATGAGGAGAAACGCCACACATTGATCGCCACCCTGGAGAAGCACAAATCGGCCGTTAACGCGCTGGCCTTGAGCGGTGATGGAGGGATATTGTTTTCGGGGGCTTGTGACCGTTCGATACTGGTGTGGGAGAGGGAGGACAGTGCGAATCACATGAGCGTTGCGGGAGCATTGAGGGGGCATAAGGCAGCGATACTTTGCTTGATCAACGTGTCGGATATGCTGGTGAGTGGATCATCCGATTGCACGGCAAGAATCTGGAAATGTGGGCAAGACGGTCGGTTCGTTTGCTTGGCGGTGTTGGAAGGGCACCGGAGACCGGTGAAGTCCTTGGTGGCCGTTTCGGATGACGCCGCGTGTCGTTCCGTTTCGGTGTGTACCGGAAGTCTGGACGGGGAGATTAAGGTGTGGCAGGTCTCGGTTTCAAATCTCATTAGATAGTCACGGTTCTTTAGATTAATTAATAATAAAAAGCTTAAATAGAAATTTTAAGTTTTAAGCGTGTGAGGTGGTCAGAAGGTCGATTGTAAATGGGCATTGTGTTGCGTAACTTACCTCTACGTTCATAGGGGAAGACACAGCAAGTCAAAGCTGTTTTTTAAGGTTTTTTATTTTGGGTGAAAAAAGCGGTTTTTTAAAGTTGGATCATGTGAAACGTGTTCGTGTACACGTGGCAAAAAATTAATATAATGTCAAACCATATTGAGCTATGTCAATAGAGGCGCGTGGAAATGTTGGGCCATTGTATATTCTATGCCTGACCCGGCTCTACACGTAAATAAGGTCTGTTCTTCTTATGATGTGAGACGGTCAAGATGGAATTTTTAACCGGCCGGGAAACCTGGTCCACCATTTCAAATTTCGTGTGCGCAAGCCGCCAACGTTGATGTGGGTCTACACGTGTTTCTCAAAAGCTAAACCTTACGATTAACTCTTCGGGTTTCATCCAAATGTCAATGCCTTAGCTCAGATCTTACTCATTTGGATGAGCAATTAAACGTGTTTGATCGGAAAACCTAATTTTGTAAGTTTGTTAATTTTGTTTTTCATGGGCAATGGAAAACCTTACTTGGTTTCTTAATTAAGGATACTGAACTTGGCGTAGCAAATTTGTAGGGATCATGTAGATAAACAGTCTCCTCTAATAGATATTATGTCATTATTAATAAATAATTACAATATGTTTAAATTTGAACGTGGGAAGAGTGACATAGCACAGGGTTGTTTTGTTTAGGGAGGAAAATGTTTGAGAAAAAAGGGGGCTTGAATTTGGAGGAATATTCTTTGCTCTTCTCTTTACTAGTAGTATAGATATTAGTTCAACCTTTTTGTATAGGGGTGGGTTAGATAAAAATATATTGGGTATCTTTTTATTTTGCAGAGATCTATTAGATATATTTGTATTTAGCGGCAGCAACTTAGGTTTTCTGCAAGAAGACGAGGGACATATTCGATGATGATTTGAATATAAACAAAGATTTGAAAGGGTTCTGCAAGAAGACGAGGGACATATTCGATGATGATTTGAATATAAACAAAGATTTGAAAGGGAAAACCTATCTTACTGTCTATTAACTGTGATTGTTGTTAACGTAGTTGACAACAACAAAAAAGTAGAAGATAAAGGTGGATTTGATCAATGTCACGCAGAAATCTATGAGGTATTCATTGTACTTGGGTAGAAATCTTCTAGGATGAAGGACTTTAATAATATACTAATAGTAACAATAAAAAAAATGATAATAATAATATAAAAAAAAAAAAAGGAATTTGTTCCTCTTCTTCTGGCCAAGTGAGATGAAGACAAAAAGATCCTTTCTCCTAATCGTCGTGATATAAGCTGCCTAACCGCCATTTAATTGTTTTTAACAAGTGTAAAACTACGCGTCTTCATAGAACTCAATACCCCAATAAACAAACATTATCCCGAGCATCTCTGTACCTGATAGGGGTACAGCCTAACATGGTTTGGCAGCCTCAGCTAATTAATTAATATATATATATAATTACTAAAACATGAGTTTAATTTTAAAGAAATTGTAGGCTACTAAACATAGGTTCCCTAAATTGACCAAACCCTAGTTAAAAAACCAGGATCTAAAAACTACAATGGAAATGACAAATTAACGTATAAGTAAATCTGTTTTCTTGTTTTACTTGTGGGATCCTATATTCAATGTGGGGAAACAGTTAACACAATATAGGAACTCACGTTTATATGCACGTGACATTTATTGATGCACAGACTACGACTTGTATAATAAGCTCGGTAATGAGGCCTAAGTGAGCAGGACAACAGAATCAGACTCGGCAGGAATCGGTGTCTGAAATCCAAAGCTAACCTACTCAAAAACACCCTCACCAAAATGGTCCCTATCGTCTGCTCTTCAAATTTCATTTCTATAAGGAAGTTGCCAAGAGAGAGAGAGAGAGAGAGGGCGTGAGCGTGCGGCTTTCTTCGTTGCTTTTTTTTTTTTTTTGGGTAATCAACTTTCTTTCTTCGTTGCTTGCTTGAGTGGTTTACTTCTTCCGAACATAGAAAAAGAAAAGCAAAGGTGAAAGGGTCTACACGACAGAGCAAGTGGGTTAACAGGTCATATTCTCATATTCTTATCCGTGGTTGGGAATTGTGTTCCTTAAGACGAGAGATCTTCACGGGTGAACCCATTTCCTCTACGGCGTCTTTCGTTATAGTGTTTTTTGCGGCGTGGACTATCATCCAACGCGTGTAGCTAACGTTTTAATTCATTAATGAACGGCTCACCCGGTCGTCTTGACCCAGCATCCATTCAACCAATGAAACGGATTGGTTTTAGGCTATCTCACAAACCCAACGATTGCAACCAAGCATTAGAGGACTTGTAACCGTGCATGTGAGGATTTGTAATCAAGCATGAATGAACTTGTAACCAAACATGAACATGGGTGGACTTATAATCAAGTATGAGCATGAGTGAAATTATAACCATGCATGTGAAGACTTGTAACTAAACGTGCGTGGACTTGTAATCAAGTATGAGTGAACTTGTAACTAAGCATAAGCATTGGTAGACTTGTAACCAAACATGGATAGACTTATAACCATGCATGTGACAACTTGTAACGAAACATGCGTGGATTTGTAATCAAGCATGAACATGAATTGACTTATAACCAAGCAAGTGGGACTTCGGGATAAAGCCGGTTGGTTTTCATTGGTCGAGTTGGGGATAAAACCAGGTCAAGACAATCGGCTGAACCGGAAAATTGTGAAAGAAAAATAAAAACCATTTGTTCTCCGCGCGTTGGCATGAAACGGACGCAGTAAAAGCGCCGTAAATGCCGACGCCGTAGAGGAAATGGTTTCTTCACGGTTCTGTTACCCTAATTGATCATCGTCGTGGACCGTGGTGGATATCCCAATGAGAGGAAGTCTGAAATACAGATATTAGGCATTTTTAAAAGATTGCCATCAACTACGAGATGCAGCGGCAACACAAAATTGACAACTTTTATACCGACGGCTCCGGTAACCAACAGTGTGGCAGAGGTTGTCGATGTCTGGATTAGTCAACGGCCGAGTGTGAAGAGCATACCATGCGGCACCGCTTATGACGCCGATCAAATTACACGGCTAACGTGCCCATTCCGCACAACCTACAATACTATGATATCACAGTTAAATTACCCAAAAAAGTCTCAGAAGAGGACCCATACAAACATATTTCGGTTTTTAGTATCCGGTCCTTTCTTTTTCTTGTCAATTTTTTGTTTTATTTCTAACCATTCTCCCACACAAGAAATACATTTGATACTGTCAAACATATCTGTGGGACATTGAAAAAAAGGGGTATCGAGCAAGAGCTGCAGGGTAGGCTTGCCTTGTGGCAGGTGCTTCAAGTCATAAATCATCTAAAGACAGCATCTTTTTGAGGGAGCATTTCTTTCATCAACAACTACACATAGATCATACTGCCTGTAGAAGAAAAACAAGTAGATTATGTTAATCACTTCTCGGTATAAAAACAGGCTGATAAAAAAACATGTTAAATTTAAATATGCATTAGTATGTAGAAGCCCATCTGCAGATGTGTAAACATGGACTTCACACCCTTAAATCAACTAAAAATACAGAATTTGTCTAATCTACTTAGATCTATATTCATTCTGAATTTAGATACCAGTTCAACAATAGAACAATTAACAAAAAAAACCCAAAACAAAAAGAAAAAACAAATTGAAATGCATGTTTCATGATATCCAACTGATACCAACATAGTTCACCAAGAAGTTTATCTCACAACAAAGAGGTAAGAAGTATATAGATATACATCATAAACATCAATTATCACTCTGAAAGTTGGCAACACTACATCACTGCAAAATGGTAAAATAATGGACCGTAACTTATTTTGTTCTACTCATGTGAAATTATTTCAGCTAGTTTCGTCCAATTATTGATTTGGCTTGCATACGATTACAGATATACATAGTAAACATCAATTATCACTCTGAAAGTTGGCAACACTATGTCACCGCAAAATGGTAAAATAATGGACTATAACTTATTTTGTTCTAGTCATGTGAAATTATTTCAACTAGTCTCGTCCAATTATTGATTTGGCTTGCATATGAATCCCAAAAATACAAGTCAGCAGAACTCATATAAAGACCCAAAGCCAAATACCACCTAAATAACCAGGGGAAGTATTATATCATATGGTAGTATAAGGTGCTTGGGTACCAGTGCCAATTAGTTTTGTTCATACATGTTGTACCTTGATGTTGATGCCTGTACCAAAATTCAGACTTCGATCAAGAATAGTGGACAATCGGTCCTTTATGGAACTTAGGCAAATCTCATATCACAGTATCAGCACTACACCTGAAACATCTCTCCTATGGTTTAATCACAGGCTTAGCAACAACTTCTCCCTGTAAAATGGCTGCATGCTTTTAACGTCCTCCCCTTTCTTTGATATATTCCGAGCCTAAACCAAAGAAAACTATCTCAATGTTGAGTATTTTGCCATGCACTGCCATCCATGATGGCTTTCAAGATGCAGAAATTGAGGCATAGAAGTATGATAGGGCTATTAACCATTTTATTAATAATCAATACTCTTGCCTGGTTTTACCTGCTCACTTACATAACTCTAGAATGTGGAAGCTGATCACCAATAGAAACAGACTAGATAAAACTAATGAAAGCTCTAAGGTATATAGGGCAGCTTCAGTCAATGATGCTTTATATTCGACATAAACCTATCAATAAAACTTTCCAACAACTAACCCCAATTGGAATGTGTAATTCGTTTGACTGCTCTGACTGCATATGCAAAGCATGCCTGGCACTAACCAATTTAATGAGTTTCACCAAACAACACCAAGTAAACATCTACGTCAATTAGGAGTTCCTTGGTAATAGTATGATCAACTGCATTATTAGAATCCAGATGGAGATTTATGATATTTTGCAAGTGATTGCACCAGCATCATTTTCTGATAACAATCACTTTATTAAATAGAAATAATTAATAGTACATGGGACAGGGTGGAAATAGTACCCATAGATGAGGATAATAGTTACCATTTATCCCAACCTTTGATATTGCAGAGGACAACTTAGTCATATTCCAATCTCTAATGGTGTTATTATAGCTTTCAACAGATGGGATAAGGGGTATGCTCTAGTTACAGGACCCACAGTGGAGAAGGGTTTTCAGTTTTCTACAATACATTTGTCAGTTAGGAAAACATTCCATATTACTAAAGGTTCTTTGAAAGAGTGGGGGAGATTAATGAGGGCCTTATGGCCATTCATGTGGGTGAAAGCTTAGCTTGTAGAATATCCAGATGCTTGCTAGTGTGGGACAGAAGGAAGTGCTATTAAACTTTCATTGAAATCAAGAATTTTAGAGTTCCAGTTATTGATTGACAAAGATGATCAAGGAGGAAGAAGAACTACAATACACACATGTAAAGCCAGTAGAGAAATGTGTGGATCATATAGAGGAAGGTACAGAAGTAAATAATTTGTTTTTGTTTTGCAGATAACTACATGAAGTGGAAAGTCCTAGCTGCATCGCATGTAAAAATAATTTAAATTTGCAAAGTTTCCTCTTTTTTTTTTTTTTTTTTGATAAAGCCCACATGCATGGAGCAAACGTAGTAAATAGGTTTTGTAGTAAGAAGAGTGATGTGGGTCAAAAATTGATGGGCCAAAAGTAAGTTAAAGGATCCCATTAAGCAAGGGAGTGGTTTTGATTCATGGGCAAGCCGAAACATGTAAATAAACCTATCAAGTTGGATAAAGGGAAGATATAACTCAATCCAATGGTGCTGACCTCCAACCCAAACTCAACCCTGTTATAGATAAATGGAAGGAAATAATAGATCATATGCTCTTATATCCCACAAAGTTAGGATTAAACAACTTACAAGAAACTCTTCTTCGTCACAACAAGGAAGTCAAAGTTCAGGGGGAAAGCCAGTATAATTCTATCAATAGTGGAAGCTGGGGCACCTAGAATGAGGTGAAGACAAATATTTAGACTCAAAATTCATTCATAATACTGTTCAAGGAGTTCAACAATGTTAAGAAGAAAGCAAGTATCAAAACAACGAAAACAAGTACAACAAAGGGAGCTAAGAAAGGAAAGGCAATGAAGAAAGGTAGCGGTTTTCGTATAGGAAAAAATGATAAGGGGATCATTTTTATGCAAATCATCTCTCAGATTGCCATAATATAGGCGAAAATGGTAAATGGGTTTTCATTTTGCATTCAAAGGAGGGCAGTGAACAATACAGTAATTCAGGAAAGAAGTCCAATAACTTCTGAAGATTGGTAGAAGGTTGCTCCTTCACCAAACTGTGCGCCTTCCATCTCATTAACGGCTGCAAGCTCAACCAAGCCCTTCCCAAATATGTCCATCTATCCAGTTGGTAATATAAACTCCCGCCCATTATCTTTTACATGTCTTAAGGCAAAAGAAATGATGTGCACTTGGATTTCCATTACAATCTTGATCTGTCAAAGGATGGAAGGCTGAATGTGCTACTGCCTTCTGATGAAGGTGATGGTGGAAAAGGGGATCTTGGCATTGGAGTGGAAGTACTATTGAATTTATGTCAATGTGGGAGGGAGAAAAGCATTTTTCTTCTACAATGATTTAAAAAGGTAATGAACTGTAAAGATGACGGAATACTCAGTCAGAAAATGGTTCAAGAGTTTAGAATGTTGAAATGTGAAAATGAGTTATCCATGAAGATTTTTAGTTGGAAAATTATTAGTTGCAAGGCCCAAGAAAAAGCAAAATGTACTAAAATTGTCTTAAAATCATATAAGATGTTGTGGTTATCTTGGAGACAAAAAGAGACTCAACTGATGAGTCATTGGTAAATGACAATATTAGATACTGTCTTGCTCATCTTCTAGATTGACATGGAACCTGCCTTCTAATGTAAACTCATCTTACTAGAAACTCATTTATTCAATTACCAATAATCCTCATCTCGTTATTATTTTCCCTTGTATGTTATAATGATATCAATGTATCTGATTGCTGGTCATTCCTTGCCCAAAATCCATTAGATTAAATTTAAAAATACATTATGATATGCTTTTTCTAAACCAATAGAAACCATATAAAGGTCTCTCCATTTTTCTCAACTCCTCCATTGCCTGACTAAGTGAAAAGATACACACATGTACGTGCAGAACTGATTTTCTGAAACTTTCATCATTTTATTTTAACATTTTTCCCCACATGGCCAAAAATTCTAGTTTCAGGGGAAATTTCACACCTACAAAATGAATAAATTTTCAACAAAATTTCAGTACCATAAATGTCTTCGATCACAGACAGATAACAGCCAAAAATATTTCTTCTTAAAACGAAGGAACAAAGGATTAAAACAGAAGATTGTAGTAAATGGGAATAGCAAACCCCCCACGAAATCAATTCTCACCTGATAAACCTAAGTCTTTCTCCGGAGAAGCTTCCTGCGCTTTTGGTACTTGTGCTTGTTCATCTTCCTCTTCCTCTTCCGCTTGACGCTATCAGCCCATATCGTCTGCGAGCCACCGGATTCCATATCCTCGGCCTCTGATTGATAGAACTCAACAGCAGAAATAGGGTTTGAATGATACACAAAAGGGAAACTGGGGAAGATCAAGGAGGAAGTAAAATGTGTGACATTCTCCCTCTTTACAGAACCAGAGAGAGGGCATGGATTACTGTTATCAGCGGGTTTATTTTCGCTGAGAAGCGTTTCGTTAAGAAAGAATGTGGGTCGGAGATTCGATGATTGTGGGTAGGCGAAACTTGTGATGAGTCTCAGAGATTGTGACTTCCGAAGGAATTTGTGAAAGACCCCGGCCATCGAAGTCCAACGATTAAAGGGTGATGAGGGTTGAAAGTGTTATAATTGTTATTCTTTCGTCCTGGCTCCTGGGGCTGGAACTGGAAGGCCGGGATAGAGTGAGGAGAGGGAGACCGCAGGGTTCAGTTGAATAGGGATGGCGACGGTTCGGTTTTGAGAAAAAGTAAAACCCAACCGAAACCGACTCGGTGAGTGGCTTACCATTAAAGACAATCCAAAACCATCGTCTTTTTTCTTTTTAAGTTCTTAGCTAAATAATCCATTTTTTGACCTAAAGTCGTCTAACAGGTAAGTTTGTGCATAAAAAAACCACATATAATTGAACGATAGGACGGTCTATAATACTCTTTTTAAGAAAAAAATGTATATCTTACCAAAAAATAAAAAACAAAGCATCTAAACATCTAAATCGGTGAATCCAAGAAATCCGACACATAAATAAATCGGTCTAACTTGTATTGTACCGCATCCAAATCTTTTAGGTACGGTCTCCAAAAAAGAGTTTTTTGATATAAAATTGTATACACAAATTTCGCGTTCGAAAATCAAACAAGTCAAATGTAAAGATACAAAATAAAATTGTATCTTATTTATAAATATTGTGGTACAATTCTCTGTAACTCCTCTGGTTCTTTTCTTTGAAAAATCTTGGATTTGAGGGTTAAAATAGTTTATTCTCAAATTAATCTTTTATTTTATTTGAAGAAATTTATCTCTAAGTGGAGTTCACACATTTTTATGAGATTTTGTCATGTAGCTTCTTTTTAATCTAAAAAATTTTACTTCCTACAAAAATATCTCTCTTTTTTTATTATTATTTATAAATGATATAAATAGAGCTGTATCCCTACAACAAAGATTCACAATACACTCCTACATCAAGACAAATTGGTGCTGGCCAAAGAATATTCATTCGGTGGGCCCCTCACCAACCTATCTTTGAGATTATTGTGAATATTTGCTATGGGTGATACACCCCATATATGAATCACACTTGTCTATATCCAATTATACGAACTTCACAAGGAATACTTTTTTCCCTTCACACATATAGATTGTTGTTTCAAGCAAACTAGCCAAGGTGCGCGTGGAGTAAGGGTGGGATGTGGATGGACGGTAAGAGAATAGGTAGGTAGGAATAGTTTTGCAATTGCTTGAGTTTTATATAAATTGAGATTGATATGACTATTGTACAATTTTATTAATAACGCTTAACAATGAAGTGTAAGGGCATTTTGAGGAAGTTGAACATAATATTTGTCACACTTTCTAAGGGGGTGCTTCCTATAGATATATTATTCCAAGTAAAATATGTTTCACCCAAAAAAATAATTTAAAAATAAATGTGTTGACCTTCATTAATTATAGATATTCTAATCTTGTACACTCATCAATTAATGAAAATCTAACATATGTGATTACACATCCTCTTGATAAAAGGGTTGCAAATATTCTAGACATTGAGATGAGCATTGTTTTGGAAACTTAAAGGAATATACTAGTGAATTTTTTTGGACTGAGGTTTTTATCAAGACCTTGGGGATTAGTTATGGTGTGCGCAAGCTAGACCGGATACCCAAAGTTTCAAAAAAAAAAAAGTACCTCTCCTCCCATGATTAAACGCATTTTTTATTTAGACATTGTTAAGGGTCTTTGGCTTTACATATGGACACAAGGCTTTCCTTTTGAGGAGTTGCCTACCAAGAATTACCATAAGATGGGTCACATGAATGGATCACTTACCCACTTGGTAAAAATAAAAAGAAAAATAAAAAACTATTTATGTTTTTTCTTTTTAAATTGTTGCTGATCAACCAATAAAAGTGATCAATCAATCAAAAAGCCAAGGCAAAGTTAAAAAGGAAAAACTGCTGCCCCCATGCAGGATCGAACTACAGACCTTCAGTTTACAAGACTGACGCTCTACCACTGAGCTATAGGGGCTTGCGATAGCCACGTGCTTTAGTATTTATTAAAACTTTAAATGGATGGAAGGTTCTATACCTCCCTTCCGATTCCGGTATCTGGGGGATTTAGTGTGTTTCATTTCTTGTTCGTGGAGCGGGGGAGGGACCGAAGATGGGGCTTCATATCTCTGAAATTTCTTGCAACTTTGGCCTGATATTTCTGGTTTAGAAAATAATAACTTATGCGCTTCCCTTGATCCCATTATTAGGGATTATTATTTTTGTGTCTGGATGGTCTATGTTTCAATGTTCTTTTTCTTTTTCTCAGTGCCTATTCTATATTTCCGACTTAGAAATCGAAATCCGCACCGGAAGTTGACATGATATCGCTTTTGCTGCTGGGAAATTTCTTGTCATTGTGTTATTTCCAGTGCAACTAGGTTGATTGATGAGAGCCGGGAGGTAATTATTCGTATATATGCTGCAACATACTCATTGTTCGTAACTTCATATATATGATTTCGAATTGCTCGAGGATATATTTTATGCTGTAATTTTTCAAATATTATATGACTGTAGATTTCCTGTTCGCAGTTCTTTTGATGCACATCGAGTGTTCATTTAGAATTAATTATCTATTGTATTTGATTTGATATATTCTAATCGTTTCTACATATTGTTTTTGGCCCCTCCAATCCAGAATACATATTATTTATTATTTATCTAGAATATAATAGAATACATGTTAATACTTTTGGGTTTTTTTTATTTTTTTAGGGAAATTTTTGAAAATTCATTTTTTTTTTCGGATTTTTTAGCACGGCGTAACAAAAAATGTAGCGGCAGGAGCGATGTTTTAGTGAAATTCTGACAAAACTGCACAACAGGTTCGGAGTGAGATGGCGCTGAATCTGGCATGGCGAACCTTGTGCACATACACACGTTTCTTTTATCTTGTATTATAAAGTGCAGTGGTTCTCTTGCTCTTTTCCATTTTGGGGTTCAGATTTCTTAAAATCTTAATGACATGTTTTCTTTTAAAAACTTTGGCTTTGCTTTGCGATAGTTTTGAATATAAGCATTAAGTATTGTTCATTAGTTTTTTCTTTCTTCATTTGCCTTTTTATTTTGAGTTGAAGCTTGATCTTCATCTTCCAGTCACCATTCCATGGCAGAATATGGACTGAGTGACATTCATAGACCAAAATATTTCTGGTTTATTTTGATGCAAAGGATCCTTTTTAATCAAATTTGTTGCCTTGTTTATTTCTAATACTTCTTAAATTATCAGAATGAAGTGTAATGTGATTAAGTATAATCTTCCTGTGCTATTCATTTGTTAATCTTCTTTTCCAGGGGTAAGGTTCCATGCGCCCCCTCCTCTCTTTTGTATTCTTTTTCCATCTATTAAACATATCTCATTCTTAACAAAAAAAAAACAAAATCAGAATGAAGTGTAATGTGATATTTTGGAAGTTCTTTCAACCAGTGGTCCTGTTAAGTATATATAATCCAGTGAACTTGCTTCAGCAATTTCAAACTTTTTCTTTGTTGGGTTTTGTAAATGCCTAAATTTTTTCTGATTAAAGGAGTTCCCATGTACCATTCATTGCAGAACCAAGATACCATTATTTCAATTGCAAGAGAACCAAGATATCATTATTTCAATGTCAAGAGTTTTGGTGGACTTCAAAAAATATTGCATGAATGGGGTGGGATTGCTTCTCACAGGTGAACTCTCTGAGAAATGATGGGGGATGTTCATGTTCTAGAAGCATACAGGAACAGGATAAGAGTTATCTTTGCAAGAATTAAATGACATGGTGCAGTTTGTCTCAATTGCCCTATCACCATGTTACCTTTTTCTTGTCACATACAAATTTTTTTTTCTTAAAATTTTTATTTAAGCTCAAATATGGAAACTTTTTAGAAAAAAATTCTACTGTATACTGTATTGTTTGTGAATATAAGCTGATGCTTAATCCCCAACTTTTTATTTTAAATTATATAGGATACAAAGTCCTGATTATTTGTTTTTAGAAACTAACTATGATTGGAAATATAGGTTCAGCAACACTTAAAAGCGAAGAGTCTTCATTTTAGTTGACTCCTCTATGTAACAACTTGCCATTTTCCCTTTTTCCTTTTCTAAATCTGGGCTAGCTTTTGGAAGAAATGGATTTTGAGGGATCCTCCTGTACCATTGGTGCATCAATGATGATGTAAACAAGTGAACCTGCTTATCCAATGCCAGCCCTCTCCCCCTCCCTCCCCTTCCCTCCCTACCATTGGTGCATCAATGAAGATGTAAACAAATGAACCTGCTTATCCAATGCCAGCCCTCTCCCCCTCCCTCCCTCCCTACCATTGGTGCATCAATGATGATGTAAACAAATGAACCTGCTTATCCAATGCCGCACACACCCCCCCCCCCCCCCCCCCCCCCCCCCCCATCTTTATGACTCAGATGCATTGATTAATTAAAGAAGAGTAGTTGAGCATGCAGTTCTTTATTATTCAAGTTGCACTGTTTAACCTGAATCATGAGAGTTTATTTTGTTCCCAATAATTGAGATAATGACTTTTTATTGGTTCTTAATGCTTTTACTGCTACACTCTGGGTCGAGAGAATGGGGTTGCACTGATTATTTCTTGTTAACTCTCATGATTCAGATGCATTCATGAATATGGGAAGTTTAATAGCTAGTATTGAAAAAGAATACATTTTTTGTTTTCTTAAGTTGCCCTGATTCTGGTACAGTCTCTCTTTCTTTCCTTTCATACCATTTAAAAAATTAGGATGGTTCCATCCTTTCCATTTATGGGGTACTCTTTCCTTGATGCTTTTTGTGCAAGATAATTCTCCATCTGCCACTGTTTTGTTACGTTAGGATCTCTCTTGATCCTTTACGCAGGTGAGAGAATTTAAGAATTCTGTAGAACAGAAAGGGGAATACGCCAGTGGATACTAGAACAGGAATCTTAAGTTCCAAATTTGAGAATCTTGTAGAATAGTTGCGAATCTGCAATGATTAACTTAAAAAGTTATTCTTCTCCTTCTGAAATATAAAAAAGCATGCAGTTTTTTGATAATGTTGGAAATAATGGCTCATATTCTGGGTCCAAGGGAGGGACTTGGGGCCCAGTGGGTGGAGCGTAGCAGAGCCCACGGGGCGAGGTCCTTCCCGTGCTGAGGAATGAGTTGGACGTGCGGTGAACAATGGGATTTTTGGGGGGGGTGGTGGTACGGTAAAGGGTATTTTTGGGATTTAAAAAAATTACCGGGTTTAGGGTTGTATATATATACTGTTGTAACTCTAATCGTTTCATATAGTGGAAATTTGCCGTATACAATGGACGTAGGCACATAGCCGAACCACTTAAAATCTGTGTGTTCTTCTTCTCTTCCTCTTTTTACTGTTTTGATTGCACGATTCTTAATAGATAACAAGTGAAAATCTTTAGATTTGTTATTACAATGTGTTTTATTTTTGCTACTTTGCTAGTAGTGATGGTTCCTTTGTTCCCTACTACTATAAACCTCCTGAATATAATTGTTCATCTTTGATTTCTTAGAATTTCTACTTAGTATCAAGTTGGAAAATGGAGTAGATTGGGTTGGTTTTGGGTCAAAAAAGCACCAGCAGCTAGGAAGTGTCCTGTTGATGTTGTATGTAACTTCCAGCAAAGACTCAGAGAGGTTGCACCAGTTGATGGGTTAGACTTCGGTTGTATTTGGTTGACGAGACTCTTTGGGAAGGAAGTCTTCTGAGATGGTCATCAGAGCATTGGGGAATTATTCCAGGAGAAAAGTTACTAGAAATGGATTCTAGAGAAATTGCTGGCCAATCCTCACAAGGAGAAGTTTGAAAAAAAAAAAAACTTAAAAGGAAAAATTGGTTTTTAGTGATGATTTTTAAACATAATTCTGATTGAGTCACCAAATTCTTGGTAATTGAAAATTAATGATAATTTTTGAAAATAATATTGAATCAGTGTTGTTTTAACTGTTAATGAAAGGCTTTTTCCTAAAATGTCGTCAGCATAATTGTAAAAAAAAAATTGTTTGTTATATCATGTTTTAATGGGTTTAAGAAGTGTTGCTTTGAGGACATTTTTGAAAGAATTGATATGTAAACAATAAAATGACACTCATTCTCAATTGTTTTTTAAAAGTATTACAAATTCTTAATTATCAAATTCTGTTTTTTAAAAGTATTACACATTTTTAATTATCAAGAATTTGATGACTAAATCAGGGTTTAAAAAAAAAATTAGCAGTAAAAACCAATTTAAAAAAAAGTTTAATTATCAAGAATTTGATGACTAAATCAGGGTTTAAAAAAAAAATTAGCAGTAAAAACCAATTTAAAAAAAAGTGTGTAACGTTGTGTTTACTTTCGAAGGACGTGTGAATAGTCTAGACTATAGTTACGTGGCACTTTGCACAAAATTCTTTGCCTTTTTCTTCTGGATGACGTGTAAACGGGACCTATTTTGAGTATGATTTGGTAAACTAGAAGTAGGACTACAAGGCTGAAGCTTAGGAGTCTTGATGTCAGACCACTTAAAGCATAGACGCATGGGCATTATTAGATAAGTGGTCGTAAAGGTTCTAAAGGGAAAGTAACAGCTTATGACGAAACATTATGACAACTTAGTTAAAGAAAATCTGTTACAAAACGTTATGACAACTTCCATCGAGAAATATATTTCAGGTCTTCAGTTTCGGACTGGGAGGTATTAATTTGGAATTGTCTTGAAAGACACAAATTGATAATGAGTTGGGGGCATCTATCTAGAATGCTTTCAAATGATTGGGAGATAGACATGTTTTATGGCTCTTGTGATGGGATCAGTGTTGATATTAGTTATTTGTGGATAGCATGGGATGGATTTGAAGAGAAAAGGGGTCGTTTCTTTGAAAACTTCTTCCAGGCCATTTTCGTCACGGAGTGTGATCTGGTCAACCACAGTTCTGTCCAAGGTAAGCGAACTTCTTCCAGGGCAGGCTGTTGATATTAGTTGTAACAGCATGTGAGGGAACTACGAGAGGGATATATAATACGATTTGTCTATAAGTTGCCTCAAGATCTAGATGAGATTCTTAGAAAATTAAGCATCTAGTTTGAGTGAAAGATTCACAGATTTTCTATGACTTGCTAGGTAAAGGGTGAGCACTTTTGCCTTTACGCGATAAGGTTGTGACTTGAGCAAAGTATTAAGGTTAATTGCATGAGTTGTAACTAGACATAAGCTTGTGTGGTGTTGAAGTGTTTACCTACTGTAGTGAGTTCTATTGTAATATGTACTTATACTGCATGCATGTGATTATTGACGTGGATTTGGAGGGCAGCTAAACGAGTCTCTGCTTCTCTGTCATGCGATCCTAAATTGGTTTCTTTTTAAGGAATCGCATTGTGTCTTTTGCATAAATGACAATGTCATAAGTGAAGATCTCGAAATAGCTACTTTAGCATTCTCCGCATGGTATTAATAAATTTGCCTCATATAAAGTAGATTGCATGTGGCATTAAAAAGATCATATGATATCACATCTCTGAGAATTTGTATAATCATGCCTTCTTTTAACATTTACACGATTATTATAAGCACATACACTTGCATTTCTAGGTTAATTAGGCGAAATGTTTTTAGAAAAAGCGCTACATTTGACCTTTAACGAAAAGCACCAAGAAGCAACACAAAAAATTGCTAAAATTGGTGAAAATAGATATATATATATATAAGTTTATTGGATATGCCTATGCTAGAAAAAGCTCGCAATAGGTGGCCACCTGATCTTATAGGATCCACATCAGGCGTGGATATGATTTGGAGAGTATTTCTTTACTCTGGTATCTTTTTTTTTTTTGGTGGGAAAAACGAAAATATATTATAAACGAGGAAAAGAAATGTTCTTGGCATCAGCTCGTAATAACAGAGAAATAAAAACCGGGGGTGGCTAGCATATCGGTTACCTGGTTCCCCTTACAACATCTATGGTTGAATAGAACAGCAACAAAATCTCTAGACAATTGCTTTAGCTTGGATGAGAAAGCAATTGGATGATGGTGAGGGAATCTCCTTCGAGGACAACATGAGAAGCACCAGTAGCCTTGCCCAATTTCAGTCCTTCAAGAGTAGCCAACGCCTTAGCTTGTAATGCAGTGTCGACTTTGACCTTTGATGCAAACCCTGTCAGAAACTTTCCTTGATGATCACGGCAAACTCCACCTATTGCTGCTTTTGAGTCGGTACGCCTCCAAGCACCATCAAAATTAATCTTAACAAACGGGTAACGCGACGCCTGCCAATGAATCATGGTTGGAAGTCTTTACTCTCGTATCAATTGGTATCAAGTTGGGGCCAATAATTGATAATCGACTCTTTCTTTGCTCTGTTTTCAATCGGTATCAAATGGTGCAAGTAACTATCATATCCTAATTATTACGTCAAATGAATTCTATTTCTCCTTTCTAATCTATTGAAAACATATCTCAAGAAAATCTTCAACCAATAAATTATTGGACTAACTGACAAAGGTTGACTTTCAATTGTAGACTAGTGGAAGTTGACAGGTCTTCCCCTCCAGTTGTGACGTCTAAACTTTAGGTATCTACTCTGTAATTCCACCCTTGAAAGTCGTCGGCAATTCATTTTACTATTTTAGTGATGGAAAGCCAAGAGGCCCAAGACTTCCAAGTTCCAACGTTTTGTCCCAGCGGAGTCAAGAGCTGTTATTCCTCGTCTGTTCTTTGCTTGGACTGATTTCTGGGCATTAGTAATTAAGCCTTCTAACTCTCCACCATTTCTCTTCCCTCTGCCGCGGAAATCTTCACAGCGTTTAATTTATTCTTTTCATGAACGTGTGTGGGGAGCTTATTATGATCGAAACATGGATCCACACATGCGTGTATATTTTTACATAAACATACTTGATTTGCAGACATTTTAAGATTATATCACTTGGGAGGATAGATACTCAAAGCTCCCTAATCCAAAATATTTAAAAAGCAGAAACTAACCATGATTACAGCAACAGTTTCTGGACAAAGAAACTGTTCTATTTTTGCCAGAAACTACAGCTTCGACTGTGAACATCTGTGTTCAAATACATAGTGAAGAACGACACATTCATTAAGGCTTATATCGACCTATATTCATATTTAATACTTGCAACAGCTAAACCAAACCCTTCTGCGGATTAAGTCTTGACCTGGGACAGCATGCTTCGAACATCCTTACTGTTTGGCCTCTGCTTTGGGTCCTCGACAGTGCAGAAGCAAGCAATCTTGAGAACCAGCAGCATCTGGTCCTCAAACCCATTTCCGATCAGCTTAGGATCGATTGCCCTCTTTGGATCCCCCGACACCATTACGTTCCTCAGCCACTTAACCAAGCTCATTTCATCCGTGTGTTGGAAGAAATCATCAGACGGAAGCTTCCCGAACACCAACACGGCCAACAACACTCCAAAGCTGTATATGTCGCACCTGTCTGTGAACTTCAGCGTCTGGTGATACTCAGGCGCGATGTATCCCACCGTTCCAGCCACATTAGAACTCGTGACGTGAGTTTTCGCTTCAGGCATCTCCTTTGCGAGCCCGAAATCTGCAATGCGTGCCTCCATGTCGTCGTCAAGGAGAACATTCGCTGGCTTGAGGTCTCTGTGAATTATACGAGGATTGTGATGCATGTGGAGATACTCAAGACCTGATGCCACCCCCATAGCTATCCGGTGTCGAGCGGACCAATCTAATTCTCTGGTCCCTTCTGTGACCTGGTTCAACGCGTCCTGTAAGCTTCCGTTTTTCATGAATTCGTACACAAGGTAATGGCAGTCGGGCCGTGAGACGTGGGCCAACAAAGGAAGTAGGTTCCGGTGCCGGATCTTACCGACGGTTTTGATTTCCGATTGGATTTGGCGCATTTTCTTGGTGAGAAGTTTGCTGTCTTCCTCGGTGAGTTCAGCAGCGTTGATCGCAGGTTGACTTATCTTCTTGATCGCGATCAACTTTCCATTGTCTCCGGGCAATTGAGCCCTGTAAACTTCTCCACAACCTCCTCGCCCGATGATTTCCAGAGACGCTACTCCGTCCTCTTTCTCCAGGAAGGCGAGGTCTTCGGCTTTCTTGATGAGGGGACTGTAGATAGCTGGTCCCGAGTCCTTCCCTTTCCCTTTCAAGTAAATCATGAGAAGCTTGAAGAGCAGTGACACTGTCAGTCCTGATACGACTCCGGCGGCTGCACCGGCAAGGAAGCCGAAGATCCAGCCGCGTAGCTTCCTTTTGCTTTTGCGCTTTTTATGCGATTGATCGACGGATGGCGAAGGAGGAGGAGCCTTGGAAGAATTTGTATTCGAGGATTTATTGGCTGGTGGTGGCACGGCAGTACCGCGACTTCTTGTCGAATTCTCAGAAAATATATAACGTTTCGGAAGATTATTTTCGTTAGAAATGTAGAATTCTACATGGTCCAGTACTGGCACGGGGCCTTGCAGATGATTATTGCGGGAAAGATTCAGAAATCGAAGATTACGGAAAGAACGCAGTGACA
This sequence comes from Buxus sempervirens, assembly GCA_947561395.2. NCBI lineage: Eukaryota > Viridiplantae > Streptophyta > Magnoliopsida > Buxales > Buxaceae > Buxus > Buxus sempervirens. The sequence goes on from OX387188.1 coordinate 42,959,135, forward strand.
CCGGGATCTTCCCGGCGAAGAGATTATCAGCTAGAGACAGGTTTTCAAGATTGGGAAAATGTTTCAGGAAGCTCAAATCGCCGGAAAATCTATTGGACGAGAGATCCAGGGATCGGAGACTTACGACCAACGAGAGCTCCGGCGGGATTCCGCCTGAAAATTGGTTGTTGCTGAGGTTGAGAGATTCGAGCTTTTGGCAGTCAACGATGGCAGGAGGGATTCGGTCAACGAGGTTGTTATTAGCAAGAGAGAGCTCTTTCAGCTCAGACAGCCTTCCAATTGCAGGGGATAGAAATCCTTCGAGCCTCCTTGATTCCAGAACGATTCGAGTGACGCGAAGCACCGGCGAGTTTCCGGGCGTTCTCCGCTCGCAAAATATTCCGGCAGAGTTGCAGGGGTTTCCCCTTGTTTGACCGTTGACACCCAAGTCTCTCTTGAGAAGTGAGAGAGCATAGAAATCAGAAGGGTCGAGTCTCAAGCTCGCCTGAATAAGAAGGGCGAAGGAGAGGAAAAGGAGGAAAGAGAGGTGAAGCCTGTTTGGAAAGGAAGCCATGTGTGTCAGGTTCCGACCGGCTCTGTCAAACGCCGGAGCGGATTATGGTTCCCCCCCTTTTCCTTTTATCGGCGAAGGGAGGCCGGCAGTTGTGGGTGGAATGGTAAGCTAGCATTCTAATTTTATAAACGAATGCCGCGTGGAAAAATCGGTAAAGTGGGCCTGGGTACTTTGAGAAAATGACGATTGTAACCCATCCTTTTTCAAAACTACTGCTCAGTGCCTCTACTGGGCGAGTAAGCTTAATCATTTGAATTGTAATTATTTTTGGCACGTGTGCCTCATTGTTGACTGTATATGCAAACAGAATGAAATTCTCTGCACCTTTTTACTAAATTATTTCCTGCTGCTTCGCAATTTTCATAATTTTCTCTCGTAAACGCAAGAAAGATTTTCTATTCCGAAAAACACTAACCAATTACGTGCTTCATGCCTCTCTTTAGAGAGCACGAATCAATGGGGAGAAACCTGGTGTTAAAATCCATAACCATGTTTACCTGAATTGGTTGGTCACTCATGAGTTTGTGTCTTTTCATTGGAATGAGATCATCTACAGTTGAACCCTTTACCAGTTCAACTGTGCATCCAATGGTTGTTTGTCACATCAATAAAAAAAAAAGTAAAAAATTTTTATTTTTCAAAAAGGGAGAAAGAAAGGACAGTAAAAAGTTTTTTACTTTTTTATTGAGTTTGCTTGCCCATGGATAAAGTTGAACCCTTAATAGGGTTCAAGTGTAGATGATCTTAATCCCTTTTCATTCCCACATGAAAATTTATGTCGTCAAGACATCAAGGATGATTTGGTAATATGTTGGGCTTTTATCAAATTATTCAATTAACTATATTTGGAAACTTCCCAGAAGTCTTCAAGTCAAGTCAACACGCTGGATGAGGTATTAAAAGTCAATTTTCCACAAGCGTAGTCTTTGAGCTATTTTCTCTGCCTTTCATTCAATATCTGAAGTCCCCTGTCATTTTAATATCAACTCAAGACGAGGAAATCGGCATGTACTAATACTTCTACCCTTGCACTGGCTATGGGTATTATATATTTTTACGAGTTACTGATAAGGACGAAAATATATAAAAGTTAGATCCTTAATAATCAGGCTTAATTAGCTGATTAAGTCAATAGAGGAATAACGAACAATTGAAATAGAAAGGCTAATAAAACTAGAATCAAGACCTAATAGTATTAATGCCAGGTGTTGCCATATGCATCATCTCAGGCATCAGCCCTCGTTTCTCCTGTTATCCCTAATCCCATCTCCTTAATTAAGAAATTAAGATGAGATATTCTAGACGTGCTGTAGAAAAAGCTCATGTGCTTTGTAAGACATCCCTTCACTTCTTTTTTGCATTTGTCTTTCTACTTTGAGAGAGATGATGTCACATGAAACATTTGATGGTTTGGAGTTTTTTTTCTACTTTGTAAGTGTAAGAAGGCTTTTCTTATTTAAAAAAAAAAAAGGTCTTGTTAAATGCTTCACATGGCAACATCTGCCTTAAAGTATGATGAGGAAAAATGTAGGAAAAAAGTGCGGATGATATTGTCTCATCCCAATCACTTGGTATTCATTGATCCTAACAATAAAATGTCCCAAGCTCTATGCTAAGCACAAAATGTAGTATCCGAATTAAATGAGACCACCGTGTACGTTAAGTAGCAGTGGAAATTAAAGGGAAATTTGTGTGGTTGTGACAGATCAGACTCAATACAATCGCTTTGGTCAGTCTATGAAGGATTGTGATAGATAAGAAGATTCAATACCATCCCTTTCATGTGTCTATTTAGTCCCTTGGTTAATTTGGTAAATTCATGAATGATAGTTGATGAAAAAAAAAAAAAAAAAAGAGGTCGGGAAAAAACGAACGCATTTTTCTGTTGAATTTTAGAATCATGGAGTACTGGGAATTGGTTCAGGCTACTAACCCCAAAGGGTTGGCTTAGTGGTCAAGGCTTGGGGCCTGGGGGTGTGCTCCCTCTGAGGTCTCAGGTTTAAAACCTCTTAGGTGTTATCAATTTTTTGGGGCTACCTGCATAAGGTCTATGGGCCTTAGTCTAACCTGGCCATGTGGGTTGCAGGGTTTTGCATGGGCCCTCAGGGATTAGTCGGTTGAGCGTAAGCGAGCCCGGATACCCTGAGTTACCAAAAAAAAAAACATCAAATGTCCCCGGAAATGAGAACAAATAGTTTAATGTATTGGTTTCAACACACATCCAGGACGAGTTGGTTTTGGTTGGACATAACTCAAGAATCTTATGGTAAGTAAAGGTTTTGACTTGCTAGCTACCATAATACCTAATTAATTCATGGCGCTAAAAACTTATTGAAATCATAAGTGAAGGGTTATCCATTTAAACACAGATCACACCTCAATTTTATAAATCAAAACCCTTGGCCAGACTCATATGATCATCAAAACCTAGATGTCGGAACTGTATGGGTACTCTTTTTTCTCTTATCCCTAAAAATGCAATATATGACTTTTAATCCGATTCTTGAGGTCCAAGAAAAGGTAACTGTTAGAGAATATAGAACACGGTTCCTATTAAAAGCTTAAGCTAATGGTAGGGGTGAATTTTATATATTTAATTATATTCCTTAACACTCCCCTCACGTGTGGGCCGGACTCAAACCAATTTGAGAGAGACCCTACACCTGTAATATTTTTTCTCAACGGGTGGAGTATAGATTTGAATACATGACCATCGCGTTAGCTTAAGGCTCTGATACCATATAGAGCACACTGTTCCTACTAAAAGCTTAAGCTAATAGTAGGGGTTAGTTTTATATATTTAATTATATTCCTTAATAGAGAATAATTATTCAAGTATGGATTTAATTTTATTTAATTCCTGCTGTTGGACAAGAGGCCGTCATTTTGTGGATACAATCATCTATGCTAATTCACCCTAGCTGCTTTGATATAGCAATTGTAGTTTTGCTGATTCGATTTGATTTTTGCTAACTCTTCGCTCTTGTTGTTGCTTATGCACGAAACCGAAGAAATCAATTCCATTGCGAAATCAAAGTAATTCAACCTACATTAATTGTAAATATCCGATTCTGGTATTTGCAAGAACTGCAAAAATATTTTCATCAAGAAAAACAACTACAAAAATATCATCAGCCGTTTTTTCACAGGAAATCTGATTTTGCAAAAAGCTGTTTTAGCTGCTTCCACGACATTTCAAAAGAAACTTTGACTGAAAGCTTGGGCATGGAAGCGGCTAGTCAAAAACAGATTTCCAGTGGCTGCTCTCCCATTTGTTCACACAGACACACACCTACATATGGATCCTTCCAAGAACAAATGATTAATTTGACATTTTGCTTAATGGGATCCTATTAATCAACACTAAGGGAGGCACATGCATAATAAACATCCTTATCTTTAATCACTACAAAAAAAGTCTTTTTATTACGGCACTTCAAAAGTGCCCTTATAATATAGAAAAATGCCGTTATAACATATAACGGCATTTTAATAAAATGCCGTTTCAAGTGGTGTTGCATTATGTTATAGCGACAACTTATAACGACACTTTGAAATATGCCGCTATAAAGTGACTTTTTACGGCATTTAAAAATGCCGTAAAAATATAAGCTATTACGGCATTTTTTTAAAGTGTCGTAATAAAATTTATCAACACTTGAAGGCTTTAGCGACAACCACAAAATGCCGCTAAAAATATATTAATTTAAAAAAAATTTAATTTACCCCACCCCCAAATTTAATTTAATTTACCCTACGCACCCCACCCCCCAAATTTAATTTAATTTACCCGACACCCCACCCCCACCCCCACCCCCCATGCACCTACACAATCATGAGGTCAATAAGACCAAAATACGACTTTGGCAATAAATGGAGAGGACCAAAAAAAGCTAATAAAACCAAAATATTAATAACAGCTTATGCTTACAAAACTTAGAAAACTGAATGTCAGATCTTTTATGGACACAACATGAATGTCAGATATTTCTCCATGCTGCATTGGTGCTCGACAAATGCGATGGATAGAAACTCAATGACCAATATGGTTGGAAGGGTGCCTCATGGAACTGGGTAGCCCAGGTATGTTGCCTGCCCACCTGGAATTGCTGCCCACTCCTGAGCCTTTACCCAGTTTCCCAACCCCAATGCCTCTGGCACCAAGACCCCTGCATAATTTGTCAAAAACCAAAAGAATCAGAAATTGCATTTATTTGTAACAACAGAGAACCATGTTTACAAGCATCTGTACGGATATAAACACTACGCAAAGCTTAATTTTGGAATCAAAATCAGGCTCAGCTGAGTTCTTAGCTATGTTGAGTATAACTTCTTTCTTTTCTTCCTGGTTAATTGGAGAACTCAGTTCATGGAATTGGTACTCAATGCCTTCAAATTAAAGGGATTGAAAGGTAGCAATGGTGATGGGAGTGTATAGTTGAAAAGCTCTAAATAGATGGAATCATGGAACAAGAAAAGGGCAGCAAAGTAGTGAATTCCGAATGAACTTACAACAGCAAGCATAGCCCATCTGCAGTGAATTAGTTCAGACTCCTTGAATCTCTCTAGGTTCTCAGGGACTTCACCAAGCCCAAGGGGGTCAAATCCAAAATCACTGAAGCACAAAAGCACAACATAAGTATGGCTAATACTGAAAATCCTCAACAGTATTTAAATTAAACAGTTAATTCCCTTCTACTTCTATTAGCTCTAAATTCTATTTTATAGCAACATTGAAGTATGATGTAGCTCGTGTTTTCCTGTGTAAAAATGAGATTCTGAATCAGTAATAAACATATTTCTTATCTCTTTCTGCATTTTTCTTTTACATATGGAGCATGTTCTGATGCATAGACAGCCTGATTTCCTCAACTACATTGAAATAGGGACACAAATTATTGTTTAGTAGAAAATGAGGTTCTAAATACAACAAGAACATATAAATGACTTACCCTTTAGCTATAACTTAAATCAGGCAGGACATCTTAACGAAAGAATATAAGTGTTTTATAAGACCAGCAAGTGATGCATATTAACATATAACGTAAAGCAGAATAAAAAACATAACATGCTCAATGATCAAATTTCCACATCTGTTTCTGTTCTCATAAAAATAGTCTAAAACTGCTTAAGTCGTGCTCATTTCCATGTATGCATATTAATTGGATGAAAATAATTGATTTTTATGAACTTTAAACCGTTAATAGCAGAAATAGTTTCAATACAGGTGAGTAATCAACTGTCCTATTTAGGCAACTGATTATAAAAAAAAGATAGATATAAGATTAAAACTTGAACAGTAGAAAAGAAAAGGAAGACTAAGAAAAAGATTTTAAATCAGTCCATTATAACAAATCTTTAATGCCCCCATTGTATCGCTACCCAATCCAAGAAAACATCATCAATTTCTATGAACAAGCTGCCCAAAACAGCAACACAAAAGTACTTCACTGGCATACCAATTAAGTATAAATGATGCATTCACATCAAATATTCAGCATATCCCATAAACCATAGAACCAAGCACCACAAAACTAAACCTTTTATACCAATGGCAAGTCACAAAAATAAGCAATAATGAAAGGTTACTGAAAAAAAAGGTTACTGCAATAATGAAAGGTTCCTTATTGTGCCAGGTTTCATACTTTTCAAACAGAGCTCCAGATAAAAGGTTACTGAAAAAAAGGCTAATATGTAACTCTAAATTCTGAGAAATTAATAGCTTCGAACCTGATACTTGAAAAACTGCTCCAACAAGGGGTATGTGGCAGATCTGTTCAGCTTATTTATGATGTGCAATGCACGGCAAGTAACGAAAGCATTGTCATGATAGCTGCATTTTGCATAATGGAACTTATTACAAGGTTTTCATGTTGTATTAAGCAATAAAGTGCAACAAAAATCCAAGGTTGATTTCAAGCATAGCAAAGATCTTTAAGAAAAGTTGAATTTTTATGAATTTTAAAAAACTGAGGTCTTTATTAACTTACCAAATTTGTTGATAGGGTAAACAAAGGGACTGAATTGTTGAAGATTTAGCATAAGCTTATTTATTTGGCCATCTCAATTCAAATGAAGGCATAAACTAAAAATTCACAATGTTCTTGTTACCTCAACATGTCCTTTCTTCGATTTTTTACTTCCCCTTGAAAAAAATTTCATCCCTTTTGCGCTTTGGATTCTTCACCGATGCAATAAATTATAAAGACCAGCATCTTATTTGAATGTTTTTTCCCCTGTTTCATGCTATCCTCTAAGCAGTATAAAAACATGTAGAAACCAGCTTGTGTTGACAATGGAAATCAGATGGGAAATAAATACTTACTAACATCAAGGACTAAGATATATATCTTGTACTAGTATATTTTGTGTAGAAATCTATGGTTTATAAGTAATTATATTAAAAACTTTATATACTTTGGTGGAAGATATGACAGATAATGTACTGTTATGACAGATAAGTAATCTATAGTGCTCGTCTCGGGTTGTATAAAAAAACAGACATGAGAGACTGTGAGACCATCGCTTAAACCCTATCTCACGCTTGTCTAGTCATGGTCATAACTTGTTCATTTCGACTCTCAATTTGATGCCGTTTGAATTGTAGATTTTTTGACTTATTTTAAACACTTTGAACACACTTTTGGCATATAATTAAGCCAGCACAACGCCTAACATATATCATTCTAAAGTGCATACCAAAAATTTACATTAAAAAAAAGTACATGTTGTAATCAAAATGATTCCTAACCTTACTACAGCAAATGCTAAAATTACCCTTGCTTGTAATGCCTTGATTTCGTGCCAAAATGAGGATATTATATGTTAATATCCTTTATAAATTACATCAATATCCTGTGACACCACTTGCATACTGATTCCTCTAAACAGTTATGCTCAGTAATAGAGGATTTTTGTCAAACAGGTAGCCGGTATTAGAAAATTCACGCTTTGAAAGATCAAATCGAGAACATACCATGACAAATAGAAGAAAGAGAGGAAAAGCCAAAACATAGATCTGTTAACGAAGTAATAGAAACAGAAAAAAAAACAGACGAAAGTATTAATCCAAAGTTAGTTTAAAAGATCAAATCAAGAACATTACAAATAGAAGAAAGAGAGGAAAAGCCAGAACATAGGTCTCTTAACAAAGTAATCGAAAAAAAAAATATGAAAGTATTAATCCAAGGTTAGTTTCGAACTTACCTGGTAAAGAGAAATCTAGAATTCCAAGCTTGTTGCAATGGGTAAATAGACTTTGTGAGAGCAAAATAGATTTCCAGGCTTGCCGACGAAACTTATATGTCGTTGAGGAATAGATCGGAGGCGCTTTAGGAAGGCGACATTTGAGGTCGATTCATATGGTCTGCTCCGTTAGTCAGCAACGGCACCTGCTATTGCATCCTGAAGGTCCATGTTTCGTCACTAATAGAGAGAGAGAGAGAGAGTAACTGAACGATTGAGCGAGGAAGAGAGGTTAGAATGGATGCTTAGATGAACTCATTCATATGGTCTGCTCCGTCGATTCATATGGTCTTCTCCCTTCTTTTGGCTTACGGAGCCTTGATTGAATTTAGTTCGGTTTTCCCTAACCACAAAACAAACCAAACTAGATAGTAAATAGCCTTCTCCGTCATTACATAAAAAAAATGTGCGGTAACAAATTGTTTTATAGGGGCATTTTTTTTATAAATGCCGTAATAATTTGCTTTATAACTGCATTTCTTAAAAAATGCCGTAACAAATTGTTTTATAGGGGCATTTAATTAGAAAATGCCTTAATAAATTATTTTATAGCGGCATTCATTAGGAAAATGCCGTAATAAATCATTTTATAGTGGCATTTTTCTAGGAAATGCGGTAATAAATTGTTTTATAGTGGCATTTTAAAAAAAATGCCGTATTAAGGCACTTATAAGGGCACTTTCATATAAGTGCCCTTATATTAGTATCGCTTTATCACCTTTTTTTTGTAGTGAATGTAGCATGAAAGAAAAAAAGTAGTGGGTAGTTATAATTCACGATTGTTTTAATTGGAGAGGACAGTAATTGGAAAAAACAAAAAAAACAAACAAAGAAACAACAAACAAACAGAGGAGAGGTAAGAATCTTAAAGGAATAGATAAGCACACCTCTTTATTGCAACATTAAAGAGTACGGTCGTGATAAGCCGTACGTTTACATAGATATACCAACCCGAAGATGGCAATCTGAACCACAAATAGGGACTTATTTGCTGATACGGTAAACACTTAATGCTAGACGAGTAAGGGCCAAAGAGGCTTGACAAGAAAATTCCTTAAAGGGAATACGAATCAAACTGCCAATACCTGCCCATTAGAATCCATGAAAAGGCTACTCTTCGCAACATTGATATATGATGAACTCCTCCATGGGGCGACCACATTCTGCGCATGAAATTTGTTCTTCGATCTTTCCCCAGGCAGCAGGGAGGATGAGTTGGGTGCAATGCTTGGGGCTGTGATAACGAGCAAGAGCCTGGCTAAGAGCTCCGGTGAATCCCATGGGCTCGATGTCCGCCTTCCAGCTACTGAAATGCAACAGCGTCTCCATCATTGTATCACCCGAAGCTTTGGCCATCTCGCCTGCTCTCCTTCCTATAATGGCCCAACCACTGTCGCTGCTGTCCAATGTGAGAATGGACATCACCTCCCTCATGATGTTGTCGTTGTCGATGTGTCGACCGTGTTGCATCTTTGAGAACCACATGCTTTCAAGCCGTACCCAGAAGAACCAGATCAACGATAGGTCTGCCCAACAACGGCTTAGTTTCTCCCTGTCTATGATCTCCACGTTCCTCCTCACTCGCTCCCTGGGGTTCTTCTTTCCCACGTACACCATCTCTAATGGGATTTGGGCTTCCATGGCCACACGTTGCATTCTAACTGTGAAGGTCCTGATCCAAGCGATGTTTTCTCCTCCATAGAGGCAGATGAATTTGCCTTCTCCAATCTGTAGGCCGGGAGAGGTAATAAATGGTAATTCACGTAATCGATCGCATACATAATTCACACTAAGTATTGTCAGTGTTCCCAACAATAACAAGATCAGACGAAAGCAAACTTCAAGAAAAAAAAAAAAAAGAAAGATCATACCGATGTTAATAAGGGGACGTCGATTCCGTTCACCAGGAGCTCAATTCTCCAAGTCTCTTCCCCCCATAGATCTTCCTCTCTCTTCTTAGTGAAAGGGAAGGCGACGCTTCCCCATATCCACATCATGTGAAGTGCATTGGGGCATAAGACCGATCCTTGGGGATCCAACACCACGAGTATAGGTTTCTTCTTGAAGTGCCACACCTCCTTAATGAACTTAATGACCGCTGAATGGAGCAACGAAGGGTGGTAGAGCGAGTACCAGGGCATTGATGATTGTAGAAAGTTGAACCTCTCTTTATCGGGATCGCTCAAAAAAGAAGGGTTATCGACGACTGGGAGCCACACCACCAGGTATGGCCTTCGGGACTTATCACCATGAAGCTCGTTGTAAGTCTGTTCTAGCATGGACACCTCTTCTTGGGCAACGTCAAGGTCTGATATGAACAGCATCACTGTCTTCCTTCTCAGTACTTCCACCCCAACCTGTGTCACGAGTTGAAGATTAAGAAGGGCATAGAGAGAGGGAGAGTGTGTGAATGAACGAGAGGAGAGAACATGCAAACCCTGTTCTTATTGGCGGAACCATCAACTAACGGCAGAAGGTCGTCCTTGGCGTAAATCAGCGTCTTAAGAACCTTAAAGTTATCAACCTGGGGGTTTTGAAACAGGTGTAGGAGCGTTTGATACAGTTCCCTGCGTTTCTTCTCCTCTGCATCACGCAACACCTCTGTTGTCAGCCTCTCATGCATCTTGAAAGAAATAGAACCATCACTGTTCATTTTGCGCTACTCACCTATTTCTTCACGGCATTGGAGAAGTTTCTCCCTCAGTTGCGCGTTTATGTTGCTGATCTTGTGGCCCATGCTCGAAATGTTCGAGAGTTCCCAAGTCAAAAGGCCCGTAGCGTGCCTAAGGAAAATCAAAAGTTCAGTAAGAATGCCAAGCAGAAATCGTCTGCAATAGTCGCATGTGAAGTCTCTGGTTATCCGGTGACAGGAAAAATGGAAAGGACGTGGTAGCTTGTGTAACTAATTAGTTAATGAACTCACTGAGGGGAGCTTGTTAATATCCCCTAGATCAAATTAACCAAACCTGCGACTTTCAAGGTCGCTACTTCGGGCAAGGACTTACTCGTGACCCATATCCACAATGGCAACGAACTCGGAATTGCATAGCATGACCCCTCTGACCGTCCAGTAAGCTCCAGTTGGTGCAATGGTGTTGGCCATCTTCACAGCCGGCGAATCATCAAGAGTGATGTATGATGAAGAAAGCTCATAGAACTCGATGAGGGACTGTATCATCTCCAATATCACCTTGATGAGGTCGTTAATGGCGTCAACCCGGGATTTAATGATAGTATCTGAGAATCTCATTACTAACTGGGGTACTTGCTTAAGGACAGCAATAGACTTGGCGAGGTGGTTGGTGGGGTAGATCTGTGCAGTCAACCAGAAGTCTCCATAGTTCAGAGCAAATGCGGCCAGGACCAGGACTGCCTTTGCATCCCAGGAGTACGATGACACTATGTTGAACAGATCCCTAGCTGTCTCAAGATCGTCAGTTCCGTCCGAGTAATGGTATTGTAACTGCCATAAATTAATAAAAATATTGAAGGGATCGTTAGCGAAGTGGGAACAGGATTAAATAATTAATTGCCTACTCTATGTTAAGCGTAGGAGAAATTTAGGGTTTCAGAGATGGCAACCTCCCTAGCAATGTTACGGATGGTGCGTTCCAACATTTCCATCATGGCGTCATGGTCAGTGTGCCTTATGGCTTCCATGTCTTCATACGGAGCCTGAATATATATATAAAAAAAGGGCAATAATCAATGAGTAGGTTATGAAGAATCGAATTCTATCAGCGCTGCAGTAATACCAGAAGATTATTAAGTAATTTGATCACTAGAAGTTACGTATTAATAAAAGATAATCGGTTGCGTTTGTAAGAGATTCAGAAATAATACCATTACACCAGAAGGATTGCAGCGTTTCAAGATGTCTTCAACAAAACGAAGCAGTGACCTAACATCAAATGTGCGGCCATCGGAAACGTGGGTACTGAGAATGTCAGACATCATTCCGGAGCCATCATCATGTGAGAAAAACGAGCCATGATGCGCCTTTCTTGGTTGCATTGCCATCGTTGTTTCTGCCGTGTCTTTACTAATTGGATACAATCAAAACGAAGATAGAACGGGGTGAGTGAATATAGATTTTGATTTGTCAAGGGCTGCATGGGAACTCCTAATTTATAATAACCGTGGCTGGAATAAAGGTAACTGAATCATCTTCGTTGCTTTGAGACAAGGTTATAAATAAAGAGTAAAAAAGAAGAGATTCGAGGTACTGGAGTGTCATCCACACGATGCTGAGATGCCATCTTCACAGTATCACAGTGTGATTCTCTCGTAAGCTGTAGTTACGCTTTCCCCTTAATACGTGTTGAGATATTTATCAGCTTAAGCTTTTAGGTCCAATTCTTAGTGTAAGTTTCCTTGCATTTATTCTTTTGTACATCCCGAGGGAGCCTTGCTAAACTTACGGAGACTTGGTTGGTTAAGCACTTAATTTTTTGGATCGTAACATTCTATCACACTTCTGTAACTGATGTCTATGGTGGTTTAGTACTCTCTCGATACTAATCCAATGGTAGTCATTTCCCTCTTGATGGTTTCACTCATCTATCAGTGTTCAATGACTTAGCAAAATGCCTATACATAAGAGACCAAGGCATTTTCATCTAGACTATAGGTATCAGAATGAGAGGTCTTATGTTTCAACTCCCGAAGTGAATTGTTATCGCATTTATTTGTATTCAGGGCGTATGTGTTTTGTGTCTAATTTCCCCGTGTATGTTTCTGTGTGAAGTCATACATGAAGAGGAGTGCTAAGGTATTTTACTTAGGATCCCCTATATGCATAGTTATGCCTCCACCAATCAGCTTAAGCTTTTTTAGTATAATGGTTGTTTAACACTGCTTATACGTTCGTTTGTACAATTTAAACAAGTGCTACTCGTTCTTGATCGATCTACGTCTAAAGTCCGAGGAAGCTGATTGTAGAAAGGCTAAGTTTTTTTTTTTTTTGGGTAACCATAGAAAGGCTAATTATTTGATTGGATTTCGAAGGGCAGGATTAAAAGACAAGAAGACAAAAAGGAGGGGCGACAGATAACAAGAAAAGTACGATAATGGTGAAAAGAAACAGGGGGATGATACCCTGTGAGTGACAAAGGGAATTTGGTTCCTTTCTTGTCGTACGTCTGATGGAGTGTTATGCTTGTTATGCGATTACTATTAATGGAACTTCTTTTGTAATTTGGATCTCTTTGCTAATAAGGATGTTATGTTGATTTGAAAAGTGGAACGCCACTCACTTTTGGTGCGGTGGGGTTCATCATTGCCGTAAACTCGAAGGCTTCGCTTGTGGGGCCGGGAGTTTGTCTAATAGAAATAATTAACATGATCAATGCATCACTTGACTGTGAGAAATAGCGGACGAGGGACTCTCAAGCCTCTATCTACAATATTATTTGTAGCATATATGGGATGTCGTTCATTGATTTTTTTAGTTTTTATTTTCTTTTTGTAGGACCCACATTGAACGGCACTCCTTCAATGTTGCAAATAAAAGTATAGATAGAGACTGTACAGTCCACATTCCGCAGAAATAGTCGACCGTATTTAGGATTTATTTGTTAATTTAACCTTTACATCCACTCTTGCACAAATTAATTTGAATGTTTTTCAGGGTGCAAGTATAATACGATGCATATATACACTCTTACATCGTCAAATGTGGGTACTTATTTTGGGAATATAAACGTTTTTAAAATTTTTTGAAAGACATTCTTTTGTCAAAGCAAAATATGCGTCCAAAATTTTTGGGTTTGCTTTATAGTATTATAAATGTAGATATATTGACATTTCTTAATATTGGTGAGTATTAAAAACTCATTGAGTAGAGTAGACTCAGTCGAGATACTAATAGACAGTGTCTTCAATTAAGTTGTCTCGAGAAATTGGTGGGTCAAGTAATCTCGAGTTCAATAATCTATACCTATGCTGTTATATATAAAGGAAATTGGGTAGATTATTCTAGACTGAGATATACTGCCCAAAGAGTCCCTCCAGTTGACTTCTATATTACAATTTATATATAATTCACACCTAAATGCATAATGCACGTGCTACCTACTATTCTATACCATATACAACGAGAATAGGCAACTAGGGAAGCGTGCCAACCGTAATGTGTAATTTCCCCAAAAAAAGCCTTTACACATCACTGATAAGATTCATTAATAAAAAGATATAATAATCATAACTGCCATAAGTTTTCCAAAACTTAATAATCTGTTTTGTAAGGGTTTCGTCCCACAACTTTTTGAAAACTTAAAAGATTCAGTTTTGCAACTATTCCCACCTACATCATTTCCCTTAGTCCCTTCCCTTTTCACATAAGTGTACATGTGCAGCTTGCTAATATAATTAATGGGAGAGGGCTACTTGAAGGATGAGACAAAAGCAAAATTTTTTTCCCATAACAAATTTATAACACCCTGTTATATTATATATATATCTACTGGGGCAGGTTTTTCTTTCCGTTTTTGCACATTCCAAATAATAACCCTTATCAATTTTTAGACCCTTGGGCCTTGGATGTCTATACTATTACCCATCTTTTATTTTCATTTGCCCACTGTGCATATCACCCGCTCGTAAAGAATATTCCAAGTGTCCTAAATTTGAATGGAGCAATTTGATTATGGGCCCAATCTAGGCCCCAATAAGTTTAGCCTGATCCACCCAAGACATAATATGAAGCAATTAGATTATGGGCCGACCTGACGATAATTAATAAGGGAAATTTAGTTGGGTAAGGTTACCATTGTCCGTGTCCGTAGAGGATGTGAATACTCGACCAGAAAATTATTTCAACCCTTACTTTCTTAACTTTAAACAATCCATTAAATAATTCATAGGCATAAAACATGGTTAATAATGAGATCCCAAGAAAAAGAGATCTGATCGACGGTCGTGGTCTTTGTAAAGTGCATAACGCTGAAATCTTTTTTCTCAAGGATGTAAAATGCAAGTCAATTGGTCTGATATATAGCTAGCTAGTAAGAAACAATTGAAGACTTGAAGATCGTCATTTTAATTAATTATCAAACATTACCATTAATAGGCCAGTCACTCCCGGCCACAACCAGAAGAAGGGCCCTAATTAAATGGCTTATGATCAAACACATACAATATCACAGCAGCGGCCGCAGTAGGAACATGTAAAAGTAATAGTAGCAGTAGCCTGCTAGCACAAGCTTACATCTACCGTATACGAACTGAAACAAGAAAGCAAATTAAGCTAATTGCTTATTCTCAAAAGGAAATTAAAGGACCACAAAGCATAACTGCTGGGAAGTAGTTTGCGCCTAATCGGTGCAGCAGCGATACATGATGAACTTCTCCATGGGACGGCCACATTCAGCGCACACCACCATCTCCGGTATGGTCCCGGTGGTGGATGGTAGTATGAGGCGGTTGCAATGCTGGGGAGTGTGAAGATTGTGAAGTTCATCAGCGATTGCCGGCACAAAGCCTTTCTGGGGGACGTGCTCTTTCCACGAATCGTACCTCTCGAAGCACCGGTGGAAGGTCTCTCCTCTGGCTCTGGCCAGCGGAGCCGATCCCTTACTGATCACAGCCCATGGCTCATCGCTTCCGTCAAAGCTAAGCATGGTCACGATTTCCTGCATTAATCGGTCAGCGTCCACGGTCCTTCCCAGTTGAATCTTGGAGTGCCACATGCTCTCCAACCGCACCCAGAAGAACCAAATAGAGGTAAGGTCTGCCCAGTAGTGACTCAGATTCTCCACCGTGATCGTCGATATGTTCTTCCGCACCTTATCCCTGGGGTTGCTCTTTCCCACATATACCATCTCTATAGGTGTGTGTGCGGCTATCGCAACAGCTTTGACCCTGTTGGTAAAGCCCCTGATCCACTCCATGTCCTCTCCTCCATACAAACAGATCACCCTGTCTTCGCTTATCTGATGCATATATCATAAAGTAACGCAAACGACACATTACAATTCATCGTAATTCATGTTACTAATTTTTTTGTGTAATATCATGCAAGCAAGATGTATATGTGATGACGGAGGAATTTACGTACCCATTGCAGTATATTTGGGTCAATGCCATCGACCACCAACTCAAGCCTCCATGTCTCTTCCTTCCACAGGTTTTCCTCTCTGGTGCTAGTGAAGGGGAAGGCCAGACTTCCCCAAATCCACAGCATGTGGATGGCGTTGGGGCTAACCACTCGACCCTGTGGATCCAACACTACTAGAATAGGCTTCTTCGTGAAACGCCACACCTCCTTGATGTACCTGATGACTGGGGGTTCGATCAAGGAAGGGTGATGCACTGTGTACCATGGCATATCTTTTTGCAGATCCACGAACTTCTGATGCTTGGCATCATCCCATGGGATAGACCTGTCAACAACTGGGAGCCACACCACCTCATACTGGCTCTCTGGCCTCGTCGGGTTGTCTCGGGACTCTTTGTAGATCTGTTCGAGGATCACAAGCTCATCGCGGGAAATATCGAGGTCTGATATGAGCAGTAACACGTTCTTCCTCCTCAGGACCTCCAGATTAACCTAGTTGTCTCATGCAAATTAAGATTCTATTATTATCCAGTTTTTGAATATGTTATCTTTACCTAGTTGTTTCATGCAAAAGAGAATGGCAGAGAAAATGGAAGGAGAAAGTTCGAACCCTTCTCTTCGTGTGACCATCAACAAGTGGCTGCAGATCGTCCTTTGCGTAAATCAACAGCTTGAGAATCTTCATATTGTCTATGTGGATCGTTTCGAATGCACGCTTTAGCATTTCATAAGCTTCAATATATCTCCTCTCCTCTGTATCACATGGTTATTGCTTGTCAGTCCTTGATCAAGTATCATAATTTAAAATAATTGGTTTACCAAAAAAGAAAATAATAATTTAAAATAATTGCCCCCCAGTAATCATATCATATGAGCTCTCATCATGCAATGTCCGAATTACATGGATTTTTCTTGTACTACATGAATCTGAATAGCTGAACTAACCTATGAATTGATAGCAAATTGAGAGTTGTTTTGTGAGGTGGCCATGTATGTTGTTGACCTTGTGAGCCAGGGTTGACAGTTCCCACACTTCAGTCGTCGAAGTTAGGTATCTGAAGTCAAAGAGAGATGAAAATTTTAACAATTTGAATTGTATTTTACGTGTGTGTGTGTGTTTATGAATCTCAGTTAGAAGATAAGCATGGAAACATACTCGTAACCCATGCCTATAATGCCTATAAGCTGGGAAGCGCAAGCCACAGCACTTCTTATGGTCCAGTAAACTGCAGTAGGGATATGGGTCATGGCCATGGCCATTGCTGGTGTCTCTGGTGTAATGTACTGGGACGGTAGTTCCCTGAACTCCACAATGCACTTGGCAACATCCAACATGGCCGTCATAAGGTTGCTAATTGCATCAAACCGGGGTTTCAACGTATCAGTGTGCTCCATTATTTCTGGCAACTGCTTCAGAATAGCCACCGACTTGGCCAGGCTGTTGGTGGTGTAAAGCTGGGCGACTAACCAAAACTCCCCATAAGTTACTGCAAACGCTGCTAAGGCAAGCACCACCTTTGCATCCCATGAAAAACTCGATAGCATGTTGAATATCGCCACTGTCGTTGCGTGCGCATCGCCGCCGCCGGAGCACTTGCATGATATCTGCCATTAATAAACATTTACATAGTTTGAGATAGTGAGCTATGCACAGGTTTTTTTTATACGTAATCGTGTTTCATAACAACCTCGCAAGAAATTTTGTGAATGGTATATGCCAAAGCTTCAAGCATGCCGGTGAAACCAGCTTGATGAGTCCTTTCTTCCAAGAGGTCCAGGTGTTCTTGCGTCTGTGGAGCCTACACATCGGTGAAGAGGGTATCAGTGAATGAATTCAATTGTGTTGTTGACAAGCAAATTAAAAACGAGTGCAAAAAGGGTGGAAGAATATCATACGATAAATCCAGTAACAGTGGGGGCGGCACGATGAAAGATGTCTTCGACGAGCTGGAGAAGAGGTTTTACATCAACTTCACGACCGTCGGGAGCATGAGTCGCCTGAATTTGTCTCATCATCACACTGTCGTCGGACGTCGAGAACATATGGCGTTCGCCTCTCATCATCGCTTGCTGCCCCCTGGCTGCAGCAGGTGCTGTGATTGCCATATCTGATTTTTGGTAAGAGAGTGGGAGATAGTTTTCTTGTCTGCGCAATTATCCGGGGCACAATCTGTCGGGTTATATAGAATCAGCAGAAGAAAAAGGACTAAAGACGACTGAGACGAATCTACTACCTTGCTTCCACACTGGTTTTACCTTTAGGGCCCTAATTAGGATAAGGCCTGAGAAGTATTGATCATGGAGGCCCCATGTCCATCTCTTTACAGTACAAAAGCTTATTGCTGGAGATTCTGGGACTCGAGAAACGCTTTCTTCGTTGATTTTGACGAGTCCAGGTGCTACAGACGGACAAATATAAAAGTAAACCGACACAGGCATGGAAATTTAAGAGCCCTTTGGCAAGCTATAAATTCGTTGAAAATGAAAAATCTTTACCCCTACTTAACCCCCACCAAAAAAAAAAAAAAAAAAATTGAATATACGTAAAATAACTAGCCAAAATTTCTCTCCTTTTTCCTCGTCTTACTCGCTGAAACAAGAAGCATAAATAATTTCTTTGTTTTTGTTGGCTTAATACAGCAGAAATAGAGTGCATAAAGTGCATTTCCAATATTTGCTCCAAGCTGGGTTGGCAGGGAATCCAAACATACCAAAGTACGAGAGTTTTCGCGATTGTAGATCATGAGAAGTCCATATACGTACACTAGAAATGTTTTCTTGGAGGAAGCAGGAAAGTAGTCCATGGGGAAACTCGTGAGAACTACTGGAAAAGGGGAAGCATTTCCTGGTATAGTTAATTAAATGTCTTTTCCCACCTGCATTCCTTCACATTGTAGTTCATGGGCGAAATAACCCACTAGTCCGGTTCGTTACCCAGTTGGTACAGCCTTAAACAATTGCACCTAAAAGCTTAACTGCATATATCAATCAAATGACCCGGATATAATATCTAAACATACATTGACAGACAGGCACAGTTTCCAGCCAATCGTGGTTGAACACCTAATTGAAAAAGAAAAAGAGAAAAAAAAAAGTTAATTTGCTAAGCATCACACAGGCTGTATAGACGTATGTTCCATGACATAAGCAAGCACAATTCAGGACAGCAAAGCTCAAAAACAATGATTTTTAAGATGCTTAACCTGCGACATTGCTTAGACTTAGATCGCTTTTTCCTTTATACCCTACTTACCTACAAGTGAAGACCAAGTTGGGGTTCCATGATTCATCCACCTCCTCAGACGCTTAATTTGAGGAACAGAATCATCTACGGTTGAGCTCGTAAATGAGCTCAACCGTACCCAATGGTTGCTTGCCAAGTAGGCAAGCAACCACCCTCTCTTCTATGTGAAAACCACTTCTTCGTTTCCCCATGTAAAAGACAGAGGAGAGAGGGTGGTTGCTTGGCAAGCAACCATTGGATACAGTTGAGCTCGTAAATAATCCCATTCCTAATTTGAACCCTGAGTTGGGTTGTGTAGGAATCCTTTTTTCTCATCTTTTTTTTTCTTTTTTCCTTTATTCAAATTTCTATTTCACATGGTCTTATTTTAATAATGTAAATTGCACTTTAGAATTTTCCACCAAAACCATCATTACACATCGTTATCTTTCTAAAGAGGCATCAATCCACTTAAATCGTAATATCCAAGAAACATTATCAAGGATGGCCCTTATAAGAAAAATGAAAAAAAAAAATTTTGTTTATTTTAGCCGTTATTATTTTTAAAGGGAGACTTCTCTTATTCTGTAAGGGTAGTTGTGGCGAGACTCCTATATTTTTAAGGGAAAACCATATAACACTGTCCTAACATCATTGAGATAAAGATAAAGGACAAAATGTTAATAATAATTTCTTTATGAAGGCATCCACTTCAACTATGCTGTTCCTTCAAAAGCCGTCCACTAGGCTTAATCTCTGAAGGGACTTCTAAAGATGTTCCATTAGCGGAGGGCCCTGTCAGAGGCCCAAATTGAAACCCAAGTCTTAAGTCTTAACGAGTCCCATTCAGATATAATCTCTGTCCTTTTGTCGGTTTCAATTTGGCGGTCCTACCCGGAATGACCCGGATAACGAAGAAATTACGTGGTGTGCCTGGATCATGGGAGGGACACGTGTGAGTGGAGAGTCGGTGCGATTTAGATTCGTGCGACGGGAGACCCGGTGAGGTGGAATGGAAGCTTTTGGCAATTGGCACGGAATCAAGAGAAGATGGGGGAAGCTGCGAGAATTTGCACGCCGTCCTCTGTGGCATTGTCAAACAGTTGCCGTGACTGTGCGCAACTGATAAGCTCGCGACGCCGTCGTTCTCCTTTAGATATTGGCGGTGTTGTTTCAGCCAATCTGGCTTGCTTTCTTTCATCTTCTATCCCTTCAAAACCTAAGCTCTGCTCCGGCATCTCCTTCTTCGTCTTCAGGATGGAAGTATGCAATTTCCGCGTTCTTTCTTTCTTTGTATTTTCCTTCATTCTAGTGGTAATCGCTTGGCTCTCGCCGAGAAGATAAATTTTTTACTGAATTTTGAGTCAAAATTTGTTTAAATTATATTCAGAAATGAAAATTTGTGCTTCGTGATTTTCGTTGTGTGTAAGAAAATACTGATTTTATGTTTTATTTGAGGACTCTGTTTGTGTATCAGCGGAATTAGAATAGTCTTTTGCAATGATTTTATGTTTTCCTTTTTCCGTGATTGTTGAAGGGGCCTTCTTTTTTTCATAATGATGATTGCTTGAGACTCGTTCTGTGATTTCTGTTATTAGAACTTATTGATGCCTTCCAAGAAAGACAAATTACCAGAGTCCTGAATTCATCGTGGTGTTGTCTAATATTTTTCTTTTACTTTTAGATAGATGGAGGCCATTTTAGCTACTATGTTCATGATTAAGATTTTAGTACTGAAGTTTTTTATAACGACCATACAGAGTTTCTTTACGAGACGAGGCGTTGCAAGCAACAAAGATATGGTGGAGCAATTGAAGCGCTATGGGGTAATTAGGTCGAAGAGGGTAGCGGAAGTAATGGAGGCCATTGACAGGGCATTGTTTGTTCCTGGCGATAACTCCCCTTATGTTGACACTCCCATGCTGATAGGCTATAATGCAACTATATCCGCACCCCATATGCATGCCACATGCCTTCAATTGTTGGAGAATAATTTGCAGCCCGGCATGCATGCATTAGATATTGGTTCAGGTGTGTTCTTCATTCTCCATGATTGTGTTCTACTTTTAACATCTTCAAATCCTTATTTATCATTCCTGGACTACTTTTTATACAGTCCAGTACATGGGATAAGGAGTTCTCATGTAATTTATGTTATTAGAATCTGAGACATGTTATCATATGTTGAGCCCTTTGATAGACATTGTTACTCCTTCACCTATCAACTTAAGTTTTTAGGTTTGTTGGTTGTTCAACTTGATACCAGAGCAAGAGGTCTAGTGTTCAATTGCTGGGGTGAGTTTGCCTTGGCATTTACAGCTTAAGCATTTTTAGGTCCACTGTTTGTTGATGGTATCAGAACAAGAGGTCTAATGTTCGACATTTAGGGGCAAATTTGTCTTGGCATCTATTTGTGTCCAAGGTGTGTCCTGTGTTTCACCTCCTTGGGTATGTTCCTGTAGTGGCTTAAACTTTAAGTTCCACTGGTTGTTTAACAAGAACAGATTAGAATTTTTATGCTTTCTTCCAGTATGGTGTAGTATTTATCCTTCTCTATTGCTTACTGGTTTTTTAATACCGGTCACATGCTTCCTACACAGTTTTCTCATATATTCAAAGTTATCATTGTCAAAGATTTTGAAGTTTCGTCTCAACTTTTGTCTTACATTGTAGTGTCAATATTCGACAGAATGAGAAGAACCACCTTTTCTGTTCTTCTATTTGGCTTCACCACTTATAGTGGAAAATCGAATAACTTTTGAAGTTTTATAACCTGATAGATTGCATGAAATGCATATCGTACGCAAATTATTATCTTTTTTGATGAAAAGCGTCCTTCCATTGTTGAATTAGGTGTTCAAATCTCCTTCCAAACGATAAATGGGAAGAAGTACATACTCTGTTTATACGGCTTCCTATGAACTTAAATTATAGAGCTATAGTTACCATATTTTGCTGTTCTATTTACTTAAAAGGTCCCTGTCCAATTTGCATGCATCTGCCTTTCGTTTTGATGTTGAAAGATATCCTAGAACCAGCTAAACCTCCTACAAGTTTTAATTCATGCTGCAGTTTGAAGTTCATAGTGATTGGATTAATTTTTTTTGTTGTCTTTGGATTGCATAGTCCTCATATGGCATATCTTCCTTGACAATTACTGCAACTTCTCTTGAGTTTTTCGTGGTCTGCATTAAATTAATCTGAACATTTTGTAGGAACGGGGTATTTGACAGCATGCTTTGCGTTGATGGTTGGACCCAAGGGTTGTGCTGTGGGTGTCGAGCATATTCCTGAGCTTGTAGCTGCTTCCATGGAAAACATCAAGAAATCTGCAGCAGCACCTTTGTTGAAAGAAGGTGCCCTTTCAATACATGTTGGTGGTATGTTCTATAAGCGCTGCTTTTTAAACTATCAATTTAATTTAAGGAAGAGAAAGGTTCCTGCAAATATAGAGCGACACATAAGGACACACCAAACTAGTGCGTATCTAATCCTTGTACACATGCAAGCTATTATTTCTGCATCTGATGTGTTCCACCCGAGAGATCTTTTTGTGCCTGCACCCTGCAATTGATTTCATCAGGCCCCGTGTCACGTGATTTTTGCTCACTAGTATCACTTTGAAAATTTGAAACCATAAAGGATTAGATTAAGGCATCATGTTGAGGATTTCTGGAATTGGACGATCATGGTCTTAACAGCAACTTAGGATGGGTTTTACTGTGGCTACAGATGGCAGGCTTGGTTGGCCAGAGTTTGCACCTTATGATGCTATTCACGTGGGAGCAGCAGCTCCGGAAATCCCTCAGCCCCTGATTGACCAGTTGAAACCAGGAGGCAGAATGGTGATCCCTGTTGGGAGCTTCTTCCAGGATTTAAAGGTGGTAGACAAGAATGCCGATGGTTCTCTCAGTGTGAGGGATGAAAGCTCTGTTCGCTATGTTCCACTCACAAGTCGAGATTCTCAGTTGCGGGGTTTTTGATGCCGATGAGTGAGTTTGCTAGATCCCGTTGAGTCTGGGAGAGAGCAGTTGATCAAAGAGACTCTCGTCGGTCGTGCTGCGTGTTTGCGTTTACTGGGGTTTCGTCTTGTATAAGATGGACATCGTCTTGTATATCGTGTTATGGTCATGACTTTTGACTTGCGTCTTTTGGTCTCTCTGTGTATATTGTAAATTTTCTTAGTAATAAAACGAGTTACACCTTGCTCTTTTAAGTTTTTGGCCTAAAATGGTGCAAATGGAACAGCTTGTTGATTGAACAGCTTATTTTGGCCATCATTATAGTTGAGTTGAGTTGATGCCAATCTCACAGGGCCTTATGTATATGGGCTGAGAAACTTAATGGAATGCTACCAACAAAGAAAGACACAATGCACCAACCAAAGGAGGACAGGTAACCTACAAACACAACCACCTTTTAGGGGTAGGAGCGGTCAGCTTGAATCTACAACTGTTGCTTCAATACAGCAAGCGAGTGCTACTGTGCTAGTAGACTTCTGCCGCCTTGACTTATACCCAACACGAAGACCAAGCCATGGCATGGGTTTGAGCTTTGCTACTTAGGCGTAACTGTTGAAGATCAGTTTCTATGGTAACCCCATTTGTTTAAGGTTGGTCTGTGCTTGCTGGCACCTGATGCTCATACTTGAGCAACTTTTGTACTGTTAGTTTTTCCTATAATTTATTAATGAATCACCATTTAAACTCAAAAAATAATAATAATAATAATAATAATAATAATCTTATACCGCCAGCTCAGAACAAACAAAAGAGAAAAAATTGAAACCACGAAAAGAAAATGAGCAGGGCCTGGTTAGACGACTTCCGCCACCTGCTCCAAGACTCTAAGCTACAAGACAAAACAAAACCAAGCACAATTGAAATGTGCCCTCGATAAAAAGTTCATAATATTCGAACAAGTCCAAAATCCTTCTGAATATCTCTGCCTTTCAATCAAAAAGAGCCACGCCTTGGTCTTTCCTCAGCAATGTTTACTCTTACCGCCCTCCCATCCAAACTCTGCAAGGTAAAAGTACATAATTGTGTCATTGTTTTTTAGAACAGATTTCAGAAAGATAATAGCCCAAATTTTCAGAATATTTAGATTGCTAGCCTAGTGATTGAAGGTGCATTAAAACCCTGGAATATGGGCTCTGGATTTCCATTCAACATACGAGAAAACATATCACTTTCAGAACATGATTCAAATTCCTTTCCTTTTCTTCCTTGTTATATGTTGGGAGTGTGGCTCATACTTTCATTTGGGTCTAAGTCTGGGTAGTTTATCTCCTTTGTTGCAGTTCAAACCAATGGCTGGGAGATGTGTGGGGGTGAAGCCCCAACAGTACGGTAAGGGTATTAATAATGCTCTCTAATGGTTGTCATTGGGGTCTGGGTATGAGATTAGTCCTCTTACCACATCTCACGGATAAAAAAGAGCAAACTCAACTATCAAAACAAAGACATCATGAATACTACCTGTCCATCAAGAGCAGCAATTGCATCATCCAGTTCGCTCTGTGTAGACATTGTTACAAAGCCAAACCCACGTGAACGTCCAGACTCTCGATCATAAACTACCCTGGCATTCACCACCTTGCCGTGTTCACTGAAAACTTGTTCCAGACGGGCATCATCCACTTGCCATGGGAGGTTACCAACATATATTCTGAGAGAAGGTTCAAAAACTCGAGGGGATTGTTCTGGCCGTGGTCCTCTTGGAGCAGCCTTGTTAACAGTCAAAAGCCTTCCATTTACGTCCTATTTCAAAGACAGAGAACTTCAAACATTTCAACCAAAAATCATGAAATTTGGAGTGCATATCACCAAGTAAAACACTAAATATGTGTTATAGATGTAAGAGGAATGTTAAATTCAAAAGTTATACAGAAAAAATAAAAAAAGCATAGTTATATACTATTCTAATTCAGCTGCGGCATGTTACCTAGAAGGGATTCGGCATACAGATTAATATGCAAAACCACATTTTAAGTAACACTGAACAAGTGGCGTGGTGATTGTGAACAATCATACTTAATAAGATCCATGCTTACAAAGTTTACTATCGAGATCCAACACTAGATGCTACTTGGTATTTGCTTCAATATAGATCAGGAAATGACACCTTGGACAAGTATGAGAGGAGCCCTTACAATTTATTGCAAGAAATATGCTTGAGCTGTAAACTTATACCAAAAAAATAAGAAAAGAACAAGGTGATCAAGCTCACTTGATTGCCAGATTATGTAGAATCATGTACAAAGGAGTACAGATTTCCAGATTCAAATTATATGTTCACAAATTAACCTCTTCTTTGGGAGAATAGAGACACGGAGAGGCCACAATTATGAAAGCATCGCCGTGCCAGTAAAAGCTAAGAGAACAAGAGATAAAAGCATGAAATCAGATTAGAGATTTGCTGCATGCTATCAAAGCTCAAATGAAAAAAACAATGGCAAACACAGTTCCTTCTCTTCACCAATAAGCTTTCTAAAAGAGAGGAGTTTATGGATATCTACAACATTAAGTTGGGTTGAGTGGCAGTACCAAGAAATAGAAACAAACCAAGGCATTAGAAAATTAGAAAATAAGCATGATCTTGACTTGCAGCATCTATGACGGAGAGAGTGTTGAATTACAGCATCTATATGGTGCAAAATCAAGGGATTAGACAATAAAGTATGACGTTAACTTGCAGTGTCTATATGGATATGGCCCAAAGAATGACTTTGACAGGTAAACTTCAAATGAGTGGCTCAAGTACAAAATAAAACGAAAATTTGTTGAAGAATCAAAATAAATCACAGTAACACATGCTTATCATGACGATCATCAAGCAACCAACAATCCACTATATTACCATGCCTCTACCACCGAACTAGAATGAGAATATTTACTCTGAGAACCAAGGTACAGAGCACATAAAATATGTACACTGACACACCAGCAGAGATATCAAATCCCTTAGATATCTAGAACATGCAAAAAATAATAAAGCAAACCGTGCCATGAAGCCAAGATTTCTCAGTATCAGTAAAAGTGGATCTTTACAAAAAGTTGCTCAAGCAGTGGTTCCAATACAAAGATCTATACCTAAAATTTTCTCAGACTACTAGAGTAATCTTTAACATATTCACTCTGATTTAGAGGAGAGCTAACCTATATATGCCCTCATCATTCTACATAATCTTGCAATCAAATGCCTTAGCAGAATGGTGAAGCTATATAGAAAAACCACCAAGTTGTTGAAGTATGTGTACTCTTCTCCTTTGTTCAAGATGCATCTATGCCAAACATATTGAGCCCATGCTATCATTACTACTACCAATTCATCCACAGTCAGTCTTCCTATTTTTATTAAGGCAGCCACTTCAACAATGCTCAAAATCATTTGCTTGGCCAGTGCTTTGTTCATTTTCCTGACCCCTCTCATAAGTTGCTATAAGCTTATGATTATCTGTGCATCTTTCTCAGTGTACTCCCCCAGTCAAAAAGGATCTCACAACTCAGATTGTTACATTAATTTATAGATACTGGACAATATTAAATGAAATATTTATGGTTAAGAATCCATTGAGAATATTTCATTTATCTGGGACTACAGTGATCATCAATACAAATAATAATAGTTGGTTCTAATAGGGTGTCGGGAAACATCAACTGAGTAAATTCCAAGCCAACTGAGGGCAATAATTAAAAATCTTATCGATAAATTTGTGGTTTTACTATCTAGACGAGTCCTTGGGGCTTGGAAAAACAAACACATGATCAGAATTTATAAACCGAACAAGAGCGAAAATAGAATAGACCCATTAAGTCCTTCAAAAGTATAGCAAATGCAAGGTTTCATGTTCTAAACTAAGCATGACACATTCATTTGAAAAATTACAATAAATTAAGAATCCATTGTACAGTTTTATGCAACAAAGTTCCTATGGAAGCAACAAAAACATTCCTTTAGACCAGCGAATACAAACTAACGAGAGAAATACTAGATGACTTACATAACGGTGGAACATCTCCACAGCCTTCTCAGCTTCTTCAACAGTACTCATTGTCACAAACCCAAATCCACGACTTTGATCAGTATCCCTGTTGTAAATTACCTACGACAATGAGCAGGGGTTGAGCAATCTGAATCAACATCTTACAAGCACCCCGCACCTCTCCGACCAGGAAATACGAGGAAATTCAAATAGTAACGAACATTTTACCTCGGCAATCTCGACAACTCCGGCCTGATCGAAGAGCTGGGCTAATTTCTCACTGTCCACGTCAAAAGGTAAATTACCAACGAAAAGCTTCGCCTCTTCGGACGGCTCCGGATAAGACTCCTCGCTCTCATCTACAAATCCGTCACCAATGCTCTCTTCCCCATCTTCAGCGGCACTACCTTCTGTCTCCTCTTCTCCCTCATTTTCGAAATCGGAAACACGAGCTTCCACAACTTCACCCTCTTCCTCTTGTTGAGCCCAGTCGGATGTCTGCGCAACAAGAGCCACCACAGTCGACGAGAAATTTTGCTTTTCTGTAGAAACCAATGAAGGAAATGAAGAAGAGGACGAGGACGAGAGACGAAGAAGTTTAATGGGCTTCGACGGAAGAGAGAGAAAAGGGTATGAGCTTTTGGTGGTGAAGATGGTTGGAAGAGAGGT
Source organism: Buxus sempervirens (assembly GCA_947561395.2). Classification (NCBI taxonomy): domain Eukaryota; kingdom Viridiplantae; phylum Streptophyta; class Magnoliopsida; order Buxales; family Buxaceae; genus Buxus; species Buxus sempervirens. The sequence continues at coordinate 42,986,868 of OX387188.1, forward strand.
TACGCATCCACTCGCCATCGATAATGGCTTGAACAGATGGGTACTTGCAGAAGACATTGGAGAGAGGGGAAAGATAGAGTTGCGAGGACGAAGAGGATAAGAAATATAAACAAAAGAATGTGTAGAGTGAGCCGTGAGGCGAGCGTGAGGGTTTCTTGGCAACAGCGGCGGACGGTCCAAAAACGTTATGCCTTTCTCTGCAGTCTGCTCGGATATTTGTTCTTATATTTTATTCTCTTCTTTTTCGTCTCGAAACACTTTTTTTACATGTTTATCCCCTGGTCTAGTCGCCAAGCAGCAAATTTGAAAATTGATATGCAATTCGATGTAACGTGTTTTTATTTCATTTTTACCCCATAGATGGCAACAGGCCAGGCTTTTGTTAGTCTCAAGTGGGGTTTGAGCAGCCCTTATGTCTACCCAAGCCCAGCTCAGCCTGAGTTTGAGCTACATCAAAATTAAATATGCACCCTAAAAACCAAATAACTAGAATCATTTAATCAATATGACATATATGGTCAAGTTGTCTTTTAATGTTGACATATTGGATAATCTACAGAAGAAAAGTGCATTTTTAGATCTTATGATTTGTGCCATAGGCCAATGAGTTTTCTGACCACCCTTTTTCTGATATCTTTAATTGTATCTTCGTTTTAGTGATGTCATTATGGTTTGATTTGAATCTATATCCACTGGCAGAGGTGCATGTGCACGTAGAGAGACGGAATAGGTTTGCAACTATCCAAATTTTACTAAATTTTAAATTAACGAATAGTCAGAGTTTTGATTATTTTAATCATATATTAATTAGTGACTTATCAATGAATGATGGTAAGGGCTTTTTGAAAAAGTCGTGCATAGTTGTTGGCATGCTTCCTAAGAGACCTATTCTTGTTATATATAGTAAAGATTTTGATTCATAAAAGCGTTTTGAGCCATACAAACATTGAAAATTGAGAGTAAATTGCCTTGTATTGAATATTTTCTCTCTCCCACTATGATATTTTTATAATAACTCTTGAGTCTTGTAAGACATGGGAAAAAATCAATTCAATGACTTCCTCAATCATCACGCGGGATTGGTTAAAAACACAGAGTCGCCACCATTCTGTTTAGGTGTGAATGGACACCAAAATATCAAATAAGCACAAAAGGCAAATTTAGGGTAAAAATAACCCTATTAAAAAAAAAAACAACCAGAGATGGGTAAAGGGATTAGGTTATGAACAGGGGAAGGTGTTAGGCACCCCTATTCATCCACACAAGGTGGTTGTCAGGCATTGTTCATGTTAAAATAAAGGAAAAAAGGCTTGCTATAAAAATCATGAAAAATCATAAAAAAAAGACAAAAATGTATGGTTTTTTCATACGAATAGCCTGATTGATCCAGAACTCTCAAATATGATCATACCATTCCTAGGGTTTCATGATCAAAACAAAATTGAGATAAAATCAAATAAAACCAATCTAAAGTGAAAACTTCAAAAATCTTGTTTCAAGTTAAATTCTGGAAATCTAGAAAAATATGATTTTTATAAAATATTGCAGAATTGAACTTGAATAGTCCATGACATAGATATAGCCCAAATTTCACATTAAATCAAGAAATAAAAACCAAAAATACCCACGTTGATGAAGAACATCAAAAGGGGAGAACTTCGACTGTAGGGTCTTCTCTCAAAAGTGAAAAAAGGACTCAAAAATCACATCATGAAACCCTAGAAGTTACTTTCAGGCTTCTGAATTCAGATCTATCATACTGATCATGATAGATCCAAGATCTTAGCCTAATATCACAAAAATCGCGAAAATAGTGTTGTAGGTGCAAATATGTGGAAAATCCAAATTTTAGCAAAAAGTGGGGATCTCATGCTATAAACATCATAAACATCCTAGATTCATAGGATTCATTCAGATTCAACATAAAATAATTAAAACATGATCAGGATATTCAAAACAGCCACATCTCACAGATTTGAGTACATGGGGGTCTACTCTACGGATCCACCTGTTCTCTTTTCCCTTAGCTCTCTTTTCATGTTTTACGGCTAGAGAGGATTCTTGAGGTACTTGGAGACAGGTTTGGGTACACAATGTAAAATCCCGAATTTTAATAACATTAAAATTTAGATTTTATGCTTTTAAAACTTATTTAATTAATGGAGAACTTTAGAAACAGAGAAAAGGAAATTAATTAGAGTTAATTTCAAAATGTTAAATAGGATGAATTATTAAAATGGGAAATTTTGGTTATTGGACTTCCATGGATTTGGATTTTGGCAGTTCGGTGTTGGAACAAGTGAGGGTAGTCTCGGAATTTCCCAAGCCTAAATTATGAAGATTTTAAATTAAGTTAAACAGGCATCAAATATTGGTTTAAAGAAATTGATAATAGTGTGTTTGAAATTTATTATAAATTGGAAGGTACAAATGTAGGGTCTTGGTGGAGTGGCGAAAATTAAAGAGTAGGTGGTTGCCTAGGTAGGATGTTGCGGTGGTGTAGACACCCCAAATTGCACAAACAATCATCAAAAATCATTATCTCCTGGAAAGCCAGCACAGAATTTGAAGAAAATAAACTTTTATCTGTATCCGGATACTCAATCCGGATACAAGTACCCTTTCCCGTATCCGGATACTCATACCGGATACATGTGAGCCTTAGTGTATCCGGTACCATGTACAGGATACCTTAAGGCCCTTTTATATCCGGTCTGACGTACCGGATACCTTAAGTTTGCTCAAAATTAGGGTTTTCCGAGAGCTTTTCACTTTTACCATCATGTCCCTCATTAAATGAGGGGAAATCGCGGAAATAACCTTAGGGTTAAGGTTGGAGGGGTTCTAGACATTAAGTTGTGTCTACCAATGACCTTAGCCTTTGCCTATAAATAGGAGCCTCCTCCTTGAGCAAATGGCACACAACTCTTGTTTTGAATTCTCGCAAAGAAGAACTCCAAGAGAAGAAGGAAACCGCTGTGGAATCGCCTCCAGAACTCAGGTAAGCCTCAACTTTTCTTTTTATTTTCTGTCTTTACATTCCTAGATCTAGATCTCTTCTTCTACCTTTCTGTAGTGTAAAGCCTTGTTTGTATGTGTGGAAATCCTTCCCCGGCTCAAAGTATCTCAAGACTCCCCTAGCCGTAAAACGTGAAGGCGGATCTAGGAGAAACGAGACTGGGGATTGACCCTAGTGTTAGAACCTATGTAGCATAAGGCCTTTTTGATTGATTGTAAACCATTCCATATTCAAAGTACCCTTGATTATCTTAAAGAGAACAGAGGGAAACGATAATGGAACGGAACCCTAGGCTATGCTAGAACCTATTTTGTTGAATCTATATGCATGTTGTATTGATCTTGTTTGTTTTTTACACTTGCACATACATATCACTATTTTGGCGGGATAGGTTCATATTTGGGGTTTATTGCATTTATTGTGATAAAACTCAAATAAATGGCCTCAATCAAATTCTGGAGTGTTTTAAAATGTTTTTCAAAGGTTTTGGATTCATCTCACACGAATCACACACTTTTTGTCAATTTTTGGATTTGGATTTCTTCAAAAGTGGCTTAGCTTGACAGCACATATACCCTTACTTCGGACGCCCGTAACTTCATCATCCGGATGAATTTTGGGGCGATTCCAGAACCATGGGAAAGGTGAGGCTGTCTAGTTTATGTCCACCAAATTTCATAAATTTCTATCTAGCGGATTTTTGACACCTCTTTGTCGAAGTTAAGTGGACAGTTCAGGTCCAAGTACAGAACTTGTCACTTCGACGGACCGCCATGTGTTCGTTTTAAGTCCGATTCGAGTGATTTTTGTTTCTGAGTACTCCTTTATGAGTCTATTTTCAAATCCAGTTGGTTTCATAATTTTTGGATTCCATTTGAATTATTGGTAGCCGATTTACTCAGAACTGTTCATTTGTACTTTTCTGGGTAAATCTGTGATCTTCGGGGCCTGTTCGGGAGACCACCCAAGGCACATCCGAAGGGATTTTTGTATGAGGCTAGTTTCTGTTGAAATATGGTCATGCAGACTTCAATCACACCAAATTTCGTGAACTTTTATGTAGTGGATTTTTCTAGACAATTTTCCAAAGTTGCCCACTTATCACTTTTAAAAATCCCCAGCAGCAACTTCAAAGGAGCATAACTCCTAGGATTTTTATCGGATTAACTTGAGATTTTGCATGAGCTCCTTATTTATCATAATCTTTCAAATAGAGTTGGTTTGAATCAATTTGAAATTGGATTTGAATGATTTCAAGACAAAGGACCTTACTTTTTACCAAAATTCCCGGATTTGCCTCAACTTGGTTTTGGCCACTTTTACTTTGATTTCCATCTTTTGAAATACTCCAGAAGTGATATTGACATAAGAGAGGATCTAAAATCCATTTAGATCTTCATGTGAAAATATCATACATTGTTCCTTTTTCAAGGCTTTTTCATGATTTTTAGCAAGCTTCTTATTTTCTTTTTAGCATGAACATACACTTGGCAACCACTTCGTGTGGATGAATGGGGGTGCCTAACACCTTCCCCCGTTCATAATCTAATCCCCTTACCCATCTCTGGATTTGATTTTCAAGTAGGGTTATTTTTATCCTAGAATGTTTCTTTTGGCTATTTTTGCCTACTTTTGTATCTTTGGTGTCCATTCTCACCCCAAAATCATGAATGGTGGCGACTCTCCCAATTTTTGCGTTGAGCCCGTGTGTTGACGGAGGGATGATCACTCCGGTGATTTTTTCCCATGTCTCACAGGTGGGTGAGCACGCAACAGATCATGAGGTTGGGTGATTTTAGGGCATCGGAAACTTATAAATAGAAGAAGAGTTCTCCAAATCGCGAAAAACCCTAAAGCGGAGTTACAGAAGTGCTGCTCGGGGGTGTCTGGAGGCAGTCGGTGAAATAAGCAGCTGGGTTGCTATGAAGAGCTCATCTAGATTAGCGGCAGATCAAGGGATCCACGGACAAATGGTAACTTGGAACTACTGCCGTTGGGGATCAGCGGAGACTTTAGAGTTGCTGAGCCAGGGGATTTGCAGATCATGTGAGTAGCATCGTTTTAAAACTGAGGTTTTGTATTTCGTCGGGAGTTTATTCGGATGCATGAATGATTTCTGAGTTTCTGGAAGAAACATGTGTGATATCAATTTCTGGAAACCTTCGTCTGAGCATGAGTTTATTATGACTGAATGAATGTTAAATAGAAATATGTTTAGATTAAATTCAAAACTAGTTTGAAAGTGTTCTGGGAAGATTAGGAGACTAAATAAGTAGTTACAGACCGAAAACGTTCGGTCAGAGTTGGAGATTTGGATTTAACAGAGACTTGAAAAATACAGTGGGTATCCGCCCACTTGCTGCCCACTTGGCGCTCACTTCGGGTAGTGGGCGCATCTTAAAAAAACCCTATCCGCTGAGCTCGCGCGCACTTAAAAACCATGCGCGATTCTCGCGCGAAGCTGGCGCCCATTTCTCACCCACTTCACGCTCACTTGATGTCGAGTGAGCGCATACTCAAATTTTAACCTAGAATCCATCCGCCGACCTGGCGCTCACTTCAGGAGGTGAGCGCATAGTCAAATGCACTTGCCGAATTGTTGAATTTGTTGAAAATAGCCCCCTTAATTACATGAAAGACATTTAAGTAAATTTTCTGTGTATTTATTGCTCCATTTACTTAAGTCTTTACATGTAAATAAGGTTTTACCCCCATTTGGAACCAATAAAAATACTTCCAAGGTCTAATTCCCAGCCAATAAAAAGTCAACTTTCCAGTTCATGCCTAAATCCCGGTTTTTATCAAAAAGCCCGGTTTGGGTTTAATACCCAGATGAGTGATTCAGGAGCCCATAAAATTCTAGGAGATGTGTTTACCCTTCAATAGACTACAACCAAAATTTGAGCCCGAAACTCCTTGTAGATTTGTCTAGAAAAATTATACACCAAAAGTCAACGTTTTTAACTAGACTTAGAATATTTTGAGGTCCGAAACTTTTTGTCTCAGAATTGATTGCTTTTTGGTATGGTGACCTTATAGGAGATCCTAAAACTATTCCACTCATCCAAAATGTGTTTTGAGGTCTTTACAACATTCGTTTTGATTGATTTGGATTATGAAAGCGAAATTGAGAATCTAGGAGATGTTTTGCTGATTTATGTTTAATCGAAGTTTGGATGCTGAAATCATTTCTGTATAATGTGCTTTATTCTGAAAAGTCAGTTTTGAAACCATATTGTTTTGCTGAAATACATCTACACTATTATGCTAGTTCACCTTTGAATGCACGGTGCACTTCAGGAATGATTTACTTGAATATTGTTTTATATCAGTGGCCGGTTTAGAATCATATCTTATACTGTTCTGGTTGGAACACTTGTGAGAAATTACTGTTCTGGTTGGAACACTTGTGAGGAATTACTGTTCTGGTTGGAACACTTGTTTGAGTTGATGTTCTGGTTGGAACACTTGTGAGGAATTACTGTTCTGGTTGGAACACTTGTGAGGAATTACTGTTCTGGTTAGAACAACTTGTGATGTGTGTACTGAATGCGGAGTTTTGTTTGGTTATTTATCGGTTTTGGTTTAGCTTGTCCTGGATCCAGAGTCTAAACTTAGTAATGTGATGTATTTTGTTTTATTGGTGTAATGGCATGGCCATGGAGTGTTGCCACGACCAGTGTAGAGCAGCCAGAAACCCTGAGTAGGCCTGGTTGTCGATGCTGATACCCGGAGTAGGCCGGCATTGGATGACGATACCCTGAGTAGGCCGTCATTTCAGAGTGTCCGATACCCTGAGTAGGCCGGAACTGTGTACATGGAGGTGTGGATGTCGCTCTGGCATGTAGATTAATCAATCTAAGCAACTACATGACATTGACCAATGTTGGTATTTGATTTTGTTTGACGTGATATGTTTTATTCGCTGGTTTGTTGGTATTTATGATTCATGGAATATTGTTTACCGATTATTGGGTATTGTACCTCTCGCTAGTGTAGAGCAGCATCATGACCCTGAGTGGTATGGTGTTGTCAATGCCGATACCCGGAGTAAGCCGGCATTGGATGATGCTGTCATTTCAATATCCGAAACCCTGAGTAGGCCGGATATACATTGGGAGGCGTGGGCATTGGTTATGATGTGACTTTATTGTTGATACGGGTTGGGACCCGAGTTATATCTTTTGAGTTGTTGAACAATGTTTTCTTCGATATGTTGCTACCTGGTTATACGTGACTTTACGGCTATATGCATGATTGATATCATCTTTATTGCTTGGTTTATACGATGGTTTTCCTTACGGATGTAAATTGGATCGTTGAAGTTTTGTTGGGTTATACGTGTTATCATCGTTGTATATGGTTTGTAATCGTGGCATGTTTTAGAACTGAACTAAATGTATTTGTGCATGCATGTGCTGCTCACTGGGATATTCGTATCTCACCCCGTTGTTTTCATTTTGTTTTCAGATACTCTTGGAGAGCTCGATACTTGCGAGTAGTTACTTGGACATGTGAGTTTTATTTTAGTTTGGGAATATTTTAGCGCACTCTATTATATAGCTATTGTTGTATTCATGTTTTCCTTCACTCTGATATTGCGATCCTGTGTTTTAAATTAACCTTCGGGGATGAGTCACGGTGTTATTTCGTGACTCGGATCCGGGGCGTTACACACAAACACAATCAAAGGCTTTATTCTAAAAAAAAAAGGAGAAACAGATTATGGGGTTCTATTCTAGGGATCCACCTGTTCCCCTTTCCCTTAGCTCTCTCTTCACCTTTTATGGCTAGAGAGACTCTTGAAGTACTTAGAGACAAGTTTAGGAATACAAGTACAAAAGATGGTCTTATTCTACAGCAATGGAGAAGATCTTATTACTTCTAGAATTGAAGACAGAAAATAAAAGGGAAAAGGGACTTACCTGGATTGAACAGGCAGAGCAACAGAGATTCCTTTATTCTCTTGGAGCTCCTTGGACTTCAAATTTTCGTGGCCTTTTGCTTGAGGAAAGGCCCTCTATTTATAGGTAAACACAGGGGCATAGTTGGTCCAAGGTTTGGCAAGATAGAGTTTCAGATTGAGTTAAACACAAGGATAATGCCCATCCATTGCCAAATAGGATAAATAAGAGATTTTGAAGGGATAAATGAGAGAATTCGAATCTTTCAGAGAGATATTTGGGTGCAGATAAGGCTCCAAAATCGAGAAAGGATAAATTCGCACAAAAACCCCATGCCCGTATATATATTACGGGCGCGCCCTGCCCGTATTATTAATACAGGCACGGCCCGTGCCAGTATATCAACTGCGGGCATGTCCAGACCGTAAACAAAATACGGGCATGACCAGTTTGGCCAGATTTTATACTTTTTTGACCTGTTTCAAATCCCAATTAATATTTTCAATTATTTTCTCATTTTAGTGCAATTTGAGGTGTCTACAGGTCTCACAGTTTGAAAATAGACCGTGTCAACTAGAGCATCACGCTGGAACGTCTACTGGTCCAATGATGAAGGATGTGTACATCTTAGCTTAGTTCATAAACGCATACATACCCTTTAGAGTTGGACAAACAGATCTTCCAACCAAAGGCTCTAGCTGATTTCAAGTCGTTTAGAACGATAATCGAACAAGACTGACCTCCCCACCAATCCAACGCACAGTCCAGTTTTCAAAATATTGTAGTTAACAAAATTTTCATAGCTGTCACATGAATACAAAATTGATGTTAGGCTTAGGACGGCTATGACAAGAATACCAAGTTGGTGACACCCAAATTACACGTTAATCAACATTGGTATGCCCCTGAATCATTCAGAGTTTGAATCCCTCCCCCAAAGCAGTACATGTCGATTAGTGTGAGTGGGGCAAACTGAATGGTTTGAAAGTATTCCTGTGGCACAAAAATGCATCTTAGGTGAGACGTGAGAACCGAAGAGAAAAGGAAAAGCTCACCAACAGGTATTACACCAACCAGCGTATGAGTATCGAGGAGCCAGAGATCTTACAGATACCACAGTTTTAGCCTCTCAGACGTTCATAGCATCGACGGTAAAACCACAGATTTGGCATGTCGCAGCATGAGCTTTGCATCTCAGAACGAGGGATTTGTTTGTAGATTTGGCAAATTTACGTTTCCGTTGTCCGATCTGATGGAGCTTTCGCCGAAGCTTCCCTTCTATAAGTTCGTACCTTTTTGTTTTTGGTTCTATCGTTCACTTGCAGTTTCAGCAATCGTGTCCTCGGTAAGCTATACTAATGATTCAATATATTTCATCCAAGATTAATTCTGTCTTTTTCTTTTTGGGTAATTTATATTGGGTTAGATTTTGGTTGTTTTAAGGTTTGTAATTTAATTTTGGATTGGTTTTCAAGTTGGAGAAGTCAGTTCTCAACTTGGTTTCCAATTTTGATTTGATGGTCAAGAACTTTAGCTTGGTTTTAGTTGATGTCAACTCAAACCAAACTAGAGCGAGTTACACCCTACTAATATTGTAGGAAATTAAAAATTTTATTATGATTTATTCGGTCTTAGATATGATAAATACAAGTATTATATCCATTACTATTATAAAGACGTTCGTAAGTTTTCTTGTTGACGTTCACTTTCCAAAAGGCCCTCCAATTCTTTCCAAAATTTATTCCAATACCTTGGTTTGTCACCATCATGTGTATTAGTATCACAGCAACTGCCCACATAAGGTCTTCTTTTTGTTTTTAATTCTTTTGCTATGCGCGTAGCTTGTACATTTCCTAGGAATGATTTAAAAGACGAACTTAAAATTAAATATTTGCATATTAAAAAGAGAGAACATTACACATACACATACTGGTGTTAATTATACACATAAATTCCTTGGCATTTGGAAAAAGCTAAAAACCACCATTCACATACGCACAAATGATTACAAAACATCAATAATGCTCTCATTGAAAAGATGAACCTATTTCTTGATATTAAATTCATTTAAAAGCGAATATAACCTAGCAACTAAATAGCTCAAATTGAAGAGTTAAAACAACTAAACAACTTTTAGCAAAAAACAAACTCCTAACTTCCTCCATTGGTTCTTAATTCAACAAAATAAAACGAAGTATTTTACTACGGCCAGATTACCCCAAAAGAAAGAAAGAAAGAAAAAAAAAGGGAATTTATTACAGCCTAAAGGGTATTTTGGGTATAGATCCATGGGTATTTTGGGTATAAAATCATTTTTTCGTGCTTGAGTCACAAACCTTATTAGGGATGTAAGCGTCATTTTTTCTTAAAAATGTAAATAATTATGGAAGATACGGATCCTGATACGTATAGTTAGCTTGTGAGAATACCTGCTAATAATATACGGCCATTGCCGTATCATGAATTCGAACAACCGGTCATACAGAAGAACGAATCCTTTCCAATTTAAGGATTCGAGAGCGGAGAGTGAAAAGTAAGGCAAAGAAGTCAAGAGTTGCCGATTCAAAGGTCAGTGAAGGAAATAGCCCTTTTTCAGTACTGGAAATTCTGAGAGAGGAGAAAAACATTTAATTTAAATAATCGAAAACGGCAAGAGCAAAACAAATAGCAAAGCCAGAGGAGTAGAGAAGGAGAGAGACTGGTTAAGGTAATGTTTCTACCACTTTCGATATATTCGATTGCAACTTATACAGTTTCCTTCTTATTTTCTCTTTTGTCGTAAAACCCACGTTATCGAATCATTCGAGTTGTTAGACGTTTGTCATTTAAGCGATTTCAAATTTAACTGACTATGACTTCGAGCACGAATCGTTGATCTTCTTTTGGTGTTTCTGATCGATTTTAGTTTCTTTTCGTATTCGAATTTTAGGGTTTCTGGTTTTGGTCTGAGCAACTGCCTTTCTCGACTGGTTTTGAGATTTATGCGAGAGATCAAACTATTAGAGAATTGTTTCCTCTTATGAGAGAATTTTCCTCAATCGAAGCTGAAATGGACGATTGTTTATTCGATCCGCTATAATCGGAATGGCAACCGCTGGTGATGAAGACAATGACGCCGTTCTCAGCGATGTTGAGGGGGACGATCCTGTTCCGATTGTCCTCCAGAATCCTTCTCAAGAAATTGTATCTATGGAGAGGTTTCGAGAAATCGTCGCGGAGCTTGAGCGTGAGCGACAGGCGAAGGTGGCTGTCGAAACTTCAAAATCTGAACTCCAAACGTCGTTCAACCGATTAAAGACTTTGGCTCATGAGGCAATTAAGAAACGCGATGAGTGTGCAAGGCAGAGGGATGAGGCATTGCGAGAAAAGGATGAAGCTTTGAGGTCAGTTGATAAGATATCCGAGGAACTAACGGAAACTCTCAGGCTCAAAGATGAAGCTTTAAAGCAAAGGGATGAGACTGCTCGGCAGCTTGATGAATCAGCCAAGTCAAGGGATTCATCTAGATCAGAAATTGAATCTGCTGCCCAGTTGCTTGTGACTGGAATTGAAAAGATTTCTGGAAAGGTTAGTAAAGTCAAGAATTTCTCCGGGAGTGGGCTGCCAAGATCTCAAAAGTACTCAGGGCTGCCAGCTATTGCTTATGGAATTATCAAGAGAACGAATGAAATTGTTGAGGAACTTCTTAGACAGCTTGAAACTGCGACAAAGGCTAGAAATGATGCTCGTGACCAGATGGAGCAGAGGAATTATGAAATTGCCATTGAGGTTTCTCAGCTTGAAGCTAGTATTAATGGATTGAGGGAAGATGTATCAAATAAAACTTCAGCAACAGAGAATTTAGAAAAATCGATTGCTGATAAAGACAATAAGATTGCCGAGATGCATAGAGAAATGTCAGAGAAGATAAATTTGGCAGAGAAAGAAGTGGAAGGTTTGAGGCAGCTGGTCAATGAACTCAATCATAATTTAAGAAATTTAGGATTGAAAATGGACTCACAGAGGCCCATATTGACTGACCAATTGAATTATGTATCTAAAATCCACGATCAAATTTATGATATTATTAAGATGGTTGATAGCAATAAATTTGATCAGTCAGATTTGTCTGAATCTTTGTTTATCCCGCAAGAAACGGACATGGATGAGAACCTTCGTGCCTCTTTGGCTGGATTGGAATCTATCTACAAGCTGGTTAACATGATTGCGGATAGAATGAAGGATGTTATGGAGGAGAGAAGACGTGAAGCCATAGGTCTAAATGATACAGTTGCTGGATTAGTGAAAGAAAAACAGCATATTGGTTCTCTACTTAGAAGTGCATTGTCAAGGAGGATGGCATTAGATCCATCATACAAAACAGATGAGGTTCTTCAAGTTGCAGAAAATGGATTAAAAGATGCTGGGATGGGCTCCAGAATCAGTAATCTTCTTGGGAATGACAAAAATCTGGCTTCTCATAACAAATCAGATGCTCTGGATACAGATGATGATGAAGTCTATACCTTGGTAAGTATTTCTTTTGTGCCAATGCTTGAACATTTTTTGCTCATGCTCTCCAAGGCTCAAATGTTTTCTATGTATTATATGTCAGGCTGGTACTTTGGAGAATATTATAAAGGAATCTCAGCTTGAGATCATTGAACTGAAGCACTCTGTGGAGGAACTAAGGTGCCATTTCTTTTAAATTGATATAAAAATATACACATAAATGTAAATGTTTACACAAAAAGACCTTTTGATGTTAGCTTCCAACTATTGCTTCGATTTTGAGCATTATCCCGCCTTTCCCATCCTTTTATATATTTCCTTCATTCCTGATACATGGAGGTTCTTGTTGATTGAGTAGTAAGAATTACAAGTCAGCATGCTGAATGCATTTGCGACAACACCATCACACCCTGCCATGATTTGAATTTTTTTTCTTTTTTAATGATTCATAAAAGAAAGATGTGTTAAATATTAGTGAAACAACTAGAATCAGACCTTTTTGATTAATGCTGTATTCTCTGTTGTTTGCCACTGCTGATTTGCTGAATTAAGGGCAGAGTCGAGTCTACTTAAAGCACATCTGGAGGCTCAAGCCAAGGAGCTCAGCCAAAGAAAGCAGCGGATAGAAGAACTTGAAGAGAAGGAGAGATCAGCAAATGAAAATGTAATTTACTTAACTAGTTCCTGTTCTAATTTTGCTTGATACTTTAAATCATTTTTACTCCATTTACTTAATAATATCAGATCTAATATTAGAACCACTCTCATTCTGTGATATGATTTTGAAAGAGTCATTTTTGGTAATTTACATATATTAATGTTTTGTTGATTTTGAAGGTTGAAGGCCTTATGATGGACATTACAGCTGCGGAAGAAGAAATAGCGAGATGGAAAATAGCTGCAGAGCAAGAAGCAGCAGCAGGGAGAGATGTTGAACAAAACTTTATTGGACAGGTATGCTAAAAGAATTGGCTCAAACTGCCTTGTAACTTCTTGTATTTGAAATTTGGTTGCTCTGGCACCCAGGTTATGAATGATATCATATTGAATTGATGAACATTTCCCACATTCTTTGAACTTTTCGTTTTCACTTGATGATGGAAGACAGATTACATCTCCATATTGCCATATGACTCAAACCATATCGCTTGAACTGCCATTAGTGATGCTTTATCACCAGTTACAATGAATGCCTTGAAATCATTTTTATTAGCTGCTTGATATGCTGGCCACTACTGGCTGTTTTTTTTTTTGTCAACACCAAAATGCCTCACATCTATCAGCATTGATTCCCTTTCCTCTCTGAACTTGTTCTGTTCCATTGACAATTTGTTTGAGGGTTTCTTGGTTCAGCATCCTATATTTCTAGAATTGTTTTGTTGTTAAATTAGACATTATACTTTCTGTAAGAGAATGTTCCAGAGAGGATATGGTTTTCTGGTATCAAAGATTATCTTTGGGGTCCTCTTGGTTCTCCTCTTCTGTGGGACTAGAGCTGGATGGCTTAAGCAGAGAGGCATTGGTTGATGGTTATAATGATGGATGTGTTCAACTTAAACTAGAAGTTAAATTCTGCGAGACAACCATTAGGCTTACAATGATGCATTGATTGGAATGTTGGGTAACCAAGAAATAAAATATGGAGAGGATGAACATTGCTAGATGAGAATGTTGAGATGGATGTTTGGGAAGATTAGGAAAGGTAAGTTCAGAAATGACTAGATCTGAGTGTGTCTAGGTGTTGTCCAAATGGGCCATATGATAGAGGGAAGTAGGTTAAGATGGTTTTGGCATATAAAGCAAAGACCCATGGAGGTAATTCTGAGGATGTGAAAAGATACTTATTGAAAGACCTCTGAGGATGAGAAGAAGGTCAAAGAGAACTTGGATGCAGTCTACATCAAATCATACTTTCAATCATATTATTGATTAACTCCATCTTCTATTCCCTCTCTTTCTCTCCATATGGACTTGCTTCCCTTTTCTTATGTATCTCTCTCCCTCTCTTCTCTCTATCTTCACTGATTATTCCCGTGCTTAATCTTTTTCTGATCTTCCATATTCTTCTTTTCTTTGTTTGACTTTTTTTCTGTATTATCCAAAACTAGTTGCAGAAATGCAATTTACAAACTGAGATCAATTGATCCACATTTTGATACTCTCAAATTATTGGCGTTGGTTTGCAAATTCCACATCTTATGAGAAGTTTTAAACCTTGACCTAGATTCATATATCTTAGCTTTTGTAATCAAACTTTTGACACTTGTACCTTAAATGATGATTAATCATGATCAGGGACTTTTTTGGCAAACATATTAATAATGAATTTTCACTTAAATGGACACCATATTTGGTTTAGCCTACTTTAGATAATTGGGCCAGTGAAAACCCCATTGATGCAAACCCAATCTACCTAATCCGAACAATAAGCACAAAAGAAAGGGAAAATTATGGAAAAGGGTCACTTTTCGTTGATATTTATAAAAACATGCTACTAAGATGTCGAATTGCAGAAAAGGGCCACTTTTTAAAAATAATTAACTTGAAGGGTTGCTTCTCAAAAATAATTAAAAAATAGTGTCATTTTATTATAGATAGACCACGCTTGAGTCCACATATGATGCGCTCGCATTCCATGTAGAATACACTCGTGTCCCATGTAATAAGCTTAAGTCCTATGTATAATGAGCTTGTGTCCCAAGAAAATGATCCTCAAATTTAATTATTTTTTAAAAGTGATCCTATAATTTAATTTTGATGGACATTTTTATAAATATCGACAAAAAGTGGCCCTTTTCTGTAATTTGGGATCTTAGTGGCATGTTTTTATAAATATTGACGAAAAGTGACCCTTTTCCAAAATTTTCCCCAAAAGAAATGCATCATGCCAAGCCTAATCCATTTCAAACCTCCATTTTGGATTCTCCTTTATATTTTAAGAAAGGGATAGTATAAATGCTATGATTAGAAGTGGAATTGGTTTATGATCTATTATCCACCACTTCACACAACCATTGCTAAAATTTCATAATTTTCTTACCATGTCACATTTTTTGCATTTCTTGTATGAGCCAAGAAAGAATGGGTCTAGATTCCATGTTGGTTATGGCATCAGCTTTTGATCCTTGGGCTGTTAATTCCTATGAATCATTTTTAAGTTCTTAATATATTTGGATCCATCTTTTAAGTATAAATATATCTATCATCGATATTGGAAGAACTCTTACTTGATGACCTTCAACCTACTGCTCTTTGCTACCTGTGTGGCCCACTCATATCAATTATCTACATCCAACTTTTCATCAATTGCTTCTTTTATTTTTATTTTTTGCTTTTGAGCTCTCGTCTTTTATAAAATCATGGTTCTACTTCAATACATGTTTAATTTCTTCCAACAATTTTTCACTTTCTTTGATGTATATAGGTCCTTCTTTATCGGGTTTGGTTTCTTTTTCTTTATAAATTATTGTTCTTTTTTTTTTAATTATGTATTGATGATTTTCTTTTATGTATGTTTGCCTTCTCCAAACAACCCCTTTTTTAAATGTATTGTGGGAATCTTTTTGTTGTGGTAGTTTTCTTCTTGTTTCTTTATTAGTAGTTTCATCACAGTTCTATTTTTATACATGTTTAATTTCTTCTAGCAACCTTTTCACTTTCTTTAATTTATGCAAGTGTTTCTTTATCACGCTTGGTTTCTTTTTCTTTGATAATTAGTGCCTTTTTTTTTCTTTTACATATTGTGGTTTTCTCTTATTCATGTTTGCCTATTTCTAAAAACTCTTGTTTCCTTGTTTTGTGGGATCCTTTTATTGTGTTAGTTTTTTTTCTTATTTCATTATTCGTAGTTCCATCTTTTACGTAAATACCTTCCGTCAACCCCTAATCTAATTGTATTCGGATAGGTTCTGTTTGTTTGGGGATTTGTGTTAATATCTTTTTTCTCCTTTAATAGTTAGTTTTTCTTGCCTTCTATTCTATTTCATTGTCAACTGCAATACGTATATTACCCTTTTTGGTATAAATAATTAGTTTTGCGTGCCTTCCAATATGTGAAGTGTTCTTTCAATTAGTTGTATTTTTATGAGGTTTCTTTATCATTTTTACGTTGCATTGTATTTTCTTGTTGAGTCTCACTTAGTTATTTTAATTCTGTGAATTTGGAAGGATGGCTATGAGTTTGAAAAGAAGACAACCATCTTAAAATGGTTGAGAAATGATAATTCATTACTTCATTTTCTCTTAACTGAAAGGGAGGGAGGGAGGGAGGGCTATACTGACATCTTATGTTTTGTTTTCTTTTTCCTCTTTCTTTGCAAAATGTAAGAAAGAGAAAAGCATGTATATATATATATGGGGTGGGAAGAGAGAGGTGGTGGGAGTTGGGAGAGGCAAACCTTAAGTAAGTATGGATATTGTCTAGACTAGTTTGCGCCAAGGAATTGAGATACAAAACATGGTTCTAGAAAGGTTTTGGTATTTATTTAGCATCTTATAAGATATAGTAATACAATAATATTTTTATTAACTTTTGTTATCAATAATGTCTATATCAACTTATTATTTATCAATAAATAACTCACTGTTTATATTACTAAAATTTACATCATTTATACTGTATATTAGTTTAAATTATATAATATATAATATACTATAACTATACAATTAAAATTTATGAATAATTAATTATTTATTGCAAATTAATATCTGTATGTGCTACATTTTCTGCTAAAAATTATAATAGTTTTTTCTCTAAAATAATTGATATTAACTCATCACATGAATAGCTTGCATAAATTTGTATGTTATTGCTCAAAACCTTTTATTGAAGTAACTTTTATATCTTTTGTCTTTTGTCTTTTGTACCACGTAGAATATCTAATCTACAGTTTTATAGGCAGTTATACATTATTAATATTAGTTCATAATATATTGCTAATACAAACAGAGGCATGGTTGTCTGAAAAACTATCTAGACCGATTTACCTGGTGGGACAGCATCTCAAAGTTACTCTCTTGGAGAACTACACTTCTTCACATATAACATATAGTATTGCATCCTAACTTTTGAAAAATTTCTTTTTCTCTTTTATTTTCTGTTAGTGCAGTTGGGATTAATAGGTAGCAGTGGAAGGTCAACACACAAATGGTTTACCAATTCAAACTACCTTAGTAGAGCTTTGTTAGACTCCATAGAGTTTGCTTCATTAATGTTTGATAGGTGGAACTTTAACCAGGGTTTATGGCATTGACACACAGTTTACTAGCTTGAAATTTTTTCTTTTGGTAGGCCTTCTGATACCCATTGGCTGACATTCATAAAATTTAGCATCTGAGTTTAACTTCAACTTCATGCCATTCTCGTTATTGCTATCATGATCATTAGCTATGACTTCTTAACCTATTCTACTAAATAAACACTAGCCTATTTTATGCTGTAATGTCCAATTTCTTTGAGGATGTTTCTTTTTTGAATTTGACTTGCATTACATCACCTGAAATTTAATGTTTTATGATTGGATACTGCAGTTGTCAGCACTCCGGCAAGAACTTGAAGAGGCAAAGCAAGCCATGTTGGAGGCAGAGAAAAAGCTTAAATTCAAAGAAGACACGGCCGATGCGGCTATGGCAGCTAGAGATGCAGCTGAGAAGTCATTGCGACTGGCGGACTTGAGGGCTTCAAGGCTGAGGGAGAGGGTGGAAGAGCTGACACGTCAACTGGAAGAGTATGATTCACGAGAGGACTCAAGGAGCCAGAACATGCAGAGATACGCATGCTGGCCATGGCAATGGTTGGGCCTGAACCTTGTGGGCAGTCACCAGGCTGAGACACAGCAGAATTCAAATGAGATGGAGCTTTCAGAACCGCTTCTTTAATCATACACTATGAATTAGTAACAAACGACAATAGAAAAAAAAATGGTGACCTTTTGCCCTCCATTTTTCAAAAGCTTTAGATTTGTAGCAGTTAAAAATTCATTAAGTTTGATATGCCTTTGTACAAAAATTCAAAGTAATTACTACCAAGAAAACGGGGATTTATTGAGTATTTCAAATGTTGTTCTCCTGTCCAGGTTTCTCATAATCCGCATGGCAGTTTGCGGTCAAATCAGTGCCAAAGGTTTGTAAGAAGGTAAGTTAGCAGAACCCCCTTGCCTGCACTCAATTGTAAATGCTTAATACCCTTGAGTTTTGCACTGGATGGGAAATCTGTAGGGGATGGAATCTGTTGGATTTTTCTAATGTTTTGGGGCAGTTTCACATCATGAAGGATTTGCTTTTTCTAATATTTTGGGGCAATTTCACATTATGAGCCTGAAAGTTTGTCTGGTGTTTCTGCCCTCTGTAACTTAGGGTTGCTCGTGGGCCGGCCCGGCGTGCCACGGGTATTAAAATCCCTTTTTTAATAAAAAAATCACCAAAAAATTCAAAAAATAAAAAAAAAAATCACAAAAAATTCTGAAAAATATTTTTATTATTTAAAAATTTGTTTTATATTTATTGGGATTGATTTTGCTCAAAAAATATAAATTACACCCATTAAAGATTTAAAGTAGTCTAATTAAAAACCATGGACTTAACAAATATATTTAATTGGAGATTTATAACAGCTTTTTAGGATTATTTATACCTAATTATTTTTTTAGTTTTGATTGATTATGTAAAGCTTTTATAATTATAGGTATCCTTAATTTTTAGCTAAAATAATTTAATTATGATACTATTGATACAAGAAGTTGCTATGTTTGAGTGGTTAAGGAGACAGATTTCACACCTGTTGGGCAAGGGCCCTTGGCCCGGCTCGGCACGCTACAGTGGGCATGCCCGGGCCGGCACGGCCCAATAAGCAACCCTACCTCTGTTCTCTGAATTTTACCATAGAAGCTTCCCTTCGTGTCAAGTGGACTTTCTTTGCCAGTTGTGTGGCACGGTGGCACCTAGGGCTGTTAAGTGATTAGACCGAGCTAGATAGGGCCACGTTTGTGGGTCAGGTCTGTGGGAGTGCTTTAGCCACAGGCCCACAGACTCTTGTTTCGTTACGAAGTAAAGCAGTTTTAAATGAAGCGCATCACTTGAAATGTTGATCCCACTGATGCAATGGATTCTCTGCTTCCCAAAATTGCTTTGTAAATACCACTTTGTCAGGTGAGGTATGATTTGGAGTTTATTTTGGGAACTTCCGTTGGTATTAGTTGATAGGTGGGCTTTGGTTTTGGGAACCTTTTTCGCAAAAATTTGGAGGAGGACAAACCCATTTTCCTAAGAAATTACCTTTCACCCCGTTTTTGGGTTTTGAAAATAAAATCTCTCTTTTTGTGGTGTCAAATTTGTGAGCACGCCAAATTTGAATATAATTTGTTGCCCTGTCAAGTTTCATTTGTTGGGCCCTCGACATATACATCTACACCATTATCTATCAACTTTTTAGGTTTAATGATTGTTTAAGATGATCGGTCATGTGTCAGGTCTTCTATCCGACTTTTGGGTTAAGTTTGCCTTGAAATTTACGCCATCGTTTCTAAATTTTTGATTTGCTGTTGTTTTATATGGAATGGAACCATTGAAAGTTTGTCTGCTTTTAACCAAGGAAGCTTCCCTTCCGTGCCAAGCGGACTTTCTTTGCCATCCATGTGCCTAGGCTTGTTAAGTGATTACACTACACCGAGAGCTAGATAGGGGGCACGTTTGCCGGTCGGGTCTGTGGAAGTGCTTTTAGCCACAGGCCTACAGACTCTTGTTTCCTTAGGAAGTAAAGCAGTTTTAAATGAAGCGCATCACTTGAATGTTGGTCCCACTAATGCAATGGATCCTCTGCTTCCCACAATTGCTTTGTGAATTCCAGTTGGTCACGTAAGGTATGATTTGCAGTTCATTTTCAGAACTTTCATTGGTATGAGTTCTAGTGGATAGGTGGGCTTTTGGTTTAATGAAAGTGTTTTTCAAAATTTTGAAGGAGCAAAAAACCAATCAACTTTCACTTTTTGTAGAGTCAAATTTGTAAGCACGCCAAATTTGATTATAATTTGTTGCCTTTGTCAAGTTTCATTTGTTGGGCTTTTGATATATACAGTTACACCATTATTTATCAACTTAACCTTTCTGGTTTAATGGTTGTTTAACATTATAGGTCTCGTGTTCAGTCTCGTATCCGACTCTTGGGTTGAGTTTTCCTTGGCGTTTATTTGTGTCCAGCGTTGAATGCCTTGTGTTCGTCCTCCCCTTGTATATTTCCATGCAAAGAAGCTTAAGCTTTTGGATTCAAAGGTTGTTTAACACCACTTCAATATTTCCCAAACATCTTTTATTAACTAATTCTTGAGTTTTTAGATCGATAATAAATGACAAACCAGGCCTCGCTTGCAAAAATTGAAGTTAACACTTCAGAAAAAAAGAGAACTTTAGTAGTCATTTACCGAACATGATCAAGCAATTTGTACAAAACAGTTCATGGAAGCTGGAAAAGAAACGACATATTTGTTGTTAAACTTGGTGTTGCCGGAAAGTTCAGATGCCAGGCCCGGCCCCATGTGGTCTACTTTCTATATGTATAAGGTCAGTAGAAGGGAACGCGCGGTTTAGCGACAACAATCAGACTGGAAATCCTGTGCATTGTGATTCCAAACTGTTCGGTATTATCTATATCCGTAGTTTTGGTACCAGGTGGAAGCTCCCAGTCAAAGCAGTGAAGAAGTTGAGCAAGAGCGAGTTCCACACTCGCTGTTCCAAATGTAATAGCTGGGCAAGCTCTCCTACCAGCCCCAAACGGAATCAGTTCGAAATCTTGCCCCTTGAAATCAATGGAGCTATTCATAAATCTCTCTGGTTTAAAATTTTCCGGATCGTCCCAGGATTCTGGGTCCCTCCCTATTGCCCACGCGTTGACGAAGAATCGTGTTCTGGTTGGGATGTTGTATTGCTCTATGGTTACCTCTTCCATGGATTCTCTTGGGAGCAATACTGGTGCAGGAGGATGCAAGCGAAAAATCTCTTTGATCACGGCTTGCAAGTAGTGCAGCTGAGGTAGATCGTCCTCTGTCACAAATTTTTTCTCCCCAACTACGCTTCTTACTTCAGCTTGTGCTTTCTTCATGACTTCAGGGTTCATGAGGAGCTCTGTCATTCCCCAGTCCAGGGTTATGAAGCTCGTGTCAGTTCCTGCAGCAAACATGTCCTGCAATATTGACGGATTTCAGTAACCGATTGACTGACTAAATGGATTCAGTAAGTAACTAGATTCCTTGAAAAGGAAATTAAACAGAAGTTAATTAAAAAGAAAGCCTTGATCACTAACAAGCATGATGGCCTTGACGTTATCCATGGTGAGAGGCACTTCAAGATCCCCTTTCTTGTGTATGTCGAGCAAAACATCCAAGAGGTCCTTGTGCTCCTTATCCTCTCTTTTGGGACTAAGATGTTCTTGTATAATCTCGTCAAAGAAGCGATCGAAGCGTTGAAAGGTTTTCTGTAGTCTTGCTTTCATGCCTGTTATACTGTGTATCCACTCCATGGAAGGGAAAAAATCCCCCAAACTAAATCCCCCAAGCAACTCCTGATAATCCTCGAGCATCTTTTGGAATCCAAGGCGGTCGTATTCCCCCCCTCCAGAGAAGTCCCTACTAAAGGTGATCCGACAAAGGACATCGTTTGCATAGAGTCCGACTATCTTTGAGATGTTAGTGGTGCCTGATGAACAGGAGTCTGCAACGCGGCGAACCATGCGTGCAACCTCCTCTTCTCTTACAAAGCTAAACGATTGAACCCGTCTGGCGCTTAGAACTTCTAACGTGCAGATCTTCCGGATGTTCCTCCAGTAAGCTCCATAAGGGGAGTAGGCCATGTCGGTGCAGTTATAGAAGAGGTGCTTTGCAGAGTAAAGCAGGGGTCTGCTTGCAAGTGAAAGGTCGTGTGTCTTCAGCACTTCTTTTGCTAATCTTGCTGATGAGATTATCACAGTTGGGATTTCACCGAGTTGTAGATGAAAGATGGGGCCATAGTTGTGAGAAAGATGCCAGAGGGAGATGTGAGGATTGTTACCTAGTTGGTGAAGGTTGCCGACGATAGGTAGTTTTGAAGGACTTGGTGGGAGATTGAACTTACTGCTTTTTTTGTTCTTGGAGAGAGAATTAAAGGCCACTACTAGAAAGCTGCACGCAAAGAGGAACCAGAGTAGGATGGGTTGTGGGGGTATTGCTTCAGGGAGCCACTGAGCGGGAGCCATTAGAACTTCTGAAATTTCTTATCAGGGACGGAATAACTAAGAAAGATCCCTGCGTCTGAGCATTTCTCCGCCGTTTATAAGGTTTCGGAACCAATTGAGATCGTGAGACGTGGAAGGCTTTTTAAAAATTACTCTGATTCGGTCATCAAATTCTTGATAATTAAGAGTTTAGTGATACTTTTTAAAAATAATTGAGAATGAGTTCACATAAGGCTTCTTCCAAAAATGTCCTCAAAACACTTCTTAATCTCATTTAAACATGATAACAAACAAAATTTCTTATACATATGTTTTGGGCATTTTTGGAAAAAGTCCATAAACAGTAAAACGACAATAATTCACAATTATTTTCCAAAAAGTATCATTAATTTCAATTACCAAGAATTTAGTGAAGAAACTAGGATTTTTTTTAATTAGGATTTTTTTAAAAAGCATCAATAAAAACCGAGGCCATATCAGTTGGTCCCTCACGTTGGAAGATCTGTTGATCCAATGGTGGAAGGGATGTACACATAGGCTTCATGCACGCACATCCATCACCGTTGGACCAGCAGATCTTCCGGCCAAGGGCTCCAGCAGATTTCAAGTCCTAAAAACCAATTTTTCCTTGAATTATTTTTAAAAACAAATAATAGTTTATTGTCTAGGTCATTATCTGTACACTTTATGATGAAGGGGTATTTTGGTTCAAATAAGTAATATGGTCCAAATAAAAATTACCGTCGGTATCAAAAGCCGTCCACCACAAAGAAAAGGTTTTGTGCTTTGTAGCATAAGCAGTTTGTTTCTTCTTCTTAACTTCCGGGACCAAACTTTGTCACTAAAAGGAAAAAAACAAGAGAGAGCAACCTCATGTTGTTGTCACTAAAAGGAAAAAAACAAGGGAGAGCAACCGCATGTGATGCCCTGCAGACCAGAATATATAATACTGTTGGATTGAAAAATCTCATTATAAAATATGGGGATGTCGTCACCAGAGCAATAATGGAGCTGAGAAGGTTCGCTTGCTATCCAGGGCTGGTACCACCGGCTTGATTGTTTTTGGGGTTATGGCCGCTCACGTCCACGCAACCAGAGAGAAAGATACGGCGCTAGAAATTATCATAGGTTTGTTTTTAATAAAAAGAAAAACAGAGAATTTCAGAACGATTGCGTAATTCTAGAAGCTCTGGGAATTATATTATCTTCATTGGCAAAATTTCCCTTCCAATTTCAAAGTAAACAGTAACATGGGGTAGTATTTATTAAGGCTCAAGCAATAGATCCAGAATCATAGGAATCAGATTTGAATCCTTGACTCATTTTGGGCACATCTTTTCTTGGAGATCAAATGTAATCCTTTAGTATATATATAAATTCATATTTCACTATCAAAAAAATTAAAATAAAATAAAGATTTGAATCGTGCTAAGAAAGTCAAGGAAATATTCATGGAGAAAACAAAGATGGCTATATTGAAACACAAAAGGAAGTTGAGTTGTGCGAATCTTGGAAGATATGGTTCTGTTACTACTTCCAAAACAGAATGCTTGGATGGTGTGCATATGGAACCTGTTGCAGCATATAGTATGCCTTTGACAACCGGATAAGATTGTATGGAATCCTCTTATTGTTGTGAACTTCTCTTTGTAAATATGTAATTTTGTAACTTGTAATTGTGAGTGGAAATATACATACAATACATCAAGGAACATGAGTCACTTCCATATAAATCTCTTTGTTTTGTCTTTTCCTTTATATTTCTGTCACTCTTTTCAGTAAATACCAAGGATGATTGTGTAATCCTATAAGCTCTGTGAGCAAGAAAGATTCTTGAATTAGGTGTGCAACATCTATCCCATCTCATCATGGAAGAGGATTCTCACAATGGGGAAATTGCTACGATCATCAGCGATTGCAGAGAGTGGCCTTCGTTTATAATGCAAACTTGCCGAGTGGGTAGCGAATATTGGAATAGAGCAAGAATCAAAACTATCTTTCTTAACTAATATTTAGTATGCTGATAGAATAATACAGGCTGTGTCAAACCATGATTTATTAATAAATAATTTTATTTTCATACAAGGGAAAAATGAGAGAGGAAGAACTCAAAGAGTCAAATGTTGAATTGATTGGGGCTGCGTTTGGTAACGCTTTTCAAAAGTACGTTTTTGCTTTTGAAAGCAAAAAATTGCTTTTAAAAGCAAAAGTACCATTTGGTAACGCACATGAGAAGCAATTTACTAAAAGCAAAGAAGCAATTTTATTGCTTTTCACCGGAAGCAACAAAACGTTGCTTCTCAATTTTTTTACAAAATTGCTTTATTGCTTTCAAAATCCCTTGATACCCTATTGATTTATTCCTTTATTAAAGATGATGCCTCCGTACTTACTTAAGAAGCAACAACATATTGTTATTGCTAGAGCCGGCAAAATGCCACCCGACCCGACGGGTCAACCCGATTATAAATGGGTTGGGTTGACCCGTTTATTAATTGGGTTGGGAAACCCCAACCCGCCAGTAATCGGGTCAACCAGATTATGACCCGCCAACCCGACGGGTAACCCGATTAAAAAAAAGATGGCAAAGTATCATGTTTCGACCCGATTAACCCCAAAACTCGACCCAAACCCAGTACAACCCGATCCAATTAACCCCCAACCCTATTTTAATAATATTTTTTGAAAAATAATAATAAACAGGTTGGCAGGTTGAATCTTTTATAAAAATATGAATCTTTTATAATATTGGACTTATATTTTTGAATATATTTCTAAGTACAATACATAAATTGTGTACAATACTTTTATGGAAGCAAAAAGCAATTTCTATGTTACTACAATTACCAAACATGCTTTTTTGCTTCTTAGAAGCAAAGCAAAAGTTTACCAAACGCATTTGCTTCAAGAAAAGATCTTTCAAAAAGCATAAAATTGCTTTTTTGCTTTCTTGCTTTTAGAAACAAAAAAGCAAAAGCGTTACCAAACGCAGCCTGGATGTCATTGTTCATTCCTGCATTTTGGGTTGAACCAGGAGAGGGTAGGAGACATTGTAATCATGACTTTCACAAATATAATGAAACAGACTCCCATCATCAGTGGACATAGGCCCAAACTTTCTTTTGTCTAGTCACAGGCCTCTATTTGGGCTTCAACAAACCATTTTGTCCTGTTTTCTTCCAAGGGTAAGAACACATAATATATGGGTCCCGTTAAAAATTACAAGTCTTCCTTTATTAAATATGTAAGTCCCCAAACATAGATTTTTTTTTTGATAAAGGCCTGGCCTAAGCAATTTCATTCCAAAAGAACAGTATTACATCAACAGAGGCTGCAACCATATCCACATATGAACAAACAACAAAGGCCAAAGCCACATAAACACAAACTGAACAAAAATAGATAAGAAAGATGCAATGAACCATTAAAACATGAGACCTTTCATAATCTCGAACTTCTGCAACTGCCTGAAGGAAATTCAGGCTAGCGACTGAGCTCACGTTAACCGATGAAAGTTCATAAAAATGGTCCGTTCATAAACGGATTAAAAGCCCCAACGAAAAGGGAACCATCAGTGTAGCTGGAAAGACTACAAGATGAAGGGTGGTAACTGAAAGAACGATCCCAACCCATAAAAGGGGAAGAGGCAAGCGGTAGGGTGGGAAAGCACCATGAGAACTGATAATACGCATATTCAAAATCAACAAAAAGAGCTTGTCGAACTTGAAGACCATCGCCAAGGAGTTACCCGTGAGCACAAGCTTAGGTAGTGCGACTTCTGAACTGTGCGCGGCATCGCCCTGAAAGCTATCAAAACAGAAGAAAACATTCACGAACAGCACATGAAAACAAGGAGGAGAACATGTGCCATTCCGACAGGTGTTGGTCCAACCAGGACCAATCAGACACCATCCTTCGCTGTCGGCCTCATCGCCGTTGCCGTTGTTATCATCTCCTCAGTATCCAGCTCCATTAGAACCCAAACCATTGCACACACTCACAAATCTTCAAACCCAATCAATCCCACCAAAATCCTTCGTTCTCGATCGCCAATCGTTGCTACTTATTGTAAATTGGAAACGCACATAAACCCTAGCACCAAACCCGAGTGACGCACCTGAACCTGCGATCTCCCTAGTTGACGGAAATGCTCACCGAAACTAGCACCAAACCCTTGCGACGCGAGATAGAGAGAAAACAATGCTTTCCGGCATCGCCGTTGCCCACTTCGCCGAGATCTCCACTTCCAAACCCTAGCGCCGGGATCTCCCACTTCTTTCAGCAACACCTTTCTCAGTACCACTTTTTTTCCCTCAAACATAGATGGTGGGACCTTTTCAATAATCTTCCTTATCACTTTGTCATAAAGCCATGCTTGGTATTACTTCTTTGAGCTTTAAAAATGATTCATGGGCTTTGAGTCATTTTAGCAATAAACATTTGGGCTTTGTTTTATATTCATTGTGGATTAGGAATGAGTTTGCAAAGGAAGGTTGGGTTTGAGGTTGGTAAAGGACGACTGATTCTTGTGGAGCTTATAGATATTACAAGTTTGTCATTATTTTAACTTAAAATAAGATTTCATGAGTAAAAACTCAATCTTTTTAAGTATAAAAGAATCTTTAAAACAACTTTCAAGTATGTTCTTAGTAATTCAGAGATATTACAAGTATTCCACCGCACTTTTAAAAAACCCATCCTAAAAATCCAGAAATGGGTCTTAGAATGATTTTGCATTAATGTAGTGTATTTTTCAAAAGTCATTTGGGGAAAACTCATGGTCCAAATAAAACCAAACCATATAACCCCTCAAATTTATTCTAACCCTTGGAACTCATTCTAAACCTTAGAATGGGTTCCCAAAATGAATGTCAAATGATGCCTTGTTATTTGGTAAGCACATTTGAGAAAAAATTCTTAATGAAGCACTTTCCTAAAAAGTATATTTTTTAAAAGCGGACCGGCTCTTTACTTCTCTGAATTGCTTTTACTTAAATCAGTTTGATAACTTAAAAGAAACATATTTTTGTTAAAAAAATTTAATCCTCATATCATTTTATGATACTTATATGCTTAAAATTTTAATTTCTCATATAACGGTAAAAAAAAGTGATTTTTGAAAGATGTTAGAGAAGAGTAAGCTCCCAAAAATATCAACCTTAACGTCACCTTGACCACTTAAACAATTTTTAACAATATAACTGTCTCTGGTTTTTTTTAGAGCTGTTCGTGTTACAAAAATTTATAGGGAAGCAAACTTCGTAGCGGATAGGTTAGCAAACTTCGCTCTGGATGATTACCCCTGTTTATGGAAATCGCAGGTTCCAGACTAGATAAAAAGGTTGGTTCTGGATGATGTTTCGGGCAGGTTTGTTTCCAGGCTTGTTCTTGAATAATGTATCTTTTTTACTCTTATGAATAAAATTTGTCTTTTTGCCATAAAAAAAAAAGGGTGGTTTGGATTGCGGAATTTAATTTTTAGTGGTACTTTATCAAATTATTTAAGATTTAGTCCGCAAAGTTTTGAGTTTTAACTTTTAATACACCTTTATCAAAATAATTAATTTTTAGTGTCATTTTACTGTTACAAATCAAATATTCCAAAAATACCCTTACATCACTTATCCAAATGACTTGTACAAGTCAATTTATTGCTTGTACAAGTCTCGGAAGTAAATTGTATAAGGGTATTTTTGGAAGAATATATTTATAACAGTTAAATGACACTAAAAATTAATTATTTTGATAAAGGTGTATTAAAAGTTAAAACTCAAAACTTTACCGACTAAATCTTAAATAGTTTGATAAAGTACCATTAAAAATTAAATTTCCCTAAAAAATATTAGGATATTATAAAAAATGATGTTTGTTAGATGGTCAAAAACTATTTTGAGTCTGGGTCTTTTCATAACCAATTGAATCAGTCTCACATTATGCTCATTCAGAAAAACAATAGCCCTAGGAGACTGAGTGAATAACGTCCAATAAGTCTATATAATTATTGCAGAAGCGAATGCCCTAGTGGAAGGTTTGAAGATGACGTTAGCTTTGAATTGTAAGCGCCTTTGGATTGAAAGTGACTCGCAAGTGATCATCGATCAATAGCCTTAACAAGCAGTCGTGTGAATCTTGGACGGTAGAACTCCTTATCAAAGAAGCTCTTCATCTTTGTAATTTCTTTCTTGGTGTCAAGATTTCAAAGATATTCGGGGAGGCCAATCAGGTTGCGGACAGGTTGGCAAACTTTGCACTCACAGTTATCCTTGTTTCTAGTTTAAGGAAGTGCCGGAGTCAATTAAAAGAGTAGCTATGGACGATGTTGTTGTGAGAACAACTCCCTGCTTTTGTAATGTTGGAACTGAGTAGTAAATATATTCTGATGTTCGTATACAACAAAAAAGAAAAAAAAAATGAAAGCATCGAGGCAACAACATGTCCAATGCCCGGGTCACCTAGGTTTTTTGACGACTACGTAACTGATCATGTTTGGGTGTGGACGGGGGCAGACACGATGGTGGGAGTGGTTGTGAATGACACAGAAAAACTGGTGCTTGTGAATGCCATCTTTGCATGCTTCTATATGATTAGGTAGTTGAAGAGAAATTTCCCAAAAACCTCTAATGGATCCTGAAGTTTCTTCTATTAAGTTTCTGGGGGATAACATGGAGCAAAACTGGATGATTGTCATTATCAGTTAGTGGAACCTCTAATGGACTCTAAATGAAATTTGAAGAAGTCCACATCGTGAGTTGTTAAGTGTTGAGGCCCCATTCGATTCCCTTTAGATGTCTTATTTGGTGTTCCCTGTTGATATTTTTCCCCCCTTTGGATATGCTTGCTGGGAAGACACCCTGAATATTCCCGCTCAATTGATGGCTCGAGTAAAGAGTGACTTTGCTCAGGGCTTTAGTATTAGTAGTTACAGCATACAGTTGTGCCTCCTGCTACACTTTGCTCAGGGGTTGTTTGGGTTTTTTTTTTCGGGGGGGGGGGGGGGGGGGGATGCGGGCGGCGGCGGCAGAGTGAACAATTTCTTTCTCTTTTATTTTTGTTAGTGCAGTTGGGATTAGTAGGTAGCAGTGGAAGGTCAACACACAAATAGTTTACCAATTCAAACTACCTTTTTAATAGAGCTTTGTTAGACTCCTAGTTAAATATCTTCCAAGAGTTTCCTGCACTGATGGTTGATAGGCGGAACTCTAAATAAATAATAGCCTATTTTATGCTGTAATGTCCAATTTCTTTGAGGACGTTTCTATTTTGATTTTGACCTGCATTACATCACCTGAAATTCAATGTTTTATGATTGGATACCGCAGTTGTCAGCACTCCGGCAAGAACTTGAAGAGGCAAAACAAGCCATGTTGGAGTCAGAGAAAAAGCTTAAATTCAAAGAAGACACGGCAGATGCTGCCATGGCAGCTAGCGATGCAGCTGAGAAGTCATTGCGACTGGCGGACTTGAGGGCTTTAAGGCTGAGGGAGAGGGTGGAAGAGCTGACACGTCAACTGGAAGAGTATGATTCCCGAGAGGACTCAAGGAGCCAGAACAGGCAGAGATACGCATGCTGGCCATAGCAATGGCTGGGCCTAAACCTTGTGGGCAGTGTCAGCACCTCATTTTTGCGCACTAAAAAATGCCGAAAATGAGAACCATAATTGAAAAAGTCAAACCCAAAAGAGTCAAAAAATTGACTTTTTGGATCTGGCGTAAATTGACCACCAAACTTCATACCATTGAATAGGGGATTCCGATACGGTTCCAACGGCACCAAGATTGTCCAAATCGGAGTCCAGATGAAGAAGTTATGAGCTGGTCAAAACTGGGAATAACAGAAATCGACTTTTTGCTAAAACCCAGATCAGTTGTCTGATTTGGCTCCAGCAAAAAGAGCATCTTGACACGATCCTGACACAACTTAGTTTGCCGGAATCAGAGTCCCGGATAAGGAGATATGAGCAAAACCGGCTTTGGGATGCGACTTTGCACTTCTACTGAAAAAATCCGAATTTGCTGCTAAACTCTGGCTCAGTGGATAGAGAATCTTGCACTGAGGAAGAGGATAATTTTTTCAGAAGGAAAGACCGGGCGAGCGGCTTCATGAATTCCTGCAGCGGTGTAGGTGTAGACACCCCAAATTGCACAGTAAAAATGATCAATAATTAGCAAAAATCATTATCTCCTTTGAAGCCAGCACAGAATTTGAGAAAACAAGCTTTTTCCTTGTATCCGACAACTTAGGTCGGATACAAGCACTCTTCTTCATATCCGACATAAGTTGTCGGATACAAGCAGCCTTTAGTGTATCCGACATCATATGCCGGATACATTAAGGCGCTAGTGTATCCGACCTGATATGTCGGATACATTAGTTTTGCTCAAAATTAGGGTTTTCCGAGAGTTTTCACCTTTTACCATCATATCCCTCATTAAATGAGTGGAAATCTCGGAAATAGCCTTAGGGTTAAGGTTGGTGGGCTATGGACCTTATGTTGTGTCTACCATCCCACCAACCCTAACCCTAGCCTTTGCCTATAAATAGGAGGCTTCTCCTTAAGCAAATGGCCATTAACTCTTGTCATTAACTCTTGCCAAGAAGTTGGAGATCAAAGAGCTCCGAGTGAAGAGGGGAACCGCTGTAGTCTTGCTTCCAGAAGCCCAGGTAAGCCTCAAACCTCTCTTTACTTTTATGTTTTTTACATTCTAGGTCTAGTTCTCTTCTTCTACCTTTCTGTAGATTAAGGCCTATGATGTGTGTATGAAAACCCTTCCTCTACTCAAAGTATCTCAAGACTCCCCCTAGCCGTAAAATGTGAAGGCGGGATCTAGGTGAAACGAGACTGAGGATTGACCTTAGAGTTAGAACCTATTTGAATAAGCCTTGTGATTCTATGAAAACCGTTCCATATTCAAAGTACCCCAAGATTATCTTGAAGAACCGTGTTTAACGGGGAGAAAGAACTAAGGGAAACGATAATGGAACGGAACCCTAGGTTGTTTTTAGAACCCTATTTTGATTGATATGAATGAATGCTATCTTTGCTATGTTGTTGGAATGATCTTTACACTTACACACACATAGCACGGGCGTTTGGCGGGATAGGCTCATATTTCGGATTTATTGCATTTATTGTGATAAAATCTGAAATAAATAGCCCCAAGCAATTCTGGGATGTCTTTAAATGATTTTCAAAGGATTTTGATCTCTCTTGCACGGATCACACACCTCTTATTACTGTTTTGAGTTATTTTTATTCAAAAAAGGCTTAACTTGACAGCAACTGTACCCCAACTTCGGACACTCGTAACTTCATCGTCCAGATGAATTTTGGAGTGATTCTAGAGCCATGGGAAATGTGGGGCTGTCTAGTTTATGCCTATAAAATTTCATGAATTTCTATCAAGCGGATTTTTGACACCTCTCTGTCGAAGTTGATAGGTCAGTTCTGATCTGAATACGGAACTTGTCACTTCGACTGAGCGTCATGTGTTCGTTTTAAGTCCGATTCGAGTGATTCTTGTTTCTAAGTTTTTCTATGGAAGTCTAGTTTTAAATCCAGTTGGTTTCATATTTTTTTGACTCCATTTGTGTCGTGAGCAACAGATTTACTCAGAGCTGTTCAACAGCACTTTTCTGGGTAAATCTGTGATCTTCGCGGCCTGTTCGGGAAACCACCCAAGGCACATCCGAATGAATTTTTGTATGAGGCTAGTTTCTTTTGAAAGATGGCCATACAGACTTCACTCACACCAAATTTCATGAATTTATATGGAGCCGATTTTTCTAAATGATTTTCCAAAGTTGCCCACTTATCACTTTTAATCATCTCCAGCAGCAGATTTTAAAGGAACATAACTCCTAGGGTTTCAACTGGATTTAATTGAAATTTTGCATGAGTATCTTATTTACCATAATCTTTCAAATGAATTTGGTTTGATTCAATTTAAATTGAATTTAAATGATTTCAAGACAAATGGTTCTTGCTTTTACCGAATCTCCGAATTTAACTCAACTTGGTTTTGTGCAACTTTTGCTTTGATTTCCATCTTTTGTTGATATTCCAGAAGTGATATTGACATAAAAGAAGATCTGGAATTCATTTGGATTTTCATGTGAAGATATCATACATTTGTCTTTTTTCAAGGTTTTTGATGATTTTTAGCAAGCTTTCTTATTTTTTAGCATGAACAACACTTGGCAACCACCTTCTGTGGGTGAATGGGGGTGCCTAATACCTTCCCCCATTCATAATCTAATCCCCTTACCCATCTTTGGATTTGATTTTCAAGTAGAGTTATTTTTACTCTAGAATTTGCCTTTTAGCTCTTTTTACTTATTTTGAATCTTTTGGTATCCATTCACACCCCAAAAATCTGAATGGTGGCGACTCTCCCATTTTTACGTTGAGCCCGTGTGTTGACGGAGGGGAAATCATCCCGGTGATTTTTTCTCATGTCTCACAGTAGGGGAATGCGTATATCGGAATAAAAGCGCGCAGTCCTCGTAGGTGCGATCATACAAGCACTAGTGCACCGGATCCCATCAGAACTCCGAAGTTAAGCATGCTTGGCGAGAGTAGTATTAGGATGGGTGACCTCCTGGGAAGTCCTCGTGTTGCACCCCCATCCAGCCTTTTGCCCAACTCGATTATTCTTTTGCATTACTAATTAATAAAAGATATCGTTTACTTTATATTTTCTGCAGTTTTACAGCATTCACATTGTGCGGGTCCCGCGTAACGTTCACTGTCAATATACTTCGTTCTATTTACATTCAAGAAAAAGGAATGCATAATTGTTCTCCAACTGCAAAAAAAAAAAAAAGGAAAAAGTTTTTTTGGGAAAAAAACGGGAAGAAAGGCCGGGCGTGCGGCTTCATGTAAGGGCAAACCTAGTTCCAAGTCGTGACATTATTAGTTGCCTCGGCTTGACCATTTGCCTTAGCATAATAAGGAGTTGACCGGATCATTCTTATGCCATACTATTTGGCAAACTCAGCCACTGCTTCACCGACAAAAACAGTGCCAAAATTTGTTATGATAGTTTCCGGGATACCATACCTATGAATAATTTGTTCTTTGATGAACTCAATTACATCCGATTGTTCTAAATTTTTCAAAGGCTTAGCTTCAACCCATTTGGTGAAATAATCGGTAGCAACTATAATAAAATTATGTAACCCGGAAGAAGGAGGATATACCTTTCCTATTAAATTCATTGCCCATCCTCGAAAAGGCCATGACTTGACTATTGGTTGCAAATCGATTGATGGCACCCTCTGAATGGGTCCATGCTTTTGACATTCCTGGCAACCGGCTGGAAATGCATGACAGTTTTTCAAAATGGTTGCCAATAGTAACCATTTCGGCATAACATCCATCGCATCTTGATACTAGCTTGGTGTGCACCACATATTCCTTCATGTACTTCAGCCATAACTAACATCGCTTCTAAGTGACTTAGACATCTAACCGGTATGTCATCGAAACCCTTTATGTATAACTCATCGCCAAAAATAAAGTAAGCAGCAGCTCTTCTTTTAACTACCATCAGGTGCAACAGTTTATACATGTGCATAACAAAAGTGTTCATATATATATATATATATTTGATGTGAAACAAAACATAAGAGTTTAGTTACAAAACATCTGAGTGACAAGTCACTCTTGTCAATGTATAGGGTTACAGTTCAAAACTATACAAGTATAACAAAAGAAAATCCTAAGGCCTATAGTAGTCTTCCTCTTTATACCCGATGGCATTTTCCTTTCCTTTATCCCCAGCTCAGTCCTTCACACCGAATGAAAGAGATATGAGCTGTCAAAGTTTCACAAAATCTGCACATGTAGCAAAAACAGCAAAAAGAAAAGAATCTTCAATTAAAATAATAATATTTTCATACAAAACCTAATTAAGAGGTTTAAAATAAAGGAAAAAGAAAATAAAAATCAAAGCATGCATGTGCTCAAAACCAAAAAAAAATCCAATTAAAATAATATTAAACACATAAATATCAAGCAAATTAAATAAATAAAAATTAAAACCAAAAATAAATTTTGCACATGGGGATGACGTATCCCCATGAGCTGTATATTACCTGTTGCGGATGAGAATAAGAGTTATCATTACCTTTTTTTTAAAAAAAAAGCATGAAACCATAAGATTTTGGGTTTTAGTTATGATATAACAAATATTTACATTTTGGTCACATTTCATTATTCACTATAAAAGGATTCGGCCCGCTTTCTCCCCTCTCGTCCCCACTTCCCCTCCTGCAAACCAGAAAACATCTTTACCCTCTTTTATCTCCTAAGAACCTCTTATTTCCCATTTCACCCTTCCTAAGGCTGTCTCTTTCATAGACCCTCATTCTTTTAACCTTTTGAGGATTGAAAAGGACCCTTCTTGAAGCCAAAGAGGACTCCCAAAGCTACTGATCTCATTAGCTTGGGGACCACGACACTTCCATAAGTGAAGGTAAAAGCAAGGTGAGAACATTTGTTATTTCCTTCTCAAGTAAATGTAAATATAAGGGTTTTTTTTTTTCTTGAGTTCATTTCCTTTTGAATATTTACTAGTTGTTTCTCACTACTTGCTCTTGTGTGGATGACATGAGAATCCTCTTTGATGGGAAGGATTCCTTAATAAAAAATGGGAGGAGTGTTTTAAGTACCAAATAAATAAGGGTAGCAAGTGGTTTGTTTTCTTTTCATCCCTTTGAGTGATGGCCTATTTGAATATAGAAGGGGATTGTCCTCTTTACATCTCTTTTGTACCCTTAATTTTCTCATCCCCTCTCCTTTCAATTAGAATGAGTTGTTTATTATTTTATATGCTTGTCGGTACTTGTATGTTTTTTTTTTTTTTTGCATCTACTTATGGTTTACATGTAGAAGCACAGCACATGCATACAAGTGGTATTTTCAAGATAGGATTAGTTTTCTCTCAATTTTCTTTACTTTATGTGAATAGAAATGGGTGTCATTCCACTTAGTATTTCAATGTCATTGGTTTATACCCATGATCACTACACATACTTACTTCTCTTATCTTATTGTCTTATCTTAAAATTCATTTCAACTTACTTAGTTTTCTTTTCCTTTAATGATAGCATGAACCTCTTTGTTTCTAACCAACTCACACACTCCTCCATAACACCATTTTCAGCATCTTCGATTCATTTTCAAAGGCATTCTTGATTTCTTGAAAATTTTCTTTACCTCCGGTTATTGCATGTTTCATCTTAATAAGTATATGTGCTGTTGTGTTTCTTTCAATGATTGGGTGAATGGTGGTACAATGAGCTTGAGTGTACAAGGATCGGTTGTGGTCTCTTATGCTTTGATTAACCCCTCTTGTTAAGAAGGAACGTAAGTCTCTAAAATACCAGAAGTAGGGATCTCTATAATCCCTACGACAGACTGCAAGAATCAGTTTCAAAAAGTAGGAGAAGTCTCCAAGCTTCTCCCTTTCTTCTTTATTTGGAAAGCACCATGAAAAGGGGTTGTTGGAGCTGAAATAAGGCATGAGAAGCTTTGCAGATCTGTTTGGATATCTGCAATAAGTTGTAAACAGCTTAGAGAAAAGGGCGAATAGAACCCGATGGCCATTTTGGCCTTTTTTTTAGGTTCGGGTCGAACCGCACCGGATCTGCAGTCAAACCCGATCCGCAAGTTAAGTGCGGTCAGGCCCTGTAAACCACTCAAAACCCATTTTGTTTGATCCAGACCCGCTTTACCCGACCCGATATTAATTTAACTTGAACCCATTGGGCCTTTGGATCATTCCAAGCCCATTTTAGACTTGGGTCCATTTGGATCCATCAAAGCTTCAGTGGGCCTTCCAACGGGGCCCACTACCAGTCCGGCCCATACTAAGGCACGTTTCTTATGAATGAGTCTTAGGCCATCCGGATAATTACCCATGGGTCACCCCAAGCCCATTGGGCCTTAAAAACTTAAACCCACTCAATTAAATTGCATGTTTAATTAACTTCAGAATTAAATGACCAAATCCAATAAGGGTTACCCAATAACCTTAATGGGTCATGGGCTTGATTTAAAGCCCAACTTGGCAACCAATAGGTCTTCCAATAGGGCCCACATCCGACCCACTTCATTTAAATGGCTAAAAAGATAAAAATGAATAAAAGGGACTTACACCTACAAAGGTTCCTACCAGACTTAATATGATACATGCTGAGCTAGGAACAGGGTGAGACTGAGTTGACTCAGAACCAGGGAGACCCATGGGACCCGTCAGATCGATGGGGCGGACTGGGGTGTCTCCAGACTTCCCTTAACCGTAACCAAGAACTTACCCATAAAACTCTAATAAAGCCGCAAACCAGTCATAATAGACCCGATTAGAAACCCTGTGTCTGCCTGCACCTTTCAGGTAGTTGCGACTCCCGAATTCCCTGAGGCACGCACTCTCACGTGTGCCTCCATGCGGCGACATGCGCACAGGCAGTCACCAAGCTGAGACACAGCAAAATTCAAATGAGATGGAGCTTTCAGAATTGCTTCTTTAATCATACACTCCATGAATTTGTAACAAACGACAATAGAAAAAACACAATGGTGACCTTTTGCCCTCCATTTTTCAAAAGCTTTAGATTTGTAGTAGTTAAAAATTCATTAAGTTTGATATGCCTTTGTACAAAAATTCAAAGTAATTACTACCAAGAAAACGGAGATTTATTGAGTATTTCAAATGTTGTTCTCCTGGGTTTCTCATAATCCGAATGGCGGTTTGCGGTCAAATCAGTCCCAAAAGTTTGTAAGAAGGTAAATTAGCAAAACCCCCTTGCCTGTACTCAATTGTAAATGCTTTTTTTTTTGAAATAAAGATGGGGGATATATTAGGATGGAATAAAGCGAGCTAGAGCTCTACCTACACAATCATACATAACCAGGTTCGACAATTCAACAGGGACCCGATTCACCCAGTAGCAAGGGAATCGGTCCAAAGCAAAATTTGCCAACCCGTCAAGGACGGAGTTGTCCTCCCGAAACACTTTGGAAAATTGAATGGATAAAAAAAGGGAGCAAAATGACGCGCTTCTTCCAGGATATGATCAATCTTCCAAATCTTCATACTTAGGTTTCTCAGACAGCTAATTATAAAAGTGGCAATTGTAAATGCTTAATACCGTTTAGTTTGCACTGGATGGGAAATCTGTAGGGGGTGGAGTCTATTGGATTTTTCTAATATTTTGGGGCCGTTTCACATCATGAAAGATTTGCTTTTTCTAATATTTTGGGGCAGTTTCACATTATGATCCTGAAAGTTTGTCCGGTGTTTCGACCCTTTGTTCTCTGCATTGGCTCCGGATCCTCTGTGTAGCATTTCTCTGTGAAGCACAATCAAATGGCCACATCACCGTGGGAATGAAGCTGATTCACGGAAATGTTGTGACGTGGCCTTCATCACCGGTTCTAAAGGTCAATTGGGACTATCAAATCTGGAGGTACCCCATGTTTGCCTAAGATACCCCGTATTTGACAAAGGTACCCCATTGTTAAGATCGGGTACCCCCATGTTTGCCTGAGGTACCCCAGTATTTGACAGAGGTACCCATTGTTAAGCTCTAAAGGTCAATTAGGGGCTATCAAATATGGGGGTACCCCCATGTTTGACAGAGGTACCCCGTATTTGACAGAGGTACCCCATTGTTAAGATCAGGTACCCCATGTTTGCCTGAGGTATCCCAGTATTTGACAGAGGTACCCCATTGTTTGTCTAATGACTCATATTTGATAGCCTTCATTTAATTTGGACCGTTGGATTGCACTGCACAGAGAAGGCTTTTGCTTTACAAAGGATCTACTACACAGAGGATCCGTACCCCTCTGCATTTTACCACGGAAGCTTCCCTTCGTGTCAAGCGGACTTTCTTTGCCAGTTGTGTGGCACCTAGGGTTGTTAAGTGGTTAGACCGAGGCTCCGAGCTAGATAGGGCCACACTTGCGGGTCGGGTCTGTGGGAGTGCTTTAGCCACAGGCCCACAGATGCAATGGAGCGCATCACTTGAATGTTGATCCCACTGATGCAATGGATTCTCTGTTTCCAAAAATTGCTTTGTGAATGCCACTTTGTCAAGTGAGGTATGCTTTGGAGTTCATTTTGGGAACTTTCCGTTGGTATTAGTTGATAGTTGGGCTTTGGTTTTGGAACCTTTTTTGCAAAAATTTGGAGGAGAAAAAGCCCATTTTCCTATGAAATTACCTTTCACCCAGTTTTTGGGTTTTGAAAATAAAATTTCTCTTTTTGTGGTGTCAAATTTGTGAGCACGCCAAATTTGAATATAATTTGTTGCCCTTGTCAAGTTTCATTTGTTGGGCCCTTGACATATATATCTACACCATTATCTATTAACCTTAGGTTTAATGATTGTTTAAGATGATAGGTCTTGTATCCGACTTTTGGGTTAAGTTTGCCTTTAAATTTACGCCACCGTTTCTAAATTTTTTATTTGCTGTTGTTTTATATGGAACCATTGAAAGTTTTTTTTTTTTTTTTGGGTAGGACCCATTGAAAGTTTGTCCGGTGTTTCTGCCCTCTATTGTCTGCATTTTACCACGGAAGCTTCCCTTCCGTGCCAAGCGGACTTTCTTTGCCAGTCGTGTGCCTCCAAGGGTTTTTAAGTGATTAGACCGAGCTAGATAAGGTCATGTTTGCGGGTCAGGTCTGGGAAGTGTTCTAGCCACAGGACCACAGACTCTAGTTGATTGGTGGGCTTTTGGTTAGGTTTTGTGAACGTGTTTTTAAAAATTTTGAAGGAGAAAAAACCCATCAACTTTCACTTTTTGTAGAGTCAAATCTGTAAGCACGCCAAATTTGACTGTAATTTGTTGCCTTTGTCAAGTTTCATTTCTTGGGCCTTTGATATATACAGTTACACCATTATTTATCAACTTGACCTTTCTGGTTTAATAATTGTTTAACATTATAGGTCTCATGTTCAGTCTTGTGTCCGAGGTTGAGTTTTCCTTGACGTTTATTTGTATCCAGCGTCGGATGCCTTGTGTTCGTCCTCCGTATATTTCCATGCAAAATTATAAATGCAAAGCAGCTTAAGCTTTTGGATTCAAAGGTCGTTTAACACCACTTCAGTATTTCCCAAACATCTTTTATTAACTAATTCTTGAGTTTTTAGTTCGATAATAAATGACAAACTAGGCCTCGTTTTTTGCAAAAATTGAATTCAACAGTTTAGAATAAAAAGAACTTCTTTAGAAGTCATTCAACAAACACGATCAAGCAATTTGTACAAAGCAGTTCATGGAAGCTGGAAAAGAAACGACATATTTGTTGTTAAACTTGGTTTCGCACCACAAAAAAAAAAAAAAAGTTGTTAAACTTGGTGTTGCCGGAAAGTTCAGATGCCAGACCCGATCCCATGTGGTCTCATTTCTATAATATATATATATATAGTTCAGTCGAAGGGAAAGCGCGGTTTAGCGACAACAATCAGACCGGAAACCCTGTGCATTGTGATTCCAAACTGTTCGGTATTATCTATATCCGTAGTTTTGGTACCAGGTGGAAGTTCCCAGTCAAAGCTGTGAAGAAGTTGAGCAAGAGCGAGTTCCACACTCGCTGTTCCGAACGTCATGGCTGGGCAAACTCTTCTACCAGCCCCAAACGGAATCAGTTCGAAATCTTGCCCCTTGAAATCAATGGAGCTATTCATAAATCTCTCTGGTTTAAAATTTTCCGGATCGTCCCAGGATTCTGGGTCCCTCCCTATTGCCCACGCGTTGACGAAGAATCGTGTTCTGGTTGGGATGTTGTATTGCTCTATGGTTACCTCTTCCATGGATTCTCTCGGGACCAATACTGGTGCAGGAGGATGCAAGCGAAAAATCTCTTTGATCACGGCTTTCAAGTAGTGCAGCTGAGGTAGATCGCCCTCTGTCACAAATTTTTTCTCCCCGACTACGCTTCTTACTTCAGCTTGTGCTTTCTTCATGACTTCAGGGTTCATGAGGAGCTCTGTCATTCCCCAGTCCAGGGTTATGAAGCTCGTGTCAGTTCCTGCAGCAAACATGTCCTGCAATATTGACGGATTTCACTAACCAGTTCCCTGACTAAATGTAAATGGACTCAGTAAGTAACTAGATTCCTTGAAGGGATATTAAAGAGAAGCTAATTAAAAAGAAAGCCTTGATCACTAACCAGCATGATAGCCTTGACGTTATCCATGGTGAGAGGCACTTCAAGATCCCCTTTCTTGTGTATGTCGAGCAAAACATCCAAGAGGTCCTTGTGCTCCTTATCCTCTCTTTTGGAACGAAGATGTTCTTGTATGATCTCGTCAAAGAAGCGATCGAATCGTTGAAAGGTGTTCTGTAGTCTTGCTTTCATGCCTGTTATACTGTGTATCCACTCCATGGAAGGGAAAAAATCCCCCAAACTAAATCCCCCAAGCAACTCCTGATAATCCTCGAGCATCTTTTGGAATCCATGGCGGTCGTATTCCCCTCCTCCAGAGAAGTCCCTACTAAAGGTGATCCGACAAAGGACATCGTTTGCATAGAGTCCGACTATCTTGGAGATGTTAATGGTGCCTGATGAACACGAGTCTGCAACGCGGCGAACCATGCGTGCAACCTCCTCTTCTCTTACAAAGCTAAACGATTGAACCCGTCTGGCGCTTAGAAGTTCTAACGTGCAGATCTTCCGGATGTTCCTCCAGTAAGCTCCATAAGGGGAGAAGACCATGTCAGTGCAATTATAGAAGAGGTGCTTTGCTGAGTAAAGCAGGGGTCTGCTTGCAAGTGAAAGGTCGTGTGTCTTCAGCACTTCTTTTGCTAATCTTGCTGATGAGATTATCACAGTTGGGATTTCACCGAGTTGTAGATGAAAGATGGGGCCATAGTTGTGAGAAAGATGCCAGAGGGAGATGTGAGGATTGTTACCTAGTTGGTGAATGTTGCCGACGATAGGTAGTTTTGAAGGACTTGGTGGGAGATTGAACTTACTGCTTTTTCTGTTCTTGGAGAGAGAATTAAAGGCCACTACTAGAAAGCTGCACGCAAAGAGGAACCAGAGTAGGATGGGTTGTGGGGGTATTGCTTCAGGGAGCCAAGGAGCGGGAGCCATTAGAGCTTCTCAAAATTCTTATGAGGAAGTGAATAAGTAAGAAAGATCCCTGCGTGTGACATCTCTCCGCAGTTAATTTATAAGGTTTCGGAATTGAGATCGTCAGACATGTAGGTTGTTTTTGAACATTGGATTTGGGGAGAAAAGAAAAAGAAAACTAAAAATGAAAAGAAAAGAAAAGAAAAATACTGATTTTCTCATTTTTGGATAAGATGAGAAATGAGAAGAAAAGAAAAATATATTTTAGTAAGATGATGGGTTGAGGCAGTGGGTGGTGGCGGGCGATAGTGACAGCGGCTAATGGTGATAGTGGGAGATGGTGGTGGTTGGAGGTGGTGATGGGCAGTGGTGGCAGCTGGTGGGTGGTGGTGAGCGGTGGTGGTGGTGGGTGGTTGTGGCGGCTAGTGGTGGTTGGCAATGATGGGTGGTGGTCGGCGGTAGTGGTGGTGGGTTGTGGTGATGGGTGGTGGTGGGTTGTGGTAATGGTAGATGGTGCTAGTGATGGGGTGGGTGGGTGGTGTGAATAGTGATAAGTAATAGTGAATTTTCTTTTCTTTCAAAATTCTTACTTTTTTGGAGAGAAAATTTTTTACATTGAAGAGAAAAATTGAGAGAAAATTTGGAGAGAAAATCTTATTTTTCTTTATCTAAACCAAACAGGAGAAAAGAAAATTTTAGCATTTTCTTTTCTTTTTTCCCCAATCCAGGGTTCCAAACACAATAAGGATATTCTTTGGAAATCAGGATGGATTCCATCAATCGTCCTGCGGACCAGGAATTTTCAATGCAAAATTATTTTTTAGTGATGCTTTTAACAAAAAAAAAAAATTTTTTTTTTAAATTTTACACAGAAGTGTTGCTTTTTGTATTAACTAAAATTTATTGTACTTTAAAATTTATTTTTAAAAACAACTAATAGTTTATTGCATTACCCAAAAAAAAAAAACCTAATAGTTTATTGTATTGGTCGACATTTTTTTTTTGGTAATATATTCTTAGTCGACATGATTTGAATCAAAATGACAGTTTACTGTCACGGTCATTATTTGAATAAAAATATCCATGTATGATGAAGGGGTAATTTGGTCCAAATAAGTAATATGGTCCAAATAAAAATTACCGTCGGTATCAAAAGCCGCGTCCACCACAAAGAAAAGGTTTTGTGCCACTTGTCTTTTAACTTCCGGGACCAAACAACCTTTGTCAATGAGAAAAACAGGAGAGAGCAAGCTCATGGTGATGCCCTGTATGTGCACTGTATGGCTAACTTGTTACATGGGATGTCGTCACCAGAGGTCCAGAGCAATAATGGAGCTGAGAAGGTTTGCTTGCTATCCAGGGCTGGTACCACCGGCTTGATTGTTTTTGGGGTTACGGCCGCTCACGTCCACGCAACCAGAGAGAAAGATACGGCGCTAGAAATTATCATAGGTTTGTTTTTAATAAAAAAAAAACAGAGAATTTCAGAACGATTGTGTAATTCTATAAGTTCTGGGAATTATATTATCTTCATTGGCAAAATGTCCCTCCCACTTTCAAAGTAAACAGTAACATGGGGTAGTGTTTATTAAGGCTCAAGCAATAGATCCAGAATTAGAGAAATCAGATTTGAATCGTGCAAAGAAAGTCAAGTGTAATCATAGACATTTTTTGGGCAGATCTTTTCTTCAGAGATCAAATGTAATCCTTTAGTATATATATAAACTCATATTTCACTATCAAAAGGAAAAAAAAGGTTGGAATCGTGTTAAGAAAGTCAAAGAAACATTGGGATCAAATAATGGAGAAAACAAAG
The DNA here is from genome assembly GCA_947561395.2 of Buxus sempervirens. NCBI lineage: Eukaryota > Viridiplantae > Streptophyta > Magnoliopsida > Buxales > Buxaceae > Buxus > Buxus sempervirens. The sequence goes on from OX387188.1 coordinate 43,030,385, forward strand.
ACGGCTATATTGAAACACAAAAGGAAGTTGAATTGTGCGAATCTTGGAAGATATGGTTCTGTTACTACTTTCAAAACAGAATGGTTAGATGGTGTGCATATAGAGCCTGTTGCAGCATATAGTATGCCTTTGACAACCGGATAAGATTGTATGGAATCCTCTTATTGTTGTAAACTTCTCTTTATAAATATGTAATTTTGCCATTATTTTAACTTAAAATAAGATTTCATGAGTAAAAAAATTTGTTTGTTAAGTATAAAAGAGTCTTTAAAACAACTTTCAAGTATGTTCTTTGAAATTCGCAGATATTACAAGTATGCCACCGTACTTTTAAAAAACTCATTCTAAAAATCTAGAAATGGGTCTTAGAATGATTCTGAATTAATGTAGTAGTGTATTTTTCAAAAGTCATTTGAGGAGAACTCATTATCCAAATAAAACCAAACCATATAATCCCTCAAATTTATTCTAACCCTTGGAACTCATTCTAAACCTTAGAATGAGTTCCCAAAATGAATGTCAAATGATGCCTTGTTATTTGGTAAACAAATTTAAGAAAAAATTCTTAATGAAGCACTTTCCTAAAAAGTACATTTTTTAAAAGCGGACCGGCTCTTTGCTTCTCTAAATTGCTTTTACTTAAATCAGTTTGATAACTTAAAAGAAACATATTTTTGTTAAAAAATTTAATCCTCATATCATTTTATGATACTTATCTGCTAAAAAATTTAATTTCTCATATAATGGTAAAAAAAATGATTGTTGAAAGATGTTAGAGAAGAGTAAGCTCCCAAAAATATCAACCTTAACGTCACCTTGACCACTTAAACAATTTTTAACAATATAACCCTCCCTGGATTGGGCTGGTTGAGAAGGTGGAGTCTTTTCACAAGTCAGAAAAGCAATTTCTGACCTCGAATTCAACTCATTAGAGGACTGCAAGTGCATAGCAAATTTGTAGGGTCCACTTAAAATAAGTAACCGTAGGAAAAATGGGAAGAAGAACTTGAAATCAAAATAGAAGTTAAGACGTTGCATTTTCAGTTTAAAAAATGAAATAATTTGAGTGGAGATAATCAGGGAAGTAGTTTGTGCATAGAGATAAACGTGAAGATAGGATAAGAATTGGATTTGAACACGGAGAACCTTTACCTTTGGGATGTGGCATAGTGGTTTTATTGTGCTGTAGAGGGTATTTATGAAAGGGAAAAAAGGAGAGCCATACTTTTAAAGAAAATCTAAGAATATTCTCTCATCTTCCATTTATTAAATAGTATAGATGCGAGTAAGACTTGATGAATTTAACTTCCATTTCATACCCGCCTAAAAATTCGCTTGAGGCTTGTGTAGTTGCGGATCACTTCCTGTGGTGGCTCTATCTGCAACCCTTAAGTGAAGTCTCCACAAGATGCAAACATGTATCCTGTGGCTGAAAACTGTTAGTTGCATATTTGCATCCATAGGACACATGTTTGCATCCTGTGGAGGCTTCATTTAAGGGTTATAGATAAAGCCACCACGGGAAGTGAATTGGTGTAGTCGCCCAAACTACAGCAATTTAAGGCCAATGGGTCAGGCCTCATATAGGCCCAAGATTCATACGCACTTTGTTAAAATTTTAATGATTAGTTCGCCTTGAAATCATACGCACCTTGTTAAAATTGAAGTTCTGGTTCTTTGTGGTTAACATTTTGGTGCAAATAGGTGTTACAATAATGGAAAATGTAGATCTGGTTCTGTGTGGTTATCCTTTTCAAACGAGATGGAACTTTCAGAACCGCTTCTTTAATCATATACTCCATGAATTTGTAACAAATGACAATAGAAAAAACACAATGGTGACCTTTTGCCCTCCATTTTTCAAAAGCTTTAGATTTGTAGCAGTTAAAAATTCAAAGTAATTACTACCAAGAAACGGAGATTTATTGAGTATTTCAAATGTTGTTCTCCTGTCCAGGTTTCTCATAATCCGCATGGCAGTTTGCAGTCAAATCAGTGCCAAGGGTTTGTAAGAAGGTAAATTAGCAGAACCCCCTTGCCTGCAATAAATTATAAATGCTAAATACCCTTTAGTTTGCATTGGATGGGAAATCTTTAGGGGATGGAGTCTATTGGATTTTTCTAATATTTTGGGGCAGTTTCACATCATGAAAGTTTGATTTTTCTGGAACGCCATCGTTTCTAAAATTTTGATTTGTTGTTGTTTTATATGGAACCATTGAAAGTTTGTCTGGTGTTTCTGCCCTCTGTTGTCTGCATTTAACCACGGAAGCTTCCGTGCCAAGCGGATTTTCTTTGCTAGTCATGTGCCACCTAGGGGTTTTAAGTGATTAGACCGAGCTAGATAGGGCCAAGTTTGCCGATCGGGTCTGTGGAGTGCTCTAGCCACAGGACCACAGACTCTAGTTGATAGGTGGGCTTTCTTTGCCTTCGCATTTATTTGTATCCAACGTTAAATGCCCCATGTTTGTCATCTCCTTGTGTATCCCCATGAAAAGTTATATTACTGTAGACACCCCAAAATTGTACAATTTTTGATAAATCTTGAAGGAGAGAAATATTTTATTGGAATTTTCAATTCTTAGCATTGGGTTTGAGATCCTTAACCCATTTGAATCCAAAGCCGCAAAGGAAAAAGCTCGAATTCAATCTTTTATGCAAAGTCAAACTTTTTCGGGTTGAATTTTGTTGACTTTTGACCCTAGAAAATGAAATAGCCTATCCGGTCTTCTCAAATCACCCTACTATCATGCTATCCTCATAGCATGAAGTAGCCTATATTTCCTATTACTTCCTGTCACAACAACACATGGAAATCCTCCTTACTCTTCATGGGCAAAGCTAAGAAGATACACCCTACTCCGGTCACGGCTAAGTACGATCTTGCTTACTCCTTCAACCAAGGTTAAGGACAGTCAATATGTGCACCCTAGAACCAGTAATCGTCAAGGCGGCTCTCGATCCTTTCCCTATACTTCTATCACGGCTATAGGGAAACAGGCGGTTGGTACCAAGATATTGTTGGTTTTCTTTTTACCTTTTATTTATTCTTATCACTATCTATCCTTGCAGTAGCTGTCACCCCCACACGGCACTCAGTTCCTGCAGATTCTACATCAAATGACCACCATTAACGTGCCCATCATCCATGCTGCCATAAAATTAGGGGAAAAACCTTGGAGGACAAACCCATATCTTTTCAACAATCGCCAGATCAGAAGTCTCCAAATCTACAGGCGGTTGAGTTGTATCTGAACCACAACCTGTCTGGTTCTGCGTGCAATTGGCGCCAGGGTCAAAAGTTTCCGACTCCTTACATTGGCACAGATGTTGGCACGCCTGTGCACTCATGCATCCCCAAGTTGAGCCGAAAATGATGGGAACAATATGATAATAGGCATCATCAATATGATTCCATTACAATTATATTATATATATTGTGGGTAGAGTGTAACATTAATATTATATTTTAAACACGTTTATAATTTAATGGCATATTCTACAAATATTTACATGGACTTTTATCTAAATTTGAGTTATTAATTACTCTACTTTTTTTTAGTATAATCATATGAGCTCCTAGTGTAACTCAAATATAAAAAATTATTTTAAGTGTACTTTAAAAGTTATTTTGAGGCCCTATTTATGTACATATAATTTGAAAATAAACATACGTTATCTTTTATCATATGAAAGATATTTATCCTTTAGAGTCATATATTATTTGATAATCCACATTATCAATTCCAAATCATTATCTAATAAAATCAAAAAAAGCAAATCCCAAAAAAATAGAAAAAGAAACCAAATAGGAGAATCCACTAAAATTAGAAATCTTTTCTAACTAATAAGACATTATTTAGACTATCAATTAATAATATATGAGGATAACTTTTATTTTGTTCTTATTTTTAAATTTTATCAATATTAATAGCCTATTATCCCTTTTTTTAAATTTATATTATTTTTTATTTTTACATTTTTATTAAAAAATAATTTAACCTTTTTAGAGTGCTATATTATTGATGCTTAAAGAAAAAAAAAGAGTTACCTATTACCTAATATAGAATTATATATAACATTCTATTTTATATTATTTATATCAAAATAATCTTTATCCTTTAGAGTGAAAGAAAAAATAAATAGGACTATTTGTGCTTATCTTATATGTTACATATAATGTTTTCTTTATATATATATCTAATGATTTATTAATTATTTTTGTCAATATATATCTAAGGAATTTAATAAATATGCTAATTTCATTAGTAAATAAAATGTGTATTATTATTATTTTTTGTTTGCAACATATATTTAAATGTAGGGATGATAAGAAAGAAATCTAGAGAGAACATTGAAAATTCTATTGTAAATACTTTAGTTTTTTTAGTGAGATTTATTATCCACATTAAAGATAAGTATTAGAGAAAATAAAATAAAATAAAGTAGATGATTTGGCTGAGTTCTTCGGGTGATTGTCTATAATATATTTATTACTAAAAAAGAAAAATTAAATAGGTAAAGATTTTATAATTTCTCTTTTAAGTATATAATTATTAGAGAAAGAAAATATAATTCACTTTTAATTTCTTATTAAAATTCTTTTAAGTAGATAAGTAGTTTAGAAGATAACTATAAACATGTAATGTTTTAACTAAAAGTTTTTAAAATAGATAAATATGTGAAATTAAAAACAAAGGATATATTTTAGGTATGCATAATCCACCTTTTGCTAATTGTTGGAGAAGAGTTGTAATGTGGTAGGATTTTTAATATGTGGAATTAAAGATTATAGGGAAGGATATTTTAGGTATGTGAAAATTGAAAACACTTAAGGTAGTTTGTGCTTTTAATAGTAGTAAGTATAGATTTCTTAATGAAGCACTTTCCTAAAAAGTATATCTTTTAAAAGTGTTCGGCTCTTTACTTCTCTGAATTGCTTTTACTTAAATCAGTTTGATAACTTAAATAAAACATTTTTTTGTTAAAAAAATTTTGTCCTCATATCATTTGATGATACTTGTCTGCTAAAAAATTAAATGTATCATTTAATGGTAAAAAAAAAAGTGATTGTTGAAAGATGTTAGAGAAGACTAAGGTGGCGTTTGGGATTGCTAGTGCTCATGGATAAGAGCTTATAAATAAATTATTTTAAATTGAGTACTTATCCATTGTTGTAAAGGGAGGTTTATTTCAAAAAATTGGTGTTTGGTAAAACAAATACATATAAAGCACTTAATAAAAAAAAATTTATGCCAAGAATATATAATTATTGTGTTCTGTTGTTTCAGAAGATTAAAGCTCATAGAAGACAGGAAAAAGAGAAGGAGAATCGAAAACCAATAATAGCATGGTGGGAGAAGATATTACATTAAAGATGAGATATTCGTTTTCGGAAATGAGAGTTGGAAATGAGAGCCAACCCTCCTCTGTAATGTAGGGTCCATGTCAGAACAAGAGCTGAGACCACAATTCCCATTACCCTAACCAGAGAAACGATAGGAAATTGAACAACTGGAACCGCCATTGTTAACCGTACAGGTGGGAGGGAGAGACGCGAACAGAGAGAGAGAGAGAGAGAGAGAGTGAGATCAGTTATTCTGAAGAGCTAATGATATTTAAGAATCCAAATTGCAGAGATTTCATCCAAACGACGCTGAGAAAAATTGAAATGCTAGGGTTTCGCTTCAAATCTCTGCAGTGAATGCAGAAGTTTCAACGTTCTTCGCAGGAGGGTCTTTGTCTGCGAAGGAGTTCAAATCGGACGAGGAACCCACGGTGTCACTTTAGCGCTTTAGATTACGGTGTCACTTTAGCGCTTTAGATTTTGGACTGCCGGTGTGTTCGCCCGGTGAAGTACGGGGTTAGCGTGTAGTGCCTGTTGTCGTTGAGCTCGATCGAGATCGAGAAATAATGCTTATCGTAAAAGAGGGAGGAAAGCTCCTTAGAGCAGCTTCTCCTTACGGGTCAGCTTCCTCTAATTCTTACGGGTAAGTGATTACCATCTAACATAACCAAACACATTTTAAACTTAATTAAACACTTAATTAAAATATAAGCTATATTAAACACTTAATTAAGCAACCCCAAACGTAACCTAAACTCCAACAAATACCAACCTGATGAATTCAACTTCTATTTCATACCCGCCTAAAAATGCGCTCTAGGCCTGCATAGTCGTCCAGACTAGAGCAATATAAGGCCCATGCGTCAGGCGGCACATAGGCCTAGGAATGGGTGAACCCTAACGAGCGTGACAAAAAGGCCCTAAAAAATAGGGAAGAATTGGATGCGGAGAAGGAAACTCAACCCTGGTTAAAGATACAATATAAGCCTAACAAGAGACCAGGTTAGGGTTAGGGTTAGAAACGAGGTGCGATACACACGGCAATCTCAATAGTCCACCGCCTTTGATTTTAGGGTTAAAGTTCCTTTTGTGGAGGAGTTTTATCTTCGTTCTCCTTGGAGTGCTTTCGTTGTTGCCTTTATTTCTTAATCTTGTTCACCGGTTGGTATACCTGTAACCCTTCTCTTCTCGATCATGGAGATGGAGTGTGTGACGGAGTTTCCTCATACTCACATGGATCGTCGTCCCAGAAAGCGGCCGAGGTTGGTTTGGGATGTTCCGCAGGTACCTAACAGTGACATTTTTTGTGGATCTACATGCGTTTATTGTTCTTTCTGTTAATCAGCGTGAATCTTCTATATGTTTTGGTTTTAGGTTTTGTATGGTTCCTGCTTCTAGTTTTAGGGCAATCCACGCTAAGATCTGATTAGATCTTGCAAGATCTGTGTGCATACTGATAGTATTCTCATGGATCTGGCGTATTACGTTGAACTTGTTATGGAATTCTTATCTTTACGTTTTCTTCCTTTTTTATTCAAAATAGTTGCAAGCCTTTGTTTTTATATGCTTTTTCTGTTTATGTTCTTTGGAAACTGCATATTTTGGCATAACTATATGGATTTTGGCTTCAAATTTATATAGGATGTTGGATGGATATCCATTTTGGTTCAGTTTTTCTCACGTGTTTTAGATTCTTCTGCTTGAAATCTTCCCGCGCCCAAAAAATAAATAGAACGGAACAGAGAAGAAAATTAACAATAACGATTATAATGATTATTTCGCCTTGAAATCACATGCGCTTTGTTCAATTGAAGTTTTAGTTCTTTGGGGTTAAGATTTTGGTGCAAATAGGTGTTACTGTAATGGAAAATTTAGATCTGGTTCTGTGTAGTTATCCTTTTCAAACAGATACTTTGCCTTCATGTAAAGGGCTAGTTATGTGTTTCTATATCTTAGAAGGGAATCAGTGATTGTGCTCTATTTCCATTAAATAGTTTAGATGATTTCCGTTGATTCTGGTTACAAATTAATGTTCTTTATGGCTTTGTGATTATAATTGAAACGATAAAAAGATACTTTGTCTTTTTCTACCCCAATATGATTTTTAAGCACAAAAAATTGATGATTCAGAGGGACCGAAGTTATGAAGGAATTATGATCCGGTACTTGAAAATTACCAGAATTGAAAGAACTTTGTATCAGTTCTATTTTAAATTAATTTTCTTTTGATTAATATGTAGTAATTTTTCTAAAATTATATGGGCCTCTCAACTGGCAATTTTTGTGTGAATTATATATATACTCTTGTTTTATGTGTTCTTCTTTATGTAGGATATTCTGGTCAATTTGGTAAGTTTTTCTTGTTCATTGCTTTGTTTACGTGATATTTTGATGTGAGGAATATATGGGAAGTGAGAATATGAGCGGAAGAAAAATTTTAATATCATTTGTTGAGTGGAATATAAAATGGATGGCTGTGTGTAGGCTCAGCCAGCATTATTTTGTGGGCAAGAGGTTGGATCTGTGACCAGCTATGCACCTTCAGGGGCACCCTCAGACCATACTACTAGTTCTTCTCTTTATGAAAAGGGAGTGGCTCGAAATGGTTCTCCCCCTTGGCGTGATGATGACAAAGATGGACATTACATGTTTGCGGTTGGAGAAAATTTAACTTCTCGCTGTAAATACACTTGATCACCATTAAAAGAACATTTATATTTATATTCATTTGCATGTTGTTGAAGTTAACAATTTGTTTTGAGAATGTCAATAAAGTCGTTTTGATTCTTGATTTTATAACTCCGTTTGATGTTAAACCTTCTTTGCAATTCCTTTAGTTGCTTTGGAGTTTGTCCTATTATTGTCATGGTTGTAAAATGAGAATGTCAATCTCTAATCTGAACAGAGTTACACTTGATCACCATTAAAGGAACATTTATATATATATATATTCTTTTTCATGCTGCTGAAGTTAACAATTTTTCTGAGAATTCAATAGTCTTTTTGATTCTTTTTTTAGCTCTATTTTATAACCGCCTTTGATGTTAAACCTTCTTCCCAATTTCTATAGTTGCTGATTTTCCCCCCTTCATGGAGTTCATCCTATTATTATTATGGTTGTAAAATTAGAATTATCTATCTATACTCTGGAAATTTCTCACCGGTGGTCAGATTTTTACATTGTATATTTGGAATTTCATTGAAAATCATTTTTTAGCAACTTGTTTGAAATTATTTGGAATCACAGAATGTTCTTCATGTTCTGAAAATTTCTACTTGATTTATTTATTTTTGTTATTTCTTCCTAATTTTTGTTTCCCCATTTGATTTGTGACGACAACATCTAGTGAGTTGAATTATTCCTTCTCTCTGTAGAATTATATGATAGCTTATCCATCATCTGGGCATCTCTTTGTTGTTGCCAAAGAGAAGTTTTCCTTAAAAAATTAAGTTTGTGGGGAACTTTTTGTTAATTTGATATTTTATTGGCTTGTTCTGTATCGAATATTAATAATTAAGAAATTTGTACATGTTTTACTCTGCTTTTTCTTATTTGAATTGCGTTTGTGATTGCAGATACTATCCACAGCAAAATGGGTGAAGGTCAGTGCTGCTCTTTTTGTTTTGTATTGTCTTGATAATGTTCATGTTTCAATCCTATTATTCAACAATTTTGTAATTCTTCCTTCTTCAGGTACTTTTGGTCAGGTACTGGAATGCTTGGACAGGGAAAGGAAGGAAATGGTTGCCATCAAAATTATTCGTGGTGTTAGAAAATACCGTGATGCTGCCATGATAGAAATTCAGGTGCTCCAACAGCTTGCAAAGCATGATAGAACTGGCAGTCGGTGAGTGGTGCCTTTTCATTTTATTGATCACATCTTTCTTTAGTTTCTTTTCTCATTGCTGGTCGTATGCTAAGGTTTTAGGTAAACTTTGAGTCATTGGTTAAGCAGTTTTATTCTTTGCAGTTGTGTGCAAATACGGAACTGGTTTGACTATCGTAACCATATCTGTATTGTAAGTATATGATTAATTTGTGACTTGATTTCCCCAATTAACAAATTTTTGGGGTTTAAGAGTTTTGGGTGAATGTAAATGGTTTTAACAGGTATTTGAGAAGCTTGGACCAAGCTTATACGATTTTCTACGGAAAAACAATTATCGCCCATTTCCCATTGATCTAGTCCGTGAGCTTGGAAGACAACTGTTGGAATGTGTAGCATGTGTGTGGTCAATTCTTCTTTAATGCTTTTCGACTTTGATGTACACTTGAGTAGGAGAGCTTGATTTGTTATTGAATTTTAGTGTTTGTTACAACGACTTACCCTGATTTATTATTTTTCTATATGTGGTACAACATGCTCTAGTGCAGTTGCAGTCATATCTGTCTTCTTATATTAAAAATATCTAGATGCTTGGTTATTTTGTTTTAATTAAATTTTGTACCTCAGTTTGCTTATGCTTTTTCTTAAATAATTGCAGTCATGCATGATTTGCACCTCATCCACACAGATCTGAAGCCCGAGAACATACTTTTAGTTTCTCCGGAGTATGTAAAAGTACCAGAATACAAGGTAATACATTAAATATATTCTGTTATCGTAATCGTCTAATTTGTGCTATTGTTATATGATCTTTTAACTCAATATTGTTAACATATTTATATTGTTCTGTTTATCATTGATCTTGAGATTGATAATATTATGTTTTGTCTAAATAGGGTTCATCCCGCTCACCCAAAGATGGCTATAACTTTAGGAGGCTGCCAAAGTCAAGTGCTATAAAGGTAATTGATTTTGGGAGCACAACTTATGAGCATCAAGATCATAGCTACACTGTGTCAACAAGGCACTACCGTGCACCGGAAGTTATACTTGGTTTGTATTTCTCTCTTTTGAATGTTGTTAATGCAAATTTCTCAACTGCTTGTTATTTTATTTGTTATGTTTAGGAGTAAACTAACTCTTTGTTTTGTTAGGGCTTGGATGGAGTTGTCCGTGTGATATATGGAGTGTTGGCTGTATCTTGGTGGAGCTGTGCTCGGTTGGTTAACAGTTGTTTCTTTGAACTTTTACTTTAGGATGTGCAAAATTGATTTATGACCATTGTGCTAATTCTGACATTTTGAACACTAGGGAGAAGCGTTATTTCAGACTCATGAGAACTTGGAACACCTGGCCATGATGGAGAGGGTGTTGGGTCCATTACCTTCGCACATGTTGAGGAAAGCAGAGTAAGTTTTATATTCATCCCTTGCCACATCCCTCTCTTTTATCTGTATCATGATTTCTGTCTCAATTTTCTCTATCGTCGCCCCCTCCAAGCCTCTGCTATGTTACTTTTTGAGCCCATCTTTATCAAAATATTTTTATATCAATCTTTTTTTTTTCTTAAATTATCTCAGTCGTCATGCTGAGAAGTACATTAGAAGGGGAAGACTGGATTGGCCCGAGGGTGCAACTTCAAGAGAAAGCATTAGAGCTGTTCTGAAGCTACCTCGTCTTCAGGTATTGTATTCTGACTTGTGATTTTACTTTGAAGTCTGGTTATATATACTGTTATGTTTCGTCCCTCACATTTTTGTTCATTTGCAGAACCTTGTTATGCAGCATGTAGAACACTCAGCTGGTGATCTCATTGACCTCTTGCAAGGTCTTCTTAGATACGACCCTTCTGAGAGGTGGACTGCTCGGGAAGCTTTAAGGCACCCTTTCTTCGTCAGGGATCATCACAGGCGCTGTTAAGTTCAGTAGCGGAAGTTTCCGGTTTTTGTCGACTGTAAATTGAAGGGCCAGTACAGCAGTTGTTGAGTGGTACTCGGGGCTTCATGTAAATATCTCCCTTTTTGTTGGGAGGTTACGCCACTCGTTTTGTTGTCAGTTAAAGCCTAAAATTAGGCCTAGGTGATAGCCGGTTCCCCTGCCCAACGGTTAAAATTGTTAGTAAACTGTTTATTCGATTTGTATTATATGATGTGCTGAGGGCAGTTTCAATTTTTTGTGTCAGATGTTTGATATTTATTAAGCTTAAGGTGTAAAATACGATATGTGGACGCAACTTGTGTGAATGCAATTCTCGTTATTATATATAAAATGCACAGTGTGGATTGATTAGACCATCTGTATGGATGACAAAATTAGATTTCGCGCAACGTGGCATAGTTAAACAGCTGCTTATATTTTACCACTTCGAACAGTTGTAATAAAGAGGGCGTGTGAAAGATTTCCTTTTATTATTATTTTTTTCGATGGAAGGGGCAGAATTTACTTTAGTGTGGGTGTGTACTCGACATTGATCGGCAGAAATTATAGGAATTAAGCAGGGAGGTGGATGGATTGCAAAATTATCCGAGTCCGAAATTTGAGGTATAATAATGAGCGATAAATCAGGACGTCCAGGAATTGTGAGGTAGTATTCAATTTTGTGGACCAAAGTTTTATATCCTCTATGAAACCGTACGAAGCCGACTTTATGATTTGGATCGGTGTTTTGAAATCTCCTTCAATCGATACTTGTGTTGTGGAAATTACGGAGGGTTTTTCTCTAATTTAGACAAGAAAATAATATTACTGATTAAGCCTCGTGTTGTGTAAAAAAATTGCAGAAAAAGGATATAGTGGATGTGAAGTCCTGTTACTAGGTTGGGCATTTTGGTGCCTGCCTGACTGCCTCTATATGTACACCCTTGCACCCCCTAGATTGAAATGCTTAGAGCAAAATTTATGATATGTGCTCTTTATCAATTTGCAAAAAGAGAAAAAAAAAAAAAAAGGGAAGAAGAAGAAGAAACTGTGGTTTTTAGATCTTTTAAAGCAAAATTAAGAACCGTAAGTTCAAAAATAACAAAAAAGGAGAGGAAAAATAAAAGACTGGTATACAATGATGCAACATGGAAGAAAGAATCGTTGTCACCATGCAAGGTGACCTTCTTGGCAAAATGAAAATTCTTTGGTTACTCCTACCGTTTTGTCCTGCATTTGCTGGAAACAAATATTCCGAAGGGAGGGTTGGTCACGACGACACTGCATTTCGCATACAACCAGTAGGAGTAACGAAAGAAACCCCCCAGTCTAGATCGGGTTCGAAAGTATCCCTTCACTTCGAACATTATCCTGTTCCGCTCTGCATCCTTCTGCATCCGTCGGATGTCTCTGGAGGAAAGACGAACCTGGCTAGTCACCATGTGAACATACACTAGCTTCGACTCCGACCTTGCGGCCGAGAATGGATCTACGGGCTGAGTGGCGATGAGGGTGCTCCCGTAGTAAAGATCGAGGACCATGTAACTGAAGTCCACGCTGACTTTCTCGTTTGTATTGGTGAAGTTGGTGAGGACGGCGAAATCGGCGTTGAGAAGATAGCCCATGTCCAGGTAGGCTGCATTCAGGGTGGCACCCGATATGTCGAACCGTGGGCTTCGTGGCCGGAACAATAGGTACACTATCAGCACGACTATGCCTCCGACTATGACGATGATCCAGAAAATTGCACAGAAGGCTCCAATGAACCATGTTATGGGGTTTGTGGGGCGAGGCTGTGGGATTCTGAAACCATTTGGATGTTGTGGCTGTTGTGGCGGTTGCATCTGCTGCTGCTGATGCGGCTGTTGTTGTTCTTGTTGCTGCTGCTGCTGATGCCTCTGTTGTTGTTCTTGCTGCTGCTGCCGCTGCCTCTGTTGTTGTTGTTGATGCTGCTGCTGCAACTTCTGTGGACGTTCCCGTGAGAGAAAATGAGGATTGAGCTCATGGCGTTGAGACATGGAGTCTGATCACAGGGGGAAGAAACGAACGGAAGAAAAGCAAAAGAAATAATGTCAACAGAAGCCACTTGCCAGACAATTAGGCAAGGAGGAGCGGGACTGAAGGAGGACTTCCTTCCCTTGTCCAAAAGGAGGATTCAAGAGAAGGCAAAGAATCGAATTTTGGTTTAGTTTAATTAGTTTGGAAGGCAAGTAAGCTCCTGATGCCCTTTGAATAGATGCATGACTGTGTTCGGGTAGAAGATCCTGATTGTGGTGGGATGGTTTGGACTATTTTCTGTTCAATAGACCGAGTTGGCGAAAATTTCATACGTCAAAAGGATTCGCAGAAAACCCACATAATTTAACTCCTAAAACAAAACCAAAATATTTGTCCTCGTTTTGGTTCCAAGGCCAAGGGTCTCAAAGTTTGAACCCAAAACCGAAGAATAATCGATTAATAACAACCCAAAACGGACCCTTATACTCTTGGTTTGTCGGGTTTAATTACCAAAGTTGCCATTCTTAACTACCACAGGCAGTTGGATTAACCTGGTAGGGTTGACTTTGGTCAATATGGGTGAACTCTTTTTATATATTTAATTATATTCCTAACACTCTCCCTTAAGAGTGAACTGGACTCAAATCCATTTTAGGGAGGTCCTATATATGAAATATTTTTTCAATAGGTAGAGTGGAGGTTTGAACCCAGGATTTGGCATTAGCTTAAGACTTTAATACCATACAGAACACCATGCTTATCAGAAAATATAGAACACCGTTTTTACCAAAAGCTTAAGTTGATAGTATGAGTAAACTTTATATATTTAATTATATTCTTTAACATAGGGTACCTATATGTCACATATGCCTAAATATGGTGTTGTGGTCTTGCTGATAAAATGTTTACAAAAGATAAAATTACATCATACACAACCAAATTGTATGGTAACATCATACACAACCAAATTCACTGTTGAACACATAAAACAACCAAAATAAAACATCATGCCTAGGACCAGATAATGAAAAACGCAACCAACAACTCTTGAAACGTTACTAACACGGGTTATGCTAGTCCCTGAATGGAATGTGGACTATACAACCTCTATCTACATTTTTGTTTACAGCAACGAAGGAGTGTTGTTCAATGTAGGTCTTGTACAAAAAAATAAAAACTAAAAAAATGGATGAACAATAAATGAACGGCATCTTATACATACTGCAAATAACATTATAGATAGAGGCTGCACAGTCCCATCCGGTCCTGAAGCCGTTGCACCCGGAAATAAAAATAAAACAAAAGAAAATAAAAGAAAGAGAAAAGAAAAGGGAACAGATGCGTCTTACTTGCATCCGGACTGCGTGGTTCAAACCGCCTCATCGTTTACTCGACCAGCCCACTCGCAGGAAAGGAATACCAGAAGCAAGCGAACTGGAGCCGATCCCTGATATTTCTATTCGGACAGTACGCGCTAAAGACGCTGGTTGAAGCTGCACGCCATGTCATGAAAATCCTACAGCGTGTAGCTTTGGCCGTCGCCATTGCCAGTGCGTGTTAACAGTCTGACTATAACTCGTCTCTGAACAAGACTGGGCTTTTCAACTCTGTTAAAAACCCTGGAAACCGATAAATTCGCTGGAAGTACTTTCTCCCTCTTGTTTTGTTGCTGGGAAGTGGATCTGGAGCTAGGGTTTTAGTGGATTCGTGGGGTGAAAGCTATTGGTCTTAGATCTGAAGATGAAGCATAAAAGCGACTTGTTCCGCAGTAGTAAGCTATTTTCTTCTGTTCTAATTGGTCTCATTGTTTCTCTCGGATTGGTTTGCCTTTACTACGGATCTTCCTTCGCGCCTGGTCTGCCGCATGCGGACGACGAAGGCGGTGGATTTGACGGAACCGATCCTGTTTTCGGAAGCTTTGTTCCCAGAGACGATGATTTAGATGACCTCTTTGAAGATCAACAGCACAATCTTGATGTACCGAGAAGTTTCCCTGTATGTAAGAAATGTGGCCTCGTGGATTAATTGGAAATATGTTCCTTTTTCTTTTCTTCTTTGTTATCGCTGTTTGTTCCCACTTTGGGTTTCTTTTTCTTCGGAAATGTTCTTTTATTATTATTATTATTTTTTATATTTCTAATTCTTCCGCAGGTGTGTGATATGAGATTTTCAGAACTAATTCCTTGTTTGGATAGAAATCTTACCTACCAACTGAAATTGAAGCCGAATTTGACTTTGATGGAGCACTACGAGCGGCACTGTCCTCCGCCGGAACGTCGTTACAATTGTCTCATTCCTCCACCAGTTGGTTATAAGGTTAGTAGCTTGCGCTCACTGTTGTGAGGATTTTTTTTCTTTTTCCTTTTTCCTGGGCCTGGCTTCTGTTCCAATAATGTTTTCATTAGAGTTTCAGATTCCTATTAGATGGCCAGCGAGTAGAGACGAAGTATGGAAGGTAAACATACCTCACACGCACCTTGCACAAGAGAAATCGGATCAAAACTGGATGGTGGTGAATGGGGACAAGATAAATTTTCCCGGGGGCGGGACCCATTTTCATTATGGGGCTGATAAGTACATATCTGCAGTTGCAAGGGTATATGACAATTTCATGATTTTTATAGGCTTGCAATTGCAATATGATTCTGACAGTCTTGTTGTTCTCATGTCATGGTAGTCATTTAATTTCTTTTTGTTGCAATAGATGCTTAAGATTCCTGGTGACAAGCTCAACAATGGTGGAAAAATCAGAAATGTCCTTGATGTTGGTTGTGGGGTTGCAAGTTTTGGGGCATATCTTCTTCCTCTTGACATCATTGCAATGTCTCTCGCGCCTAATGATGTTCATGAGAATCAAATACAGTTTGCACTAGAGCGGGGAATCCCTTCAACTCTTGGTGTGCTGGGGACAAAGAGGCTTCCTTATCCAAGTCGATCATTTGAACTTGCTCATTGTTCCAGATGTAGGATTGATTGGCTTCAGAGAAGTGGTATTCTTTTATTAGAATTGGATAGGTTGCTAAGACCTGGGGGGTATTTTGTGTACTCTTCCCCAGAAGTCTATGCACATGATGAGGCAAACCGAAGGGTTTGGAGTTCAATGAGTGATCTCCTCAAAAGGATGTGCTGGAGAGTTGTTTCAAGGAGGGACCAGACAGTTATATGGGCTAAGCCCTTGAGTAACAGCTGCTATTTGAAGAGAGAACCTGGGACTCAACCCCCTTTGTGCAGTTCTGATGATGATCCTGATGCAACTTGGAATGTACCCATGAAGGCATGTATCACACCGTACTCACCAAGTAAGTATTAGTGGTATTTGAATACTGTCTAAATGTATATTTGCTAATTGTTCGATGGTTTCCTTCCCTGGGTGGCATAATATTGTGGCTTGTTCTCTCAACTTCGGCATAACATCTTTTGTGCTGTTTGTCTTATTGAGGTAGTTGTGTTTATTGCACTAGTTTGGAATTAAAAAACCTACTTTTGGGTGAGTTCTTACAAAAGCAGATCCCACCCACAACTGGTAAGATTCAGTTGGGCCAAATAAAGCTCCATTGACTTACTTTTATCAAAATGGCAATAGCAATCTTGAGTCTTTGATTACAAAGATCCCTGGCAACAGAAACTGACTCCATCAAATCTTTAGTTGTGGAACATGACAGGAATGACTTGTGCAAGATCAGATCTTAAACTCTGCAAATATGTTTAACTTGGTGAAGTTTGTGTGTCGCCTTCTCTTTACTTCTTTTCTGAGTGAAGGTTATAGTGGAAGAGTGATGGGTGTGGTTATGCTTTCAAAAGTCTGTTGTTTTAGCAATATAACAAGTCTTTTTTCCCTTTCTATTATTTTATTTTGAAATAATAAAAATTTAATTTAACTGTCAGATAACAATAAGATAAAGATACCAAGATAAAGATGTTGATAATGATAAGTTGGTGATACTGAAATTCCCGGCAACAGATTTCCAGATTGAATCAGTTGAGTTGATCAAAGCTTGTAAAGAGTAGCCTTCGTGGCCATTTCATTAGCTTCAGAGTTGCAAGATCCTAGGTCTAGGGAAGTAAGATCACCTGATCCATGAGGTCCACTACTTCTGTGAGCTGATGAGCTAGGCTTCATATTCTAGCCTTTGATCTTGCACAAATCCCTATACAGAAGGAATTTTGAATTTTGCCCTTTACTGCCTCTGCAGAAGCACTATAATTTCTGCTTATTAGTATTCTCCCCATTCTAAGTCCTGCAGTAGAAATTATCTCATGGTCTGTAATCATTTCTCAGAGAATATAATTATCTGTCTGATTTTTGGGTTTCCCTTTGACATTCATCAAAATTTTTACCTCCAGGTGTTGTAAATTAGGTGGAATTATATTTTTACCATATGAGGATAAGCTCAAGTGGTAGCTGAAAACCTTCCAAGTCTTTGCTATGACATCCAAGAAATATTTCTAAAATCCTAAACAATAAAACTGTATAAGATATTGTGGAGTGTGTATTTAGTCTTTCAACATCTGGAAGGAGTGTTTCTTTTCTTGTTTAAAAAAAAAAAAGGAAAAGATTTCTATTTCTTTTTCCCCAATGGACGGGAACATGTCCAAGCATGATTAATTTGTCTCTCTTACCCCAATGGTCCTGGTTTTGTTAAAAAAAAGCTGCTCGAAATCAATTGGAGAGGCAAATTTGTATCTCCATGTTTGACAAATTATGTCCAAAATATTCCAAGTATATCTCTATTTGATGAAATATGTCTAAACATCATAAGGAAGTGTAAAATGAACTAATATATGGTAGAGTATTCACCTTCTTTGTAACAAATAAAATGATGTTGATAGACGAGGCTTTGTATTTCCTGTCATGAAGCATGGTATAGTTACTGATTTTATGGAGGATAGCTATCCCTACAAATACTTCAATTTGTGTGGGCCCGAGGATCCTTGTTGGGGTATGATTGTCTGGGATGGCTTGAAAAAGGATCTTTTAAGAAAATAAACCATTGAGATCAAGGATGTGGATTTTCACGCTGAGGCAAGTCAGACTACGAATGGATGCATGTCTCTTATAATGTATCTAATACTTAGGTGCTAGAGTTGGTGCTCGTGAATTTATTGCTTCACAGCTTGTAGCCTATAATGGAATAATTATCAGAACAGCTGAAAGTGGATGTGAGGAAGAAGATTAATCTGCCAAGTCTCTAGTGACAGTAGAAAATAAAAATAAAATATGAAATTTTTTTTAGCTGAATAATGAAGTATGAAATTAATGTGTATTAGTTAAATAAAATGAGCTGCAACTGGCGAGGTTTGCCACAATGACCAAGTTTTGAAGACAGACTTCTTCACTTGTGAGTGTTAACTCTTTTAGTCTTTGAGAAATATGTTTATTGAGAGTAATCCAGCAAAATGGGGAGGTTTGCCACAGTGGCTGCCACCTCTTGCTGCATATCTTCAGCCTCCATGCTTCAAGAAGAGCCAAGCCTTCTAGGCATCACCCAAGATCAACAAAAAACTACCATTGTGGATGTGAAAAGACAGTTTGCAAGCAGGTGATTGACAGTTCCTCTCTTTTGCAAAAAATACACCTGTTTGGTGCTGTTTAGCTTCTTGAAATTAAACAATCCACTGTTAGAAGACAGGCCGCTGTTCAAAGAAAAAAAAGCCATCTTAGATGGAAGAAAAGTAGGCCAAATAAGCTGCCCTGGGTTGAGCAAGACTTGATCCCTAAACAAAGCCTGTAGAAAGACAGGAACTGAGAAACATCCTTTCTTGTTTCTTATTTGCATTCTTATAGATTGCAACCATATCAATTGTCATATGGCATGATTTAACATTTTCTTACAAAGTTCCATTCATGGATATTTTGTGCTTTTACTTACAAGATGAAGCATCAGACATGCTTGTGGTAATTTGGAAGCTTCATAGTGGAGTATCAGATATGTTTATTATATCCTTGTTATACCTTGGAAGAAATGGCTACATGTCCATCCTGTTGGTTTTTCTTTTGTTTTATTGGATTTGAGTACATGGTAGTCTGCAAGCTGAAGTTATTAAGAAATTTATAGCTTTTTTTTTTTAATGATATCAATTTCTTCTTTTTTCTTAGTTCTTAAATATATTGCATATTTGGGAATGCAGAGATGCATAGGGAGAAAGGCAGTGGTTTGGCTCCATGGCCACAAAGGCTTATTACAGCACCCCCTCGTCTGGATGAACTCGGTATCAGTTCTCAGGAATATCAAGAAGACGCTGTGCGTTTTTGAATATACTATCATGAAATTATGTCCTAGTTATCACTTTTGTATTCCTGCTACATTGGTCACTTATAGATTTGTATAATGCAGGATATTTGGCATTTTAGAGTTCTTGAATACTGGAAGCAGACGAAATCTGTGATCCAGAAGAACTCTTTCAGAAATGTCATGGACATGTACTCAAATCTTGGTGGCTTTGCTGCTGCGCTGAAAGATGAAGATGTCTGGGTCATGAATGTTTCTCCTGTCAATGAGTCTGGAAAACTGAAAATCATTTATGATCGAGGATTGATTGGAACTGTTCACAACTGGTATGCATTTTAATTTGATTAATACATCCCTTCATTTCATATATGTGTGTGTGTTTATATTTCTTTTCTGTTTCCATTTGCTTCTCTTTCATGCTAACTAATAACTAAAAATAGCGGTTATTTTCGTAATTTGTTTTTTTCTGACCTGTTTTTAACCAATCTTTCATCATTCATTTGTACTTTTCTCCTCTCCTTGATTGTTAATGGATCATCCATTTCTTATCCCCCCAAAAAAAAAGGCTGTTATCGTCCCACTTAATGGATTTGATATTCATTTGTACAGTCTCAGATTCAGAGCATGGAACCTGCATTATGCATGTTAAATTTGTGTAACATATTATTTCCTCAATCACATAACTCCTGATACAAGGATCATGTGATGCCTATATTAATTACTCACCAAACCATGAACAATGTAATTGTACTTTGGAAAATATAGTAAGAATGATGGGCAAAGCATCCCACTTGTTTCCTTTCACAGCTCAATTACTCTGGGATTTGGGGCTTCAAGGTGGTGTTTGTTGGTTGAAAATATTCATGAATTAGCTGCAATGGGGATGTTGAAATGGATCCGCAGAAAAAGTTAGAAATTTAAACATAAAGAACAAATACATCTGAGAGAGTCTAGGAGTAACCCTAACACAAGCAATAAAGAAATTAGTGGAGATGGTTTGGGTTACATGAAATATGAGGGGTGATTGTGATGCATAATGAAGGATACCAGAAAGAGCTTGCATAGAGTTGATCAGAGTTGCTTTAATATGCATATTTTGAATAAAGACAACGCTTTTCAATAATTTGGGTGGTGGAAAACAGCTTTTGTTGCCAACTAGGGCTTCTTGTTGGTGTCAATGGGTGGTGTCATTCTAAATTTTCTTTAAGATTGATTGTGGAACTAAATGACATGTGCCCTTTTTTCCTTTAACTGCCAGTGTAACATCAGAAATCTTCTGCCACACTTTTGGTTAACGCCCAGTGCAGTGTCATTTCAATATGATAAGCATAATCCACTTGTTTGCAGCTGCTTTCTTCAGCAACTTATCATCTTATTCATTCTATCTGGGATTGTTATCCCTTCCAGTTTTACGTGGATATGGGCTCAAGAAACAGAATTCATTAGATATTGGGATATTTTACTTGGAAAGTTAGAAAAAAACAAATTTGATTTTTCTCTTTTTCTTTGTCTTCTCCGCACCCTTCTCTGTCAAGATTCTTGTCCTCTAGTATGGTCTTGTCCTTCAGAGGACTAAAGCTTTGTTATTTGTTCATTTTCTTGTTTTGAGCTTTGAAGTGGATTCTATTGATATTTAATCACGGTTCTAGTGAGCTTTTATAATTCATTGGTCTAAAAAGTTAATTGTCTGTTAATTTTCTATTTTAAGCTTTTAACCGTATTCTTCGTCATGAATATTTGTTCAGTTTTTTGCCTATTTTCTTGTTTGAGCTTTTTACAGATTGCTATTGTTATGTGATTACAGGTGTGAGTCGTTTTCTACATATCCCCGCACCTATGATCTTCTTCATGCCTGGGTGGTATTTTCGGATATAGAGGAGCGTGGCTGCAGCACTGAAGATCTGCTGATGGAAATGGACCGGATTCTGCGGCCAGATGGTTTTGTTATCATAAGAGACAAACCAACTGTGATAAATTATGTTCGGAAGTTCCTAACTGCTTTGCATTGGGATGGCTGGTTATCAGAAGTGGAACCTAGGGTTGATGCCCTATCTTCACGTGAAGAAAGAGTTTTGATTGCAAGAAAGAAGCTCTGGGATGGGGTTGCTGCTTCTACCATTCTAAATCACTCAAAACAGGCGTAATATCCCAGTAACGTAGCCCACCACAAAAATTTTTTTTGACCCACAAACAAGTGTGGGTGGCCTGGAAAATATACGAGCTGATGGCGTCAATTCTCGATGTATGGGCGCTTGCATCCTTTAATGCTTATGCTCCAAATTTTGGTTGTGTAATGTGTATAATGTAAATCATCTGGAACTGAATCACTTTTGCTTACCCAAATCTGTTATGGGATTTAGGAAAAATTTGATGTCTCTGGTGCCAGGTGCCTTGGTCAATTTGTTCTTACAGCTGAGATCTTTTTTTCTTTTTTGGTAGTCTTATAGCTGAGATTTGAATCACTGGGCTGCGTAGGCAATTTATTTATTTAATCCTACAAGTTGGGAGCACCTTTGATTTTCATTTTTAATCAGTATGGATTCATATCATCAGCTTTGACCGTAGCGACTACATTATACGATGTGTCTATAAGAAAAGGATCGACGGTCTCGAATGAGCGCACAACTTTACTAGGTGGCACGCGTTGCACGAAAGACTTCGATCATTCAGCATTTCAGCCTGAGTTGAGTTCTTTCTCGTTCATTCTTTCTTCACCGCAAAGCCAACGAAAAGAACCCTTCAAACCTCTCTTTATAGATTAGAAAGGTAAAACCCTAAGAACCCGAAAACAGGAACGAAGATCTCGAAATGACTCTTTAGGTTAGAAAGACAGTAAAACGCTAAGAAAGCAGAAAACCGGAAACGAAGATCCTCGAAATGAATCTCATAGCGAGGCAGGTATCAGCAATTTTCAGACAGCCGGGTGTTATGGAGTGCCCGTTGAAGTCAGTTCATGAGCAACTCCAGCAATGGCGTGGGATACGAGTGAGAGTGTGGGGTGGGAATATGGAGGAGGCTCTTAGGATAATGCAGCGTAAGATGCGATCGAGCGGTATGGAAAGGCTGCTGAAGCGCCAAGACAGATTCCACCTTAAGAATTCTGAAAAGCGGATCTTAGCCAAGAAGAACCTCGAGCGCAGGATCCGATCCGAAGAACTCTCTCGAAAGCTGCAAGCCATCCTCGTCAAGAAAGTCAGGTACCTACTAGATGCCTTTTCATTCGGCCCTTAACCTAAGCAAGAACGAGAGAGTATTATAAACCCGATAAATTGATGTGTGAACATTCGATCCTATAGATCGTGTTGAACTTAATTTGAGGTCTACCAATAACCCTAATTAGAAACTTTGATGACGCCCAAGAACGAGCTTGAATCACTTGTGTTTATGGATTCTATTACAAACGTATCTACTATATAGAAAATAACAATTTGCTGCATAACGCTCCGTCTGAATTCAGTTGAGAAAAAAATGTTTTCCAGAGTCATTCTGGGTGAATTTTCCTCCATGCCCATTGGGTAATCAATCAACATATCCTCAGATGAAGTGACACACATGGCAATTTGGAGCTCTCAAAACTCATATACTTGGGGGTTTTTTGTATTGTAACTATCTGAGTTGATTAGATCTGAAAAACATCAACAATGGACTCCCAGTTTGGTAAAACTCCTCTCTGTTATCAAACTTCCACTTTCCACCAACACACCCTCTCCTTACTTCTTTCGACTGATCGCTACCGTTGAAATGGATCTATCACTCTGTTTTTCTGCTCCTTGAAAACAACATGAACTCTTTCTGATTTGTACAACTGAAAAGAGGACAATAAATAATGTGTTGAATTTTTAAAGTAACCAAAAAGATCAGAAGGAAGTTACTTCCTTCTTATATAATGTTATCTTTTATATAATGTTATCTTAAAGAATTCCTTCTTAAAATGTCCCATTCCAGTAGCGTATCTTTTATTATGATGACAGCCAGATGCCATTTTCTAATTTCTTTCAATTCACAAAAGATTTCAATCATTTTGTGGTCCTATTTCCACAATTTTTATTGCTGTTAAATCATTTTTCTTCTTGAATTCATCATCTCCCTTATATCAGATCTTTAAAACTAAAACTCTCTCCCAAAACTAAAACTTTGTAGGTTTATGATTTAAGAGCTTCATTATGAAGTGAGCTATTATAACAGAATTGAATGGGAACTTAAAAAGTTTGTTGATTGGAATTTCAAGGATAACAGCATTTTTTACTACTTTCTACTTCAGTGGATTCACTTTCTAGACATTGCCAATAGTTCATAGGCTACAATTGCAAAAGTTGAGGAAGTGGCTATGGCCATTGAATTCTGGATAAAACAATCGGGGAATTTTGGTAGCTGGGGATGCAATGTTGGCACTGATTTTGATGGTTTAGTGTTATCCAACAATTGCAAGAACTGGTAATTATTAATAGAATAATTGTAGAGTAATTTATTTACAATTCCTTTCTGTAAAGACCCAATTAGTTGGGGTAAGGCATTTTGTTATTATATTGTTTATGTTTATAAATATGATTAAAGAGAAAAAAAAAAAGAGATTATAATGGGTAGAGCTTCTGGATAAATAAGAATCACTTCTATCTATTGTTTGATTTTTTTTTTTTTAACAAAAAGATGTAACATGCAAGTCTTTTCTCTGTCCTTGCAACAGTGTCATTGTGAATTTTTTTTAGGGTAAATTACACTTACCTCCCTTGAGGTATGCTATAATTACACTTACCTCCCTTGAGGTTTTTGAAACAACACTTTCCCCCCTTGAGATTTGTGTATGGGTCAAAATAATACTCTTTCATTGAAGTTTCCGTCAAAACAATAGTGATAGTTAGTAAAATAATTTGAACTGAACAAGATTACCCCTTCATAAAGATGAGAACAAAAATTTTAATGGCCTAAGGCATAACTATCATTTAATTTAAATGAGGGTAATCTTGTCCAGTTCAAATTATTTTACTAACTATCACTACTGTTTGACGGAAACTTCAATGAAAAAGTGTTATTTTGACTCATACACAAATCTCGAGGGGGGAAAGTGTTATTTCAGAAACCTCAAGGGAGGTAAGTGTAATTATAGCATACCTCAAGGGAGGTAAGTGTAATTTACCCTTTTTTTAAAAAATAAAATGCATGCTAAGATCACTCTAAAAACCAATTGTCTCTAAGTGCTTCCCAAAGAACACATTTTCATTTGAATTGATGAATTCATATGGCTTGTCATGTTGATGTGATTTTGCTATGATGCTTTGAGACACTTGCATGCACTGACATCTCTTGCTGGAATGCTACAGGGGGCTTTGAGATCTTGCACTGACATCTATTGGGATTGCTAGGGGGGCTTTGAGATCTCGCAACGACATCTCTTTCTGAAGTGATACGGGGGGCTTTGAGATCATTTCAGAGAGGATGGCTTATGGATTTACTCATGGGACTGCCATATGCCTTTAGTTTTACATGTTTTCTTCATTTCTTTTTTAAGCTTCAAGAATGCCAAATCGCTCCTTCTTACCGGAGCATTTTTAATGGCTTGACTATTATTTTGCAATCCTACGAAGCTCATTTTGATTTATGAATTCCTAGTAAGTTCCTTCAACACCAATGGAAGGTTAGGAATTTTCTTTTAAATGCCTATCTGTGGAAGGTTTGGGGGGAAAGTGGGCCAATAGACCATTCTCTTTTAAATGGTTATATGGGCGATGGTACTCCATCAGCATTAGCTACATGGGTTAGTCATCTTCTGAAACCATATCAAGTTGCGGTTAGGCGTCCTATGGATATTATGATTTCCTACAAAGTTCTGAGAAAATAAGGGCATCAGAACTAGAAATGCATTTTGCAGCGGGGAAACTAAACCCTAGGTAGGGCATGTGGACCGAATTGATCCAGCAACCTGTGGACATTGAACAACTTGGACCAATTATCTAAAAAGTGGTGAGCTGTCAGCTTGCCCATTCCCAATAATATATGGATCAGATAATCTACTGTAGGTGATCAGAATCACTTCATAATAACGTGTAAATGATGTCTCACAATTTGGTCAAGCTATGGCATTGGAGCTTGACAGAAGCTAAGCTTCATCATCTCCACCGATGCAAGAGCAACTGGAAACCAGTTGAACCGTGATTAGAGCCGCAGTCTTCACCCCTCTAGAGACCAAGACGGGACTTACTGCTCCACTATCTGGCTTTGTGTCAACACTTTGCAGATTTCATTATGGTACTAGCATGATCTTGTTGACTTACTAGATATTATGCTTTAATTAATGAATCATATTTATCGATAAAATATATATATATCTTGTTTGGCTTCCTTGTGGCCTTGATCTCCATTCTTCAATATGGCATAAGTTGATCCTACTTTGTTTTGTATTTCCAATCTTGGGGTTTAGACTGCATTTTTTTTTTTTGGTGAATTAGATTCAATTTCTGCTTTGCCTTAACAGAATCTTTCAATCGACTCTTTTTCTTTTCCTCTTTCTTATTGACATGATGAAAATCTCTTTTTGTCTTACGTTTCTTGAAGTTTATTTAATTTATCAGCATTTCTTGTCTACTTTTCTTTTTCTTTTTCAGCTGCAGATCTTCAACATGCAGTAAATTGTTTGGTAAACTTTTAGTATTCAAGATAATTCAGCTGTCATGTTCATTTTTGACTTCGTCCATAGTTAACGGTAGTGGCTGGGGCTGTGGAAAGCCTGAAAAACCTTTCTGCATTAGGAAACATTGTATCATATAAGAGTTGCATAAGAATATTCAAAAACCGAACTCCAAATCGGGAATGATTTTGAAAGGAAGACAAGTCTGTAGCTTTTGCATCTCATTTCTTGCAGTTTTATGATTTTCTAGTGCCTTGGTCAATGATTGCTGAATCCAACACCAGTCGGTTATGCAACTTCGAAAGTCCTGGTTAATGTATTCAAACTTCTATCTTATTTAAATTTTACATGTAGATCTCAGATTCAATATGCATGTTCAAGTGAATGAAAATATGGGAATGTCTTGATTGATTCTACTATATATGTTTAATAATAGTAGTAATGCTAATGATATAATATAATTTACCATCGTTAATTTTTCTTTAAATATCATTATTACTCTCATGTTCACTTTATTGTAGAATGCTCCGTTACATTATGTACAAAGTATTGCATTATTCTCCAGTTCGAATGCATCAGGAAATGAACTTTGGGGTTTCTAATTTGTTGTTTATATGATAAGGATCCTGTGTTACTATTAAAGAATCCTCACTCTGCTATCACATCCTAGAAACCATGTTTAGAACACCAAGATTGTGGAATATTATCACGCAACCAATTGTTTCTTTTGGATTTATTATTTTAATTTTTTGGTTATTAATACTTTTCAGTTGTAAGCACTGTACTACCCCTCTAGTCTTTGTTGAATTATTTGATGGAATTGAATAACTCATTTATATTATTTTTAGAATGCATATTTCATGTGGAGCTCTTCTTACATACACTTGGGTTATCTGTTGATGCATGTATAAATGCAATGAATGAATATAAAAACAGAGAAAGGAATCTAGGGTTATGTTATGTCTCTAGGATTTGTAGGAGAGTAGTTTCTGGCTGCAGAAGTTAAGGGCATGGTAAATCCTATCATTTATGGCTTGCATAGTTTGGTGGATCAAAATAAATTTTAGTTTCTCCCACTTCTAGCTATCAGAGGATTTACAGTCAAATCCGATCTAACCCTTTTGTGTTTGTTATGGTTCCAGAATATTGATTGTATCCGTAATTGGTGACACTAATCTGTATCATTTCAGGAGACTTATTCCAGATCAATTTCGAAGTATGTTCCAAAATTTCCTGCTTTTCAATGTCCTTTGAGTTTCTATCCCCATCTCGATCAAGGATAGATAGGTTACGACTTGGTATTGGCTCGAGGCGATACTCGGGGTTTTCTCGGAAGTATCGGACGATAATGAGAAGTGTCAGCTGATGCGACTCGGTATCGAGCTGGGCCGGTACAAAACCCGATACGAAGTTTTTAAACCAACAATTTTTTGGAAGAAAATATTCTGTGACAAAATATTGATTTCTTTTTATAATTCGGAAGTGAAAGATGTACCTCATTATTGAACACCATTACCCTTAAACATTCTTTTAAATGTAATATTGGAATTTCATCCTTTTTAAATGTTGTTGCCTCAATGCCGAATATGTATATTAGCATAGACTATATAAAAGTTTCTATGGAAGATGCTTTGTTGGATGCTGGAGACCATGTAGTATGACTTTTGCAATTGGTCTTGCAAATATATTTTTAAGACAGGATTAAGTAATAGGCTTTATATATCAAGAGAAGATTGACATGCTGTAGCAATCTTTTTCGACCTCATGCAATGCAATTGGTGCATGATACTTCCTTTGATAGCTTATATCTCATTTTATCCTGTGTCGTCCTTTTTGTTTCTTTTTCACTATAGTATTTATTTTGGCTTTGTGTTTGTGTACCTTTGAAGAATGAAACAGTGGGCTTTATATTAATACACCTAGAGGGTAATCTCAGTAAAGAACTGCTGTATCATTCTTGTTCTGTTGATTAATATCTTTGTTTAAAATATTGTCTTACTCTGTGTATGTGTGCAACTGTGTAAGTGTTTGGTTCTGTCGGTGCCGTGTTGAGTTGTGTAGGGGGTGTACATTTCTGGAATGTGGAAACCTTGTAATTTTATGCAACTCTGGATTCTAGTAACTTATATTCTTTTTTTATGACCAATTTGAGACTCTTAAATTAAAGAAAAGGTAGAAATGCCTCAAAAGTAGCCTCTTTGTTTTTTGCATCTATTTACTAGCCCCGATGGGAGAGAAGATTTGCTGTTGGTAACTTGATATCAGGGGGACTTTTATTTCTTTGAATTGAATTTCAAATATTAAACTTAATTTCTGTTGTTACGTTAAACTTAGGACTGGAAATAAGTACAATGAATTGGGACGGGGAAAGTGCGAATTTGCTTCTTTTCATCCATCCCCTCTGTCATGGATCATCTACAGCGTCTCTAAATCAGTATGGTAGGTGGACTATGAACATATTCCATCCTTAACATATTTCTACATTGACATTATTCTCATTCAGATCAAGAAGAATGTAATAGCTCTAAAATCAATTTTCTTTTATTAGCATTGGTAAGCTGAGGATGCTCATGCCCTCTAATTTCTTCTTGAAATTGAGCATATGGTTGATCAGTTTGAATCAGAAGGTTTAGAAGTCACAACAATGCAGGCAAAATCCATGTATTTGTAACCTGTGGCATTGGTGGGAGACCTTTGTCCATAATTTTAAGGTACGGGCGAAATTCGAGACATACATCTATGCCGTACACTGAGTGTGAGGAGAGCTTGTCTTATACGATAAAAATCTGAATGTGATTAGATTCCTCTGCCAGCGCACTGCTCTATGTTATCTGCAAGATGGAAGAGCGTCGGTGTTTTTATTTATTTTTTGGTATTCGTCGGTGTTTTATTTGACCAGCGATGTTTACAATTGGTTGTATGAAGACTCGGTGTTGCGCCAAATCTCGGATTGGATGCTACGAGACACGGCTTCTGTGATCTGTATGGCACCCTGTACCTCCAAACCTAAGGATAGGTGCTACCGTTCTAGGTCACTGTGACTGTAGCGTGGACAATCAGAATGCGGACATCCTCACTGCAGCCCTTTAGGCTTTAGGTAGGTACACAGAGATTATGATAAATGCTTGCGCAAAACTTGATGACTTTCCTATTTTGGTTACCACAGAAGAACAGGGGATTATATAATAACTATAATACTGTCTGATATCGTCTTTTATCATGAAAAATTAAGTGTACCGAAATTAGGGGAAATGATTGGCAATTATGAAAAGACATGCACTAATTCAACGATACTTTTTTCTTTCTGAGCCACTGGCTTTGTGCCTGGAGATACGGTTGGATATAATGATTATATTATGTAATGGAGCACCTCAACGACCTTGAGATCATTTATGTTGAAGTGGAATACAAGGTTGTCCATCAATCTCGTGCTGTAAAACCATGAGAATCCTACGGGGACGATTAACTGTTCTGTGACGTGTGACGCGTATGGTGGTGATCCTTCCACAAATTGCTATATAGAGGAATGGGCCATAGAAGACGAAATTTTCCCATTTTCTTTTCGAAGCAGTTGAGCTGCATTCCCTTTCCTTGACGCCAATTGGAACCGGACCCGCGTCCGTCGCGTAACACGTCTTATAGGTACATCCGTCCGTCAGTTTTTAGGTACTTTTCTCCCGCTCACAGCTGGCTTTTAGCAGCAATGGCGTCATCTTTCATGTTTCCTTCTCTCATAAAAAAGACAGGGCCTTGTGACGTGAAGCGTCTTTATATGATTTGAGCCCCAACCACCTTCTCCGACGAGTGGCTGTTGGGCACATTCGATGCAGATAAAAGCTTTATGAACGCCGTTAGGCGGCCCATCTATCCCCACTCTATTCTTTCTCTTCACACCGGACAATTAGCACCCACGCCGTCTATCAGTCACTGAACAGCAAGCCCAGTAGCTATGGATATGAAAGGCTTTGCTCTCTGCTTTCTCTTGTTCGGCTTTGGTTTTATTCTCCAGAGGTGCTTCTGTTGTTTTCTCTCGTAATTTTATTTTCGTTTCTTTTCTTGTCATTTTTCCGAGCTGCATATTTAGGCATATGAATTAAAACGACAAACCCAGTTCAGTATATTGTATTCTTGTATTATTCAGATGGAGTTCTGGGCGCTCAATTTTTCAGTTTCACGAGATCTTTGACGGATATAAAATACCCGTTTTGGTAGATTATCTATAGTGTTTTGTCGTGTCCGTGACTCTGCACCGGATGGATTCGTCTCTTGTTTGACGATCTTAACCAGGAAGCTAAATCGTTAAATTCTAAATGATGTTCATTTACAGAAATAAAAAATTACCCCTATTTTTATCTGCCTGGAGAATGTAAATCTAAGAAATTATTTTTGGTGCCTGTTATTTATTTTACTTTTAAAAAATATATTGAAGTTATTCTGGTCAGACTTTTTCAAGCTGAATATCAGTTTTCCATGCTAGAATGATGGAAAATAAGTACCTTTTGGAATTTCAGAAGTAGTTTTAATTCATTCAGTCACTGCTATTATTTTGTACGTAATTGCGAAATTCACAAACTTGATGAGAAAAAAAATGCTTTCTCCCGTATTAAATAGTTTCAATTCAATAATTTCGTTCTATCCAATTAGTAATATTTTAGCGGCTAAATTCATGAAGTTCATAAGATGATAACTAAAAGAAGATACGCATTTCATGATTTATTTGACATGGTTTTTTCATATTTACATCGGAGGTGTGGATGAGAATTATTTTCTCTGTCAGGTAAAACAGAGGTCTTTATGAGATAACTATTTGAGCCTCTTAGGTTCCTAGTATGATGAATACTTGCGCTTTTTCCTGTTTGTATGTGTCTGCATACATTTTGCTGTTTTATTTAGGTAGCTGAATTATCAGTTCTTGAAGCCAAAGGTGTATAATAGATTACCCATTTTTTCAGAAATCTTTCCAAAGCTTCGTCTGATGGAAAACAAAATCATGCTATCTTCCCTCCGAGAGGTTGGAACTCCTATGATTCCTTCTCCTGGATCATATCTGAAGAAGAATTTCTACAAAATGCAGAAATTATGTCTCAGAAGTTACATGGTCATGGATATAAGGTCAGATGCCATGGATCATAGCCATGGATCCATTTCTTGGTGCATTGAGATGGAAGCTCTGTTGCATCCCTAGGATAGATGGAATTTTTTTCCTCATAATGCTCAATGGTTACCCCATTCATTTACTGTTTCAACTTCTTTTGTAGTATGTTGTGGTGGACTATCTCTGGTATAGGAGGAAGGTGCCAGGTGCCTATACAAATTCTCTTGGTTTTGATGTGATTGATGAATGGGGGAGGATGATCCCTGACCCAGGTAGATGGCCCTCTTCCAGGGGAGGCAAAGGGTTTAGTGATGTAGCCAGAAGGGTACATGCTATGGGTTTGAAGTTTGGGATTCATGTTATGAGAGGCATAAGTACACAGGCAGTCAATGCCAACACTCCTATTCTAGACACAGTGAAGGTATGTTCCCCCTTCAAACCATGATTTCAATTCATATAGTTATATTGCTATGGTCTTGAGTGTTCAAATGGCCATTACAAACTACAAAATTCACATAAGCATTGACATGAAAGTAAATTTGTTTTGCACTTTCTGACTGGTAATATTAAACCAGGAAAAGTATGAACATGAAAATCTGGAAAGGAAAATAAGGACAATTTGAACTCACAAAGTAAAATTGGAAATAAAAAATTAGTACTAGATTTTAGTATTTTACTGATTAAGATTTTGTTGGTGCTTTCATCAGGGAGGTGCATATCAAGAATCTGGACGGCAGTGGAGGGCAAAAGATATAGGGCTTAGAGACAGGGCTTGTGCATGGATGTCACAAGGCTTCATGAGTGTGGATACCAAGTTGGGAGCTGGAAGAGCCTTCTTGAGGTCACTCTATCAGCAGTATGCCGAGTGGGGTGTTGATTTTGGTAGCTCTGTTGTTTCTGATTGATAAATTTTTTTTTTTTAATCTATAAACTGGCTGTCAGTAATCATAATAAAGCATGTCTAGTGTACTTAAATGGAGAAGCCAACCATGCCTCATCTTTCTGATTTAGACGAAAGTTTTTATGGAAATTACAAGTCATTTTTCATTAGCTAGCTCCTTGGGTGCTTGGCTTGTCCTATTTCTCTTCTAGACTTCTACAAAATTTAGTATCCGCTAATGATTCCTACTGGATGTTGGATGTAGAATAATCTTCTTTCATTGGCAGTGACATTTTAAATTTCTCTGTTGTTACCAATGTTGATTGTTTCTAGTTTTTTCACAGTGAAACATGACTGTGTCTTTGGTGATGACTTGGATCTAAATGAAATACGCATTGTTTCTGAGGTAAACTGAATTACAATATTCATCTGTGGTTTGAAACATTTTAAATAAAATTGTTTGTTTGAGGAAAATTCAAACAATTGTTAAGAAGGCAGAACATTGGATAGATAAATATGAAGCATTATTGTGCAGGTTCTGAAAGAACTCGACCGCCCTATCTTATATTCTATCTCCCCTGGAACCAGCGTAACACCAGAAATGGCCAAGGGCGTAAGCAATTTGGTAAATATGTACAGGATAACAGGGGATGATTGGGACACATGGGGAGATGTTTCTGCTCATTTTAATGTAGCAAGGTACACCTGTGTTCGTCATTTCATTTTGAGAGCTTGTCAGTGCAAACTAATATTTAAGCTTTTAATTTTGTATTGCTTAAGGAGATCCTTTTTCCTATTGTTTCAGAAAAAAAAAATCATGAATTTACCTTTACATCAGGGATTTTGCTGCTGAAAATATGTTAGGAGCTGAGGGCTTGCTGGGGAAGTCATGGCCTGATTTAGATATGCTGCCACTGGGGTGGCTTACTGATGCAGGTGATAAGATTTGGGATACTCATGAAAATAGTCAATTTTATGTATATGTACTGATTTCAGCAGCAAGTTTCCACCCATGACCAGTCTACTTCTAGTACCAGCAGAGAAGTATACTTTATCTAGAATAATTGAAATCTTAAAGTTCAGCTTCATTCTCTATTAGTTGACCATAAAGTTCTTTAGTTTGCTTTTTGTTCTTATGTACCAGATATGTTATGTCCCCAAGTTTAAAAGCTTGAAATGTTGATGTTTTAAGAAATTCACAAGGAACAAATACCATGGCACTTCATTAATTTTAAATCTTTTACTCCTAGGCTCAAATCAAGGTCCACACAGAAAATGTAACCTCAATTTAGACGAGCAAAGGACTCAGGTACATGAAGATATTTCTGTGAGTAACTTTGATGAAAATAACCAAGTCTAATTTTGGGAGTGCATAAATGCTCTTTCCACAGATAACTCTATGGTCTATGGCCAAGTCCCCACTCATGTATGGGGGTGATCTGAGGAAGCTTGATGAGACAACATACAATCTCATAACAAATCCTACAATACTTGAAATAGATTCTTTTAGCTCAAACAATGCAGAGGTATGTCAATTGTTTAACTGTAGTGGTTGTTTCAATAGAAAAATTTAGTCAAAAGTGAACAATAGCATAATTGTCTTTATTTTCAGTTCCCTTCTATTACTGGTAAAAAGGATCTCAGAAGATGCAAACATAGTCATACTGGGTGTTGGCAATCAAGGAGGCTGAAAGAACTGGGTACATCAGATACACATGTTTTGAGTCTCACTAGTTGCAGGGATCACAAGGCAAGAGGTTGGATCATTGAAACTCTTGACCAAGGTTTTGAACAGATATGCTGGGAAGACAATCCTGGAAGCAAACATATTCCTCCATTTTGCCATTACAAGAGAAAACTTCTTTTGGACTCGTATGGAAGAATTTGAAATTCATTTATTGGGTTTATTAATTATTTACTATTGCTACTGTTGTTGTAGTGGTGATTGTTCACATAAATTATTTCTTCTAATGATGATATAGACATGAAGAAATGATCTACAAACAGAAATACCAATTGGAGCATCATTTAGTATCAAAAGAGGCAATGGAATTTTGCTTGGATGCTTCTCCAAACCGGAAGCTTACTTCTCAAGAGTTTAAGAGTAGTTCAGTTTCACCATGTCGATGGGATGCCAACCAGGTAGGTGACTTGTCCAAATCTATGTCACGCAACATTTCTTACATTTAAGCAAAATTTAAAAATCAGATTGGAAAAGTGGTGGACATAGGTCAAGTTTGACTTTCTAAAATTTTTTGTCCAATTTAGTCAAGACTGTTATTTTGTTTGGAACCGACACCCCAGAATTTGAACCAACCATAATTTTAGCTCTTATAAACTGCAACATCACACAAACACTTTCAAAATCCAAAATGCTCCTAAACAAATAAATAAAAAGTATTAACAATGAAGCAACCAAACAGTTAAGAGTTAAAGGACAAGGGGTGGGTTTGAAGACTTAGATTTAAGAAGGCTGAAAAGTGGTTTTCCAAGTCTAAATGGATTCTTACTTAGTCACACAAAAATGAAAGAGAAAAGGGGAAGAATAACTATTCAAGTCAATATTTATTTATTGACGATATTTCCATCTTGTTGTATCTTAGTTCAAGCATTTTTATTGTTAATTTATACAGAAGATTTCTAACACATCTAAGCTGGGCAGATGTGGAAGCTACACCTTAATGGAACCCTGGTGAACAGCTATTCTGGACTGTGCGCGATGGTGAAGACGGTCAAAGGTTAAATATTGCAAACTGATTTGTGTTGTACAGTACTTGAAATCTCATATATCACAAATAAATAACTGAACATATATTGCAGCCAATGCTGATTCTGGTGGGGCTCGCTCTTGGGTTGCAACTGGAAGAAAAGGTTTGATTACTTTTTGATTTCCTTATTTTGTCTTAAAAGGATAGTGTGACAGTCAGCTATTTCTTAAGTTAATACAGTGACCTTTTATATTATTACTAATATGCTGGAGTGGAAATGTGTTTGGGATTGTGATTATCCAATAGTGGCCATCAATTAGGAGTCATTGTGAATTTCTGATGATGAAATCATGTTGTACAAAGCTTCCATTCTGAGTTTTGAGGAGACTTTGGGACTGGCTAAAATTGGGTTCCAGTTAGTGATCATGATGACATGTAGATGTAGATAAAAAATTGAAGTTGGGAGCATACACGAAAAGGAGGATAACCCAGTGTAGCTCCTATCAAAGCATGGTCTTAGGAGGGGCAGACTGGAAACAGACTTGAACCTACATTCTCACTCTAGCAGCACGAGGCTTTTACCATCACACCTAGTGATGTTCCCTTAAGATAAATGACAAGGCAATGGGTGAGTAATTAAGATGTTTTCCAGGCAAGGAGTAGCCCTGGTATGACATGGAAGGGAAGGGCATGCTTGTGTAAGAGGTAAGCCCAAGAGTGTTCTTCTCCAGAAACCAGTTTTTGCAGAAGAATGCTAAGTGGAGAAGAGTTCAGGAATGTTGACATATGTCGCAGACAGCTGATAGATGTTTTTAACCATAGATTCTGCTGCCAGTATGACCCCTTTAAAACAGGCACATCAATAGTGGCAGCAAGTATTCTATTGGGAAATGGCATCAGGGAAAGACCTTGGAGTTTCTGCTCCTTCCCAGGTGCAGTACTCTAATCTATCTTGTGCCCTCAATACCATTGTGCAAATCTTAATGCCTCTTGGTTAAGAATTTGAGATTGATATATCCTGAAATCAATTTTAATGTATTCTTTTGGTGAGACTTCCACCAGAGTAATCAATTGGCACCACATGATGAGCTTCTTTCTAGTTATACGGTGAATTGACCATCTGAGGGTGGTTAGCCCTGAAGAACTGACCATCTTCATGGTGGCTAGCTCTAAAGGGCCAGCCAGTGCACGAGGCTCCCGCCACAGCGTGGGGTCTGGTGAGCGTCTGATGTACGCAACCTTACCCCCGCTTGTCAGCTGCCTTCGTGGTGGTTAGCTCTACGATATCAAAATCTCTGCCATATGGCATCTGATGGCTACATGGCACTGATCCATCAAAGCCACATGTCAGTTGATAGTTAAGGCCATCTGGTGAAGAGTAGTGACATGTAAACTCTCTCTTGAAGTTACGCATCTTTCTGGAGCATTTTCCATACAGATGTCAATATGCTTTATACATGTCCAATTTTAATTTCTTAATAATTTATCATGCCCTTGAAGTCACGGATTATCCTTTTTTCTTTTGTAGGAGAAATATATGTCTCTTTTTTCAACCTAAGCGCTCAAAGGATGGTAATATCAGCAAAGATATCAGATCTGGATAAGGCACTACCTAATAGAAACTTGAAGGATGGTTCATGCAAGTACAGGGAAGTATGGAGTGCAAAAGATTATGGGGTAGCTAAAGAGTCCATCTCAATAGCAGTGGAGATGCATGGCTGTGCACTA
The DNA here is from genome assembly GCA_947561395.2 of Buxus sempervirens. Lineage (NCBI taxonomy): Eukaryota > Viridiplantae > Streptophyta > Magnoliopsida > Buxales > Buxaceae > Buxus > Buxus sempervirens. Next base: position 43,066,737 of record OX387188.1, read on the forward strand.
TTTGTCCTGACATGTAGTTAGTGCAAGTTTTCTGAGCCATAAGAAGTTTCATTCATTGATACATTTGCCATCTAATATGTTTAAGCCAAGTTTATGATTGAATATTTTAACTGTGATGAAAAGCATTCTTGCAATATAGGCTTCCACTTTGTGCAAGCTAGAGTTTATTTGCAATTTGTTACATAATCTGTACAAGACAGTTTCTCACTCTCACAGTCTTACTTATACAATAGCTTGACATATAACCTTCCTAGCTGCTGATTTCATACCATCAGAAGAAGAAATAATAGAATTTCACACAATTATGGACAGAACCTTCAAGGCATCATTCATGTTGGGTCGATGGTGGGGATTCTCCTCCACACAGCCCTTAGCAAGGAGTGCCAAACGTAGAGCATCACCCAATGCGTAATTCTTCTCCAAAGCTGGATCCATGAATTCTTTCAGCTTCTCCAAACATCCAGAAGACCCTTCAGATCCTCCTCCTGCCAAAAACCCAGCAGAGTCTTTCAACATATGCCCATCTGTAACAGCCTCTCTACCTGATATTAGCTCAAGCAAAACTACCCCAAAGGCAAATATATCCACCTTGGGTGAAACCAACCTATGTTGAAGGTACTCAGGTGCCAAATATCCCTTCCTACCCACAATCATAGGCTCGTCCCAGTTGTTGTTCTCGTTGTCTTTACTACAAAAAAAGGGTTTTGCATATCTGAACCCCGAAATCTTGGCTCTCCAGTCCATGGTTATTAGCACATTTCTACTGTTTATGTTTCGATGGACATGAGAGGGACTTGTGCAGTTATGCATGTAATGAAGGGCTACTGCAAGATCAAATGCAATCTGTATTCTTTTTGCCCATGTGAGCTCCCCTTCCCCCTTTCTATTTGACAGGCAGTCCCTCAAGCAACCATTGGCTGCAAACTCAAACACAAGGTAAGGCATTGTATCAGAGCAGCAGCCCTCTAGTTTCACAATGTTTATATGATTGATCTTTGTTAGTATTTCAATGACTTGGTGCGCTGCTTCCTCTGAACTCATCTGTTCAATTGCTATATAGGAACTGCCAATCCTTCCCCGATATACTGAAGTACCAATTGCAGAAGCCTCACTGAAATCCTCTGTTGCAATCCTCAGCTCCTCCAAGCTGAAGTTGAGCAAGGAGTGCTTTAACTTGGACATGCCATCTAAGAAATCAGGTGAGAAACTTGACATTTGTGAGCTTTTAGTAGACAAAGGTTGAAAGCTGCGAAGATGCCTCTTCCTTATAATGAAAAAACCAGAAGCTACAACCAGGAACAGTATCATGATTAATGCACCAATTCCAAGCGGAATATACAAGTTTCTTGCCTTTTTATGGGGAGCAATTTTCTCCAAGGGAATTGCTGTTGGAGGACCGGGGGATGGAATATCAGGACGGGAGGTATATTCTGAGTTCAAATATGGAATGCCTTTTGTGGGAATGAGTAACGTGGATTCAGGGAAGACGGCTGAGAATTGGTCTAAACCATTAGCAGCCCAGATCAACTCCTCGGGGATTCCGAATTTGTGAGCCATGAAGGTTGTATTGTCTTTCTCTAGAATTGGGTAAGTCACAAGGTACTTCACACCATTGCTTCTGTCCAGTTTATCAGGACATGCACATCTAACGGGTACAGTTACCTGAAAACCATTGATATTCTTACCTGCGGAGTTTGGATTGTGCTCTACAAGAGTCTGCGGCTTCAGCAACCCTTCAAAAACTCCGCAGGCAATTTGAGGGAACGCGTCTGATCCAGAAGCATTGTACGTAAGGACGGCCTGAGAAAACCTTCCAGAGCAAGAGCAGTTGAGAGGGACTATGATCTCTTGACCAGGATAGAGGTCGTGGGAAGTTGGTTTGGTCAAATGGTTGAAGGGGAGGAGAAGGGTATGGTCTAAGTTGAAGAGAGAAGATATGGAGGAGAGTGTCTGAAAGTTTCGCTGCGCTCTGTAAAGGGTGAAGGCCTGGCATGGATGCTTGTTGGAGTTGCAAAGGTAGTTGGAAGAGGGGACCTGTGAGTCAGAACAATGGGTTGGATCGTAAGACTGTTGAGAAGATGCGAGCTTCGTTGTTAGGAGGAGACTGTAAAGACAGATGAACTGAGAGATTGAAACCATAACGAGAGTGATGATGTGGGAAGCCAATTCAAGGGTCTGAAGAAAATGGAGAGGATAATTTACAGAGGGACAAGCTTACATAAAAATTAAATAAGAAACCCATGGAAAAGGATCCGTTTGGCCGGCCCCCTGCCACTTGTATTATTTGTTTTTATTTTTGAGACCATGTTGATTGTAGCCTTTGGAGTTCTGTGCGGCTGAGTCAACTGACCGACCAACCCAAGGGTTTCAAAATATTTGGATGGGTTTGACGCAGATGAGCTAAGGTCTGGCGTACGTTCTCACTACAAAACAAGGGGAACATTATGCAGGATTAACAGTCCAAATGGCAGATGACGACGCCTAGCCCCCATTCAGCCAATTACGATAAGAAACGTCCACCGACAGGTGGGAACTATCCTCCTACTCATAAGAAGACCAGATTAGTTGGTCTACTGAAATATTTCGATCTTACTTGCTCAGTATCAGCTCAGACTTTAAAGGGTCAATTTCTAAGGAGAAATTGAAATATACATGAAATTAATCACAAGCCAAGGAATACATATAAATAAGCCATGTCCATGTATTCCTGGGATACGATTCTATTAGGAGATGAAATTTCATCCCCTGGATCTTTATTAAAAGAATGAGCTCAGCAGATATTATAATGATTTAAACAGTAGATACCTAAATACTTACTATTAAATATTTTTAAGATCAAAATTCTTAAAAGAGATTTATAAGCTCATACATGATTGACTGTAATCATATTGTTATGAATCCATCATAAACGGTACATGGATATTCAGCTTCTTACCTTATGGAATTCTTGAACTTCTAATATTCTTTAATGAACCTTTATCTCTTTGATATCTACATTCATTCATCTTTTTATTTTGTTATTGCTTTTTGGTATCATTGTAACATTGACCTTTGTTTGAATTAGATTCAAAGACTATTGTCCAACTCATGAATGAGCCGAATGCTCCATGTCCATGGAATGTAGACAGTATATTAGAGGAAGCAAAGCTGTTGAGGAATTCCTTTGAATTCTTTTCTGTAGTTCACGTGTTTAGGGAAGCCAACAAGGTTGCAGATGTGCTTGCAAATTATGCTCTAGATAATTACCCTTGTGTTTGGACGATTAGAACCCCAAATTTTCTGTCTCAAGCTCTAATGGAGGACTTCTTGGGGGAAACTTTTGTAAGAGATGTTCATGTTTGCTGAATAAACTTGTTTGTGGTCGTTTTCCTACCCCAAAAAAAAAAACATTGACCCTAAGCTTGTAAAAGAAGGTTGAAGGTTTTAAGGAAATTGAAATATACAAAAGTATGAAAGAGAATAGACAATTATATGTGAGAAATATTACTAGTTAAAAGAAATATCCCCGGATTCAATTAATGCACTCCAAGGTAGGCTTGCTTATCGGCCAGCCTGGCACGGCTTTGGGCCCGTTTAGGGCGGGCCGCGTTTAGCATATACCTTGGCACGGCCCAGCCCGTGGCAAGCCTGGGGCTGGGCCGTGCTGGGCACGGTAGGCCGCCGTGTAAGATCTTGTAATTTTAAATATTTTTAATTAAGAGTAAATAGAGATTAAAGGATTTAATTAGATTAATTAAAACAAATTTAAAAGAAACAATTGGTTTGGTTTGGTTCGGGTTGGTTTACTTTAAGTGAACCGGTTTAATTGATTTGGGTTTGGTTTGGTTGGGTCGGTTCATTTTAAGTAAAACCGGTTTGGTTGGTTTAGGTTAGTTATAAGTTTATCCAACGAACCCAGAACTTTCGGGTTGCTCGTCAAAAGTCAGTGAAAGGAAGAATAGAAAGAGAGGGAAGGAGAGCAGACGAAGAAGAAGGGGAAAGAGAAGATGCCAGATCTATAACCTATTGTAAGTAGCATCTTTTACTCTTAGATTGTGTAGAAGTTTTGGTTTCAATAGAAAAATACTGTTGGTTTTGTTTCATACAAGAATTCGGTAGTTTAGACGTTTTGATTTGGATCAAATGAATTATAGTGTGTAAATCAAGTTGTAGGTTGTTAGGTTTTGGTTCCTACATGTTTGTTAATGTTTGTTAAATGATTTAGAGTGAAGAAAATCAGTTTTGTAGTTTAAAATCGGAAAAACAGAAGTTCCATAAATTTAGGTTTTTCGGTCGCTCAGCAATTGTGCCAAGTGATCAAAATAATAAGGGGCGCTCAACCCCATCCCCTAGGCGATGGGACAAGCGCCCATGAAACATTAATTTTGGAGGGGTCGCTCAACCCAATCGCCTAGGCGATGGGTCAAGCGCCCATGTTAATACCCTTTATAAAGTCGCTCAACCCGAACGCCTAGGCGTTGGGGCTTAAACAAATGATAATATAATTACAAATTAGTTTACATTTTAATAAAGTTTTAAGGTTTAGTCATTTGGATAATAAAATTTAGTTTGAGTGCTTAACATATACTGTAATCAAAAGTGAGTTCTTAGTTTGGTAAATAATTAATGTTTAGTCACAAAATGAGTTAGAAATTAATAATCAGTGAAAATCCTAAATTATGCCATAAATTATACATTTTCTATATAAAAGTGATTTTTAGTAAATAATTAGATCTAATAACACTTACATTGAGATGATTTGGAAATGGTTTTATCTATGAATTGTACAATTATAGTATATGGCATCTTGATTCTGTGGGTAGTGGATTGCCGTTCACCCTTGCTGTGAGAGTTAGGGGTAGTGAACTCACATCTACCACACATGTGGATATTTGTGGGTAGTGGATTGTTGTTCACCTTAGTTGGGGGTAGTGGACTATTGTTCACCTTAACTGGGGGTAATGAACCTGCATCCACCACAAATATAGATTCTGGGGGTAGTGAACTCAAGTTCACCACATGCTTCAAGGCATTGTAGGTAATGAACCTAAATTCACCCCAGAAGCTCAGAATTTTGAGATTGTTTATAATTGAGTATATGGAAACAGTGGTTTGTTTTTATAGTCTAATGGGCTTGGTTATAGAGTTGGATCCATGTCTAAACTAGATAGTGTGTTGGAGTGACTTATGTGGAATTAATACTCTTGTCCAGCATGCGTTTCACTGATTTGTGGGTAGTGGACGGCCGTTCACCCTAGTTCGTGAGGAGCCAGGGGTAACGAACTAGCATCCACCGCAGAATTAAGGCCACCCTATGTTTAGGTGAGCTGTAGTAACCCGTGAGATCAACTCGATGGTTTAGTATATTCAAATATGCTATAACCACTAACTCCTAATAACTAGTTGATCGACTAGGTTGTACTTGCCAATTCATGCGTGTCTCATGCGTGAGTACTCCGCTTTGGAAGAGTGACCCTAGCTAGGTCTTTCCTTATAAGCCGTGAGGTGGCGAATTGGACACTAACGTTAAATCACTCAAGGTATTCTAATCCACGAGTCCTACATTGACACATCTTTGTAATTGATTGTAGTTTACTAATACCGTGATTTGGATTGATTTTGATTTTATCTTCTCATTATATTATAACTCTTGAATACTGCTGAAATTATTGAACTTTCGGAGATTATTTGAATAAGGATTTAACTACTTCATTGTATTATAATTTGCATAAATTGTATTTAGCATGCATTTGCTACTTACGGGGAAGAAATTCTCACGCCTTTTGTTTATTGGTTTTGTTTTCAAAAAATTCTGCAAAGCGAGTCCGTGCTAGGGTAGATAGAGATAATGATTCGGATGTCTATCGTCCAGAGGATTACTATTTTCCTGGCTAGGACTAGAGATTCTTCTTTTATAGTTTTTGTCTTTTTGGATTATGTATATATTGTTTATAGAGAGAGTGTGTGTGCGAAATTTAGTGGAACTGTATCTGTAGACTTTTATTTGGATATGTATATACGGGTTTAGATTTTGTCAACACTTATACCCATGCTTTATTTATTTTCTTTTGTTTTAAATTTTAGTGCACTCTAATGTTAACTAGTCAATAAGGTTTAGGAAGTGCTACTGGGACCTTACCTAATGTCTAGGAGCCAGCATATAGCTTTAGTGAACATGTCCAGTTTCGGGGCGTCACACGCCGACGGGCCTGACGGGCTAGGTTCATTTTTTTTTCAATAAAACAAAGAAAAATTAGAAAAAAATATTAAAAAATTCTGAAAAATATGTTTATTATTCACAAAATTATCTTACACATAATGAGATAGATTTTGCTCAAAAAATGTAAATAAATTAATTATTACAAGTACAAGTACAACTTTGTAAATAATACACAATACACTTGCACAAATAATACTGCATCACTATAGTATGAGCACATCCCAACTAGGTTGGTACCCACTCATCTATCTTTCATTTGCAGTTTAAAAAAAAGAAAAAGATAGAAAGTAGAGTTCCTAAACTTTGATTACAAAAAATATAATAAAACTTAGATTAATCTGGATGACTAAATTCATCAAGATTCAAATCATCGAAGTCTTTAGTAAGTTGATCATCTTTATATTCCTGGTCTCTCAGTTCCACCCTTAGCCAATCTGTCAGATAGACACATACTTGCACTATCTCCGGCGTTAATCTTCTCCTATAGTCGTCTACCATTCGTCCACCTACACTAAAAGTTTATTCCGATGCAACTGTGGATACCGGAACCGTTAGTAGATCACGTGCCATAGTGGAAAGCACAGGATAACTAACCTGATTTTGCTTCCACCATGTCAAAATATTAAAAGATGGAAAAGTAGTGGGGGGGAGGGGGGGGGGCTTTTTAAATAAATCCTTAACTTAGATAATCTCCTACTACCAGATGCTGGTTGTTTCCCCCTTCTTCTCCCACTTAAAAAATTTCATGGAGAATTATCTGGTAGTGTTTCTTGGGTCTGAATCTGACCATGTCTGCTACTGGTAGTATCATATTTAGAAAAAAGTCTTTCTAATAAGTCTTTTATTTTATGTATAACTATTTGAAAAAAAGATCTCATATTATCATTTATTCCTTTTATTAAATTTTCTACTCCTAATTTAATCCTAGGGTCCATTGTACTAGCTAAACAATATAAATTAGGCATATCTTGCCAATATTTTAAAATTTTAGCTTCCATTATAGGGCAAATATCTTTAGCAATGGGTGTGTCTCTATATTGTTTAAAACAAATACTTATTTGATATAGTATATTTAAAATATTTGGGGATGTTGGGTAATAAACCCCTGATAAGAATCTTGTTGCATCATAAAAAAACTTTTAAAAAATCTCTTAAAATTTCTGCTATTTGCTAGTAAAGTTCTATTAGTTCACTTTGAGGCACTTTTGTTTTATAAAATAGTGTACGTTCTTGTTTCAATTTTAGTGCAGCTTTCTAGCATTAAATATGTTAAATTCCACCTATGTTCAACATCTAGGGTAATTTTTTTTAGGTTGCTTTCCCAAACTTGTACAATAATTTTTAAATTCTCTAGCAGTTGTGCTAGATTGTTTTAAATATTTTACTACATCTCTAATTTTCGTTAAATGAAATTTGACAATTTTTTAGCCATCCTGCACAACTAAATTTAGGATGTAACAAGCACATCTAACATGAAATAAACATCCCTCTACATTTAAGTTTAAGTGTTATTTTAATATGTCTATTGCAACATTATTAGCACTTGCATTATCAAGTACTAGAGCCATTACTTTATTTTGTATTTTATACTTTCTTATATTATGTGATACATAATATAGCATTTGCTATAGCTGGTCCAGAATGTCTAGAATCTAATGTTGCAAAAGTTAATATTTTTTTTTTCCATACTTCAATTCTCATCTATATAATGTGTAGTTATAGCTAAATAACTTATTTGTTGTCTAATTGTCCAGATATCTGAGATTAAAGCCACCTTAAAGCTATTGTTTGAAAAAGTTTCTATTAATCCGGTTTTCATTTTTTCGTATAATGTTATAGCATCATTTCTTAAAGTGTAGCATAAGAAGGGTCTATATTCTAGTGCTAGATATTTAGTTATTAGACGGTTAAATCTTTTAGATTCTATTAATCTAAAGGGTAATTCTTCTTGTATTACCCACTTCACAATTTTAAGCCTAGTTTCTTCTTGATTAAAAACAAAAATGCTATAATTAACACTACTGTTGGAAATTTGGGCTTGCCTAGTGATAGGGAGCGTACGCGAAGGGAAAGGAGACCTAATCCAAGGTATTTGGATTAGCTCCAAGAGGTGGATAGAAGGAAGAGAAGAGGGAGATAAGGAAGAGAGTTATCTCCAGGATTAACTATGTTATCATTATCTGTTTTGTTAGCTTTATTAGCATTCATAGTTTAGCCTTATCTAGCTATTATATAGCTGGGGAGTTAGAGATAAGGTAGGAGTAGGAGTTAGAGATAAGATAGGAGTAGGAGTACTAGCCTATTTAAAAAAGATTTAAGGTCAAGAGAGGGGATCTGATTATTAAACCCAAAACACGTATGTGTAAGGTGTCTTCTACCTCAAGTGAAGAATTTATCAATTCATATTTCATTCCATTGCTACTTTCGTCCTTCAATTCATATATTTCCGAGTTTGTAAGCTATCACCTAGGGTCTAATTGGCCATGTCTTTGAAGGCATTTCTGCAAATGCCGTTGCAAGTGGCTTATACTACTTTTTCCTTTGCAACTAAATTTTTTTTTGCAGTGGTTACAAACTGTTCTCTCTTTACTTCCTATAGTTTCAATTGTAAAAATTATCCGGACACCGGAGGTTCTACTCCTCTTGGTGCTCCTAGGTGGTAGAGAAGATAATTTTATCTCTTGGGAAGGCAAATCAGGTTCATGATCTTGGATGGGAGGGTCACAATATGGGGATTGTGTCACATCATCGGAAAAAGTTGGGTCAAAATAAGGTCTAAGAAATTCCCTTTCCTCACTGTTAAGAAATTCCCTTTCAAAAAAAAATTTGTTAATAAATAATATAATAATAAATTATTGGTGATACATTACCTATAGTAAAGTGAGGAATAATGTACACAAAAATGCACCAGGAAAATTCCCAGGTAACTGGAGGGGTCACAAACGGTCCCACTTAAAACCCAGTTTCCTTAGGCAATTATCTCGTCATTTGTGATAGAACTTTCCTAGAGATGTACTTAGTTGCACAGTAGTCACTCACTAGACCAAGTTTTAAAATAATAAGAAAAGTAGAAGGAGAGACTTATATATATATATATATATATATATATATATATAATATTTATACTAATTTTAAAATCAGAAAATTAAATAGAAAAATACCTCTTTAGAATGAAGCTTGAACTTTGCAGTTGAAGCCTTCAATCTCCAGAATCCAACTTCCCACTTTTGATGCTTGAACAATTTAAAAAATGTAACTATTTCTTGATAGCTATAGAGATGAAGAGAATAAGAGATGCAGAAAAGGTGTGGTTTGGAGTGGGAAGGGTTAGGCTATTTATAGAAAACCAAAAGTGGTTTTTTACCACATCTACCCTCCAATATGACCATTATTTGGCAGTTGGAAGGGTGTAAATTGTCATTTACAGTCAATTACAAGTATACCCCCCTAATATGGCTGTTGTATAACTGTTGGGGGGTAAAACAGTCAAATAAAGTGATAAAAACCACTTTTGGAGGGTTAAATAGCCGTTTGGCGGGCCGGCACGCCAAGTTGACCCGCATGAGCCCAACGGATCAACACGCAAGTGATCCACTGGCCCGCGTTAAGCTCGGGTCGTGGCGCCCGCATGCTGAACAGGCCCGGGCCTAACGTGCCACAAGCCCCTATACCCAAGCAGTGGCGGAACCACGTATTGGTTAGGGGGGCAATTGCCCCCCCTAAATTTTATTTTTTAATAAAAAAGTATATATTTTATATATTTTTTAATTAAAATTTGTGTTTTGCACCCCCTAAAATTTCTGGTTTGCCCCCCTAGCCCATTGAAAATTTTTATATTTCATGAGAATCCATTTTAAAATTTCTAGTTTGCCCCCCCAACCCATTGAAAATTTTTATATTTCATGAGAATCTCCTCTAAAATTTCTGGTTTGCCCACCCCCAACTCATTAAAATTTCTATATTTTATGAGAAGTGTTAATTGAAAATTTTTTTTGCCCCCCCCCCCCCCCCCCCAGATTTGGAGTCCTGGTTCCGCCACTGTACCCAAGCACGGCACGGCACGGCTCCTTGGGTGGGCCGTGCCGGCACAATAAGCATCCCTACTCCAAGGACATGTTAATATCAATTTTATTATTAAGGCCCTGTTTGTTATTGCTTTTTCCTGGTGTCGTAATTTTTGTTTTTTTGTTTCTTTTAGGGTTTTGGTAAGATAAACAGGCTAAACAGCAACATTGCATATGATATGATTTGATGGCATCGAAAGATAAGTTCGTTAATCAGACGAGATTACCCTGGTTTCGAATGGTCTTCTGTTAAGAGATTGAAATGGTAACAATGTAACCCTACTGCAAAAAGGAGGCCCAAAGCAAAGGAGGAAATTACCGACAACGGTCTAGCTTGAACATGTCGAATGGAGGTTTTTCCGACCTAAGGATGAGGCAATCTCAGTGACGAGCACATATCATCTAGGATTCTATGATTCTAATGCGTCGGCGGGCAACTCATGGCCGGTCTCCCGTATGCGAGCTTTTTGACAGTGGTGAACCCAGCTGGTTTACACCCGTTAGGCCATCTCTCGTTCTCGACAATTTACGGCGTACGCAAGACATGTGGCTCCCAAACGCCTCGTTAGTCCCGAAGATGAGAAGTCGGAAGGGAGTTTCCTCTCAATTCGATTCCGATTTCTGACTGGACTTGCTTGAGGTTCCGTTAAGAGTATTTCGGTTATTCTGGGCTAGTTCTTAGGGTATTTTGGTCATTATTCTCAACGGCAATCAACTTCCGGAATCTATTTTAACGCGGATACGAATATGAGACGTTGCAGGGTCCAATTCTAGTTGTTCTTTCGTTTTTACCTTCTTTTATAAAGGGGAACACCTCCGTCTCTCTACCGAGCGAAGGAAGGAGATTTGCTTTCAACATTATATCATCTGTAAGTAGAGATCTCTCTTCAGGTTCCCTTCTTCCGTTGTTTGATGGGTCTTATATGAATAAGCAAAATTTTTTTTAAAGATTACATTTTGTCTCTTATTGATAGACCGATTTAGCTAGATGCACAGGTCTTCTTTTCCGTTTAACCGTCTAAGATTTCCGTCTATTTCATTCAGTTCTCTGCTTAATACCTCTCTTTACCTTTTTTTTACCCCATTTGGGTCGGTGTCTGAGATGAGGTATTAACGATTTCAATGCCGGGTAATTTTCCTGTCAGGGATTTAGAAAGGGGATCTTTGCTAGATTAGAGACTAAACCTTTTTCCCTTATGGATCTTGAAGTGTCTTTAAGTACATTAAGATGTCCTTACTGGAAGAACTCGAGTCCTTTGAATCTCAATTGCAGACTTATAGATATTCATTGAGGATGCAGAAAATTTTTTGTCCGAAAACCTGAATCATTGAATAATTTATATAATGACATCACAAGGCTTCTTATAATCTTAGGGTTGCCTTGGTAAGTTCCCAGATGTTACCAGATTGTCTTGGAGCAAAAACTAGGAGTTCTTTTCTATTATTAAAACTATCAAACTGCCTCAAGTGTTCAGTAAGTAATTATATGCATTGTTCTTCGCAAAAGATACATTGGAGAATTGCTGCAATGGTTTTCCTCCACATTATTTTTATGTTTTTGTATGCTTCCTATGGACACTTTGAAACTAATGGTGGCAGCCCTGATCCCATGACAAACAATTTAGGCTGATAGAATTACTTGTTTATATGATGCCTTGACCTGCCTCTTGGTGTTTACCAACTTACCATATATTGCTAATGTTGCCTTCTCAAATATGGTAGCTGCAATTAGAAGTCATTTTGTTGATTTGTTTCTAGGAGCCAAAGAGGAGATGATAAATAAATATATAAAAACACAAACACACATATATACATGCCATATGAATCAATTATAGCATTTGAACAATTGGTTGTTGTTGTTATTGATTCACAGGATTTCTTCTGGTTACACGTTATTGGCTCTGCAAGTGGATTCATGGCTGCTCATGTGAAGCAGCCTCTTTTCTCTTTTGCAGTTATGAGTGATGTTCAGTATGCCGATATTCCTGATGGTTGCTCATTTTTAGGTGTTCCTCGATATTATCGACACAGCATTATGGTCTTGCAAAGGGCTGTCAGAACATGGAACAATCATCAGAAGCTCAAATTTGCAATTAATTTTGGGGATATTGTTGATGGATTCTGCCCCAAAGATCAGTCTCTAAATGCTGTGCAGAGAGTTGTTGATGAATTTGAAAAGTTCAATGGCCCCGTCTATCACATGATTGGCAATCACTGCCTTTACAATCTTACCCGTGAAAAGTTACTCCCATTATTAAAGATTCCCAGCCTCAATGGTCAAGCCTACTATGAATTTTCTCCAACCCCAGATTACAGATTTGTGGTTCTGGATGGATATGATATCAGCACCATTGGTTGGCCTCAGGATCATCCAAAAACAATGGAAGCCTTGAAGATATTGGAGGAGAAGAACTCGAACTCAGACAAGAATAGTCCAGTAGGTATGACAGGCCTTGAGAGAAGGTTCCTGCAGTTCAACGGGGCAGTTGGGAATGAACAGTTGGAATGGTTAGATGGTGTTCTTCAGGAAGCGTCTAAGTACAGACAGAAAGTAATAATCTGTTGCCATCTGCCTCTACATCCTCGCGCATCATCCCAAGAAGCACTTCTTTGGAATTACAATGAAGTGATGGATGTGGTACACAGGTATAACTGCGTGAAGGCTTGCATAGCTGGTCATGATCATAAAGGTGGGTACTCAATCGATTCTTATGGGGTTCACCATCGGGTCCTTGAAGCTGCTCTAGAGTGCCCTCCAGGCTCAGACGCATTTGGGTATGTGGATGTCTATGATGACAGATTATCTCTTTCAGGCACTGATCGAATGGCCAGCACTGATATGATTTTCAATTCTGAAGGATACTCCAAATATTGACAGTCATCAAGCCTATAACACCATGATTCTTAGCCAGATGCATGTAGATACTTACCCAATAGAGAAGTAATGATTTATAAGAGAAGTTGCCAAACTGGGATGATAATATCAGTTGCAAGCATTATGCCATGGCAGCGGTGATGATATAAATGCATAGTTTCCGACTACCAAATGAAATTTCGTATGGGATATCTGATGAATACTCTCTGGTGCCTTATGATAGATCCCTTCCAGATTAGATTTCTTTTCTTCTTTATAATTGATCTTATGCCAGTAACAAACCATTCATCAAAGCAACTGGTAGAAATGCCAGTGAACCTATTGAGTTCTTTTTTTGACTTGTAAATGTGTTTGGGTGGAGTATATAATAATATCTGCCCCATCGATTTTGTTAACTTATCCTTGTAATGAGATCATATTCAGGATCCTCAGGAATGCTTCACTAGCAGTTCTTCAGCTGAAATATTAGAATGCAAAGCTCCATTTACTCACTTCCAAGGCTAAGAAGTTTATGTGTCGATGTTGGGCAGCTTGGACGATTGCCTGAATAGGAGTAACTCAAACATGAACAGGCACATTTCTTGGTTAGTTTGCCAGATATCTATCACGATTTCATTAATTCATGCATATCAAATTCCCTCGATTAATATGAGATTGGCATTTCCAGAGAATGCTTTGCCCTTTTTCCAGGAAGCATAAAACATTATCGAGTCTACTGTTGACTAATTTCTAGACTATTACCAATAATACAGTAATTCATTTACTCCTTCAAACTACCAAATAAAGATGACACTTTCAAACCCACAAGAAGGCATTAAGCCTTGCACACTAATTAAGTTATAAGTTCCAATCTTAGCAGTCAGTTGGTTTGAGACCTCTTAGCCTTTCTCTTTTCGATATAGAAGAACCCGAACAAAGACAAGACAGAGAAAGCAGAGAAGCAGATGGAGGCGATGTCCAGGGACAAGTGTCTTCCGCTGATTGCTTGGATGCCAAAGAGATTGGTGGTTTTCTTTGCATCGGTGCTCTGACCGTAAGTCACCTCATCACCGTCCGAATTATAGGCGTAGACTCTGATGAAGTATGTTGCCGTGGGCACGTCTCTCTCGATCGTCCCCTTGAAGCTCTGCTCCTTTTTAGAGCCATCGTAAGGAGCAGTGACGATGGTGAATTGGCAGGTCTTGTCCTTGCTCAGTTTGTCCTCGGTTTTCCTCCACGCCCGGTCCTTTTGGCTGATGGGTGCATAGCATAACTTAACCTTCACTCTGTCATACTTAACTGATCCAGCTGGGAGGCTCTGGTTCAGCCCCCATATCACCGTTATATTGTCTTCTCCGGCTTTCAAAACTGGAAATAGAGACAATAAACATTAGATGGAAGCAAAATTGGATGGGGGAGCAGTAATTTTTGTGTGGATTTGTGTAAAATTTGATGGTCTCCTGAACAAAAGCCTTATATGGGTATCACATACTTTGAACGGCCCAGAAACCGTCATAAAAAAATCTTCTGATGCATAGGCACCAGATGCTTCAAAGCTTAGTTTTTTCAATTAGCAGGGATCCGATTAAAGGAGCATATACTTTAGCTAATAACCAATTCTTTTCTACTCACAGAAATTACATCACAGGATTCGTGCATCATGAATTCCGTTATAGCAGAGCGAAAATCAGCATAGTTTAGGTGGGGATACAAGAAAAAAAATGAAAAGGAAAGAAATTAGGGACGATGGATTGCACTTTGGATGTTTTAACACCACCGGGGTCAATCGGATTTCTGGGTTTTGTGTCTTAATGAGAAATCTGTAGAGAGGGAGATAGAGAGTATTACCTTGCCCTTGTTTTGGTGAAGCAGTAACCACGAGACTCTGTTTCAGCTCGGAGAAATGAACGTCTCCATAAACAGTCCCTGCTAAGCAGAGGAAAAGAGATGCGATGACGAGATGAGATGCCATTGCTATTGTTTCAAGCACAATGGAAACGAAGCGGAGTTTTGCTCCCTTTTTATAACTTGGCCAATTAATGGAAATCGCAAATCTCATGAAAGCTTAAAGTCAACCGATCATTAAAATCTGAGGGCTTTGATAGCCCCCGAAGACGAAGAAGAGATAGCCAGAGATTTCATGCGAGTAGTTTAATGTTAAATGGCTCTATAACAAAATTTTTTTTTTTTTTTGGTAATAAAATGGCTCTATAACATGTTGAAGAGGCGAGGCCCTGGGATTGTGTTAAGACTAAGGTGGGCTCTTTGGTAGCGTTTTTGGGTTTTTAGCAACTTGTTTGACTTTGTTTGGAGAGTGGATGAGTTAAAGGAGCTTGAATTGCCTCTCGTTTTACCTTTTTTATTATTATTTTTTCCCTCGTCCTTCCCGGGCCTTCAAAAGTGCAAACCAACAAAAACGGTTGCAAGGATTCGGATTGGAGGCCATCACTACACGTTGGACTGCAAAATATTATTGAGTATAAAAGGTGTGAATAAATCCATCAGAATACAAAGAAGAAACAGAGGAGGTGGACGAAGCCAAGTACAATGATAATAATAATTTAAGCCATGGTTTGCTAACCTATCGACAGCTATGTTCGTTTCACGAAAGACGTGTCAAAAATTCAGAATTTTTTTTTACATAAATTCAAACTTTTGAGGAGTCCTTTAAGACACCAAGGTTATGCTGATGTAGGCTTTGAGAGAAAATCTATAATAATCTTGTGAAATGCATTTCTTCTAGTTCCAGAATCTGGTGGCATTAGGATTGTAAACAGATGGGATTCAAAACAGATCTATCCTTATTGGAGCTCGAATATGTTTATGAGATCCATATTCGAATTCGTTTAAGATTTGAATCCATTAAAGATCCAAAACCTAAGCACCTCTTAGGAATGGCAACCACTCCTTGTGATCCGGCTTTAAGCATAGGTGGGCCTGTGAAACAAGATATTCCAAACAGCTCTTACTAAGTACCTCATATTATTATTCAAAAGATGCTACCTAGGGTTTCTCATAGTTACAACAAATTTCATTGTAAATGGCACAGGAACAAAATGCAGGCAACAAAGCCCTACCCTAACTATGATAGAATCGTGCAATCCAATGCGAGATAGGACACGATGGTTGAGTTATATTCCATTAAATAATTCGGTTTCCATTGTTCTCATATGGAGTTTTATCGCCTTTTCTTTGTGAGCATTTCTTCTAGAGCCAAAATCCGATGGTTCAGTGAAACCATCGGATGGGATGCATTTTGGGGTGTGGGCCCCACTATTGAAAAGGGCCACCCATCCACACGTTTCACTCTGGAACCATTGAGTGGCTCCAGATGAAACGGTCTCCTTTTCTTTAGTGAAACAACTCAAAGCTGAGATGTGTTTGCAGCCCTAGGTGGTACCATGATACCATAGGCCGAGATGCGTTTTAGGGTGTGGGGCCCCCTATTGAAATGGGGCATGCATCTGTTTCGTTTCACATTGGTACCAGCGAGTGGTACTAGAGAAATGATCTCATTGTGCTTTGGGGCCGGTGTGCATCCTATTCATGGATTTCATGGATGGTATCATAGAGGGCACTCTCTAACCTTGCGATGCCTACATGGACACTGTTGGTAACCACTAGGACCATGATGTATTAAGTTTCTATTAACCGGCAATGGTGCATGTGTAGTACTGCACATAGATAGAGGGAAAAATTTTGCAACTATTCAGATTTTAAATGGATAGGCAGAGTTTTGATTAATAATTTAGCCATATCTTAATTATGCCTTATCAACGAATGGTAAGGGCTTTTCGGGAAAATCGTGTATAGTTGTTGGCATGCTTACCAAGGAACATATTCTCGTTATATATATATATATAGTGTTGATATAGATAAATCATATGTAGTTTTCCTGGTGCAAGCTCCAATCATAAAGTGTGTTGTTCACGCGCGGAGCGGTTGAAACAAAAAAGGGCGGAAAAAAACAAAAAAGCAGTTTCATATCTATAAATCATGGAAGAAATATAAATCAATGACATATTTGTTAGGAATAAACCAATCTATACCTATGTAGATCAATCTAAACTTACCAAGAGTTCCCAGGTCTTGGGATTCGATGAATCAAGAGAAAATAAGTAGAGCAAACAAATATGAAAGACAAAGTAAAGCAAAGAAGAAGAACACAGAAATTACGTGGTTCGGCGATCTTGCCTACGTCTACGGAGCGCACCAAAAATCCACTAAAACTTGTTGTTTTTACAATATGAGAAAACCTTATGAAAAACCTAAAAATGAAACTGAAAACTACATATTTATAATAGGACTTGACGGGCCGGGTAAAGAAAATGGACTCGCCGCAAGGGCGCTGCCTCTCGCCCTCCCCGCAAGGGGCGCTACCCCCCGTGCCCCCCGCGAACTGACAGCGCAGCTCGACCCGCGGTTCGCCCCGCTCGCAAACCAGCTCAAGCTCCACAATCCCAACAATATTCTCTTAGGCATGATGACGAACACATAATACAAGTGCATACCCGCGTGAAAAAATCCGCTTAAGTTACAAAATCGATGACCAGACAAACATGAAATCAGAGAACTTGAGCAAAAAGGAAAAACAAAGTGAAACGGTTAAGGTGTATGCAATGAAGTTTTTGGTTGGAAAAGGACTTCCAAGTTCCAACCAACCACAGTGGAGCACCCACAAGTGAGATGGAGAAAAATAGTCGATCCGCTTATTGTTTGTGTTTAAAATAATTCTTAAATGGCATTTTTAAAGAAACATAGGTGTGTCTGGGGATAATAAAGCAGCACAAAGAGGACCATGAAATATTACCCATGTGGTTTATTGTTTATGCCGAACACAGCTCTTTAACAGCTTTCTTACCATGTTTAGGGACATCGAAAGATGCATAGTAAAATCAAACATTGGAAGATTAACGGTGTTCTTTTAATGTTCAACAATTGGGGACATCGAAAAATGCATTGTGATTAACATTCTTGTTGTAATAATATGTTCAACAAGCAAAAAAAAAAAAAAAAAATGGTTTTGCTATTTTTGGAAGACCTCAGAAGTTTCATGAAAATCACCAACATAATCATTATTAGTCTTCCTTCATGAGATCTTGTTTAAAAATTCGAAAATTAGAATGCAAATATTCAAATAAGTCTTCACATCACTTTTCTATCATAGTAAACTGGAGGGTTATTGTGTAAGAGGCCCTCTTTGTGAAATTTAACCAAAGTATCTTGCAGTCTATGTAGTTGAAAGGCATATCAGTAGTGAAAAGGTAAAATAAACTAACAAAGACCAAAAAAATAAGAGATATATATATTTTTTACCCTTCTTTGTACATTTTTTTTTTTTATATTTCAATATAAAGCATCAACCTCACTTATGTGCATACTCAAAGAGTGCGACTACCAAGGAGATTTTAAAAAGTATAGGAAATAATAAAAATAAAATTAAACATTTTTTTTCTTTTTTATTTTAAAACTTTAGTATAAAACATCAATGCCACAACCATGCAAACCCACTTACAAATAATGCATACATCCAATTAGTCTAGCTACTTCAAGGAGTGATGACTGAGTGAACTCAAAAATCAAACATGATACTGAGGGGAATTTTAAGTTGGACATACATGATTGAGGTGAAATCCTCAACAAGCTCCTATTTATTTCACCAAAAGATAGAATGTGTAATATTATACGTACACAATTAAACAATAATTAAAAATATCAAATTAACATTATTAAGGGTTTTTTTTTCTTTTAACATATTTTTCTAGGAACAAAAATTAGGGTTTGAATTTTAAGAGCCCGTAAGGGCCTTATAAAATTTGAGTATAACAAGCGCTTTGCATTTAAAAATAAAAAAGACTAGTATAACTAGAGTGTGTGCCCTCTTAAGAGGACCCTTCTATAATCTAGTTCCTATGATTTTAGCGATTTTAATGATTTTCTTTTACATGGTAAAATACTATTAGAAGATTCAATCAAACCTTCGGATGTTTTTATTGGTTGGATGAGTAAGAAAGCGTGTAGAAAAGAAAGAAGAAGAAAAAAACATGGTATTCAACCCAAAAGAAAAACACTTTGAATCCACAAAGAAAGAAAAAAGAAATTTTATGATTCTTGAATGTAAATTCGTGTATAACCTTTACTTTTATTTATATATCCTAAAGACTCCAAAACATAATAGAAATCTTTTTTTTTCTTTGATAGAGAAAACATAATAGAAATCTAATTAGGACTCTATGGATAGTAAACAATTAAGAGTCAAAACCAAACTCTAAAAAAACTCCAAATATAATTCAAAAACCTACACAACTTAAACAGAAATTCTATTTTTACTAATATGATGGGTCCAGATTTCTTGTTCAAGGACCAAGATTTAAATCCTGTACGTTGGGTTTTCTTTAAGCTCCTGAGCGTGGGAGTTTCCTCCTATCTGGAAAGCATCGGGAATTTTTTTCATTTTCCTTTTTCTGTTTTTTGAGAGGGAAAATAAATAAGCGCATGTCGGAATGTCTGAGGCTTTTGCTTTCTCGTTCCTCTTGCTTTCCAACAACGGAAACTGTAATCCTCTTTCGGCGGATGTTAGCGGAGCTACGGCTCCCTTGAAGGAGCCTCAGTTTTAACCAGAACGTCGGAAGAAAAGCTGGGGTTAAGTTAACAATTTCAGATCGCGGTAGGGAAAATGTCGAAACCTTGGGGAGGGGTTGGTGCTTGGGCCCTCGATGCCGAGCAGGCCGAAGCTGAAGAGCGCGAGAGGGCGGCTGCGGAACCTCAAGTCGGCGGTTCTGCAGAGCCTCAGAGTTTTCCAAGCCTCAGAGAAGCCGCCGCTGCTAAGCAGAAGAAGAAGAAGAAGACGTTATCGGAGTTTATAACCGGCACCTATGTTGGTCCGGGTGGAGCACGCCGAGATTACTCCTTGGAGTCTAAGGGGCTCACCCCAGAGGAGATGCGTCGATTGCCAACTGGCCCGAGAGAGAGGTCGCCTGATGAAGTGGAGAACGCTCGTCGTCTTGGTGGTGGTTTCGGATCCTATGGCCGAACAGGACCTATGCCCGGGCGGATGAGGGAGAGAGGCGACGACAACGATGGATCTTGGGGCGGTCGGAGATCTTATGGGGGTTTCGATGACGAACGTAGGGCTCAGCCTCCTCGAACCATGGAGTATGATCAACCTTCCCGGGCAGACGAGGTTGATAATTGGGCAATGGCAAAGAAAACGCTTCCACCGACTTCGATGGATTCTGGACGGCGTGATCAGTATGGTTCGCTCGGTGGTGGCGCTAGTGGAATTGGCTCTAGGGCAGATGACGTGGGTAATTGGGCTGTTGCCAAGAAGTCACTTCCTGGTAGATCCACAGGCTTTGGTTCGGGTTTCAGGGATTCTGCTTCCGATTCTGATCGTTGGGGAAGGGGAGGAATGCGTGACGGGGATCGGGAACGACCGCGGCTTGTTTTGGATCCACCTAGAGGTGAAGGCCCTTCAGATCAATCTGCGAGAACGACTAGACCTAACCCATTTGGTGCTGCACGCCCTAGAGAAGAGGTTTTGGCTGAGAAGGGGCTGGACTGGAAGAAGCTGGATTCAGAGATTGGGAATCGGAGACCGAGTAGGCCATCAAGCTCTCAGTCTAGCCGACCGTCTAGTGCTCACTCGAACCGTCCTGATAGCCCTGTCCCACATCTGGCAGAGGGAGCGGGTAGGGCCCGTCCTAAGGTGAATCCTTTTGGGGATGCAAAGCCCCGAGAAGTTTTGTTGCAAGAGCAGGGGAAGGATTGGCGCAAGATTGATTTG
The DNA here is from genome assembly GCA_947561395.2 of Buxus sempervirens. NCBI lineage: Eukaryota > Viridiplantae > Streptophyta > Magnoliopsida > Buxales > Buxaceae > Buxus > Buxus sempervirens. Next base: position 43,087,640 of record OX387188.1, read on the forward strand.
GAGTTGGAGCACCGTGGTGTTGATAGGTATGCACATCCTATCTCTGCCCCCACCCCTCCTTGTTTTATTGGCATTAGGTGTAAATTTTCTTAGCATTCCTGTTTTTACTCAATCTGGAGTTATGTAGATTTTCCTTTTATTTGCTATTGATATTATTTGTATGAACATTTGTCAAAACAGATGCAGAAACAAGAATCTTTTTAGTAGTCAGATCTATTTGCTTATTATACAAGTCTTGCCACTGGAGATCATCCAATTATCTCCTAAAATTGCTGAAACCCTTTTTCTGATTATACTTTCTTTTGGAGAATAAATTGCCTACCTTTTAGCACCAAGTATGTTGAAGATTAGGGAGCTATGGTGAAATAGAGAGTGTTGCTGAATGGGAATGTTTAACAATTGACAATTAAATTGATGGATTCACCTTAAAGGCAACTCTGATCTATAACTCAGAATTTGTAAAATCAAAAAAAGAATAAATTATCCACCCTTGAAAAGTTAAATTCCTAGTCTATGAATAGAGGGGAAAAATATGTGAAGTGATGAAAATCCTTATTCATAATGCATTGGCCCAATCATTTTGGGGGATGAAAATCCTGTTCCAATCATTCCTATCAAGAGAAACATTTGGTATGTTATTAGCAGCTTATGTTCTCTTTGGTCTTTTCTTTACCTTTAGGGCCTTGTATTAACAGCATCTCTCTCATCTTCAGCAAGGTTTTAGGTATCTGTTTCACACCGATTATCAATCTGATCAAAATTGAGTCATATTGCCTTATAGGAATTGCTATGGTTCGAGGCCATCCAAAAACTCTAAAAAGATAATAAAAACATCCAAGAAAAATTCAGATGGCTTTGTGTGTGTGTGTGTGTGTGGAACACTTATGAAAAAGAAAAAAGAACATTAATACAAATAAGGCATAGATAATATTAACCTCAAATAGGCAAGCTTAAAATAGTATTTAAGAAACTGATGATCACATATGATATGACAAAGGAACTAAAGCTATGGCCAAAACAATGATGTATGGATTGAGGTAAAAATTCTATGGACTTAGGTTTGGAAATTTTTGTCAGTGACATTTTAAAATTGAAGACATGGGAATTCAAATTTTTTTGGAAATAAAGGGAAAAAAAAGTTCCAAAAACAGTAAACCCAAATATAGAAAGCCACTATACCTTTGTCAAATCCATGTCATTAATAAAATCAAATAGATAATGTCTTAAACGTGTAGATTTAATGGAATGAACAAGAATATAGGCATGGGGGATTTGGAGAGAGGAATCACAGAATTTTCAGAGATCAAGAAAAAGACTTAGCAAGCCTGGAGAAAAAAAATTCTGAGATTGATGTACGATCGGGCTGTTTCAGAAAATTATTTGATGAATGTTCCTTTCCATGAGTTATATATAGGGGAGGCATTTCAAGACTAGAGGGTTGGATGGTCTAGTTATTAGTTCCTTTTGTGGAATATCTGTTTTTCCTTTCTTTGTAGTCTTAGGTACATATTCTATGTACCATCAAGACACTTATCTATCTTTTATCATTAATATATACATATCTCCTTGATTACTGATATATATATATATATATATATATATATAGGCATTGACTGAAAAATAAGGAAAAATCAACTCTAATTGAAATGATCTCAAATTTTGGAGATTTTACTTTTAGTTGTTTGAATCTGTATAGGTTCTTTATTTTTATTTTTTACTCAACAAAGTGCTTAGATCTGAAGATGAATACCTCAAAGACTAGAGGGGGTGTGTGTGTGTATGGTGGTAGGGAATCAAGTTTTCATCTGGATAGGAAGCTTTTGTGAGAGAAAATGTAATTAAGCATTTTTGGGGATGGCAGCAGGAGCTATCCTTGCCTCTTTTTTTCTTTTTTTTATTGCATTTGGAATTGCGTAATGAACTTATTTTGGCTTTTAGGTTAATACAGCACTTTTTAAAGTTTCAGTCTTGTTTGTTAATTTAAGATGGATTAGTACTTATCCATAAGAAGTATAGAAAGGCTAATTGTAAGGAGAAGCCCCTTTGAACAGCTTCTCCTTCCACTTTTGTAGGAAGCTTTCTTCTCCGATTGACTTCTCATTCTTTCAATTTCTCTCTAGTTTTGTTTGCCTTAGACAGACGACATTGCCAACACACAATGGTGTTTCGTACTCTGTTGGGCATTGTGTCAGCGTCATTCATTGCTGAAAACCTAGCTAATCATTTTCTACCCAACTCTGCCATTCTAGGTTTTTATGCCCTTCTTTGTTTCCCCCCCCCCCCCCCCCCCCCCCCCCCCCCCCCCCCCCCCCCTCTCTCTCTCTCTCTCTGTCTCCAACGATCAAGGTTTCATGTGATGCTTTTTATTCATTTAGGCTTCTGCATTTGTAGTGGTTGTCGCAGCTGTCTTCAGGAGAATGTTCCTCAAGGATTCAATCATCAATGGCGATGCTTCCCCTTGTGCAGGCTTGCTGAAAACATCGGAATTTTTTTGTTCCAAAGATGATTCGTCTTGGAAGATCCAGTTCTTTAGGAACATTTTAGGAAGGGCCCTTTGGATCCACCCTGGAGGATTAAACCCCAGATACATGAACCCACACATAAGGCCCATGTATGATTTAAGTTAGAGAGCACCAGCAGGAGATTTGGACCAAAGATGTCTGGGTTTATAGTTCATTCCAAGTCTCCACTTTATAGTTCATGCCAAGAGATCTTTAGGAACATTCCGTCTGTGGAAGATAGGTTCTGATTGTTAAGGAGTAGGTGAGTGGTTGGTATCATAATTTCTAGCCTTCACTCTATTGTTTTTGTTCTGCTTGATTTCTAGTGTTTATATTTGTTTTCTAAAATTCAGACGGTGATAACTCAAGTCATGCTCAGTCGAAACATCCTCTAGGTCTGAATTTTGTGAATTTGATAAAATACATGCTGATTTTGATATTTTAAGAAGTTCAAGGGTTAAAATGGAATTTCTGGTTTTCAATTTTCCTCATCTCTCTTAACTTTTATTTCCAATTAAGTGCTTAAATACAAGTATTCATCAAACACCAATTTTTTTAAATAAGCAAATCTCTAAAACTATGGATAAGTACTTAAATAAGTTACCTATAAGTAGTTTCCCTTAAGCACCAGAAATCCCAAATGCCACCTTGTTTTGCTCCCGCCACATCTTGCAATCTGTGACCTGCAATAATGATCATCGCCGTTGATGTTTCCCATAGTCCTCATCACTTTTGCCACCTTCACCTGTCACTAAAGTTAGCACAGAGTTATCACCTATTGCCCCTTATACCTTCTCCATTATTGTTACCCATCTTAGCTACCAGTATCATCGTTGTTCTACCAATGCCTTTGCCACATTCATCACTTTTGTCCTCTGTCCCAAACCACATCTTTAATGTTTGTCCCCAATCTCTTTTCACCCATCATTTGTGAAACCCCTTGCTTCCATATCCACCATAATACCACAGTGTGTATCATTTCCATTGCTTCAAATGTTGCTAAACACCACCATTTCAATTGTCACCTCCGTTACCCTTGCCATTATTACTGCCATGTTCAGCTTTCTTATTGCTTATGTTAGATGTTTTAATGATTAAGATTCAATTTATGGTCTACTCTATTGTTTGTCTTTATATTCTTGGGGTGATTATTGAGTCAAATTTATAGGGGACCGAGGACAGATTGAAGAGGATGCTTCCCAAAAAGATTTAGAGTTCAGTGATTGGGTTGGAGATGTGCTTCTGCATGTTATGTTACTGCATTTCTATCAAACTAACAGGAACCAACTGTGCTTTACAGGATGCTGGGCACTAAAGAAACACTACACTAATAAGACTAGTGCATTTAAGATGGGGATATTGGGGTGCATGAGTTGAAAGATTATACTTGAAATGAGCACAGTAAGAGGTATCATAAAACCCACAGTTATAGTTGCTGAAGCATTCCTCAGGAGAAACACACTGTTTGAATAAATACAAGGCTTTTGATCACTGAAGTTTTAAACATGCTTAATGTTGCCAACGCCAACTAATTGTGAAAAGTTATTTTTTACTGGTAAGTTATCATAAGATTGTTAATTGAACTGGGGACTTGACATGATTGCATATCTGAATTGAAGACAATTCTTTATAAGTTGTAAGTTATAAATATTAGTTTTGTTATGTCCATAACAAGCTTTCTGAGATATTCATTTTAGGCATCACTTGGTTTCGACTGTTATCAAATTTCCTTGAATCAAAGATTTGGGATGAGCGAAAGGAAATTAATTGGTTTGAACTTATTTGAGTGGATGATTCCTCAGAGCCAGAAAGGCTTAAAATGTTGTTGTCACTGGTTTTTTGTGAAGGAAATACACAATATTGGGATTTGGGCACCATAATTGGTTGAGCTTTTTGTGTTAAACCACACGGAAAAAAAAAGGAGAAGAGAACTGCACAAATGTTGTTTTGTGGGCATTACCAGTGCCAAGCCCAATTGAATTGAGCAGCTGGTGTCAAACTTTTGCTTCATCTCGTACGACATAAAGCCTAAACCACTAATTTAACCAATGAGTTGAATTTTTGGAGAAATAAATTGTTTCCTTTCAATTGGACAACATTTTATCATGAGTTTTGCAAGCGTTGAGCACATTGAAGCTGGTGTACTAAAGGATGGTTTCAACTGTTACCTTTAGATCTTGACTTTACTCTGTATCCCAACAATTGCTAGAGACCCTGCACATCACATTGTTAACATGACAAGTTAAAGTTATGAATGTCGTTTTTTTTTTGGACATCTGTCACGATTTTGAATTTGATTCCATAAATTGGTGCAATCCAATTGCTCTTTTAATGTTTCTTCTTCCTGGAATTCACTCACTTTTCACGCCAACCTTATTACTTTGTAGATGATTGTAAACCAATATCTACCTCCATTATGGATAAAATATAATTGGATCTGTATTCCTTACGCAGGAGTTGTGGCTATCAGATTAATATCATTAGAAACTGAATGAGATTTTCTTGTTTATTATAATTGAAAAACTGTGAAAAAAAAAAGGACGTGAAAATGGTTTGTGTTATAATTTTGGTCTAAAGAGTTGTCAGCTTGTAATTTATTTACATGCTATTAAAAGGTGCCAGCAATTTATGCATATTGTAGAATGGTTGCGAAGTTTTTGTTTGTTTTTTGTGTCAATCTCATGTCATGAAACAAATCCCAGAAAAGATTCCGTGGGCTGAAGTTGTGGATTTGGAGAAATTCATCTGCTTGCATTATTATGTTAAAAAGCAAAATATCTATAAAGTTTTGGTGCCTCGCCTGGAGGTCATTTTTCAAAACTTTGGAGTTTAGAATTTAGGGTTTTGTATTGTACTTGAGTCCCATGGTTAGCACCATTTTGCTTGATCCAGTCGCAGTGTCCTAAATAACCCAAGGAAAATCACTTCAAAGAGCTTGAAGTACAATTTTCCCTTTCTTCTTCTTCTTTTGTTACTGGGTTTATTATTTGCTAGTGCTGGCTGCTTAGATAAGGTTCCTTGCCTTTTCAGTTATAAGTACTTGATTGTAACCTTCTATTCAAATTCATATGCAAAGAATATTAATTAGCCAAACAGTATGAGTAATATTAACAGATTGTTTCCTTCGCACTTTCCAGCCCTTAACAGATAAGTTCCAATTTCAGGCCCCTTTTTTTGCAAGGAAAGGGAAGGCCTATCATTGTGCAGAAAATGAATAAAAAGTGCTGTTTCTCTATGTTCAAAGATCCATGGATACTACCAATTTTGGTACTTTCTTCATGTTAAATGGATGATTTGTCATGTCTTTACTTGGTGTTGATAGAAGAGTATTTCCTTAACACACACCATGACCCATACCTATCTCACCAAGAAAAAAATAGTATTTTTTTTCATCAAAAAAAAGAAAAAGAAAAAAATAGTAAAGACATAAGTTTCTGTCCCTTTCATATGTTTTGGATTATTAACACTAAAATATAGGACACGTTGTGTGATTCTCTTTCTACATGCTTTTAGGACTACAAACTGTATAAATTCTTTTGGGTTGTGAAGAATTCAAGGCTTGTTCCTTCAACTGTTGTTGAGATGCCCCGGAAAGTCTTGCTGTCTGCATTTTGCATTTTTATGTTGACTGCTTGTTCATCATGAGTGAATTTGGAACTTTTATACCTATCATCCATATGCAATTAAAGAATTATTAGGTAAATGATGGATGTCACAAAATATTTCAGGCCTGAGACTGTTGAGGAAAAGGTGCTGAAAGAAGAGATTGATCATTTAAAGAAGGAACTGGAGAAGGAAGCTGTAGTAGACGCAAATGGAGAATCTCTTAGGAGATCAAGTGGAGAGCAAACAAGTTTGCATGAGCTGATACTCAGCAAAGAGAGGGACCTTGAACTGCTTATAAGAGATTTGGATGATAAAATACGATTTGGCCAAAAAGCCATTGACAGGCCTGGTTCTGCAGCTGGCCGAGTTGCTGGCTTCTCTGAGAGGCCATCCTTCCAGTCTAGCACTTCAGAAGAGTCACGAAGTATGGATTTCATGGATAGGCCTCGGTCTCGGGGAACTGGAGATAAATGGATGAGACCTGGGGATGACAGAAGAGTGTTTCAGGGTGTAAGGGAAAGAGGATATTTTGGCAACAGAGACATGGATAGGTATGTTCTTACATTTGTTTTTTCCTTTATTGCACTTTATGTATGTTCAATGCATTCATTTCTTTTCCTATTGCTTATGATGTTTTCTTTACCTTTGTTATTTGGCAGGCCCAAGTCTAGGGAGAGATGGTGAAAATCTATAAGCGTGAATTCATTTCCATTTTCTTTTTCTTCCTCTTCCCTCCCACATGTTCCCCCTTTTGACACCTGAAAAAAAAAAGAAAAAACTGTCTTGGTTTTCCACCGGGGAATGGGGCAAGAAACATCAGTTTTCCGCAGAACTTTCTACTAATTAACTGTTACCTCCTGAAGCGGTGTAAAAATGTAATTTTTTTCCCATGTTGAGGCAAGCAGCTTGTATTATTCTTGGAGACTCGGTTGAGATATATATTACGCGACTCGTTAGAGATTTATTTTGTGACTCATTCTCTAACTGGTATTGTAGTTTAGTTTCCAAGATCTATGGACTCTGTTTGGATGCTTATGGTGCTATCCCAATTCTGGGCATGGTAGTGATTACTCTTGGTTTCTTGCGTATGTAACGGCTGCTGCCGATTGCCTGTAAAATCCGCCCGGTGAGGATCGGAACTTGGGACGAAATTGTATGTCAGGAACTTTGGTCTAGCGATGAAGAGACGAATGCCCCTGCTTTGCGAAGAGCATGGATCAAGCCAGGATATTAGTTTCTTTGCCTGCTCTTTGGACGGCGATGGTGATGCCAATACAAAACTGAGCTTCAGTTACAAGTGGGTTGATGCAGGCTACCGAAACGCCGCAACAGAGCAAAAGAAGAGAGCAACAGATTACATGGATGAACAAAGTGCCCCGTTTTCCAGGCGAGGTCGTAGGTATAATTAATTGATAGAACGGTGCAGTGGTTATTGTCTCTGTGAGTTCCTTGTTCTTTTAAAGGTGCAGCGACTATTGGGTGAAACGATTTCATTGTAAAATTCATGCTCGTTAATGAAAGTAGCAAAACAAACAAAAAGAGAATTACTCTTCTTAATATGTTACATTACAAGTGCTAACGATGTAGAAACTTCATGGCGTTACAGGTTGGCTGATAACTCGTTGGAAATGTCTGGACCTTAGGCCAACATGCCATTGTGGAATTTGATAGCTGTTAGAAACTTCTTCCAAAGTGAGCAGCTTATCCAGAAGAGAGACCGCATATGCACGCTTTTGCATATAATTTGTAGACCACATTATTACTATATAGATCACTACTTATTAATTTTTTATTATAAATTAGAAGTTATACTATATATTATATACCTGTAGGACCTTTGGAGCGTTTGCAAACTTTTGGGAAATGTTTTTTTGAACTTCTTGTGTCGTATGTGTGCTAGGTGGGAGAGTTGTGCATGTCTCCTTTAGTAGACGTAAGTGTTTTGGTTTCAATGTTTGGGTAGTTGGTTATGGTGAAATACCCATAAAGATGGTTTAAGTAGTTTATCTTAATTATTATTTAATTCTATTAGTGGTGGAATAGATAAATGGAAAAATTATTGAAAAGACCATCTTTTGTCAAGTATTTACAAAAGCATGCTTTCAAAAAATCAAATATTAAAAAACGTACAACTTTTGCCATGTAATTGCGTTTCAGTCCGAAATCACTGTGGCTCGATTAATTGCATAATTTACGACTAATTGAAATCACTGTAACACTTTTCAAAGTTCAAAAATTGCCCTTCGATTAATCATACGATAGTACGATTAATCGAAATTGAATGAACGTATGAACATTGAATAGAGCTTTAATAGTGTGTTGATCATGTTTCCATGAATTTCGATTAATCAGATACTTTTCTATTAATTGCAAAACAACGATTTAAGATTCTGGTTAATGGAAATTTCTAATTTTCGAAAGATACATGTTAGATCTTCAAGGATATCAAACGAACTATCAACGGATACAAGTATGATCTTCGTGAGATACGTACAATATTAGGTTGATCATCATGGAAACAAGCATGATCATTGTATATAGGATACACGTTAAATCTTCGAAAGATACAAGTTTAATAATTCACGAATACACGTTAGTTCATTGTGAATCTTCGATAATTGTTGCAACTTTTCCATTAATTGAAAATACTACTCGATTAATCGACAAATCTCAATGTTGATTATTCAATTGGTGTAATTGAACATTTTGTCAATTAATCGCAAAATTTATGATTAATCAAGTTACAATGATTTCGGATTAAAACGCAATTACATAGAAAAAGTTACAAGTTTTTTAATATTTGACTTTTCAAAGCATGTTTTTGAAAATACATATGAAATATATGAAAAGGCTGTCATTTCCATAATTTTCCACAGATAAATTAGGAATTCTATGTGTGATTGTGTTAGTCATGATCATGATTTAGTAAAAATAAGAAGCCCAGACGCTATTTATCTATTTAAGAATTAAACAAAGTATCATTAGTTATCAATTACCAAGAATTGTGCCACTAAATCTGAATTCTTTTGAAAAGGTTTCACTTAAGAACCAATTACCCCTTGGATTTTTTTCTCTCTTTCTATTTATTTGTTTCAAAAAGCAACATGGGTTCATTACTCTGACCAAGATCTGTTCATTCAGAGAGGAATTCGGTTCGTTCATTTTACGAGAATTACGCCTCTTGCAACGGTTTAAAACATATATATATTCGTCCACATGACTCACGCACGTATAGCCGTTAACGGAGATAACTTCCACTGTGAAGCAACTTCAGAAAGAGACAAAAGGAGATGTAAAGGAAAAGCCAAACAGCAGTTGGAGTTTTAAACAGTCGTTTTTGTCGTGTCTAGCTATAAATGAAGCGAGATAATCGGATGTTGAATGCGTGAGTTGTAGCTTTGAAAATGGGATGTACAGGAGTTATAGTAACTGGACTTTTGGTTTCATGGGTTTTGAGTGTAGGAGGAGAGGTGGCGATGGTTTTTCCACCATGTAATTTTCCAGCAATTTATAACTTCGGTGACTCGAATTCAGATACTGGAGGCATGTCAGCGGCATTTGCACAAGTTCCACCACCAAACGGCGAGACGTACTTCGGCGGACCAGCCGGGAGGAGCTGTGATGGGCGTCTCCTCATAGATTTCATGGGTATATATATCACAACCATTAACATGCTCCATGCTAGCCAGTCCCGGCCCTCCCAAGATGTTGCATTTATACAAGGCGCCATTGTTATATATAACTGTTAACACAGCCTGCATTAATATATCTTGAATGTGATATATCTATCTGTTTGTTTTTGAAGCGGAGTACTTGGTCTTACCGTACTTGCACGCATATCTGGACTCGATTGGAGCAAATTTCCGGCATGGAGCGAATTTTGCGACTGGAGGGTCGACAATTAGAAGACCAAACGAAACCGTATTCCAGAATGGAGCGAGTCCATTCTCTCTGGATGTGCAGCTCATGCAATTTGACCAGTTTAAAGCTCGCACCAGCCAACTCTATAATCAAGGTCGATCTCACTACTTCCCGATCAAATTAATTAAAAGGGGGAAACTGAAAGTAGATTAAATCTTCTTGCTCTTGCTAATTTTACTCTATAGCGATGTATACATACATGTTTGTGGTTTTTCAGCCAAGAACATGTCAGAGAGAAGCAGGCTTCCGAGACCGAAAGATTTCTCCAAGGCTCTTTACGTAATTGACATAGGACAGAACGACCTAGGGGACGGTTTGAAGAAAATGAAAAGTGAGCAAGTCCAGGCGACCATTCCTGACCTACTCAATCAATTCTCTTCAGCAGTACAAGTAAGATTTTGTTTTGAAGGCCATGGCTGGAAAGATATACATGTTTACAAGATTAATTTTTACTTATCAAACGTAATATTTAATCAAAATTTCATGTACGTAGCAGCATCTATACCAACAAGGGGCGAGGACATTCTGGATACACAACACAGGTCCTCTGGGTTGCTTACCGCTGCAACGTATGCTCTACTATGATGGAAATCCCGATTCGCTTGAACAGCACGGGTGTATCAAGTCTCTCAACGAGGTGGCCATGGAGTTCAATAGGCAACTGAAGGATTTGGTACACATACTAAGGGCACAGCTCTCGCATGCTGCGTTGACATACGTGGACATCTACGCTGCAAAATATAGACTAATCGGGGACGCCAAAAAACTGGGTACGTACTCCTCTCTCTGTTACAATCGAATTATTGTATGGTTGTAGTAATTAATGGTGGTGGGAGGTGGCAGGTTTCGTGGATCCGTTGAAGATCTGTTGCGGGAAGCATGAAGGGTACTACGTACACGTTGGGTGCGGGCAGAGGGCAAACATCAACGGTACAGAATTCTACGGTTGTTCTTGTGGAGAAGCAGACATGTTCGTTAGCTGGGACGGCGTGCATTTTTCTCAGGCTGCGAATCAATGGATTGCTAACCAGATCCTCCTGGGCTCACTGTCGGATCCACCCATTCCCATCACCAAAGCTTGTTATAAGCGGTTGCACATATGATATGGTCATGAAAAAATATGAAGTTTATACACAGAAACCGTCTATAGTGTTAAAGTATTAAATAAAGCTGTAAACCGTCTTTTAAGTTTATACACAGAAAGATTTGCATAAATTAAGTTTATAAAAAATATGAAACAGGGAACGCTCCTGATGATACCAGCTCGCTTGTAAATAATTAATCTCTAGCTATACTTTGTAACCGTTCTTGCTTCAACCGCTCTGGGTCTCACGTTTCAAATTTCCCTACATCGTTTTTACTGCGGCGAGGAGAGGGTGCCGCGTGTCCTCATAGGTCTCACATTTCTAAACTGGAAAAAGAAGAAGAAAACGAAATCGTCTTCTCCATTTTGAAGAAACAAAAGTTCATATGAGAAAAAACCTCTAAATACAGAAAACGAAAGGGAAAGAGTTTGCATCCTCTCCTCTAACAACATGAGATTCATAGGAGCGAGTTCTAATACTATGGCTTTTCAACCTTCACTGGTATAGTTCCACAGTTATTACAAATTTCCAGTCCGTTGATCAAAATCTCAAAACCCTAACACTAATTTCTTCACATTTTTGGTTCATTCAAGATGGGATTCAAAGTTGCATTTCCTGAATATAAATCTGGTTTTCAAATAAAACCAGATTAGTCTGAGATGAGATTAATGGGGTTCGTGGGGTTCCAAGTTGCAATTCCTGAATATAAATCTGAGATGAGATTTTGGGATTTGATCCCATGGTTGTTGTTACTGAGGGAATCAATGGATTTAAGATGTGGTGTAGATGAAATAAGAGTAGGTTTGATCGTGATAGTGTTGACGAAAGGGACTAAGTACTTCTCGAGGCTCTTATAAACATCCAAAACTCTTCTTAAGGTGATTGATTTTCAAGAGATGATTGAAGGTTTTGCAGGTTAAGGAAATGGAATCTAGGTCGGCGAGATTGAGCTATAGAAGGATCTACTCCGTGCAAATGATGAGAAGTTGCACAACTTTCATGTCTGTCTTCATTTCTGTGTTCGTCTGTTAGAGGTAGCCATAAGCCAACTCGTTGTTGCAGATGAGTTAATTTTTGGGAAAATTTAAAAAACGACTGTGTTTTAAAAACTTAATACAAAAAGGAACGTTGAAAAGTCTTTCCTACCAAACCCACCAATTTTTTAAAAGTATTTACAAAGTGGTCCACGGATACAATTTTAGTAATCGTAGGATGCCATTTTATGCTTTGTGATTGTTCAACGATAAACTATTAGTATTCCTCGATTAATAAAATTGTATCCTACACGAATATAAATTGTATCCACTGATTCATAGGATTGTATCCCATGACATGACATCGATTAATCGAAATTTAAAGCCTCGATGAACATTTCGATTTCAATAAAATTCATCGATAAATCGAAAATATTAACAATCAACGGTCCATGTTTCATCAAAAATTGTGCCACTAGGTGAGTCAAAGGATGAAAGTGCAATTAATCAAATTACTTGTGATTAATGGGGATGTATGCGATTAATCGAAAGTTGTTGATACCGGTATACAGGTGATACCGGTATCACCTGTATACCGCTACCACGTGTATAGATCGTTAATATTTCCGATTAATCGATGAATTTTATTGAAATCGAAATGTTCATCGAGGCTTTAAATTTCGATTAATCGATGTCATGGAATACAATCCTATGAATCAGTGGATACAATTTATATTCGTGTGGGATACAATTGTAGTAATCGTAGGATACCATCATATGCTTCGTGATTATTCAACGACAAACTATTAATATCCCTCGATTAATAGAATTGTATCCCACACGAATATAAATTGTATCCACTGATTCATAGGATTGTATCACATGACATCGATTAATCGAAATTTAAAGCCTCGATGAACATTTCGATTTCAATAATATTTCAACATTCAATTTAAAGACTTTTCAATAAAGCCTCGATGAACATTTCAATTTAAAGACTTTTCAACGTTCCTTTATTTAAGGTTTTTCTTTTACATTTAAAACCATGAAAAAACTTTAGTGTTGGTTGACGGTGCTGTTTGTTTAAAAGCAAACTATGGGACCTACAGAATACATGGCAGCCCCTCTTCAATGCAGTAAAAATGGAGGAGATGCGGCGTAGGAGAAGATGTGGGTTCATCGGTTGGTGCATTGAACTTTGAAGAAAGAAAAAAAAAGTTCGCCCCCGGCCTTAGCCTTGTTGTTGTTCTAGTGAAATTTCGATTTACTAAAAGAACACATTAAATATCTTTTTGAAGTTAACAAAAAGAACAGAAAACAGGAGTTTAATCTTTTTTTTAATCAAAGGCAGGAATTTTGAAATTGATGCTCTCACACTCTAGATCCCACTTTTGCTCTATGCTACGGCAAGGCCTCATTTGGCATTTAGACTAGGAATTAATTCCGACTAGGTTGGACGTTTGATTCAAACTTTTCACTTTATTAAGAGATAAATAGTACAAGTTTGCCACCGTCGTTGATGTTTTGAGGATGGAGTAGGATTAGGTTAGATTAGATGCCGTGATATGTTCGCGTAGAGGAGAAAGAGCCGGACTCCTTCAACTAGAGTTGTCAATGGGTCGGATAAAAATTCAAATTTGACCTGATTATCCGGATATGGATCTTAGTTTCAGAGCCGATTATCCGAATTCGATTATATTTGGATTCGAATATGGTACTATACATATTTGACCCGATAAAGATTTGACCATTTATTTTGTATATATTTTATGTTTTTAAGGCTTTTTTTAAGTCTTTTTATATATTAGTATAAAATGAATGAATGTTTCATATAATATTTATTGATTTAAGGTTATAATATAAGACAAATTTGAATTAATACATCCTTCTTTGATCTACTAACTTAAGGTTTATAATATTTTAATTTTTTTCCATATATAATATAATCGGATTCAGATATCGGATATTGGATAATCGATAAGATTCAAATTCGGATCGAATTCGATTTTAGATGTGAGAGATCTGTTGGATAATTGGTTTGAATTCGGATATCGGATTTTCTTATCAGATCGAAGTCGATCTTAATAGATCTGTACCGTATTCAACTCGTTTACAACCCTAACTTCAACCAGTTTCAAGGCCACTCTCAAGTATGCCGCCAATCAAAAGCACCGAAAATGACGAAGCAACCCTCACGTGGGCACAATTCATGAAGTTCCATGAAGCCCCTTCTTATTTACACACTCAACATACAAATAATTGGTAGAAACAGAAGCAAAAGGTTCCAAGTCCCGCCCATTATTTGGCACATTTTCAAATGGTTTCATTCTACCGAAAGTCTTCAAACGGGGACCGCACATAACCTTCCTCTCTATCATTTCGTTTCAAAAAGTGAAACGATCCAAAGTATGGTCTCAACAATGGGCGGTAGGTGGATACTGAAAGATTATTTAATTATTTTCGTTTTCTTGACTAAGTCGACAAAACATATAGTAATGATATCTTTGCTGAAGAGAACAAAAACAGCACGTGAATCAATGCCGCCAGGTATATATCTTTTTTTTTTGGTAGGAATCAGATATATATCTTTGTTACCTTGGCTTCATCTGGTAAATATAACCGCACGGTTATCAGCATCTCTACCCTCATAACTCGGTGTCGCCTTCTCCCCCTCCCTTCCATGGAGCTCTTTCACTTGAGATTGAGAATGTACATCCCAACATTGAGTGTGTTAGTGGCGTTGACATTAGTCTCAAGACCGGTCTCTGCTGCTTTAACCCCTTGTGATTTTCCGGCGATCTTCAACTTCGGAGACTCCAACTCAGATACTGGTGGATTGTCAGCGGCATTTGGACAAGCCCCTCCACCCAACGGGGAGACATTTTTCCATAACCCAGTTGGTCGATACTCCGACGGACGTCTGGTAATTGATTTTATTGGTAAGCACTACCTCTCTCACTTTCCCCTCTTGTATAATCGCTTTCCCCTTGAAAAGTTAATTTCAAGGGGATCTATGTGAAGTTTTGGGCTGTTGGACCTGCGTATGTTACTGTGATTTTGTTGTAGTATTAGAAAGATCTCGTTTAGTAATCCTGAAAGGGAAGCGTATCTGGTAGCACGCTAAGGATCTCAGAAGATCATTTTTTTCTAATTTATTGCTAATCTCTTCCGATAATTGAAAAAAAATAAAAAATCAGTCCCGGATTCACCCAATTAGATCACATTGCTCTTGTCGCCGATCAATAGATTCTTGTTTTCCTGCCTATTTTTTTTTTTTCGCCCTTTCGATAAAAAAAAGTAGAAAAGTGCAGAGGATGTCATATGTGTGGGTACCAATAATGGGACTTGGATATGATTGGATTGTTTCTGATTTTTTTTTAGAGACAGCAATGACAATGAAATTTATGAAAAGGAAATATTATATCATATGGTACTTCTTAAAAGTTTGACTAATAAATGTTGCATATAATTTAGTTTTGATTAATTTGGTGGATTTTCAGCGGGGAGCCTGGGATTACCATATATCAACGCTTACCTTGACTCTGTGGGATCCAACTTCAGCCACGGAGCTAATTTCGCCACCGCCGGATCCACCATCAGACCCCAGAACACAACTCTCCAACAGAGTGGCTTCAGCCCCATCTCTTTGAACATTCAATTCTATCAGTTCAATGATTTCCGTCAAAGATCCCAGAGGGTCCGTCAACGAGGTAATACAAATACAAATTATCCCTTCCCATTTCTCATCATTTATACCTCCAAACCATATCGATTGGACTGCTGTCTTTGGTATTAATTAATGGTGCAGATGGAGTTTTCAAGGACTTGTTGCCCCAAGCTGAAGCTTTCTCTCGTGGCCTGTACACGTTCGACATTGGTCAGAACGACCTCACCGCCGGCTACTTCCTTAACATGTCGACTGAGCAAGTCAAGCAGTACGTCCCCGATTTAATGAATCAGTTCAGCACCATCGTAAAGGTGATCGGATCTCATCAAACGATGATCCTCAATTGCTATATATATATATAATTAGGTAAGATTTACGCGATTTTTGGAATCGATGAAGGAGAATTGAGGGGGGACGACCTTTGTTGATTGACGCAGGACATTTACGATCAAGGAGGAAGGTCGTTCTGGATACACAACACGGGTCCCGTCGGATGCCTTCCGTACATCTTGGACCGGCTTCTCATCACGGCTGCTCAGGTGGACAGTGCCGGATGTGCGAGTCCCTTCAATGAGGTGGCTCAGTATTTCAACCGTCAATTGAAAGAGGCTGTGCAAAGGCTCCGAAAGGACCTTCCATCGGCTGCCATCACCTACGTCGACGTTTACTCCCTCAAGTACTCCCTCATCAGCCATGCCAACCAGCACGGTAATTAACCTTCTTCGCACTAATCCCATTCACTTGCTTATGGAGTAATCGAATATACAATTTTGATGTCCGGTAATAATTAAGAACTGGTTGGATGTCTTTGATTTTCTTCAACTTGCAGGATTCAAGAATCCGCTCAGAGCATGTTGCGGTCATGGCGGAAAGTACAACTATAACAGGCATGTGGGATGTGGGGGAAAGGTTACAATGCACGGGAAACAGATCTTACTTGGGAAGTCATGCCAAGATCCGTCCACTGCCATTAACTGGGATGGTGTTCACTTTACAGAGGCGGCGAACAGGTGGATCTTCGATCGAATTGTTGATGGATCATACTCTGACCCACCAATTCCTCTAAAAATGGCCTGTCATAGGCAGGAAGCTCACTGAATCACTTCATTCGTGTTGGGAACTTGGGATGGGAAAAGCAAAAAAGTGGGTAGAAGGAAGAAACAAATAAATTATAGGGATCAGACCTGTTAATCTTTATTATTTATTTAGATGTTTGATTTGTTAAGCTAGTAGTTTCAACATGTGATTAAGGAACTATTGATTGTTTTTTTGCACTGGCACATAATACAATAATTTCCGGCAGACCACAAGAGGTTTAATACCAAATTAAATAATGGAATATTATATTGGACAAACTCAACCAACGAATAATGAAACCCCTCATTCCAACTACATCATATTCTTCCATCCCAATTTGTCAAAAAGCATAATCTCAATCAAATTATAGGTATGTAAGGGTAGAGACCTGATGAAACTGTTGACCTATAGTTTGATTGGTCGATCAATTTTCTGCACAAGACCCTTAAACTAGTTGTAATTGTACCCTTGAAACCCTGTGTGAGCATGCATCTGATCAAGCTAATGTGGAATCAGGGTTAGAATCCTAACCTTAATTAATCGTCCATATATACATTTTATTCAACTTATAGAGAGAGAAAAACCTAGAGAAGAAGGAAGATCTCTTTATCTGTGCTTTCTTTTCTGGAATTTTCAGAATGAGTAAGTGGAATTATTATGCGATTAGATGTAAATTTGATTCCCATGGAAACAATTTCATTTTCTCCTAATTTTGTTTTGGTTTCTTTTGTGATGAGTCTCTAATCCCTTGTGATGGTAAATATGTCCGTTGTTGGTAGATGAGATGGATATCTCCTTTCTTTTGCTGTGTATAGGGAACGAATATTAGAAAGTGATTTGAGAAAATAGCATGCCTAACCTTTGATCGATTGGGTGTGAAGAGGAACGTACGGGAGACGACAATGGAATCCGTAAACAAAATATCAGTTGGATAAAGTTAACATAATGAGAAATATTCTTAGGATTATTTATAATTCATAGGGTCCTTTCAAAGCCGTTCGGGGCCTATCAGAGGGGACTTGAAATCTGCTGGAGCCCTTGCCTGGAAGATTTGCTGGTCCAACGGTGATGTATGTGTCCACATAGGTACATAAAGCCTATGTGTACACACCTTTCACCGTTGGACCAGCAGATCTTCCAGTGTAAAGTACCAGCTGATATGGCCTCATCAAAGGCACTAAACTTATAAATGCTATTGAATGGCTTCTTGGGCATGTCAAAGCACTTCCTCGATGTTTTGAAGGAGCTGTCAAGCTTCATGTGACAAAACTAGTTTGAGTTACATGCACAATTCTTATGAGATACCGTAATCCCACATTGTTCAGGTATGAGGAAGTAAAAGTTTATGTAAGAGGCTTTTGATTTCCTCAAGTAGCAAAGCCTTCTGGTGTAAAACCCAAAAAATAAAACCATAAGGCCTAATGAACCAACGTGAAAATTATCATTGCTAGTATAATTAATTATACTGTTAATGAGCTGAAGTGGATAATATCTTTTGGGGTAAAACCCAAGATTAAATCGATCGGTGAGGCTAGATGAGTTCAACCCAGAATAATATAGTTGCTTGTGGGATTAAGGTGTTACATATCAATAGTCTATCTCACATTGAAAAGAGAAAATACCAAAATGACTATCATTCCTCAAATGTTGTATATATATATATCCTCACTTTTGTTGAAAGGAATGCAAAATATGTTTTGGAAAATTATAATGTATGCATAAATGCTAAAAGTCGATTCACAAATGCAAATCTTCCACAAATTAATAGAAACATAGTGATTAGCTGATCTGATACTTAAAATACTTTAGTATAAGTACAGTTTTTTTTTTTTTTTGGTCGTATAGTATAAGTACAGTTCCTAATTAGGTGCATACCGACTCTTATAATTAGTAATGTATGCATAAGTAAAGTTCTTAAATGCCTGAAATATGAGGAAGGGGAAGAGAAGTAAACGGCTTAATTACACGAACTTATTCCATGCAGATATTCCCCTCCAAGATTACAGATACAAAGACTAACATATGCTATGCGTCATGGACTTTAAAAAAAAAACTTAAAAAATTAAACAACTTTCAGCACCATTCCCCACATCACATACCTCAACTTTCTTCTGCCAGATCCCAGATATATTCAACCACTTACTTAGATCCAAAAAAGGAAAGAAAAATGAAAAAAAAATTGTACACCTTTTAGACAAGAAAAAGTTAAATTATTTTAAAGCAAAAAGGGTTTAGCAAGCTGCCATGAGAGAGAAAAAGATGGATGCAGGCCCAAGCATTTGGAGATGAGCATCGTGAGATGCATCTGGATAGGGAATGAACAACTTGCTGTCCGATAAAGTCGATTCATGTTATCCCAGCTGTAACTAACTTCCACAACCCTTTCCTCGGACCCCACTTCCTCCCACGTGATGGCCACCCAAACTTCCTTCATCTCTCCCTGTATATCGCATTGTTCGATCGATAAGGACACGAAGATCCATGGATGTCCCTTTCAGCTCCATGATTCCTGTCTCACTCCGTCTTCCAAGCGTAAAGAAACAAGCAAAACCCAGATGACCCACCCGCATTTTGCCCTTCCAGTACTAGTGAAGGAGAATTCGCCGTCTGTGAAGACAATGGTGTTGAAGTCAGCGAGGATGACATCGGCGACGATGGTGTCGACGTCGACGATGGGCATGCCGATGCCGATGCTCCAGTTGATGTGAATATAAAAATTGCATGCCTTAGACCTGCACTAAAGAGCCAGTCATGCACATCCCAACACACTTCTATTCTAATTTTGTTCACATAGATGGACTCGTTACCTCTAAACTTCCATTGGAGATGCTTCACATGAATGACTAAATACCCATCTACTCTTATCTCCATTTCCGGATCCAACCCAGCCAAGTAACTGTTGCCACTGCTACTGCTGTTGCTGTTTTTGTTATTACACTCTATTGAGATCTCATGAAGCCTGCCTTTTTCATGGAGTCTAACTCTGGTTGAGAATTTCTTCTTACCAAATATATGCTCCCTTTTTGAGATCAAGATTGGCTCGATAAGTGCTGGCCGGGATCCTGTCTTTCTGAAGGCATCCTTCTTTAAATCACCAACGAGTAACACCACTTCCTCCTCGCAAACAAGGGCAACATAATAATCCGATTGTGGCTCAGTCTCACCATTAAATTTGGCGGCCTTAAGGTCCCAGTAGACATCAACAGGTTTACCATCTAGTATAAGGTGCTTGGAGCCTTGTCTCCTCCAGAAATACCAGGGCTTCAGCTCAATCTTGCAGCTGCAGTGGCAGTCCCCATCAAGTCCTTCCACCCATACCGAGAGGCCGTGAAGTAACAAATTCTTGTACCACGTTATGGTTATCAGATGGCAGTAACCCGCCATCTTTGTCCGGTAGACTGACATGAACATGCTCTGGCCTGACCTGATCACCATACCCTGATCATCAATCGGTTTCTCAGCTGATGAAAAGCAGGCAGGAATTCCAATTGGGTCTTGCATCATATCCAAGTGAAAATCAGAAAACTGACACAAGTGTGAAGGGATCAAGTGTGGTGCTATATAACCAGAGAGGGATTAATGATACTCCATGGAAACGATTAGACTGGATATATCCCACAGAGAGTGAGAGATCTTACCTACTAGATCTACTCAAAGATGCTAGAAGTTGTGTTCTTGGGAGCATTTATCATCGATGAAAAAACTCAGCATCCAAACTGGCAGTTAGAAGATGCAAAAGAGCTCGGTGATAAGAGAGCAGCTTTTGAATGCTCAATTATACATCTGCAAGTCTTATACGCTTTTGAAATTGGTTTAATTCTATTATTACTATTATTTCCATTAGTTGTTTTTTCTTTTTCCTTTTCACCTCCTTCCCCTTTTCACGGAATCACTGTTTGAATCCAAGGTCGTTTTGATTCTGTGATCGTTTTCATGCACCGTAAAAACTGGAAAGCAGAGAAGCTCCTTTCACCAAATATAAAGTACCTAGATCTCTGTGAAACCAAGCACAGGCCTTGGAGGCAATAGAGCCTATGAGTAGGGTAAGGGGACCAGTCAAAGATAAAATATGGGAAGGTAAAAAGAAAAAAAACCAGTTTCGCCGGAGCCCATTTGGTCTTTTAAATATTTTTCTTTATATGCTTTGAATGTGGGTTCTTCGAACTTTACCTTCTCTGCATATTTTTGCAGAAAAGCAGAATAGGGTAGGAATCTAGGGTAGAAAGTGCAGAAAAGTCTGAGCAATCTGCAACTCCAGTTGCAGATCTGGTCGAACTCTCAGTCTTCTTCACATGACTTTCAAGAAATGTTTATTCAGTTATAAGTAAATATTAAGAGTCACTTTTGCAGCTTGGAGGAAACTGACAAGGAAGAAAAGCGGAAAAAAACAACAGATGGGAACTGATCTCTTAATAAGATGGCTCTTGTGATGATTAAAATGCCAACTAATTTGAGTCAGAAAATGCCGGAGAAAAATTGCAACTAGAATCAAATGCCTCTGGAGGTGGTCTGCAATATAATAGTAAACCATTTAAATCCCACCAGTGATCATAAATGCAAATTTCTACGTAATGCAAATTTTCAGAAAAGCGTTGCTGCGATGTTACTACCCAAAAAAACAAACAACTTGCTTTCTAATTACTACAGTAGCGAATATATGGTTATAAAATACTACACATCGTATGCAGGTGCAGCACATGTACAACAAGAAACATGATGTGGGATCCACCAAAATGAAAATTTTCGTGGACCTACATCGTATCTCTTTGCTGTACATACTATAATGTGAATCTACGGTGCAAACAATCATTACTCGCCACGAAACTTCTCTCAAATGAAAGGCAAAAAGGACCGGAAAAATAAAAATTGGCACATTAATTAGTAATGGACATACATTTACAGGTAATGGACAATGAAGGAACTTGGACTTATATGCTGTAGAACCAAGTACTTCAAACCCAATTCAAACTGAGAGTGCCTGATTAATCACTATCACAAGCCTCACAATGATCGAGGAGCTCCTCATATGCTGCCACTGACCTGCAAAAATTCAGACCCTTTTTTCGTCACTGTTATCTTCGGCTTAGAGGACAAGACCAAATTCTGTTGCTTGACCAGTGAAATCTTTCCCATTTTTTTATGGATAAGTTGCAGCCTTGTATTCATTTTTTTTTTCTTTTGGGTTATTTTTTTAGTTTCCTTCTGAAATCTGTATACTAACCGTCTTATATATAACAGCCTTTTCTTTCTCTCTCTTCATTAATTAGGTGATCTAGTCTTTAACTTTCTGTTACTTGACCAATTTTTATGACTTAATTAGATGGAAAATTCTCATTTTCGATCGTTAGCAAATCTATATTCATTTTTTCCCCCAAAGTTCAGTTGAGAATCTCAATTACAGAAGCATTATGACTGCTCATCTAATTAAGTAAAGAAAAAAAGCAGAAGCCTAAATTAAAGATTATCAAACAAATAAATGAATAAACATACAAATCCAAAGTTAAAGATCACCAAACAAATAAATGAAAACACATACAAATCCACAAAGAGATTATCATCATATACACCAGAGAGCAAGCTCAATTGGGTGCGGCCTCAACTCATCACATAGAAGATACTGCAGATCGAAGAAAGCAGAGAAAGAATTTGCAATGCACTAAAGAGGATAATTTTTTTGGAAACTGGACGATTTTTGCCAAATTAAGCTCAAAACGGAAAGCAATTAAGTAGCCTCCATGTTCAAATTATGTTTATGGCAAAATGGTCTGGCCTTGAGATTATGCCCAACGTTATCGCATAAATGCATCTCAATCTTTCCCAACTAATTAAAATTGCCTACCAAGTGAAGGCATGCAAGAAACAATGACCAATAGATAGTGACCTCACTAATAAGGTTTCTTCTTTTTTTCTTTCCCTTTTTTTTAATCAATAGTCAAAAAGACACTTCAGTAAATTTTATCTGCACACACTAGAATTTAGGGGGGAAAAAAAATTTCAGAGGTCTTGCTGGAAAAAATCTCAACTGTTAAACACTACACGTGTCAGCATCTGCCTCAACCTGGATGGACAAATGCAGGAAATAATTGCAGAGGATGGTATCCACCATCCAACGGTCTTTGCTGGACAATCCACCCATAAATAGACATCGCCGAAGGGGAATTATTAGTCAGTCTCTTTAACCGCTAAAGCACCCATTTCCATTTCCTGCTTTCTTTGAAGCTCGCACGTTTATTCTCCCATGTTTCGTTCCTTTTCTGTTCCGTCTCCACGTCTTCCCCTTCCATTTATATTTTTTCTGTTTTCTTCTGCCTTCTTTCGCGAGCATTGTACAAGTTTTGTAACCCTAGATTATTGTTTTCTCTCTCTTCCTTTCCGTCGATATGTTGTTGGATTTCTCTTTGCTTACACGAGATTTCCCAAAATTTCGCATTGGTTTCGAGCAATTAGTTCGTCTTCTACATTATTAATGTTTAGAATCTAACAAGTTTTGAATGAGGAATGTGGATTCTTCTTGTTGCTGATCGTTTGAGACGAGGATGCCACTAGATTCATCGTTGGGAATGGAACCTGACCCGGACGATTCTGCTTTTGAGTTTGTAGAGAAAGATCCTACTGGTAGATATGATCGGGTCAGTATCATTCACCGCAATGCAGTTTCCTCCTCCTCCTCCTCTCTTTCTCTCTCTCTAACCGTATCATCTGCTCTCTCACCTGAATTTCCATGTCCTTAAAGGCAATTTTTGCGTCGGGAAGCATGTCTTTGGTTCTTAAAAATGCGGAGCCTGCCTTTATTTTCAAAATTGATATATAGCGCTTGAAATCCCAGAAAACGTCACATCAATATTGGCTTAGATGTTGTGATGGTTATTCCGTTTTCTAGTAGCCTACTAATTAGCTTAATATTCAGATGAATACTGCTAACATTGTTTCTATTGGGTGGGTGGCTGCTGTGATAATTTTGCAGTACAGAGAGGTTTTGGGAAAAGGGGCATTTAAAACAGTGTATCCTTCTTCGGTACTTGGTTGCATTTGATGCATAAACGCTACTAGTAGTCGTATCTTTTGTGTTTGTGTATCCTTGATCAGTTTTTGTGTTCTCAGCTATAGAGCTTTTGATAAGTTGGAGGGAATGGAAGTAGCCTGGAATCAGGTTAAGGTGGCTGATCTTTTGCGCAATTCAGAGGACTTGGAGCGCCTGTACTCCGAAGTCCATTTGCTCAAGACTCTGGACCATAAGAACATCATTAAGCTTTACAGCTCATGGATAGACGGTAAACGTGACAATGTCAACTTCATCACTGAGATTTTCACGTCAGGAACATTGCGACAGTGGGTCTTCTTTTATCCAACGCTCCTTAGTACCATTTTTTGTAGTCATCTTATTTTGAGGTTCAATATGTTTCTTTTGTAGGTACCGGAAGAAACACAAGAATGTTGATCTGAGAGCGTTGAAGAATTGGTCAAGGCAGATCTTGCAAGGACTTCTTTATCTTCACAATCATGATCCACCAGTTATCCATCGGGACTTGAAGTGTGATAACATTTTTGTTAATGGAAACCAAGGTGAGGTCAAAATTGGTGATTTAGGATTGGCTGCCATTCTTCGACACGCTCGTGCTGCCCACAGTGTTATTGGTACTTCCTTATCTCTGGCATCATAAGTTTCATAACTACTGCAGAGATTTTATCACTATGGACAATTATGCCATGTAATATTGTGTTAATAGGGACTCCGGAGTTCATGGCACCAGAGCTTTATGAGGAGGAATACAATGAGCTTGTGGATATATATGCCTTTGGCATGTGCTTACTGGAACTGGTGACCTTAGACTACCCATATGTTGAGTGCACCAATGCTGCTCAAATATTTAAGAAGGTTTCATCAGTAAGCATCCAATCTTAACCATTTAAGTTATTATGTAATTATTCTTTCAATCTATAAACCTACACAGCTTGCCTTATGTTTCAACTGCAATTCTCCTCGTCGCTTTTGGATGTGCAAGGTCAGTCTGCTGACACATAAAGGATACGCGTTCCTTAAAAGTATTTATAAATGAATCATCGTGTCATGTTTAGATTTAGCAAGAGTTTTGCACCGGCTGCTAACCTGACACAACCCTCCTCCTCTATCAGGGCTTGGTACCAGAAACGCATATTTGTATAATAATATGCAACAATATTAAATTCCTGTAAGCCATTGGAATTAGTCTAAATTGTTAGATGCTGAACCACTTCTATACCGTCCTACCAGCATTTCTATCATCCTCCTACCTGTCATTGCCTAGTGCTTTTGCCTTATGGGATGATCCTAACTGTAATATTACAACAGTTTATTTGGGACTGCCAAATGAAGGCCTCTAGTAGTCATTTGAAGTTTTACAAGAAGAATGAATAGTCTTGATTCAGACAGTCCAGATATGGAGGCCTTGGGCTAGATGGAGTTAAAAACACATTTCAGCTACGTGTGGATGGTTACAGAAATGGCAACGTGTGTGAATCAATAAATTGACTGAATGCTTATAGGATCCACTGAAACAATGATGTTTGCGAAACACCATGAACAGTCATTAAATTTTTATTTTTCCCCACAATCAGATTCTGTGACCGGCATAAAGTCTTTTATAATGCTCATTTACTCTTGCCAGCTTGTCACAGAGCATACTCAAAAGGCTTGCTGGACATTTTAATATCCTCCTAGTTGACTTTTCTTCCACCTTTTAATTAAATATGACATTAAAATTTGTTTCCTCCTTTTTTTTTTCCCTCTTTCAACTCTTCTAGGTTTGTTACCTGATTGGGAGTTTTAGATCCTCTAATCAGTCATTTTTCTGTCAATGTCATCTCAGATCTCGATTCAGTGGCTTTTAGTACTCTCAAATTTTGTGTTATTTATGTATGCATTTGGCCTCATATACGTGACTTAAGTTTTATCTGGTAATGCTTCAAAGTAAAAACCCTTTCATTTTATTTTATTTTTTCCATTTCTTTAACCAGCACAGGTAGTGGGTTTGCTTCTATAAGTAAATCTTATAATTGGTTTGAAAGTAAAAAAGGGTTCTTTGTTTTATGTAAAGGGAATCAAACCAGCATCATTGGACAAGGTGGTGGATCCTGGAGTTCGAGAGTTCATAGAAAAATGTATTGCAAAAGCCTCTGAGCGTTTGACTGCCAAGGAGCTTTTAAAGGATCCTTTCCTCCAATCAGACAGGGACAATAAAACCTTCGGTTGTCATTTACAACCAAATTCCTATCATTCAGGTAAAATTCAAAACATCGGAAGGACTTAATTACCTTATGTGCTTTCCACTCACAAACAGATACAGCAAATGCAGATGGTAACAATGACCCCTTTGAACTTGGTAAAAGTGCTAAAGTTGGGCTGCCTCAGGCAGGTCGAGACTTTATGGTTGAAGGTCAAAGGAAAGACATGAACACAATATTTTTAAAACTGCGGATTGCCGATTCAACAGGTTTTTGCCTCTTTTTATATTTGTTTTAATGCATTCGTTTCCAGAGCAAATCTTCTGACTAAAATTTCTCTTTTTGAGATTCATAGGCCATGTTCGCAATATTCACTTTCCATTTAATACTAAGTTGGACACTGCAATTGGTGTAGCTAGTGAAATGGTTGAGGAGTTGGAGCTGACAGATCAAGATGTTACAAACATAGCTGCAACAATTGACTTAGAAATTCAGGCCCATATTCCAGAATGGGTCACCCAAGAAACTTTTGAAACTAATATTGGCAGCAAGGTTGCAATGTCTGAGAATTATGACTCTGAAACTAAAGATGAGATGTTTCCTTTAGATGGCGACTCCAGTCCATCTTCAGGTGATCTTACTGTGGAGCTATTACCTTCAGGTCGAAAGTACTGGTCTGACTCCCATAAGGAACCTAGTGGAGTTTCTCCAGGTACACCTGCTATTTCAATGTCATCTGAGGCAGATTCTGATATCATTAACAATTGTTTGGTTAACAAGAACGAAAAATCTCCTAGTAGCCTCAGAAATGAATATTGTTCAAACATTTCTACTTCTACAAAGCACCCTGGAGATTCGTGGGCCCTTATTCGTGAAAGTGAAGATAGTAGTTCCTCATCTGTTGGTTCCATACCACATGGTGCCCCAGGGAATGACATTGTAAACTCCAAAGAGAAAGAAGTGGGTCTGCCTGTCGACTCACGGTTGCTTTTTGAGCAAAATGGTGCTGTTGCGGATCAGCATACTGGAAATGGTATGAGTGTTTCACTTCCATTGGGAGAGGAGATCCCTAAAATGTTGATGTCAAGAGAGCCAGAGGATGACAGTGTAATTACAGAGAAGCTGGAGCTTCAATTGGTAGAGCAGCAAAAGGAGCTAGAGGAATTGAAGCGGAAGCATCAATTGGCCATATCAGGTATCTTGAAAGAGCTTCCCCCAGAAGCATCCCATAGGATCCTTCATAAGTGTTCCTCAAGGTTTCCCGATTATAAGATGCAGAATGAAGTACAATTGTACAATGGGCGCTTTACGGATTCTGACTCCTTGCAAATGAAGCGTTGCAATATCATGTGTCCGATACTTGTCTTATTAATAGTTGGGATGATACTTTAATCGCATCTATTGCCAACATTATCTCTCACCAAGAAGAGCAAGGAATTCTTAGAAGTTCCATGGAAGTTAATATGACAGGCTGACTGAAAAAGGATAAGCTGACAGAGGAACAACATATCTTCTGACATAGAAATTGCTGTATTTTTTAGTGTGCCAAAGTTTTAATGCAGGGCATTAAATTATGTGCGTTTTTGAGACATCTTACTCGGCTGCCAACTAGAAACAGCACATTGCAGGAGCATGGTGGATACGGTTGCATGTACAAACTGAACTCTATCGTACAGGGATGCGGTAACAGACATTTATTCGGATGGAGACTATCACTTGTCCATGGTAAAGGTGAGCTTGAAAATATATCTATACATGGGTTGGAGAGTGGTGGGTATACAATACATCGTGTACTAACAACAAGAAACAGTGGGTTTAAGCCTCAATCTTGAGGCCATTTAATTAGGTATCTCTCGACTTTGTATGGTTCCACAATCAAAGGAGTGTGAAGCCTTGTATTATTTACCTAACATCTTTGCAGGACTTTATTTTGTTTTATTTAGTTTCACAATCAACAGCTTTTGTTCTTTCATTTGGTCATCATCACAAATTGGATGATTTCTCTTCCCTATCATTTGGATGCAATCACTTTCTAGGGTGGATTTTTGAAGCATCTTCAAGGATCAAACACTTTAATCTGTCTACAATTAAAGCAATCTAACAACATTTTTATGATGATTTTTCATAAAATGCACTAGATGGTTCATATATGCACCATCCTCTTTTCTTTTAGCAATCCCCATAGTCAATAAATAAATATAAAAAACAGAAAGAAAAGTGAAAGGAATTTCTTGGCTTTAGTAAGCGAGTATTGACATTGATGGCATCAAATCTATTCAATCCAAACTAGAGAGACTACCCTAAAATTACAAGGGACATGGTATAGATTCAACATATTAATTAAAAGCACTAATCGTTTGTCAACTTAACGGTACAATAAGACGCATCTATGGTTTCTAAGATTCACTGCCGATGTCCCTCAGGCAGTGGAACCACCTTGTGGAAGGGTACGGTTCTTTGGGGTAAAGATCCATCTTCTTCATCATCATCAAACTCCAGCAAGTAACTGCCAGAACGATTGAAATATATCTAAAGTTACTTCCAAGTCCCACAAACATCCAAGAGAGTACATGTGGTTCCAAAAATGTTAAAAATGAGGGCCTACACCAAATATGGAAAGCTTCAGGATAAGTGGGAACAACTTACTCATCAGTCTTTCTCTGAATATTTGCAAAATGGTTGAGAGAACCCCATCATACATAAAAATGCAACTATTGTCAATTTGGCAGAAAAAGCTATTGAAAGTAAATAGCCAAATGGGCGGCAAACCTCCCACTTAGCTTTTGCAAACCAATGAAGCACCGAATGGCAGGAAAATTGTATTTGTAAAAAATAAATATGGCAATATACGCAAATAGATGATTAATATTATTACCTTACGGGGAGGATTTGCTACTGTTGCTTTATATAATGCAGTTGTTCCAGGATAGACTGCCAAAACATGCCTCCCAGTGGGGAAATCTGGTGCACTAGAAGGATCACTTCTCTTTGGAAAGGGAATAATATGTGACAAAGGCAGCTTGTACTTTCTGAAAATATAAAAGCATATACTTCTGTCTTTTAGACGAAATTCAATGCACAATATTCCCAAACATTTGGAACATATAATAAGAGATTTAACAAAGTTATATGCCAACTGCTAATCTAAATCTACCAGGAACGAATGGAACCATATAGCATCCAAAACATCAACTGCAGTTTTAACAGACAAAGAATAGAAAGCTCAACAACAATAACAAAACTCAAAAACAGATCAAACACGCACAACAACTATTGGAACCTGCAGGTCTTAATGGAACCAGCAATTCCATACGGAGCTCGCCCCCTTGAGTTGGATGAGCTTGGATCTCTTCTAAAAGATCTTAGTCTTGTGTCCTTTGATTCCTCTTGTCGGGATAGTAAAAAATGGATGCCGTCTCCTAATGGTTGCTTTTCTACCATGTCGTTTTTTGATCACTTTTGTCAGACCCCCTCCATTAGTTCCCCTGGCTTTCCCCCATTGTTTCTCTGGAAGGCTCCCAGCCCTCCTAGAATCCTGGCCTTTATTTGGACTGCTTTTCAAACACCCTTGATAATATTCAGAGAAAAAGGAGACATAGCTATTTCATCCAATGTATGTATTTTGTGTTTCAAGGAAGGGAGTCAGTGGACCACATTTTCCTGCATTGTGAGCTTACTGGGTTTATTTGTCACACTTTCATGCAGCTTATAGAGCTATCGTAGGCAAGACCTAGAACTATTAGAGATATGGATTATCAGTGGAGATTCCCCTTTTCGAAAAGGAAGGGTAAGGTGTTGTAGCAGGCAGCTTTTTTTTAAACTATATGATTGATGTGGTTAGCATGGAATTGGTGTATTTTTTAAGACAGAGGCACACACAAGCAGAGGATCCTGGAAGATATAACTATCCTGGCTTCAACTTGGATTTGCAATAGAAAGGAATTTCAGAATGTTTCTGTAAATGAAGTAATTGGGAATTGGATCTCTTTTGTTTGTCTTGACTAGAGTTGGGTAGCAGTTTACTAGCCTTTTTTTATGCTTTTTCTGCTTACATGTTTTTTTCTGCTCTTTACAGGGCATCCATTTCTCTTGGATCCTTTGTATTGTTGACCTTTTATATATTTAATATTAATATATTTCTTTCATTATCTTTAAAAAAAAAACATATATAACAACTATGACATTGATATTTGAGATAACAAAAATAAAAATCATTCAGCCATTTTAATTCTTGAACATTCAGTGGCATTGCACGATTTATGCTTTATTGCGCTTGAGTGTCAATAGAGATAAATTTTTTAACAAGATATGGACAAAATAAAGAAAAAATTATACTAAAGAAAAAAAACTAAACTGTTACTATAAAATTCTTTCGTTTGTCCTTTATTTCTTCAAATCAGATATTACCAGTTACACAAATCTATTCTGAAGCTGGTTCTAACAAAATCTACAAGGGAGCACATATAAAGTATATATGAAAAATGTTACTTTTCACTAATATAAAGAATTACTTTCAGATTTCTTTCAGTTACTGGTGAAACAGTTGGGGAAGGTAGTGTGAAAAAGGAAGCATTTCCTTTTGTAAAGAAAATATCTCCTCTCATGAATTAAATTGAATATTTTATAAGTAGGACAGCAACTTAACTTTTTATCTCCTAAAGAAGAAATTTCTCTATCTTAGAAGGCCAAACAGGAGGGAAAAAAATAACTAAAAGAAACCCCTAAAAACTTGAACTTTTCTTGTTGGATGGAAAATTGAATTATGAAAAGATATACAGCAATAACCAAATACCTTTGAAAGAGAAATAGCTTTCACAACCAATAAAATCAAAAGTAGGCCCCTGTAAAAAGGTTGTCTGTACCAGAAAAGAGTTTATAATTTCAGAGTTCCTTTTCAGAATCAACACTTTCAACAATGACAACAATAACAATAGGGAACTGGTAATGGACTGAAAAAGGAGAGAGAGAGAGAGAGAGAAGGAGGTTGCAACAATATGCAAAGGGAGAAAAGAAAAGAATTTGTCATTGTCATCAGACTCAACCACAGCCATTTGTTTCAGCTGCATGTTCCTACTTTACCATCCATTCAAAAAATATGGAATGAAAAAATAAAAAAGGGAAGGGAAAAGCTCAATCAGTTGCACTAAAATATATATATGAGAAAGAGAGAGAAAATAATACTTTTGGACACCACCATCTTCATCATCACCAGGTTCCTCATCAAGTACTTCGAACCTGCACAAAGAGATACATCTGAATCATTTAAGGACAAAGATAAGATGGATTAAAATAGGACTGCTAGTGGCATAATATTCTTAAGATTAATTTGATCTGTCATATTCATCAATAGGGGTGCTTATGGTCTGAGCTTGGCCCAGGCTGATTTGTCTGCATAGACATCCCCAACCTATGGAATTTCTTGCCCCATATCCAAAATAAAAGATGAGTATCATCTTTCAGCGCTAGGCTATTTTGGGCCAATAAACCAACCTCAATATTTCTTTTTAGGCCTATCAAGAGAAGCCCAGCCATGATTTCATCTCTTATGGCCCACAAATGGGTTGACCTGGGACTTGAGGAGTTAGGACTAATGGATCCTAATTATTTGTCTAGATGGGCACGTTTTAGAGGCCAACCCAAGAAGTCAATCCATGCTTGAGCACTTGTAAAATAAAGAAACAGAAAGCTAAATACAGAGGTTCATGCCCATTGATGTAACACACACAATAAAATTATTTTATGACTGCATAGTTGCTGACATTAACATTACATACATATCTTAAAAAAAATGAATTATTATAAAGCAAAAAGGCAGACTGTTTTCATAACTTGACTTCTAAATTCGAGATGTTTGAAATTGGTAGCCTTGTACAAGCAAACAGCAAAAAGTTTGACAAAATAACTAGTTAGTCCAAAATTCCATACAAGCAACTCAAATTCTGAATGAAAATCATTTTTCATACTACACCTGAATTTTAATAAACATCTACATTCAATCATACAGGAATAAACTTGATATGCACAATGTCATGATATGATCGTAGTCAAGGAAACATTTACAATACCATGTTATGTAACACAGTGAAATTTAATTAACTCTTAACACCAACTCAAAATAACCATTATATATTTACCATTTCCCAGGAGTTCAATAGAAAAGCTGACCACCATAACAATTAATGAAACAAACCTGAAATCAAACTAGATTGAGTGCAAGACTGTGCCGAAACTCAACCACCACTGAGTCATACCAGCCCATATGACTCCATCCCAGCCAAGACTGGGATGAGTTTGGCCTGCAATACCATAGGTATTACAGGACATAATTAAATTCCCCCAACTTGACTCAAGGTCTGTGCAAAAGAGTATTGCGGAAGAAGCCTAAAAGAGAGAAACAACGGGAGTCGAAAAGCAAATGACAGATCTAATTAGGCAATCAAATAAAGCCTCAACATAAAGATCAGTAGTAACAATTAAAAAACAATTATTTGTTATCAAATCAGAATAAGTGATTGCTAAATCTGAAACAATAAGAAACAAAACCAAAATCACCTAAAGGAGAACTCTTATAAAGTCACTGTTCACATAAGAGCCCATGAAATCTCGATCAACAATCATTACAAAGCAAAAGTATGATGCATCTAAGGACGGATGTTTGAAACATATATCATAAAAGAGCCAGATCTGAGACAAATCACAAAAATATCAGGAAGGCATGAAGCTTAAAAATCCGCAACATATCTTAGGCACATCAAACATCACAGATCAACTACTAGAGACAGATCTAATCCAGTACATAGACCGAAGGAAAAAAAAAAAAAAAAGGCATCATGAACTCAACCATTTCAAAGAGAAATGTATGCCAAAATGCACATATAGCAGACAACAAAAGGCATGCTAACACATCAATTCAAGTAAATCAATGCCATGGCTCAGAAAGAACAATAAGAGTGGCATCAGAGTTCAATGATGCAACACAGAGGCAACAAACATCCCGGAGCTATCCTTCTTGGAGCGGGATAGAGAAAATTAAAAGACAGGGAACCCTTTCCCATTGAAACTCTGGAATAAATCTATCTCAATAAAAGGCCGTCTTTGAGGGGCAGTAGATATATAGTTACATGGTTGTCTTCTATTGCTTCTGGTACTTTTGATCTCTCTATTGCACACACACAGTGACACCATCCACTACTGGCTCTATACCATCTGCTACTGGTGGTAATGACAAGTTGACCAATACCAGCCTTGGGCCGTGCCGTGGCTGGTACAGATTTTAGAACCTTGGTGCCAACCAGGTAAAGCTGGTCAAAACAGTCGATGCACACAGAAATTACATTCAATTAAGAAATAAGGATAGTTTGCAAAGACGGGAAGGAACGGACCTCCTTGATCTTCTCTCTTTCAATTTCTTAATATTATAGTCAGTGGGCCAGCGTGACTGACAAAGTGTTTTGATTCCAGGTTGTAAGTCACATACTTAGCGACTTTAGCAACTAGGAAACCAGGCCTCCATTTCTTCCCATCATAGAATTTGACAGAGCTGGGACCACGCTAAAGATATCCATGGTCCTTCCAAGGCTCTTTATTCACCAGCCATAGCATTAAGGAAAAAAGAGAGGGCTACCCAATGGACAAGTGGGTAAGCTGCTAATCATCAAAGAAAAATCTAGGCCAATTTGGTGCAGAGGTAGCTATTGTATTTTCCCTTTCTTCTAGCTCTGGTGGAGTTTTTCCCACTCACAGTTCCTTAAATGGTACAATGGCATCAAGAAGCTTCGATGGAACATAGAGATTTGCAAATATAGTTAAGAATATAAGAAACCTCATGTACAGGCTGTGAGTTGGGACACATATCAGACAGGTATATATAAATTATGAATAGAAAGGAAAGTCGAGGCCATTTTTACATAGGAACTTAGTCAGCTATTAATAATTTATATTTCTTCAAGTTCTAGTGCAACCATAGAAGTAACAATGATTCTGAATGAGTATCTTACATGAACATGGAAACAGTTAACAAAGTATAGGATATTTTCGGGTCGTTGAAAACCCTAAAAGAATGCTCATTTCCAATTTTTTTAATGATTCCTTGCTTTTTATAAGAGTATCTGGTAAATCAGTTCCGACAATATTAGCATCAATTAAACAAATACTTTCATGATGATAAAGCAAAGGGATTATAGCATATAGAAAGTAGCACTTGTTTCAAGAGCTCAGGACTGCAGACAGAACAAACAATATCCTGATGCTTCACAGAAGAAAAATAGAATTCAAATTCATCTGAACATGTGATTAGAGTTTTGCAGTTGATAGAACATCTACTTTCTCAGCAAACCATAATGTAATGATAAAATGACCACCCTTTGTTGAAGTTCAATACCCAATCTTACAAGTACTCAATTTCTTTTCTAAACAGCAAATAAAGTGCAACAAGAAAAGAACTTACTCCTTAGTTTCCCTATCAAAATGAATAACTTTCACAACAAACCACTCGTCGTTCTCAGCATCATCATGTGTGACCCTAGCTGCAACCTGAAAATTACAGCACAAATTACACAAAAAAAAAAAAAAAAAAAATTTGTGATCAAGATTTAAGATTAATCAGTTCCATACAAAAATCCAAAAGAAGGGTATCATAAAGAAGAGAAAAGAATAAGTTAACAAGAAACAACAGAAATTTAGATGACTTATTCAGACACTCAGATAAGTTTTTCAGGATGAAATCAACACCTTGGCATTTCTTAAGTGGGACATATCAAAATACACGACATAAATTGTAGATCAAATACTACTTTAGATACATCTGGAAGAAACTGATAGATAAAGGGCGCATCATACCTGCTCGCCCTTAAGACTAGCAGCAAGCTCAAGTTGGCTTCGAGCAGCAGCAGAAAGCCTCGATACATCTGAATCAACCTTCAGACGTTTCTTTTTCTGGTCACTACCTTCTGTTACATACGAATTCTCCAATTTAGAGAGAGAGAGAGAGAGTTTGGATAATATTGAACATGAACCAGCAGTTCAAAGATACCAAAACAAACCCAAAAAAAAAAAGAGGGAAAACTCAATGCACCGTTCAAATTTATGTCATTGGAAAAAATTGTCCATTTGGTTTATCTTACTCCGCATACCTAGCCACAAAAAAAAAAAAGTTGATTAACCATAAATGGCATGTTAATTTTACTTATTTTCTTGGTGATTTGAAATTTCATTCATCATCTCTATGTGGATATACCATCTGCTAACAGGAAATCTCACCCACAAGTCAAACATCTTCCTCTTGAATATGCAACTATTAGTAATAATCAATGAGTTATGCTTCAACAAAACCTATAACATCATAAGAAACTTCTATTTTTGAAAATCATTATCATCAGTTTCTTGTTGTGCACATTTATCATGAATCAACACTCAATTTGAGTAACAAGCGACAAGCAAACCACTCACTGCAAGTTGGGGACTTCTACTTGACGTAACAATTATAATATTAGAAGTGATTTAGATTTTTTTTTTTTTTTATATGAATAATGAAATTTCATTAGATAAAAAAGTTGAGCATTACAAAAACCTAAAACAGTACCCATGAGGAATGACCATAAAAACAAGGGGTCGGACCCCAAGAACAAGCCTGTTACACCATAAGCATTACCAAAACACCCCAAAAAGGAAACAGATTCACTCAACTATATTGGGTATGGAAGCACACAACTATTAGGCTTAAGCACAATTACAATTATCATCTGATACTGATTTAAGTGGGCCAACACATACCCATATTAGCTGGGGACAAGTCATGATGTACATGAAACACTTATGATATACAGATTCACATGGTATCAGATTATGCATACCATGTACCGCGTATCCGTAACTACTGGCCAAAGTTATCTGTAATTTTTTAATGTTATTGGCTGATGAGTATTAGCAGACAAGTCGATATACAAATTGACCATGAGAGGCCTTGATCAAAGATGAAACAAAGACCCTTTCTTACAAATACTAACACCTCCAAACCTTAATCATTTGCTCAGAACCTTGAAAGTACTTCCTAAAACTTGCTTTTAAGTAAAAATCATGGGGAATAAACAAATTCAAGAAGAATTCAAGCCTGAGCATTGAAGTTGACAGGTTCTTGTCAAATTCGAAAATTTTCAAATAATGCAAGCAATGCTTCACAATCTAGGTTGAATTTCAAGGAAGATTTATTTTTATTTCAACTCCAAAAAGATTGGAAGGTGTAGCAGTTTATTAGTTGAATAGAAAGTATCATCTTAAGGTACTGAGTAAATTTGGAAGAAATGATGATTTTAATGTAAAAAAGCAGCCAGTTAACTTTGTTCCAGTTACTTTTGCTAAACATAATAAGTTACAAGTGCCATGTAAAAAATGTTATTGCTTAAAACCTCAATTTTTATGAGTTGAGCACCTTCATAACTTGGATTTTATCATTGATTGCTTCTGTTGTAAACGCTCAAGGACAAGAAATAATGATCCTCTGACATGGGAAAAAAATCCTTTTCTAAAAGCATATATTATATCTGGCAAGTCCTGGTACAAACCTATCCTTCTTCGTTGTGATACAGGTGCCTGAGGTCCAGACTGCAGCAGAGCATCAATTTGACCGATCAACATATTCGAAACACTGCACCGGTATACAACATCACAACAAGGGGGAAAAAATATTGGCTACTATACTTGACAGCATATATGGATTAATGCATCAAATACAGAGAGAGTGTGGCGATCTACTGCCCAACTGATAGTCATCATCGAAAAAAAAAATAAACCCTTAAAGAAGCAAATTTAGAAGGCCATAAAGGCCCCAAATTGAACGAACAATTTCTGAACAAAGAAGCATGGATTATCAATTGGTGACAAATATTATTCGAACTCACATATTAAACTTACCTCACTTCATTTTCTGAAAGCTCTTTTGCATGAACATATAGAGATTTAAGCCTAGATAATTCACTAGGCTTCTCAACCACCTCATGATCTGCATTGGCATGCCACAGGCAAAATGTGAAATCAATATATTTGGATTGTAAAGGGAAAATCAAAATAAAAAAAAATTTAACTAAATGGGAACAAAAGAACATAGGCAAACAGAAAAAGGAGAAGATTTTCATTTACTTGAATACCATGTAATCATTCAAGTAAATGATTCATTTGATTTGAACCCCCAGTGTGAAATATAGCTCAATGTGAGAACACAGCAAAAGTTCTGAAAGAAGCTCATTGTGGGTCGTCTAATGCCAAAAATTTATAAATTTGATTATATTTACTATATCATTATA
Organism: Buxus sempervirens; assembly: GCA_947561395.2. NCBI lineage: Eukaryota > Viridiplantae > Streptophyta > Magnoliopsida > Buxales > Buxaceae > Buxus > Buxus sempervirens. The sequence continues at coordinate 43,124,969 of OX387188.1, forward strand.
AATAAGGAGCACATGCAGTATATAAAAGCCATATAGCAACAAAACAGAGAGGATGCTGTAACATTTCAAGATTTATAAACTGCAACCAATAGGGGCTGATCATTATTTGAAGGGATTTATTATTTGGGAGGTGTAAATGGCTGAAGGCAAACTTTTGTTTCTCATTCTAAGAGCAAATGAGCCACAGAAATGAGAAGGAAAAAATCTATAGGTTTGGTTAGACATTCATATTTAGATCCATTTTTGTTTTCAATGGATCACAACCATGTCAACTTACTAGAAAAGGGAATTCATCAATGATACATAAAAGTGTTTTGTTATGAGAGGAAGAAAGAGGCGAAAACAACAAGAACCTTTTGCAGTAGTACCTGTCCATGTTATATGTTCCACATGAAATACTAAGGAAAATATCTTTAAAAAATATGGTATAGCTGAATATATGACTTTCAAGAGGCTGCAAGGGAGCAAAATGTGAGACCGCATTGTTAAGATATTGAAAATGATATAGCAATTACCCCTCTTCTTGAGTTAAAAAATGTTTTTTTACCAATAAAAAAATAAAATATAGATTTTGCTATTGAAACCATTATCTTTGTCAATGTCACATTCAATTCAAAAGAGAGGGAAGAACATTGGTTCAGGATGTCTTCTTACTAGTTGCCTTGTGTACTGACCCTCTGCTTGCAACTGAAAATTATAATTGAAAGACAAGAGAATTCCCTCTTTTTTTTTTTACCCTAGAAAGTACAACTCCAGTTAGTCACTAATGAAAGAGTCAATAAAAAAACCTAATTTAAAGTACGGAATTGTAGAAATCAAACCTCTTTACGCATAAATAAATACCTTGTTTTCATTGCTTTATGATTCGTGATAAATTACATGATCATCCAGCAAAATCAACTTAAGCCTTGTAAACACCAGTTGCACATCATTTGCCATAAGTACAAATCTGCTGTATATTTGTGTCATAAATATAAAAGTAAAATCGGTTTGTTACATGTCGAAAAGCACATCGTTGACTAACTTTTCTATCTTAAAATGCCACAAATGGTAGTTGCCCATCTGCAAGTTCAAAAATAAATTATTTGCTGTAGCCATATGCAGTTATATCTGAAAATGAAGATCTTCTATTCCAAATATTTTGGATAAAAATATGGAAAATTTCAAACACCCTTCATAGGTCCATGAACATTAACCGAAAGGCAAATCGCATAAATCTTCAAATTACAAACACAGAGAACACAACCATTTTGATATCAACATAGATAAAACCCAGGTTAATTTCTAGTTGATACTGTGTCCGAGTAATGAAGCAAAATGAAATACAGAGAAATGTATCAAAAAAAATAAATGAAAATGAAGAAAATTCAATTCAATAAAACACCATAATCGCTCTCTAAAAATGCGTTATCCCAATGCCTTCACACAGACAAAACAATAGGAAAGTGCAACCAATGCAGTACACCTTTAATACTAAAATTGGAGATTCAATAGACGGCGGAAACTCTTATATCCAAATTTCAGCATCTCGATGCTAGTCATCAAATTTTTAGGGTAAGTGCGATCAATGTAGTTCACGAATCTGTTCTTGGGGTTTCCAGAACTTACTCGATTGAAGCTTTTTATGCATTTGGTTAATCTCGAGCAAAACGGCCTCCTGCTCTTTCCTTAACTTGTCGAGCTCCTTCGAGTTGTCCAAGATAACGCCGATATCAAGGGTCGACATTCTTCCCCGCGCAGACTTACACGTAGACCGAGCTCCTTTTTGGCAAGAAAAACACGCCTACCTAGGGATTCATTTCGACCACCAAGGGGATTTTAGAATCGAAATCGACGGCTCTGACTCCGATAAGATATCAAAGACGAGGAGATTGGGGGGGGGGGGGGGGGGGGGGGGGGGGGGGGGGGAGGGGTGAGCAGGGAACCTGAAACTGAAAATTGGGAAACAAATACAAAGCTTAATTGGTTCCATTCATAAAGAAGCCATGCCGGTTTCTGTTTCGACCTCTTATAATATAGGGCGCCTGTGAATCGCTTGCGTTTTTTCCCCGTCGCAATCTGAGGGTGCGACTGGGTGGTTAGGTTGCCCTGGTGGTGCGAGTGCAACGCTCTTCACTGGGCCTGTTGGCGTTCTTCTTCCACCGAAAAAGGCTTCCTAGCTCCTACACAATGTAATTCAGGGCAAATCAAGGAACTTCCGATGTGGTAGGGCATTGCAAAAACGATGCCTTTAAATCAAAACCATTGATTAAAAATGCGTTTCTCAAAAATGAAGCAGCGAGCGACACTCTTGCCTCACTAAAATTGGTTTCATAACGTGCTTTCGCTTAAACAGCTTTTAGAAATGACCTACAAAACACCTAAGAGTCGGTTAGGGAGTCTATTTGAGAATATATTGGAGACTTGCAAAAGCTGAAATTGAACCAGTTTTATTTATTGTAAAACCCAAACCAAACCAAAACCAATTAATAACAACCCAAAAACGAACCCAGTAGATATGGTTCCGTTTGGTTTATATCGGTTTTAACCGAACCGTTCGTTGCCTCCCGTTCGCCGGTGCCGCTTGTTTACTGGGCCTTCTGAGTTCTGACGAGTGATACAATTCCAAATGAAACACTTTTTAAAGTGAAAGTGCGCGGTGGAAGCAACCAAAAGGGGTCGAGCAAAGAGCCGGGAAAACCCTTTTGCCCTTTCTCCGCATCGTCTCCGTAGTCCCTTCTCGGAATTTGAATTCTCTGTCCATTTGCTTTTTGAATTTGCTAATATATTATTTGCTTCCTCCCCTGGTCATGGCCGCAGCAGCTTGGGAGGACGATTGGGAGCTATGTAATGACGATGGCTTCGTGTACAAGAGAAAGAGGAGGAGAAAAGAACCTGACATCGCTGCAAAATTCCCGGCCCCAGATCCACCAGATCCAGAGGCAGAGGAGAAGAAGCAGAGAGCTCGAAAGAAAAGGGCACTGATGAAGCTTAGAGATAAGTACCAGAAAGAGATCCGTCAATGGGAACATTTGTTGCACACGTTGCGGGATATGGAGGACAGGAGCCTGACCCTCCCACAAGAACGTTGCCCATCACCCGTTGTTTCACCGATCGCATCGCCTTCAGAATCCGAATGCCGGCCATTGGTCGACAGCCTTCTCTTACAGGTAATACTTGCATCGTTTCCTTGGCTTTCCATTTGAAACACTCAGATTCCACAGCCCTAAAAGATACGTGGGCATCCCAAACAACGAGAACGAGAGAGAGAGAGAGAGAGAGAGAGAGAAGTGAATGTTTGTGCTTTTCAACGAAATTAGTTTTCGGGGAACAAATGGAATCACAAGAGGTTTTCACTTGCAGGCAGAGGCTCAGGAGGCGATTCTTCAAGATATCTCAAATCTTTGTGATGTAGCGGAATCCATGTGCAAGTCGCATGAGGAATGCTTCAATCAGTCTCTGTTCGATCTTCCAGTTTGGGCTACTCCTCGTGCCCTCATGGCCTCGTTGTCCGATGAATAGGCCACAAGAACAAGATCTAGTGTGTATTGCCGTTAAAAAGATTGCCTTCTAATGCCGCGACATCACTTGCATGTAATCCATCATTTTCTGGACTTCTAATTTGATAGATTGTTATTACAAACCTTCTACCCGCATTTTATCATGTTTTCTTGCTTCTTGTTGGTCTTTCCCATTCTCTCTGACCCACATAAACCAAGGTCGAAGTCTTCTACCATCTAAGCTTCAGCAATTCGTTTGCACATCCATCAACAGATTTGATGTTTATCCTGGAATCGTACAATACTTTGCAGCTGTGATGACTTATAAGAGTCTACCGAATTAAGACCCACAAGCAAACCATATGGAGCTGAAGTTGGGAATGGAAACAGCAGACCAACCGATATTTAAACTAAAAAGAGTTCCATTACTAACTTGCTACAAAGCATACACATCTAGTATTGCCAGCCGATACGCGAGATTACTTGATATTAACATTTAACTGTTGATTGGCCAACAACAGGCATTCGTCACCTCTGCGCTAACTAGTAAAGAAATCCTTTTACAACAACAAACTGGGATGGAAGAATGATGATAACTATCTGTCTAATGCCTAAATTTCATAAGGCGTGCGAGCAAGTTTCTAGAAAATGGTTGACACGATCAAGTGCTGAAAAAATTCTGCTCTCTGCTTCCTCTCTTGGAAATCCAGCCCTTGTGACTCATCTGATAAAGATGGCTCCATGCTGCATCAACAGAAGAGCTCATTCAGAAGGAAAAGATGATAACAAATACCAGTACTGCAATATCTAAGAACATTTCAAAAACGGTATCCCCAGCTATTTTGTAAATTTTCCCTTCTTTGGATTCTTAGATCCGACCAGGTCATGAATTACACATGAACTCCAAACAAAATATGCTAGAAATATTTCATTCACCAATGTCACTAAATTCTTCAGTGTCTGACTCAACAGCTAGTTTATGACATGACTAGTTCAAAAGAAATAGAAGCTATTCTCATCAATCAAACTAACAACTTTTAAGAGAATAACTATAAACATTTTAAAATTGTTTGATAAGTTGCACATTAAATTTTGTATTCTGGATTTTCTTGGCGGTAGAACTCATATGACCTGCATCATCAAATTTTTTTTTTTTGGTAAATAGCAAGGCTGCATTCGGATAAACTGAGAATGTGGGACATGGCAAGAAACCTTGCGTTTCTTGTATCCCACATCCATTGGTATTACTAGAGAATACAACAAACTACGTGGGACAAATATGCTTTCTGTGTTGCAAGAAAATTTTGGCTGCAAAAAACAGTCTCATTGGCTTAGTGCTAAAATCTAAGAAAGAGAATCGCTAGAAAAGTGTGTTTCTCAGTATCCAAATGCAGCTTAACTTAAAACAGTGGACCAATGTTTAATAGGCATGGTCATAATACAACCATCTTCTGCATCCATTATTTTTTCTTTTGTCTGTCATTTCATTTGTTAATTTTTTATTTTTTTCCTTTTCATTTGCTTCAAGTTCCTTCAAGCAACCCCAGATATATCAAATTCTTTTGTACGCTATAATGCTTCAAAACATATTTTTCATCCTTGCCTACGTGCACATGGTGCTAAGAGTGTAGGAGAGTACCTTTTTGCTTCACAAGTGGATGAGACATCATCTTTGGAGGATGTCTCTTGGCCAACTTTACCATCTGAAAGAGATACACTACAAAGAAATGGTGAAAGGAGTGGATTGGGTGCAGGATCAGGTGTCTTTCCCCTGCCACTTGCTGAAGTTACACCCAAAAATGAGCCAAGTTCTTGCAGTTCCTTCCCAAGCATTGCTGAAGAACTAGTCTGAAAGCCTGACCTTTGAGATTTTCTACTCCGCTAAAAGGAACATGATGCCCGAACAAGTTAAAAATATGAACTAAGGTATAAATGCTCCAAACTTTACAATTCAATGATGTGCCCGAAAAAGTTAAAAATATGAACTGAGGTATAAAGGCTCCAAACTTTACAGTTCAATGGTGTACTACTTGTTAGTAATACCTTCAACAAATGTGCATGCTGCACTGTAAAATGTTCAACTACATCTTTCCCTAGATTTGCTGCACACACAGGGCAAACCTGAAAATAGAACATATGAAAATAGCTGAACTGACGAATTAAGATGACAGTCGACACCAAAATCCTCAAGTTTTAAATTGATTAGTATAAATATTAATGAAACATTGATGTCTTGAACAGCCCCCCAATCACACTGAAGGATCTACCAATTTATTAAAACAACAATAATTAAGCTTTCAATAACTCTATCAAAGAATCATCCATAACTAACACTAGGGTTGTATTCCAAGAATAGCTTAGGTTGTGATCTTGTAGTTCTTCACAATCCACCACTGCATTCTTCACGTTTTAAAACAAACACCTCACCTGAATATGATGATAATATAATATAGGACTTTTAATCTCAAATTCTGAGTATTCTTCCAAGATGCACATTTGATTTGAAACAGTAGAAGTAGAACTGATATAGGTTGACAAAAGAGAAAAAAGATACCAATATTAAAGGAAATAGGTTGCAAATTAGCATTGATGACTGCCTGTCTGCAAATACAAAAAACCATGTAGCATTTACATGGAATAAACTTTTATCTAACCTAATCAAGATAAGTAATAATCTGAATCAACTTGATTATATGTAATTCTTGAAAGATTTTGAGAGGGCAAGAAAAATGGAATAAAGAATTTGAATGAAGTCAATAAGAAAATATTTTTGTATACTCATAAAGTAACGGGAGATCAGGATGGACAAACACCACTTTCTATTGCCAACCCTAACTATTTTTTGGGTAAGGAAATTTATGATTATTTGCTTATGGGAGATACATGACTCAGAAGTTTGTTAGGTAACATTCTCGTTGAAGTCCTCCAAGTATGAGATCGCAAATGATGACACCTGCCTAATACAATCATACTACAAATAACTAACTAAATTTACTATGAGAAAATTTGAGACCCTGCAAACTTGGGTACAGAAACTAAACAAATTCGTTTCTCTAATTATATAGCAACTCAATTTTTTAAATCATGTCTCAACACAGGGTTATAGTCACCAATACTGAGAAGTCAAGAATCACTACTGCATTATTAGAGATAGCAGAAAAATTCACATAATTTTAGTTACACTATTCCCCAAGTCCAAAGGGGTAAGGACCTAAGGGGCTCCATGGCTTAGGTCCTTAGCTACATAGTGGAACTATTTGTGCGAGGGGGGCGGGCGGGGGGCAGACGGCTTCAGTAAGGGTATAGAGGGGATTTTCTTAATGTAACAGGTTAGGGTTATCACAGGAGGTTGGAGATATACAATGGAAATCGTCTACAGCCCATGCTGTATACACCCCCACACATGAATGTGTGGGGCCTCCAAAAAAGTGAATGGTGGCCCCCCAATGGATGTGTGGGGGCATATACAGCGTGGGCTGTAGGAGATGCGAATTGGGAGATATAAGTTGAACCTTAATTTGTTTCAGTATAATGGAGAACTTTCTTTTCTCCAATGAGTATGGACCTGTTTTTTGGGTGAGAGAGAAGAAGCGGGGATGACATGAGGAAGGAGATGAGAAGAGAGTGGAATTCATTCATTAATTGAATACTGATAGAAATTGATGATCCCTTCAACCATAGTCCTGCTCCATGATCTGGATGCCTATTCTAGGCACACAACTATGAACACATACACGAGCAGGATGTAAGGTTGCATTGTCAAGGAGAACAACAGAGCTGATAGCAATGGTGGAGCGAAGACAATTCAGAAGAGAAGGCACATGAGAAAAATAAATAAATAAAAGTGACAAAAATAGAGTTGCCTCTTTATATTCTACATGGGAAAAAAATGACAAAGAAAGTGCCACCATTAAGACAAGGAAAGTGGCTTCAAAAATTCAACAGAAGCCAATAGCTTTATTCACTCTATATGGGTACATCTTTATATTTGAATTAATTTCTGTGCACAAGTGGAAGTTATTTCTTGATAAAATCGGTGTAACTAAAATTTTTCCTTATATAAAATTATGACATTAATTGTGAAGAAGCAACAGAAAAATATGATTACTTTAAAGTGGAGTCAAAAGGAACATGCAATACTGATCACACTTCCAATGTTAAAAATATTTAAGAGAAAGAAAAAAAAAAAAAAAGGAAAACAATATAATTGAATCATTAAAATATTGTACTATTCAGAACGGGAAGCTCGATTGTCAGGGAACTCCATTCTCAATTTAGAAGTTTGAACTAAAAATAATGAAATGGTTAAAACCGAGTAACTATTAGCATTTACATACCGCATTTCGAACATCAAAGCAGTGCTCCTCCTGTAGATGGGTACGCAGAACACGAAGCTCAATATCCACATAACAGTATGGGCATGGAAAGAAAGCCCTTGCATCATCATCGGCTTCAGATTCATCAAAGCTCAGATGGTTTTCTATTAAACATCAAAACAGCGGTCAGATGATGAAGATGATTCATGAATTTAATGAATGCATTTATTTCTTCCCCACTCCTCCAACCAAATTTTCAAATGTGTTTTCAATTATAAAAACTTAGGCACCTTTACGGATGGGATTGAATAAAGTTATAATAGTTAACGCCATTAATGCCCAAAGCGATGGTATCATACAGTAATTAACAGAAAATAACTTGCAATTGCACATAATTTCCATGTTTAAGATCTCATGGTAAATTGCAATCAAATAAAAATTATCATGATCTGAAGAAAGCAGGTAGTCGCGTATCCAAACAGAAAACTCCAGACTCTGGAGTCCTAAACAATTTCTCACTCATGAACAACCTAACAAACTGATAATGAAGTCATTTTAATCGACCCAAAGTACAATAATCTCCAAAGGGTTACATAATTAACATCAGAATCTTAGAAGACTGATACCACAGATCCCAAACCCAGTCACCAAGGTTACCAGAAAAGACAGAGAAGGCAACATCATTGCAACGGAATCCAATGAGATTTCCAGTTCTCGTTCCAGGTAAAGAAAAGCAAGAAAAGAAAGAAACGAACACTACTTCAAACAATAAACAGAACGACGAGACTGATAATTCGAAGCAATTGCTCCAAGTAAACATTTCCAGTAGTACTATCCAAAATCGTGAAAACCCCAATGCCTGAAACGTTTCACATAAGTACAAAGAAAATCCCTAAGATTAACCAAAAAATAAGGCGCAATAATAAAATCCCAGAAACTAAATTCATATCCGAATAAATCCCAGAAATATTAACATCCACACATATCCTTGCCCCCTCAATCTCCCGTTTTCGAGTAAGCAACCATTTATCAACAAAAATCCCGTTCCGATCATAGATAAAAACAAGCAGAAGCATACGTACACACAAAAAATCAAAAGAAAAAAAGGAAGGAAACAATTAGACGATGGAAGAAGCGTGTGTACCGTAGTGAAGTCTGGCGGCTTGCATAGCAGTAAGATACTTGGAGGAGTGAACTCTGGAAGCCCAGAAATCAACGTCCATGGCGTCAGATTCCGGGAAAGATGGAACAACTCAAATCAGAAGAATTCCTTCCGCCTGGCTGTAAATGGGGGTGTCTGCTGCTCTCTCCTCTCCCTTCTCTTTGTAATATCGTTGGTTACTCCCCTCACCGGTAAGACCGTGAGATACCCGAAAGCTTCCCTGACGCGCTAACGGTTGAACACCAGTGACTGGCACGTGGCACTTTACGAAAAAGAAATTATTTACTTAAAAAAAATGCTCGAGTTCATGTGAATCAATGCAACTGACATATGGGGCATTAGTTTACGCCTTTACGGTATCCGAAGACTGCAGGCTGTGACATACTGGAGTGTGGACATCGACCGTCCACTCACCAATTTTTCATTGGTTGGTTCTCGTGATTTCATGATCTCAGTGCCTGTGTTTGTCGAACGCAATTCCTCTGGTCCTAGAATCCATCCGTCTTATCTATTCTCCCACCTTGAGTGATGCGGGCTCTTTCTACCCAGAAGAGAAGGAAAAGAAAAGACTAATGCGAGGCTCTCATTGTGTCTTCCATGGAGGAGAAAAAGCCAATGAAGAAAAATCCAGAGCGTAGTGACGAACAAGAACGCGAAATTCTCAAGGCAGTGGCACAAGCCTGGCATGGCCACTCCGGCAATTCTAGACCCATCAACGAGTTCGACGCTTACAGGAGGAACTTCAAGATCAAGCCTACTCGATTCAAGCTGGAGGCCATGAACAAGTTACCTAAAGCAAGTAGTGTTTCCGACTGGGATTTCGGGCAATCTCTGTGGGATTCATACGAGATTGTGAACTTGTCGAAAAAGCTAGAGGCAGCGCTGGTGTTGGATCACCCCATGTTAGCTTCGGAAGATTCCAACCGAGTCTTTCGCAATAGAAGGAAAGAGAGCAGGACTAGCCTGAGAAATTTGTTCAGTCGAATGTCCTCGAGGAGATTTGATACAGCAGATATTCCCGGCCATGATCACCCTTAATTTTGACACAGGAAAGCTGTGTCTCTAGATATATTGTTTCTTTTTTCTCTGATTATGTGATTACAGCAGCATAATTCAAATCAGTTTGATTTTTCTGATTTTAATAGATGAAGGGAGCTTTGGTTAATTGAAGTTAACAAGACTCCAGGCATTAATTATATCTTGCTGACCGCGTTCTTAAGGTAATAAAAAATAATTGGAGATAAGTTAAATGCTTCATGATTGATATTATACACCATTTAAGAATGGCAAATTAATACATACGAGATCCATGTAATCGAATACAAGAAGTTCTATCTAGATTATGCGATTTTCAGACATTATTTATCAAGCACTAATCATGGTATAGCCAAACAAGATCAGCATAATGGTGGATAACGAGTTGGCCAGTTTCCCTTAATTCAGTTTCGTGTCCCTAAACGTCTTCCATTTACAGAGTCCAAATTTCTCAACTCCAATGTTGCGATTGTTGTTGGCATCGGTCTCCTGAGCCACCGGAACATGGCGTTCTTCGCGTATGACGGGGTTTTTGAAAGCCAGATGAACGTTTGGGTAGTGTGGAACATCGGTGACGGTACTGGCCATCCTTTCCAACCTAGCGAGATGAGCGCTGTAGTCATCTGAAGAGTCCCAGCCATGTTGGTCATGTTGATCAGAGCTTCGGAGCGACATAGTTGCTTCGGAGGAAGCCCACAGACGAGTAACTTGGAATGAGAATTCGTGCCTGTCTCATGCCCTGTAACCCCAGATGTAATTTATATAGACTGATGGTATATATTCCTAAACGATAAAGGGGTATCTGGTACCATAACTTTTGTCACTATCGAACTCCATATATATTCATTCCAGATCCATAGTGCAGCAAGGAAGCCAGCCATGAACGGGCTTGCTCCCATGTCGGACGCTTTTCGTGGCAATATGGAATTTTAAAGCACTTTTAGCTTTATTTATTCCCAACTCAGATTCGGAAACGAATGTGAATTCAAGAGAAAGACATACAAAACTTTATTTTCGAGTTCCAGCTAGCAGGTTGGAGAATGGGATCTACTTGAGGTAGCATTTATTCCTGTGCTCTAAGTTCCCAAAGTAGTTAGGGTAATTGTTAGGTTAGATATAAATAGAAGAGTGTTCCTTGTAATAAATTCTTGTGCTCCAGCCTGATAATGTTCAAGTATCCCTTACTAATAAATATTTTACCAAAAAATTATATTAGAAAAATGTTGTATATTTTTTTCGAAGCCCCTTTTTTTTATATGTATGTATTAGCAAGGTGCACGTGCAAATAGTAAATAAAAATTTGAGAAGATGTAAGGGATACGAAATTGTGGAAGGATATTTTAGAAAAGTGAAAAATGAAAAAAAAAAAAAAAAAGGTTTAGGACATGTAAAAGATAAGAAATTATTAAAAGAAATGAAAAATGATGTTGATAAAAAGATTAGGATACATAAGGGATAAGAAATTATTGACGGGTATCTATTGGAAAGTTTAAAATGAAAAAAAGTTACCCACCTAAATATAGAAGACAAAACGTCATTAGAAGGTTGTTGTTGGAAGAAAAAAAAAGGCATACATTTTGACATGCTTCCCAAGCCTATGTTCTCTTTATATATAGTATAGATTTCTAGTTCTACTAGGTATTAAAGTATATTTTGCCCCAAACCTCAACCTAACTTGACTTGGTTGACACAAGTTTGGTAGACTCCTTTAGAGATGGTCATGGTTTGCCAAAAACAAGATTTTATTATCTACCTTCTTTCCTTTTTTACTTTAGTCTATTGTCAATCAAAATGAGTTACGTATTTTTTAACCTATCAAAGCATAGCATACAATATATTCTAAGACGAAAGTGATAGAGGAAATGGGGTAGATGATTTAATTTGCAATAACCAAAAACCACCCTGCTGCCAGCCTGTCACTTGTCATACCTTGATGAGAGGATTGGAGTTGTTGTTTCTGAACAAAATCACTTGAGGTTTGCAGAGCAAAAACCGTTTGCACCCAATTTGCCAATTTGTGGTGCAGCAGTGAGTTGTGATTGGTGCATTCCATTTAAAATAATCATCTCTTTCTTGAATCATTCTTTCAAATGTAAATGAACCAATCGTGCATGCGTGCACCATAAATTGGGTGTAGAAGATATTGACTCGGATTTGCACGAAATCACATAAATCTCTCTTTTCAAAATAATGTCACACCCATCACCTCCCGTTAAGTTGATGTCCAAGTTCTTTGACAAATATGGCTAATGTCATCAATCTTTAAGTATAGAGAGACAAATTTATCTTTCAAATTAATTAAGTTAGAAAAAAGAATAAATAAAGAGAAGTCATTTTCTAATCTAATAAATAGAAGGAGTTAATTTATTGTAAAGTTGATGGCATTTAAATGAAAACAAAATAAAACTTTAAGTTAATAAGGATGAACTCTTATAAGGAGAAGTGTTATTTCAAAAATATGAAGGGAAGTATATGTGATTAGTGTATACCTCAACGGAAGTTTCTGTAATTTACTCAAAGATTGAATGCTGCGTAAGTAGTAAAATGGGAGAAGTAAAGGGTCAATGTGAAATTGTAAGAATCATAAGAAAGTAGAGAACTATTCATCATCTGCTGGATCACTTCCTGTGGTGGTTTTATCTACAGTCCTTAAGTGAAATCTCCACATTATGTGAACACGTGCCTATGATTGAAAACTGTTAGTTGCGTATTTGCATCTAAAGGACACATGTTTCCATCTTGTGGAGGCTTCACTTTTTTTTTTTTTTTTGATATGAAGACGGTTCACACTTTAATTAGTTGTAACAGAAATTTACAATGGGAACAAGTCTGGGCTCCGCCCGTCCCACAAAGTCATCTGAGATACATTCAAAAATAGATTTGGGGAAGTTCTTTAACCAGAAGCAAGAGAAATTATGGATAGCAAAGTTTGCTAGGCCATCTGCTACCCTATTTGCCTCTCGGTGAATGGATTGGAATTTGATCTCATCAAAGGAATTTGCCAAGAGACGGATGTTCTCCACGTGCACTGCTATCTTCCAGGGAGGGTGACTTCTTAGCTTTAGAATGTCAATAAGAGTTTTACAGTCTCCTTCTATGATCACTTTTTTGAGTTGAAGTTGAAGACCCATGTAGAGGCCTTCAAGCACAGCCTTCGTTTCTGCCATTAGCGAATCAACAACTCCAATCTTTAGTGCCATTGCTCCTATGCAAATGCCATCACTGTTCCTTGCCACACACCCTGTAGCTGCTTGTCCAGGGCTGCCTTTTGCTGCTCCATCCACATTTATTTTGATCCACTCATCTCTCGGTCTCTCCCACTTGATGAAGATTTCATGGTTTTTCCTTCCCTTTTGCAGGTGCTCGTCAAATGCCATTCTCCTTGAGTCTTCCTGCAGGTAAGAAAAAAAATTAATACTATTTTGTAGGTTTGGACTAATATTCTCGAATATGGCTTTGTTCCTGGCATTCCAAACCATCCAGCAACAATTTGCCCATGCTGCCACAATCAGTTTAGCTTCCTCTTGTGTCCTCCCCTGAATTTGCATCAGCCCATTAAACACCCAATCTTTACTTAAAGGCTATAGATAGAGTCACAAGTGAAATTGGTCATATGCTGCATTAAAGGTCCCGCACGATTGTCCCCAAAACCGGACCGCACGATTGTCCCCAAAACCGGAAATGACCTTCTGTCTGAGCCTCGTTCCGGCTAAAGCCTTAAGGACCCCTAACACCCTCTCTGAATTCCCCGAAAACCCTAAACCGCTGATATTAGAACGATGCAAAACCTCGAACGACCTCAACCAAATACATGCCCATCTCATCAAGACCGGTCTACTTCTCAACCCCTCCATTGCCGAAAACCTCCTTGAGGCCTCCGCTATCCTTCTCCCAGGCAGCATGGACTACGCCCTTGCCATCTTCAAGGGTATCGATGACCCCAATTCCGATACTTATAACATCATGATCAGAGGCTTCACCTTGAAGCAATCCCCGAAGCAGGCCATTTTGCTTTTCAAGCAAATGCGTGACAATTCAGTAGAACCCGATAACTACACGTTTCCCTGCGTTTTGAAAGCGTGCTCTAGATTACATGCCCTTAGAGAAGGTCAACAAATTCATTCTCAGATCGTGAAATTCGATTTCGGGTCTCATGGGTTTGTTAAGAACACTTTGATACATATGTATGCCAATTGCGGCAAGGTTGATGTAGCTCGTCGTGTGTTCGATGAAATGTCCGAGAGGGGAATTGTTACTTGGAATGCCATGTTTGCGGGGTACACCAAGAGTGGGTACTGGGAGGAGGTCGTGAAATTGTTTCATAAAATGCTGGAAACAGATGTGAAGTTCGATCAAGTCACGATGATTAGTGTTCTTACAGCTTGTGGGAGGTTGGGTAATCTGAAATTGGGTAAATGGATAAATGAGTACATCGATGTTAACGGGTTAAAGGGGAATCTCAATCTGATTACCTCTCTTGTTGATATGTATGCTAAATGTGGCGAGGTTGATGCTGCACGAAGGATTTTTGATGAAATGCCTCGACGAGATGTTGTTGCTTGGAGTGCCATGATATCTGGTTATAGTCAATCAAGCCAATGTAAGGAGGCACTTGCTTTGTTTCATGAGATGCAAAAAACAAACGTGGAACCCAACGAGATCACAATGGTCAGCGTACTCTCTTCTTGTGCTGTCTTGGGAGCTCTAGAAACGGGCAAATGGGTCCACTTCTTTATAAAGAAGTGGAGGATGAAGCTAACTGTTACCCTTGGGACTGCACTGATCGATTTCTATGCCAAATGTGGTTGTATTGAGAATTCGTTCCAAGTATTTAATGAGATGCCTCTCAAAAATGTTTTATCATGGACTGTGCTCATCCAAGGCCTAGCTGGTAATGGTCAAGGAATGAAGGCTCTTGAACTGTTCTATTTAATGCGGCGGGAAAATGTTGAACCTAATGATGTGACCTTCATTGCTTTACTTTCTGCTTGCAGTCACGCAGGTCTGGTTGATGAGGGTCGGCAGTTTTTTGTAAGTATGAGTAGAGATTTTGGTATTGAGCCTAGGATTGAGCACTATGGTTGCCTAGTTGACATTCTTGGGCGAGCTGGTTTGATTGAAGAGGCATTTCAGTTCATTAAAAACATGCCTATCGAACCTAATGCAGTTGTTTGGAGAACGTTGCTGGCGTCATGCTGGATCCACAAAAATATTGAAATTGGGGAAGATTCATTAAGGCATTTAGTTAGATTAGAGCCTTATCACAGTGGTGATTGTATACTCCTATCAAATATATATGCATCAGTGGGTAGGTGGGAGGATGCATTGAGGGTGAGGAGTCAGATGAAGGAGAAGGGAATTAAGAAGACACCGGGGTGTAGCTTGATTGAATTGGATGGAGTAATTCATGAGTTTCTAGCAGAAGACACTACTCATCCACAATCGAAGGAGATATATAATGCGGTTGAGAACATGATAAAATGGATCAAATCAGCTGGCTATGTGCCCAATACAACAGAGTCGAGACTAGATGCGGAGGAAGATGATAGGGAAGCATCAGTTTCTCATCATAGTGAGAAATTAGCCATTGCCTTTGGCCTGATTAGAACTTCACCCGGAACCACAATTAGGATATCGAAGAATCTCAGAGTGTGTTCCGACTGTCACAATGCGACAAAGATGATATCGAAGGTTTTCGAAAGAGAAATTGTTGTCAGGGATCGCAATCGTTTCCATCATTTCAAAGAGGGATCTTGTTCTTGTAATGACTTTTGGTAAGGCCGTTGAGTAGTTCTGTAGCCTAAATTTTTATTTTTTTTAATTTTTAAACTTTCAGATTTCTATAGACAGGAATAGTCCTTGATTACGGCAGAAATGAAATTGCCTAGCAATAGTCACAATCCAACACTTGGTATGCATGGAGTGGGACACATGTTTGCGTTTGGCAGGTCTGAGTTAAAGTCAAAACAAAAGATGAAGTTAAAGATGCAGATTATCTCCCAAAGTTGAGTTCATTTATACTAAATTTGAGCCTATCTTTATTGCACCCATGACCCATAGTATCGATGTTAAAGCGTCTTCTTCTGTTTTTTAATCCTTAATTTTTTATCAATCTCTTCATAGAAAACGAATAGTTTGAGCTTGTTATTTTGGGTTCTGAGGTTGGCGCAGCTTGAATGTTGGTAAAGAAAATTTTAGATTAGGCTAAACCCAAAACGAGTTCAACTCCAACCGAAATGTCCCGGTCCATGGATTCCTTCTTGCCAGCCAATGTTGATGTGACAGAACATAGGAGTTTTGGACTCCACTAAATTTTCTTTAAAAAAAATTATGAACGACATTGTGAAATTAGTTTCTGGCAGAGCATCTCGCATGTTCGCCAGATGAGAATTTTATTCTTTTTTTCCCTTTTTATAAGTAACAAAAGGAAGTTAAAAATTATGCGGGTGGGTCCAATAGAGGCCCTACCTAGGATAGGTTCCCATGTTACCAAAAAAAAGAATAAAAGTGAAAACTTTGGGTTGGCTGGAAGTTGGTGGATGAACTTGCCGTGGATTAGGAGATTAATTAGACATATTTCTTTGGGTTTTTCTTTTCTTAATCGTGCGTCATGTTATGTTTTTTTTTTAAAAAAAAAAAAAGTAAGAAGTGCATATTGTGATGTAGAAAATTTCACTTCAATAAGGCGTAATTTATTTTGGTCTGGTCCACCACGTGTCGTTGTCTCGTGAGGTGTACCCATGAATAAAATTTAAGTTCAAAAGCACTGTTTTGGGATAGTGATCTTTCTTTTCAGCCCTTTCTTCTCAATAAAAAGGTCTGGGTTTGTTCTCGCCACAAATAATGATGGACGAGGAGTTTGATATATTGAAAGGTCACGAACTGGGAAGTGGAAATGGACAATATTGGCCGCCTTGAAGAAAGAAGGATTGGCGAGCACTAGGAGAGAAGAAGTGGTCCTCGGCAGAACCATCACGCGGAATATAAGAGAATAATCCAAGAACATTACTTGCTTCGCTTTTTTTACGTGTTTGGTGGGACTTACACATGGCAGCTGGTGGTGCCATCAGTGGGCATTGAAGGAACGAATCTACCACCCCAACCCCCTCCCCCCTCTTTCTGTCAACAACACATCTCAGTCCAAATCTAATACTTGCGCCAATCAACATCTGACACAACAAGAAACTTCCAACCCTCACTAATCACAATTCAACATCCTCACGACGACCGGAAGTGTTTTTTTTTTTTTTTTTTTGACTCACATCTTCTGCTGGGTGCCCAGCAGTGTTGGGCATCCAGCATCCAATGGGATCCGGACACGTCAGCACCACATTAAAAATAATGTGACTTTTGTGTCGGCTGATGCTGACGTGCCCGGATCCCATTGGATGCTGGATGCCCAGCAATTAGGGCACGTCAGCACCACATTAAAAATAATGTGACTTTTGTGTCGGCTGATGCTGACGTGCCCGGATCCCATTGGATGCTGGATGCCCAGCAATTGCTGGGCACCCCGCAGAGGATGTAAATCCTTTTTTTTTTTGTAAGT